>OZ008369.1:156484543-157841978 GCA_963931995.1 Phaonia tiefii | reverse complement strand
GATACAGCTCCCACACAAATGTACCTACCCAGGTCGATGCTATCGAGTTATTATACCATCACCACCACTGTTCGCATCACCCAGACCTAATGTAGTTGGAACAATCTAAATTTATACCGGTCGGTTTGGAATTCGATTGTGAATCGATTCAGTGATATTTGTCTACTGCCAATGTACAATTTGTAAGTGAAGTTCAGGTAATAAAATGTGATCCGATTGTGACAAAACTTAGTACATTGTAAGTGGAGACCAACTATGCCAGTTGGGTCCTCCATTTGACATAGCTCCCATACAAATCGACCTACCTAACGTCTATACCGCTATTTACCACACCCCGAAATATTTTAGTCAGATTACGGTATGCATGACACCCCTAATTTGCAGAGTTAGTCTTGAGTCTTGATAAACAGCCACCTTTAGCATGGGAAACAGGCATCCCTGTAGGCAGATCTGCATTTAATTTGGCTGGGTATAAACCGATACGTAGCTCTCCTGACTTTACCCCGCCAGGCAGAAAACAAATAACACATTACGGCATTATTTCGCTGAATATTTTTCGCACAATTGTACCATGTGAAGCTCTTGGTCGGAACTGCCAATTCTACAGCAAGCCGCCACCTTCTGACCCCACGGTAGCCTGAGCTTAGCCGTAGGTACCTACCATATGCACTTGGGCAATTACCCAATGCACCCGACATATGCAACCATCGAAGTTACCTATCCCAACTGATAGAATAGAAATCAACTTGAACACTGAATTCATATTGTTTTAGAGTCTCCTCGTTTATTTCTATTCTATCAGTTGGGATAGGTAACTTCGATGGTATAAATTTAGATTGTTCCAACTACATTAGTTCTGGGTGATGCGAACAGTGGTGGTGATGGTATAATAACTCGATAGCATCGACCTGGGTAGGTACATTTGTGTGGGAGCTGTATCAAATCGTGAACCCAGCTGGCCCAGTTGGTCTCCAGTTATCGTGCGTATCATTTATATTATTGGTGCAGCATTTTGTCCCATTTTAATGAAAAATAGGGTTCCTGGACTTTTCGAATGTACATTTATTTGCGGATATTTCAAAACAAGAACCAAATTTTTGTTCAAATCGGATCAGGGGTTGTTACGTCTACTTCACTTACAAGTTTAACATGAATAGGAGCTGAACATCGCTGAAGCATTTCGTAAACGGATTCATAACCGATGGGTATATATTTAACTCCAATATTTCTAAGTGTTGATGATGGTACAATAACTGGATGGTATCTTGCTAGGTAG
Organism: Phaonia tiefii; assembly: GCA_963931995.1. NCBI lineage: Eukaryota > Metazoa > Arthropoda > Insecta > Diptera > Muscidae > Phaonia > Phaonia tiefii. The sequence goes on along the minus strand of OZ008369.1, from coordinate 157,840,702 downwards.
GTACATTTGTATGGGAGCTATATCAAATCGTTGGTCTCCAGTTATTATGCGTTTCATTTATATTATTGGTGCAGAATTTTTGTCCGATTCCGATGGAAAATGGGGCTCCTGGACCTTATCTGTGTACATTTAGTTGCGGTTATTTCAAAACAAGAACCAAATTATAAAGTTTTGATCAAATCGGATCAGAGGTTGTTACGTCTTCTTGACTTACACGTTTAACATGGACAGGTGCTGAACATCGCTAAAACATTTCGTAAACGGATTCATAACCGATGGGTATATATTTAGTTGGGTCTAACTCCAATATTTCTAGGTGTTGCAAACAGTGGTGATGATGACCCAATAACTGGATGGTATCTTGCTAGGTAGGTACATTTGTATGGGAGCCATATCAAATCGTGGACCCAGCTGGCCCATTTGATCTCCACTTATTGTGCGTATAATTTATATTGTTAGTGCACAATTTTGTTCAAGCCCGGTGAAGAGTGGGGCTCTTGGATCGTATGTACATATATACGGGGTCTATATCAAAGCAAAGAACAATTACCAAGTTTTGTCAAAATCGGATCACAGTTTGTTACCTGCACTGCACTTACAAATTGTACATGGGCAGTAGATAAACATAGCTAAATGTTTCACAAATGGATTCCAAACCGAAAGGTATAAATTTAGCTTGGTCTAACTACATAAGTTCAATTTAGGTTGGTCTACTACATTAGTTATAACTCGATAGCATGCAGCTAGGTAGGTCAATTTGTATGGCAGCTACATCAAATCGTGAACCCAGCTGGCCCAGTTATTATGCGTTTCATTTCTATTATTGGTGCAGAATTTTTGTCCGATGTCCACATTTATTTGCGGTTATTTCAAAACAAGGACCAAATTTCTAAATTTTGTCAAAATCGGATCAGAGGTTGTTAAATATACTTCAGTTACAAGTTTTACATGGACAGCAGCTTGACAACACTGAATCGTTTAACAAACGGATTCAAAACCAACCAGCATAACTTTAGGTGGGTCTGACTCCATTAGTTCTCGGTGTTGCAAACAGTGGTGGTACTGGTATAAAAAGCCGATAGCATCGAGCTAGGTAGATGCATTTCGTATGGCAGCTATATCAAATCATGGACCCAACCAATGTTTACTAACCGTAATCAAATAAAATTGAAACGAGTTACGTCACTCTGGAGCTGATGTAATCAGGGATGCACAATCTGTTTGTGAGAGCGGCTTTTCTACAGCTACGGGGGAAAGGGCTTACTACAAAAATTGATATTTATTTTATTTTTCGTGTCATAAATTTAAAACTTTCAACATAAAAACCTTTATAGAGTAACGGAATTTAAAATCATATGCTATAAATGGCTCAAATGGCACAGGATAATGACATCCCCAAATTTAGTAGTAAAAATTTAGGCTTTGCTTCATATCCTTAATGTTAACAATCTTTTTATAATTTAGTGAATTGAAGAATGAAACAATGTGTCTGTTTGGAGACATTTTGAAATCTGTTGAGCTTGTCTGACATAATTGCAATATTTATATCGATAAATATTCGAAATAGTCATACTAAAATGGTTAATGTTCTATACTGTTATACTCTTCTATCATCACGCTTTGCATTATCTTCCATAATAATATAATCTCCTACATCTCTTTTTAATATATACTTTTCTCTTTCTAATTTAGAATTACGGCTTTTTTACACCCCAATAATTCTAGTTTTTTTATATTAATCATTTAATCAAAATAAATATTTAAAGAAACTCCACAAATACATTTGTTGTGTATTTTTTCTTAACTTAAAGAAAAAACATAAATTTTATTATTTTACATTTATATTTCATTATACCTTTATACTTCTAAATATTACATAATTTTGGGAACCTTCAAATTCCGTTTTTATATCATTAAAATGATTTTGATATCGACCTAAATTTAAATATCTAAATATGTCATCATTGTGCGAGCTTCAAGCTCAGTCTGCAATATTTATACTTTCTTGTGCTACACTTGTGAATAGTATGGAATCCAAACCGCATAACCTCTCAGATTCCCGTGTTACGTTGAACAAATTATCGTCACATCCAACAGAATCGAATCTATCGTCATCTATAATAATAACTTCTGGTTCTATAACACTGTGCGAAGCCCGGGTTCTGCTTACCGGGAAAAGTTGTATCGGGAAAAAAAGTTATACTTGTCCCGGCATTTCGCAGAGTGGGCCAAATATTAAACCCGAATAACTTTTTTGTTTTCTAATATAATTGTGTTTTTTTCTTTGCGGGTTATAATTGAGTTCTTGGAAATTTACAAAACACAACAACGTTTTAAAATATTGAATTTTTTTATTTTTGTTATTTTTACAATTGTTATGACGCAGCGAAAGTATCCTCAACATTTTAAATCCAGATTAGCTCTCACAGCCTTCATGATAAGGAATTTGATCAGCCGTTTTGAGGAACGGGGTTCGGTGGCCGACTGTCCTGGAAGAGGTCACCATCGGTATGTTCGTACTGAAGACAATGTGGAAACTTTGCGCCAGTGTTATAAATGATCCAGATCCAGTTGGGCAATTCCCGATCAACATTGATAATTTATTTTTTGAAATAAACATATTCATTAGTACTAATTTAGTTACATCTTTAAAAAAGTGAAATTATAATTTATAGTTTTAGAATAAAAAATTGTCATTATTATTAAATCATCAAGTTTATGAAGTCAAATTTATTAAATGTAATGTCAAAATTATAATATGTATATCTTATTCCAATAAATTATATGATAGCTAGTTTAATTTGTAATAGTGATAAATCGTCAAACATTAATTGTAAATATTATATTTAAAATATATCCATTAACACTACTTTGTCAAAATTGAATTAATCAATGTAACAATATAAATTTATTGTTATATTTGTCAGGTACATACTTATATGAAAATAGTATAAAGAACAGAATAATAAATAATGAACATGTTTATCTTTAAAAAATGTTAAGCATATATAGTTGATAGTAAGGAGTAATTTTATGAATGTGTTTTGTTGTTTCAGATTCAAAATGTGTATATTTATATTTATTTATATATATATAAATTTTTATATGCATATATATATATATATAACATATATATATAAAACAGATGGAAAACAAAATAAAATAAGTAATATTAAAAGGATGATTATAGAATATTTATATGGAAAAAACAATTATAAATATTAATGTATAAGAATTATTTAACCCTAGGATGGCAATGTCTCTTGTACCACTAAATGGTCATTGTGGTCCAGCCAGACCACAAGAGAGAAATTAGTAAACAATTACTTAAAACGAGCTGATTTATTTTAATGGATCTGTCAGAATGTCTAAAAACAGTTTTTATATGAAATATTGGTAATGAAATTACCGTTTCGTCTCAATATTGTTATTTGAATCGTAAAAAGAAAATAAAAAAAACTCGATATTAATAATTTTTTGTTTAATTTTATTTTAAATATATGTATGTATATATTTTTCTGTGCAACATAACTTTAAATTAATTAACTTTTGGTAAAAACAGAAATCCTACTACTGCTCCGCTATTTTACAGTTATCACAACAGTATGTTTTGCTTTCTTTTCCGTGCTGTAGGCACATAGCATTGCCACATATACCGCCGTAAAAACGTGTTTTCCGCTTTGTTTTATTTGTAGTATTGCATATGACGCACAAGGGACGATAATTACATGTTGCTGTTGAGGTGGTCGCTGTTTGTGATTGTCGTAATGGTACCTGGAAGTATAAATAAGTTAGAACGGAATATGTTTACTAGTGTCATTTATAAACTTACCAGCACGTGGAACTTTGACATAGCATCTCTAATGTGTTGAAATCTGGTAACTTCGGGTTTAGTGGCCCGAATTTGCATATGTGGTGTTACCAATTGGGTTGCCAGTTCAATTAGAAACAGCCGACGACGGTCCGTTTGTTTTATTTTAACCATTTCCTTGTAAATTATATATGGTGCTAAACCAGCTATATCCAAAATATTGTAAAACATGGCTAATGGCCAGCGATTTGTTCCACGTTTGCAGCTATATATTGACAACATCTGGTCCATAGTATCGACTCCTGCTTTGTAGCGATTATAGTCCAATATCTGACATGGTTTTTTACCTATATTAGGTCTTGTTGTTCTACCTGGTTCATCTTCTTCGGTTATGACTGTTGGAATTGTGTTCGAATAATGTTGCGTTCATAATAGAATTACAGCTTTATTAACATTTGGTACGTATGAGCATAAAGCATATTTCTTGTAGTATCCAAACAGCGTTTCAAATTGTTCGCGTGGCCTTGATTTCTTGAACTCTGAGGGCACAAATAATTTATTTGAGCGCACGGTACCAACAAGAGCAAGACGTTGATTGACCAAATTTTCCGCAAGTGTTTGGGACGTAAAAAAATTATCGCAATATACGGTACGACCTGTATTGAAATATTTTCGAGTCAACTCCATCAAAACTTTTTCTCCTTGATTAACTTCCCGTGTTCCTTCAGGGGGTTTTCCTGTATATATTTTACCTTTTAAAGGCTAATTTGTAATAGAATCACATATCCACCAAACCTTTATGCCATATTTGGCAGGTTTTGAAGGAATGTACTGGGTAAAGCGTGTACGTCCACGGAAGGGGAACAATTGCTCGTCCACAGTCAAATTAGCACCTGGGGTATACGATGACTCCAGGTTTGATATAAGCATATTCCAGATATCGTCTATAGCTGCTGATTTGCTCAATGCCTGTCGCGCCGTGCGGGTGTTACCATTATCAAACCGGACGAAACGAAGAAGAAATTTGAAGCGGTTGAAAGACATGGTGGCTTTATATATATCATGGTGATATGGTTTCCACAATTCCTTAATCGGCTGTGTTGCACATTTGAAAAGACCGGCGAATAACAGCAAACAGAAAAAAGCATACATTTCAATTTCATTTGTCGGTTCCCATTGCTTTTCTTGAGTTGGGTGATTCGCGTTCCAGGCTAGAAATACTTGTCCCGCTTTGCGGTTAGTTTCGCGAACAATTATGTCCACTATTACAGGCGACATAATTTTCTTGAATATTTGGAATGCGTTTGGGAGAAAGTGACGTGATGAACCTGTTTTGCTGCATACAGGAATATTGTGGGATTGTGGCCTGCTACTTGTATGCGGTTGTTTCATCCATAATATACCAGCTTTACAACCATAGAAGTGTGGATCAGTAGCATTACTGGGAACTTGTTCGGCTTCATTCGTTCCTCGGCAGCTTCTCTTAGGGCAGATGTTAGACGCTGATATCTTCTTGGCTTATTTATGGCCAGTTCAACAATGTCCAATTCAGACTGTTGGAGATTTATCTTATATTATTATGTAATTTGTTATAAGTTTGCTAATTTCTTTCAATTCTACTTTAATTTCTAAATCTTTATTAGTTTTTATTCATATTTGTTCATTTATCTACTGTTAAACTAAATTTATTATAAAACGTTAATATTTTGGGTCACCCTAACATACAAATGTTCATTTATGACATCACAACAACAACATCATGTAATGTTGTTTACTACTTATTTTCGGTCCGCTTACTGCTGGTGTCTTGTCTTCATCAGTCGTCGGTCCGCTAACTGGTGCTGTTGTTGTTTTGTTTCCACCAGTCGTCGGTCCCAACCATCAGTTGGTTGTTTTGTCCGTCGATGCATGCATACGTATGTACGTACGTAGATACGTCTGCATTGTCTATTGCCTATGTAGTTATTGAACTTTGTTTATTCCCTGCAGTCGACGTAGCTAACGAATCTTTAGTGATTTCCCTAACTACCAAGAATTACCACTAACTACCTGCCAGACTACCAGCAATGCTTTCGACTAACGAATTTAACATGGGGATGAGATTGGCGGTAGCCAATTGCCATCTTGTGCATAACCTTTCACTAATGATTTCACTAACAACATGTGATGTACGAATTCACTAATACTGCTGCCATAACAAAAAGATTAATGAAGATTATCCGATGAAATCACCGGTCAGCAAAAAAAAACGATTCCTCTACTCCTAATGTACCAGTTATTTCCATAATGAAAAGACGAGAACATTTTTTGATATTTATTTATTTAACAATGAAAACTTAAAATTATAATAATTCATTTAAAAACTGTAATTTAAACTTTAAATAAATTCCAATAAAATATAATGAAATTCCACGCTTCGTAAAAGATAAAAAACTTAAAGATAAAATTAAAAAGAACGTCACATCTATGAGTTTTTTGTTTCTTCGCTTTTCATAAGAATATAAATTAAAAAGATGAAAAATATGTTTAATATAAAGATAAAAAACTGAAAGGTAAAACTAAAGACGACTCTACAGCTATCAGTTGTTTGCTTCTTTATGTTGTTTCCTTGAAACAGAGGTTGCCCTTATCTCCCTTTTTTTTAAGTTGAGTAGGTCTTCTTAGTTGGTCTTCCGCCGACCCAGGGAATTTCGTGTTTATTGGTATGGATTCTGCAAAAGTGATAAAATAATCTGAAAACAATATTTTAATCTGTTATCAATATTTTAAATTTATATTACCTACCAGTACGCAGTAAACATTTTCCAGTTATTTGAGACTTTATTATATTATTATATATTTATTTATTTGCTTCAAATTACACATTTTCTGACCACGAACTTCCAATTGCAACTGACGCCAACACAAGAAACTAATAGTCAAGCCAATATTTTTTTCTTGTTTATCTCCTTTGGAATAACGGTACAGTTTTTTTTTGCATTCCATACATATCCATCGTTGCAATACTTTTATCTAATGAAATCGTTAATGAGCACAAAACATTGAAATGCTTTACGGGAATTTGAGAGCAAGAATATTAATCTCTTTCATCAAGAGCAAACAAATGTGTATCGACACAAAGAAGTAAGAACAAAGTTAAGAAGTAAATCAATAGTTTGAGAGTCAAAAGGCGAACCCTTGCATAACTTGTGGCATTTGGATTCACTAGTCAATTTTTCATTAGCCAAATACCTAACGATTTTGAGTTAATTTCTACTTTTAAAACTGCAGGGTTCTGTCAGGTGATCCTATGTATTTTCGGTGCACACTGATTGTTGTTTTTGCAAATTTGGATTTTGCAATTTTTGGAGATTTCAAAGTAAATGAAATGATTTACTTTCTGGCCCTTTTGTATACCAAACAACAATCGTTGGACATCAGTCAAATTAAAGAAGTCAACGTAGACAATTGTGTAACTGCCGTGCTGCTATCAATCGTTTTTTAACTTAGACAGTGACCTGTCTCCCGTGACTCAAATTGTTCTACTTACATATGTATCTTTAAATAAAGAATTAATTTTGATTTTTTAAATATTAAAATAAAAGTGTTTTTATGTTTTTGATGGCTCAACGAGCAAATATCTCTTAAATTTTTATGGTGCCGAAACCCGGGAGAGCTTAAGTGTTTATCCTTTTTAAAATAACCAACTAAACTATTAAAACTAAACTAAAATAATATTATTCAAAAGTGAACATTAACACAAAAACATTAAAGAACAGTAAAAGTGAACATTGACACAAAAACATTTAAAATCTTGGAAAAATAGAGAGTGATTTTTAAGAGACAGTAGTTCGTGGCATTCGTTGTTTAACAATTATAACAAATTCGAAGCAGTGAAAGTAATGCAAACAAAATTTGGTCCGAAAATTACTTAAAGAGACAGAGTAATTATTTATCCAACATTTTGCCGCAACTGAGATCCTTAATACTAAGGAAGTGGAGTACGCTGCGTTTATCCAGAGCTAAGGACGAGCTGATACGAGTCATTTGGTCAGAAAGTAACAAGTACAAGGTACTGTATAAATCTATGTTTAATTGTGATTTCGTGGTGTTAATATAAAATGGAGGATATGTCGAGCGCGATCGAGGAACAGCGTATGCTTTTTGAACGTCTTTTCCGAATAATCAGTGAATTTGAGAAACTTTCTGATAATTCTAAAACTCGCGGTCTGGCTCAATCATTTTTATCGGAAATTGAGGATATAAATAAGCTGTTCAAAAGTAACCATGAACAAATCTATGACCACACAGTCGACAATTCGGTTTCGGTTAATGATGTCCCCTATCTGAAAGATGATGTGTATACCACTTTCGTTACAAAATTCCTGGTTGCTAAGGGAACTTTTCTTGACATCATGTCCGAGTACCAAACCTCTAATTCTCCATGCCTCTTCGTTTCGAAATGAGTCGGTCTCAACTGAAGTCCGTTTACCCAAAATTGATATTCCTACATTTAGTGGAGATTATTTAGAATGGATCTCATATAGGGACATGTTTGTTTCGCTGGTCCAATCAACGTTTGTCTAAAGTGCAAAAATATTATTTCCTGAAAAGTTCTTGCAAAGATACACCTTTGTCAATAGTTAATGAATATCCCGCATGTGACACTAGTTACGAACTCGCTTGGTCCGCTCTATCTCGTCGTTACCACAACAAAAGGAAAATTTGTGATACTATTTTTCGAAAATTATTTGATATACCTAAATCTGATGGCTCTTCTGAGAGCATTAAAAAGATTCTTGATACGACAAGAAACTGTCTCGCACTTTTTAGCACTCTTCAAGTAATCTGTGAAAGCTGGGATTCAATTCTGATCCATATTACTGTCGCCAAGTTGGATATCCAAACATGCAAGGAATGGGAGCAATCGCTCAAAGCTTCTATAGAAATCCCAAGAATAGAAGAACTTTTGTCTTTCCTTGAAACCACGTTCCGTACTCTTGAGTCCATTAACGACCATACTCTGACCTTTGTTAAACCTAGCTCGAAAAATACTAGTTATTCTAAACCCAATTTAACTCGTCGTGTTCATATGGTAGCCCTTGGGGATGAAAACTGCCCCTGCTGTGGAAAACGACACATGTTATATAAATGTTTCAAATTCGCTGCCCTGCCGTCTGCTGCCAAGCGCGAACTTGTTTTCTCAAAAAGGATTTGTAGAAACTGCCTTAATACTGGTCATTTTGCTCAAGACTGTAAATTACAAACTCGTTGTAAGATTTGTAAGTCGCCCCACCATACAATAATTCATAGCGAATTTGCGCGAATACCTGATATATCTAACTCGCATTCAAACCAAATTGTGTCTGCTTCTGATGGCCCTAGTACATCCGGTATCCAAACGAGAAGTGATTCCAACCTTAACTGCAACTTATCCTCGTTAAGTGCTACGATCATGCCTCAAGTTTTATTAGCCACTGTTCGCGTTCTTGTACAAACGCCTTTTGGACAATTCAAACTTCGCGCCATTTTAGATCAGGGTGCTCAAGCCACACTAATAACCGAAAATGCCACTCAACTTTTGAAACTTGAGAAGCGCAATACTTAATGGAATCGGAGGAAGCTCAGTTGTAGTACGAAAATGCGTTCGTTTTTGCCTCGCTTCTACTTTTGAAGCTAATTTCGAGTTGGAAAGTAGTGCTTTCGTCTTGCCCTCTTTGACACAATATTGCCCAGGCCCTATAGGAAAAGGGGAGTTACCTGATCTGAGGCAATTTCAGTTAGCTGACCCTGAATTCGATAACAATGATAAAATTGATATTTTAATCGGTGGCGACATATATGGGGATATTATACTACCCCAACAGAAAAAGTTCACTAAGGGTATTTTTCTTCAATTGTCTCATTTTGGATGGGTTGTGTCTGGACCTACTTCTGAAGTCTCCTACTCTAACACGGTTCGAGTAAACTTATGCTATCTAGATACTCAATTGAAAGCATTCTGGGAGCAAGAAGAAATTATTGAAAAAAGGAAAGCTACGCCTGAAGAACATGCTTCCGAAAATTATTTTGGGAATACCGTTAGCAGAAATCCGGACGGAATCTGTTTTAGCTGGTAAATCTGCTCCGACGTACAGCCATACCGATTATAATGCGCTGAAACGTTTAAAGACGGTGGAAAATCGGTTCGCGAGAGATCCAAATCTAGCACTGGAATATAAAAAGATTATGCAAGAATACGAGTCGTTAGGCCATATGGTTAAAATCGGCGTTTACCCTCAAAACTTGCAGCCGAACGTTTATTTTCTGCCCCATCACGGCGTTCTAAGAGAAAGTAGTTCTACAACAAAGTTACGCGTAGTTTTTGACGGTAGTAGCAAAAGACCCCCGTATCCATAATTAAATGATGAACTCTCTCCCGGTCCCGCCTTACAAAATGACTTACCCGCGATTATAACTCGTTGGCGACGATTTAATGTCGGTTTCCGCTCGGATTTAGAAAAGATGTCAAATCCGCATTGTCAATAGTCAACATCACTACCAACAAATTCTTTGGCGCGATTCGGTCGATTCGGAGATTTATATTTATAAACTTGTAACAGTTACTTATGATACCAGATCTGCTCCTTACTTGTCTATAAGAGTTTTACATCAGCTAGCCAAAGATGAAGCTCAATCGTTTCCTGATGCCTGCAACATTTTGAAAACTGACACCTACGTTGATGATGTAATTTCTGGCGCTGATTCTGTCTCTGAGGCGAAGATTCTTCAAGAAGAATTGGTAAAGCTACTAGCTGCTGGTGGCTTCAATCTACATAAATGGACATCGAACTCTCCAGAACTCATGGCCCATATCCCGGAAGAATTCTGCGAAAAAATCAATATGATTGACTTTGATGACCAGTCAGTTGTCAAAGCTCTAGGATTGGCGTGGAATATTGATGAAGATACTTTTTCGTTCAAAGTAAATTTCGTGGCCCAAGCTAAAGTTACGAAAAGTAGCCTTCTGTCCGATGCTGCAAAACTCTATGACCCTTTGGGTTGGTTAGCTCCAGTCACAATTAATGCTAAAATAATTTTCCAGAAACTTTGGCTCGAAGGAATTGATTGGGAAGATCCAGTTTCTGCGTCTATAAAGTTCTCCTGGAATCGCTATCTTGCGGATCTCAAAATCTTAGAGAAAATCCAAATCCCCCGCTGGATTGGTACAAATAAAAGTAGCTCAGTGGAGTTACATGGCTTCTGCGATGCCTCGCAATCTGCTTTTGCCGCTGTCGTATATGTAAAAAATTTGGATTCGGGCACTATAAGTGTTGTGCAGTCCAAAACAAAAGTTGCCCCGTTGAAAGTTCTGACAATTCCCAAGCTGGAATTATGTGGTGCGACACTTCTGTCTAAACTCATGGAGAAGGTTAAGAGTAAGCTCGAACGAGATATCTCTAATATTTGGTACTGGACTGATAGTATGACTGCGCTCTGCTGGCTCAGAGGGGAATCTTCAAAATGGAGTGTATATGTTGGTAATCGTGTTGCAGAGGTGCAACGGTACTCCAATGTCTCTCAATGGCGCTATATTTCAACAACTGATAACCCAGCTGACTGTGCTTCCCGTGGTATATCTTCTGTTGAACTTCTCAACCACAAACTGTGGTGGTCTGTTCCTGACTGGTTGTCCCTGTCTCCACAACTGTGGCCTGCGCAACCAGAAACGTCCTATGAAACCGATCTTGAAATACGAAAGTCTAAGATTGCTGTTAACTTAACAACTACATCTGAATATCCCGAAATATTGTCAAAGTTCTCATCTTTATCCAAACTGGTCCGTGTAACAGCATATATTCTGCGTTTTTCCAGCAATTCTGGACAATCTGATCCAGAGAAACGCAAAGTTGGCTGTCTCTCCACTGAAGAACTAAATCTGTCTCTGCAGTCACTTGTACTTATGTCTCAAAAGGTAGATTTTGCAGAGGAAATATCACAACTACAAAAGAACAAGTGTGTTCACCCAAGCAGCAAAATCGCTCAACTTTGTCCCTTCCTGGACGTGTTGGAGGTCGATTACAAAAAGCTAAGTTTAATTACGATTTAAACACCCTGTTATCCTCGCAAAACATAATCCCCTCTCTCTCTTAGTCTTTACAGATTCACATCTGAAAACTTTGCATGGCGGACTCATCCAAATGCAGGCCTATGTCACCAGAAGATTCTGGATTCTTTCTGGCCGCAATCTGGCCAAAAATGTCCAAAGGCGCTGTAGCACTTGCTTCAAATACAATGCCAAAGCAGTTCAGCAAATCATGGGTGATCTCCCTGCCGTCCGTTTGCAACCCTGTCGTCCTTTCAAACACAGTGGGGTGGATTATGCTGGCCCGATAACAATAAAACAATCAACAGCTCGCAACTCGATCACTACCAAAGGCTATATCTGCCTCTTCATCTGCATGGTAACTAAGCCCCTTCACCTTGAAGCTGTTACTAGTCTGTCTTCTGATGCATTCATCGCCGCCTTCAGGAGGTTTACATCACTCCATGGTGTCTGTACGGACTTGTATTCTGACTGCGGAACAAATTTCATTGGCTCAAACAAAGAGCTTAAAATCCTTCAGCGAAGAAGTCGTGACTCGTTGCCAGAAGAACTCGTCGAAATCTTATCCGACACTGGTACAACCTGGCAGTTTATACCCCCTGCTTCTCCAAATTTTGGCGATCTCTGGGAAGCTGGTGTAAAGTCCACTAAACACCATCTTAAACGTATTATGGTCCAGCGCACATTGACATTTGAAGAATTAACCACTTTGTTGACTCAGATTGACGGATGTCTCAATTCCAGACCCCCAAACCCACTTTCATCTGATCCATCTGAAAGCGAAGCCCTTACCCCAGCTCATTTCCTCATTGGTGAGCCAATTTTAAATGTTCCTGAAGAAACTCTTCTGAATACCAACATAGATAGACTGTCTCGATAGAAAGTAATTGAATCGATGAAACAACAATTCTGGAAACGCTGGGTCAATGAATACGTAAGTCGTCTTCAAGCGCGACCAAAGTGGCTCAAACCTCAAAAGAATATTGAAGTTGGTGATTTGGTTCTCATTTTCGACGAACGTTTACCGCCAGGCCAGTGGCCCCTTGCCCGAGTCACAGATATCCACCCTGGTGCTGATGGTCGAGTACGAGTCGTCTCCTTACTGTCAAATGGTAAAAATTATAAGCGTCCTGTCTCCAAAATTGCCCTGCTGCCCATTAATTCTGAGTATTCTGGATCTGAGTTGCTGTGAGCCGAGGCATAGCACGGTTATCTCTGAAAACCAAATAAAATACCTCTCTACATCTGATTTGGTTCTTGTCAAGAACTAGTCGTTCTTTGTGCGGGGGAAATGTTGGAGATTTATCTTATATTATTATGTAATTTGTTATAAGTTTGCTAATTTCTTTCAATTCTACTTTAATTTCTAAATCTTTATTAGTTTTTATTCATATTTGTTCATTTATCTACTGTTAAACTAAATTTATTATAAAACGTTAATATTTTGGGTCACCCTAACATACAAATGTTCATTTATGACATCACAACAACAACATCATGTAATGTTGTTTACTACTTATTTTCGGTCCGCTTACTGCTGGTGTCTTGTCTTCATCAGTCGTCGGTCCGCTAACTGGTGCTGTTGTTGTTTTGTTTCCACCAGTCGTCGGTCCCAACCATCAGTTGGTTGTTTTGTCCGTCGATGCATGCATACGTATGTACGTACGTAGATACGTCTGCATTGTCTATTGCCTATGTAGTTATTGAACTTTGTTTATTCTGTCAGGTGATCCTATGTATTTTCGGTGCACACTGATTGTTGTTTTTGCAAATTTGGATTTTGCAGTTTTTGGAGATTTCAAAGTAAATGAAATGATTTACTTTCTGGCCCTTTTGTATACCAAACAACAATCGTTGGACATCAGTCAAATTAAAGAAGTCAACGTAGACAATTGTTTAACTGCCGTGCTGCTATCAATCGTTTTTTAACTTAAACAGTGACCTGTCTCCCGTGACTCAAATTGTTCTACTTACATATGTATCTTTAAATAAAGAATTAATTTTGATTTTTTAAATATTAAAATAAAAGTGTTTTTATGTTTTTGATGGCTCAACGAGCAAATATCTCTTACACAGACATTCCGCAGTAAATGGCAAACGCACGAGAAAATTTAAAACAAACACTCTTGAATACGTGCACTTGACTTCGAAAGCTAATCGCATACTGAACATACAAGAACTTCATTCCAGACCTTTCACAGAAGTAAAAACAAATTCCTAACGGTAAATGAATAACACGCATAAATTGCATTACACCGTGGAAACCAGAGAATAGAATCAGACCATTTGTTATTATTGTGCATCGTACACCGTTGCTTTTGCCATGCAGTCACTCAACAACAACGACTAATGCTGTTGTGCTGTTGCTATGTTATACATTCATTGTTTTTGATTCTTTGCTCTGTGGTGAATAGGCCAGATAACAAAAACAATGTAGTACGTATGCATGACACTTTAGGCAAATTTATTAAAACACGTCATGAAAATGTTTGTGGTCTAGCCAGACCACAATGACCATTTAGCAGGGTTTAACTTTGATCGATAATTTATCACTAATAGGTTGGGCCAATCAGCTCAAAAACAATATCGTTTGGTCAAGAACCCTTTATTTATAGAATTCACGGAGCCTGTTTTTGGATTTATTGGTCTAGATAAAAATTACACTCCGTCAAAGTCAAATTTGGTCTGGCCAGACCACTATGCCCATCCTAGGGTTAAGAATATAAAGAATAAAAAATAAAAAAGTGATATTAAAAGGATGATTATAGAATATTTATATAGAGAAAACAATTGTAAATATTAATATATAAGAATTATTTAAGCATATAAAAATGGAAAATATTAATACATAAAGGAAATCGTAGAATACTCATATAGAAAAGACAATTATGAATACTAATACATGAAGAAATATTAGAAAATATTTCTATTCTCTCATGGCAAACATGGAATCAATCACTTCTCCAGCATAAATATCATTAAACTTGTATTTTTCTTGACAAAATACAATAGCTTTGTCTATGAAATTCCGATCTTCTGCAATATTTAACTTAGAGTAAAATGATTCACATTTATCTCTTTCTACATAAGCCATTGCTGAATTTCTAGCTGCTATGTATGAGTATTTCACTGCATTTTCTAGAATAGTCTTAAAATTTTGTGACTTATTGGTAGATATTAATAAATTATAAGAGAACACTGCTTTCAATAAACAGTGCAAAATCATTAGATGTTCTCCTCTAGCATTATTATCTGTAATGGATAATGTACTAGGTATAAAATCTGGTAATAATATACCAACATTAGAACTTCCTGCTAATCCAATATCTTTTCCAGTTAATGGAAGAGCATCAGGGTATTTCGAAATAATCATGAGGCTGGCATATGGTAAGGCTAACGTTATTCTAGGTAAAGTTAAAGCATTCCTATCTCTACCACTTTCGGCGAAATTTGTTTTAATCTTAATAAATTCAGTTTTATATTTATTCATAGTCTCCTTGGTTAATGAAGCTTCATTCATCCACTTAGTAAATTTGGGACCTCAATACAATGCCAGACCAAGCACAAACATTGCTTCCTTACTATCAAATAATGTTAAAAAGTTTTCTTTTATTTTCTGCAAATTAACTTGTTCGTATACCAATCCTTGCATAAGTATCTTGATGTCAGTAGTGTTTATCAAAGTACATAGTTCATCTTCTAAACCCGTCAAGAGTGCACAAGCATTCTTTAAAATCTCACTTGATGTTTTTATTGTCTTAGAGTCTTTGCTAGCCATGGTGATGTTTTTCTTATAATTCATATTATTAAAAATTTAGGACCAACTTTGTGTCAAGATGTAAAAAAAACGAGAGAATTTTTAAGTTAAATCTTAAGATGCATCCTTACAAAAATCAAATTGTCTAAGCTCTGCTTCCGCAGGACCACTAACAACGACTGCAATACGAAATTTTTGGCGAAAATTCTGATTACCCTTCGCCACCTCGTTCGCCAGATTTAACTACGCCCGACTTGTTTATGGGGGTATTTAAAAGACAAAGTGTATGTCAATAAGCCAGATACAATTAGACAGCTAAAGCAGAATATTCGAGACGAAATACTGAGCCTGCAACCAGAAATATATCGTGGTGTTATGGAAAACGAGCTTAAAAGAGTCAATGTTTGTATCGAGCAAAATGGTGGGCGTTTGTCTGCTGTCATATTTCATTTCTTACCCTAATTTTCCGTACAGAAAACGTGCTTGTGGAAACAAAATGTGTGGATTTAATCGTAAAGTGCACAAATACCACTTCCGCATTCGGATCAAATACCAAATCCACCGCTTCCAAGCCCTGACAGAGAAACTTATTTTTTTCTTATAAGAATGGATCAATCGGATTCCACCTATGATCCAAAACCAGAACCCGGCCCATTGAACAAAATAATTCCAGTTTCACAAGTAAGTATGGACAAGATTGTTGGAGAATTATACTTGTCTCAACGTGAAGCAGGACAACTTATCCAGCTTTTGGAGGAAGGCAACAATTTGGAGCCCAATATCAAAGTAACCGGATACCTAAGACGTCAATTGCTATTCAAACGTTACTTCACACTCAACCAAGACAACATATTTATTTATTTTCACAATAAAAAGGGATTTATGGAGGCGACCGTCATTAATTAAAGCGCAGCTGATGGGCGAATATTTACCGATTCTTCAAAATCAAGCTTGAAAGCCGTTTTGCTTCATAAACAAAATAAAAAACCAAGCATTCATATTGGTTATAGCATAGAGATATGCGTGAAACATACTATTCTTTCCTGATCTTACGTGATTGTCACACGACAATTCAGGATGCCCTTGACACGGTAGAATCCCTCCGAATCGGAGTCAAGTTACAAGCGGACTAACCATTTTTCATTACCAAGTATGGTCAATCTCGGGAAATCCAATTTTAGATTGAGGGCTCCGATGTAGCCTCTCACATCGGACTCATTATAGGTGCCGGATAATCTGCACACTACGACCAAAACGGGGGCCAGAGCCTTGTGGGTGTACGTGTAGTACTTGAAGTTTCCCTCACGAAACATAAACTTCATTTTCTCGTGTTCGCACAACGATAAAACTTTCACATTGGTCACTGACTTATTTATAAGGCGGCCAATGAGATTAGCGTGGCCTAAGGTGGTGCAATGGTTAGTGTGCGCGGCTCTTGTACATGAGATCCTGGGTTCGAACCCTGCTCTGACCACCTTAAAATTTCTTTCTGCGGCGGTCACCTCGCATAGTGACGGCGACACTATCGAGTATATTGTAATGAAAAAGCTTCTCAAAATACCGTTCGGAATCGGTGTAAAATTGTAGGTCCCTATCAGTGAGTTAAAACTTGAAAGCGCACAGCTCAGTGATTGTGAGAAGTTCTCCCCTGTCCCTTCATGGGATGTAATGGGAAACCATTTATTTTTTTTAAGCCATCCCTAACTACGTTAGTCAAAAGTTTGACATTAACGCCGTAGACCGTCACAATTAGCACCTTCCCTTCCTTTGAGGTAGCAGTAGCCGAAGACACCGCATCCTTCCGATCGGAATGAAATTAGGTATTAGGCTTCATTTCGTGAAATGCCAATGAACCACTAACACAAAACAATAATTAATCGACATGATATCTCTCGTGAACCGCTACCGATCATAGTGAAAGTTGGTACTGGGCAATATTTTGCTAAAAACTGCCTTGTAATTGAAAATGGACTAGCATGGCACGCTCGTTGATCTACTTCACATACACACGTTAGGCGTCTTTCCGGTTGGCGGACACGATATATCCCGTAAACCGATCTAAATGAATACTCATTTGTGTACGTACCATACAGATGTTGGATGAACAAAAGATTTGAAATCAACATAAATCCCTAAAACCACTTGCGATCCTAATTAAGTTCGGTATTAGATAATATTTCGCGAAATATCACACTGGTATTGAACATGGACACATTTCTCACGACCATTCGGGTAACTGAATGTTGTCCGGTTACAAAAAAAGAACTCGCTCCCGACTGCAATTTGTGTACCATTATATTATTATATGTTCAAACATTCTAATATGTATACTCAACAGTCAATGAAAATTTCAACTCTTTAAACTTTAGGATTCGGCCAGATGATAGTCTCAATGTTATATTTCAAATATTTATCTCTATTAATCCTTCCATTGTAGGGACGTTATTATCGACCATTTGAAACAGACCTCATCATTAGTTTGTATATTTACACAGGGTCTTCTAATATACACAGCATTTGTTCTTGGAATATAGGCTGACTAGATACCAGGGTACATTAACACAGTGCAACACGAAAAAGAATAACCATATACGGACACCACTACGTGATAAAAGACTAAAAAAAAAAGACCCGTGTCTCCCAATTTTTCCCAAAGTCATGCACTTTTTTTTTATGGGCCGCCAAAGATTTGGGGCCTCGGTATCATTTTCGTAAAATGTGATCATTTTCTCAGGCTCATATCTTGGAAACCGTTCAGAATTTCGATTTACTCTCTGAGGTAGCTCTTGTCATAAAGAACAAAAATTGCGAACATATGAAATCAAAAAAACTTCACCTTCCAGATCAAAATCGCAAAAAACTTAAAAAAATTCGATTTTTTTTACCTTTTTTCCCGTGTTCAGGTCCATAGGTAGCAAACCGTTCAAAATTCAAGGAAACAATCAACTACAAAAATTTACCTAAGATCTCAATAAACAAATTTCTAGAACATATAAACTTCCTAGAGATGATTCTTAACACTGTTTAGGTAGCACGCAAAAGTGAAAAATTTGCCGAAAATTTTTTAATTTCATTTTTTTTACCTTTTTCTCCTGTTCAGGTCCATAGGTAGCAATAAATGAAATATGCCTGGCCAGAACCATGTGTTTGTCCAAGGGTTAACACCGTTTAGGTAGCTCTTAGGTATCATGCACCGACAGCAGCAGCACAGGCAATGCAGTAAGCTCAGCACACGCAACAAGGGACGCAGCACACAATATAAAAGCGACACGACGCTCACATCGAGGCATTATTGAATTGTGTGTTGACAGCATCTGTGTACACATCGTGCTGAAGCGAAGCGGAAAAGTGAGAAAAGCGGGAAAAACCCAGAAGAGAAAAGGCAGTAGACTGCTAACGAGTTCGAGGAAAACGATTAAGGACGTGAAGAAGGCCGTGGTGATAGCTGACGGCGTGGGAATTTATCATCCAGTAATGGATGAAACGATGGACGAGGGGATGAAGAAACGTAGGAGAGAGTCCTACGATGCGGAGGAATACAAAGAGCGATACGAGGCGGGTGTCGTGAAAATCGAGAGGCTAGAGGCAATGCTGGAGAAGGCATTGTGCGAGATCGCCAAGCTAAGGAAGATGGTCCGGAAGTCTGTGTCCGGCACTGATGACGACGAAGAAGAGCAGTCCTCTGAGGACTACTCCACATCCGATGAGGGAGATGACGTCGGAGAGGAAAGCGAGATGGTATCCGTGGAGGCCATCAACGACAACAAGAAGGAGTTTCCATCGTTGCGCGAAACGATGTCGAGACCGGCAAAAAGGGATTCGGCAGGGCAAGTCGCCACACCTGCCAGAGGAAAGGATGCAGCAGGGCAAGACGCCACACCTGCTCAGGATACGGTAGGGCAAGACGCCACACCTACCTGGACAGCAGCAGCAGCCAAGAGCAGGGCGAGACACCACAACTGCCTGGACAACGGTGGTGTCAACAGCAGCGGCCAAGAGGGCAAAAACTATGGCGAGAACAGGTACGCCATGTTCAGCAGCGGCAAATACAGTTGCCGCAAAGGGTGCAGTGGCTGCTGACAAGCCATCTACATCGGCAGCTGCGAAGAGGGCGGCAACGATGACATCAACTGCGAGAGCAGGTACTACGGCGGCATCAACTGCAAGAGCGGCAACAGCGGCATCATCGAGAGCAGGTACAGCGGCTAGCATGAGGGCAGCTGCAGCAAGAAAGAAGACAGGCAAATCGATCCCGGTCATAACGACCTTCGATATTGATGTAAAGCTGATACTGCGTAGCATAAAGAATACGCTGGAGCATGATAATTTCAGCCTCAGCATATTGGGTAGGAAGTCTACCAACATTTCCGTGAATTCCCTTCAGGATCACGAGAAATTAAGGGCGCTATTGGAGGCGATTAGCGTAAAGTTTTATACCCACACTCCTCGGAGTGTGAAGCCATACGTGGCTATTATTCGGCGGCTATCTGACACGTTTGACGTGGAGGATGTGAGGGGGTATTTGGAGATACATCACAATAGCTGCTAGCATGGATTTTGCCAAGGCCTTTGATACGGCTTGGCAAGCGGCGATACTGGTGAAAATGAAGGCGGCTGGATTTGCTGCTGACGTACTCAGGATGGTTGCTGGCTTTCTGGCGGACAGGACGTTCCGTGTAAGGGTTGGCGACTCCCTCTCTGAGGAGAAGATGGTGACGGCGGGTGTACCGCAGGGCTCGCTATTGGGACCTGTCTTGTACAACATCCTTCTCAGCGATATGCCCCTTCCCCCGGGGGGGGATCTGTTGCTGGTTTATGCGGATGACATCCTTATTGCGGCTTCTGGCCCTAGGGCCATCAGCGTTAATCGGAGGCTGAACACTTACCTTGAGACCCTGAGTGGTTTCTTCTCCAAGTGGGCAATTGGGCTAAATGTGGCCAAGTCGAAGGGGATCATCTTCAAGGGGAAGCGCGGGAACCTGTACCCGAACGCCAGGGGCTACATCCCCAGGCTCAAGGTAGGAGATGCGGACATCGGGATTTCAAGGGAGATCAAGTACCTTGGAGTGATGTTCCATGAACGGTTCACCTTCGTGAGCCATGTGGACTACGCTTTGCGGAAGGCAAGATTTGCCTTTTCTGCATACTACAGGCTGTTGGCGAGGGCGAATGGCCTGAGTACGGAGGTGCGTCTGCTGGTGTACAGGCAGGTTATAAGACCTGTTATGGCATATGCTTTCCCGGCCTGGTTTCCCATCTCGTCGTGTCAGATGGAGAGGCTAAGGCAATGGGAGCGGAAGATACTCAGGACCTGTCTGGGACTGAGGATGACGGTGATGGCGGATGGATCTTTCCGCTCGCCCTCCTGTAGGAGGATATATGATGGTGCTGGTTTTGGGAGGATTGACAGGTTCATGGTGGACTCTGCTCTATCTTTCCTGGGGAAAGCGGCGGGTGTGGGAAATGACCTGGTTAGGGCATGTTTCGACACAACGGATGCGGACAATCTTCTGTCTCGCTGGTTCTTTGGACCTTCTGGCCCTCAGTAATGAGGGCTATCTAGGAGCGGACGGGGATTTGCTTTTTTACCACAGGAGATTCGGTACATTGGGTATCGATGATCCTGTGTATAATACTGCTCAGTAGTATTTCTTCTGACCAAGGTGGAGACTAGAGATTCTTCGGAATTTCTGGTCTATTGTTTTATGCGATCCGGCTTGCTGGATATCTTATTTTTTATTTAGTTTTAAGTTGTTATTTAATTTTTAAGTTTCTTTTATTTTTAGGTCAAGATGACGACCGAGGTGTTCCCGTTTTTTCGCCAATTTTTCGGGAAATTTATTATTTTCAGCATATATAATTTATATTTAAGACTCGATGTACGTATATAATATTTTTTTTTTATGAGGATGGAAGTTTCCGAAGGGAACCCTATGGGTGTGAGGGAAATAGAATAGGTAATATTAAGTAGTATGTATTGTATACCAGTAGTATGTGTAGAACTCTTACAATAAAATCAGTTAAAAAAAAAAAAAAAAAAAAACATCGAGGCATTACACAGCGCGACGTCAATGAGAGCTCAGCGGTGAAAGTTATAAAGTGAAAGTGAAAGTAAAAAAAGTGAAAGTGCTACAGTATAATTCGCACACAACATTGCCAACTGACAATTTCAATATGCAGTGTGAAAATATTGATTTATTTTGCTACGTTTGCGGTCATCAAACCAGAAAAAAAACATCTACAAGATTTCAGAAGGAAAAGAATCTTTTAACTAGTGAATTCAAAAGAGCATATACATTGTTTTTCGACGAAGTGGACTTGACCGGTGAAAATTACACACCTAATACAGTGTGTCGCCAATGTTATAACAATCTCATGGCATTGTTGAGTGGAGGCAGAGGTACTATGAAGTATTGTAAGCCGGTAAACTGGATTAATCGCCCAGGTGATCATGATGCAACCAGTGGCTATGCATGCGTAAATTACACATGTCGTCTAAATCGACATTCTGAGAAGAACAAAATTTATAAAGCAACTGCAACAGCCACACTACCAGTGCTTGCACCTGAAAATTTTGTATCACCAAGGCCGCCAACTCCAGATCGTACTACAGAATGTACAGGAATGACTAGAGCAAGTGGTGTTACTTATGAAGATCCATTTAATACCGATTATGAGCCCCAACAGGGAAGAGATGGACCACAACTAATAACACAAATGGAAATGGATTTCATTGTGGCCATATTGGAATTATCGCAGCGACTTTCAATATTTTTGACAGCTTTTTTAAAGCAAAGAAAACTCACACATGCTAATGTTAACTCTACGGCGTACCGCAAACGACAAGCTGAATTTCAGATGCTCTACACTCTAAATGATGACAATTCGTTCGCTTACTGCAACGATATAAAAGCTTTGGTGGTAAAAATGGGAATGAACTACATCGCTAGTGAGTGGAGATTATTTATTGATGGTTCTGTTTCAAGCCTGAAAGCAGTCTTGTTGCATGTGTCGAACCGAAAACCTTCCATTCCGCTAGCAATGGGTATCAACATGAAAGAAAGCTATGAAACATTGAAAGATATAATGGAAAAAATCAAATATTACGAAAATAAATGGAAGATTTGCTGTGATTTGAAGGTCATCAACATTTTGCAAGGGATCATCGATAAGGGCGGCCTCCCAAAATTCTTTTGTTTTCTTTGTAATTGGGATTCACGCTCACCTCTGAATCAATCCAATGTAACTCGTGGAGTCCAAGAGGAAGTGTGGATGAACAAATACAACAACATAGACTGAAGAATGCACATGGTTCTGGCCAGGCATATTTCATTTTTTACTACCTATGAACCTGAACAGGAGAAAAAGGTAAAAAAAATGATATTAAAAAATTTTCAGCAAATTTTTCACTTTTGCGTGCTACCTAAACAGTGTTAAGAATCATCTCTAGGAAGTTTATATGTTCTAGAAATTTGTTTATTGAGATCTTAGGTAAATTTTTGTAGTTGATTATTTCCTTGAATTTTGAACGGTTTGCTACCTATGGACCTGAACACGGGAAAAAAGGTAAAAAAGTCGAATTTTTTTAAGTTTTTTGCGATTTTGATCTGGAAGGTGAAGTTTTTTTGATTTTATATGTTCGCAATTTTTGTTCTTTATGACAAGAGCTACAACTTTGCCTCAGAGAGTAAATTCTGAACGGTTTGCAAGATATGAGCCTGAGAAAATGATCACATTTTTACGAAAATGATAACGAGGCCCCAAATCTTTGGCGGCCCATAAAAAAAAAGTGCATGACTTTGGGAAAAATTGGGAAAGACGGGTCTTTTTTTTTAGTCTTTTATCACGTAGTGGTGTCCGTATATGGTTATTTTGCCATGACTTAAAAAATTACACACAGTGTAATTCATATTAGTTTGCAACCACTCTATATTTTTTAATGCCCATCCGGAATTCCTTTCTTGGAGTTTTGACATTTCATTGATATGTGGTTTGATCGCATTGCTGTCTGACTTTGGTAGCAGATCCATCTTGCTGGAGTGTTAGCTCTAGTGTTATGAATTTACCTCATTATTCAAAAACCTCTTATTTTCTGGTGATTACCACTATCCGTATATCTATAAATAGTGTTACGGTTACTGAAAGCGCTAGCAATCGGTTGTCTGTTTTAGTGATTGCCAGTCCGTTCTCACTTGATGCGTTTTCCTATTTACACCCCTGGGCCAGAATTTTTAATATCTGTAATATCTTTGTAATAAATGGTAATAGGAGTGATACTATTTGTTTTGTTTTTTGAAGGGTTGAATTACAAATGGGGTGTTTGGTTTTTCAAAAAAGTTTGGTGTTCTTGAACGGGTTAACCGATTTGTATGCAATTTATTGCATAAGAAAGAGATCAGAACGTAGCCAATTATGTGGTAAAATTTTTAATTTTAAAATTTTTATTAATTTTTTTTGACCTCGATTTTATTGTTACAAATAACCAAATTTATTTGATACTTCAATATAATTGTTATTATTATATAATTTTATTTAATCTCGTCCTAAAAAGTATGAAATAATTTTCGCTAAAAAATCTGCAATAATTTTTATTTAAAAATTTTGTCGATAGCTCTGAAAAGAATGCAGAAATTTACAGTAGTGATGCAAACAACATGAAAAATTATTTGTATTAATACGGCAAATATATCTTGCCATACGTAAAATTTTTGGATTTGAATAAAATAATGATCTTTAATATTTGCCTTCGCCTTTGGGATTTTTTTATATGGAGGCCATACCAATCTAGTGTTCACTGGAATATTCCCACCAAACAATACACAGCTAAGAATAAAGTGCACAAGTGACACACTCTATTCATATTTTTTCATCACAAAAAAATATGGATTTTGTAGCAATGTTGACAGATTGTATACCTGTGAAATTTTTCACATCATAAATATATGAATAAGGACAATTGTATGGTGTACCTGAGGATTTTCGGGATTCCCACTGTTAATCTCTATCTGCTTACATTATTATCATTCTTTCAATACTTTAATGGAAAACATATTTGTATTTTTTATTTTAAATTAAAATCAGTATTAATGCTATTTATTTTAAATGACTGCTCTCCAAATAGAAGTAAAAGTTGGTAAGCATATACAGCATTATATGATTGGCTATTGAACTTAATAATAATAAATAAATAAATATTTAATAAGTTAGTGCTATCCGAAACATATTTAGGAATTCAAATTAATTTGCAACCAGTCTATATTTGTTAATGTCCATCTGGAATCCCTTTCTTGGAATTTTGACATTTTAATATATATTTCATTGATGTGTTTTGGTCGCTTTGTTGTATGACTTTTGTAGCAGATCCATCTTGCTGGAGTGTTAGCTCTAGTGTTATGAATTTACCTCATTATTCAAAAACCTCTTATTTTCTGGTGATTACCACTATCCGTATATCTATAAAGTTGCGACCACCGACTAAGAACTTTGGTTCGTGAACTTCGTCATGATAAAACTGTAAACATTGGCTAATGTTTTGATATTGGCAGATCATTAAAAAAAACTGTAAGAGTGCGTTCGTATTAAAATACAACATTGTTATGTTCCTATTGAAAAACCCTGCAGTATTTTATTCTATTTGCACTTCATACATTTTCAACCCCATAATGATATTATACATTTGCTCTCGCATGTATGCAACAGCTGTTTTGTACGCATTCACAATCGGAAATAAAAGCAAATCCATTTCGGTATTCACAATAGTGTGCTGTCAATCGCCTAGAAATGATAATACAGGGTGTCCGTCGGGAAGGTATACTACTTTGTTTGTTTATAATTTTTGATTAAATGAAAAAGAATGGATCTTATATTGATAAATGTTTTATTTAATGTCGGCTATTATGTGTGGAATACAATATCAGATAAATGTCCGCCTCTGTTAGCCTCACAAATGTGAGCCCTTTTGAGCTCAGTTTTCATTACATTCTCACACATTTCACGTGTTATTTCATTAATTTCATCTCGAATATTTTGTTTGAGTTGCTCAAGCGTTTCTGGTTTGTTTGCATAAACCTTGCTTTTCAGATATACCCACAAAAGAAGTCCGGAGCAGTCAAATCAGGCGACCGTGGAGGCCAATCATCGTCACCATTTCTTGAAATAACTTGTTGTGGAAAGAGGTCTCGCAGTAATTCCATTGTGGCATCGTCTTGTTGTGATAAAATGTTTTATTGATTAAAACACGTTGGTTTATCGCGTAGTTTTCCATAATAAATTAGCCACGTCTCTACTTCACGACTGCCAAATATGAACTGTCAAGACTTATGTTTACCAAAGTGGCGTTCATGGCGGACACCCTGTATGAACTTTCGCATTTGTTGTTGATACTCTTCTGTGATGGATGTGCTGCACCAGGCACGGACTCAAAAGTATTTGGTAGTTCTTGAATGTAGTTCTAGTTTTCAACCTAACTTACTGTGTTGCACTATATAAAAACAAGCAAAATTTTGCAAATATGATGAACCACAGACCAGACTTTGATGTCGAATCAGAATGACACTTTCCGAGACCGTTTGATGCAGTAGATGGAACTGTAGAGAGACAGACATCACGTGCCAGCCTACAGCGGCCTGTGGAGACTCAAACAACAATTATTGTCACGTTGTTTGATCGGCCATAACAATCCTGTGAAAACATATAAGTACATAGTTCGAAATTTGTTCCGAAATAGAACACAAAATGGAGATGCTTCATGTGCAAACTATACTAAAAAATCTTGTGTATTCGTTTTAAAATTAATTTTAAAATATATATAAAATTGTGAAATGTATAGAATATATGGCCCCCAATGAATTTGCTCATTCCGAGTGCAGTGCCAATTAACTGCAATGCTGACCCACATATGCAAACGTATATGTATAAATAGACTGTTTTATTGATTTCTTCAAATTAAATTTTTGATCGTACTCAATACATACATTCGGCTTAAAATTCATTATACTAATCCCGCGCGACCAATGGGCCTTTAAGAACCTTTTCTATTCTTGATTCATTATCCTCACATTACAAATGATTATAACCCGTGACATATTTTCTTAATCCATTACATTTTGCTTAAAAATAGTTTGCTAAAATAGTTTCAATTAATGGCAACTCTCTACTCCGATGTAGTGACGTTTTTAGTTGTGTGCTTTAAAAGTTTAAATAATGGGGTTTTCAATAAGAGCGCTACAAAAGTTTTTTTAAATAAAACAAAACCGGTTTTAGATACCAATGAAATTCTTTATTCCTGTGAAAGCACGTTCGATGCCATTATGTATGGAACTCGATATCTTTTGCATGGCCACCACGGGCACGCTTGCAGAACTCCAGACGCTGAACCCAATTTTCGACGGTTTTCAAGCATAAATCGGCTGATACTGCTGCAATTTCACGTTCGATAGTCGTACGAAGTTCATCAATCGTCGCTGGCTTGTTGGCATAGACCATATACTTGACGTAGCCCCACAGGAAAAAATCTAACGGCGGCAAATCGCACGACTGAGTCGGCCAATCGACTAGACCATTTCGTGAGATAACACGTTCACCAAACTTGGTTTCC
Organism: Phaonia tiefii; assembly: GCA_963931995.1. Classification (NCBI taxonomy): domain Eukaryota; kingdom Metazoa; phylum Arthropoda; class Insecta; order Diptera; family Muscidae; genus Phaonia; species Phaonia tiefii. The sequence continues at coordinate 157,813,473 of OZ008369.1, read as the reverse complement.
AATAAATTGATTGTGGCATTCGCTGTGTGGCTTGTGGCGCCGTCCTGTTGGAACCACATGTCCTCCAAGTCCATATTATCCAATTGGGGCCAAAAATATTCGGTTATCATTGAACGGTAGCGATCCGCATTCACAGTAATGTGCCGGTCTTGATCATCACGGAAGAAGTACGGCCCAATGACGCCGCCGGCTCATATACCGCACCAAACCGTAATTTTTTCGGGATACAATGATGACTCATGGATTACGTGTGAATTAGTCTCTGACCAATAACGCATATTTTGCTTATTGACGAAGCCATTCAGCCAGAAATGAGCCTCATCGCTGAAGACCATAAATTGGACGTAGCGCTCTTAAAGTTGAGGCCACTGACTCCAAATTTCGGTAGTAAATTGTAATAATTTCGACTCATTGTTGGCTCGTATATCTTTCCATGATGAAATGGCACACCTTACTGAAGAGAAATGTCAAAAGAGCGGGAAAAAATATGGCGTCGTTTGCTATCCCTATCGATTTACTTTTGTAGCGTCTCTGTTGAAAAACCCTTTATTACTTGTTGTGTTAATAGTGCCAAGTTACATTGCTTGAGATAACTGTGTCTACAGTGCAGTGCTTGTTTATACTGTTTTTGATATTATTGTGTGCAATTGGAAATTCTGGTGATCGTGTAAAACCCAAACAACAACAATAATATTTGTTTGTCATTATTGAGAACGTATAAAGGGCACCTCAGGCCTGCGGACCAGTCGGCCGACTATAAGTCAGGCCGACTTTTGTATCGGGAATTGTTTCACCTTAGACCAACCGACTTTCCCGCCGACTTTCTGAAAATCAAACTAGTTTTGATTTTTGGACGACGACTCGAAAGTCGGCCCGACAAACCGCTGGTCTAAGGTGCCCTTAACTTTGTAGTTGTTTGATTTTTGCTTTCTCTTTATTTCGTCATTTGTGTGCCAGAGTTGCCATCTGGTTTTGGGACTTAGTATCAAAGGGGTAATAAGATCGTACGTTTTTGGTAATTCAGTCTACTTTGAAATTCTGTTTTTAGTACTGGTTTCCAATTTATTTATTTTTACTCTTGCATGAACAAAGACAAAGAATGTAAGGTCAGATCAGATACTGATACTTTGATTTCATGCTGGCTGGGTGATGGATTGGTACATATTAAAGGTGTTGGCCTTTATGAAAGAGTAGCAGACAATCTTGGTGATGATAGGGATCTTCGTTGGTGTTGCCTGGATTGTAGAAAATTATATGTGGAGTTCAATAGATTTTTCAGAAGCATGAAGCCTGAATTTTCTGATATGGAAAATGAGCTTTCGGCTTTATTTGGTAAATTTTCTTAATTTATGGGATGTTCAATAAGTATTCGGGATTGGAAAAGAAAGCAGGTCCACCAAAATCCTCCGCTCCGAAAAGGAAGAAGACGGCTAATAAGTCCCATCCATTGTTGGTAATTCCTTCCTCGCCGAATTTAATGGACGTTAATTCTCCAGCTCCGAGTGCAAGTGCAGTGCAATCTTCTGCCCCTTCTACCTTTGCCGAAGTCGTTGCTGTGGTTTCTATGGCTTCCACGGACAATTACAAGTCATCTCCTCCGGGTGATAATTTCGCCCCGGGGTCCGGTCCGGGATCGAGAACGTTGACTGTTGTACCGGCAAGGAAGACAGTATTTGTGCCTATAGGCGCCCCCGACACGACCCAAGAGTAGGTATGACTTTACATCTCGTCTAAATAAGTCGGGAATAATTCTAATGCTTCCATACAGTGCTTCAAGCTGAATACAAAATTCTCTGATCGTAGGTCTTCTTTCAAAATTATTGCACCGGACGACCTAGTATTGACAGATATTTCGACCTAGTATTGACAGGATTTCGGATTCGGAATTGGGGCCTCACAGATCGTTCGTAAGGGAATTTCAGTATCAGGATAATGGTAGGCGTGATCATTTTGCTAGATTACCGTCTGGAAATAAGGGATCTCCAAACAACTAATTGGGTGTTTGAATATGGCATATCAGTATGTTCGCGGTTTGAATATTTAATTGTCTAGATTATTTGTTGATAGCTTTGATTTTGAGTTTGATGTCATTGCATTTTCTGAGACATGGTCAAACCTAATGTTTTTAATTCAGAGTTGTTTTGCAATAAGTGCTTGGTTTACAGAAAAGGTCGTGTTCGTAAAATTGGTGGGGGTGTTTTAATCTCAATTGAAAATTCCTTATCTTCTGAGTTAGTTACAATTGATGATATCGGCGATCTTGAATTTATTGTAGGTACATCAAGGGCATATTGACGGTATTGCAAAAGTTATTGCGTTAGCCATTGGAAAGGACCGTATTTTAGTATTGGGTGGCTTTAACTTGCCGTCTGTGACATGGGTGTCTTTAAATAAATACATAAATGGTTTCCCATTACATCCCACGACGGAATTTGGGAGAGCTTCTCACAACCCGATACCAATTTTCTGACTCCATTGACACCATGTGATTGGTCATCTGATTTTGTTACGCATATATCCGAACTTGGCTTGATTCAATAGAACGACATTCCCAATTCTATGAATCGAGTCCTTGATCTAGTTTTAGTGGATGATTCTAACAACTTTAATATTTCTCGAATTTAAACGTTATTTTCTCCTGAGGATAGTTACCATCCAACGGCGGGAATAAATTAATTAAATTAATCATACCATGCAGGTTCGTTGCAATCGCTCTTCGTCCTATGTTGGTCTATGCTTTTCGCGTGCGAACTTTTTTTAAATAGATTTATCGTTGGTACCGAGTTATGTTATGTATATGTCAGTGTGATAATGCTTTTGAATTTGAAATCGCCCTGGATGAATTATTGGCTATATATTATTAATGGCTACATTTTTATGTCTGCATCCAAGAGGTCTATAACGGGTAATACCGGTCACCCATGGTCATTAAGGGCTCCAAACAGTCTCAAGAATGTAAGAAATATACATATGTTCGAAAAAGTATAAAAAAATCTGCAGTTAGCAGGCTATGCTAGGTATATTGTTGCTAGGACTAAATACAACTCTAAATCTCGTGAGAATTATAGATTATATTTGGATACGTTGAAGGCTAATTTAAACGGAACCCCAAATCATTCTTTAGATTTTTTAACTTGAAGCGTAATTAAATTGAATGGTAATGATTATTCAGATGAGGAGTTTATTGCTAATTGCTTCTATTCGCGTCTATTTATTCCACCAGAGCCTATGATGTTTCCAAACCATATGCGTACACTGTCCGCTCTACTATACCGTTTGATGCACCTGTCGTGAAATCTTCGCGGTTACTACATAACGTGATCAGATTGAAAGCCTCAAACAAAGCCTGTCCTGATGGTAACCCGGACTGCTCAAATTCTCTCAGCTTACCGTTGACTCTCTTATTTTACGCTTCGTTGAAGTTCTGTATTTTTCCTGCACAGTGGTAGTTTGGTGAATGTTGCAAATTATAGGGGAATTGCAAAATTGAGTGTCGTTCCGAAACTTTTCCCCTATTTTAGATCCATGTCAACATGGCTTTCGGAAGAGTTGTTTCACCGTGACTAATATGCTTCAGTTTTCCTCTTCTATTATTGACGGCTTTATTAATGGTGATCAAACTGACGTTATTTTTACCGATTTTAGTAAGGCCCTTGATAAAGTTAACCACAATTTGTTATTATATAAACTTATGGAATTGGGTTTTAATTGTAATATGCTGAATTGGATTAGTTACCCTATTTTAGCCCACTGTTCGAGTTTTCGAACACCAATTTTTACCTTTTTTAACCCAAATTTTTTCTATGACGATGTATAAGCGGAGCAAAACGCAATGATGCAGTGCTATAGTAAATTTTATTTGCTTTCAGAAAATTATTATACAGCCCACCTCCCCTCCTCTCAATGGGCTTTGTGGGTATGTTGAAAAAAAGTTATATTTAGACCAAATTGCTAAAAGGAAAATGAGAGATATTGAACTGAATTATATGTTTAAAACTAAATTAGTTTAGAAGAAAAAGGTTCATATAAGTTCTGGTTTAAGTTCTAGATACCTCCGGTCAGAAAAAAATCTGGGGGTGTTCTAAATGGGCTGTTCGAAAAATCGAACAATGGCCACAGTGCACAACTCAACCTCATAAGGTATGAGTCAGTAGTGACGCATTTGTGTGTGTGCATTGAACTTGTTTGTTTATTTTTAGCGAAAACCGTTACTATTGTTCGTAGATTTGCTTGTCTTTCATTCTTTTGTGAAATTGTAATTAGTCAGTTAGAAAAGTGGGACTTGAGCGCAAGCAGTGTCATTAGAAGGAAGCAAGTGAATTGAGTGCAAATTTTATTAATTTTCTTACCGTTTTAATAAAGTGTTCTTTGATATTATGTATAAAGGAAAATTTAGTATTTATGGTGCGTCTGAGGAGCATTTAGCTATAGACGAGCAAATGCTTTCCTATTTTGGGCGTCATAGCTTTAAAATGTATATGAAAAGTAAGCCATCAAATTCGGATTCAAGACGTGGTGCATAGCCGCATTCTCTGGCTACGTATTTCGTATGCTACCTTACGGTGGAGCTAACGACAGGTATGATAAAAATCTCGAACTGGGCGCTTCTTTCGTAATGGATATGGTTAGTCACCTACAATTTCCTGAACGTCATCAAGTTCATTTTGACAATTTTTTCACATCGCACTACTTGAAGTGCTTATTGGCCGATGAACGCATATGCGCTACAGGAACTGTACGGAGCAATCGGTTAAGGCGTCCAGCCCCTAATCTGAAGACTGGCAAACAACTGCCAAAAGGTAATATTTATTTATTTTGGTAAAATTTTGATAGCTTTATTAATATTTTTCAGGTAAAAATGAAGCAAAGTTTGATACAGCCAACAAGATTGTCTGCTGTCGTTGGCAGGACAAACGTGAGGTTACGTTGCTGTCAAACTTCACTGGAGTTTACCCGACAGCAGTGACTACAAAGACAAAAGGAGGCGCGCAGACAAAGACAAAAAGAAGGGCAGTCTAGCCAAGTTAATCTTGACCAACCACAATTAAATCGACAATATAATTTGTTTATGGGTGGCGTTGATCTACACGACAACGCTGTTTCCAATTATCGCGTTTCGGTACGTTAAAAGAAGTGGTATTGACCTCTTTGGCTAGCCATTCTAGAATCTTCAGTTGTCAGTGCTTGGAAAATAAACATATTAGTTAACAAGCAACTTGGACAGCCACCCATTACACAGCTGGCAACGGACTTGCTGCAAACTTCTGATGAGGATAAAGGCGAACATATTTCAGACGAGTCTGACGTAGAAGGCACCACTTCGGATAACACATTTGAGCCTCGTCAACCGTTCCCCGTGCTTCCAGACATCATGAAGTTGTTTTGCAACCTCAAAAAAGGCCAGGCGATAGCAAGTTTCCCATAAACCCACACTAAGAATGTGCGACAGGTGTCAAATGCACTTGCACCTCAAGACGTGCTTCTTTACATACCACAAATGGTAAAATATTGAACCGTTATTAACAGAAAATCAACACAATAAAATGAACTATAATACTTTAACAATAAATAAATCGTGTTTCAGTGAATCTTTCATTTATTTTTTGTCAATATTTATAGAACTTATTCACACTGCACATAAAACTTAAAATTTAGACAAAAAAATAATTAAAAAAAATTAAGTTACAGTGTTTTATTTATAAATGCACTAAAAACTAGAACATAATTTTTCTCTTAGCCTCAATAAGTATATTCTTCTTCATGTGGGGTAGTACAATGGTCCGCCAACTTAGCACTTCAACAACAATGGTGTAGATACTTTCAATAAAGATCGTAATTAAAATGAATTAGTTAATTAATTTTCTAGCGATCTCTCAAATAAATCGCTTGCATTTAAATTAAAAATGGTGACATTTAATTTTGACACTTAATTTGACATTTAATTTTGTCACCATTTTTAATTTAAATGCAAGCGTTTTATTTGAGAGATCCCTAGAAAATTAATTAACTAATTCATTTTAATTACGCTCTTTATTTAAAGTATCTAGACCATTGTTGTTGAAGTTCTAAATAGGCGGAACATTGTACAACCCCATCATGACGAAGAATATACTTATTGAGGCTAAGAGAAGAATTATTTTCTAGTTTTTAGTGCATTTATAAATAAAACACTGTAACTTAATTTTTTTTGATTATTTTTTATTTTTAATTTTTTAGTAAATAAATTTTGAATGTTTTAATTTTTTTTTTCATACTCATGTATTGTCATCCAAATCTGACAAGTGTGCAAAATTTTAGTTCGATTGGTCAACTGCAACTGTGTTAAAAATGGGTTACTAGATTTGAACAATACAGACTGATTTGAACAATACAGACTGACAGACAACAAAGCAAGTTAAATAAAACACTGTAAAAATGGCCATTGTTCGACTTGTCGCCCAGCAGATATCGGTGCAACTATATGAGATAGCAAAATCCTGATGACGGATTTGAGTTTAGCAGACCTTAATTATCTTGGATAAGACAATTTTAATAATAAGTTCAACACTTTTTGCAATATGGCCCAAAATGGGTTAATGAACCGAAAACAAAATGGAAATTCAGTGGTAGGGATAGTAATCATTCCCTTAATGTACACCGGAAGTAATTTGATTCACGTAGCGAGTAAACTCTACATGGATGTATATCTGAGAAGGTAAAAAGCAAATAGGGGAAATGTACACCATATTTCAATTTTCAATTTCAATTTCTTTATTTAAGTCTATGGAAATACTCCTTACAGACTAGCAATATTCTTAACTATTAACAAACTTATATACATATGTAATTCAGTTAATTAAATTCAATAACAATTTTTTAAACTTTACTTTTGGAAGACTAGGATCAATGTGATAACAAATACTGTTTAAAATAATCATAGATCGATTAATGGGCTCATTTATAGCATAATTACTTAAGTCTGTATCAATATTAAAAGTTTGGAAATGGCGCAGAGATCGTGATGGCGCATTAAAACGAATAAGGGACAACAACTCAGGACAGTCAACAGTTCCAGAAACAATTCCATATAGGAACTTAACCGAGGATATGTCCCTCCTGGATGCTAATGACTTCAGAGAAATAAGTAGACAGCGACTTTCATATGAAGGCAACGGAAGAATAAAGTTGAGAGAAAACAAGGCAAACTTTAGAAAAGACTTCTGAATCTTTTCAATACGTTCAGCATGAGTTGCAGCAGTTGGATTCCAAACAAAAGAAGCATATTCCAACTTGGAACGCACAAAAGAAGAGAATAAAACTTTTTTTGTGTATGGATCTGAAGACGCAGAAATATTTCTTCTGATGAAATACAAAAAGGAATACGATTTTGGAATAATATAATTAAGATGGCAAATGAATGTAAATTTAACATCAAAAACAACACCCAAATCCATATAATCAAAAATTTTATTTAAATTTGTGTTACAAATAGAATAAAACGAGTCAATAATATTTCTACAACGGTGAAAAGTTAATTGAAAACATTTATTGGTATTGAAAGGTAAGACGTTGACATAAGACCAAGTAGAAACTCTATCTAAATCCTCTTGCAATAACGCAACATCATTTAGTGAATAAATCGCCTTAAAATTGTTAAGGTCATCGGCGTACATAAGATGTTTGGAATTAAAGATATACAGACCAATATCATTAACAAACAAGTTCAACAGTAAGGGACCAAGAATACTACCTTGAGGTATACCAGAGGTTGGATGGTATGGAGCAGAATAGTGACCATCAATATAGCCCGTGCATATTCTATATAATAAATAAGACCTAAACCAATTCAAAAGATTAGAGTGGATTCCCATTTTGAACAATTTAAAAATAAGAATATCATGACGAACTCTGTCAAAAGCTTTGGAAAAGTCCGTATATATTGTGTCTACTTGAACGCCTCTCGCAAATTCACTAACACAAAAATTATTAAAGACAGCTAAGTTACTAGTGGTAGAGCGTCCAGCGATAAATCCATGCTGCCTTAGACTAATGTGGCGCTTAACTAGAAAAAATAACTTATCATACACAATATGCTCAAACACCTTAGCAATGATTGGCAGCTTAGAAATAGGCCTGTAATTATTTATTAAAGTTCTATCTCCGGATTTAAATACTGGGAAAACAGTAGAAGTTTTCCATTTCTGAATAAAAAATCCAGCTGATAGAGATTTATTAAACAATATCCTAAGTGGAACAATAAAGGCAGAAGCAAATTTTTTTAAAATATAGGAAGATATTCCATTTGAGTCAGACTTATAGGAATTTGAGAGCTTTGAAATACTCAAAAAAATATCGTCGTCACAAATATCAAAAGATCCAATATCAATACATGGCAAAATATTAGCAAAATCATTTTCATTCCAAACAGCAGAGTTATTCAAAAAATTCGACTCGAAAAAAATGCTAAATAAATTAACAGAATCTTGTGTCGAATTAGAAACTACATTATTATACATTAAACATTTAGGAATTGAAGAATTATTGTTTTTTGATATGATAAAAGAAAAAAATCGCCTAGGATTTTTTTTCAATATCTCATCATAACTCAATATCTACTGATTATATAAGAATTTATTTAGAAAATTGAATTCCCGAATATAGTGGATATACAAATTTTCATCCAAAGATGACCCGGAAGCCATGAACTTGTTATAAAATGTATTCCTTAAATTTTTCAATTTTTTCAAACCTCTGGAGTACCAAGGCAACTTGTACACTTTTGGTTTTACCCGAGTTAAATTATGATCCAAAATATTTTGTACTGTTTTGAGGAACTCCTCAAAACTTATTGCAACAATAACACTTTTTAGCACAAGTGGCCAATCAACTTCACAAAAACAAGAATTAAGTATCTCACAACTGCAAGAATTATAGTCATAATCCGCAAATGTTACTAAATGCAATTTCGAGAACTCATAAAACTGCAACTGAATGGAAATAGCAGAATGATGCATAGTAGAAGGCGAGATGGGAAAAGTACATTCAATTACTGTAAATTTAATTTCGGGACTTCCAAAAATCAAGTCCAATAAGCGTCTTAAATTATTGAAAATCGTATTAACCTGTTGTAGCCCAATACTAAATAAAGAATCTAAAAAGTCTATTTTAAACAGTTTATTGACATTACATGGAAGAAAAGTTTCTGCGTTTTGAACTTCAGACCAAACAATATTATTAAGGTTAAAGTCTCCAGCAACACATAGTCTATCATTGGATTTCATATTATTAGATAGATGCAAAATATTACTAATATGACCATGATACAACTCATCCAAACTGTTTGGAGGAATATAGGAGGCAAACAAATAAAGATTTCCTTTTATCGATTGAATTTCCACGCATAGTTGATCAAATAATGCATTATTATCATTTAACAAAACTTGCCTAGAACAGCCACTAGAAACTAAATCTCTGTCCTTACGGAAGATACTATTTAGGAAAAAAATTACTAACAAAACTATTTAAGAATTTTTGATGTAGTATAAAGTTAATATAGGTGTTAGTGTAAATCTTTGTCATCCTTGGAGGTATGAGCACGGTTGTCGCATGGATAATTTTTTAATTACCAGAATTTTCCAAAAACGTTACCAAAAATTACCAAATTTTTAATTTTTGTTTATTTAGAACATTTAATGTTTATTTCAAATAATTCATTATAGAAAATCATATTACATACACGCAAACAGGGCAACACCACCAACGCCGCAGCCATATCAACATTCCTGCCGTGTGAAGCATGACCATCAGTCGTGAGCAGTTGAAAAGAGCAGTCGATCAGTTGTCAGTCGGTCACCAAAGTTATTCTCATTTTTCGCGTCGTATTAATTACAATCTCAAATACAGAACTAATCTCATTTTCATATTAATATATCCTTTGTCAGTCGGTCACAAAAGTTAATCTTATTTTCGTGTCGTACTAACTACATATTTTCAAATACCGAACTAATATCATTTAATTTGTCAAACCTTAATAAAGAAATAATTAATTTACTCGTGTATTCCTTTACTTTTACATACATACATCAATATAAAGATTAAAAAACACCACAAACTTTACTTTCTTTGCATATTGCCTTTCAATTGCAATGCAAAATTATTTAGTGCACAAGTATTCTTGCGCACAAAAAGTTCGTTAGTGCGAAAGAGACGAATATATTTGGTTATTTAGTGCGAACCACGACAAGCGCGTATTTTGGTTAGCCCCATAACCATTCAATTTTCCCAAATAGTGTTGCCACTGCTTCAGATTTTTTTATGTTTGTAAGTAACATTTTAGATCACATTTCGTCAAATTTTCAAATGTTTTTTCTTATACTAATTATTTCATTTCCAAATGTTACCAAAATCTCTAAAATGTTACCATGTTACCAAGCCGTTTAAATGTTACCAATTTTGGTTGGATATTACCAACTGTGGCAACCGAGGGTATGAGGTTTTTTTTTGTAAATTCGATTAAGTTTTTTTTTACATACACATATATTTTTTCCTTGTATCGAAAGATTGCGTTTTTTTATCGTAGCATTTTAGTTTGCAGGGAGCTCATTTAACCCTATAACCCGCAAATTTTTAAATAGAGTTAAAAACAAGTCAAATAATTTTTTTCAATCGAAAATAACCTCGTAAACTAAAATCAATCACTTTAGCATTATTTTGTAATAAGCATAATAATTGGCGTGGAAAAAGGGGAGTAGTGCCTCTGGTCACTGTTGGGGGTTTAGGCATACAAACGTCGGGTAAATTATTTCAAATTTTTATTTAAACAAAGTAATGAAAAGGGCAAAAGACAACTCAAGTCACGTCAAGTCAAGTTTTTTGTTTATATTAATATTTATTTCGGTATATTAAAATGTACATGTTGAATCCCGCAAAGCCACTGGGCTTGTCTGCAGGAGAAAAACATGTTACAATGTTAATTTACATGCTTGTTTGTTAAATTCATTTTTAGAAAAATAATTTCATTGCGATTGGATAATTATTTTTTTGATCACTGATTTTTGTTTTTTCTTATTGCTTATATTAATAATATTTGGCGGTAGTACATTTAAGATAGTTGGAAGTTGTACGACTATTGAATTTTTTCCATAATCTGTTCTAAAATATGGTACCTTTTATCTTACTTCAAGTCGTATCCGTGTGTGTGGCGGCGCCATATCGCCGCTAATTAACACCAGCGGCCCTACGTACCCCATTGGATTGTCCGGTCGCTACCACCTGAAATAATGCACCCTCAGCGATCTGTCAAAATGTAAACAAAGTCAGATAAACGTTTTGTTCGGCATTTTTCCAGAACAAATACCAACACATCGATCGTCTGACGCAATAACGGCGACCATTTTTGCAATGGCGAACATTTTGGGCAACTTTCATGGTTATCCGCCAAAATACTAGGCGTCATTACCTCGTCAGCCATTACAAAAGTAAGTTGAGCCACAGTGACTAAGCAAAAAGTTAAGCAAATTACATCATTCGACACAAGTTATCAAGAGTAAATTAACAACAGCAGCTTTCGTGCGAATAGATATATTAAAACTCACCCCGTAAGCAGAGAAACAAGCCGAGGCCAAATCGTCGGTGGCTTTGAGATTTTTAGCCGGTCGGCGGCGGCCGTTGTGAATTTTTGCCGGCGGCGGCTCAATTTTCGGCTTGCAGTCAAAAATTTTTTTGGTCGTATAAAAACAGTGATAGTGCGGGAGTTAATTGTAATTGTTAAATGACAAAAGAATCACAATTGCAAAAAGGCACAAATAACTACACACTGATTTAAATGTTAAATTTAAAGTTCATTCCCTTTTTAAGTTTCAGGCGATCTTCAGTGTCTTATTCGGAGCTACAGCCATCATAGAGGAATTTAGGGTAGAGTAATTTATTCTCTCATCTGACGTTTCATTTCACACCCTTTGCCGTAGGTTTGTGCAAATGAGGGAAATTCGACGAAAATTAACTTACAGCAGGTAAAGGTACAATAACTGTTGATTTCACTGTTTTATTTCGATGCCGTATAGAACTGTGAAATTTAACTGTATTTTTCATTTTTTTGTTGATTTTTATCATTGGTATGCATTTGTATTGTATTTAACACAACCTTTTTTGCCACAAAAACACGAAATGCGGTTGTTGTTGCTTTGTTGGACGTTGTGTTCCAATACCTCTATCTGGTATTATTGAACACATCCTTTCCACCATCTAATGTTCTCTTGCAACCTATGACGTTAAAAATATGAGAGAATAAATTACTCTATCCTAAATTCCTCTATGCCCTGTACTTTATATACTTATACATACTAACCGCCTTAAGCATAAAAAGTTGTGAGAGATTTGAGAGACGTTGTTTGTATGATAAGCTCTCTCTCAAACCTCTCCTAACTTTTTATGAATAATGCCGTTAATTTTTTGTTTCAAATGTTATTTTATGTTTACTCTTTCTTTTAACTTTTTATTTTATTTTGATTGTTTTTTATAAGAACTTGAGGTAAATTTTTCCAATTAATATTAAAATATATAGTTGTTTCATTTTGTATTTCTTAATTTTTATTTGGAAATATATAAAATTCGAAACAAAAATCTTTATCAGAAAATGTGAGAGAGGATTTGAGATATAAAAATGTTGAACAATATAAAAGTTTTTGTAAATCAGTACAAATTTTGAGAACAAATGCACTTTAACACATAAGCGCAATTTTTTGTTTTTTTGGAGTTGTAGGTTTGCTCGTGGTGTGTAAAAATAGTTAAAAATTTCAGGAAACTCATAGTTTTCAATATATGACCTTTCAAGTATTGGACATACAATTTGAAGTATTTAGGTCAATATCTAAAGGATCGTGTCGAAATTGGTGCCGTTGTAAACGCTCTGTTAACCCACTGAGGAGAGGTTTAAAGTTTTATGTTTTTTAGTCCTAAGTTTTTACTAAAAATTTTCATTATGTCAAAATATAATCCATGTGAGGTGTATAGTTTTGCTTAGTAGGCACATAAATATTGTTACTAAATTGAACATACCCCATTAGAATAGTACAATTTTACACACCCTTTTATTATCATATGTTTTTTTGAAAGTTAACGTCTATAGCGTTAGTCAGTTGCGGGAGTTTGAAATTGTGTACATTTTCACCATGGAGTGGTCAGATAAGGAAAACCGTATCGCAGAAATGAGACTTGGGACTTGGAGCTTTAAAACGGCGTACATGACATTTGTTGACTGCAACTCTGAAAAAATAGGATAGGAAAATCCAAACGTCTTTTGGTGAAGTACGCTGATAACTTGCATAGAAAAATCTTGTTTACGGATGAAAAAATTTTTACCGTACAGGAAAAATTTAACAAGCAAAATGGTAGGGTTTATGCACGCTTGTCCAAAGAAGTATCTGAGCTCACCCCACGGGTCGAAAAGAGTCATTATCCAGCTGAAGTTATGGTTTGGTGGGGTGCTTCATTTGATGGGGTAACTGACTTGCATTCCTGTGAACAATGCGTCAAAACATAGGCCAAAGTTTACGAAGAACCCGTTTTGGAAGCAGTGGTGAAGCCGCTTAACAATTCCCTGTTCCAAAACCAGCCGTGGACTTTCCAGCAAGATTTAGCACCAGCTCATAAGGCTAAAACGACACAAACCTTACTTCGAAACAATTTACCAGCTTTTATATACTCTGAAGACCCTCTGAATTACGAATTGTGGAAAGTTTTAAAGGACATGGTCTGCCACAAAAGAAACCCCAACATTGACTCTCTTAAGACAGCTTTGGTTCGTGCTGTAGCTAAGTTTCCAATGGATGAGGTGCGTGTAGCTATTGATGATTGGCCAATGCGACTTAAGGCGTGCGTGAAGGCCAAGGGCGGACATTTGAAGGAAACTGTACACAATACATACCAATAAATATATAAAAAAATTTATCCAAAAACGTTCATTAGTTTTTGTTTTATAGCCCAAAATATAAGTAACAGTATTTATGTCCATACTAAGTATAATATATTCTGAAGGTAAGATTTCAAGCTTTAATTTGCGGTATTAATTGTCTCTTTAACCTTTTAAACACCAGATGATGATACATTTTTTGTTCCAAAACTATTAGGAAAACTGCAGCCGGTGGGAAGGGGTTTAAAAAGTAAATAATATGAGGAACGAGAAAAACACCCATTTTGAAAAATTATTTTAAAAAAAATCGCGCGGATTTGATGAAAAAAATTGCATAATATGGGTTTCCAGGGTTAATGAGACATATTGTACCATGGTTCATATTTTGACATAAGTATTCTCCCAAAAAGTTTGAACCACAAACTGAAACCGCCCACAGTGGGTTAATGAAATCGGAAAAATTAGACGTAGTTTCAAAGGGGTATACATAATCTTCCAAATGACAAGCCGATCCGATAATAAACAGCGAAGATATGTATGTATGTATGTACATATATTTTATTTAAAAATTGGAACGACCTAATCTCGGAAACAAAATTTACTTTGTTTTACACGTTCCACAGGAAAAATAAAAAAGTTAACTTAAAATTACGCTTTAAGAAGGAAACAAAATCTATAACCCTTTAAAATGGTTCTGCCTCCAATGATGAAGGTTCCAAAATGATTCCGGCATTCGGAGCCGGCGCCGTAGCATGGACAAATTTTTGGGTGTTCATTCGCATATTATTTCTGTTTTACCAATTTCTGATAAAACGCCAGGTTATGTTTTAGTTTTGTGCCATTTTCACTATTTTGATATGTTTGTCATTCTCGTTTTATAACGGAACTTGGTGTCGTGTTAGACAGTGTTGTACAAATCATCATGAGTACAAGTACCAAGTATCTCGGTATTCGTTATTGGTTACATTAAAGTACTTAAGTTTTTAAGTACACCTAACGAAAAAATCGGCGGCTTCGAGTTAATCGACTTATATTTTAAGCCAATTTTAGCCGATTAAATCGGTGGCGGCTCGGAGTATAAAAAAACTACCGGCGGCGGCGGCTAGTCGGCTCAAATTCGCTCGGCTTGTTACTCTGCCCGTAAGCGAATCATCGGTAAGTGTAATTCCAATGGGGGAGAATATCACGGAAGCAACCGGCAGAGCCTACTTGTGGTCACATCACCGTCCGCCAGCGTTAGCGGCCAGCATTTTTGCAACTTCTCATTCTGCTCCACAGTAAACCGACAACCAGCGTTTTTCTTTTCGTAAAACCTACGTTTGGCCACCGGAATACACCAACAAGTGGAACAACGGTGGTAGCTGTTACATACCATAACCCCATTTGCATTCAAGCGATAGAAAACCATTGAAAAGTGCGTGTGCCAGTAAGATTTAGTTACCTTCTTCTGTTTGTGGGCCAAGTACTGTAGCCATTAGGCTAGCCATCGGTACAGCTGTGGTCCACCAACGTTTACCAGAGGTAGGAAATCGCGGACCTCCCGAAGAGACCCGCGCTTTATCCCCATAGCCCGTCTTTGGACTAAAATACATCTCGATCTTCCTATCCCTGGTACGTAGGCCGGGCTAAACCCCGCCGTTGTAGGGCTAGGCAGAATACCGACACAGTTTTGGTCCCCCAACACGACAGCTAACGTCTGATAAGGAACATTAGTCCATCAAACCACGGAGCAGATGTCGTTTTTCAACAATTCACCAAGCCATCGTCATCATCATCATCGTCGTTTGCCACTGTTCCAAAGCCATCGTCATCAGCCGCAGCCACACCAGCAACAACGTCACTAGCGACGACAACATCGTTACCGGAACCATCATCATCATCTGCAACACCAACATCAACATCAGCAGCTGTCAGCAGTTTATATTACCGAACATCAGCAAGTAAGCCCTAACCGACCAAATACATCCGTCGAAAGAGTAACGGTAAGTCCGTTTAAGTTCTTTTATTGACGGACCAGACGATAACCACCTTGGTGGTCAACTCTAGATAGTATTAGG
This sequence comes from Phaonia tiefii, assembly GCA_963931995.1. Lineage (NCBI taxonomy): Eukaryota > Metazoa > Arthropoda > Insecta > Diptera > Muscidae > Phaonia > Phaonia tiefii. Next base: position 157,797,528 of record OZ008369.1, on the reverse strand, counting down.
CTCACTTCCTGGGAATATGTCATATTATTAAGTGTTAAAGTGCAGAAGTTTAAGAATCTGCGAATGAAATAATGAAGATTTGTTAAACTGAAAACTAAAATGTGTTAGTTTAATACCAAATTTTCTAGATAGAGAACTAAAAACATATAAAACTAAAATTTGTTAGTTCAGTTCCGAAATTGCTAAAACTGAAAATTAAAATTTGTTAATTTCATACCAAATTTTCAAAGTGGAAAACTCAAAGCTTGTAAAACTAATTAAACGTTTGAAAGTGATAGTAAAGTTAGGAAAATTAAGAATGTACGAATCATAACTTAAAGTAATTGGCTTTGCTAATTATGGATTTAGCATCATGAAGTCATGTTGATAGTAGAAGTTAGTAGTAAGTGAAATTTAAGAACTGAGTTGTTAAATCGGAACGTTTGAAGAGTGTTCTGGTTAATCGTTATTAAGTTTTAAATTCTAATACACTCGTATTGATATAGTGGATTTGGTCTTGATTCATCAACGCAAGAGAAATATCAGACCTGAAACATCCGTAGGTAGATTAGGAGACTGCATGACCTTTGGACTGAATTTCTATTGATTTATTTCTTATTCTACTATATTTGAGTAATTCGAGTGTGTACAACGAAAGATCTTCGTTTACGCGTTGGGAAGACTCTCGGTCATTTGTCGGAATTGTGCCCATAAGGCATTAAGAATCGTGAACGTTAAATGCCTCGGGGCAATAGTGAAATAGCACGTATGTTCGTAGTGCATTTCCAAGTAAATCGTGCGAAGTCGTTCGTCGTGTTGAAGTTAGGGAAATTTAACGTCAGTTAGGGGCTGTAGATTCCTATACTTACCTTCGAGAAAGACTACATTTGTTGGTCATTTATATCCTATGCGTTGATTTATTAAGTCTGATTGATGAAATCATTCCTAATTAAGAATTAGACAGAATCAAATTTGGTAAGTTTTGTATTAGTTATAAGGAATATGGTTCCCCATGGTTTTTGGGTTTCGTAGACCAATGGGTACGAAATTGTACCGAAGACTTTTTGTCTCCAGAAAGTATACTTCGCCCATGCGGCACCCTATCATTTAATAATTAAGAACGTTTTGAGATTTATTGTTAAAGAAGTTGTTATTTAGTCAGTAAGACTCGCTAAGCTGAATGCACAGCCCAATAAATAATTATAATGATTTCGAAATCTAAAGCGGTTTTAAGAATGCTCAGTGTATAAGTTGGTAAGGTATGAGGTGAGTGAGTGAAGGTTTAACAACCACGACCTGGGACGCTGCAGCAGCCAGCAGTGTCATGGGGAAGCAGAAGCAAGCTTCCAGTGGGGTGGGTCCAGTCGGCCACAACATCTGTCGACTATAATAATGCGCGATGGAATTTAAGCCATCGATAATTCCTCAGCAATATGTGCACGTAATCTGTTCTGTTTTCGAATTTAACTAGTGTTTTTGTTTGCTTTGACTATTATTTCGGGCCCTTTTCTTTTTTTTATGTCAAAAGACCGTTTATTTTGCTTGCGTGTAAGACTCGGTATGTATTTAGTGTCTAGTCCGTCTGTTCCGTGTCGTTTCACCAGGAAGATCCCCCCCGTCCGGCGAGTTACAAGCCCAGCATCCGCATGGCATACCGAGCACTCTGGGAATCGATACATAACCTTGCAACCACTTGGAATAGCAGACGGCGGAGCTTGAGGTTGTCGAGGGTGTTGCCAGGTTGGTATCATCGTTGTTGTGTGTGTTCGTTCGTCGTTCCCCTTTGTCATCACTTAGGACCTAATGATCCCTCGTTCTTCTCTTAGTGGAGCTCTAATCTCACATAATGGCGCCCAACGTGGGGCCCGAAGGTTCATGGTCGCATGGATCTAAGGGTGCCTTACCCACGTTGGCACCGGAAGTGTTAGTGGACTTCTCTTCTCACTTTTAAGCTCATATGACATGTGCTGAGGTTGTGATCGATTTGTTGTAGAAAACTCGATTCTGTGTGAAATTCATTTATCACTGTTGTTTTATAAATGCTTTTTATGTTTACAAGTTCCGTGGAAATGTTTATATACCGATTTCGATAGGACGGGTTATTGCTGTTTTCATTTGAGGAGGTGAGTTCCAAAACTCGTTACTTGCACCTGAAGTCAATTTTCACAAATCAAAAAAAAACGTTTAAAAAGCTAACTGTAACTTTTTCAGCTGATTCCTTTTGGCAGTTTTATTGGACTGGCATATAGTCCACATACGCAAAGGGAAAACTATTTTCCTTGAAAAATATAGCGGCAGGATCTTATTTTAAATTGCAAGAAGCGAGTTTTGAAAATATGCACCGCAAGAAAAGAGTTTTGGAATTAACTTTTTTACAAGTAGCAAGTTTTGTTTCTTGTAAAATTATTTTAGTCAGATCTACTTCCCGGTCTAAGGGTGTAAAACAGAATAACTGATTAATATTAAATAAAAAATTTATTATGTAACAAAATTAGAAAGCAATTAAAAATTCCATTCACCATTAAATGAAAAAGTTCAGATTCTTAAATCTTCATTTTCTTCAAAATAGTAATTTTCTTCATCGTTCTCACTTCTTCCATTACAAAAAAGTAATAAAATGTAAAATAGCTTTATTTGCAAAGATTATTTTTTAGCAACAACACAAAACAATAAAAAATGGTACAATATAGACAGATTAAGGCTGCAAGGGACAAGTTTTGTTATGTTTAATGCAAGGAAGCAGTTTTGTTTCTCACTAGACAATGCAAAGAAAGAGTTTTGAAATTCACACAAATTTTCAATTTAATTTACAGAGGTCAAGGAGAGACTTTTTTTGGTTTTGACTTCAAATACTGAAGCAGCGCTGTAATATCTGTCAAATGTCATTGCTAACTTAATTTTTTTTAAAAAATGCAAGTAACGAGTTTTGGAACTCACCTCCTCATTTAGGTTTGTTAGGTTCTGTACATTATCATTTGTGTAGTAGTTAGGGGTGTGGTTGGTTTTAATAGGGTAGTTGTGTATATGATTTTGATAACATAGTTGCGAATTCTGTTGTGATGGGTTGTTGTCATTAATAGGTTGGGTAATATTGTTTTCATTGCCATTTCCAATAGTGTAATACTGAGAGTGGTTTATCATAAGTCTTCGGATAATTCTGTTCTGTGTTTTGTGTAGTTCATTGCAATATGTCGATGTGTCATATGCTGCTATGCCGTGTCTGAGGTAAGCCTCAGTTGTTTACTCTGTTCAGACGTTCTTCATGTCAACTAACCCATCAAAAACTTTATGTGCGCAGTGCTTTAATTCGTTACAGTCGCACAAATATATTAAATGCAATATTTGTAATGCCAAATTTCATAATTTTTGCTCCGGTGTTGAAGAAAAAGCTGCATTTGAACTGGCTAATAAAGAAAAATATATTGTGTATTTCTGCAATGATTGCTTAAATGCTTCAGCAGACATTGTTGCCGCCGTGTATTTGCACTCTCTTGAACTCATTTAAAGTCATTTAAAAAGGCAAACTCAAATAAATCTGATAATTTGCCTATGCACAGTGCCTCTATATCACATCACAGTGCTTGTTCTTTACTGCCAAATTCTAACCCAAGCTGAGTTGCAGATAATTTAAATCATCATAATAGTGCTCTCGTGAGCAGTAATGATAATAATTTCGTAGCAGATGTAGCTAATGTTATGCCCTCGAATGGTGCTGCTGTAGATGACGTTGTTAACCCAGCGAGCAATTATTTCCGACTTCTGACAGAACGTCTGCACAAGTTGCCGAGTCTGATGCCGAATTCGGTCAGAATTCTTACCGAAAGTTGTATGAACGGTTGCGCGGAGTTCGGCCCGACATTTCTGTTGAAATTCCGTATTCTGATGGGAAATTCGGAGGGAAATCTGATAGTTCGTCCAAGAATGTTCAGACATTTCTGACCTTTCTCGGACATTTTGTCCTAGAATGCGCAGACATTTCTGACTTATGGCTGACATTTTGTCCGAGAATGAGCAGACAATTCTGACGTTTGTCGGACGTTTTGTCCGAAAATGTCCAGACATTTTTGACTTTTGTCAGAAAATTACCAGACAATTCTGACCTTTGTCCGAAAATGACTAGACAATTCTGACATATTTCAATGTATTGCGAGGTTGGACAATGAAAACAGTTTGAAGTACAATTAAGAAGACACAGATATCACAACTTTTCTATGAGAATTCACTTGGACTTTGGATCGAATACTAAATGCAACAGTATGGCACAATGTGAGTCAGCTGTGGCGGATTCTGTGACGTAAAAGAGATACCAAAGTGCATAAATTATAATTGGTATTCTAATCTAAGCCAATGCAACAAAATATGTTATCCAGAGTTAAAAAAATATTATTCACTTTATTTATTTTTTTATTTTCTCACAAATCACTTGATAACTTGCTTACTCACCGCTTGCTTTATGAATGACGATCGATTGACACAATCCCATGGCACAAATAAACTGACAATGGAATGCAAAATAACGGAATTAAAAACAACAAAAAAAAAACCAAATCACATTAGAAACTTACAATGGAATACAAAAAGAAACAACAAAATCAAACAAAAAAATTCCCTTCAGAGAATACGCCGAGAATGGAATGCAAATATAACAACAACATCGAACACAAAAAATTCCCTTCATAGAGTAAGCAGAATTTTCTAAATTTTCTTTCGATGTTGCAAATTTCCTTCAGAGATGGTGCAGATTTGTCGGAAAGTTTTCGGATAAAATAACAGAGATTAAACAGACTTTGCAGACGTCAGACATGTCAGAAAGAATTGCTCGCTGGGTAATGTTGTCATTTCTTGTGTTGGTGATACAGTTCTAGCTTTGCAACCTGTAACAAGTGCTGGGACTCTCACTACAAATACTGTTTTCTCTGGCTCCCAACAATGAATAGATGATTTAGATTTGGGAGACAAAAATGCAAACCCAACAAACAATACGAGGTGGATTGAGGTTAAACAAAAAAATAATCGTAAAATCGTATTTGGCCAAAGTAATAATAATGAATTAGATGTGATTGTACGAAAAAAGTGGGTACATTTATCATCATTCAAGGCAACTGTGACAGAGGAACAAAATAAGTGTTATGTTATCCATTTGGCGTGCTATAAGTTAGTGAAGAAGGATGTCAATGTAGCTGAGCTGAAAATAATTAATTTTATGTTGGGCGGCATTTCCCCAGAATTTTTGTAATCAACTGCTAACACCATCTTTATGGCCATCAAGTGTTAAAGTCCGCCCATTTCAAAATTTTCAATCGGATCGCCAGGGTCAAATTCTGATTTAATCGCGGGTGATATTCTGTCGAATCTAAAACTGTATTATCAAAACATGTCTGGTATGAGAACGAAGTCAAATGCTGTTTTTATGGAAACCACTCAATGTGTTTATGCTGTTATAGTCCTTGTTGAAACATGGCTACCTGTTGATTTTAATGATGGTGAATTTTGTAATACAAATCTCTATAATGTGTTCCGAAAAGACAGAGATGTGACAAAAACAGGCTGCTGTCGTGGTGGAGGCGTTTTAATTGCTGTTAAAAAATCCATTCAGTCGATGTTAGTAGACCTACCTAATAATGATTCTCTATTAGATCAACTATGTATACGTTTATGGGGTGGTGGAAATTCCTTAAGTATTATGGTCTCCTATATTCCTCCTAATAGTTCGCGATCTTTATACAATGCACATACTGAAAATATTGCTGCGATGGTGCCTGATAATTCCAATGATGGCTTTATATTACTTGGAGATTTTAAGTTTTCTAAATTAGTTTGGACGTGTTTCACAGGAACTTCTAATCTCTATGCAAATAATGTTAACCTTGAACATGAAATTAATTTTTTAGACAGTTTATGTAGTTAGCTGTGATTTGGTACAGATTAATCCTTTTTATAATTCTTTGAAAAGATATTTAGATCTAATTTTTGTTAGTAAGAATTTCAAGTTTACTATTGAAAAATTTAATAATCAAATTGCACCTACAGATGTCCATCATGTTGCCATAAATGTAGATGTTGAGCTCTATAGGTTTTGTAAATTTGATAATTTTGAAGTATATGATTTTAATAATTGCAATTTTGATTTGATAAACCAATTAATTTCTGAAATTAACTGGATAAATACCTTTAAGGGCAAGAGCTTATTATCTTCCTACAATATATTTAATGAAACAAAAAATAATCAATATTCTTCGAGCTTGAGGTCAGATTTGCTGTTGTTATATTTATTTTCCTCGATATTTCGCTATTCCTTTGTGTAGCATCATCAGGAGATATAAACAATATTTAACAATTAAAACAAAACAAAATTAACAATTGTGAAAAAATTATGTCAATTTAAAAGTGTTCAAACGAATTTTCCCGCCTTTTTTCAAAATTTTCTGAAGTTACACAAACAAAAATAATGTTCGTAAAAAGTTCATATAAATTAACCCAAAGAAAAATATTAGATTGATATGATAAATAATTCTTGCTTAAATGGTTCTACTTTTTACTAATTAAATGTCTGTAAATTTGGGCTACATTATCTGTATCTGTTTTATAGTTAATTCTTTTCAATGTTGGTGTATTAATTATCTGTAGCAACAACTTCCCGAACCATCTTACCAACAGACTGATAAGGCAATTTGAGGATAAACGACAACCGAACAGGGTTACTACAGATGAGCCAAAAATTTACAAGTCAATAACGTACATACCTGGAATAACAGATAGGTTGGCGAAGTCAAAAGTATTTGACGACAAGAATTATAGGATAGCACACAAAACATATAACACAATAGGCAGAATATTTAGTAAAACAAAGGATAGTTTGGACAAATTTGATATGAGTAATATAGTATATAAAATACCATGTAAAGGAAATGACAACGAGGTATGTAACAAAGTATTTGTAGGAACTACAAAAAATAAACTAAAGACACGAATTGCAGGACACAAATCAGATCAGAAATATAGGCACATTTCTACACAGAAAACAGCATTAACATCCCATTGTGCTAGATTAAATCATTACCCAAACTTTCAGGATACAGCGGTTTTAAATAAAGAAAACAATTATAAACGTCGTTATATGTTAGAAATGCTACAGATAATTAATACACCAACATTGAAAAGAATTAACTATAAAACAGATACAGATAATGTAGCCCAAATTTACAGACATTTAATTAGTAAAAAGTAGAACCATTTAAGCAAGAATTATTTATCATATCAATCTAATATTTTTCTTTGGGTTAATTTATATGAACTTTTTACGAACATTATTTTTGTTTCTGTAACTTCAGAAAATTTTGAAAAAAGGCGGGAAAATTTGTTTGAACATTTTTAAATTGACATAATTTTTTCACAATTGTTAATTTTGTTTTGTTTTAATTGTTAAATATTGTTTATATCTCCTGATGATGCTACACAAAGGAGTAGCGAAATATCGAGGAAAATAAATATAACAACAGCAAATCTGACCTCAAGCTCGAAGAATATTGATTATTTATTGATAAGGAAAAGGTCGAACAACAGAATAAAAATATTTAATGAAACAATAGTAAATATTTGTCGTGAGAATATTCCTCTATTGAAGCCAAAGGTTCACAAATGTCCGTGGTATGTAAGAAATACATTTCATAATGCTTATAAGTCCACAAATTCTGAATTTTATAATCGAAAATTCCTGCAATATTCAAGAGAATTTTCATTTTTGAATAAGTTTTTATACAAGCAGCATGTTACTGACTTTGAATCTAAAATAAAAAACAATCCTAAAGCTTTTGGCATTATATTCAGTCGAAAAAATCGAGTAGTGATTATCCTTGTAGAATGGTCTTTGGAGAGAGGATTGCCAACTCTCCATCTGAAATAGCCAATTTATTTGCACATTTTTTCAAGTCAAATTTCAATTTGGGTAGTGCTGTGATAGATGATAGTCTTTTGGACTCGGTTAAATCTGTTACTGACTTAGGTTTATTACAAATATCTGAGGATTATATACTCTCAGCTGTGTTGAATCTCAAAGATTCCAGGAAACTTGATATGGATGGGATTTCAGAATTTTTTTGAGAAAGTGCTGTTATTCCATCTGTGTACCTTTAAAAATTATATTCAATAATTCATTAATGTATGGTCAGTTTATAGATAGCTGGAAAACATCTGTTATTACACCTATCCATAAATCAGGTCCAAAGTGTGATATTAGCAATTACAGACCAATTTCCCAATTGTCAAATATATCTAAACTATTTGAGCATGTAGTTTATAAGCAAATCTTTTCAGCAGTGTGTCCATTCATCTCGCAATCACAACATGGATTTACTAAATCCCGTTCCACTGTATCTAATCTTTTAGTCTTCACTTAGTTTTGTATAAATAATATGGATATTGGTTCACAGATTGATACTATTTATCTTGATTTTTGTAAAGCTTTCGATAAAGTAGTACGCTCTATTCTCCTCAGGAAATTGTCTACGATTGGTTTTCATTCTTCATTGTTCAAATGCATTGAATCATATCTTTCTGATAGACGCTGTATTGTCTACATAGATAATGAACCTTCAGATTCAAATGTTGCAACGTATGGTGTCCCACAGGGCAGTATCCTTGGACCATTATTATTCATTTTATTTGTGAATGACGTTTGTGAAATCTTTAGGTTTTGCAAATGTCTTTTATATGCTGATGACATGAAATTATTTGCTGTTGTGTCTAATAGTCTGGAAATGCAGTGTCTGCAGGAGGATTTATTCCTATTATGTAGATGGTGTGACTTAAATCATCTTCCCTTATATGTTTCTAAATGTCATCATCTTTCTTATGGAAGGCGTTTAGAAATGTTTAATGCCGAATATTTTATTAATGACCAAATGTTGCTTAAAGAGGACAATATTTTAGATCTTGGTGTTGTTTTCGACTCTAAATTAGAATTTAAATTGCACATTAATTATATAATGCCAAAAGCTTATTCGATGCTTGCATTTATTAAGCGCAATAGTAATGATTTCAATGATCCTTATACACGTAAGTTACTATTTACTACGTTTGTTAGATCAAAACTTGAGTGCGCTGCTATTGTGCGGAATCCTTATTATAAAGTTAATATTGACAGAATTGAAAGAATTCAGAAATTTTTTTGGAAATTTGCTCTTTATTCTCTTCATTTTAGTGAACCTATACCTTCATATGAAGCTAGGTATAAACTTATTCATCTGGACTCTCTAGTTAATCGAAGGAAAAGGATTTCTGTTATTTTTATTTATAAGCTCATTTGTGGACTTATTGATTGCCCCTCTCTACTTTCGTTGATTGGTTTCAATATACCCACTCGATATTTGCGTTGTAATGAAATGTTTAATGTACCACTTCACAGGAGGAATTATTCAATGAATGAACCTATTTTGAGGTCATTAAGGGAGCTAAATTATATAAATACCTTTAATGACGTAGATTTTTCTCTTCCGATAATGTCATTTATAAAATCTCTAGATGAATATTTTTGGTAATTTTTAAGCTAGTTTGTAAGGATTGCTGTCATCCATAGACTGAATAAAGAAGAAATGAAATGAAAATATGCTTGCAATAGTACACTGAACGGAGCGCTGTTACTCAGATGGAAATCATATATAAAGATTGCTAAAGTTTCTTGTGTAGATGATCGACATGCGGTTTCCATTTAAAGTTTTGGTCTACATGCACCCCGAGATATTTATATATTTGGACTAACTCAATTTTTGTTTGACATTTATCATGTTGCGAGTTGCAGTTGATTTTGTTGTGAGTGCATTCTGTATCGTGAAATATTAGAGAAATTTCATTGTCATTTTTGACCACGTCTATGTTATGGAATTTTAAATGAATCTTCGTTTTCTCAATGTGCGGTAGTGTGATGTGCATTAGTTTAGTTTTTGACGCGCTAACTATACGGCCATTGTCGTGACACCATCTATTGATCTCATCAAGTTCTGACTGCATCGAACATATAACTGTATCCATATTTTCATGAGAAAATCAGTTCAAACAAAATTTAATGCAGTGAGGATGTGCGGAGAATGCGATTGTGCTGCGGCAATTTTACTTGGTGTCGCGTTGAAGAGAAAGAAAAGGAAGAATAAATCGAAGAGACTTTGGTCAAAGGAGTGGTATAAACAACGACCGCAATAGGGCCTCAATTATTAAAACAGCTTGAATTTACAAGTGAAGTTTATTTCAAAAATTATGTCCGCATGGATGAAGCGACATTTCAAGAACTCCTAGTCATGGTTGAGCCACTTATCGAAAAACAGGACACTATATTGAGACAAGCAATTCCTTCTCGTCACTGATTGCCGCTAACCTTGCGAATTTTGGCTAGCGGCAACAGTTTTGAAGATGTTAAGCCCCCCATTCACGTACAGTTTTAACTGACAGTTATAACTGTACGTGAGTGGCCGGTCTTATATCTGTGAACTGAGATGTACACACACGTGCAGTTTAGTACTTCACTTTTTAACATGCATTCGAACGAGCAGGACGCTTTGGCCGCTCTCGGTGTACTTTTTGTAATTTTACAAAAAAGAAAAACTAAACAGCGTAAACAGTGGTGCAAGAAGTGGTTATTACAACGAAATTTATCTTCCCACATTAGTTTATTAACAGAATTAAGTGAAGAACCATTAGATTTCCTCAATTATTTGCGCATGACTCAATCAGTGTACCAAAAACTGCTTTCGTTGGTTTCCCCTTTGATTATGAAGGAAGATACAGTCATGAGAAGAGCAATTTCTCCACACAAAAGATTAACTGGTACATTGAGATTTCTAGCAACAGGAAGGTCCCATGAGTGCCTAAAATTCTCTACAAGAATATCTCCCCAAGCGCTTGGAAAAATTATCCCAGAAACATGTAACGCCTTGTACAAAGTTTTGCGGAAGTATATTGAGGTATGTACATACATATTTTATAATTTTAAATAAATAAAAGGAAATAGAACATTATTTTATTAGTAATCTGCTTTTATTTTTCAATGCAAATCAAAGTTGATTTTTTTGTTTTATATATCATTTTGTTTATACATCGGTGGTGCAATGGGTAGTGTGCGCGCCTCTTGTACAGGAGATCCTGGGTTCGATCCCTGCTCCAACCACCTTAAAATTTCTTTCGACGACGGTCACCTCGCTTAGTGACGGCGACACTATCGAGTATATAGCCATGAAAAAGTTTCTCAAAATACCGTTCGGAATCGGTGTAAAACTGTAGGTCCCAATCAGTGAGTGAAAACTGGAAAGCGCACAGCTCAGTGATTGTGAGAAGTTCTCCCCGGTCCCTTCATGGGATGTAATGGGAAGCCATTCATTCCATTCATACATCATTATATTGAGAACAAAAAGAGGATGCTGTGGTGTCGTGAGAATAGAAGGCTTGTCCATTTCCGCTGTTATAAATTTCACTGAATGAATTAGGTATCTCCGTTGACGATGTAGTACTTTGGGTTATATTATTAGGGCTCTCACTCACCACTCGTTTTTCTAGGCCTTTTAACCTCTCAGCAACATTTTACCCCCATCAGATCAAAACGGCCAAGTTCATTCCTAGGTTTTTTGAAGTGGTCACGCAATGTAGTCAGCACTTCTGCTGACAGGTCATCATTTATCTTTCTTTTTTTGTTATAACCAGACCTTGATTTTGGTGTTTGGAGTTGACGCAAAATATCGATTCTTACTGGTGGATTTTGGAACAAAAGTACGGATTTCCGATGGCGGTGTTCTTCAGAACACATGTTTCTTTGAAAAGCTTGTGAAGGACAATTTACATATTCCTCAGCCTGACGATATTACTGAGAATTTCAAGAATGTTCCGTATGTCTTCGTTGCGGACGATGCCTTCCCTCTCAGAACGGATATTTTGAAGCCATTTAGACAAAGACTACTAGATTCAGCCGAAAAAGAAGTTTATAACTACCGATTATCTCGAGCAAGGCACATTGTCGAAAACGTTTTTGGGATGCTTGCAGCACGGTTTCGTATCTTTCAGTCCCCAATTCATTTACAACCATCGAATGTGGAGAAGGTAGTAATGGCTACTTGTGCTTTGCATAACTTTTTGATTGAACATCAATCTAGTACTTACGCCCCTGCACAGTGTAGGTATCAAGAAAATAGTCATGACGGGTCTATTATTTCTATGGGTTACGATAGTTACCAATCAAACATGATTCCACTTAATCGTCGTCGAGGAAATACTTGTAATGACACAAAAGAAATCAGAAATAAGTTCATGAACTACTTCATGAATGATGGCAAAGTCCATGGCAAAGCAATCACATTTTAAAAAACAAATAAATACATACTCAAGATAAATATACCCAGCGGACCAAAACTTCGTATACGATATCGCATACGAGAGTTACGCGAAACTTTTGCGGGTAAAACTCTCGAAAACAGATCCGAAAACGATCGGAAAATGAATCATCAGTCGCTCAGTTTGTGGCAGTAAAAGTTTCGTTTACGATGTGTTGCAAGAGATTCGTTTGCGAGACTTTTGCAATATCTTTTGCGAGAACAACACGAAAAATAAAACAAAATGCAATAGCCAAAACTTTGTTGTTGTGTCGTGTGCCTGCACGTGTGTGCCTCTGTTTGGCGCACGACACAACGACATCAATGTTTCTCTCTCTTTTTTCGTCCGTTTAGCACCCGTTTTTAAACCAGTTTGCGAATATTTGGGCGTTTAATTTCTCCCCCGGTTTTGGTCCGGTAAATGCTCTCTTCTGAGCCCGTTTGCGAGCCCGCTGGGTATATTAAAGATAAATACAAACATACTATACATTAATTATATCGTGTTTCTTACTTCGTCATTATCACTGTCCAGATTTGATTTTGACGATCTTGGGGTGTCTTCATCATGTATGAAATCAAACAGGTCGTAGTACCAAAGTACCGGCTTGTAAATGCTGTCTGCAGATGCTCCAGACTTCTATGATGCCTCAAGTTTCTTTTTTTCTTTGCGAAAAGCGGATCTTAAGCTGTTTATTTTTGCCAAAACAGATTTCTTTTCCGCGTCAGGTTCTAGTTCTTGTAACTTCTTCCCCAGCTTGTTGTAGGCAGCATCTTTTTTGGCGCGATCGTGATACTCGCTAGACTTAACTTGCCATAGGCAAGGTTCAGATCTATATATTGCAATAAAATCAACTATCACTTGGTTCTGTTTACGCGACATGATGATACGCACTCTTGCTCGACACAAATTTAACTGAGAACAGTACAGTTGAACCCCCACACACGTTCAGTTCCATGGTAAAATAAGTAAGGTAAACGCACTAGGAATTGTTACAACAAACACAGGCATTTTGATTTTGTTTGGTGTCCATAATCTGTCAAATTTTCTTCGTGTGTGTATCTACTGTAAAAGTAAACAAAAAAGTACACAAACAAAATGCATGTGAATTTGACATAAGAGAAACACCTAAGCAATAAATATGTTGAAATCAGCTGTTCTAACGAGTTTACCTAACTCATTTTACCATGTTCAGTTCCGTTAAAAATATATAAATTTTATATATCTCAGTTAAACTGCACAGTTGAGTAAAACTGTCAGTTATATCCCACACACGTACAGTTTCAACTGACAGTTTTAACTGAACAGTTGAAACTGACAGTTAAAACTGTACGTGAATGGGGGGCTTTAAGTTCCTATCAGCTCCACAAACTATTGGGCACATCGTTATGGAAACGTGCGAACCCATTATTGCAAAGCTCAAGAATTTCATAAAGGTATTTTCATAAAAGGTAAAAGAGAAAGAATTTCTGATGTTTATTAGCAAAGATTATATTTATTATTGTATTCTTATTCCGGGATACAATTATTATAGTACTCCTGAAGGGAGCTATAATCAGCATTTATACAAAGGAAAGGGCTATTGTTTTGCGACTGATAATCAATAGGATAAGTGAATTTTTTATTTAGATCCATTGGATATTGCTGCGCCGGGGTTACTGTAGGCGATGACACCGAAGATGAATTTGATACAGGTGCTAATAAAATGTCTTGAACTTGCATTGCGTGTCTCATTTGTAACGTACCCATTGAGTAATGGAAAAGCGTGCAATAGTCTGCTGCTGTAGGTTGCCTATGTCTTTGTACTGCTTACCCCACGAGCTAATAATGTCATTAGATTTACCATGATCAAATTTTAGCTTCTCCACCGCGAAATTAATTAATCCGTCCTCATCATTTCTCTTTCTTTTTTTGGTCGCTCGCGAATCTTTACTTTTATTGACTATTTTACAACCTCATGAGGTCAGACGTCTTACACATATTAATTAAACAAACAAATTAAACAAATTTTAACATATTCTTCCAACTGGCTCTATCCTTCGCCTTTTCTCGCCAGTTGGTAAGACCAAGGATACGGAGGGATTCTTCTGCCTGGTCTTTCCAGCGGAGTCTTGGTCGTCCTCTTTTCCTGCTTCCATCGGGTACGTTATCGAAAACCTTTCGCGCTGGCTCATCTTCATTCATCCTGACAACATGGCCTAGAAAACGCAATTGTCCTACTTTGATTCGCCTAGCTATATCCACGTCAGAAATTAGACTATATAGCTCTGCGTTCCATCGACGTCGGTACTCGCTGTTTTCTCTAACAGGACCGTATATTCTACGGATAATTTTTCTCTCGAAAACTCCCAGGTGTTTTTCATCCGCTTGCGATATGTCCCAAGTTTCCAGACAGGTAAACTGAGAGTCTGATATAGCTGGACTTTTGTCCATCGAGAGAGGGCTTTGTTCCTAAACTGCTTGCTGAGCCCAAAATAGGTTATATTTGCAAGCACAATTCTCCTATCTCCAGGCTGACGTTGTTGTCCTTGTTCACGGCGGATCCAAGGTAGACAAATTCATCTACCACTTCAAAATTAAATCGGTTGTCAACGTTCAAATGCGGACCAAGTCGAGAGGTTTCTCTAGTCATTGACACCATCAATTTTGTCTTGCCCTCATTAACAGAAAGACCCACCTTCGCTGATTCCTTTTCGATTCTTGAAAATACTGCAGTAACCTCTCGCAAATTTCGCCCAATGATGTTTATGTCGTCAGCATACGCCAGCAACATATGGCTTTTCGTGTTAATGGTGTTGTTCGTATTTACTGCAGCCTTTCTCATTATTCCCTCTATTAAGATGTTGAAGAGATTGCACGAAAGTTCGTCGCATTTTCTGAGTCCTCGCTTGGTACAGAATGGTTCACTGCGGTCTTTCTCCACTTTCACTGCTGATTTGGTGTTGGTCAGCGTCATTCTACAGAGGCGGATCAGTTTTGCCGGAATACCAAGTTCAGACATAGCTTCGTACAGTTTTCCCCGTATGGGGCTATCGAAAGCAGCTTTGTAATCGACAAAAAGGTGGTATGTATCGATTTGTTTTTCGTGGGTCTTTTCCAGGATCTGGTGTAGCGTGAATATTTGGTCAGTCGTGGACTTGCTTGGTCTAAAACCACACTGATATGGTCCAATCAGGTTTTCAATAATTGGCTTTAGTCTTTCACATAATACGCTCGACAAGACCTTATACGCGATGGATAAAAGACTGATACCGCAATAGTTGGAACAGACACACGGATCACCCTTTTTGAACACAGGACATAATACACTGAGCCTCCAATCGTCGGGCCATATATCGCATATAAGTTGATGCATGTGGGCTAGCAGTTCTTCACCGCCTGCCTTAAAAAGTTCAACGGGTAGGGCAGGCCATCCGCGCCAGCGGCTTTATTATTCTCGCCGTTCTAATCTCGTCTTGGTTGGGGGGCTACAATCTATACTATCTTCCACTATCATTACCTACTGATCTTCAGTGGAAGAATCCGAGTGGAGTGGTGCTGAAAGGTGGTCTCTCCTGATTTTGAGCACACACTCTCAGTCACCAGATTTCCATTCTCGTCCTTGCAGGAGGGCAGCCCATTATTAGGCCCGTTATTCAATCTTCTAAGCTCTGGAAAAACTTTCGGGATTCACCATTCATCCTGCACAATTCGGTTTTTCACTCTCTCTCTGCTCCCACTGCCATTGTTTCCGCCTAAATTGTTGGTTTCCTCCCTTCTCAGTTTCTTGTACCGCTCACTCGCAGCACGCGTTGTAACTGACTGTTTCGTTGCCATACGTACAGCGTCTTTTTCATCAGTTGCAATGCGACGTTCTTTGTCGTACCATGGCTTATCCGTCTGCGCTTCTGATAGCCAAGTTCAGTCCTTGCAGCGATTTCCAAAGAATGGGAGATGTGCTTCCACTGCGCATTTGGGTTTTCGGGAGGGGAGGTATTCTGCTCTAGCAGCAGAGAGAGCTTCTGTCGATAGGACATTGATATCTCCGGTATTTGTAGCTTCTCAATATCCAGCTTTTCCTGTGTTCGGCTTCGTACGTTTTTCTTCCTGCTCAGTCTTGTGCGAATTTTCGCAGCCACCAGTTAATGATCCGAGTCGACATTGGCACGTCGAATCACACGTACATCCATTACACTAGAAGAGTGCCTGCCGTCTATTCCCAAATGATCAATATGGTTCTTCGTCCGCTGATCAGGAGATATCCAGGTCGCCTTATGAATGTCCTTATGCTGGAATCGTGTGCTACTAACTACCATGTTCTTTGCAGCGGCGAAGTATATCAGTCTTATTCCATTACACCGTGTTACACACATTCTGTCATATGAACCAAATTTACTTTTTCGGAAAGGGGATAAAAAATAAAAATACACGTGTATCGTCAATTTTCATGTACACGTCAGAATTTTTTTTTTTAAGTTTGAAGTATAAAGCTCGTAGTGGCCTGTGTGAAAGCCTTTGGACCGATTTTTAACCCTTTTTCAGTGATCCAATCGAGCTGATTTTTTGCAGGCAGACTCGTGGAAATGTCTGTATCACGTCAAATTTTTTAAAAAATTGATTTTTATCAATTCTCAGATGTTCCTAATTTTTTATTTTTTTTAAATGGTTATCGTTTTTTTTAAGGTTTCAGTTCGTTAAAAAAACAATTTTTTTTATTACTTTTGTTTTATAAAAATAAAGAATTGTTACATTAAAAATTTTAATGTTTTTAAAGAAATTTAGGCCTTTTATTTTTGCGGTTGTAAGCATGTGCTTCAGTATCGCGACAAATAGACCAACAGTATTCGCCAAGCATATGCGTAATGTCTTTTCCTTTAAAGCGCTTTTCAATAGCCGCAATGTCCTGATGGAACCTTTCGCCATGCTCATCGCTACAAGCTCCTAAATCATCAGGGAAAAAATCTAAATGATTGTGAAGAAAATGGATCTTTAGCGACATTAATATGCCCATTTCGCCAAATGCCGAAACCATTTCTGCTACAATATTTCTATAGCAGCTCGTTTGTCGCCAAGAAACTGCTCAATAGCGGCAACTGTACCTTTCCATGCACGTTGTTCGATAGCATTTAATTTTGATGAAAATTCAGAACTTGCAATTATTTTTTTTATCTGCGGACCATTGAAAACCCCTTAAATCAAAAAAATCATTAAAAAACATAAAGTTACTGAATGACTTCTTAAAAAAAATACCTGCATGAATCTTTGCGCCGCTCAATTTCGGAAAAATTTTGCGCAAAGTTGCAATGGCCTCGCCATCACGATCCAGTTTTTTAACAAAATTTGATACGAGACCGAGCTTAATGTGTAGTGGAGGCAAAATGATTTGAGACGGCTGCACCAATGGTAGATTCTCTATACTTTCTACGCCTACTTTGTAGCATGTTCGCGGCTTCCACTTAAATTCAGTGTAATGCTCGTAAGTAGTATTGATATAAACCTTTTATATTACGAAATTCTTGAGGTAACTAACTATAACTTATTGGTATTTTCTAATTAAAAGTGCTCAAACACAGCATTATTTCGTGCAGATTTTAATATAATTTGGAATTTATGCAACGTTTTTAGCAAACATTGCACACTTTGAAGTCGGTGTTATTAATCGCAATCGCTTAATGCATGAAACCAAGAATCTTTTTGCCTTATTTTGTTGCCTACACCCATAGAGAAGTATGTACTTAAGAGTTTCTATTACTCTCTTCGCTGCCTCTTCATGACGATGAGGTAGTAGGCTATTTCATAGAGTTTTATTTGCTGCGGTATTTTACCAATTTTACACTTTCGTTGGACATAAAACGGACAGAAATCGAAGGGAATTCGTATTTTCGTTCAATACAAACAATAAGCGTATTTTGGTTACACCGCTTGCTTATATATTCGCTTGTTTTGTATGAAGTTCTCGTTAAGAACTTAGCGACGAGAATAATTTTCGCTAAGTTCAAACTAATTTTTTTTTATATCTTTTACCGTTTTCAACCCTTATTCATATTTTTGAATAAAATGACTTATCGCTTAATTGCCGTTTTCTTTGCAACTTAGCAAGCGACAATCGGTTGCTTGTAACCAAAACACGACTAATATAAAACATAATTTAGCTGGCATTAGCATCAATAAACACTATTTAAAATTAGTTCCTGTCTGCTTTGCTCTCTCATTCTCTATCATCGGCCTAGTACCTTTTCGATCAGCTGTGCCATAGAATCCCCCTGCTACACCCCAATAATTTTCAATTGTTTACATGGGTTTCACCATTTATTATGTGCAAAACGGTTAGGTTGAACACTGGTATCACGGGATTTCAATGTGCATTTTGTGTTGAATGCTAAAACCAAAATTTCATTATATCACTAAAAGCAACAGCAAATGTTTCGAAAAAATTGCTTACCTCCAGCATGTAGCTTAAATATTTTTTGTATTTACATAATATTACACTAGTATTAAATTAAAATTTTTTGCTTCACTGTAATCGATTTATATCATTAAGGTAACAAACAAGGACTTCAGAAGTTCTGAAATTTACAATCAGATGGCATTGCAGCATCTGTTCTAAAGCGCAATGTCAGAAGTTGCTTTATTCAAACTGCGCTATCCCCACGGGGTACTGATGAAACAGGTGATCAAGTAAGTACTTGAAGAACTTTGAGAAAAGATACTTTCAAAGAAGAAACGGCAATACGTGACTGGAAGAAAACGGGTTGCGCTGTGCAATTTTCATACATTTGTGGCTGTGCATCAAGCCAGCAGTACGAAGCACATCAACTGTGTGTAAATTGTGTCAATTCAATTGATTACAAAAAAAACTGTAATGATTCACTATATCATTTACTATATGTTTTCCAAGTGTTCCACGGATTTGTGCTGCAAGTAAAACAGCTGTTGTAGCCTCTTATAAATATTACTCTATGATTATCCCTCAAGACCTTTATACTCTCTTTTATACACTTTTTAAAGATACACGCAAAAACAATAGTGGTCTTCATGAAAGCTCGAAAGAACCTCGTAAACTCGAAAACATCGTAAACTTGCACAGCAAACGTCAAAACAATCAAATTTCCCATACAAAGCGACTTGCTCAAAAGTGGAAAGTTTTCGAGGCAAATTTGCTGCGCAAACGTGGGATGGAGAAACGTGTAAACTTTTGACATTTCGTTGTCATCTGACTAGGATGGATAAATAAGGTGATAGCACTAGAACAGTAGAAAAGTACACATACATAATACATGCAATTGCTACTGCTACCACCTTATGTATCCATCTTGGTCCGCTGATATGGTTTTGAGCACAACTACGCTGAGCAACTTTACCTGGTGCCTCATGCAACGGTGCGAGGGAAACTTGCGCTGAGCAAAAGTTCTCGGCTTTCACGTTTGCATGAATGCCGCTAATATGTTTGTAGAAACTAAAACAACATAAGAGAGAACGTAGATAAAACAAAATTCCGCATGAGCCTAGGTCGATTAAATTTTGCTTCGTAACTATAAATTGTTTTTAAATATGAATGAATGTATTATTGTCGGGAAACGTAAAATTCACAATTTTTACACATAAATGCCCTAAAAACTAAACCACGTAGTAATATTACTCATCGTGTCTCTTATATTGATTAACGTCTTAAAGAGAATTTTTATCTTAAGCGACACTTTGCCGTCACGAAAAATGTAAACAAACAAGAAGTGTGTACTTAAGCTAAAATTTCTTTTGGTTCTAATTCGTACACCGGAAGGGAATCTAATTTCGTACACCTATGAAATCCTATGAATATGTCAGATCATGTAAATCATCGTAAATAATTGATTTTCATCAAAAAACATAAATCGGACATTACGTGGCTTAAGGATTTTTGGCAGTTATGAGTCGATATGCATATGTCCTTATACACCCAGCGAAATAAATATAAAAGCAGCACCGTTTTTTGTTTTTTACAAATGTTGTGAGGAATTTTAAAGTTTTTACTTTATATTGTATTAGTCCTTTCAAAATTAAATACTTTTCAGCAAAACTGCTTTGACAATAACTTCTCCTAGGTGAATTAACAAAAATAAACTAATTACTAGAGCGAAATATTTATAAAGGCAAAAGATTTATTTAAATACTCTAAAAAGTTTTGTAAGACGTATGATCTCCATTATCGCTGATAACTCCTACTAAGCATCTTGGCATTGAGTTTATCAACGAACGAATATGCGCGGGATCAGTTATCTTCCAGTTTCTTGTATTGTTACTCTTCAATCCTTGACATTCTTCAACTGGCGTCCTGGATGATAAACTTTGATAGGTAAAATAGACCAGAGGTTCTCGATCGGATAGAGATCAGAACTAAGTACAGGCCAGTCGAGAGTTGGTATAATTTCTGGACTCCAGAAACTTTGGAATTTTCTTAGATCGATGTACTGCTGCCTTGTCCTGATGGATAATAAATTCTGGGACACAAATTTCCTCTCCAGAATTAACTAAGACGACTTCCAATAGTCAAATATAATACTCGGAGTCCATTTTTGTGGAAACGAAACATATTGGAGTGGTTCCTCTATAACTCATACCTGCCCAAACCATAAGGGTCCTACCGCCAAAATTTCGCCGCTGACGCATAATTTTGCAAAAATCTCTGGAACGCCAATATTTGTCCGAGTCATCCAAATTAAATTCTTTCCATCGGTAAATATTACCCCTCATCCAAAAATGTGTATATTTCAGCGAATTTAAATCTGGCTAATTCGTGTCTTGGCATGAGAGTAAGTTTTGCTCAATTCAGTAATAATTTCCTTATCGCCGAAGTTTTCTTTAACATATACCCTTTTGATCTCTCTTTTGGCGCTGCCACTGATCAGTGGTGTCCTTCCTGGTCGTTTTGTGTTTCCGTCTTGGCCACCCTATTTTATAAAATTCTCAATGACACAGCTAGATCTTTTCAATCGCCTCGAAATTTCCCGATTGGTGATAATCTTTCATCATGATAATCTTAAATTTCCCCTTTTCTTTTTTACTTAGGTACTTTCCACCCGGTATTCTATATAAATAATTTTTTTTCAATTTGACCTACGTTAATTTTAAAACAATAAAATAACAACCAAAGAAAACTCACTTCTGTTTAAATTCCTATTTACTACTGTTCAAATTCGCGTTCTTTTCCATGTTGCCTTTATATACCCTTGCTGTGTTTTGACGCGAAAATTAAAGTGCTCGTTGTTATTACTAGAAATTGTATATTTTCCTCGGTTTATAGTGCTTTTCCATATACAATCAAAGTGTACAAGTGTTCTTTAGTGAATTTGGCATTCGATTGCATAGTATTGTGATTATTCCAAATCATTTGTAATAATATTCATCGATTTTAATTTGGTCTTGGCAAATTTGCAAGTTTTTCCATTTGTTTATCTTTGGCATTTACCCTGTTTGTTGTTATTGTTTTCATCTGTCTTTTGATCAGTTATTTTTCTATCAAATTTTCTTATTGTTTAAAATTTTGGGGTATACTTTTAGGCACACTTTGAAACTCGTTGTACTACCCGCATTTACCGCATGATGGCGTGTTTGTATACTAAATGTAAATGAAGGGCAATAGTGATCAACAGTTTATATGTTGTTGGCTATGTGATGCACAGGCTCATTTGAGTTGTGCAGGTTTTAGTGGAAGACAATATGATATGATTTCAGATCGGGAAAAAGGACTTCGCTGGTCATGTGTGAAGTGTAGGACCCAGGACATTGATTTCTATAGAATGTTTAAGGATGCAAAGTTAATAATTACACGTATGAAATCTGATTTCGCAACTGTAATGGGAAATTTGAATAAAATGGAGTCACTTTTTGATGACTTTGAATATATTGAAGGTTCGCCTAAGCACAAGAAATCGTCTTTGAGTGTAGATACTGGTAATTGTAATAGCCTATCGAATCCGTCTAATTTGATAAGTTTGCTTCCACCAGTCGTGGAAGTGTTGCCCAAAATACGCTTCCATCTGTAAGTGATTCTGTTCAAAATTCTGTTACTCTTAGTAGTCAACCTATTGGTAATCAATCAGAACTATCTCCTCTTGCTGAGGTCATTCCAATTGATTCTGTTTCCGTTTCTAAACTCCGGCTTTGACTTATGCGTCTGTTGTACAAGTTGATTCTACTGACACCATTCCTCAACATCAAAATCCTGGGCAAAAGGGTATTCACAACTTAGTTGTGGTGCCCCCTAGGAGGACAGTGTTCATATCTAGATTGGCATCTGATACTACTGTTGATGATATTGGTGATTTCATCAGATCCAATTATTCTATTGTTGGTAATGATATTGGTGTTTTTAAATTTAATTACTCCCAACCAAGGGATATTTCTTCATTTAAAATATCGGTTCCAGGTAAATTTTTTGATGAGATTGTGAAGAAATCATTTTGGCATGATGGTGTTTTGGTTCGAGAGTTTGTTCATAGAGATCGGAATCGTTCCGATGGGAATACTAGATTGCCACCCTCGGTCAATGTGTCAAAAAACTAGGTGCTTCAATTATATTCCTATATCAAAATGTAAGAGGTCTTAATTCTAAACTGAGACATATTTATTTGAATAGTATTGATTGTGGTTATGGTGTTATATGCTTATCGGAAACCTGGTTAAAACCTAGTGTCAATGATTCTGAGATTTTTTACAAAGATTATCAGGTACTTAGGAAGGATAGAGTTGGAACGAAATCGGGCGGCGGTGTTCTCATTGCTGTTCATAGTACCGGACATAATTTGTGTAGGTGATTTTAACTTACCATATACAACGTGGGTCTCTGTAGATGACTCTAACGGATGTTTACCTCTGTCTTCTACTACAATGAGTAATTATTGGGATGGCATTTTTGATTTAGGTCTCCATCAGTTAAATTTTATTAAAAATGTGAACAATAGAATACTTTATCTCGTATTTTCGAACAGTAACTGCATTTCTTTATGTAGAGTTTCTCCCATTGTCTTACCGGAGGATAAACATCATCCAACATTTAAATTTGCTCTTGATGTACAGGAAGAAAATTCTGGGTTAATCCAACGGAAAGAGCTACGTGCTATGAATTTTAATTTCGCCAGAACAAATTCTGCCTTACTCAGATCTTTTCTACATAATGCAAATTGGATTTATGATGGTGGTCTTGTGTGCAAAATTGAAAATGTTTATAATATTGTGAACTCTGGGTTTTCTGCTTCAATACCTTATCATCCTTCAAGTTTGGAATCTGGGCCTGCTTGGTTCACAAAAGAATAAGGCTTGGTTCACAAAAGAATTTAAGAAATAGAATGAAAAGTAGATATGATAGTTGTGGTTCATTAATTTATTTGGCGAAATACATAGTTGTTAGGAATATATTTAACGTTCTTAATAGGAAATGTTACTCTTTTTATATCTCTAAAATGAGAAAAGTTCTACTGAAGAACCCGAAACATTTTTTCACCTTTGTAAATTCAAAGCGGAAAGTAGTTGGTTATCCGCGTAGTATGAAATTCAATGGTTCAGAGTCATCAGATGATGCCGATATTTCTGATATGTTTGCTAACTTCTTCCGTAAAATATATTCTCCTTCTGTTTCTTTAGTAAATTACCCCTATAATATTAATAGGTTTAATGGTATTCCGGATATTATCTTGTCTGAGGATGAAGTTCTTTATGGATTGCAAACTTTAAAACATTCAAATTCGCCTGGACCTGATGGTATTCCCACATCAATTCTTAAAATGTGTGCTCATGAATTGTATATTCCACTCACAAATATATTTAATGAATCGTTGAGATCGGGTAAATTTCCCTCTTATTGGAAATCAAGTTTCATAAGCCCACTCTTTAAGTCTGGAAGTCGATTCAATATTGAAAATTAAAGGGGAATTGCAAAGCTGAGTGCAATTCCAAAGCTATTTGAAAAATTGGTTACGAATAGACTACTTCATTTTGTTGGATCTTTGGTTTCGCCATATCAGCACGGTTTTGTTAAGGGCAGGTCGTCTACGACTAACTTACTGGAGTTAACGTCTCATGTTTTTGCAGCTTTTCGTGATAAATGCTTTTGACACAGTTGATCATAATTTGTTAATATACAAACTTGATATTATTGGTTTTCCACCTAAATTGTTGCACTGGGTATCTTCTTACCTTAGTGGTCGTACCCAAAAAGTGCGGTTTAAAAATGTATTATCTTCAACTATATCAGTAACATCTGGTGTTCCTCAAGGCAGTCACTTAGGTCCTCTACTTTTCGTTCTTTATTTAAATGATCTACCGTCTATAGTTAAATCGTCTAACATTTTGATGTTTGCAGATGATGTTAAGTTATATATGCCTATATGTGATACTGAGGATTCCACCCATCTTCAATATGACTTGGATGGTCTCACTAATTGGTGTTTGGTAAATGGTATGTCGCTAAATCAGGGAAAATGTAAAAAGCTTTCGTTGTGCCGTAGTACACCGTTGAATTTTGATTACCTTATTGGTTCTTATATCAAAAGTTCAAAAGTTGCGTTTTGATCTTCATATTGATTCCTGTATAGGCAAAGCCAGATCACTGTTAGCTTTTATAAAAAGATGGGCGAAAGAATTTGCTGATCCGCACGTCACTAAACGTCTTTTTGTCTCTCTCGTTAGACCTGGATTAGAATCTGCTTGTATTGTGTGGTGTCCGTATAATGCCTGTTACATAGACCGTATCGAATCGATTCAAAGACAATTTTTACTTTTTGCTTTACGTGGTCTCGCTTGGAACATTGATGATTTGCCACCTTATAAAAATCGACTGATGCTTATTGATCTTCCTACACTTGAAAAACGCAGGTATATGTTAAATGCTATGTTTATTGTAAAACTCATTAGGGGTTGTATAGATTCAAATTTTCTCATGAGTCAAATAAATTTTAATGTTCCCTGTAGACAAACCCGAAATTTCTATCCTATAAAACTACCGACTGCCCGTTATAATTACGATTACTACAATCCTTTTCGACGCGTTTGCCTCATTTACAATGAGATCTATAATACCTTACCCGCTTCAGATTCTTTGAATATAATTAAGCAACATTTAATTCGTAATTAATCGGGAACTATTATCCAGCTTGTGTTGCCAACCATTTTCCTCTGATAAACAATCTTATTATAAATTCTGAATTCTACAATGAATTGTAGCTGACGCTGAATAGGTGGATGGATCATTAGCGGTTGACGCCAGATGCTGACATTCATGTCCCTCATCTTCATGTTCCAGATTTTCAAGTCCCTACTCTTCCTGTTTATCTCCCATTATGCTATTTTTATGTTCCTGTTTATCGTTCCACACATATTGTTGCGACGTTCCTGCTCCAGATGTGACTGCCTATGTTATCTCCTATGATTTTATCCTAAAGTTCCTGTGAATCATTCCACTAAAATTTGTGGAATTTGTTTACCATTTCTCTTGTTCCTGCTAATCCCCCTGTTGTTCTACTCCACCTGATGTTCCTGTTCCTGTTCCTCATGTTCCAGATGTTCCTGTCCCAGCTCCTGTATTGCTACTGTTTTAATTATAAGTTATTTTTTATTTTTGTATTTTGTATTATTTTTTAACTATTTTGTTTCATTTTAATTATTTTATGTTAATATTTTTATATTTATATTTTTCATTTTTTAAATTTTTAAATTATACAAATTTTCTTCATATTATGTTGAATTTTACTCTACTCTTTTTCTTATGTTAAATGTATTTTAATTTTATTAAGTATTATATGTTATATCTACTACGTATATAATATAAATTTTATAACGTTGTTGAAAAAATATTACCGGCTGTAGCCTATTGAGGATTGTAGCTGTGAGATAAATAAATAAATAAATATATTTCACACCAAAAACAGAAAAAACTACGTCACTTTTCATTTAACTTGTAAAAGAGATCGAATGGTTACATTCTCTGACATAATATACCTAATGAGTCATATATGCATTAAAATTCGCAGTACATGGAGAGTACCGAGCAAAAATATATTGCCTTTATAATTAATTCGCTGGGTGTACAATTTAACAAAAATTAAAAGAAATTCATCAGAGGAACTAATATTCCACTGATATTGCCATAGAAAAATATCATACAAGAAATTTCACTGGAAGTTTTTAAGTTCCATATGCCCTTTTTGAATCGAAGAACAAGCTTTTCTTTGGCTTGTCTTAGTATTTTTTTTTACATTTATATTTTCTGCTAAATTTCTATGTCATATACACAGCTTATATCGAACACGACCAACTAATTCCGACTGGGTATATTATCAGATAACTATTGTTCTAGGGAATACTCCATTCCCTTATCACCTCATACACGATCTTCGTTGTAGATATGATATGTAAACCCATTTTTGATACCTTATTCTTTACCTGGAGTACGTGACAGAAGTTGTTCGACTGTCCTATTGCATATGGCAAGGCCCATATGTAGTACGTGCTCACTGAGTAATTCTTATTGGTATGAGTGCAATGATACTATGTATGATGTAGTTTGACCTGAACAAACCTCAGAAGTTGTTGCGCACTCTACCAGCGGCACATCATCTTTGTCGTTACGCAATGTGCACAAAAACGGATGCGGATCCGTTTCGAACCCGTTACGAGTCCGTAAAAACATAAAAAACCGAATCAGTGAAATTGCGATTCGGCGGATTTGCCTCGAACTCGTTGCGAGTCCGTAAAAACATAAAAGAGGGAATCAGTGTAATTGTGATTTGACGGATCCGTCTCGAACTCGTTACAATTCCGCGAAAACATAAAAAACGAATCAATGAATTTGCGTTTTGGTGGAACCGTCTGCACCCCGTTTCGAATCCGTAAAAACATAAAAACGCGAATCACTGAAATTGCGATTTGGCGGATCCGTCAAATGTTTAAATTTCATTTATTTCCAAAAAGTATTGAAATATGAAGTTCGAGACGGATCAGAAAAATACACAAAATGATTAGCGTTGTCGAGAGGAATGCAAAGTCGTTTCGAATCCGCCAAAAATTGATAAAAACGAATCCGTCTCGAATTCATTTTATTTGCAAAAAGCGAATCCGAAATGAGTTCGAGACGGATCCGAAAATGTACATGAAACGATTCACGGTTTCGAGAGGAATTTCGTACGAAAACGAATTCGTTATGAAGCATGAAACACATAGACGACGACAGGCTACCGACCACAACCTGTCAAAAATAAAATACATGTGTTTATATGTAAGTGAATATTTTAACGACGGCAAGGCGACACGTCTGCAGGTTGTTGTCTATGCTACTTATGTAGCTGTAGTTGAATTAAACTAATTTCTATTTTTGTGGGCGACATTCAACAGGTTAGAGCTGTCAATGCCTAAAGTGGCACCACTGACATAATAATCAGCTGTTTATTGTTGAACAACTTTCACAATTGGTTGTTTGTTTTTGTTATAATTTTTCTTTTTGTTTGTTTATTGAAGTAGGTAAGTATTTGTTATTATATTTATTATTAATATTTGTTTGTTATTGTTTTGCATTTCAAATTTAAAATTTACATTGACGAGCAGCTTATTAAGGAAGTGTGAAGCCGCGAAATTCTTTATGACCTGCCACAAGCGGGTTAGAAAAACATAAAGAAAATCGTTCCATTTTGTTTTTTAGAAGAGCCAGCAATAAATTAAAGTTTGCTACGGACATCCGAAATGCTTTAAAAAAGCGTTCCTCGTCCTTCTGTTTTAGCTGCTGAATGCACGTTCGGTAGAAGCCCTCCTAATCCCGAGTTAGATTCGCCGGATGAACCCACCATCTTCGATTATCGCTCGTCTGCAATTCACTTCGTACTTTATACACTGTTTTCACAATTTTTGTTACGTTTGTGATAATATTTATTAAATATTCTCCAGACATTTTCTTTTCTTTTAACACAAATAACACAAACGTCAAAATTACAGGTCAGCTGTTTACTTTGCAGTTGCCGTCTTGAAATAATTCAGTAGCAGCCACACGTCTATATTTGCAGTCAGCGGCATTTGCAGTCGTGTGTTCGTGTAGCCTGTCGTCGCCTATGTGTTTCATACTTGAGTTCGTAACGGATGTCCGATTCAGACAAAATGTCCTCTGAAACGGATCCGTTTCGAATTCGTAACGGATTCATAAAAAACATCTGCATTTATATCATAACCTGCATCCACGACCTACCACAATAAAATATGTATATGTTCGGGACAGTAACAACAAGCTACTCCATTTCAAGATGCTTTTCAGTTTTATCGTCAGGAAAATAAAAACCCAAGGAACGTAACACATCAACAAACAATGTAAATATCGGGGTTTTCAATAAGAGCGTTACAAAAGTTTTTTTAAATAAAACAAAACCGGTTTTAGATACCAATGAAATTCTTTATTCCTGTGAAAGTACGTTCGATGCCATTATGTATGGAACTCGATTTCTTTTGCACGGCCACCATGGGCACGCTTGCAGAAGTACAGACGCTGAATCCAATTTTCGACGGTTTTACTAAACAACGAGAAAAAATTGAAATCAGCTGTCTACCGAGTTTACCTTCTCATTCTACCATGGTATAGACCATAAACTTGACGTAGCCCCACAGGAAATAATCTAACGGCGTCAAATCGCACGACCGAGGCGGCATTTCGTGAGATAACACGTTCACCAAACTTGGTTTCCAATAAATTGATTGTGGCATTCGCTGTGTGGCTTGTGGCGCCGTCCTGTTGGAATCACATTACCTTCAAGTCCATATTATCCAATTGGGGCCAACAATATTCGGTTATCATTGAACGGTAGCGATTCGCATTCACAGTAATGTGCCGGTCTTGATCATCACGGAAGAAGTGCGGCCCAATGACGCCGCCGGCCCATAAACCGCACCAAACCGTAATTTTTTCGGGATGCAATGATGACTCATGGATTTCGTGTGGATTGCTGTCTGACCAATAACGAATATTTAGCTAATTGACGAAGTCATTCAGCCAGAAATGAAATTCAGAAATTGGACGTAGCGCTCTAAAAGTTGAGGCCACTGAATCCAAATTTCGGTAGTAAATTTTAATAATTTTGACTCGTTGCTGGAGAAATGTCAAAAGAGCGGGTAAAAATATGGCGTGTTTGCTGTCCCTATCGATTTACTTTTGTAGCCTCTCTGTTGAAAAACCGTTTACATATACGATTTTGCGTAAGTCAAAGAATACGAGTGCATTCATTGCTTGGGGTGTTCAAACATTGAGTAATAGATAAGAGTCTCCATCCCTCTATTAGCGTTCTCTTGCGGTCGTCGATATATGTAGAAGGAAATTTCATCGAGTTTGAGTTGCGATTTGAAGTTACTCTTTGGTTGGGCATAAACCGGACAAAAATAAAATGGAATGCGTATTTTAGTTCATGCAACCAAGATAACTTATAATTTAGCTGTCGTGAGTGTCAATCAAACACTATTTAAACGTAGTTTGCTGCATGGTTTGCTTCTGGTTGCTTATATTCGTTTTACTCTTTCTTCTTGGTGTAACGTTCTCATACAGTCGCGAGAAGAGGTTTTTCCTCCTCCTAGTTGCAACTTTGATACAGGATAGAATGTGAAAGAGAATGAGCGATAGGCACTTAAGCCTTTTAGAATAACTACACATGCGCCAAATGAGTTTTAATTTGAATGAACACAACGCGTTTATTTTATTTGTATTACGACCCAATTGGGGCAGAAAAAAAAAACTGATATAAAAAACTATATCAAAACTGTCAATAGCCCAGTGACTTTGAAAGTTGATGAAGTCTCTCAGCGTTTTTTTCGTAACCTATATAAGTTAACATCAACTGTTACGAAAAAAACTCATAGACGTTGAGTATATTCAACTTGGCTTCATCCTATAATATTTAATTTTTATTTGTCAATTTGTTTATTTAAAAGTCAAATCAAAAGAAAGCAATGTAATATATGAGGTGGTTGGTTACTCTGCATTTGCATTGCAGCAAAATGTTTATCATTTGAAAATTTCGAGGAAATTAACTTCTGAATTAAGTATTGAAAAGCAGATGTTTGGCTATACGAAATATTCAAATATGAGATTTCGATTGCAATGGTTTAGGACTTTAATACTACATATATTGGGGTAAAATACTATTTAAAAATAAAACAAACATCGTAAACGCGCAGCTGCACGGTAGTTGTCAGATGTAAAACCAATGCCAACATATACGATGCGAGAGCACGGCAAATAATAAAACAAAAAAGAAGGCGTCCCCGAACAAGCCTCGTGCTCTTTTACGTATCAAACGAGCTTGGGAGCAGCTAGCATACCGGAAGCGAGACGTAAAACCCTATTCTGTAGAGAGGTAAGAGAAAATGTAGTGAAGTAATGATTGTGGATCGGTGTGCTATTCATTCACAAAGTACATAAAATGTACCAAAAACTACATTCTTCATATATATGTATATGTACTTTTAGGTACATACAATTTACCACAAAGTACATATCAAGCTCCATAAAGTGCATGAAATCCAGAAAGTGCATCAATATAGCCAAATTTTACAAAAACTACACAAAATGCTAGGCTTCCTTCTTCACCTTACTTCCTTTTAGTTGTTTGGTCTCCAGTACTGCCTTGGAATCCTTCTTCTAGAAGAAGAAAATCCAATAATATTTTATACAACTTTTTAAATATTTTGATAGAAAAATTAAGGGCCGATGTTGACTGTGAACCATGGAAAGATACACAATCGAGCAACGCGTTGAAGTTATTCAGGCTTATTATGGAAATGGGCGTTCAAAACAAAATGCATATCGTGCACTTCGTGATTTTTTTCGGTCAATTTAATCGTCCAAACGTGCGTACAATCGGAAAAATCGTGCAAAAATTTTAGCAAACCGGGTCTGTAGGAGATGTGAAAACACCAGTGCATGCTCGTACAGCTCGTACTGCATAAAATATTGCTGCTGTTTGCGCGACAAATTCAATAGCCGTGTTATCTCACGTGGTGGCGATGTCAATTGGCCGCCAAGATCATGTGATTTGACACCGTTGGACTTCTTCCTTTGGGGTTATTTGAAAGAAAAGGTGTACGTCGATAAGACAGCAACAATTCAAGAGCTAAAGGATGAGATAATTCGGCACATTAACGGCATAGAACCTCAATTATGGCTCAGCGTCATCGAAAATTTGGACCATTTGGCCGATATTTTGTTCCATACATACATAATTGAACCATGCCATATTATCATAATAAAAAGAAATGACAATAAATTCCGAAATAATTTGTGTTTTATTCAAAATCAACATCGGCCCTTAAAATTTAACCACCCTTTATTTGCATCATAATTTTTGAAACGTCGTGGAAATGACTTACATTTTATATATTCCATACATCTAAGTCGAACTTGGTAACATTTTTATCGGGGTTATTCTCAACTTTTAAATTTATACATGTTAACGTGCAGGTTTTCATTTTGTATGAGTTAACGTGCATAGGTTACGAAAAAAACGACCCTATAGATACATTTATTCTCTCATCTGACGTTTCATGTCACACTAGTGGTCTTCGTGAAAGCTCGAAACAACCTCGTAAACTCGAAAACATCGTAAACTTGCACAGCAAACGTCAAAACAGACAAATTTCCCATACAAAGCGACCTGCACAAAAGAGGCAAGTTTTCGAGGCAAATTTGCTGAGCAAACCTGGAAAAAGAAATGTGAAAACTTTTGATATTTCAAGGTCAATATTTTTGTATTGAAAAAAAGAGAGGGTTTTTGATTTATGTGAAAAAAATAAAATAGTGGAATAGGTAAATTATATACTTTTAATTTTACTTTGTTTATTTACTTCATCAGCCTTTTTTTTTTGTCAATTGCTGCATAGATACACTGAGCAACTTTATTTGGTGCCTCATGAAACGCTTCGGCGCAAACTTACGCTGAGCAAAAGTTCTAGGTTTTCTTGTTTGCATGAATACCACTACACTTCGTCGTAGGTTTGTGGAAATGAGAGAAATGAAATTTAAAATTAACTTACACCAGGTGGAGTTACAATATATGTTCACTTAACTTTTTCATGTCGTTTTGGTGTAGAACTACATAATTGAAATGTATTTTGCCCTTTTTTGCTGACTTTTATCGTTGGCATACATTTGTATTGTATTTAACACGACTAGTTTGCCACAAAAACACGAAATTCGGTTGTTGTTCCTTTGTTGGAGGTTGTTTACTATTGCCTCTATCTGGTAATATTGAACCAATGTTTCCCACCATTCAATGTTTTTACTTTCCACCGTACCTATGACGTTTAATTTATTGAGAGAATGAATGTATCTGTGTATGTATTCGTCTATGCATATACCACAAAATGCCTGAAGTTCAAAATTAAATAACTCAAGCAATGACATTTATTATTCCGCCGTGAATATAGTTTACATTTTAATATTATATCCTGATATCGACATTATAGAAGTGGTTGTTATTGTTGACATACTTGGTCCATTGCGGAACGTTGTGATGTAATGGGAAGTCATCATTCGTTTCCATCGTTGATCCCGAAAATTTACTTATAGAGCTAAGGGGTGCTTAAGCCAGATGTGTCATCAACCGATTTTCTGAAGAAGAGATGTAGTCTAGTGTCTGACGCAACAGTTTGTGCAGTTCAAAAACGTCCTAAGATCATTCGGCTTAACTACATGAATGTCCGCTAGATTCAAAAAGGTGTACATACTAACGTAGAAAATTACCCAACTCATGAAAGGGCCTGGGCAGAAGCTTATAAGAAAAGTTATTACGTATTTCGAGTGATTTGTTAAGACCTATCCTAAACCTACCTATATGAAAAAGCTTTTCGGAACCGGTGTAAAAGTGTAGGCCCCAACCAATGTGGGAAGCTCACACCTATCCTTCCATGGGGAGTGACGGGACAATATGTTTTTTAAAACATATTCCCCGTGGAATACATAAGTTCGATCCTATTCGTGTTAGCTCTTGTACTTTATTGTTCCCTGGAACGTTTTGGCATCAGTGCGGCCGACGCTGGTGCAATGGTAGTGTGCGCGTCTATTGTACATGATAAAGTACCTTCCATCCCAGCTATGGCCACCTTTGGGAACTGGGGAATACCTGTAGGTCCTTATCAGTGAGTACTAGGGTACCCATTTAATCGGGTTTATTGATTAATCGGTTAATCGTTAATCGTAAATTTCAATTTGGCAATTAACCTAACAAAACGCAATCAAATTATTCGATCAATCGATTATTCGAATAAAATAAAACAAAAACAAAAGAAAACAGAGTTCAAACATTGTACTAGGCAAATTTATTAAAACAAAACAAAACGCAGCAAAAGCAAATTCATTATACCTATAACATTATAAAAAATACTAGCTGACCCGGCAGACGGTGTCCTGCATAATATTTATTGTATGGGAGGTACCACGCCCCTTTGTCCAATTGGACCGAATAGCAAATCTAAACCACCCAGGGCGCCACCCAAACGCATACAAAAAATTTTGCGGTCCAGAAGTTTAGGAGGAGTTCAGTCACAAACACACGCGCAGTAGAATTATATATATAAAGATATGTAGGCAGCAGCATGAAAATTAGTGACTTGGTACCAAGCCAAAATTAAGAAAATCTCAGTTTGGAAGTCTTCGGGTACCTCCCATAAAAAGGCTAGGGTGGGCTCTGAAACTATATCACACTATAACACCCTATTGGATTGATTAATTTTGACCAAATTTTGCAAAACGTAATTTGCTGACTATTATCCTTATTGTACACAGTTTCTGCAGAATCGGACCCGGCTTTTAGTATCAGTGGGTCATCTGACTATTACACCCAATGAAACAATTTTGAGACATTTTTTTTGATTTATGTCTTTGACGCTTACTCTCAACAAACTATCAAATCTGTTCGAAACGTGTATAAAGTTATGAAATTTGTTCGCAAATCGTCGTCATATGAGTTGACACATTGTAGGAGTGTTTCAAGACGGGCTGCTTGCCACAGACACATACTTATATTTTATTAATCTATTAATCGCACTGAATTGTTCGAGTTAATCGTTAATCGAAATATTAATTATTAAAATGGTCGGTTAATTTTATAACACTATTAATCGATTAACCGAATAATGATTAATTGAATGGTTACCCTAGTGAGTACTAAACTAGAAAACACTTTGCTCACTGGTTGTGAGAAGCTGTCCCAAATCTCTCCATGGTATATAATGGGAAACCATTTTTTTGTCTTTTAGATAATCGTAGTTGTTATTTTGTCAGCCTGTCTATACGAGAAGGTAATGGTTCTCGAGGTGGTGATGACTTTAGGTTCCAGCAATGGTGTATCTTCTAAGATAGGCATGACTTCCGTCTGAAAAGATATTCAACCAGATGGTCCAATGGGTAGGATAGGAATCGGGCAGGGATTATTTTTGAATGGTGTTATAAATACATCGATGTACCTATCGTCGTACCGGAGTTATCTGCAAGTACATCCAAAAAAGGTTTTTTTTGGGAAATAGAATTTAAAGTTTCAGAAAGGTATACAAAAAAATTGGTATGATAAAAGTGGTCCAATATTTTTTTTAGATGTAATGCTGGGGATTCTTCATTGTTATATGCAAACTTATCAGTTTTCATGGAGAAAAATTTTCGAGCTATGCCAATTTTTTCGTTCAGAAAAATTATCTCATTTAATCGTATACGCCACTTTTTGTGAAACATTGTTCAAAAAGTGGGATATATGGGTTTTTCAACAGAGACGCTACAAAAGTAAATCGATAGGGACAGCAAACGACGCCATATTTTTTCCCGCTCTTTTGACATTTCTCTTCAGTAAGGTGTGCCATTTCATCATGGAAAGATATACGAGCCAACAATGAGTCGAAATTATTAAAATTTACTACCGAAATTTGGAGTCAGAGGCCTCAACTTTAAGGGCGCTCCGTCCAATTTATGATGAGGCTCATTTCTGGCTGAATGGCTTCGTCAATAAGCAAAATATGCGTTATTGGTCAGACAGAAATCCACACGTAATCCATGAGTCATCATTGCATCCCGAAAAAATTACGGTTTGGTGCGGTTTATGGGCCGGCGGCGTCATTGGGCCGTACTTCTTCCGTGATGATCAAGACCAGCACATTACTGTGAATGCGAATCGCTACCGTTCAATGATAACTGAATATGTTTGGCCCCAATTGGATAATATGGACTTGGAGGACATGTGGTTCCAACAGGACGGCGCCACAAGCCACACAGCGAATGCCACAATCAATTTATTGGAAACCAAGTTTGGTGAACGTGTTATCTCACGAAATGGCCCAGTCGATTGGCCGCCTCGGTCGTGCGATTTGACGCCGTTAGATTATTTCCTGTGGGGCTAGGTCAAGTCAATGGTCTATGCCAACAAGCCAGCGACGATTGATGAACTTCGTTCGAATATCGAACGTGAAATTGCAGCAGTATCGGCCGATTTATGCTTGAACACCGTCGAAAATTGGGTTCAGCGTCTGGACTTCTGCAAGCGTGCCCGTGGTGGCCATGCAAAAGAAATCGAGTTCCATACATAATCGCATCGAACGTACTTTCACAGGAATAAAGAATTCATTGGTATCTAAGACCGGGTTTGTTTTATTTAAAAAAGCTTTTGTAGCGCTCTTATTGAAAAACCCATTACGTGGCAATGAACTAAAAGAAACATGCTAAAAAATTGTTATTTTTATATTTGTTTTTTAAAAACACTAAGATTCATATTAATATTGTTGCTAATTAACCGTCATTAAGTATTTAGTATTACTGACGTTACGGTGCTCTGGGTAAGATATAACTGAGTAGTAGAATCTTACTAAAAAATTACTGAATTGATGTTTAGATTTAAAACGTTCAGATGTAGAATAATTCAAAAATTTTTAATAATATTATTTCACGAACATGCATTTAAAAACAATTAATTAAAAGTCAATATATAAGTATTGGCTGTTAATTGGCTGAAAAATTACCAAACAAACATCAAACAATCTTTTCGAAATTGAGTTGGATAACTCAGTCCGAACTAAAAGTTCATCAGTGGAAAAAATACTTTGAAAGTCTATATATTTATCTTCCGGAAGGAGATGTTAAATACTTTTCTAACTTAATACACGTATCTGGTTAATAAGAGAAACAGTAGGTTTTTTATTTTTTTATCATTTACATTCAGCTGAATTTTCATAATGAAAACTTGTGTTCGAGTGACATAAACTTGTCTTTATATTTTGATTTTTATAAATATTTTAGTTTATAACAATTACTATTCTATGGAGTATTGAAATTGAAAAATTAATTAATGTTTCAGTATCACTCCGGTTCACTTAATTATTGATTAGTGACTGCTTGTCATCAAATTAGTGACTGCTTGTCATCCAATTGTCTACCTCCTTCATAGACCTTACGAGATAACCAACCCCAGACATTTTCTATAATGTTTAGATCTGGTGAATAGGGTGGCCAGTCAAGAATATTAACATTTTGGCTGGCAATGAACTCCTTTACTACTCTGGCGTTGTTTATAGGGGCATTATCCTGTTGCAATATCCAAGATATGGGACCAAATAGTTCACTGAACTTCAGAAAAGCCGATTTCAAAAACGTTTTATAGCTTGCACCAGTCATTTTTGCACTTTGAAATTCAAGATCGATGGTGCCATAGTACATAATAGCACCCACACCATAACGCCGCCCTCTCGGCTGTAATGTCGGTTCAAAAAATGCTTTTCTTTGCGCAGATCATGGAACTAATAGTTGTAGCCATCAGGCCCATCCAAATTAAACTTCTTCTCATTCGTAAATACAACGGTTCTCCAGTCATTTACACGACGTCTTGGCTGCACATCCCATACCATGTAGTCTCTTGCGAATTGAAGCCGGTTTTCCTTACGAGGAGCATTAACTGGCGGTTTTTTTTGTAATTTCAGGTATTTAAGATACTCACAGATCTTAATTACTCTGCGTACTGATGACTTGCTCGCTTCCACTCCAGCTTGAGCTCTTATTTTTGACAAGGATAAGGCAGAATTAGAAGCAATTCTGATGATGTTTCTTTTCCCATACGTAGATAAAGACAGTGAGGGGTCCTTGATGTAAAGGTCGACAACTGTTGGGCTCCGTCCAAATTTTTTAACTATTGTGCGGTAAATATCGATTTTAGTTTTTTCCATAGATATAAAATTTTTTATTTTGCCATTTTAGCTCGTAAAATGATTAAGATGTAATAAATTGTAATAAACAAACGCTCCCTACAAACATCATGGCGGACTTTAAAAATAATAAAGTGCCTTTATTCAAGTGAACCAAAAAAATAACACATTTTTGGACTTTTTTTTTTATAAATTGCTCAAAAAAAGTTCTTTAGTTAAAAAACCACTATTGTCATGATTTGTTTTTATATCTCAAGATTTCTAGGTTCCATTTCCATTTTAAAATTCTGCAATCGGTTACAAATTGCAAAAGATGCAGGCTGCTGAATATGGAATTTTTAGTGCCTTGAAATAAGTGAACCGGAGTGTATGATTAGAATATGATTAGAATTCAGTTTTTTTTTTAAATTTACAATAAAATTGTTAATGTAATACTTACACCGCTTTTCTTTCATAAGTAATATACGAATTATTGGCATATTCGTGGAGATACGACTAACGTAACAGGTTTAGAATTCGCAAATTTCATATATAGACCTGGGGACTAGACAGATTGATAGATCTTGAAAAGTTATCTTAGAAAGTGTTCTTACCTTTTTTGGATTTTGTGATATACATACGTGCAGATAACTCCGGTACGACGATATGCCGACTACACGAAAGCGGAATCACTAATCGATCGCAAATATCATACTATCATACCGGTAATATGTATATTTCTCCATGGATGGTTCGAAACTGAATGATCAGGTATGTTATTGAGTGTGTTGTAGGGTAATAACCTTGTCATTGTGTTGTTTATTAAGCAGAAATTTTGAAGGTCAAAGTCTTCTCTAACATCAAGGCGGATATCAAGCACCTGGAATCAGTCTTCCCAAACTAAACCTCGTCCTAAACAGTCGATGTTCTCTTTGTATAGATCTTCGGCACTGCGATATTCTCTGGGTGTTACAGGTTCCAAAGGAATTGGAACGTGTTGACATGCACATGTCAACTTGTAAGCATATCCTGAACGAACAACCATATGTTATGATGTGAGGACAATTGGAAGAGAATCATATATTAGCTCTGATTTTGTATCCCCTGCTAACCTAATTTGTTGACCAGTTTGTATGGGGACCTGCTTAAAGTCACTGAGCTGCACATACAAGGTGATCGAAGATTTAGTTTAGCAGGGGATACATATGGGCACTTGCTCAGAAAGGTCCACCTTTTGTCACATCACGTCGCACTCGTTAATTGCTTATATTTTATGACCAGTTTCTTGGATTGTTTTCTCATCTGTTATTAAATAAGAGCTTCTTAAATTCTGTATTTACTAAGAGAATATAAAACAATCGAACTTTATGGTCCTTAAATATAAACAATTAACGAGGGTGACGTGATGTGACATAGGGTGGCACTTTCTGTGGAAATGCCCATATATAGCCCTTTTGTGTACGCACATAACAAGTCTGGCCGATATTGGCTAAGAGGAGATCAATGAACCTTCCGTCTTTATCGTTGGATGATTGGTTGGCACACACTGTATAATAACATATTGCAGTAATCACGTATATGTGTGCAAGCATTGTTTTTATGAATTGGAGATCTGCTGCTTTTTTATTTCTTTGTTGTCGGTCGCGTGTTTTTTTCAGCAACCAAAACCACATTTGGGTCACAAAATAACCTATTATAACCTATTAATTATTGTGTCTCCAACATGTATTATTGAATAGCAAACACAATGTGTTAGGACACAAGTATTATATATTTGCGGCAAGCTACAAACACGTAATATTTGCATCCGAAAAACAAAAATATACAGATTTTTCAGAGTGCAGCTATGACGGTGGGGAATCTATAAAATATTTTTATATGTATATGTGCCCAGCGCTAACCAGCAGGAGGACATCTATAATGGGACGCTATTACTTAATGCACCTGCGAAAATTGTTCCAGTTAGGAGTGGGTACGATTTTAAGTGCCATTGAGCAAATTTATATTTTCAAAATTATTATTTTTGGTCTGAAAGGATTATAAGTCTGCATCGAAGTACCTCCTATTCGTTAAATATATTTACAACATTATTGATGTGTTAACATCTATAGCGGCGTATAGGGACCCCAGTCGGAAAAATGGTAAGCTACTTCCAAAAGTAAGGCAAGTTTTGAATACTTCATTTTCTTGCATACTAAAGGAAACTGAAAAGGAATACAGAGTAAGTTGAAAAAAAAACAAAAACGAAGATGCTGGCAGCCGACGATCAAATTTGCATATTTCCATTTTACGCTTACCAAAAGAAACTAAAAAAAGTATGCAAGACCGAAGCCGACCACACGCCTTGCAACACGAATTTAATTGTTTTTGTTATTGGAGGAGGGCACGCAAAAAACAAACAAAAAATGTTCGCTCTGTCTTTTTGCTTTCTGGTCGTGGCCGTGAGTGGACGTGTTTGTTAAGCGGAATTTTTTGTGTACACAACATCTGTAACATTTCCAATTTTATTCCTCGAGAGTTCGCTAGAAAACCTAGAGGTCTCGATGAAGTTTCTAGATGGAAAGCTGTGAAATTTAGGCAGTTTATTTTATATACTGGCATATTTGTGTTAAAAGACGTTTTGCCAAGTGATTATTATTATCACTTTTTGCTTTTTCACTGTGCATATCGCTTGCTTATGTCGAAAAAGTACGTTAATAATATCACAGCAGCTGAAACCATACTGAATGATTTTGTGGAGAGTTATAGCAATTTATATCCACCAAAATCGTTGACTTATAATGTCCACAATATGCTCCACGTTGGCCAATGTGTACGTGAAATAAGTCACCTTGAGAGTTTTGCAGCATACAAATTTGAAAACAAACTGCAAGATATAAAAAAGAAAGTTAAGAAACCCTCGAAGATTTTGCATCAACTTCATAATTGGTATATAAATGACGTTGAAGTTTGTGAAGAAGTAGAAATCGGATTTAAAATTAACAGAAGCGGTGTAATTACACACTACTTCTCCGAATTTTTTGTTTTGACATGTGATATTCCGGATAACGTTTGTTGTATTAGCCCATTTATACCATTTCAAGTGCAAAAGTTTGCAATGTTAAACAACACTGAAAGTGTCGTTGGTTATAGATTCAAAAATATTAGCAATTTCTTTTGTGGGCCAGTTCGATCTGGAAGTGATCTTGGTATTGTCACTGAATAACACTTTTCTGCTTTTACCAATTTTGCATACGACTTCGCACTAAATCAAAACTATTATCGCCACAACAAAAGTAATACATTTTGAAATTTAAAACAAAATAAGATGAGCGAATTTCTTATCCCAGGTAAGAATGCTTTAAACTTGTTTTTAGCAAGATGGTTTCACTAGAACTAATCACATTTTTGCAGATCAGATCGTAACAGACCGTTTAGATGGTCTAGAAGAAAAAGTTACTAAACTTCTTGAAAATCAAAAAAATATTTTGGAGAAGCTAAATAAAGCAGAAGGTATACTTGTACACTGCTATTACTTACTTACATATATATATACATACATTCTACTCTATCTTTTTGTAAATCAAAACATTAATGCCATAAGCAAAATGACAGCAGTTTTGCAGCAGTCGCAAAAAGTACTCCCAGAAGCTACAACCACTCAAAACCTTGTGTTTCCCATAAAATCGATCGCTGACCTGGAAAGAATTGATATGGAATGTAAAACGAATGCAAATAGATATGGAAGTTGCTTTTTAGCCATCTATGGTTTTTAAAAATTTTATGTTTTATATAATAAATAGCGTTACTGCTATCTTTTAATATGCCAAATGTATTAAATGTATTTTTTTTTAACTTTCACATGTTGATTTTTATTTGCTAAGCCAATTGGACCAAATTCTTCAAGCGGCATATGGGATGCAAATAGTGAATAAGATCAATTTTTTAGTCTTTTTTTTTGCTAATTTTTTTTTGTTTTACTTTGGGATCTTATGATGCTATTGTGCTTTAATAAATTGTGTTTAAACCTGCTTTGTATTTAATTTAGGAATGTGATTTAATGCATATTTTATTGTAGGTTAACATGTTTAAGAATCTAATACATCCTGAAGGCGTTGCCAAGAACTTTCACCGCGTGATAGACAGGATGTTTATACAAGAAATAAATTACGACGGAATCAAAGGCAAAATAGCTTTGAAGGATTATAAGGCCTTCAATACAATGTTGTTTGGTAAGTCATAGTAAAATAATTGGTCTAAAAATAAAACTAATTGCAGTATTTTTTTATTGTTATTCATTGTTTTTATAGAAGCCATAAAGAGGGATGGTTATACCCAAAAGGAGTTTATTGCAGAAATTCGGTCTACTATTAAAAATTATAAAAATATATTTTATAAAAAGGCGTGTATAGAGAGAGCACGACAACAATAACTGTAAAATCTTTTTTACCTTTCTTTAATTTAATTTTTTATAAGATAAATGAATTATAATTTTAGTTTATTTTAAAACATAAATGTGTAAATATTGAAATTTTAAATAAATATGTATAAGCTATATTTTAAATGCATATAAACATGTTTACTTTTATTTAACTGGCAACTTTAGAAAATGTTGCTAAATAACGTTTACGTCAGGGGGCCATTCTTTTCAGAAAGTAATGGGAATTCGTAAGGGAAAATAGCATCACTCCCGGATGAAAAGTAAGCATACTATAATGCATAACTGCATGTTTATTTTTCCTACTGGGGACTAAATCTATAAAAGTCAACACATGTAAACAACACACAGACAGGTTTTATGCTGCTGCTAAAACCAGATTTTCTGCGACTGCGAAGGAGAATAATGACGTGTTAAACAAAAATGAGCGAGCAAGAGAGCAATGAAAGAGTGGTGTGACAGGGGTGAGGCAAACGAAATTGTGTCTATAGCGTATGTATTAACATAATGATGTATGTATATACTAGGGTGGACCTTGTGTCGATATTCTGGTAGATGAGGGCTCTATTCCGCGCCTTTTTGAAAAAAAATGACAATGCCGAAAAAAAAATTAAAAAAAAAAAACATTAGGGGTTGCGCACGAGCCGAGAAAAAGGTCCACTTTGCCAAAATTAGGGGGGAAATTGCCATAGGTCATCAGGGGTCACCCGTAGGGGGGGGAAGAATGTATGGCCGACCCCCATTAACTTTTTACCGCCAACATTTTCCCCCAAGACACCCACCCCCTATCTCCTCCCCTTAGGGGGGTCACCATACAAAAATGGAGGTTGCTCAGTATTTTCGAAAAACACCATAGGTCATCAGGGGTCACCCCTAGGGGGGCAAAATATATGACCGACCCCCATTAACTTTTCATCCCCAACATCTTTTCCGAACAAACTTACCCTCTATCTCCACTCTTTGAGGGACTCCCCATACAAAAATACTGAAAATCTATGTATTTACAGTTGCACAATATCGAGGTTTTTTTTAATTTTTTTTTGATTTTTTTACAGAAATTCCACCAATATTCAAGAGTGGTCATTGTTTGGAAAGTCTTGAAAAATTTGAAACGCACACGTGCTGAATCAGGTACATAGGCACCCTTAGCAGATGCCCCCGTTCATCAGTACCTGGCAGTAAAATATTGCAAAATACGTAGTAGTTATAAATAGCAGTTCATTCATCGATTGTTGTCATTCAACAAGTGCCGACGACCGCGAAAAGTAAATTGATTTTTCTCCCGTTTTTTAAAAGTTAAGATGACAACACGACTTAGATCGCGCGACGATATTTTTTTGATTGGTTATCCAAGCATGAATATTACGGGGAACAAATTACCGTCGAAGAAGCAAGTGCTAAGAATGCATTTCTTCAACATTCGCAAACGAAACATGTCGAAGAAAAATAGTGCGGTTATAGTCGCGGACGCAGTGATGATTTTTTGGCGCCAAGCAGCTATTCCGACGAAAGCCAGAGGAGATGTTACAAGAAAAATAGCTGCGCTGCACGATGAGTGGGATGCTTTAAGAAAGTCATCTCACAGAAAGACTGAGTCCACTAGAGAAAAAGAATACGTTTTCTGATAGATTGGATAATCTTTTCGACGTCGCACACGCCAACGCCCTTGAGAAAATGACAAATACCTAAGACATTGAGTTTCTGCTAAAGCAAAGAGAAGATGGCCGGCCAGGAACTATGGGAGGTGTGGACGCTACTGATACTCGAACGAGGAAAAGAAAAGCTGAGCGCGAAGAACAAGAAGAGTTGCGACGCAAACGTGCAACGGAATCTAGTAGAAATCGGTTCGCTAAACGCGGTAAGCTATTTCGCGCTTTGTGTGTTCGTCCAATGTTTATATTCAAATGAAATTCGTTCAATTGCAGTGGTTAAATTTTCAAGCAGTGATTCAAGCGATGATAATGGGAGACAGGACGAAAACTTCCCGACAGAAGCTGGCCCGTCAAATGTTGGTGACAGAAGAGGTTACAAACAATGTTTT
Organism: Phaonia tiefii; assembly: GCA_963931995.1. Lineage (NCBI taxonomy): Eukaryota > Metazoa > Arthropoda > Insecta > Diptera > Muscidae > Phaonia > Phaonia tiefii. Next base: position 157,753,618 of record OZ008369.1, on the reverse strand, counting down.
ACTGAACGAGTCCTATCAGCTTTGGACAAGTGCAAAGTGACTGACCGAGACGCGGTCGGCATTATGATAGCGGCGGCAGAAGCATTTGGACGCGATCCTCAACAATACACAATAAACCGTACGTCGCTTCGGAGATGTCGGCGTTCAAATCGAGAGAACATGCTGAGTTATGTGAAAGACAATCCAGAAGTAAGATCGCATAGATTTATTTGCTCTCATTCAGAATTCTTATTCTTCAACGCGTTTCATTCATCTCCAGCTTGTCGCAGCTAAATCCTTCGTAGTCCATTGGGATGGTAAAATGCTTTTGGATTTTGTGGGTACAAAGAAGGTGGACCGTCTACCGGTAATTGTCTCGTACGGAGAAAAAGAACAACTTCTTGGAGTTCCCAAAGTAGAAGATGGGAAAGGAAAAGGCCGGAGAATAGCACATGCCGTTTATCAACTGTTGGCATCTTGGCATATGACACATCGAATACAAGGACTTTCTTTCGACACGACATCAACGAACAGTGGCCCATTCTCCGGAGCCTCAGTTGCTCTTGAGCGGCTGTTGGAGAGAGAAATCTTATATTTACCTTGCAGACACCACGTATACCGAACTGGTGCTAAGGGAAGTTTTTGAGACAAAAATGGGAAAGACCAGTGCACCAGGCGTTCCTTGCTTTGACCGTTTCAAACAGGAATGGGACGCTGTAAAGGTTAAACCATTCCATTCTGGCTTGATAGACGATCAAGTCGTCAGAAAAATTCCTGTGGCAATGCAAGTCGGCATAAAGAAGTTTTGCTTAGATCAATTGAAGGAGAAACACCCTCGCGATGACTACAAAGAAATGCTACAATTAATTCTTTTGTTTCTGGGTGAAAAACTTGAGAATTACCATTTCCGACCTCCAGGACCCGTTTCCCATGCTCGATGGATGGCAAAAGCCATTTACAGCCTCAAGATGTTTTTGTTTCGGAGAACTTTTCACTTATCTGTATGTGAATTGAATGGTATTCGACACGTTTGTATTTTTGTGGTGCGACTTTACGTCAAGGCATGGTTTGGTTCTTCTCGAGCAGCTGAGGCGCCGAATCAAGATTGGAAGTTTTTGAAGGACATCGTCGAGTACAAGTCCGTTGACCAGGATTTATCTCGGGTAATGATAAAGAAATTTATCGGTCACCTATGGTATCTCGCCGATGAGCACATAGCCCTTGCCTTTTTCGATGACAAGGTTTCAAATGAGTTGAAGGCCAAAATGGCCCAAGCATTGCTAGAAAATGAGAATGACGACGGTGAAGAATATGAAGAAGACGAAAAAGGTGAAGAAGATGAAGAAGACGAAGAAGATGAAGAAGACGACCCGGTTCCCCCAGCTCCTCGCGTCGTAATCAAAAGCACCAGCGTTAAAAAAATCGAGGTGAAATTCAAAGATGTGAATGAGGAATTCTTGGCTAAAGACTTGAGCAACTTCGTCTCTCATAATACCAAAAATTTATTTGTACGATTTGGAATATCGCAAGATTTCATTCTTGCAAATCCAGCAACCTGGAAATCTCGCGCAGACTATCAAGAAGGTCGTAGAATTGTAAATAACTTGCGCGTTGTGAACGACACTGCCGAAAGAGGAGTAAAAATGATACAAGATTATAATAGAATACTGTGTCAAGGCGAAGAAGAGAAACAGTATTTACTACATGTTATCGATTCTTACCGCAAGAAATACCCATCAGCGAACAAAAATATGTTAATTTGACTATATTATATTAAGAGTGCTTAGTAGTACTACTCAATTACAGCTTCTTTTATTTTTGTATGGGGAGTCCCTCAAGGAGTGGAGATAGAGGGTAAGTTTGTTCGGAAAAGATGTTGGGGATGAAAAGTTAATGGGGGTCGGTCATATATTTTGCCCCCCTAGGGGTGACCCCTGATGACCTATGGTGTTTTTCGAAAATACTGAGCAACCTCCATTTTTGTATGGTGACCCCCCTAAGGGGAGGAGATAGGGGGTGGGTGTCTTGGGGGAAAATGTTGGCGGTAAAAAGTTATGGGGATCGGCCATACATTCTTCCCCCCTACGGGTGACCCCTGATGACCTATGGCAATTTCCCCCCTAATTTTGGCAAAGTGGACCTTTTTCTCGGCTCGTGCGCAACCCCTAATGTTTTTTTTTTTTAATTTTTTTTTCGGCATTGTCATTTTTTTTCAAAAAGGCACGGAATAGAGCCCTCATCTACCAAAATATCGCAAAAATTTCATTTCAAGGTCCACCTTAGTATATACATGTGTCTGTTGCTGTTGTTGAACGGAGATATAAAGCATAGCCACGCAAAATTTCATTTGCAAGCTTGCGCAGTCGACGTTATGGTGACACACTAATACGTCAGCTACTTGGTACAAAGTATTTGTGATGTTTTGTGTTTGGCTGTTTCGTTGCTGTTAATATGGCAAACATGTGGTTATGTGACACACGTATACGTCAGCTAAAAAAAAAAAATAAATAGTTTCCCATTACATCCCATAAAGGGACTGGGGAGAACTTCTCACAATCACTGAGCTGTGCGCTTTCCAGTTTTCACTCACTGATTGGGACCTACAGTTTTACACCGATTCCGAACGGTATTTTGAGAAGCTTTTTCATGGCTAGATACTCGATAGTGTCGCCGTCACTATGCGAGGTGACCGCCGCCGAAAGAAAATTTGAAGGTGGTCAGAGCCGGGTTCGAACCCAGGATCTCATGTACAAGAGCCGCGCACACTAACCATTGCACCACAGACGGCCGACGGTCAGCTACTTCGGACAAAGTATGTGTGATGTTGTGTGTTTGGTTGTTTCGTTGTTGTTGCTATGGCCAAACAAAGCGAGTCATTTGATGTTCAGCATTGCCCGGTGTATACAAAAACAAGTAGAAACAGTGTTAAGTTAAGCTTATATACCCTCCACCATGACAATTTACACTCGCACTCTCCACTCTGCATTCTTCTTCTTTCTATTATAATTGTTTTCTCACACTTTTCGATCTTTGCATTCTCTTAACAGTGTTTCGTTTAGGTACACCCCGACCCCTCACACAAGTACTCAACGACTCCATAAGCAATGGAGTTTATTTTAATATGTGTGGTTGTGATTTTTTAAATGTAACGTCATCATATGATTGAACGCTTTTTTTTATTTTCCAATGTAACATTTACTTATGTGTTCATAGAAATCGAACAGGTACCGTGTAACAAAAAGGTGTTAACACATCGCCCGTGAGTTCGAACACTCATTGGATTTTTTTTAAGTGTATGGCCACACTACTCGTACTTCCAGCCTTGACAGAATTATTTGAGCACCATTTACATAGCGAATATCTAAGTCAGTATATCTGGTTTGAAATTCTATATCTAAAGAAGTGCTAGTTAAGAATTCTTTACATTTTTGAGGACAATAAAATGATTTTCAAGTATTTGTTTGTTTGTAAAAAACTTGAGATGTTAGAAAAACAGATTGTTTTGCTTACAGTTTAAGCGAAACACCTAAATTGAAAGGGAAATTGAAAGGCGTAGATACAACAAACGAAATCGAACAAACATTTGAAAATTTACGAGGACAATGGGAAACGGCAAAATGTAGGTCAGTCAGCATGACAGTTAAATAATATACAAATTCAATTTTACTTTAAGCGAGGGGAGACTTTTTAATAAAGATTCCTTTAAAGTTTAAAGCGGAATACAGAATGAAGTAAAATGGGAATATTTGTAACAAAATCCGTATTGTTGCGTTGTGCTATAATGGCGAGTAAAGCAACAGCTGTTATTTATTCTTTACACGTTACATTTGATATCAGTTCACAATAAAATTGATGCTTAAAATTTTGCTTAAAATTTTATAATTATCTTTTTTTTCGAAATCGTCGAGCACAAAAGATTTCTTCAACTATAACAACGAATCAAGTATTATTGGTCAAGTGTCACATTATCACTTAAGCGGTGAAAGTGATTTTTAGTCTCACTTTAACGGGGTTTTTATATCTTTAGATAGAGAAAGTCGAGTTTTCTGTATATTTTTTTCAACTTTGATATGTAAAATATATTCTGAAACATTTTTAAAACCGATTGGTTGCCGTTGAGATTGAGAGAATAAATGTATCTATATATGTATGTATTCCTCTATGGGTAGGCCCATCGTTCAGTTTCGTACCGGCCATAAGTTTCTATGGATTAGTGATGTGGTAATTGTATATGGATTGGGTTTGTTGGCCACGTATAGTGATACATTTTTTTTGATTATTGTAATTCAGAATATGGAAACCATGGACATAGAACCAATCCATTTTGCCTACCGTGAACCAATATTTACTCATCTCCACATCTTCGACAATGCTATAGTACCATTCCAGCCTACATAAATATAATCAATTACGCTCAATATCCTTATGAATTCAGATCACACAGTTCGAGTAACTTCCCCTGTGGCATAATGTATGAATGTAAATAGTTTCCTAACCGTGGGCGGAAGTTCCACTTAATTTCGAGTAGAATTGTGGCACCGTAGCAAAAGTTGTAAATTTGTGGTAATTAAAATGCATATTAGACCGACTCACAAAAAAAAGCTCATTTTGTCTACCCTCAAACGTTGGTTTGTTTTATGATAATTCCCAAAATGTTTCGTGCCTAGCTTTAATATCCGGTGAGCTGGACCTATTTTAAAAAAAGTTATTCTTTTTAGTTTTTCAAGGAAATTTGAATTTTATTTGCACTTGGAATGTATGAATGTATTTTGCACCTGGAATGTATGAACTCTATATAGATCCGGTGCAAGTATCCAATTGGCAGATGTTCTCGAAAGTTATAAGGCTGACATTACCGCAATCCAGGAAATGCGATGGACAGGACATGGCTGCACACGAAAAAGAAACTGCGACATATACTACAGTTGACATGAGAAAAAACATGAATTTGGTTGCGGATTTGTAGTTGGCAAAAGACTGCGACATCTAGTCTCTAGGTTCAATCCTGTGAGTGAACGTATAGCCACAATCCGCATAAAAGCGAAATATTTTTATATTGCCCTAATTTGTGTGCATGCCCCGACAGAAGAGAAAGATGATGATGCCAAAGACATATTCTATGAGCTCCTAGAGTAAACGTATGACCGCTGCCCTGGCCATGACATTAAGATTGTACTAGAAGATTTTAATGCCAAAGTAGGCAGGGAGAATGTGTTTCATCCAACTATTGGCAATTTCAGTCTTCATGCTGACAGTTCCGACAACGGTATGAGACTGTTTGACTTTGCCGCGGCAAAAAACATGGTCATTAGTGGCACAAGATTCCAACATAAAGACATCCACAAGGCTACTTGGGTATCCCCTGATCAAAGAAAGAAGAACCAAATTGATCACGTGGTAATTGATGGAAGGCACTCATCCAGTGTAATGGACGTACGAGTGATCAGAGGAGCTAACATTTATTCTGTTCATTACCTGGTAGCAGTAAAGTTTCGCACAAGATTAAGTAGAGCGAACATAGTACGAAACCAGTCATAGAGGAATCTGGACATCGGAAAGCTCCAATTACCAGAGGTAGCCACAGCCTACTCAAGGGAGCTCTCGCAACTTTTGGCACAGAACCCACCCCCTCCCGATAACGATCCTGAAGCGCAGTGGAAACCCATTTCTGACTCTATAAAAATTGCCGCAACAACCGTACTTGGTTTTGAAAAACCGCTTCGCAACAAACCATGGTACGATGGAGAGTGTCTCATTGCAATTGATGAAAAGAACGCTGCACGCATGGCAATGCTTCAGTCAATTGCAACTCGTGCTGCGACTGAACGGTATAAGGAGAAAGGAAAGGAGGTAAACCGTCTCTTTAGGCGTAAGAAACGGTAGTGGAGGAAGCGCCAGAGTGAGAAAATTGAGTCATACAGAAGGAAGAACGAAGCCCGAAAATTCTACCAAAAAGTCAAAAACGGAACTAATATACATGGTTCAGGACCCCCCTTCTGTAAAGACAAGGACGGAAATCTCATCGCAGATGTGCAGAGTATGTTGGGAATATGGAGAGATCATTTCTCCGCGCTACTGGTACCTGAGATATCCAATGACGAGACAATCGATCTAAATTTGGACGTTGACGTTTAGATTATTTATAATTAGTCAAATCTGATATTTAAATCAAGTAAACCTCCGCACTAAAAACTTTGAAATGCGTTTTTGCAGAATATCCCTGAAAAAAGGATGTGGCAAGACATGATTTGACATGTTTTACACCGTTGGACGAGCCATAAGAAACCCTATCTTATGATACTAATTTCGTATACGTTGTCTTCAGCTAAAGTACAAATTTCGTGCAAGAACTAAAACAAATACCTTTTTAAAAAACCGTCCAGCTCACGGGATCTTAGTGCTAGACACGAAATACTTTTGGAATCATCAGAAACCAAACCATGGTACAGTTTGAGGGGTAGACTAAAAACACTTTTTCCCCACCATACAATGTGCAATATGTTGCCGTTTTCCAGATATTACGTGTGACCTTTTCACTTCTGTTGATTCGGGTCGCTTTAAACATTTTTGTTCTACTAAAACCATTTGTCGCCTACATGTGACCATTTTTTCCCTTCTACCTGACAAAACGAACGAAATGGTATAGAAGCCAACAGAAGGGTTAACTTACCGTCTCTATTTATGTTCACGTTGTGTTTATTAATTACAAAACTAACTTGCACTCAACCTTTTCTTTACGTTTTGTTAACTTTTTGGAATAATGGCACAAACAAATGGAAAGAACTTTTATACTTTTTGTAAACAAGAAGCTCGTTTACTGTCAACCAGACCCTAGACACACCTGATGAACAACAGGGCTCGGATTTTACAACACTTGTTTTCATTTTACAATAACACTCGTCTTAAACTGTAATCACTCTTTTTGGACTGAGAAAACGTTTTTCAAGGGATGTGAAATTGTTTCCTAAATTGTTGGAAACTCTGGCAACAAATAAGCAGTTTTAAAATTCTGAACACTGATTTTTACTCGAACTCCAACTACATAAATAAACCAAATGTGTTTAAAAATTTTATTGTGTTTAATAATGTAGGGTGACCATTAAGGTGGGGCGTTTTCTATGGAACAAAAGTTTTGCAGTCTGGCAATAACCATAAAACAAGGATCATCCCGAGAATTTTTGCAGAAGAGAGCAATAAATTTTGGTGATTTCTGCCCTCACACTTTTTTTAAAGTTGCCATTTATTCCGGCTGGCAACCCTGAAACATGTTTTGGGATATTTCTTCGAGGATAGTTCAAGAATTTTATTTCCTTTATCCATTTTTAACTGAACCAGTTAAAATAATGCCCTATGAACACATTATAAATTATTCTTCGCCATATCGTAGCCGCCATTTTGGGTTTTACATTTGATAGCAACGAAATAGATTTAGTTGACTCAAAATAGTCAGAGTAGAAGTCTTTTCACGGATCGCATTTCGTTTACAATTATTCGCCGCCATATTGTATGCGCCATTTTGAAATTTTGGCAATGGACCATGATGGTGGTAATCTGACTTCGAATTGAATGTCAGCGGCCCATAAAAGGTTTCAACACACCCACATTAGATTTCTTTTGGGGGTGTGAAGATGTAATCTGTGCTAAATTTTTGGGACGGCTAGAGTTCTCAAAAGTTATTGGTCTCTTCGGCAAAAATTCTCGCCATGATCCAAACTTAATGTTTTTTTTGCAAAAAAAAAAAGAATCGAACCACCCTAGTGACAAATGTCAATGATTCTGGTTCAACTGTTATATTTCTGGAGCTGCCCAAGTTACTAATGACATCCAGCTGTCCAAATATTCAGAAAACTGTGTCATTTCATCCTGCATCGTTTCGCCGAACGTGTGGAAATGATTAAAATATATTATTGAAATTTCGGCTCAGTAGTAAATGCGAAACGAGAATTTCCTCGTGGTCGTCCATGGCTTCAATTCGCAGACAATTCGTCTCACCATGGAAAACATTGAGCGTGAGTACACTCTTTTGGACCTTAACCTACCATCCAGACAGAGATTGGGGGAAAGTGAAGAGCACATAGCCCCGGTAACGGCCAGTATCGAAGAAGGCCCAGAAATATCGATAGCGGCACCAAAGAGTTATTCCGGTTTATTTTCCGTATATTTCATTGGTAGGATGCAAATATAGCGTTTTTATAGCTTGTCACAAATATAGAATACTTGTGCCCAAACACATTGTGTTTGCTGTTCAATATGACATGTATGAGAAACAAAGATTAGTAGGTTATAATATATGTTCTTGTGACTCGAATATAGGTTTGTTTGATGAAAACTGCTGAAAGCAAAATCGTGGCAGACAACATAGACACAACAAAACAATAGGGTTTCAATTCAAGAAAACAAAGGTTGCAAACATATACTTGTTTCCTGCAATATGTTGATGGGGACATTTTGCATATAAGGGTGCGTATAAGACCGTGGTAGCGCATGAATTGAAGATAGGCGACCACAACGCCGTGAGTTCGCTAATTTTCGCCCGAGAACCGTTTTTTCTTCAAGAAATCAGCAAGAAGCTAAATTGTCATTATTGGAGAGAACACAATTCACAAGTGTTCGACCAAGTATTACTACATCCACAAAGATTAACTGTTTAGTGCGGTTATTGGCATGGCGGCATCATTGGACTTTATTTCTTTCAGAATTACGAAGGAGACATCGTTACCATCAATGGTCCTCGGTATAGAGCGATGTTAACTGTTTTAACGCAACGATCATATCGTCATTTTCAATTTAAGAACTGGACCATCAGAGGCAATGAGAAGTCGCATAATTGCACGTTTCAGACAACAAGGCGCTGTCTGTGACCTTCCTGGAACTAGAAGATCACAAACGGCTGTCAATGAAGAAAATGTTCAACGCGTGCAAGAGAGTGTGCAGGAAAATCTAACAACGCCATAAGGAGTTCCATGCAAAATGGGTTGTCGCGAAGATCAATTCAACGACTTACGAACACATTGCAGATGTTCCCTAACGAAGTGCCGCTTGTTCAAGATCTAAAACCCATCGATTACCAGCAGTGACCTGATTTATCGATTTCTTTAAGGCAAACAGCCGAAGACAATGACGATTTGATACACAATCTAATAAAGAGTGACGATGCTCATATTCAATTAAATGCCTTAGGCCCAATTTTTGACTGGATATTTAAATTGGCAATCAGTTGATTTTGATTAAGTTTGATCTGGCTTTAAATATGAAAAGAGTTTTTCAGTGCTTTGTCAAATAATCTTACTACCATGTGGCAAATGCTACGAAAAAAACCGGTATTCATATATTTATCGGCTAATCGTTACAATGCATCAAACTGACGCCATTTGCAAAACAAAAGTGAAGTGATAAAATACAAAATATTTAATGAAATTTTAGATTATTTGAGCACAAACAAAGTCCTAACTGCACTACGAGTTAAATGATACGTTTTTATTGTTATTTCAACTAGGATGGTGATTATAATTGTTCTTATTAACAATTAAATAAGATTTGTGTTTGTTCTTCTTGTTGTTTTCTGTCAAAATCATATGGTCACTTGATCATAGTTTAAATGCCCAACTTTGGCTGTTTAAACCACAATTAACTATTAACCTAAAAAGTGAATTCAGAGTTTAAATTATGATTGATCGTTGATCAAAGACGATTTTCCACTCAAAAGTTAGGCTTTAGTCAATAAACAATTACACAGTCTTAAGTGTACAGCTTGGTGTGGATTATCATAGGAAGGAACCATTGGTCTATATTTCTTTGAGGGTGAAGCTGCTAATGCATTTACCATCGACGGTGCTCAATACCGCAGCATGTTGAAACATTTCCTGAGACCAGCTGCGGAGAACCACCCACAAATGTGGGTTCAAAAGGATGGAGCCACAGCCCACACTGCGAGGGAATCAATGGCGCCGTTACGCGATATTTTCGGTGAACACATTATTTCAACAGGCAGAGATTTTAATTGGCCGCTGCGTTAACCAGATTGAGTCGCTCCCGATTTTTTGATTGGGACATTTGAAAGAGCGTGTGTACGTAAGTATGCCAAAGACCATACCCCAACCATAATAATATTCGAGGAGAAATTCGAGCGATAGCTCCGGAAGTCTTAGAAAGAGCGGACTGAGACCAAGCTGAGAATGGACACCACTTACGGAACGTTATTTTTCACACTTAAATTAGCCAAACTCCACATTAATAAAGTATCATAAAAAACAAACGAAACAATGGAATGACTTTAAAATAAAGATATTATGGACTATTCAAACTCCGTCGATTCTTTTGCACCACCCTGTGGTAAGATATAACTCTGAAAGAAATGTCGATAGTAAAACTGTTCTGATTCACTATAGACTTTATCACCAGTACTACTGACCAATTATACCCCAGGCAATGCTCTCTGCTGTAGACATTTAACATGGGATTGTCATTGAGAATGAACAACTGACCTTAGAACTACTGACTAGGTGGTTTTTATGGAACCACACGAAGACATTGAAACCAGAAATTCAGTAGTACATTTTCACAGTCTACACCTTTGGAACTTTTCACTAGATATCCACATTAGTAATATTGAAAGAGATATACGTTCAAATAGGTGCATTTATTTTGTTGAAATTAGATATTTTATTAAAGATAGATGTAGATAGATAGATAGAAAGATAGATAGATATTTTATTAAATAAATAAAATAAAGTATGAAATCAAGAAGAAGCAAAGCTTTGCAGCTGTCAACAATTTCTCTACCCATCAAAGGCAAAGTAAAAAGTGTAGAAGCTTCGATTACAATGCCACCAAAAATTCACCAAAATAGTTGACAAAAGTGGTGACTTGGCCCAAGGCTTCCTTTTTTAGAAACATAAAACTTTAAATTGAATAAACTCATAGAAAAATATTTTAATATCCAGTAAATTAGGTTTATATAAAAGACAATTGTATGACATTATGTTTAAATATCCATGCGCACTTTGAATTGAACTGTAGAGAAATACATAAAGTGCCCTGGAGACGATCAAATAATTCCCCCAACGCTTTAAGAGTGTGTGTGCAATCGGCTTCTTAGTGGCGGAAGTCATGACCTGGAAGGCCTGAAATCATGACTAAACAGGCCTTCTTTAAAATACGGAAGGCTACACATTACCTCGTCCTTTCTTTTTAACATCGTGTGAGATGCCTAAAGAAGGCCTTAGAGGGCATGCAAAGGGGAAGGTCTTAGGAGGGATTTACTTTAATTTACTTTTGTTAAACAAAAATAAAATAAAAATAATTTATTTTATCACAAAACCATTATCCACTTCTACATATTTATTTATAAGTATGCATGTATCTATCTTAGAAAGTTGTGCCATGCCCAACTTTAAATTGAAAATTTTAAAAATATCCTGAAAAATATTAAATAAAAAATATAATTTTAAAATTTTTATGGAAGTTTCCTATTAAATTACGGTTAAAGAGAATCGGAAAAGAAATTTCTCAAAATTGTAAAAATCTTGTTCTGGGTTATATCTGATGAAGAAATTCATGCATTCTGCAGGCCTTATTTTAGGAAGGCATTACAAAAGGACCATTCCCGCATGCCTTATTTGGTGGAATGCCTTGCGACTTCCGCCTCTGGGTTTGATTTGATTGTCTCGCAGTCAGTGTTGCCAATTTGGCGGATTTCCCGCTAAATCTAGCGGATTTTTAATGCCCATCGCGTGTCAAAATTTGTTTTAGTGGCTAGCGGGAGTTTTAGCGGTTTTTTTCTGCGTTTGGAGGTAAAAAATTTCAATATTTTATGTGTAACATTGTTTAACAGTTGTACATTTTAGCATTTTAAGAGCTGTACATTGTAGCAGCATTCCCTGTGATGTACACAGATAAAATGCATAGTTATTTTACCCAATTTCGTTGTCTGATAGCTCAGCACTGGAATTTTGTTCTTGATTTCGTAGCAAAAGTATATTTAATTGAAAGTCGAGGTGGTGTAACTACGACAACATACATCCCAAGCCTGCAAAAATAGCCATTTTGTTTTGTCTAGTATTTTTTCCAATCAAATTCAGCACAAATGTACACCAAGCATAAAAATAAACAAATAAGTACGAAAACAATATATATTTGAATTTGAGAAACAAGAAATGGCTCAGAATGCAAACGAAATGTGTAGACTTTTTTTAGTGATACCACCATTTCAAATCTCCTGGATTGAATTGGTTGTAAACAAACGTACTTTTCATGCGTAGTGTGAAGTAAACCAGCGTTGCATAAAGCAAATTAGTTATTTTTTCTTGATTCTCAGACAGCCACAAAAAAATATCCGATTTTCTTGAGCCTGCTTAAAATCAAGAAAATCGATGTCAGTGCGAATGCCGTATGATCATTTTACCCAATTTCGTGGTCTGATATCAGCGGCAAAAATAGCAACGATTTGCAGATCTACCCAATGCGTATTGGGTAATTTATTCAATGTATTATGGGTGAAAATTGTATTCATTTAATTGTGTAGTTTCATTGAATGCAAACTGCCTTTTTATTATTTTATAGGAACAAATATTTATTGTTGGTTTAAATTAAATAATTTATATAATATATATAATTACTTTGTTATAAACTATTGCATTATAACAATAAACTTGCACGATCCCCGAAAGAAGTGTAAATGCACCATCTATATTGCCACTGCTGTAGACCCCAACCACAACCATTACCAACCTGACCAACCGTCCCGCTTTGGCGGGATTGTATCGTTTTAGGTGTCCCCTCTCGACTTGAATCCAAGTTAAATACATGGTTATACACAAAATAAAATGCTTTATTTTATATATTTAGACTCATTTTAGCTAACTACATGAATTTTTATTAAACAAATTAAATTATTAAAAATTTTGTCATCACCTTTGTTGGGGTTATAAAGAGGATCGTGGAGAACTGGAACTCCAGTCCGGAATAATGCCTGATGGGAAAAACTCACTCTCATAAGTCAAAACGAGATCAAAGAGAGATCTTTGACTTTGTCGCTCCACAGTAATGGTGGAGAAGAATTACCAAACAGGTTGAATTGGATGGAAGCAAGAAGAAATAAAACAAAGTAATCAGAATATTTATATGTTGGATTCCATATACATATGTATTTGGATTTATTTGGAAGATCTTACCAGTACGCCGGTTGGAATAGAACAAGACCGAGTACTAGTTTTCGCTCACGGAAGTTGTTAATTTTTAGTTTAACATTTAAATTTGACGAAAACCTTTTAATAAAAGTGGATAACTTATGTGGATGCCACACGCTAAGTTAATAAAATAAGGGGATTTTTCAATACGATTTTAAGAATTCATGTTATTACTTTTTATATCAATATTAATTCATTTAACGTAAACAACCTTGGTCAAATGCAGAGGTCGAACAAGTTTTCAGTCAACTAAATAAAGGGTTTCTCAATAAGAGCGCTACAAAAGTTTTTTTAAATAAAACAAAACCGGTTTTAGATACCAACGAAATTCTTTATCCCTGTGAAAGTACGTTCCATGCCATTATGTATGGAACTCGATTTCTTTTGCATGGCCACCACGGGCACGCTTGCAGAAGTCCAGACGCTGAACCCAATTTTCGTCGGTTGTCAAGGACAAATCGGCCGATACTGCTGCAATTTCACGTTCGATATTCGTACGAAGTTCATCAATCGTCGCTGGCTTGTTGGCATAGACAATAGACTTGACGTAGCCCCACAGGAAATAATCTAACGGCGTCAAATCGCACGACCGAGGCGGCATTTCGTGAGATAACACGTTCACCAAACTTGGTTTCCAATAAATTGATTGTGAAATTCGCTGTGTGGCTTGTGGCGCCGCCTGTTGGTACCACATGTCCTCCAAGTCCATATTATCCAATTGGGGCCAAAAATATTCGGTTATCATTGAACGGTAGCGATTCGCATTCACAGTAATGTGCCGGTCTTGATCATCACGGAAGAAGTACGGCCCAATGACGCCCATAAACCGCACCAAACCGTAATTTTTTCCGGATGCAATGATGACTCATGGATTACAAGTGGATTGCTGTCTAACCAATAACGCATATTTTGCTTATTGACGAAGCCATTCAGCCAGAAATGAGCCTCATCGCTGAAGATGATTTTCCGATGAAAATCCGAATGATTTTCAAGTTGTTGCTCAGACCAATTCACGAACATACGCTGCTTATGGTAGTCAAGCGGCTTCAGTTCTTGCGTAAATTTGATCTTGTAAGGATGTAGGCCAAGATCTTTTCGCAAAATTCGCCACAACGACGTCACAGAGATTCATTTTCAAACGGTTTTTGTGGCAACACATCGGGCGGTGTGTTGCATTGTTTCAGCTGCTTTACTTCATCTCTTAAGGTCAGTATTTCCGACGTTAGCTTTAAAAAAACTGGCTCTAGCGATTTTGCAACATATGAAGATATTTCTGAAAATAAATAAGTAAATTATATATTAAAACTAGTTATATACTTATTAGAAATTACTTACTTTTCATGGATTCCTCGCTGATTGTCACTGGAGTACTATCCTGTTAATTTCCTTTTTGTATACACTTAACGCAACTGTTGTATCCAGAATGGCCTTTTGTTTGCAGAATGAATGATCGAGCCGGTGTATCACAAATGAAAGCTCGGCATTTTATGCTGTAGAATTTGTCATCAAAAATTAATCCGTTCTTATCTAATTCATTTAGTTCCGACACAAAACGTTCCAAATATTCATTTACATTAGCGGTTTTGATTTCCCGAAAATAATCCGACAGTATAAACCGGGAACACAAAACGTTCCAAATATTCATTTACATTAGCGGTTTTGATTTCCCCGAAAATAATCCGACAGTATAAACCGGGAGAGTATTGTTGACATTAACTAAAATAGTCCACACTTGCTGCAATGAGCTTTTTGATACCGGCAAACCATCAATATTAATATTAAGTTCAATTAAGGAGTCATGTGTTTCACTCATCAAAAAGTCAATAAGGCAATCCTTCAACCCGTAGTGGAAATATTCTCCTTCAGTAAGTGGACTCTTGTCGATGGTGATTGGAGTTTTTTGACGTAGAATACGTCTTACCTTACGGAGTCATGTCAGGTTTTTATTGTTGTAATCTTTATTTCATTGAATTTGAGGAAACGGCTAGATGAATTTTTTTAAAATTTTTTTTTTTAGGTAAATGAAGATGTTATCTTTCGTTTGATATACATTTCATATTGGTTGATATATTTCTAGTATTTTAATTTCTCAAATGTAAATTGTTTAAACACATACACTCAAACATATGTGTGGTGTTTGGTTGAGTGTTTTTGGTTGCTCAACATTGCTTAGGAACATGTATCTAGTAAAAAGTGAAACGAACAGCAAGCTAATGTTGCTTGGCAACATGTATCTAGTAAAAAGTGAAACAATCAGTAAGCTAACGTAATAAAGCTTTTTTGCGAAAGCTTCAATAAAGCTGTTGTAACATTAATTATGAATTGTAAAGCGTAAAGCTTTCACACAACGCTCGAATGCTAATGCGAAGACTCGATAAGGTAAACCTTTATTAATATTAGGGCGGCCCTCTCAACATTCGCAGAACTTATTTCAATAAAAATATTAATTAAAATACATAAATTAAATTAAGTTTAAAAAAATTTAACATAATATTTTTTTTTAAACGGACTTGAATCAAATGCCGTTGGTAAATATGAAAATTACAGTAGACAGTTGTCCGAGGCCTTCGGCCACGGACTGTCCCTGCAGGCTGTGTCAGAGACACGGCCATTAAGTTTAACGTAGAATACGCCATCCGATAAGACAGAAAACATATATAAACCTTTATTAATATTAGGGCGGTAAACCTTTATTAATATTAGGGCGGCCCTCTCAACATTCGCAGAACTTATTTCAATAAAAATATTAATTAAAATACATAAATTAAATTAAGTTTAAAAAAATTTAACATAATATTTTTTTTTTAAACGGACTTGAATCAAATGCCGTTGGTAAATATAAAAATTACAGTAGACAGTTGTCCGAGGCCTTCGGCCACGGACTGTCCCTGCAGGCTGTGTCAGAGACACGGCCATTAAGTTTAACGTAGAATACGCCATCCGATAAGACAGAAAACATATATAACAATAAATGATAAATAATATAAGCAAATGAATTTATTGTTATATATGTTTTCTGTCTTATCGGATGGCGTATTCTACGTTAAACTTAATGGCCGTGTCTCTCACACAGCATGCAGGGACAGTCCGTGGCCGAAGGCCTCGTACAACTATCTGCTGTAATTTTTAAGAGTACTTACGTCTTTGGGTAGGCCATTTACCACTCTGCCCACAATTTGCAACATTTCGTTGGCAGCGGCAGTCGAAATTTGATGCTTTATAAAGCATTTTGCCAAATCTGTTCCTAAGTCTGCAACAGCATCGTCTTCTGAAAAATCTGCAGCATTGTCTTCACTGGAACTGCTTTGTAGTAAAACCAAATCTGGAGAGCTTGGGCGACTGTTGATTTCCTTTGGTGGATGAATAGTCAAATCATCGACGTTTGCATTAATCGTTAATGCCTTAACTTCACTCCTTTTTCTTACACTTTTTTATATTTATAAGGCATATTTACCTTTTATATATTTATTAAATACAACACAAATTACTTTAAAAGCCCACTTAAACAAATTAATTTTAAGCACAACGCGACAAGTGTCAAATAAAAGTGAAGGCATTGACGAAGTGAAAACAAAACAAAAGTCAGAGATACGAGCCGATCCATTGTAATCGGTGGCGGCGGCAGAGTATTTTTAAGTCAGCGACCACAAAATTAATAAAAAAAACAAGAATAATTAGAATTACAATTTCCGACTTCAATAAATATTTTTGATATTGATTTCATAAGGGATTTGATATTTAGAATCTCTTCAAAATCAAAAAACCGCGTATTAAAAACCGTATCATTGGTGTCGGCGGCGACGATTGTAATTCAAGCAGGCCAGTATACTTACGAAAGTATTGTAAATTTCTATTTTAGTACATCTTTTACAAATCTATTATAAATACATTACAATAAATTTGTGAATTTTAATTTTCGTAAACTAGTTTGGAAATAGTGTTTAGAAAACAATTGTTAATAAACTAGTTTACGTCAATGTTTATTGGGGTTTTGCGGGCAAGACACGAGCGCACGACACTCACACATAGCCACTGATTGATGAAATTAATTGATCGTTTCCAGGGCGCTTAAGAGTCCTTCTTGAGATGGCAACGAAATAGTAGGTCATTTCATCGACTTCGAGTTTCTGTTGTATGTTACTCTTTGGTCGGACATAAAATGGACAGAAATAAATAACATAAAATATAATTTAGATGTCATTAGTATCAATCAAACAATATTTCAACTTAGTTTGCTGCATGGTTTGCTCTGGTTGTTTATCGCCCTCTCGCCTATCTACTCTGTTTTCTATCAATTTACAACTTCATACTCGATCAGCTGGATCATGGATACTCCCTGTTTTGAACACAATCTTCGCAGTATATTACGCTGTATTTCCGTAAAACCGCCACGAATGTTGGCTTCCAAGTGCTTTATTGTTTTTGGTTTGTTGGTATAGACATGCGACTTTACATATCTCTCAGAGAAAGTAATCTAATGACGTCAAATAGCACGAACGAGGTGGTCAGTTAACAACTCCATTTCGCGAAGTTAATAGTTCGCCAAATGTCTCGTTCAATAAATTAATTGTATCGCTCATGTGGGGACGACTGAAATCACATACCTTCAACATTATCGTATTTTAACTGATTCATGACATGTAATTCGTCTTACGAATACGACCCTGGGACATTGTGTTCAGTCCCTTTTGGTAACGCTTCGTAAATTCATGTGCGTTCAGACAACGACTCTCTGTATACAAATATGCGTGACTCTTTGTTTCGTATTGTTGGTTAATCTTCTTTGTTTTTCTATTCGTAATAATATCAAATTCAACATTTTAAAAAATTAATGAACAGTGGCTGATAAAATTGCAATTATAATGTTAAATTGCTTAAAATCAATTTTTCACCACATTTGGTATACTGTTGCTTTACCGCCATATCGAAACACGAAAAAGGTGAAAGATAAATATAAAAATACCACCTGAATTTCCAATTCGTGACTCCTATGCTACCCCTCTTTCTTCTCTTCGCCCGTCCCCAAGAAGCATCGTAAGTCGTGACTCGTGTCCAATGGTCGTAAGTCATCGTATAAAAGACGAATAAGTTATCACATATCTGTACCGCTCACCGTTGGCTGCAACAATGAGAATCGTCAAATCGGGTTTCACATGTTGCCAATCTTAAGTTAATCGAATCAAAAAAAAAAAACCCCGGTACGAATTAAAGAAAATACCCGTCACAACAATTTCTCTAAAGATTATCCAAGATATTGGGTTGGCAAGAAAGTAACTTCGTTTTCGGGCTTCAAAAAAAAATTGGTACTTTTGTTTTTTTTTAAATGCTTTTGATCAGCTGGTTAAATTCTTTGTTGTTCAGTTAGGCAGCTGACATTTTCAGCTTAAATTTGTGATATGACACTTTATTTTCAGTGGTTAGTTTTCATTTAAATCGTGTTCTGAATATGGATGATAAAAAAGTAGAATTTTCATCATATTTTGCTCTTTTATTTACGAAAGGTGCAAAAGCCGCGGAAGCACACCGGGGTATTTGTGACGTGTATGGTTTGGGTGCTTTAACAGAACGCACATCCCAAAGCTGGTTCAAAACATTGCGTTTTGCTGATATCACGCACAAAATGTGCAGCCGGATCCATAGGGTCAATGAGATAAATCAAAGCCGTTATCGAATCTGACCGTCACGTATATGTTCGAGAAGTTGCAGACAAGTTGAAGGCGTCGTACACGACTACTGAAAACCATTTGAAACCGTTTGGTCTTGTCAAAAAGTTTGATATTTGGGTTCCGCTCGAGGTTAAGGAAATTTACTTATCAAAGCGCATAAGTACTTGCAATTTGCAAACGCCAGAAACATTATCCTTTGTTGAAACGCATGGTCACTGGAGGTGAAAAAGATTCTTTACAATAGTGTCAACCGAATTAGATCCTGGTCCAAGCATGATGAAAGCTTGAACGTCTATTGTCAGCAATTGACGAACCTTAATGGGGCACAGAGAGAAGAACGACCTTAATTGGTAAATCGACGCTAGGCCACACACATCTTTCCGGACTCCGCAAAACGTATTGTAGCTTGAATGGGAAGTGATACCATATCCACCTTATAGTCCTGATCTGGCGCCATCGGATTTTCATTTATTCCCGAGTCTGCAAAACTTCTTGAATGGAAATTCCTTCAATACAGAAAAGGAGCTACAAACCGAGTTGCTTGAGTGGGACGGATCAGTTATT
This sequence comes from Phaonia tiefii, assembly GCA_963931995.1. Lineage (NCBI taxonomy): Eukaryota > Metazoa > Arthropoda > Insecta > Diptera > Muscidae > Phaonia > Phaonia tiefii. Next base: position 157,734,222 of record OZ008369.1, on the reverse strand, counting down.
CCATGAATCTGGGAACAACAGTTGCCTGAAAGTTGGGAGAATGTCATTGAACAATATTACGCCTGCATTGTAGAATAAAATTAATTATTTAAATAAAATAATTGCAAATACACTGAACAAAAAAGCCGAAATTACTTTCTTGTCAACCAATATCTCGTAAGCTGCAAAAACGCAGTGGAAAGGCAATATTCACTATTAAAATTATTCAGAGATACAATTTTCTTGCTTTCCAAATGTCAGTGTCTGGGAATATAATGACAATAAAAAAAAAATATTTTTTCTAATCTGTGCCGATTAGAAAATTAAAGGCATTATTGAAAACTCCGTTTTCAGTGTGAACTGATTTATTATGTCTATCACAAAATATCGGCAAAAAAGACTATTGTTGAAGAAAGTTCAGAATTCCACCCTAACCTATATCTAAGATGTACTGCATGGTATTCCATTATCGTTTTTCTTTTTGCAGGACAAATTTCTTGACCTCCGACTCCAAACCCCTATTTTTTACGATGTGGTTTGTTGCGTCTCGCATTCGTTAGTAACAGACCGGATGCGCATTCAGTATGAACTCTTCGGTATTGGTAATAATAATTTAGGATGAGCAGAGACAATTCGGTTACATCTGGGATCATGGATCCGATTATAGACAAGAGAATATACAGTAGAAAACATTATGTTGGAATAATGTAAATAAATAAATATTTTCCATTATATCCGATAAAGAGACAGGGGAATACGTCTTGCAATCAGTCAGCTGTATTCAATCTATCATTTACACTCACTGATTGGACATACAGTTTTACAGCTTTTCCGAACGGTGCTTTTTAGTAGCTGTTTCCTGGCTAATTACTCTGTCGTGTCGTCGATACAAAGTGATGTGACCTTCGTCGAAAAAAATTTCAGATTGTCAAAGCAGGGTTCTGATATACAAGGGTCGCGCACACTAACATTTGCTTCATCGAAGGCAATATGGTCGACAAGTCACCACAAATTGCTATGACGGATAGAACACATTGGAAGCTACCAAGGTGGAAAAGTCAGCATTCAAGTATATTGTCATACATTTCTTCTTATTCTGATGGATTTGTGAGATATTCGTACTTGTTTTTTTACTAGGAAACAACAAAATCCGATCCCTGCGTATAGACTCTAGACTAAACAGAATTCGTATTTAAACAAATACAGCGAGACCTTTTTTAATTTGGCCCCATAAAATTTGTTTGCCCTAGGGGTAACACATTAAAACATGGGCTGGTAGTTTACAAGAACTTACATAGACCTGAAATATGCGTTGGGAGTTCTGAGAAAATACGCAAAATGCTACTGTATAAATTATATTTCTTGACACTTATGCAGGAATGGCATAAAGAGTTAAACTGGGAATAATAGTGGTCATATACATATAAAGTCACCACATAAATGGAAAAACTCCCTATTTTGGCCAAACTCAGAGGTGTAGTCCGCATTGTATTTTTATAAACATCGAGTGTGTTTTTAACAATGTCTCCACCAAAAATGGTCAACCGACGATTTAAACTCGTATGCTAAGCAGACGATGTAGCTATACTTCTTACACTGAAAGAAAAACGCTACGTCGCATGGATGATACCTACATGATGAAAGCCGCTACCAAAAAAAATTTTATAACTTTTTTTCTATTTAATGGATCTGGTTAATTATTTTTATTTTGCAGATTGATTTTTAGATTTAACAAAAATGGATGACTGGGACACTGAAACAAGAATTTGGATTGTCCGCCGCTATCACGCACTGGAGTCCGTAGTTTCGGTCCAAAAAGAGTATAGGCGCACGTTTGGCGGCAATCCTCCGAGCAGATGGACCCTAATGAGATTTGTGAACAATTTTGCTGAGCATGGGACAGCCAACAGAAGACCTTACCATCGAAACCCTTCACGATTCGCTTGGAATTTTGCCAGAAGATGCTTCAAATGAGACCCATTTCGATTTAAACGGCAACATAAACAAACAAAATTGTCGAATATGGAGTGCGCCCAACCCACAGATACTCCATGAGATGGAATTGCATCCACTTCGTGTCACAGTGCAGTTTCATCACGCTGCATGGTCGCGCCCTACAACTTTGAATAAAGCTGTCAAACCGTTACGGCTACTTGAGACCGTTACTTGAGCATGTTGAGAGAGTTATTCTATCCAGACTTACGCCGGATACAAATTTCTTTCAACTCTGTGTGGTTTCAGCAAGATGGTGCAACTCCTCACATAGCCCGGTCTGTTATGACAGAATTGCGACGAAAATTTCCCAATAAGCTGATATCCAGAAACTTCACATTTCGTTGGCCCCCCGGGCCGCCTGACCTTCCTACACCTGACTTTTTCTTGTGGGGTTATTGCAAACAGGAAGTCTAGAAAGCAGAACCAACAAATTTGAATGAACTAAAGCAGACCAAAGAGAAACAATTGCGGCTATTCTTGTCTCAACTCTCCAAGCAGTACTGAACAACTTTATGGTAAGATGCCGCACATGCATCAACTTAAATTCCATTATTTTTAAAACTAATTAAGCTATATTTAATAAAATTGAATGAGATTTAACATGACTATGAGAAGAATGAATTCCATACACTGAAAACAAGTTATTTGAGTTTATTAATGTAACAATATGCATCAGCCACCATGTAATTGTTATTGATTTACGTTTCTGTAATGAAAGATGTGTATCCGAGAATTTGGTTGGTGCTGCATTGAAATTGTTCATACATACATGTTTTCATCGAAAATTTGTAGTTTCGTTGATGCAACAATTAATTTTTATATTTAATTTGTTATACTTAATTATTATTTATTAATAGATTCATAATATACATTACAGTTCAAAATAATTAGTATTAGAAAATAGAGTTATGATCTATAATTGGCATTTTTAGCAAATTTCCTCCCCTTTATATAATGCAAATGTAGTTAAGTATTATAAATTACTAAATCTCAAATTCTTTCATTATTAACTTTCTAAATTTCAAACATGGTTCTAAATATAAATAGAGCGAGTTGAAATTATTGCCATTTAATATATTAATTACCTCATTATAATCTAGAGAAGTATGACCAAAGTGAATTCTTCTTATTTCTCTATAAATGGGGCAAATGCCAATGAAGTGAAATGTATTTTCTGATTCGTGCATGTTGCAAATTGTACAAATACCATCAGTGTTGTACTTGAAGCATCTAGAATTAAGATCTAATATCCCACCTCTAGCTCTTATAATCAGACTCGTAGCACGCGCTGAAAATTGAGACGTCAGGAATGGTGTGATGCTGTAGTCAAGCTGCGAATATAAATCGTGAAACTGAGAATTTTACGCATCGATGGCAAAGTTGTCCCTCTCCTTAATCACCAACAAATCTAATATCTCCCTCCAGTATAGACAAACAGGACTGGCACTATTCGGAGGGGAAAAATTTACCACGTCACATAAATTCACCCATTCCCTTGCCCAAAATACGTTCATTCGTATTATCGTCTCTGCCAATTTTCTAGGTAATCTATCTGAGCCTAAGGAAAGTACCCTATTTACGTAGGAGAAGTGTAGTTGTAGTGAAGAAATATAAAGTGAGTTAAACCCGGTTTCTAAATACAGCATATAATTTGGAGTATTAGCCGGAAGGTATAGCATTTTTTTAATAAAAAATCGGACCAATTTCTCCACATCATCATATTTTTCGTAACTCCATATTTGAGCAGCATACAGCATTATAGATTTTGACGCAGCGTTAAAAATTTTCTGTTTGTTAGTTTTAGATATGCTTGGATTGTTTATATATTTTGACCATGTCCAACTAATAGCAACTTTGGAAGCAGAAAGTTTGTCTCGTAAATGGCTTCTAAATGACAAGTTGTATGTTATATCCACTCCAAGATACACATAATTATTGGCTATTTCAATATTCTCCTCACCATAGTGTCACTTCAAATTCTGAGGTATTCTGGTACATTTTCGAAATACCATAATCTTAGATTTTAACAAATTAACCTTTAAATTCCACTTTGAACAATATCCATGTAGAGCATCAATCATATCCTGTAGTCCATTAGGAGTATCAGACATTATAACAATGTCATCTGCGTACAAAAGAATTTTTACATCAATACCAGCCACTTTTACACCACCTGGCAGAATAACAGGAAGGTCATTTATGTAGAGAGAAAATAATATTGGACTCAATATACATCCTTGCTTGACCCCTGTTTCCACTGTAAAATTATCGGAGAACATACAACCGTCCCAGACAGGGCTTTCTGTATTATTATACAAAGATTGCAAAATCCTAATAATCTTGGAGGAAAGACCTATACCCGACAGTTTATAGAACAGACTGTTTCTTGAAATCGTATCAAAGACACAAGAAAAGTCCACAAAAAATGCATACGTATGTTTCTCACTCAGATTGTTCAAATTCACAACGCTAACCAGATTAAAAATATTGTCCACCGTAGTATATTCCTTTCTAAAGCCAGCCTGGAATTCGTTTAAAATATTGTTACTGGCCAACCATTCAGAGATGCGATTTAACAGTATGCTATTGAATATCTTGCAGAGAGTATCTATTAGCGACAGACCTCTATAATTCGTGACCAAATTTGGATCACCCTTTTTATATAGTGGAACTAGAATAGACTCTCTAAAAGACACAGGCACCTTTTCATTCATAAATATTTTGTTAAAAACGAACAACATTCGGGTTATAAGGCTCTGAGGGGCATATTTATAAAATTCGTACGGAATTCCATCGGCACCAGGGGGTTTGTTCAGTTTAAGGTTTTTTACAACTGCATATAATTCACAGTACTCAATAGGGGAGTCCAAAAATGCGTCAACAATACAGGACATACACCAGCTATAAAGCTGAACATCTCGATTTCGCAACATCGAACTAAAATATGCATAAAAGTCATCAACATCCAAGTTCCCATTCGGCAAACGTCTTCGGGACTTTAAAGAGTTGGAAACTTTCCACCATTCTTTGCTACAGGTGACCCTATCAAGCAACATAATATTATTATTTTTATACTGCAGCTTTTTGGAACTGCACAGCGCAAGGTATCTGGACTTGGACGATAGAATTTGTTATACTTAATTATTTTTAATTTTTATTTTGAAAAAAAGAGGTAAAAATCAAAAAAAAAAATGAGTATGTATGAGATTTAAACTATCGTTATTTGGTTTATATCTTACTTTTCCATAGTATATTATTATAATTTATTTGTTTAGGCTGTTTTCAATTTTTAGTGCCGTCGGTGGTACAATGGTTAGTGTACGCGGCTCTTCTGCATGAGAACGTGGGTTCGATCCCAGCTCTGACAACCTTACATTTCTTTCGACGACGGTCACCTCGCTTAGGGCCGGCGACACTATCGAATACTTAGCAATGAAAAAGCTTCTCAAGATACCGTTCGAAACCGGTGTAAAACTGTAGGTCCGAATCAGTGAGTGTAAAACTATAACGCGCACAGCTCACTAGTTTTGAGAAGCTCTCCCCAGTCCCTTCAAGGGATGTTATGGGAAAATATTTATTTTTTTGGCTGCTTGCCAACACTTATGGCTGACGAAACAATTTCGTTGCTGCAACGAATGAGTTTTTGACAGAACGAAACTAATTTCTATGAAGATCAAGAGAGAAGTGGAATGAAATGGAAAGAAATGGAACACATGAGCGGCGGGTCACGTACACAGTTAAAATCAGCTCCTTCCAACGACAGTGGTAGACGTGTGTCTCTGCCGGTATGATTTAATTAAATGAATAATGTGTTAGCTAAGTAATTAGTTATCTTAGTTAATTTAGTAATTAGTTATCTTAATAATAAATGAATGCATTGCTATTGGGAAAAATAAATTGTGTGTATTAATGTGTTGTGGTCGTTTGTATACTTGTAAATGGAGTCCCACAAACAAATCAGCAAACAGAATGCAGGGAGCAACACAACAGCAAAGAAAGTGACGGAAGTCGGAAGCCCTTCCAAAAATAAGGCATGCGGAGTGGTTATTTTGTAATGCCTTCCTAAAATAAGGTCTGCGGAATGCATGAATTTTTTCATCAGATATAACCAAGAAGGAGATTTTTACAATTTTGAGAAATTTCTTTCCGATTCTTTTTAACCGTAATTTAATTGAAAAATTTCATACAAATTTTAAAATTATACGAGGGTTGCATTTTATGTTTCGGGATTTGGCAACCCTAGTGTTGCAATCTGGTAACTGACAGCTCCATCGTAAAGTTGAATATTTTTGAGGGTATGCGTAGTCAGACCGTTTTGACATACGAGCGCTATTTGTGTTGTTTACAGTAACTTGAAAGGTTCATCTCGGCCCAAAATTGGAATTAAATCGTGAACATTTTCGTGCGATTATTTTTTATAACTTTCAACGTAGATTAACTCAGCAACAGTGCATGGATGAACTTAATTCAATTTTTGGCGATGAAGCTCTATCAAGGACCAGTGTTTATCAATGGCATGGTGAATTGAATCGTGGTCGTAGTTCACTCCAAGACGAATTTCGTGAAGGTCATCCAAAATCAGCTGTTGTTCCAAAAACCATTGATGCTGTGGGCGAACTGATTTTTCAAGATCGTAATGTGACCTATCGTGAGATTGAGACAACTTTAGGCATTAGTGGGACCAGCATACATTCAATATTGCATAAACATTTGACTGTCAAAAAAAATTTGTTCGCGTTGGATCCCACACAATTTAACAATCGCTCAAAAAAAAGGCTCGATCGCGGTGCTTCGAAACACGTCTATGACATCGTGACCGGTGATGAATCCTGGATTTACGCGTATGAGCCCGTAAGTAAACAGCAGTCAACTGTATGGGTGTTTCAAGATGAGCCAAATCCAACAAAAGTTGTTCGCGCCCGAAGCACTTCCAAGCAAATGGTCGCCAGTTTTTTCGGAAAAAACGGACATATCGCAACCGTGCCACTAGAACAACGCAGAACAGTGAATTCTGAGTGGTACACTACCATTTGTTTGCCAGTTGTCTTCCAAGAAATAAGGAAAACCAACCGCCGAAGACGGATCACTCTTCACCACGACAATGCGAGCTCTCACACATCGGCTGAAACAACTGCATTTTTGAGCACCCAAAACATTGATTTGATGGGTCATCCGCCGTATAGTCCTGACTTGGCACCGAATGACTTCTTTTTATTCCCGTACGTAAAAAACAAACTCAGAGGTCAACGTTTTTCGACACCTGAAGAAGCGGTTGCTGCATTCAGAATGCATGTTTTGGAGATACCTCAATCAGAGTAGCAAAAGTGTTTCGACAATTGGTTCAAACGCATGCAAAAGTGTATAAACCTTCATGGGGAATATTTTGAAAAACAATAAAGTGATTGTCGATGATTAATATTTGTTTTTGTTCTCAAATCCCGAAACTTAAAATGCAACCCTCGTATTGTTTATTTAATATTTTCAGGGTATTTTTAAAATTTTCAATTTGAAGTTGGGCGCGGCTTCTATCGAATTTATTTCGTAAATTTCTTACAGTCATGACAAACATTTCAGTAAGGTAAATATTGCTTTAGTTATTTTTACAATACCTAATGTTAAAGGAGATGTAAGAAAAAAGAAAGTGCAATAGCAAAAGAGCCTTCAGCACAAAATAAAATAATTTCAAACCACAACGAAATAATTTTAAACTAAATTGTATGTATAATGGAAGTAAGTACGTTCCGTATAATAACTTTTGGAATTGACTGCATTCTGGACATCATATAAACCTTGATCAATAATTATTAAATGAATTACTCATTTGTTTTATCGAAGTAATCGTTCTCCAATTGCAACTTTTCGTGCGCTTTTGCCATTTTATGATCGTAATAATCGTCCACCTGTGCTCGCTATTCGTCGAGTTGTTGCAAATTACGAGCTTAGATTATCTTTACATAATGTTCAAGTGCCAATAAGACAAAGAACCGCTCGAAGTAATGTTGTTTTTCGTCTGCTGGAATCATCGGTCCGTACTTCTTTCGAAATGAAGCTGGTAACGCTGTAACTGTCAATGGTGAGCGGTATAGATCGATGATAACCAACTTTCTATGGCCGAAATTGGAAGAAGATGATCTTGACAACATCTGGGGGTGGATTCTGGTTCTGTGAAAAATTTTCAGTGATAATTCTTGTACCTAAATTAACACGGGAGATTTTTTTCATTTCACCCCCTGGTTCCAACAAGTCGGAGCTACGTGCCATACAGCACGTGCAACAATCGAATTATTGGGAGAAAAATTTGTAGATTCGATTATTTCAAGAAATGGTGTCATGGAATGGCCTCCAAGAAGTTGTGATTTAACACCGACTATTAGCTGTAGGGTTATTTTAAGTCATTGGTCTTTTGCAATAAACCAGATTCTCTTCAAGCTTTACAAGTAGGGTATTTAAAAAACAGGGTTTTCAAAAATGTCGGTTTTCGGTTTCTTCGAATATTCCGATTTGGCTAAGCCAGTTTCGGTTAAACCGAGGTGTAGAAACCGGTTAATACCCGGTTTCGGTTTTTATGACAAAATGGTAAAGTATGCCCATTATAAACATCGTTTATTTTTAATTCAGTATTTTTGAATTTTGAGATCGGTAACCGAAGAATCGGTGTAAAACTGCAGGTCCCAATCAGAGTGTGTAAGCCGATGCCTTCATGGTATGTGATGGAAAACTAAAGTGTAGGCCATGTAAAATTTAGAATTTAATTTCGCTTTAAAAAAAGCTGATTTAGACTCAGAACCTTATTCGATCAGCCCAATTTTTCATTACATTGTCGATTGTTTGGGCATCTACTTCGTGGTTTAAGTGTTCAGTGGACTCGGGATTGTTTGCATAACACTTATCTTTCACAGCGCTCCAGAGATAATAGTCTAACGGGTTCAAATCGCAGCTGCGATGCGGCCAATGGGATCCCGAGTTTGGGCTGATTATGCGTTTTTCGAACACAGTGCGCAAAACATCGATTGTATCTATCGTTGGCTGTGCGACACACAGTGGAATTTCTTCATACAAGCCGCGGCAAAAATTAGAAGGAATCGAGCTAGGGCTTTGAAATTTCGCACACATCTCTCATATTGCTAAATTAGAAAAAAACAAGTTTTTGTTCAAATCCGCCCACAACCACGCCTACCTCCCATATAACGTAAAATAAAAAATCGTTGTAATTTCCTCATTTTCATATCTATGTCAATAAAAATTACTGCGAGTGCTTGCATTTGAGTCCTCAATTATACTAAAAATTTAAGTGCCACGCCCAACGCCCATATACAAATTTTCATTTTTCAAAATTTTCGGAAACACAGATATAATTGTTTGTAGTTTGTGATAGTTGTAAATCAGCACTTACATCTATATAAATAACTTAAGCCTAATATGTTAGCTGAATATTTGCAAAAAATTAGGGGGCCATAGTTTACCGTTTTTTTTTTAATTAACCAGTCATTCCAAATAAAAGACAAATTTGTACTATAAAATTATCGAAATTTATTAATTTTTCAGCATTTCTCAGTGCATACTTTTAGGGATATGATATATAAAACACAACCCCTGTAAAAAAACTTTGACTAACGTTTCTATTATTGACAGCATTAAAACACATATGCCTACAAGTATACACCATTTTATATGGTGTTTTCATCCATTTTTGTAATGAAATTTCGTGGCACTTTTTTTTATAAAATTTATAACTTTGTTCAACAGTATAAAATATTATGAGAATTTTATTTATGAAATCAAAAGAATACACTCCCCCCTTTCACATTTTAGCAACCAGACCACAACGCTCGATAACGACCACCTTTTTTTAGTCCAAGAAAAACTAAAAACACTTAGTTTTTTGAAAAGCATGAATATATTTAAGCTGAAATCATAAAAGCATGAATATATTTTAATCTGTTATCGTTATTCAATTATTTTTTCTTAAAACTTAATGTAGAAATACCATATTTTTCAAATATACATATTCCAAATCGATACGATAAAAATAAGTTATGTTTCCAGCCCATTGAAATGCATGAAAATCTGAGGCAGGTTACTGCAGAGGTTAATTTTGTTGACTTTGCCGCCTTTTTTTTGTACAAAAACAAAATTTGTTGAAAAAAACTAATGATTTATTTCTCTTAATTAGACAATTCTCTACAAAACTGCATCATTACATTTTTGATATTTGACACTCAAAAAAGGGTATGTTTGCCGGCAAAATCCCTCTGTGCGACACCTAGCGCCGCACTGTGGGATTTTGGCTGCAAAAAACCCCCTTTTTCGTGTGTAAAATATCAAAAATGTAATGATGCAGTTTTGTAGAGAATTGTTTAATTAAGAGAAATCCATCATACAATTTTTTCTAAAATTTTTTTTTTTGTACAAAATAACGCGGTAAAGTCACCTAAACAAAATTCTGCAGTAACTGCCTTAGATTTTCGTCCTATTTCAATGGATGGAAACATAATTTCTTTTTGTCGTATCTATATGATGTAAGTATATTTGAAAAATATAGTATTTCAGCATTAATTAAGAAAAAAGGTAATTGCATTACCATAATAGTTTAATAATTTGTTTCTAATAGTTTAAAAAATATTTAATTTTTTTTGATGGCACTCAAAAAGTCAGTGTTTTTAGTTTTTCTTGAACAAAAAAAAGGTGAACGTTATCGAATATTGTGTTCTGGTTGCAAAAAAATGAAAGGTGGGACTGTCTTCCTTAAATTTGGCCAAAAAATCCACCCACTTTTCTCAATATTTTACAAACGTATAAATTTTATAAAAAAAATCAATCGTCGAACTTTTGTAATAAAATGTAATAAAAAAAGTGTGCCTACTTTTAGGCATACACTTTTTTAATGTATTTGCAGTTATGAATTATAACAACAATTTGTTAATAACTGATTGACAGCAATTCCAAAGAAAAGCATAACAAAATAAGAAACAAGAACATATGATTTGGTAAATAAAATTTGGTAGACCAGAAGTGTAACAAAATTGTGAAACATAACTATTGAAATGAGTTCATTTTCTGTGTCATATAGTGAATTGTGTATGGAACTTATTAATTGTGGTAATAATGTTAATTTATTAACCGATTTTATAAAAGTAAAAAGAATACCAGAAACCAAAACTACTCAAAAGTAAATCCTAACATTAGCTATGCAAATATACTGAGAACAAATGGAGTCAATATTAATGATATTCAAAATGTAAATAACTCGAATAACATGGATAACTCATTTATTCTGGACCTTAAAAATTCTATTCAAAATCTATCAAACCAAATTATAAACTTCCAGAAACAACTAGCAATCCAAGCTTCCAGAATAGATACACTATTTTCTTTAATTAATGAGTAATGGATAATTTAAGCACTACAAATCTCTTATATAAAAATTTAAATATTGTTACAATTAATGTTAATTCTATAATAAGTTTAAGCAGAAGATACAACTTGACAAACTTTCTCGAGCAATACAACCCAGATTTAGTTCTTCTGAATGAGACTAAACTTAATATGAGACATAACTTATCTTTCAAAAATTACAATTTTATAAGAAAGGATAGAGTCGGTGCTATAAGAGGAGGAGGTACAGCAATTTTGATTAAAAAAGAAATTAAATTTAGATCATACTCTAATAATACAATAGAAAAGTTTAAATGTTTGGAGACCTGTATTGTTAGGGTACCAATGGCATCAAACAAAAGTATGTATATAATTTCAGCTTATTATCCTTCGGGTAATAATAACAATTTTCTAAAGAACGAAATGCAACTTCTATTTGAAACATTAAAGTTGGACAACCCAAACAACTATTACATATTAGCTGGGGATTTGAATAGTAAGCATGAAGATTGGGGCAACACCGCGACCAATCCTAAGGGAATTATGCTGAAAGATTGGTTAATGAACAATGAAGTTAGGTTTAGATGCAACTTATTATCTTCAGTATCGCCTTCCTATCCACGATGTGGATCCTATCTAGACCTATGTATTACCAACCACAGAATCTGTATACAAAGAGAAAATGCTACTACGAACTGTGTGAAAGTATTGGACTTTGATAGCGACCATAGCGCAGTGCAGATCTTTGCTTCTAGAAACACCAATAGAGAACCTTTTTTACTTATCGAGGAAGTGCAGAATTCGCACCTTAATTATAAGAAAACGGATTGGGAAAAATTTAAAAGTGCTATTAACAATGCCCTGAATAATGATTCTCTCATTCCCAATGATAGAAATTTGACCAATCTTGAAATAGATGACTACTTAAGAAAGCTGAATGACATATTAACAAATGCTATTGCTAAAACTGTACCCAAACACAAAAGTGAGGACCAAGTAAAAAAGTTTGTCAGGCCTATCATTAGGAAATTGGATAGGGAAAAGAGCAAAATTCTTACATCCATTAAGAAACATAACAGACTAGAGATCATTATCCCGCCAGGAGACCTGATGTTTTTAAAAAATAAATTAAAATTAGTTAGAAAACTCATACAAGATAACTTTATTGAGTCTGCGAGCAAATATTATGAGAAAAAACTTCGGCTTGTTAACCCCAAGGACCCAGCTCAAATGTCAACAGTAATGAAAAAACATTTCAGAAAGCAACACACAACCAAATTAAACACAATAAAAATCAGACAGAATGACATAAATCTTCTAGAAAGAGTTGGAATTGATCCAAGTACATTAGAGATAGAACCCAATTTGAACAAGTATGTTATAAACGATGAAGAACAAATATTGAATGTTATTGGCGCTTACTTGGAAACCGTACACTCACCTAAGAATGTGGACATTGATAATCACATACATAACGAGGTCAACGACTGCTTCACCTGGTTTTTGAAAACTAAAACTGTGCATGAAAACAGTCAAACGACTATTACCAATTTCAGCGAAAATATAAAGGCCAATGAACTGGACATATCTATGACAAAGGAATATTTCATAACTCAAGATGATATATTATATATATTCTCTAAACTGAAGGGAAAATTATCCTCAGGAATAGATAATGTACCCAACATTATTCTAAGGAATATTCCTACAGTATTAATATTTGAGTATTGTACATTGTTTAACAATATGATCAACAATTCATATTTCCCCAAAGACTGGAAAATGGCAAAAGTTGTTGCATTACCGAAAAAGGACAGGGATAATAGCAGTCCTAAGAACTACCGTCCCATTAGTTTGCTTCCGAATATTAGCAAAATTTTCGAAATGTGCGTTAACAACAGCTTAGTTAAGTTTTGTGACAAATTTAATCTTAAAACTGATAACCAGTTTGGGTTTAAATATAAACATTCCACAACTCATGCCGTAAATTCATTGGTTTCTAATATAAATTGGAATCTGAATAGGAATTTTTATACTGGAGCTTGCCTCATTGACTTTGAGAAGGCTTTCGATACCATCTGGATCTCAGGTCTAATCTTCAAGCTAATACAATATCATTTCCCGGTTCAATTTGTTATATTACTTTATAACATGATAAATGAAAAGCAATTCGTGGTATGCCACCAAGAAAAAATCAGCTCTAATAAATTTAAAATTGTTAATGGCCTACAACAGGGTACTGTGAATGCTCCAATTCTTTTTAATATATATATTAATGACTTATTGAAACAACTCGAAAATATAATAGGCTTTGCTGACGACATCGTAATTTATCATGCCGATGACAAGATAGAAAAAATTAATGCAAATCTGCAAGACAAATTCAATATTGTCGAACGATATGCCACCGACTGGAATATGACAATTAGTACTGATAAATGCGAGTCAATACTTTTCCGGCCTCCAGTGGACAAGTGTAATTATAACATTAGGACAAAGTGGAAACAATTTGGAATAAAATCTTTGATGAATAACAAGACTATTCGTAACAAAGAAGTTGTTAAATATTTAGGCATCTACCTCGATAAATTTTTGTACTTTAATACACATGTGAACATAAAATTAACAAAGGCAAGAAATGCTTTTTTTAATTACAAATCACTTTTCTATTCGAAATTCATCAATCAAAAGATAAAAGTCCTTATGTATCAATCGTTAGTACGGCCTATAGTAACATACGGATGCCCAATATGGTTCAACATTTCTCCGTCATATATGGAAAAATTGAGAAAATTCGAAAGAAAATGTTTAAGAGCTTGTACTTTACTATACAGATCTCCATCCAGTAACTTCACTAAATACGTATCTAATAAAGCCTTATATGACTCAGCTCAAATTATTAGAATTGACAATTTTATTATTAAAACAATACGAAACCATATTATAAAATGTACCGAATGCAATGTGAATAATTTAATTATGGCACCTTACTACATAAACGATGATTATATACGTAAATCCTTATCCACAGGTTATGTACCCCCAGAGGCCTTTCTATACCTTGATAGCAAAGGCCTTATACAAAATCGTAATGGCATACCTATCTTCTATCATCTATATAGAAGATGTACCAACAAAACTATTGACAGTAATATGATACTTTATAATGATATTAGATTTGATACTAGCATATCTAAGAGAGATGAATACTCAACAAGATTAATCAATACCAAAAAGTTTTGGTGGATACAAAATTAATATTCTTTCTTTCTTATGTTATTTTACTATTTGATATACTTCTTTATTATAGAAACACATACAGTAATGTTTTTTTAAGCTTTTTCATTACAAATTAAAATTTATATAAAGTAAATTTTACCTTGAATTGTTATCTAGCTTGTAAAAGAAAATCACTTACTTATGTTTATATAATAAATATGCTAGAGTGCTCGATTTAGAGACAGTGTGTATGTAAAATAGACCATATCTTTAATACTATTTGTTTATTTTTAGTAAAAATTAAAAGAAAATCAAAAATTTAAATTAAATAAACGACTACCAAAAAAAAAAAAAAAAAAAAAAAATAAAAGTAAAAAACTCGGTGATTACGATTAATGAAATCAAAATAGTGACAAAAGACATTCATAAGCGATTTCTTAGTAGTTTTTGTAAACGCTGGGCGGAATCGCACAAAATAAAATCGTATTTCTTTAAGAAAAATTATGTCTGGCTAAAAAGTAAGTTAAGAAACAATAATCAATTATTGTGAACTTTGTAAACCATAACAAATTTTTTTATTGATATATTTGAAGTATCACTTGCTGATGATCAACCTTGTTGTTCAAGGAACAAGGGAAGGCCAGTTAAGGAATTTGATGATTGCAAATATCGTAGTAAAAGGTACAAAGCTGCCGATTTAGCATCCCAGCACACCCAACAACAATTAACATTGGCAAGTGAGAGTAACCGACTCAAAAATTAAATCATTCTCATATATTCCTTCGTCTACTGCGCTAGCGTTATTGCTGGATGCAGAGTTAACAAAACATTAATACGAAACAATAAAAAATGTTTTGAAAGGAGAGGGATGATATTTTACCACCTTATATAAAGGCATCTGAGGAGAAGAAAACATGTTATCCCAATGAAATCCGACTATCAGAAAAGGAAGCGTCTGTAAGCTTGCAAAGTTTGATGGATCACACCACAAAGCGTCTCTTTGAAAGTTTTTCGCGCGAAAATGTTAATGATATGACAAATTCAAATTACACTCTTGCGATGGCTCTTCGGGTCATGCAGAGTACAATCAGAGTTTGCCACCTGATGTAAGCGATTAGCATCGACGGTACCTTTAAGTTTAAAAACAAACACTGAAGAAGAACAATGGCGCAATAAAAGTCCATCATCAACAAGGTATTGTCAACCACTTTTCTTCGAATTTACTAAGGAGACTAAAGAATAAGTGTTAACCGTTGTTGAAAACATTAAATCCGATATTGCTGCTTTTGGGAAAACGACTGTTGAAGTATTCGGCAAACAGTTCAATGTAACGCACAATTTTGTGTTTACGATGCTAGATGGAAAAACGGCTCAGACAGTAACACGTACAGCTTCATCAGCCGTATGTTACATTTGTAAATCAAAGCCCTCTGAAATGAAGAAGAAATAAGATTTTAAAAAAAGAGAACAAGGATCGAATTCAAACAGCATTTAAAGAAAGAATGAGTTTGCGAGTGGATGCTGTACAACAAGGATCTGGCTCTTCGAACAATGGCAATACCTTAAGGCGTTTCTTCTCCAATCCTGCACTTGTTGCTGATATAACAGGTGTTAATGAAGTACTTATAGATCACTTCCGAATCATTCTGCAGATAATAACATGTGGACAGAAAGTTGATAGTGTGAAGTTTCAAAAATTTTCATGGAATACAGCGGAGATATTTGTTCAAAAATATAAGTGGTACTTTATTCCTGTTACTGTGCATAAAGTACTTATACATGGAAAGGACATAATTGATGCTATCCGAGGAAGCAGAAGAAGCACGCAATAAAGATTACAGAATCTATAGATTAATGTTTTCTAGAAAGTGAAATAGAACTGCAACAAATACTGATGTTTTCCATCGTCTGCTTGCATCATCTGATCCATATATAAGTAGTATAAGACGGCAACCGCATAAAAATCTGTTAGAACTAGATGATGTATTTAACGAAATGATAGTTGAAGAATGAACTCTTGCTTTGGTTGTGTTTGTTGTTGTTGTTTGTGTTTAGCCGACTGAATCTTGTTTACTTATTTACATTATGTTTTGGTTGTGTTTCATATATCATATCCATAAAAGTATGCACTGAGAAGTGCTGAAAAATTAATAAATTTCGATAATTTTATAGTAGAAATTTGACTTTTATTTGGAATGATTGGTTAATTTAAAAAAAAAAACGGTAGACCGTGGCCCCCTAATTTTTTTGCAAATGTTCAGCTAACATATTAGGCCTTAGTTATGTATATAGATTAGGGTCCACTTGATTTTTTAGATTTTGCGCTATAAAGCCTTTTTGGAAGGTTTTTGCATCACTAAATCTAATGGCGTTTTTATTTTTTTAAAATTCCAACTCCTTGGCCTGCATATCTGCGGCTAAAAACGCGGATTTTGGGCACCATTTCCTACAGAGCAAAAACGGCATAATATATTTCAAATCTGATTTCACCATTCGATTCTTTAGGACAAATTATTAAAAATAAGCGTTATTTGAGATTTTCAGGATGGACCTGTTACTCGTTAGGGTGTACCAAAAAATCACTTTTTCATAAAAAAAAATTTTAAAAATTTTTTGAACGCGCATATTGAAATTATGCAGTCTCCTGCAAAAAATGGTGAAAAAACTTTTATTATAGTAGTTCCGGCTTAAAAGTTATCAAGTAATATGTAAATAAAAAAAGAGAAATTTTTCAAGTTTTGTAATAGATTTTACAAAGTTTATTTTTTTTTTTTCAAAACTACATTATTTAACTTCTTTTTCTACTGCACATAATGCTAAATTGTTTAAATCTTCTTTATTTTTTATTATATTTGAATTATTAAGCCGCCAAATTTGACCAACAAGCTGTTCAGTATAAATACTTGTAGATTGTATATTTTTAGCTTTTTTAAGAGCAACGATAAAGCTTTTTTGGGATGCCCACTGAGCGGAGGGAACAGCATAAATGAAGTATTTATTCCATAATTAACTAATGTTTTTAAACTCTGAAGAGTTATATAATCGAAAGGCGACTTTAAAACCACGAAATCCAAATTTGTTAACTTTCTAGTTGTATCTTTCGAATTACAAAACTTTGCGTTGTCATCGACTTGTATAAAATTTTTTTCATAAAGAATTTGGTCAGCTGTATCAATTAGCTTTACCAAGTCTTCCGTATTCTCGTCAACTGCAGACATTGTGTATATTTGTGTCTCACTATCTTCTAAATCATCTGAACAGAAGCTTACACTCGGATCTATTGTTGAGAGTTTAGCAAACTGATCCTGGCTGTTGCTGGTTAACAATTTGACGCGCAAATTTTCTTTTTCTTCTACGGATATTCTCTCTTCAAAAATAGAAAATATAGCATTTTCTTCAGTTAAGTAATCCATGTGCCTTAGCTGAGTGACTTTTGCGCTTCTTGCAATCAATGAAAAATATTTGCCTTCAATTTGTGAAAACTCTTCCAGTTCTATAAGAAAATCTAAATCATTTTTCGGTGCATATATTGTGGACTCGCAAGTAAACCAATATTTTAAATATATTGTTATAAAATAAATAAGCATCGCTTCGATCTGTTCAACTAAGGTTTCCGATATGTTAAAATGTTCTTTGAAAAGCAATATTTTGAAGATGTAAATTATTTTTGAAAGCCACCTAGCATGGTGGTCTGCACCACACGCTTTCAGTTTGTAGTCAGGGTTAGTGTTCACAAATGTAACTTGAAAAACACAATACTGGTTAAAAAGTAATATAATTTATAAATCTTCACAACTTTTCAAAAGGTCACTAAAAAAAAAAATTGGTGTTTTGAAAAAAAAATTAACTTTGTAATATCTATTACAAAACTTGAAAAAATATCTCTTTTTATTTACATATTACTTGATAACTTTTAAACCGGAATTACTATAATAAAATTTTCTTCACCATTTTTTGCGTTCAAAATTTTTTTAAATTTTTTTTTTATGAAAAAGTGATTTTTTGGTACACCCTAACGACTAACAGGTCCATCCTGAAAATCTCAAATAACGTTTATTTTTTATAATTTGTCCTAAAGAATCGAATGGTGAAATCAGATTTGAAAAATATTAAGCCGTTTTTGCAAGTTAGAAAATGGTGCCCAAAATCCGCGTTTTTAGCCGCAGATATGCAGGCCAAGGAGTTGTGATGCAAAAACCTTCCAAAAAGGCTTTATAGCGCATAATCAGAAACAAAAATGATTTTGAAAGTGGACCCTAATATAGATGTAAGTGCTGCTTGGCAAATTAAAATTGTTATATGGGCGTTGGTCGTGGCACTTAAAATTTTAATATAATTGAGGACTCAAATGCAACCACTGGTAGTAATTTTTATTAATATAGATATGAAAATAAGGAAAATACAACGATTTTTAGTTTTATGTTATATGGGAGGTAGGCGTGATTGTGGGCGGATTTTAACAAAAATTTATTTTTCATTTAAATTGGCAATATGAGAGATGTGTGCCAAATTTCAAAGCCCTACCTCGATTCCTTCGATTTTTTGCACCAGCTTGTATGAAGAAATCCCACTGTGCGCCGTCATGTGGAAACCATGCTTCGTCCATGTCATTCTCTTCAACTTTTTGGATTAAAAACCTGCTGAGCATGGCACGGTACCGCTCGCTATTGACAGTATCAGCAGCTCCTTGCACATTTTCGAAGAAAAATGGGCCTATGATGCCGTCATACCAAAAACCGCCCCAAACATTCACTCGTTGTGGGTGCTTCGTTTTTTCCTCGACGAACTGTGAATCTTCCTAACTCCAAATGTGACAATTTTGTTTGTTAACGTAACCCCGAGGTGAAAATGAGCATCATCAGAAAAGATTATTTTTCCGTAAAAAGGTGAAAATATTTCAAATACTGCATTTATGAAGAGTCGAGAAAATAAAATAAAAAAGAAACGTGATTACTTCTTGGGAATTCAGTCTTTATTAATATACATAGTAACATAGTTGTCAAAAACTATTCTATAGCAAAGTGTTTACAGTGTAATTCAAATATTCGTTAAAGTGAATGTTCATATTTCAATACTCCTCCTCATTCACTTTAAATTACATTTATTACAAAACTAATTATGCTTTTTTACTGTAAGTGGCTTAGTTAAAATATCAGCTATCATCTCTTCTGTGGGGCAGTAGCTGCACGATATTATATTTTTCTTCACTAGATCTGTTGTCATTTTATCTTTTATATCCATATGCTTTGTTTTAAAAGAAAATTCATCATCATTAATAAGACGTAAGCAGCTTTGGTTATCATTAAAGATGAACGTTGGTTCAGTAACTGGTTGGTGTAAATCTTGTAGTATTTGCCTTAACCATTTTGCTTCTTTAGCAGTTTCTGATAAAGACACGTTCTCAGCTTCACAAGTCGAAGATGCCACAAGTGCTTGTTTTTGACAGGACCAAGAAATTGTGCCATCAGTGTAGGCCTAATTCGTATCAACGTAAGCAATTAATTGCTGTTCTTTATTTTGGTCGCTCAATTTTGATTTAAAATTTAGTGTCGATTTCAAATATTTTAAAAGTCGTTTGCATTGATTCCAATCTTCATTTGTAGGTTGTGAAACCCTTTGTGCTAAAATGCTTACGGGTGCTGAAATATCAGGTCTTGTGTTGACAGAAATGTATAAAAGGTGTCCAATCAGTTTGCGGTATTTGGTATTGTTTGCAAGAAATGTAGAGTCTGGTCCTTTTCCATAACTGACGTCCATTGGAGTTTTGGTTGATTTTGCTTCTTGAAGACCATATTCTCGAACAGTTTTATTTATGTATTAGACTGACAAAGTTGGTAATTTCCGTCCACATCCCTCGATATTTCTATTCACAAGTAGTGTTTTAGTTCACCCAAAATTTTGGATATCAAAATTACTTGATAATGCCTTTTCAATATATTTTATTTGTTTTCGTTGGAAGTTTTTCGTTGGAACAGACCAATATTAAATCATCAACATAAACGATTATGTAGCATATTGTCCCATAAAAAAACGCCATAATATAAAGAGTAATACTTTGAGAGAATTTAGATTTCATAAGAATTTCATGTAAAATATTGTTCCACGATCTTGTTGCCTGTTTCAAGCCATACACACAGAGAAGAGATTCGTTGTCACAACTATATTTACAGCCAACCAAAATTTGGCGGTCCCTTGGACTATCACATTATTCAGTTGAGATTACCAATAATTATGTTCCGTATCACCAAATTTTGTGCATATCAATTGATTTGTAATTCAGTTTTGGTTGCAAGAACTGAAATATTTAGTTGAAGCCACCGCATGAATAAACCAATGTTATCTGTCAATCTATTATTAGTTCAAGCAATCAAATTATCCTATCGTGGTGAATATTCTATTAGTTGGATGAACGGAAAATGTAAAAACTAATTCGGTTGTACCAAATAATATAGTGGTACGCTCAACTAATTATGTACTTGAATTTAATGGCTGTCACAACAATTTGGTGATGCTTTAACCCATTATGAATTTTATAGAAAGATAGTTAACAAAATATTTTGTTTATTAAAATTGTTTTTTTTTTTATATTTAAATATTATTATTTATAACCAGGGTTCGTATGTCGTGCCCATTTTTCGGGCAAAAATGGGGATGGGTTATCCTGGGTTTCATATGTATGTTTAAGTTAATTTGTGTCATCCAGAATAATAGTTCCTCCAGCCAAGTGTCCACAATTGTTTGCATGCGTCTGTGAAGGCGTCAATAGCGGCGTCATATTCAACGATTATGTTTAAAAGTCTCACTTCACCTCATTTTATGAAAATATGCATTCTTCGCTGGCTGATATCTATAGGTGACGCGTCATAACGCCCATGGACATAACGCCCATGGGCGTTATGACGCGTCACCATATCTATACACTTTATTGTTTTTTCACAACTTTGTTTATCATTTTCTGTTTAAAATATTAGTTTTTCTGTAAAGTCCTCGTGTAACATTCCAATATACGTAATTTCTCTTTAACAACAAAGCCTCATGTGAAAAATCGAATACATAACTTTGTAACAAGTGTTTTTGTAACAGAAACTAAATTGTGATTACAGTAACTAATATTTAAACACGAATTCTAATATTGTACTTTTTATTAGTTGTATCTTCCATTTCAGATGAATAAGGTTTTTGAAATACTCAAACTGGTTAATACAACTAAAATTCGGTAGTATCAACTTGAATTTTGTAAGACCGATTTTCAATCTATCAATAACATCGACAAATAATTCTGATGTTTGACAATTAGGAATTCTGATCAAAATATAGACTTTAGCACTGAATTTCCAATGCCTGAATTGATTTCCAACTAATCTTTCCCTGTGTGTATATACTCTGCTTCAACAAACATACCAATTCTCCGTTTCCTTCTTCAAACCCTAAAGGTAGTTTCATAAATATAGTTTCAGATAATTTACCATTCAGAAACGCAATCTTGGCATGAATGTGGTTCACAATCATAGTTCTCATTCCTGCTATCGACAATAATATTCGAAATGTTGTGTGAGACACGACTGGAGCAAAAACTTCATCATAGTCGATTCCATATTTTTGAGAAAAGCCTTGGGCTACAAGACGCTCTTTAAAACGACTTATGTCTACATCAACATTTCGTTTTATTTTATGAACCCATTTACTTCCTATTTCAGACTTTCCTTCAGGTAATTTAGTAAGTCCCCAAGTTTGATGATTCTTCATAGAGTCGATTTCATCTCTCATTGCAGCTATCCATTGCCTTCTTTTATCACTTTCAATAGCTTCTCGGTAAGTTTTGGGTTCTTTAATTTCTTTAGATATCCAGATTTCATCCATAAATTTTAGATGCTTCATAATTTGTACTCTCCTTAATATTATTATCTTTAATATTATTAATATCTTTAATCGTGAGTTCGTTAATGGCTTTAGGTTCATTTGCAATTGTTCTATCAGTATCTGTGGTTTCATTATTTTCTTCGAATTTGTTATTGATTGTTGTATCATGAATTTTAACAGATTCCAATTCTCCTCCACAATCAATAATACATCATTTTCGCCATATATATTCGTATTAAACTCAATACGAACCTCGTTATCAATTTTGCTTGTAGCAAAATAATCACTACTAATCACTACCCTTTTAGCCATCAGATTGTAACAACGATAAGCTCTTGAATTATTATCATATCCAAGAAAAATCATTTCACATGATCTATTATCCAATTTACGTCTCTTCTCAGGCAGAATGTGTACAAAACATTTTGAACCAAAAATATGAAGCTTAGATAAATTTGGCTTTATACCGTACCATAATTCATATGGGGTAGCATTTATAGACCTTGAGAAAACTTTATTCTGAATTTAATTAGCTGTTGATACAGCCTCGCCCCCAAAACATGTTCGGTAAATCAGCATCTATAAGTAAACATCTTGCCATTTCTATCAGTGTCCTTTCCATTTTGTTCTGGAGTAAAAGGAGCAGTGAGCTGAACTTTTATTCCTTCAGACCTTAGGAAATCCTTAAAACTTTTACCGGCGAATTCTCCTCCTCTATCGGAACGAATATTTTTTGGAATACGACTAAATTGTGTACGACAGAACATCACAAAATCTTTAAAAGTTTGTTCCACTTCTGATTTGTGTGATAATAATTGAACAAACAATAACAAAGTCACGACGTACCTGTTTGCAGAAGGAGTAGTTGTTTGCATTGGGCCGCAAACGTCTGAATGAATCAAGTCCAATGGACCTGTTGATTTAGTAGAATTTTTTTTTGCAAATGCTAATGGAGTCATATATCCTTTAGCGCGCGTTGTACATACCTCCTTAATACCACAATCAACAATTTTCAAATCTTCAACTAAATTTCCTGAACAAATTCTATGAATAGCTTCAGGATCACGATGGCCTAGCTTACGATGCCATTGATGAATACAATTGTAATTATGTTGCCTTAAAGCATTTATTGTAGCCGGTTGACGTAGAATATACATAGTATCTACTAAAGCATAGAACGAGTCAGCTTGATTTCTTAACAAACAAAACATTTCAAAATACGTACAGTACTTGTAAACATTTTTTACTACACATCTTCCCTAAAACATAACAACAGCCAAAGCAACCCAAAATTGACGAATGATTACTCGTTTTTGAGGGAATGTTACGAAGTTGTTGATTCACAGAAAATCATCAACTCACAAGTGTATCAAACTAACATCTATGTTATAGTGCTCATGTTGTTTATGCATGGTCTATCCTCGCGCTGCAAGCTATAATAACATGAACACTGTTCTATTGTACTTGCTGCCTTCTGTGTCAGTGTGGCAATGAAACATTGAAGGAACGCGGATAGCAAAACATCGCTCTCTGTGTACCCTGCAGTATTGGTAATCGACTCTACGCTGATGAGTTCATCGACTACCACAAACCTTTCGTCGACTACTCGCTAAACTACCAGCAATGCTTTTGAGCAGCGAATTTAACAAGGCGATGTCCGCTTTGGTAATGCCTTACTGTTCGTCGATTACTTCATCGGTAACATACAAATATATTATTCGTTATTAAATAAAAATATTTAAAAACAAAAAATTTGATTCAAGTACAACTGTACGAACCAATAGTGGTTAGGGTAGTATATATATGGAGCTGTAATACGTACAAAATTCTTTAGTTTGTCCTCGTCTTGCTGTAGTTCTTCATCAAATTTTTGCAGCTCGTATAATACACTCAAAGGCAGTTTTTGGATTTCTGAGTGATCTTCCATGTATATATGCAAACCTGGTGTTTCCTGTTTTCGAGCTTAACGGCGATGACTTCCTCCGTCAATTTTATAAATGATTTTTTATTTCCGTCCTTTAATTCTAATATTTCTTTTTTCAAATCTGAAATTTCAGATTTCAAAGACTTGATTTCATTATTCATTTCAAGCTTGAGTGATTTATTATCGTCGCGAATTTCCTCTAGCAGACGTTGAAGCATGTTGGGTTGGGAGACGTTAACATTGTACACTAAAAATAAAAATTGTGTGAAGTACTATAAATGTCTAAATAATGTTTAATTTTGTACTTACTAGTTGTTAAATTATTACTTGGGCTGTATTGAAACTCTGTTAAATTATTAATTGGGGTGTATTGAAACTCTCCCTCCGAAGTAACTGAATTATTCTGCGACATTTAGTATTGGCGTAAAAAAGTAGCTCTTATCAGTGGAATCGCGTAAACAAAGAAGTTTTTTAATTATTTGATTAAAAGAAAATTCAATTTTGGTACCGAAAGTGATGTCAGCCGCCCAATATATGTTAAAATAAGTTGAGTCGACTGGTTCTGAAAAACAAGATGCCACATTTTTAATTTCTATTCCGATGAAAACAGGTTCATCATGGCTTTTATTTATTTCTGTTATTTTAACAAGTTGGTTCTTAACCAAACAAAAGTTATCAGGGTCTTTCAGAGAAAAAAATAAACCATTAACATTTACATTTGAAATATTCCCATTTATAATTTTCACAAACAACACAGGTACTTGAGGCTCTGTTTCTTTTTCTATATGATAGCTGCTTTCAACATGCCTTTTATAAATTTGTGCGGCAACGCTTCCGCCCTTTCTTACTTTGCGTTTAATTCTTTGCAAGTGATTCTCAAATTTGAAGGCGCTTATTCCATCTAATGATCCATAAACTTTAGCATCTTCATGAATGTGCAACAAGCTGTGAAAATTATATGTCAGAAAGCACAAATCATACAATGTTGGAACATCATAAACGAATGATTTTAAAAGTTGTGCAGCACAAGAGTTATTATTTCTGGAATCATTTTTATCTAAAAGTATCCTAAAAGCCAAGGATAATTTTAAAAAGTGAACATATCTTTCTAAACTTAAAACTTTTTTCAATATAAAAGGCCCCGTATAAAGCAAGAACTGCCTTAGTTCTGTTGCCTTCCATCTATCAATATCTTTTAAGCTTCGAGGCTTTCTCTGAAACTCTTTGCTTATGTTATTTCTATTAAAATGCAACTCAGTTGAAATGGATTCAATTTTCCATGAAACTAAAGAATAATGTTCACCTTTTTTTTTTACCCAAGCATTCAATAAAGTTTTCGTTACGCCTAAACACACAACGTGCATATAATCTAAAGGGCACTGTGAGATAATATCTATGTTAAGTTTTTCTAGTGACGAAATATCTGTCTTTGAATGATGTTCCAACTGAACACGATTTCTGAAGGAATCATTGGTTCTAATGGTAAACTCACTTTCTGTGGGGAAAACAAGACGATGTTTAACTATTTGGCCTTTTTGTGTACACCGTCCACAAGAAAAGTAGCCACTGTGCCCTTTAGATCCTAATATAAAGGATTTCGCCGGTGCATCCATTACAAAACAACGCACAACAATTTGGAAAAACTTATCCGCAAAAACAATACCTTCTTGCATAAGAGTATTCAGTTCCAAAATAAATTCTTCCAAAAAATCATTTGCACAACTTGGTTTTGAAGTTCCTTCATATACGCCAATAAGAAAAACATATCTCGCTCCTATCACACTGGCAAGTATAGGCCAAACTTGATTGCAACTGCTTTTAAATAGCGGTAAGCCATCGATGCCAAAATCTAAGCTTATATTGGATAATTGCCAATCATTTTTAAATAAAAAATCAGTTAACCCATTTTTTAAGCCTTCTCCAACTTTTCTTTCAATAACAGAACTAGGCGTTTTTAAAAGGGTTCTTGCATCTTTTGGTACTTTCATATTACACTTTAGCAATAACAATAAAAGCGCATTAAGTGCCACAAAACTAATTTCAAATTGAATAGCCCATTTAGCCAGTCCTTCGCACAAATCAAAATGATTTTCGTCACTTTCACTTTCGCTTTGACTATCGGAGGAACAGTAACCACATGCGTCACCTAAATTGTCATCATAAATTATTTCGGTGTTTGCTTCACTTTGTTCTTCTTCGATGACATTGCATTTTTTTTCTTTAGTTAAGGGGTATAATAAATTTTGGGCTTCTTTTTTAGCCAGTCTTTTTAATTGCTTGGCTGACATCACTTTTTTCACTTTTAATTAGGCGGAATTATAAACACTTTAGTTTACTTTTGGAAACAAATCGACCAAAAAAATTAAACAACAAACAAACAGATCCACAATTTTACTTATTTAAATCCCGATTTTTTTTCCACTACCGGCTCGAGCGACGATTCCACAGACAATAAAACCAAACAAAGCGCAGAATGCTGCAAAAAGGAACGAAAACTACATAACAAATTATATGTACCACAAAACATAATGTGCGAATTACAACAATTAACGGCACCAAAAAACAAGAACAACAAAAAACACAAAAAACAGATTCCGAGAAATATTAATGCTCAAATCAGTTACATATATTTTCTTATTGTATTTCCAAAACAACATATCGTGCTGCGAGTTATTAGTCGCGTTTTGATCATCAGAGGACTCGCGGAAGACTCGCGTAGAAGATCGGGCGAAAATGATCTTCCAATTGCTGGCTGGGATACCGCGTGTTTTGTAGTTTTTTTTTTATGCTTTGATTGAAGTTCTACGTTGTATGTTCAAATCGTTCCTCAGCAGTAACTGCTTAAACATTAGTTGTGAATGTTAGGCAGCACTTGAAATGGGAACGAGTCATTTGAAACTGATTCAACTCAGCTTGTTTCAGATGTTTAGTATCTACATCAATATGTGCTATCTCAATATTCTTTTTGTAAAAATGTATACGACACATATTTTTCTTGAAGGTTATGTCAAAACCGGCCTTAGCTAATTGCCTTACGGAGAGTATATTTCCCACCAAAGATGGAGCATGTAAGACTTCTTTCACCAATATTGTATGTTGGTTCCCATCTATATCGCAAACCAGCAATTCTCCCGAACCAATACCTTTACTAGCAAGTCTGTCCATTCGCCAATTCTATTGAACTTTTATTGGTTGCATCTAAGGTTTTAAAAAAAATTAAATTTTAATTTATCTCATTCGTAATTTTTTTCAGGGACCTATTTTGATTTCCAATTATTGTATGTGTCACAATTATTCTTTTGGTGTCCAGGCTTCTTGCAAAAATAACAAACACCGACAGGTTTAGGAAATGCTTTTAAAACTGTATCATTTACACCATTACCAGTATGCAAACGACTTTCATATTCTGCAATTACTCTCTGTTGCACTAAAGCAAATGTTATTTCTTCTTCTTTACGCGATTGTAGTGCAGTTAAAAGCGTATCATCATAACCTTCCGGCAAACTACTTAACAACATTGCAGCACTCCATTTGTCGGACAACGCCTCCTCACCAACATCACGCAATCTTGTAAATAAGTCATTCATTGAGTTAGTATGTGCTACAGCAGGCGACCGGTCATAACGCCCAACGGTCACAACGCCTAAATTTTTTTGGGTTTCAGGCCCTATGACCGCCCTCAGAGCGGTCGTAAGGCCCAAAAACAATTTGGGCGTTATGACCATTTTTTGTTTCTTTTTAAATTATAAGGAGCCAGTAGTTATCCAATATAAGCAATGGTTAGTAATTCAATATTAATTATTGATATTTTGAAAATATGGTGCAAGGCCTATAAGCATCCTGCTTACAAATGCCAAACCCGTTAATTATTTTGTCCGCCGGAAGGATTAGTAAATCTAATATCATTTTAAATATTCGCCTTACGTCCGCGGTTGATTTTACGGCTCACGCTAGTTCACTCATCTTTGCCAATTTCCGTCTCAGTGCTTGGCAGTACTGAAGCCAGCATCCCTTCAGGTGCACTTTTGGAAACACTTTTAAAATAGCATTTCGAAGAGCTTTTTCGAAGTCGCTAGTAAAAGTCGTAGGCTTAAGTTGAAAAATGTTGACATTAATAAACTGCAGAATGTGTGTGTATGCCTTTTGAGAATTATTTGACATCAAGGCAAATGAGAAAGGGAAACCCTAAAAACACAAAAATTGTCATTACTATTCCAAAGTGAATGGGAAATGCAATTTGGAAATGGAAGAAATTATGGAGCTGGTGATGATTAGAATTTCCAAAGTGAATGGGGAATGCAATTTGGAAAAGGAAGAAATTATGCAGATGGTGATGAGGAGAATTTGATTTGTTTTTCAAATTCTCCTCATCACCAGCTCCATAATTTCATCCTTTTCCAAATTGCACAGTAACAACACTTTTTTCACTTTGAAAATTCTAATCATCACCAGCTCCATAATTTCTTCCATTTCCAAATTGCATTCCCCCCCCCCCCCACTTTTAAATGTTAGTATTAAGTAGTACAACAATAAGTGAACTGATGAAAGGAATCGCAAAATAGAGCGTGTGATTCTGCTTAGAATTTCACACACTCCAATGATCTGCAGTTTGTTAATAATTTGTATAGATGCCTTACAATTTTCTTGGTAACAAATTTATCTCTGTATACAATCCTTTTCTTTATTTATATATTTAGATTTCACTTTATGAAGTTGTTTGTGGTTTGCAGTATACACCAATTCACAATTTCTACGAGCACCTCCAACAAATTGAAATTCAACATTGTCGCCCATTCTTCTCACTGGTTCATAAATAACTGAATGACATCTATCATCAAACAATTCTACTTTTCAGTCTTAAGAAACTGTTGCACAGTTTCTTTTCGTACAGTAACAACACTTTTTTCCAAAAACATTCAAATTTGCTCATAAGTGGAGAAAATATAGCAAAATAATATTTGGCCATTATGACCGCGCTAGGGGAGGTCATAACGCCCACAAATTTTGAGCTTTGTGTCCTTCCATCTTTTGGGCGTTATGACCGTTGGGCGTTATGACCGGTCGCCGCTACAGCATCCCCACCTTCCTCGAGCGTTAAACAGCATATCGACCTCATCAGATATACTTTGTTGGAAATGGTATTTTTCTCATAGTAATTTTTCAAGGCGTTCTTTGTGTCCTTAGCCGTCTTCATATTCCCTATATGACAAAGCTGATCATCCATCACAAACAACCCAATAGTTCCTCTAGCTTCATCATCTTTATTGCCCCAAGTTTCCATATCATACTTGTTGACTAACACACCTGCCCCAATCTTCGGCTGGGGACGAAAACCTTCATTCACCCTTTTCCACAAACCCTCTTTACGTAACAAAAGCTCCATTTTAATTTTCCACATTGCATAATTGTCAGTTGCAAGTTTAGCAAATTGTATGTTACGGTCTGCCATGATTTGCTCCTTAGCTATAATTCTACTTTATGTTTCTTTGAATTTTCCTTTACTTTAATTAATCGCGAAGGCCCATAACCTATTGCAAAAACTGCATTTATGAAGATCCGAGAAAATAAAATAGATAAGAAACGTAATTACTTCTTGAGAATTCAGTCTTTATTAATATAAAGGGGTTTTCAACAGAGACGCTACAAAAGTAAATCGATAGGGAAAGCAAACGACGCCATATTTTTTCCCGCTCTTTTGACATTTCTCTTCAGTAAGGTTTGCCATTTCATCATGGAAAGATATACGAGCCAACAACGAGTCGAAATTATTAAAATTTACTACCGAAATTTGGAGTCAGTGGCCTCAACTTTAAGAGCGCTACGTCCAATTTATGGTCGTGTCATAATCATCCTACCAGACCAACAATTGAGCGTCTAGTGGAAAAATTTGAACCCACGGGCACAGTACAAAATGTTCCCGTGCCAGTGAGACAAAGAAGTGCCCGTAGTGTCGAGAATATTTCTGCCGCTGAGGTTTCAGTTCAAGAAAGCCCAAATGTGTCTCTCACTCGTCGTTCTCAAGCGTTGGGCATCTCTGCGACGTCGTTATGGCGAATTTTGCGAAGAGATCTTGGTATACATCCTTACAAGATCAAACTGACGCAAGAACTGAAGCCGCTTAACCACCATAAGCGTCGTATGTGCGTGAATTGGGCTAAGCAACAACTTGAAAATGATTCGGATTTTCATCGGAAAATCATCTTCAGCGATGAGGCTCATTTCTGGCTGCATGGCTTCTAATAAGCAAAATATGCCTTATTGGTCAGACAGCAATCCACACGTAATCATTGGGCCGTACTTCTTCCGTGATGATCAAGACCGGCACATTACTGTGAATGCGAATCGCTACCGTTCAATGATAACCGAATATTTTTGGCCCCAATTGGATAATATGGACTTGGAGGACATGTGGTTCCAACAGGACGGCGCCACAAGCCACACAGCGAATGCCACAATCAATTTATTGGAAACCAAGTTTGATGAACGTGTTATCCCACGAAATGGCCCAGTCGATTGGCCGCCTCGGTCGTGCGATTTGACGCCGTCATATTATTTCCCGTGGGGCTACGGTAGGTCTATGGTCTATGCCAACAAGCCAGCGACGATTGATGAACTTCGTACGAATACTGAACGTGAAATTGCAGCAGTATCGGCCGATTTATGCTTGAAAACCGTCGAAAATTGGGTTCAGCGTCTGGACTTCTGCAACCGTGCCCGTGATGGCCATGCAAAAGAAATCGAGTTCCATACATAATGGCATTGAACGTACTTTCACGGGAATAAAGAATTTCATTGGTATCTAAAACCGGTTTTGTTTTATTTAAAAAAACTTTTGTAGCGCTCTTATTGAAAAACCCGTTAGTAACATGGTGACGCGTCATAACGCCCATGGGCGTTATGTCACACCTAAAATGGACATAAAGCCCATGGGCGTTATGTCGCACCTAAAATGGGCATAAACCGGTCACACCGGTCATGGACTTTATGTCCATCTTAGGTGTGACATAACGTCCACGGACTTTATGGCCTTTTGCGGAGTTTCGCCGCAAGGCCTGGAAGTAGTGAAACCAGCAACCTTTTACGGGTGCTCTTTATGAACACTTTTTTTTTTTTGAAGATTTGCCTCTCTTTATTTAACAAAAGACGTTGTGAATTTTTGCGATATCCACTGATAAATTCATATTTCAAAACTGCGGACGTTATGTAGCACCTAGAATGGTCATAACGCCCACGTGCTTTATGTCACACCGGTCATGGGCTTTATGTCCATTTTAGGTGCGACATAACGCCCATGGGCTTTATGTCCATTTTAGGTGTGACATAACGTCCATGGGCGTTATGACGCGTCACCTAGTAACATAGTTCTCAAATTCTATTCTATAGCAAATTGTTTACAGGGTAATTTAAATATTCGTTAAAGTGAATGTTCATATTTCAATAGAATACGCGTCGGATGGTCTTTGTACCGAGGTCTTTATGCACCGAGGTCTTTATGCAAAATTCTGCGCAAAGAAGTGCGAGATTTGTTCCATTGCTGTGAACGGTGGGAAGTTATGTTCTTACAGTTCCGGATCTTACATCTAAATCGGAGTTGGCAGATATGACTTATATTACCTTGGACAACTTATTTCAGAAAAATACCGGCGAAATTATTCGTTGGCAAAGTCTTTCGTATCTGTCTGTTGGGTAGTAGATAAAAGGGATTTAGGTTTGTAATTCCGCGTTGTTATATCAGTTGTGTAAAATCCGAAAACCCCGGTTAATTGACTTGAAATAACCGAAGAAACCGGTTCTTCGAAAATAGCACTTTCTAAAAAACCGACGTACGGTTAACCGGCAGGAATTCGGTTAACCGGTTTCGGTTTTAAATATAGTATTTACAAGTCAATATTGAACGTGTTATTCATCACATGCGACTTGATTTAGTGGAAAAGGTGCTCGAAAATTGGCGTCATCGAATTCGTTCCTGCAAAAGTACACGTTGAGGCTATTTGAAAGACGTTGTATTCAGAAGTTAATTGTATCGATTGTACTTCGCATTAAATAAAAACATTTGAATTTCCTTGAAAATAGTGTGATTTTTTTTAAAGAAATCATATCACTCAAATTGGAAAACTTTTTAGTTTGAATTACAGCTCTTGAACTAAATGGCTAAAACTGTCAATGATATTTCTTCGTTTTCAATTCAATTCTCGCTAAACTACCATCTAGTTTCCAAAATATATAGTTTCGATTAAAACATAAGCAACTTGAACAAAACCGCTATTTTGAAGTTTCGAGATTTTAGCCTACCAACCTTAGGGGCCATTCATAAATGATGTCACACTAAATTAGTCAATTTTTCACCCCTCCCCCCACCCCCCCCTTGTGACACAGGCTGTCACATGAGATCGACCCCCCCCGTCTAAAATGATGTCACATTCAAGCGAGCCCCCTAAAAAACACTATAAACAAAACATTGAATAAAACACTCTATTTTATTTTGATAAAAAATAACCTTCGATTAAATTATACGAAACAAATGTACACAGAGAACAAACTGAGATCACAACTAAGATGTCCAGGGTGACGTCAGCCAGGTTCTTATATTTACAATCGGTGGGAAGGTGTCTATAGTTGCGCTAGGGATTCTGTACTCATCAATGGCTCGCGGGTCTAATTCTTCGACATCTATCCACTCCACATCTTCCTCTTCAGTATCATTGCGAGTAATACACAACGCTTCTGAATCTCGTCGAGTCAAAATAGTAACAGGATGTACCCGAATGGCACTTTCGTGGTGTTTTTGGTGGATAACTCGTTTGTGCAAAATTGCAGATTGTTGTGTGGCGAAATAAGCTCCGCACGTTTGACAAGCACGACTCAAAAGCTGCGATTGGATGGAAAAGCACATCAAATCGTATGTCACCTAAAAACAAATCGAAAAGAGTTTAGACAATTCTGAATTTAGCTACAGTAAAGAATTTAACTAAAATTAACAAATTGTAAAATTTGTAACTTTTCCGTTCCAAAACAAAAATTAAACACCTAATTTAATAAATTTGGCTGTCATATTTTTGTTATTCACCTTACTGAAAACCTGGAGCATTGAATTCACACAGCTCGTCGATGAAAAAGTGGCATGAAGTACGAATTAGCGTGTGTCGGATTTCTATGAACCTCAAGACCATTCTCGTTCGAAATTTTCATAGGTGGAGGTAAGAATATTTTGCGAGCTCTGATATTAAGCAAAATTAATTGAAAAATTGTGACATCACAAGTTTCTGTAAGCCTCAGCCCCCCTATGTCACAAGTTGTCACGGATAGTTGCAGCCCCTCCCCCCGTTTGAGTGTGACAGACACCATTTATGGATGGTCCCTTATGTATGTATATTTTGCGCACAAACATCAGTTGATTATGGTAATGTACAAGGAAAGAGATATTATTATAAGAAATGCTTTGAGATACAATGATAGGATACGAAAGTTAAAATTCCAATGTGTATTTTGAATATTGCTTTACCCAGCTTTAATTTTACAAATACAGTAGACTCTCTCAAATTACAATCTTCCAGAAATTAGAATCAAGCAACGAACGCTGGAAAATTAGAACGCTTTTTCGTTTTACCTTATTTGACGAATTTTTGGGTTTGTTATTACTTTTTTCGCATCACTACTAAAAAGGGGAAGCACCAAATTATGCAAACATATTATAAGGCTGGTATACCAGCAGTGTGTTAGTGTTTGATGTGTTATCAATAAAAGTGGTCGTATTTTGCTATACTTTATGTACATATGTATAAAAAGTAGGTGGAAATAAGAGCTCGACAATGTCACAAAAGCGCAAGAAAAACACACTATCTTTAGAAACAAATGTGATGATTTTAAAGAAACTTGACGAGGGTGTTCAAACAAAGCGTCTAGCTTTGGACTTTAACGTCTCCACATCTGCCATCAGTTATATAAAATCAAAAAAAGAAATAATATTAGATGCTGCTTCCAACACTTTCCATGAACCAAAATGTAAATCCTTACATAAAGCTGAATATCCAGAAATGGAAGCTCGCCTTTACGACTGGTTTTTAAGTAAACGTGCAAATAAAAGCAAAAGCCAAAAAAATATTTGGTGAAATATATCGTGGTAGAGTTGAAAATGATTTTCACGCAAGCGATGGATGGTTCACCAAATTTCAGAATCGACGTGCTATTCGTCATTTAAAAATTGGTGGTGAGCTGCTGTCTAGTAATGTTGGCGAGGTCACCCCATTCTTACAGAGAATTCGTTCGAAGATCAACGAAATGGGATTAACAGATAATCAAATAGACAATGTCGACGAAACGGGATTATTTTATCACAGTCTGCCAGACGAAACCTATGTCGCCGCTTTCGAAAAAAAGCTCCATGGCATACTAAAGGAACGCCTCTCGATTTTACTAGGCGTAAACGCTGACGGTAGTCACAAACTGAAACCATTAGTAATTGGCAAAGCAAAAAAACCAAGATGTTTTAAAGGATTCAATAATCCACTTCACTATAACTTTTCTAAAAATGCCTAATTAATTAATATTGTCGCGGTGGCCGATGGAGAAATGTGCTTCGAAATTGACATTAATGTTTTGCTCCATCTCACGAGTGATTATCATAAAGCTGCTCTAAATTAGTTGTAATGTGAGTAGACGCCAAGCCTGCGTAAATCATTTAATGAGCTCTTAGGGCGAAATTGAGTTAGTTGATCTTTCTAGGCGAAACTACTGCCATAAACAATTTTGGCAATAGATAAGAAACGTAATTACTTCTTGAGAATTCAGTCTTTATTAATATTAAGGGGTTTTCAACAGAGACGCTACAAAAGTAAATCGATAGGGACAGCAAACGACGCCATATTTTTTCCCGCTCTTTTGACATTTCTCTTCAGTAAGTAATTCCATCATGGAAAGATATACGAGCCAATAACGAGTCGAAATTATTAAAATTTACTACCGAAATTTGGAGTCAGTGGCCTCAACTTTCAGAGCGCTACGTCCAATTTATGGTCGTCATAATCGTCCTACCAGATCAACAATTGAGCGTCTAGTGGAAAAATTTGAATCCACAGGCACAATTGAGCGCACATTGAGCGTCTAGTGGAAAAATTTGAATCCACAGGCACAGTACAAAATGTTCCCGTACCAGTGAAATAAAGAAGTGCCCGTAGTGTCGAGAATATTGCTGTCGCTGAGGCTTCAGTTCAAGAAAGCCCAAATGTGTCTCTCACACGTCGTTCTCAAGCGTTGGGCATCTCTGTGACGTCGTTGTGGCGAATATTGCGAAAAGATCTTGGCCTACATCCTTACAAGATCAAATTGACGCAAGAACTGAAGCCGCTTGACCACCATAAGCGTCGTATGTTCGTGAATTGGGCTAAGCAACAACTTGAAAATGATTCGGATTTTCATCGGAAAATCATCTTCAGCGATGAGGCTCATTTCTGGCTTAATGGCTTCGTCAATAAGCAAAATATGCGTTATTGGTCAGACAGCAATCCACACGTAATCCATGAGTCATCATTGCATCCCGAAAAAATTACGGTTTGATGCGGTTTATGGGCCGGCGGCGTCATTGGGCCGTACTTCTTCCGTGATGATCAAGACCGGCACATTACTGTGAATGCGAATCGCTACCGTTCAATGATAACCGAATATTTTTGACCTCAATTGGATAATATGGACTTGGAGGACATGTGGTTCCAACAGCACGGCGCCACAAGGCACACAGCGAATGCCACAATCAATTTATTGGAAACCAAGTTTGGTGAACGTGTTATCTCACGAAATGGCCCAGTCGATTGGCCGCCTCGGTCGTGCGATTTGACGCCGTTAGATTATTTCCTGACGTCAAGTCTATGGTCTATGCCAACAAGCCAGCGACGATTGATGAACTTCGTAGGAATATCGAACGTGAAATTGTAGCAGTCTTGGCCGATTTATGCTTGAAAACCGTCGAAAATTGGGTTCAGCGTCCGGAGTTCGGCAAGCGTGCCCGTGGTGGCCATGCAAAAGAAATCGAGTTCCATACATAATGGCATCGAACGTACTTTCACAGGAATAAAGAATTTCATTGGTATCTAAAACCGGTTTTGTTTTATTTATAAAAGCTTTTGTAGCGCTCTTATTGAAAAACCCGTTATTATTACAATAGTAAAGTGTTTAATTTTTGAAAGAATTGTCAACTGGACTATTTCAATCAGAAAATGCTAATATTACTATAGTATGTATGAAAAGTCATATTTAACTACAGATAATTTTTTCCTATTTCGTTTTGCTATATCAAAAACACGAACTTGGCAACATTGATTGAGATCTTAAAGATGTCTAACCAGATGTCGCATGTAATAGTATGTCTAACCAGATGTCGCATGTAGTATTGACTAGCCATAACAGGATTAAGCGTAGAATTTGGATTTGCCTGGACAACTTATTTGGGAAAACAAATAATTTTCGAAAATATTTATACATATAAAGTTTTATGTACGTAACAGCTAGAATTGTATTTTGTAGATCTTTGTTGGAGTGAGAGAAAAGCATGTGACCCTATATCAGAATAATCTAAATCCCGACAAAGTTAATATGAAACATCACGCTAATTTGGGAACAATGCTAATATTAACAAGGAACAAACTCGAAATTGTAATTAGAACAAGAAACTATCATGAAATCAAACACTACTCAAAAATTTGAGCGTAGAATTTCGAAATTTTGGAAATACGCTCGAAATTGGAACTTTAAAGCGGTGAAAAGGAAGTGAGGCCCGTGAAGCCCGAATCGTGAAATATACAAAGTTGGTCCCATATATGATCCAATATCTTTAGCTAGTGCTATTTAATTTGAATCCGTTACTTCATTTTTAAATTGACGGTTTGAAAATTAAAAACAAATAAAGGATACAAATAGGAATGCCATTAACAGCTCTTATTGAGTAAACTGTTGTACTTATTGCAATTTAAAAAGATCCTTGCCTTATTATTGAAAAACAGAACAGAGTTTAAGACGAATAATTAGTAAATTCGTAACAATATGTAGTATAGTGGACGGTAATCTACAAGAGGTGCAACAGGAGACAACTGGAAAAGGTACTCTAAGAATCACATCAACGATGGCAATGGGGATAATACGAGCATTAAACCTTATTAAGGTACAATTTAAGTACGAAGTAGCCTTGGGGACCTAACTATTACAAGCGATAATACAATTGATATTGATACAAAGGAATCACAAGTCTACCCAACAGGCACATAATGGAAAGACAGACGGGATTCTCACCTTCGGAACAGGGGACCGACCGCATTCCAGATGAAACAGTAATGGCACACTGCAATTTAACTGTCTCACGGGTCACCACGGGCGGAAGGCTTTCTAGTCGAAAGCGAGTGTGGAATCCACTGATATACCGACAGATGAAAGAACGGCAGTACAACTTTCTATCAAGGTTCCAAATGTTAAACCAGACTTTCGCCTTCCTTCAAGCAGCGATAATATGATCACGAAATACGTAAAATTACCGAACAATGAAGTCAGGTTACATAAATGTAGAGATAACAGGTGGCGCAAAAGTAAACTTCCGATGTTTTTTGGCTGTAATTTAAAAAAAAATGAAAAACTTTGATTCTTCTTGTGGATTATTTTTATTTGGTCTTTTAGTTTTTTTTACATCAAGTCGAGAATATGATGTCATGTAAATGGCCGCCGCCACAGTTTGATTGTCCTTTGAGCCCTTTTTATGGCATTTGCCATCACTTTGGCCAAAACTTCCGGCGATAGGTCCTCACATTCTTGACGGATATTGTCTTTAAGAGCTGCAACAGTCTGAGGCTTGTTGACATAAATCCGCGACTTCAAAAAGCCCCACAAAAAGAAGTCTGGAGCGGTCAAATCAGGCGATCTTGCTGGCCAGTGCAAATCGCCAAAACGGGAGATTAGGCGCCCGGGAAACGCATCCTTCAGCATATCGGTTGTGGCACGTGCTGTGTGTGCCGTTGCACCGTCCTTTTGGAACCACATGTTTTCCAATCCCAATTCATCAAGTTGCGGCAAAAAGAACTCGGTGATCATTGCTCTGTGGCGTGGCACGTCGTCTGGTCGCTGTCGACGGCGCCTCCATGACATCCTCGGCTACAGCAGCAATATTCTCTGCAGAATGGCTACTCCGGGGTCTGCTACGCCTGGCAGCATCTCGTGTTGTGCCAGTCTCTTCGAGGCGAGCGGCTAAACGTCGCAGTGTTTCACCAGTAGGCGTTGGACGGCCAGGAAATCTGCGACGAAATTCACGTTGTGCCAAAGTCACCGACCGATTATTGGTCAAATAAGTAGTCAGCAATATTCCGAGTTCTGGAGCAGTGTAGCGTACCATTGTTTATTAACGTGTATTTCGCATGTGTTTACTACACAAATGTCAAAACAGAACTGACAGTAGGGGCCAATCGCAACATTTATAGCATTTTCTGATAGGAGGACTACTTTTGCGCCACCTTGTATTTATTGATAGTTGCGTGGCGAACAAGTCGCCAATCCTCCTAATACAGTTTCCGCGATGGATAACCAGCCCATATGGCCATCGCAAGATTTTAAGAGATCTGTGGAATAGGAGTAGATTGCATGACACAGACCTCTAACATTGAGATAAATTTGTTCTTTCCTAGCGCCGAAGAGGCTAGACTGGAAGGGGCGCATGTGAGTTTGTAGAAGGTATTTAACTTTGTCTCAAAATTAGGTTGGCAGTAGGTTTTGGGGCATATACTACAGAAGGGGGTCTATGACCTTGCACAAAGGCTACCAGTCCATTGTATCGCAGAAGTTGCCACTTCATGGGATGAAACGTCATCATCGCCTTGGTCTGCAACATCTACTCTCACAGTCAGACTGCTACAACATCTCTGCAATTTGTATTTTTGACTTAAGCGAACCACAGACTTGTCATTCATGAGCATGTGCTTGGTCGATAACTTTTTATCTGACTGATAACTTTGAAAAAACAAAATACCAAAAAATTTTGTGAACATGATAGTGATCGAACAGCTTCGATTACATTCGTATTTTGTATCAAGAAGGGCGGTAAACCGACAATAAACATCAACGATAGCTGATGTTCATGCCAACAAATAACTCGCATCTCTATATAAGATGGTCAAACAGTTCGACATCTTCCTTATGTGGACGATAGGGCACTAGAACATTAAAGGGAACCATAGATCGGGTGAGGTGGAAAGATTGGGGACTACCTTACCTGCTCCTCTAGATATGGAACATGTTGGTATGTCCCTCCTGCATTCAAGCCCATGCTTAACACCGAACAAAACCCAAAATGCAAATGGTAGATTGTCTGGTGGCACAAAATGCAGGATCACCAGCCCAGTATGGACAGGTTATGACCTGAACTTGATATCCAGTCCTGTACAAGATATCCCTATGCTAGTAGTTGTGATTACCTTTATAACTATCTAGATGAAGAAGATGACGAACGTGTCGAACATTTCAGGTTCTACTGCTCGTCTTTTTGTGTGAGTAAGAGACAATATTTAGGATCTTACTTCATATTGTATCCAACAGACATTCAAAGAGTCAAGCTGGCTGATCTTAGGCCCTTTGACAGAGTACTAATTGGTTCGCCAGGGACTAAGGTGATGAAGTTTCATATTGCTTGAAGACCCTTAATCATACCAGGTAAGTTTGCAGGTTCAATGAAGAGGATGGAATATGGCGTCCCGTGGTACGACAACTGTCCTCAGTGTACTCAATAGTGACAGCCGCTTCTAAGTACATAACTAAACTTAACCGAATTAATGCCAGAGTTGTGTGAAACGAAAAATTAAAGATTTATTTGATACAGCGACAAGAATTGGAAATTTTGTTTGCGCAACAGAATCAGTTATAAAACGAGGACATTTCAAAAAAAAAAACTGTTGTAGCGACTAAATTTAGTTATGGCTACCTCAATTCGGTTGTAGCAACAGCTGAATTTATTGAATTTATTTCAAACAAATATTTCTGTGAGTGTAGGATTTCTCAGCAAGTGAAATGGGTTGGCATGCCCCAAAAGAGATATAAGAATACTCTGCGCGAACGTTATAAGGCCATCTGTAATGTTTGGACTGAAATAAAATATATGTTGAAAACGTCAACTCACCAGCAGTGTTCCAAAGATTAGACTGACGAAACAGTTGTACAACAATGTAACCAAATTGGGTGTGGGGTTATGTCGGAACCGATTTGCGACATATTCATACCCGGTTGACAGTTTAGGGGGAAAAGAATTTTGCATAGACAAAGTTTCATATGACTTCTTCCTACGAGCTTTCTTCTTCTTTAACTCTTTGATTACCGGATACAAATATGCTTCATATAGCCTTGAATAGTTTAAATCCCATCCACATTCAATTATCTTCACTTATCCCTAAGCATTCCTTAGTAGTTCTTCACATTAACATACAATGCTTAATTCAAATTTTTGTATCAAAAGTGTGATTTATACAGATTAGATATTCCAATCACAGCAACTTCATCCTTAAATAATTTTCCACATCATAAAATAATAAAACCCCAACATAAAAATCCACACAGAACAACAATACCAACACATTTGCATATACAGACAATATATCGTAGAAGAGAGTATGAAGAAGGAGACAAGACCACACAAGACCCACAGCAGACTACACCAAACCAAACAAAAGAGGAAATCCTCGATAATATTATTTTGAATACATTAGGGATGAAGACCATCGTCTTATCAATTTGTTGCACATCCCTAGTGTGATGAATCTAATACCACCAGTTGCTTCGAAAATTATACCACCCGCCCCAATTGGCAACACTTATGGTTGCCAACAATTGTCGGAAGCAAAAGCTGTGGAATTGTGGTCGATATGGTTGGAGCAACTTTCTAAATTGTTTATAATCTCAGACGAATACATGTTGAACATATTTAACATACACAAATGTACATGTACGATGAGCAAGAGGAAAAATTGCCCGAACATCTTCTCTGCACTTATTCAGCACTAGTCGTGATCCTACCTATTAAGGAACCTGGACAATATCTTGAACTTCGCGGAGCGAAATAAATGGTTCTCCGTTGGGGCGAACGTTTAATGGTATGATTGACTGCCACCAACACCTAACCTAGCCTAAGATCTTACGAAGATCGAAATATGGGTGACTCAATTTTTTTCTTTGCAATTTTTCTTTGCCATTTTATAAGGGTTTTTCTTTTTCTGTAAATAAATTCCATCTGTAGTTACGGTTTTTTGCTTTTTAGCTGACGATGTCAACTTAATTCTTCAACTTCAATATGTTGTAAACCGTTTGACAATTATTTTTGAAATATCTACTTTGGCACAATTTTTGTTGAAAGACCCTCTTTTTCGACTACGTTTTGAAAATGGTAGTACTCGTATCAACTGTTCAATTTATTGTTTCGAATCGGGATAGCTCGAACATGTTTAACATCCTCGATAAGAAAACCACCTCGTTGCTCAACTACAAGATGACAAATTGGAAGAAATTCAAAAACACACTAAAGGCTCTTTTAAATAGCAATATACCTACACCAAACAATAAAAACTTATGCAAATCTGAAATAGACCAGCACTGGTGTAAATTAAATCAAATAATCACTACTGCCGTTAAAAAAGCGTTCCAATATCATCTTCCAAAGCCCATTGGAAAATGATCAATAAACACCCCACAATAAAAACGTTACTTCTAGAGATATGCAAAATACTTTCCCTAATTAAAAAATACAACAGGTTAGAAATCCAACTTAATATTAGAACTATTAGTTTAACCAACACAAAACTTAAACTAATAACGAAAATAATAGATGACTGTATCAAAACGAACTTTAATAAGCATGTAGAGCAAAGAATAACCCAAATTAGCCCAAAAGATCCATCTAAGTTTTCAAAGAGTAAGAGAGTCTTTCTGAAATATAATGGTAACACCATTAGCCACATCAAAATTCTTTCTGATCAGGAAAATATTATTCCAAAAGCCTTCTTAATTCCAAATGACTGAGATATACAGTGGTGTGCGATGAAATAGAGTCACACACTCGTCAAAACTTTTATTCTCTGCAAATCAGTGGTTCAATATGTTTCATGTCAAGAAATTCTGAACCTGATTGACCGGTCCTCTGCTGAATATAATGCAGTCATTTTTAATAAATTTTCTACACTACTGTTCTCCAGGTCAGTGTCAGTATTTTAAAGGCTATGTAATGACGTGTGCTATAAAATAGAGACAATTACGAAAAAATATTTTTTTTGTTGTTGTGGTTAATGGTAGTTTGGATTTGAATTTGGGTACAAAGTTTAGCTTCTAAATATGATTAATGTTTATTAGTAGCATTAATAAATTGTCATTATTGGCGTTACAAAATGGGCCCATGTAAATATTGCAATCATGAGCGCCAAGAAAGAATAAAAGGGACGATAAAAGAATTCAGAAGCTACATACAAATTACTGACATAATTGGATGCTCAAAGAAAATGTTGGAGACCGGAATAAAATATAACCCCAATCAAGGAAACAGACGGTAAACCCCTGAAAATTACAGAACATTTGGAACCAAAAATATTGCGACACGTAGAGTTCGACTTTTGTGATCTCTCCGCCCTTAAAAAGCAATACGATCGGGATGTTGACAACTCTACATTAAGAAAAATGCTAACTAAAAACAATTTAAAGGCAAAAAGTGTCCGAAAAGTTCCATTTCTATCCAAACGGAACGTTCAAAAAATGTTGGATTTGACCAAGGAGCATGTGAAATAGTCCGTACGCAAAGGGCGAAATATTTTGAGGACAGCTGAAACTAAAGTGAGATTGGGTAATTATGATAAGAGTCATCTTCCTGTATGAAGACCTTCCAACAGCGAATTCAGGCCCCAGAACACAATCCAAACTGTTAAACGTGGTAGCGGAAACATATTGGAACGGGGTTCCATTGGGACAGAACCTTTATTCCAAGTTGAACAGACAATGGACGCTGCATATTATACCACTGTATTAAAAAAAACATCATGATGTCTTG
Organism: Phaonia tiefii; assembly: GCA_963931995.1. Lineage (NCBI taxonomy): Eukaryota > Metazoa > Arthropoda > Insecta > Diptera > Muscidae > Phaonia > Phaonia tiefii. The sequence goes on along the minus strand of OZ008369.1, from coordinate 157,690,828 downwards.
TGCTAAATGAGAAATGCCGTTTCGATGGGTGTTTCAACATAATATTGACCCCAAACACACATCGAAGCGAGCAAAAGCTTCGTTTGAAAATAATAGTGTCATAGTTTTAAGATGGTCTATGCAGTCGCCGGGCTTAAATCCTATTCAGAATTTGTGGCGGGACATTAAAGTGTCTATCAAAGGAATAAACCAATTTAATAAAGATGAGCTTATGACACTGGTACAATCCGCGTGGAATACATGAGTTGTGGAGACTTGATGATTCAATGTCAAGGCGTTGCTTAGCTGTGATAAAAAATAATAGTTATTTCATAAAGTACTGAGATAATATAAAGGATTAATGAAACATACATTTTATTTGACACAGCTATTTATTCTAGTTCAGATGATGAATCGCGATGACTCTATTTTAATTCACAGGCAAAACGGGGCATTTTGGAATATTTTGATTTATACTTAATTTTAAATTACGACATTAATGTTCTAAAATGTTATATCTAGTTCTTAATCGAACAATTAAAAATAAAAGTTATAAAAAAAATTTAATTTTTCTACATTTGTTTTTGTTTTGAAAATGTTGATTAGTGTTGACTCTATTTCAGCGCACACCACTGTATACGCTAATGAAATTATACAATTAAAAACGATAAAGATGTGGTAAACTTCATCGGCTGCCATTTTCAATCCGTTCACCATGATCAATGTAGCCTTCAATCGGTTTTTAGGAATAAAATCTAGTTATGACGGAATCAATGCTACAGTGACCACATTTACCGAATCTAAAAAAGCCAATAAACTAGATCATAATCAAGCAGGTAACTACTTTATACAAGCTAATGATTTAATTAATATATTTGCAAAACTTAAGAACAAATGATCGACGGGTTTAGATGGTATCCCTAATATTATTCTAAAGAATTTGTCAAAAGAAGTAATTCTTGAGTACTGAACTCTATTTAATAACTTGCTCAACAATTCATATTTCCCACACCAATGGAAAACCACCAAATTAATCATTATTCCAAAAAATATAAAGACAGGAATTATAAATAATCAACATTCTCCGAGCTTGAGGTCAGATTGCTGTTATTGTATTTACAAGAACAGCAAATCTGACCTCAATTTTTACAAGAACAGCAAATCTGACCTCAAGCTCGTAGAATATTGATTATTTATTGATAAAGAAAATGTCGAACAACAGAATAAAAGACAGGAATAATCTTAAAAATCTAAGGCCTATAAGTTTGTTACCCAACATAAGTAACATTTTTTAGAGTGACCCATGACAATGGCACTTCTCTCCCATTGGTCAGTATGGTCAAATATCCAGGTGTTATTCTCGACAGATTTCTATACTTTGACAAACAGGTCAATGACCAGATAGATAAAGCGGACAGTGCACTTCATTTATATAAGAAAATGTTTTCATTTCAGCTAATGCACGTCAAAGTTGAAGTCATTATGTATAAAGTTTCAAGCTTAAGACCATCGCAGTCATAGCTTCATCCCCTAGTACCATTTTCTATTTAATAATGACCTGATACTTGCAATAAATAAATAAAATGTATAAAGCCCTAATTGGTCCAATTCTAACATACGCTTATCCAATATGGTACAATATCTCGCCATCATATATGGAACGCCTCAGAAAATTTAAAAGGAGAATGCTGAGGGCATGGACATCGTTGTACAGAACCCCGAGCAGTGTTTTTTTTTTTAAATTCTATTCGAATTAAGAAATCTACAAAGCAGCGGGAATCTGCAGAAATCTACAAAGCAGCGGGAATCTGATACATATAATCAACCTTATTAGGAGTCATATCTGTAGGTGCACCAATGTCACCGAAAACATTCTAATTAGGCACCTTTTTTTGAAAGCGAGGGCTACTTTGAACTGGCGCTATTAAACGGATTTACCCCTCCAGAAGTATTCACCTTTCTCGATCACAATGGATATGTCCAAAATAAAGACATAATACCAATTCTATACCACACAGAGCTCAGATTTACTCGATTCTACTCGCGAGTGAAAAATACTCGCGAAGAAGAGTACTCGAAGAGTACGAGTATTACAAAAAGTTTACTCTCCACTCTTTTATTTTAGGTGGGAGTACTCGCGAGTACTCCTTTTTAAAAATTAAGAGTGGGAGTAAAAATCTTCGAAATAGAGTGAGAGTTTACTCTAAGAGTGAAATCGAGTGGCAAAATAGAAACTGTTTGTTTTTGCTAATTTGTGTGTGCGTGCAATGGCTTTTGGTGTTGCTATGGACTGAGCTGTGGAGAGGTGTTTGACGAGGGTGGACTGAGGAGGCTTGTGAGTGAGAATTATATGAACTGCTTCAAGTTATACTAGGAGTCCCGGCTACACAAGTCTCCGTTGAACGAGCATTTAGCGCATTGGCATTAATAGTGACGTCAAGACGAACCAGCCTTAAAAAGGAAACACTCGACAATATTTTGATACTAAAATTAAATAATGAACTACTTAAAAATATAAAATATTATTAAAAATTCAGTGCATTTTACAAATATACCCTTTTTATTTCCATCCTTATTTTATTACACGTGTAATAAATAAATTTAATAAACAATAATAACTAATAAACAATTTTGGTAACACTCGTAATCTTTCGTAATCACTCGAATTACTATACTTGCTACTACACATACACACATACACACACGCACACACAAATCGGCAAAAAAAAAACTAAAGCCAAAGAATAAAATGCTCCCCTCCTTACTCCTCAGTCACCTATCCACACCGCAGTCCATAGAAACACCAAAAACCATTTGCTTTACTGTACTTGCTACTACACACACACATACAAATCGGCAAAAACAAAACTTTATAAAGCCAAAGAATAAAATGCTTGAAACTTGAAAGAAAGACTGAAAGAGTACTCGGCAAGAGTATAATCTGCTCGATTTCGAGCGTATTTTACTCGCACTCGAAATCGAGCAAAGCATATGCGCTCGTATTCGAGTGGCATAGAAAAATCGAGTATACTCGATTTTTTTTTCACTCGCAGGAGTACTCGCGCTCGAATTCGAGTAGAGAGTGAAACTCGCTCGAAGATTTCGGAGATCTGATACCACATATACAGAAGAGCAAACAATAAAAATATTATTTGTAGAACTCTGACCAATGTAAACAAACGTTTTTATTGCACAATATCTCCCATAGATTAAGCACAGTCGCTAGATACAGCTAAAAATGATGGGGGCAACCTCTCTAGATAATTATAGAACCTAGGACCTACCCTAAGCCTCCCCCATCCCTCGCCCCTTAACTTTAAGTCTTTTAATATATAATCACAATAATTAAGCATTGTTTTTTCCTTACATATTTCTTTCGACAACATATTAAAAAGACTTATCTAGTAATAGCTTTTAAGTCAATCAGTCACTCACTTCATAAAACGAAAACGCATACTATGGCCTAGAGAGCTCGACTAGAGACAGGGTCCATACCTAAAAACTTGTACTCTTTTGTTTATTATGTTAAACTATTTTGATCAATAAAATAAACTCACAAAAAAAAACGAGGTGACCGCCAACGAAAGAAATGTAAGGTGGTCTGAGCAGTCTACCAGCAGTCTACCAGGTCTACCAGTATGATTTGGTCGATTATATATTGAGACATGCAACCATTACATTTCGAACTAAATGCAACCAACTAAAAATTTATCAAAAGTCGTATGATTTTGTTATATTTTTCCAATGACATTTGGTGAAATTAGTTTGACCATCTGAACTTCACTTTACTGTTATTACTTTATAATTAGTATTACCAACTTTACACTTGAAGAGGCTTTGACCAAGTGCTGTTCATAATATGGCAATAACATATTACAACAACAAAAATCGTTAACTATAACGTTGCTACGAACAAACATGTATCAAAATCTCCCAAATAGAGCGTCAAGTTAAGAAAATGACCTAATTTAAAAAATTCCTAAGCAGTATGTACAAAATGATAGAGGGCGGATCAATAAGTCCGTGACTTTTTAAATGAAACACAGTTTTTTTTTTTTGCAAACAAAAAATTTATTTTTCAACATAATCTCCTTTTAGCTCCTCCATACACTTACTTAGTTCAACGTTTCTCCAATTTTTGAATCCCTTGCAAAATATAGGATTTTTCGAGGTCAATAAAATAGTAATTTGTTTGATCAATAATTTCATCGTTGGAGCTAAATCTCTTTCCACCAAGCCATTTATTTAGGTTTGCAAATAGGAAATAGTCACTGGGGGCTAAAATTCGTAGCCCAATTCATGAAATTTTGCCATTGAGACTACACACGTCTGCACCCGTTCGTTTATGGTTAATTGAGAGCAAACGCGGCACCCATCTTGCAACCAGCTTTCTTAAACCCAGCTGATCATTTAAAATCGAAACCACACTGCCATGTGAAATGGCTATGGCATCAACAATCTCACGCACATTTACTCTTCGACACCATATCATAGAATTTTCGACATTTCCGAGCGTATTGACCTCAATTGGCCGTCCAGAACGTTCAGCGTCATTTGTACTTGTGCGACCACAACGAAAGTCAGTAAACCACTTTTTTTACCATTGAAATCGATGGTGCAGAGTCCCCATAGTATTTATCAAGCTTTTCCTTGGTTTTATTGACGGTTTTTTTTCACAAAAGATAATGTTTAATGAGCACTGGAAATTCACGTTTTTCCATTTTAAAAAAATGCACGAGGTAGTATGTTTTGAACAGCTGTTAAACGCAAAGAAAATGAAGGAACTTGCTCAAAATATGACAGTAGTCTATTAATAGGTGGCACTTGATGGGAGCAGTGTTGCATTTCATATAACTACGAGGGAAGTTCGAAAGGTCACGGACTAATTGATCCGCCCTCTATAATTTCATTTACATCGTGCGACAAGTTACTAAAAATCTGTGAAATTAAAAATTTTATTTTAGCTATTTTTATAATTTTGGGATCATATTAATGAAAGCACCGTTGAAATACTATTTTATTGTGTAGGTCGAAAAGTAGGTAATTTTCGCGATTGGACGCTCCCCGCCGCACTCAAGTTATGAACATTAGGGTGGAGTATAAAGTACTTTTTTTTAATTTGAAAATTCCACACTCGGAAAGACATTTAGTTTGGGATTCTTCATAATACGAAAATAAGGTACAAATTTGTAAATATCATTTGAGGTCGCGCCACGCCCTTGAAATTTGGAATTTTTAGCAATTTTGGCATTTAATTCAGAAAATCCTAAAAGTTAACGAATCAACTTATTCGAAATCTCAAAGTTTGAACTTGTTCAGTACCCAAGGGGCAAAGAAGAGGATGATCGACCAATAATTTCAGTTTTGGCATCGATTTCAATTTTAAGGAAAGTTTTTGAAGAATGACAGATTTGGCTTATTTTACTTTTTGCAATTTTTCGACAATAACGATTTTTTTTAAATTTCTGCAGGACGGGTCTTATTGGTAGGAAAATTGTGATCATTTATTGATCATCAATTCCAAAATTGGTTCAGGGGTTCCAAAGATACACACCTTCAAACATGCGTATTTTTTAAATTTTCGTCATAATTACCATTTGCAGTCACTTCCAGTGTTGCCGTTTGAAATTTATTTTCCGCCCAAAATTTCCCCTAAAAATTGCCCAAAATCAACAATTTATGCCCAAAAATTCAAGAGTTGAAAAAGTATACCCTGACGTTATATATTAAAAGTGAGGACCTTTTTTTTCTTTATAACACCTCACTCTTCCAAATGCTGTAAAGTATACTCTTTTGGAGCATGAAGATGTTGGAAAAATAAAAAACTTTTTTTTTTAAATTTGTATTTTTTTAAAAAAATTTTCTTTTAAAAATTTTTATTTTTTTAAAATTTGTACTTATTATAAAAATTTGTATTTTTTTTTAAATTTCTATGTGAATAACATAAAATAAAAAAACAAATTACATTACATACATTTAAACAAAAATCAATAATTCAGTATTTTTTTTTTGTTGTTTCTAAAATTAGTTAAAGTTGTGCTTTGGTTATATAAGTTTATATAAAATAAAATTAAAAAACAGTTCAAATAAATATTAAGGAATTCATTATATATATTAAATACATTAAAAAAATCAAAAATGCAGTCTTTTTTTTTATAAAATTAGTTAGTTATGCTTTGGTTAAGGAATTCATTGTATGTATTAATTACATTAAAAAAGCCAAATCAGTAATTTTCCAGTAGTGCAAAATAGCGTTCTATTTGTTTTTATGTCTCTATTTCTAGCATTCAAAATAAGTTCCTGGCCATATTGGAGATCACTAAAGGAGATGCAGTTTCCATTTATAATTTAATTAAAGACGTTTTCTTCTTGCAATATTCGCGTAACAAATTTGATTGGTTTGGCAACAGATAGTACGAATGTTATGGCTGGCGATATTGGCGGACTTAAAGCTTTGCTATGCAATGACGTAGATTTATTTGATATGAAGTGTACATGCCAGTCATTACACCTGTGTTCAAGTTACGCTTACAAACATTTACCAAAAACTATTGAAATGCTTTTCAACATTTATAGCCTTTTCTCACATATTGTCCTAAACGCATATATTAACAGTGAATAGTGAAACCTCAGAAAATATTATGTATATGCCAAACTATATAGTTTTCACTGGAGGGAGTAATATTAAGAATTATTAAACAATGGGATAGTTTACAATTATTTGTATTTCCTGCTTTTATGACGTACAAGGCGTTCCACCTGCACATCTTGCGGAAAGAATGACCAAACAAGTAAAATGTTATTTTCTGTTTTTATCATACCTATATATACTGTCGGAAAGTTCAAATTTGCCGTATTTATATTCCAGCTTAAAAAAAATGTTCTTCTGATTTTAAGCAATTTCATTAAAAAGGCATTGATTAATAAGAGTACTGATATCGATTATAAAAATAAAGATAATCAAATTTATGTTGCAAACATATATATTGGTACAAAAGCAGAAACTTTTATAAAAAGCAACTTAACTCAGAATGAAGTGAACGTTAATATTTTCGAATTTTATGTTGAGCTATTACATTACATTAACTCTAAATTTGACTTTAAACGTGATGGTGTAAAAACTATATGTTTACCTGCACTAATTAAAAAATACAAAATCAATAAGTTTGAATAAGTTTGGTGAACATCAAAATGTAAAAACGGCAAAAAAAAAATTATCCATATGCCGCAAACAAAAGAATGCCCTAAATCCGCCCAACTCATAAATTTAAAATTTTTTATGACCACTTTTGGGCATAAATGCCCACTTTCGGCAACACTGGTCACTTCACAGAGAATAACCGATTATTCAAATTTCAGGGTTCATCTCCTATTATTGCCTGGTGATTAGTCCTTCATTCTGAAAGTAAAGATACAATTTACAAAATCTTAAATAAGTTTGGTTATGTTACTTACTATAGAATTTACTCAATTTTCTTCTAGTTCAAAATATTCATGTTCTGAAGCAATAATCTCAAGTCCATCCTGTTCTTCATACTCTTCGACGGACGAATTCTGTGTGGAATAGATATAGATAGATAGATAGCACTTCTACTGGTAAGGGGTTTTTGATTGTATTTGCTCGTTGTTTTAAATAGGTACTGGACTGCAACGGATCACAACTATCCATGGATCTATTAACAACGTGTGTAATATTGTCTAATCGACTGCATTTTCTTGCGTGGCCCCTTCTGTAGCACTTGTATAATTTATTTCGGGATTCAGATGCATGTTCCCCAAGGCAGCCTACAGGAACTAAACAAGTATCTATTATTTGGTGTCCATGTACTAAGACTTTGTGAACAGTGGGCGACATGGGGTACCAAGGATACTTTTTGTGATATGCCACAAAAACTTTAGCACAGAAGGCTTTAAACTTTTCCGAGTTTATATCGTACTCGCAGTTAGTTGTTGTTAAAATGGTATGAAAACTTTGTAGAATATCAAAATCAATATCAAGAATTGATGACAGTAAAGCTGCATTGGAAAATTCTCTTCTCGCTGTGTTGCCTTCATTGGAGTTTCCACTGCCATTTGAAAGCGGCTTGTCTACATTTAGGCCCATTTCTTTCATCGTTTTTAATTGTAACAGTCTTTTTCGTGCTGCTAGTTTAAGCTTGTCGCAGTACTTGACATGCCACTTTATAAGCTCAATTCTACATGAGATTTTTAAAACAAACTCGAAAAAGCGGATCCAAGCGTGCAAAGGACTGATTCCATATTGAAGAGCGTGTGCCTTAGCCATGAAAACCTTCGAGTTTATATCTTTAATGTAGAGTACTTGATTTGGCTTCGCTCCATAGATTGGGCAAGACTGACAAGAGTTGGTTCCTGACTATGTTTAAGACTTTACCATCTATTAGTGTCATGTGTCCAGTATAATCGACATATATATATTTTTCTTTAAATTTATACAAATATATTTGCAAGTTGCGAATCTGGGCATCCAAATTTTCCTTTTCAGCTAATATGAGTGCCGTAGTTTCCTTAATGAATTCAATCTTCAATGACCTGCAAAATCTAACAGATTGCGGAGTCTTATTGAGCCAAATAATTTTTTGCGTCTCATTTATCAATTTCAGTGGGACAGTTGTAGTAACGAACAGTTTATGTTTTAGAAAATATTTACAAGAGAAATTCTTTTTTTTTGATTCTGGTGTATACTTATGCCGCTTGGCTCGATATGTCACTATCAGCCGTGTCAGATATTGATCCTGATCAATTTTTCCTTTGTTTTTATATAATAGCTCGCGATTAAGAATAATCAAATGAGTATTGAATATACCACATGTGTAAGCACATTTTTCTTTGTGGCTGCACGGTTTGCGAAAGGATAAAGCCAACGGATCCTTATCAGCGTATCTCGGAAAAAATATAATCTCTTTTAGATAAAAAAAAGGGGACTAAAACATCAAAAAACTACTTTTTATGCCTGTTTGTACGTTTATTATTCGTTCTTTGTATAGGATCACTTTTTCTTTTCCCGACGTTTATACTCCCAACAGTTGCTTCTGCCATCTCTGCTTTTTAAAAACGTACTAGATTTACAACTCACTAAATAAAAACAGAAGCTACTACAAAATGTAATAGAATACTTACCGTTTTACAGTTATTAAATACTTGCCATAACAATTAATTTCATTATAACCCTAGACGATTCACTAATAGCTCTTAGTAGTTTTTTGCATACTGATATATGGAAATGTTGCATTTTGGTATGAACCGATATTTTTGGTATTCAATTATAGTGAAACTATTGATATTTCGTATGATTTATAACAACTATTAGATAGATTTTAAAATGTAGAACTGGATTCAGTCAAAAAAGTTAAAAACTTCAAAAGTGGAATTGTTGCGGTTTGTTATGGACCTCCTCAATTCCTTTTGGCCTAAGTTTTAATTTAGAATTAAGTAGGATTTTCGCATTTCGTATTTATATACTGACTTTTTATGAATCCATTTTCCAATAAAAATGCAACGCACTGTCAGCTGACATTTGTTTGGGTTCATCCGCAAAAAGCTTCTTTTTTAATTCATTAATACTCTCACAACTACCAGCTGCTTTCAAAACAACAGCCAAATCTTTTTCATTTAAGTTTTTTGCTGAGACTGTGGCAGCATGTATGAGTAAGGGAGATAATTTGTTATTCTGCTCTGAAAGTTCCGCGGCTAATTTTCTTTTCAGACGAGGACCAGCACGTTGGTAATCACATTATGCTTTTGGCAAGCCATTTTCAGTGCTTCCCTTAAATCTTTCCAGAGTTACAGTTCGGCAAGTGTTTATTTATAAAGGGTCCGCCATCTAACGTTTTTTTTCAACTAGTGCTTATTTCGTGAATTGTAGCACTTAGCTCATGTCTGATTTGACAGATAATTAGTTTTATCCATTCGCTGAACGAATATGGTTGTGTATACGCTTGAACAACGCTGGGAATTATTACGACATTACTTTGAAAATCATGGTAATGTTGCAGAATGTGTGCTACACTCGATGTTTTGGTCCCTGTTTTTGAAGATCGCATTATCAGCCGCAGAGCTGATGTCGTTTGGCCACCTCGGAGCTGCGATTTGACACCGTTGGACTATTATTATTTGTGGGGTGCCCACGGCGACAAGCCAGAGACAATTGACGCTTTAAAGGACAATATTCGTGAAGCCATTGGTGAAATACAGGTGCACACAATCGATAATGTGCTTCAAAATTGGACCGATCGTGTAGGCTACTGCATGGCCAGACGAGGCAGCCATTTGAATGAAATTATTTTCTATTATTAACCGGAAGGATTGTACTTTCAAATATAAAAAGAAATTTGAGAAAATATTCAGCAGTTTTTTTTAGCATTTTCAAAAAAAAAGAGTTATTTGGCGGACCCGTTATAATTGACGAAGGCTTTAACTTTTTCATTTATTGACTTAATGTTCTCGTTATTTAAATGTTTTTGTGCGATACTTTCCAATATGTGCTGTTGTACGGCGTCTCCTGAGTGATTGTTGTTGCTCCAAATGTCAACCAGCTCAGCACGACTACATATTGTACTAGAAAAATTTGATTTTATCGAAAACATGTGGATTCGGACAAAAAGGATGAGTTTCTTATTAATCTGAACTTTGGTTAATAACTGCTCACTGACAACTTTTTGCAACGCTTTGCCAAGCAAAAGTACTGATCCACGAAACACAACTATGTACACTTGTTAAGCTCATTCTAAAAATACACATAAACAAAACACGGTACAATTCGGCAAAATCACATAACAACGACACAAACATTGGTAAACTATAGTTTTACATACATGGACAATCGTTTTCCATATTAATCCTTTTCACTTTTGTGTAAACTTTCGCCAGAACAAACAATCAAAGTTGCTAAATTTTTCCCGCCAATTTCATACAAAACGTGTGGTACATAATCAGCTGACTTTAACAGTGCGCAAGGAGAACAGTGTTGCTGCACATGTTAAAGTTAAATATTTTTTATCTCACTAGGGTGTTTAAAAATAAAAAATCGACAAAATTTTAAAATACTTAACAAAAAAATTGACTTTATTCCAAAAAAAGGGGAAAAAACCACAGTGCCATTAGTCATGTGAGTGCCTCTCAAAACCCCGTTCGGATACGGTGTAAAATTGTCGGCTCAGTCAAAACTAGACAGCGCACAGCTCAATGATTGTGGGAAGCTTCCACCTGTCCCTTAATGGGATGTAGTGATACAATATCTATTTTATTTTGGCTGTTTCAGATAGACTGGTTTCGGTTTGTATTTTATGTTCAATTAATCGAATTTTATGGTTATCAATGAGGTGCACAATAACGTCTTGAAAGATTCTTGAATTTCGCTTTGAATGTAATGCTTATTTTCCATTCCAACTATTTGTATTATCCATTTCAGCCCACAACTACATTTTCCATTCACTGTGCCCATTTATTGCAGCTTGCAAAAGACTTTTTGTACAAGTAATCGTAGATTTTGTAATATTCTTCCAGATGTGAAAATTACGGCAGCTATTTGCTCGCAAAGCCAATTTTTTGCACATGTTGCCCATGAATTCATGTAACCGCAGCCAACAATAAAATACAGGATGAAATTAACTTTAGCCAAATATGAAACGTATTTATCAAATAGAAACGTAAAAACCATTTGACGCTCTTGAACGCAACGCCCGAATCGGTACCGACGAAGACAGTCATTGTAAGGAAAATGAATTCTCGCTGGATATAAAACATCGTAATGCGCCATTGAATGTTTTATATGCGGATGCGAAGGGAATCGAATATGAAAATTGTGCGACTTCAAGTATTTACTTAAATTTCTTTGGTCAACAAAGTTCTAGTACAACCACAGAGAGGAACAAGGGCAATGACAAATAGCAATGAATTATCTTTACGATCGCGCTACAAGAGGTTGTAGTTATATGCGACACAATTTCAAATATTGATTAAGTTATGAAAATATTTGTCGTTTATACCAATTATCTGTTCAAGGAAATCAATTTGGGTGCGTCCCAATAATTTGCTCCCATGATTTTGTTGGACGATAAGGACGCCAGCGATTTGGTTTATGTTTATGAGAGGTTTATGTTTTATCAGTTCCTGGGTATTTTGGGTGATGAGTTGGTATGATACTTTTCCAAAGTTTTTACATCGTCATAAAAATTCATACTAATTGCGCTCTCACATGTTTTACAAAATCGACAAAAAAAAGTCTGCTATTAAATATTTAAAGAAATCGGGTCAGGTTGTCTACAATATAAAAGAATAATATACTCACCTTTTTAAATAAAATTGAGGAAATTATAATTAAAATAGTGAATAATCAGTTCATAATGAGAAAATTCCATTATAATCTTATACTGGGGAATACCTAGTGGCCGTCTGTGGTGTAATGGTAGTGTGCCCGCCTCTAGTAGATGAGATCCTGCGCTCGATCCCTGCTCAGACCACCTTAAAATTTCTTTCGGCGGCTGTCACCTCGCATAGTGACGGCGACACTATCGAGTATTTAGCCATGAAAAAGCTTCTCAAAATACTGTTCGGAATCGGAGGAAAACTGTAGGTCCCAATCAGTGAGTGAAAACTGGAAAGTGCACAGCTCAGTGATTGTGAGTGATGAGATGTAATGGGAAACAATTTTTTTCCTGCTTCAACTTAGGAACATTTCTTGTAAATTTGTGAAATTTCTTTAAAAATTGAGAAGGATTCACTTAAAACTTTGTATTTAATTTTTAATAGGAAAAATTTCAAGTAGTTTATTAATATTTAGAAAAATCTAAATTACCATTAACTTAGTTTTCTTTTCAATTACTGCCAAGCCCCCTTTCGCCGACACTTTCAGGATTGTCGAAAATACTGTAGCAACATATATCTGTACCATCAGCATAAGAGAGCACCATGTGGCTTCTGTTTCTGATGGTTTAATTTGTATTAACTGTAAATGTTCTCATTTGTATGTTCATTAGGATGTTTAAGAGATTGCACGAAATATTGTCGCCTTGCCTCAGGCCACGTCGGCTACCGAATGCATCGGCCATTGAGTAAAATTGATATAGAGGTACATTCTCGCTTATCTGGTGTTTAATTTTACACTTTTCATCGTTATGTAGGTGTCAAGGAGGCATATTCCACATAAATTGACTTATACCAGGTGGAGTTACAAGAACTGTTGTATTAAGTTTATCATGTCGTTTTGGTGGATAACTGTGAAATTTAAATGCAATTTATACTTTTTTTAGTGATTTTTATTGCTGGTATAAATTTGTGATATATTTAGAACCACTATTTTACCACACAAACACGAAATGCCGTTCTTGTTGACTTGTTGGCTGTTTTGGACTAGTGCCTCTATCTGGGATTATTTAACCCATGCATTCCAACATCCAATGTTCATTTCCAACCACACCAATAACGTTATATTGAATGAGTGAAATGGTGTGTCTATATAAATTGTACTCTATAAGTTCGGAAAGATCTTTACCAATCTTTACTGGAGATTTAGTGTTAGACTCAGAGCAATCTTCCAAGATGTGTCAGCATAGTTGGTTTCGTAAAGCTTTTTTTTAAGCCAAAAAATAGTTGAAAAGTGTCGACTTGCTTTTCGTGGACTTTTATCGCGATTTGGATTAATGTAGATATCTAATCGGTTGCAGACTTTCTAGGTCGAAATCCACACTGATATGGTCCGATAGGAATACGTCAGAGTCTTTAACAGCCCTTTAAATAGGCCTTCAGCAACTGCAGTTTTGGTAATTTTTGGTATTCTTGTCCTGCTTAGGGTGATGTCAATCGATACCGTAATAATTTCTTCGATCCATTCCCTCCTCATACTTTGTTAGGAGTGGTCCAAATTCAGGTATCTTCTTAAATCATATGTTATTTTGACATTCATAATTTTTTTCTGTTCAACATATTGACTATCAGTCAGTATCATACCTTCGCGGACCAAAATGAGTCGATTGACTCTTGAACCATGTTGGGAAATATTAACTCTTGGCTAACTCTTGCAATCGGCCATCGAATTTGGCGAAAAATTATTATATAATAAAATTATTTTCTAACGAGGCGCATTTTCATCTTGACGGCTATGTAAACAAGCAAAACTGCCGCATCTGGGTATCGATTAACGCCGTACGATATTGTCAAGAAGCCAATGCATCTATAGAGAATGACAGTTTGACATTTTGTGGAGTGGTTGCATCATGGGTACTTTGTTTTGATGCGTTAACATCTATAGGCGCGTGTAGGGACTAAATTCACAAAGTGAATACATCCAAACAAATTTTGTCCGACTGCGTTCACACAGTTTGTGAGACTGCGATCACACAGATTGTCCGACTGCGATCATAGATTGTTTGGTGTTAAACTCCTCCGAAACGGCTGGACCGATTTGTATGAAATTTTGTGTGCATATCAGGTAGGTCTCAGAATCGGCCAGCATCTATTTTTCATACCCCTATTTGATAAGAGTGACCCACCCCTATGGTTGGTTGGTTGAAAAGGCTGCAAGACAGCACGCTGTCTAGCACACTTACGCTAAAGAAGCCAATTGTGATTCCTGCAGTTTCCTCCATAGCAACTATTGACTAGTCGTCTAGCCAATTTTCCCTTTAATAAATTTGTCTATGAGACCTACAGGAATATCCTGTAGGGCTACGGTGCTAACTAAATATGTACCGCATATCCTACTTCTCAGTCCTGCCAGAGCAGGGCAATCCAAGAGAAGGTGTTTCGTCGTTTCCTCGTCCTCTTCGATGCAGCATCTACAGAGAGTAGAGTCCCAATCTTAGGGCGTGTTTTCCTACAAGACAATGTCCCGCAAGTGTTCCTATCATTGTGGATAACCTGCCTCTCGGCAAGTTAGTACCCTTCCTGTCCACCTGTGGCCAGAGGACCCTGGCTTGTTTGCAAGTTGAAGTAAGTCTCCAATTGTCCTTGAACATATTATCGGCCCACTGCCTGATCTGCAAACGGCAGGTAGAGATTGGCATACTAACACTTTCTTTTGCCGCAAGAATCTGTGCCGCAGTGCCCTGTCTAGCTAACGCATCCGCTACGCAATTGCCTGGAATGTCGCTGTATCCCGGTACCCAGATGAGCCTGATGTCAAAATACTCTGCCATCACCCTAAGTGATGAGTGCCATTCTTTCACCGTCAGGGACGTAGCAAACATGGCTTCCAGGGATTTTATAGCAGCCTGGCTGTCTGTGTAGATACATATTCTCCGGAGGGTTGTGACACTACTTTTAAGTAGTTCAGCAACCTCCAGTATGGCGTTAATTTCCGCCTCAAATGCACTACAGTGATCAGGCAGCTTGAATGAGATATTTACAGTTAGGTCCGGTGAATGGACCCCATTGCGTACTTGCTCGTCCAACTTTCCGTGAAAAATCTGATACTACCACCAGTGACTTTTCCCAGGTATTCCTGTTCGGAATAGCAGATTTGTTGTTGGTAGAAGGTAGGGGATACAGTAGTCTGTTTTTATTGGAATAGAGTTGATCCGGTGTAGTAATTCAGCGTGTCCGGAATGCACCGATATCAAAACGCCACAATCTCTGATTCTCACCAGGGATGTAGCGGCTGCCGAATCGGCCATGATATCAGGAGTACAGATGTTCAGGATAGCACTAAGTGCAGTACCTGAGGTCGTGCTCATTGCCCTACTAACGCTAATCAGTGCTGATCTTTGAATTTTCATCAAGGAATTCAGAATATATTTCTTTTGGAGGGACTTCCACCAAACTACGATGCCATAGAGAAGTATTGGTCTGACTATTGCCGTATAAATCCACATGGTGATCTTAGGAGACATTCCCCAGCGCTTTCATATCGGTCCTTTACAGCAGTGAACATACTCCTTTTTCTCCTCCACATTCGGTTTCCAAGACAGTTTTCTGTCGAGAATTATCCCCAGATACTTGACCTTTTCCGTCACCTGTAATTGCACCCCCTTAACTGACGGCAGTTCAAATGTGGGTATTTTATATTTCCGAGAGATCAAGATAAGCTAGGTTTTAAGTGGGTTAAGCGATAGTCCGGTGTTAGAAGTCCAGTTCGAAATCAGACTAAGTAGGCTGGTTGTACGAATGCTCAGTAAGTAGAGGTTTCTATTCGTAGAGATGATAGCAATATCATCGGCATAGGCAAAGACCTAGCATTCGGCCCTGTCCAATTCAGGAGCAGTTCATTGACAGAAGTTAACCATAACAGTGGAGGCAGAACTCCCCCTTGCGGTGCCCCCCTGATAACGTTGCTAGCATTTCTAACACCACCCCATTCAGCTTTGATGGGTCTATCCACCAGAAGCCTACCAATTAGGCGTGTCACTAAGCTATAGACTCCTAGATTCTGTAACGACCTAAGAATCGCCGAAGGTTGATTGTTATTGAAGCCTCCCCCGATGTCCAGGAAGGCCCGCAAAGCGAAGACCTTATTCTCAAGAGAGTTTTCTATTATGCTGTCTATAGAGTGGAGAGCCGTCTCAGTTGACCTGCTCTTGATATAGGCATGCTGAGAACTCGATAGTAGATTCTGTGGAAGATTACATCGAACATGAATGTCCAGTAACCTTTCAAATGTCTTAAGAAGTCCTTTGGTTTGACATGAGAGCATTTGCCCGCTTTCGGGACGAAAGCCACTTTGGTTTGTTTCCAATTGCTAGGAATGACTCCCAGGATAAGGAAGCCCCTGAAGATTGCGTCCAACCAACTACAAGATAGGTAGTATAGTGCTTCCTGTAGTTGCGCGGGAATTATCCCGTCAGGTCCAGCTGATTTATAGGGCTTAAAGCATTTAATGGCCCACATCAGATTCTTTCTGCTCACTATTGAGCGAACTTTTTCTATGCTAGGTGAGTTTCAGCCTAACTCTTCTGGCTGATGACCTGCATTCCTGTCATCGTTGGGAAAGTGGGTATCCAGGAAAATCCCAAGAGACTCTTCAGATAAATACGTCCACATTCAATCGTCTTTTATTAAGAACTCCGCACACGGTGGGTTTTTAGCGAGCACGCATCTTAAGCATGCAGTCTGGTTGGTTCCCTCAATGGATCCACAGAAGTTTCGCCAGGATTTCCGTTTGGCCTTTCTGATTTCACCTTTATATAGATTATGACTAAATCTTGTAAACGTCGTAATATATTTTTGGCCTTGTTGAAAAACCGCCTAATGGACGATCTTAGATTATGAAACGTTCCACCAATGAGGCTTTTTGTTACCCTTGGCAGCATTATAACCACTGCTCTTCCAGCTCTGGCACATTAGTCGGAATATTCGGATGCTTACCTAAGAGTTTCCTTAGGCGCCCATGATAGTCGTTCCAGTCCGTTTTCCTATATTTTTTAAAAACTTCCTTTTTCAGAGGTTTAATATTTATGTGGAAATGTAGATATCTATGTTCAGGAAATGAGTGATCAGAAAGTACGCTCCAATCGGATACAGCGACATAGTCGCAAACTAGTAGTAAAGTTAGGTTTAGTACTTCCCTCCTAACCGAAGTTATGAAGGTCGGTTCCTCGCCTCTATTACAGATAGTCAAGGTTTCGCTTATAATGAAATTAAAAAGAGACTCACCTCGATCATTGGTGCCTGTACTCGCCCATATTGTATGGTGCGCGTTGGCATCGGCACCTATAATGACGCTACAATTCCGTCTTTATCCCTGACGCACTCCAGAGAGGGTGATTCAGTTTGGTCGTGCTCCATGTACGATGATACTAACCAGATGCCCCGCTGGCCGTTTGCCAGCGAGAGGCTGATGGCGGTTGTATCGCTATCACTCAAATTTAGCAATAAGAGAGCATTAGATTTGTTTTTAATGAGTATGTAAGATCTTAGCCTACCTGGGTTTGATAGAACGAAGGTGCTATATCCATTGAGCCTGATACCACACATACGATCATTGACCATCCATGGTTCTTGTATCAGGGCCACACCAGCCCCCCCCCCCTTCGCAAGATGGAGAATGAGGTTGGCAGATGCTGCCTTACTGCGATGAAAATTTATCTGCAGGACTTCCATCATCTACAGGATCTTCAACACCTTGTGCCTCGATGACGATTGTCTCGTGATCACCCTCGCTAGTGATGGACCAATCTCCGAGCCAGGCAGAGCTGGCCAGGTCGCTGATGCTGCCCCTATCGTCATTCAGTAGTGCTTCTTTAGCATCTACCGCCGTTATAGAATGCTTTCCAGCATTTACATCTGTGAGTTCCGCTTTTGACTCAGCCAGTTTGCCACTCAGCGTATCCACTTTGAATACCCTGAGGGGTACACTCAGAAAAACAAATTGAATTTGGCCTTTGGACTCCTCTAGGGGTTTTAAGGAGTCCTGGTTTAGGACCAAAACTACCTGCCGGGAGGTTCCTACTGGGTCCTCAACCTTGACCACCTTCCAATCCTTTGCAGGAATGGAGGGATTGCAGTGGTTGATTATCTTTAGGATCTCCAGTGGATCAGTAGGTGAGTTTGACGGAACCCAAACCCTACTCCTTGGTCTAGAAGGTAAATCCTTCCTACCCTATCCTATCCTACCCGACTCATGGCGGACTTATACAATCGCGCTGCTCGTTCATCAGAGCAGCCGATAAGTTTAATGATTCCCTGGAACCATCCCGCGTCTTCGCAGAATAGCACAGGACCAGGGTTGTCGTTGACGATGACCGTGAACACCGTAAGAAGGGCTCCTTCTACGAGGCACCATTTATCCTTGGGGATACGTCCATCCTGGAAACCTTCATCCAAGACCACAATAATTAGGCTGTCCTTCGCAACATCACTAAAGGACCTGCCGAGCACTGGGTGACTTTTATGCCCTTAGGGACCAGATTTTTTATCCTCCTCCACTGAACGCTGTCTTTTAGTAACAGCCAGTTGAAGCTTTGTCCCTACAGACTTGGACCCCCCACAGACGCCCTTAGCTCACTCCAAGGTGTTTACCTGTGCAGGAGTTAGTGCGGCGACTGGCCATGCGGAGAGTTGACTAACCAATCTAGTGGCCAGTCGAAGATCAGCTCTTCGCTTTCGGGAGGGGCAGAGTTTTTTTGCTTTCCCCGTAGGTGGGGAGGGTTGACCAACGCCCGCGTTGTTCGTAGTTGCTAACGGCTCCTTGCGTGTGACCGCAGAAGACTTATGTGCACTAGTGCTCGAGAAAGAGCCCGTCGGCTCGGGAGAAGTCACATGGTTTCCTGTGGCCGAAGAGTATTATTCATGTTGTTTGGGCCTTAACTTGTAGCTGCTATCTACGTCGGCAAAAATGCAATGTAGTCAAAAAGAGGGGTCACGTGGTTGTCTATGAAGCAGGGAGTTCCACACGACGCCTTATGGACAGAGTATTCAGAGCCAGGCCGAACCAAAGAGGGAGTCAACTCAACCTGACCATTACCACCAACTTAACGGTGACGGATTTCGGAGGCACTACAAGACCTGCCATATTTCATCGTGTATATTGAAGATTTCATTGTGGATATATTTGAGGCATTACAGTATTTAAATAAATTGAAACAAATTAAATAATAGTTGTTGCCAAAATAAAATAACATACATATCTATAATAAAAAAAGCATCTTAAACATTCAACCTTATTTTTCTGCAATCATAGAATGGTGCACTTAGAACCTTGTTGTGCTAAGGTCGTGATATATAGAAGAAAATAGACTTGGATCGGCAGTACACTTATGCTTTCAACATTATCTACATTAGCAGCACTTGAATAGAAGCAGCGTGGAAGGTATTCGACAACGTACTAGAAAGACATCGAAGAGTAAGACGACCAAGACTTCGCTGCAACGGTCAGGTTAAAGAATCACTGTCAGAGCCTTGTGTTACCAACTGGTAGGGAAAAGGAAAGGACAGAGCTATTTGGACAAATATATTATCTACTTTATGAGATGCCCTCCTATCTCTTCTGGTTTGCCCGTAGCTCCTTAAGTAAATAATTGATGGGATTAGACTTAAGAAAATTACTTCCGAAAAATTACTTTCAACAGATACTACGAGTAAGGAGTCATTTAATATTCAAATTAAATTAAATTCAAATTTAAATTTAAATTTCAAAATAAATTTTCTACAACTTCTGCCGATGGCAATTGAAACAAACACTTGCTAAATTTAATTACGAAGGCAAATACTCTTCCATTTCAAAAAACTAATATACATGTTAGGGCAAAAAAAGCTGACTCCGCAAAAGGAAAACAGCTTAAGTCAATAAAAAACCGCAAACGAAATTTTAGTCCGTCCACATCAAGAACATCTATGATTTTAAACTCCAAGAAACCTTGGAGTCACATACGAGTAAATATTGTGGTAAACCAGCCTACGGACCACTAAACTGCTACCATTCAATCTAATCCTACTTATAAGGAAATATCGTTTCGAACGTAATAAGCTGGCTTTAATATCCTTGAGATGTACTGGCGCCTCAGCAGCCCAACTATTGCCTGTGGACTTTATACTGTGTAATTTCACAAATTAAATCCTCAAATAATTTTCATAATTCCTTCCCACTCATAAATAAGGCTAATGAGGTATCGTCTTGGAAGTGGCAGGGGGCGAACACGAGTCCACTGAACAAAATGTACATTAATGTTGAGAAAGAAAAAAAATCAGCACAAGAAAATACTATAATTATAATTTCTTTCAGTAATATTTCTTTACATTTTCTCTTCACTTTCCGGTGGCAGCTGCCAGACCTTAGGTACCCGTACTTCATGGATCTTCATAATTGTATCTGAAGCGCCTTGGAAGCACTTCCTCATTTGATTTTAATTCAATGTTTTGTATACTGATTTCTAGTTGAGTATTAATTTATTCAAATTTTAATGCGATTTCATCATTATCTATCTTGTGGCCTTCTTAATTTAAATTTCATAAATTCCACTATTACAACAGATTTATTGCCGTCCGCCACAGCAACAACATTTGGGAGGTGTATTTAAGGACATTATATTTGTACAAAGTAATCGCATTAAAACAGCAAATATAAGGACGTTAGGTGGAAAAATAAGTTGATTGAAATAAGAACAAATTATTGCTTATGGAAGTTGTGTAATGTCGAAGTTGTTCATTTGGAAATTATACTATAATTTTTCAGGAAACTCAACTAATGTAAGTAGTTTCAGTTGAGATCCACAAGCGGACATAATACATTCAAGTTGGGGAAACAATAATATTTATGAATTTCAATGTCATTATTCTCTAAAATTATTAATTAATTAATCTGAATTACACAGTTGGCTCTTAAATTAACTTTAAAATGATAAAAATTTTAGACGCAATAGACGTGTATATAAACGTGATTTTAAAAGATGACTGTGCAATTCGCCCTAAGCCATTTGGACTTAACGCCCCGTTTGTAGTTGTTTGTGAAAAGAGTCGACACTGATACCTGTGTGTTGACTAAGAAGCTATTTTGAGAGAGCGATGCGGATAAACCTAAGAACTAAGAACTCCACTATTTGCATAGTTCAAATGTAGCTAGTGTTAAGTAACCTTGTCTCTCTATGGTAGAGAAATGTGCCTAAAGGATAGTGCAGGAGATCTATGTGTGATTCTCGACATAAAGCTTAGCATCAAGCCAAACACTATGGATACGATCAGTAGAGCCACAGTGGCCCTATATTAGTGTAAAAGGTCCATCCGAAACCGATGCGACATATCCTCGCAACTAGTTTACTGGTTATATAAAGTACAGCTATAGTCCGACCGATATTGCTTTACAGCATTGTTGTTTGGTGGCCAATAATGGAAAAATTCCCACATAGTAACAAAATATCAGACATCAAGATCGACAATTGTGAGCGAGATCGCAGTATATATAGTAGTGACCGATATTTTCGACACACTTTGTCCAATGTGGGTCGTTTTTTGATCACAAGCTGAAAAAGACGGTCATTGTAACATTATGCAGGAACGATATATGTATATGTTTGGAACATCCATTTTCAACCGGGTAACGAAAAAAATTTCCCAAAGTCGGGGCAAATATTAAAGATCACCTCGAGGCATTTTAAAACAAATAACCTTTTCGAGCCCGCGAAAAACAGCCAAAATAGTTTTTCTATCGTAACACTGTGTGTAATTTTTTAAGTCATGGCAAAATAACCATATACGGACACCACTACGTGATAAAAGACTAAAAAAAGACCCGTGTTTCCCAATTTTTCCCAAAGTCATGCACTTTTTTTTTATGGGCCGCCAAAGATTTGGGGCCTCGGTATCATTTACGTAAAAATGTGATCATTTTCTCAGGCTCATATCTTGCAAACCGTTCAGGCAAAGTTCTCTGAGGCAAAGTTGTAGCTCTTGTCATAAAGAACAAAAATTGCGAACATATAAAATCAAAAAAACTTCAGCTTCCAGATCAAAATCGCAAAAAACCTAAAAAAAATTCGATTTTTGTTATCTTTTTTCCCGTGTTCAGGTCCATAGGTAGCAAACCGTTCAAAATTCAAGGAAACAATCAACTATAAAAATTTTCCTAAGATCTCAATAAACAAATTTCTGGAACATATAAACTTCCTAGAGATGATTCTTAACACTGTGTAGGTAGCACGGAAAAGTGAAAAATTTGCCGAAAATTTTTTAATTTCATTTTTTTTACCTTTTTCTCCTGTTCAGGTCCATAGGTAGCAAAAAATTAAATATGCCTGGCCAGAACCATGTGCATTCTTCAGTCTATGTTGTTGTATTTGTTCATCCACACTTCCTCTTGGCCTCCACGAGTTACATTCGAATTGAGTCAGAGGTGAGCGTGAATCCCAATTACAAAGAAAACAAAAGAATTTTGGGAAGCCGCCCTTATCGACGATCCCTTGCAAAATGTTGATGACCTTCAAATTACAGCAAATCTTCCATTTATTTTCGTAATATTTGATTTTTTCCATTATATCTTTCAATGTTTCATAGCTTTCTTTCATGTTGATACCCATTGCTAGCGGAATGGAAGGTTTTCGGTTCGACACATGCAACAACACTGCTTTCAAGCTTGCAACAGAACCATCAATAAATAATCTCCACTCACTAGCGATGTAGTTCATTCCCATTTTTACCACCAAAGCTTTTATATCGTTGCAGTAAGCGAACGAATTGTCATCATTTAGAGTGTAGAGCATCTGAAATTCAGCTTGTCGTTTGCGGTACGCCGTAGAGTTAACATTAGCATGTGTGAGTTTTCTTTCCTTTAAAAAAGCTGTCAAAAATATTGCAAGTCGCTGCGATAATCCCAATATGGCCACAATGAAATCCATTTCCATTTGTGTTATTAGTTGTGGTCCATCTCTTCCCTGTTGGGGCTCATAATCGGTATCAAATGGATCTTCATAAGTAACACCACTTGCTGTACTCATTGCTGTAAATTCTGTAGTACGATCTGGAGTTGGCGGCCTTGGTGATACAAAATTTTCAGGTGCAAGCACTGGTAGTGTGTCTGTCGCAGTTGCTTTATAAATTTTGTTCTTCTCAGAATGTCGATTTAGACGACATGTATAATTTACGCATGCATAGCAACTGGTTGCATCATGATCACCTGGGCGATTAATCCAGTTTACCGGCTTACAATACTTCATAGTACCTCTGCCTCCACTCAACCATGCCATGAGATTGTTATAACATTGGCGACACACTGTACTAGGTGTGTAATTTTCACCGGTCAAGTCCACTTCGTCGAAAAACAATGTATATGCTCTTTTGAATTCACTAGTTAAAAGATTCTTTTCCTTCTGAAATCTTGTAGATGTTTTTTTTCTGGTTTGATGACCGCAAACGTAGCAAAATAAATCAATATTTTCACACTGCATATTGAAATTGTCAGTTGCCAATGTTGTGTGCGAATTATACTGTAGCACTTTCACTTTTTTACTTTCACTTTCACTTTATAACTTTCACCGCTGAGCTCTCGTTGGCGTCGCGCTGTGTAATGCCTCGATGTGAGCGTCGTGTCGCTTTTATATTGTGTGCTGCGTCCCTTGTTGCGTGTGCTGAGTTTACTGCATTGCCTGTGCTGCTGCTGTCGGTGCATGATCGCGTGATACCTAAGCGCTACCTAAACGGTGTTAACCCTTGGACAAACACATGGTTCTGGCCAGGCATATTTCATTTTTTGCTACCTATGGACCTGAACAGGAGAAAAAGGTAAAAAAAATTAAATTAAAAAATTTTCGGCAAATTTTTCACTTTTGCGTGCTACCTAAACAGTGTTAAGAATCATCTCTAGGAAGTTTATATGTTCTAGAAATTTGTTTATTGAGATCTTAGGTAAATTTTTGTGGTTGATTGTTTCCTTGAATTTTGAACGGTTTGCTACCTATGGACCTGAACACGGGAAAAAAGGTAAAAAAAATCGAATTTTTTTAAGTTTTTTGCGATTTTGATCTGGAAGGTGAAGTTTTTTGATTTTATATGTTCGCAATTTTTGTTCTTCTACAACTTTGCCTCAGAGAGTAAATCGTAATTCTGAACGGTTTGCAAGATATGAGCCTGAGAAAATGATCACATTTTACGAAAATGATACCGAGGCCCCAAATCTTTGGCGGCCCATAAAAAAAGTGCATGACTTTGGGAAAAATTGGGAGACACGGGTCTTTTTTTTTTTAGTCTTTTGTCCGTATATGGTTACTTTGTTTCGTGTTGCACTGTGTAATTGTTGTTTGTTTGTGGCTCGATCGTAATGTACGGGACATCGTTGTATAGGTCTCCACTAGTACTACATTTGGCCTAGATGTGTCCATAGATGTGGCTGACCCACGACATCATTTTGTAATGATGGCCCCATTTAATGCAGTTTCGACCCTAAAATTTAAAAATATTTTTTTCTAGGACAAAAACCCCTACAAATTCAAGAACATTTTGCTTTGGAAGTATACACCCATGTAAGAGTGGTTTTCATTCCCAAGGCGGGAAGACGGAGTCATGAGAGCGCAAAGGATTTCAGACCGATCAGTCTCTAATCATTTCTTCTGAAAACGCTTGAAAGGCTAATTGACGCATACATGCAAAATGCATGGACCGCCCAACATATCATGCAGTCAACATGCTTATCTAAAAAGCCGCTCAACCTATACAGCCCTGCAAGAGGTCGTCAGAACTGTTGAGAGGTCATATACAGGGTGCATTCGAAGAACAATCACTTGAATAGGGGAACTCCTTAGGGTGGAGTCATCACTCCCCTACTTTGGTTACTCGTGCTCAACAAAATACTACTAAAACTGACAATATGAGAATCAAAACCTTGGGGTATGCAGATGACGTGGTAATAATGGTGTCTGGTTTGTTCCCATCCGTGTTGAGCGAAATCATGAAAGGGGCCTTGAAATCACTTAACGATTGGGCCACTGGGAGTGGTCTTGGAGTGAATCCAGGGAAAACTGAGGTCATGCTTTTTACCACGAAGATCAAGATACCAACGTTTAATCCTCCCCCGCTAAGTGGAATAGAGATTCCACTAACAACTCACGTCAAGTACTTGGGCGCGATTCTAGACCCTAAACTATCCTGGAAGCGTAACATAGAACACCGCGCACAGAAATCAACCGTTGCGAACTACGCTTGTCGAAAAATATTCGGAAGCCGATATGGTCTCCGACCGAAAATGGTGCTATGGATGTATACTAATATAGTCAAACCTATACTGTCCAACGGAGCAATGGTATGGTGGCGTGTCGCGGGGATGACGTCCACCATGAAACTGTTGGGCGTACGGTAATAACGCTCAAATGCATAACGCCCAAAACAATCAATGTCATACTGCCCAAAAAACGACATGTATCTAATTTGTTGTTGTAAAAATTTTAGATTTTTTGGGCTGTCTGCCATATTTTTTGAATTCTCCGGCATTATTTTAAAAATTTTCGGTGTCATAATGCCCACATCAAGAAATGTTATAATGTCCAAAATTGGCATAATCCCCAAATTCTAATGGAAAAATAGTCATAAAGCCCAACTGATTACTGGTACAGAATGCAAAGGACGTCGCAGACATTGTCAACAAAACGTGTGCTGCAAATCGCAACATACGTCGTTCAAGGTTATTGAGACCTTTTACTACAAGAAGACAGAAGAACTGTGACTTTATTTACAAAATATAATTTAAATATATTAAAAACTTTGTTCTCATGCTAATACTGTTGTTTACCAAGGGCTTTAGAAATGTAATTTTGGCCAAAACCCGGCATATCGCCCAAAACTTAAGTTGTGGAATGTCATAAACTTCAAAAAAAAAAAAAATTATAAAATCCAAATAATTGTTTGGCGTTACGGCGTATAATTCGGGCTTTGCAACACTCGGAATTTGGGTGATATGCCACTTTTTGGGCAGTATGTCGTTTTTAATTTTGGTCGTTATTACCGTAGGCCTCACATAACAGCTAGTGCGGCCTGGAGCGCCATCCGACTAAATGCTCTTGGAATCTGGAAGAGCAACGCATATGGACATGCGAGAATACTACAGACATACACAAGAGAACTCAATATAACAACCGATTACTGCACCACCTCATTGTCGGTCGATAACATATTCGATGTCACGTTTCCCAGGAAAATGGAGTGGGATAAAGGGGAACCATTGACAGGTTTTAACACCAAAGTATTAACTGATGGATCCAAACTGGAATGTGGAACCAGCTCGGGTGTCTTCTCCGAAGAGGCAAGCCTCAATTTATCATACTTTTTGTCATATCAAGCCTGCGTCGAAGTTATACTACAACGGAGAGCAGAGCGCATTGGAATATATGTTGATAGTCAGGCGACACTCCTATCACTTAAATCTAACAACTCTGCATCTAAACTCGTTAGTGAATGTAGGGAGAAACTTGTCGAGCTAGGTCGACTGGCCAATGTGGTTCTTACTTGGATACTAGGTCACAAGGGCCTCCTTGGAAACGAAAGGGCAGATGAACTATCCAGGGCATGATTCTCTTCCACCGAAATCTATATGTGTCAGTCGCAACGCCTATAGGGTCGGTCAAGTTAGGTATTTTCCTGCATTACATTGAAGGAGCTAAGGCTAGATGCGATAGAACGGAGACGCGCCGCATATCCAGAAACACAAGGCCAGAATATACTTATAACATTCACCGGAATAACTCACTGATTAGCCAAAATCGGGGAAACATATCAAGGCTAATTGCAGTGCTGACTGCGCACTGGCCAATCGGTAATCACGCAAGATGGATGAATCTTCCGTACAATGACCACTGCCGTGGCTTCGAACACGCAGAATAGGAGGAGACGGTGGAACATCTCTGCAGTTGTCCGACTCTAATGAATAGACGCCTAAAGACTATAGGTCGTCCCTTCCTGCGCAACCTCACTGAGATACAGGGGATAGATCTATTGGATCTAATGAATATAGACACTGCACATTAGACTGTCCGGAGATGTGGTATGCAAAACGGAGGCACTAGGCAGTGATTGATGCTAAATAGTATCTTTAGCAACCACGTGAACCAACCAAACAGATTTATTCAAAAACATTAAAGTTACATATGACATGATGTATTTACAGAATTATTAAAAATATTTGTTCAAGTTGTTTACATTATTACCGCAAATTATTTCATACTTTTTAACGCTATCTAAATATTTTCAAATACAAAATATTCCACACTTTTTAGCGAAAAATATTCCATACGTTATACCGCTGTTGGAATGTTTTTAAAAATTTGTCTGGGATACTTCGTTTTTAATCTAGTTGCCATTGTCCACTATAGAGTTTTTTTCGGTAGAGTATAAAGAGTAGACTGTAGACTCTATAGAGACTCTAGATACGTAGAGCCGCTATAGAGAAATTTTGAGTAGAGCTCTACCATACGCTCTACAGACTGTACACACTGCCGACACAATTTTCTCTACTGTAGAGTCGCGTGATTTTTTTGGGGTTTTTCAGACAGGAATTGAATTTGCCGCGCGATTTCTTCGCTGCGATTTAAATTTCAGAACATAGAAGCACATCAATATATAATTTGAACGAAAATCGGAACGCAAATGAATAGAAATGCCAATAATTTTATAATAAAAGTGTCATTCAGTTGATACAATACCAAATTTGATTGTAACAGTGCTATTCTCGATTTCATGACAACCGTCATTCATGAGTTTATTGTCATTGAATTCTTGTCATTGGCATTTCAATGACCTACTCTGGAATTGCTGTGACAAGTTTAAAGCTTTTTTGTTTTAAAAATAATATCATTGTTACCAAAACTAAAAACTACATTATTAAGAGCTTTTGTGTTTGTTGAAAACAATAGAAATTCATAATTTTACAATCTGGTAATACCTTTGGCTAACAAATACTTGTTACTAGGGATGGGGTTTTCATGCTTTTATTGTTGAACAAATGCTCCTAAGCCATGCTCGTCAATCATCATTGTCAATAACGTTAACGGAATTAGAGAAATATAAATAACACGAAAAATTATTTTTATATCAGTCGAATATAAGGCGTGGAATTACAGCGTGGTTATTGAAACGAAACGCATTCTTTACGCAAATTTAATGATGTTTTTAGTTTTGGGGCGCGTCATCTGGGGACTCAAATAACCCTAATTTACCACGATATAGGAGTGTCTTGTGAATCGTAATCGAAGCCGGCGTACTAATCGAGTTAGTACGATAACTAATCGAGTTAGTACGATAACTAATCGAGTTATTTAAAATTGTTATATAGTTTTTTGGCTTATTTTGAGGCTTTCTACAAAGAAGTACATAAAACCAGAACATCGTCCTCGCTATCCTTTTTGTACCAAGTGGGTTCCATGGGTCCGTCATTCAAGAATTTTTCATGTTATATGTAGATATAGTTTTTTTTAAATATGCAAAAAAAATATGAATTTAGAGAAAGTAAAGCGTTCATCTTAAAAAATTCAAGAATATGCACGAACAAGTCAATGAGGGTTTTCTGCAAATTGTGTGATTCGTCAAGATAATTTGTGTAATTACTTTTAGACTTTTGAGAAAAAAATGGATGGAAATTCTATCCCTACTTATTACCAATTAGAAAAATTGTCACATAAAAATATTCTTCCTTTAAATTCTCCAAACAACAAATTAACCAATTTTCCGTGTTTCCAATGGTTTCAGAAAACTTGGTTCAATTCCAAAATCCAAAATCGCCAAATCTTTTTGCCATATGAATTGAACTAATTTTTCTAAAACTCTTGGAAACCGGTATAAATTGGCTAATTTTTCGTTTCGTTTGCGAGATATAGAAATTTTTCTAATTTTGTGATTCTTATTTACTCAGCATTTTTGTTGTTATGTGCTATTGAGAACGTTATAACTATCATTGTCAACTAAAACAGGAAGAGCTTTCATTTGACATCCAGAATAGCAAATTGAAGTTCTTGTCACAAATGTATTTACTATCACGACAAATACGCTTGTCACTGGGTCGTCAATAGCACTGTAAATATCATAGACGAATTTAGTATATACACATTAATTCTCTCAATAAATTAAACGTCATAGATATGGTTGCAAGTGAACATTGGATGGCCGAAAGCATGGGTTCAATAATACCAGATAGAGGCAATAGTACACAACGTCCAACAAAGGAACAACAACCGCATTTCGTGTTTTTGTGGCAAAATATTTTTGTTAAATACAATACAAATGTATACCAACGATAAAAGTCAACAAAACAAGTACAAAATGCATTAAAATTTCACAGTTCTATACGAAAACGAAATGAAAATGTTAAGTCAACTGTTCTTGTAACTCCACCTGCTATAAGTTAAGTTTCGTCGAATTTCTCTCGTTTGCACAAACCTACGACGAAGAGTGTGAAATGAAACGTCAGATGAGAGAATTAATGTGTCTATACTAAATTCGTCTACGGTAAATATGTTCGAATATACAAAGAGCTGAACTGTAGAGAGAAAAGACCATCACATAGTTTTGATAGAGCGTAGAGCTCTACCACACACACTAAAATAGTGATTAAACTGTAGAGTTTTTTTGGCGAGTGAACTCTCGGGAAGCGTTTATAGTAAGATCATGTGGAGCGTTCTACATGCTGTATACACTTTTCTAGGCTAGATTTTTCGTTATCTCTACGCAAAAATCTCTATAGTGGACACTTTTCTTAAGATATGGCTGTCGGATGAGATCGTCATATAAAAGTATGGAGTTACAATTATGTATATTGAAGTATACAATAATTATAGTTTTTTGTAACACTAAAACCGAGGGTCACTCTAACATTTGGTTTTGGTTTTTATATTATATTTTGTCCTATTACAGCAACAACAATATACAGACTATTTTTGGCGATTTGCTTTGATCAGCCTGAGTGCTGTTGTTGCTTTTTTGTTATGCAGTCGATAGACGGAGTTAAAAATAACAACATCAAAAGCGTAGTTGAAGTTATTTACATACATACATCAATTATTTCGACAAGTCGCTATGTTGTAACTGTACCTGTTATGTTTTTCTACTTGTTGGTCCATTAACATTGTAATTTGTTAGAATCTAAATGAAATCAAGACCTGTAACATTGATTAGTGTTCAATAATAAAATAAAACTATCAACACGACAAATAAATAATTGAAAGTTTAAAGTAAAAATTGAAATCTATATATATTGTTACGAATTTCCTTATTCGTCCCTTTTGCGTTGTTTTATTCCCAATAATAAAACAAGGTTCGTTTTCAATTACGATAATTACAACGGTATCACTTCCTTTTATTTTACTTATATAGTACAATAGTTTACTTTATTTACACCACTTTAATAAGTCTTATTTTTACTATCAAATCGCGTTGCTTACTTTACTGCGGTTAATCACAAACTGAACTCTCCATTCCAAAGACCTCCGCTATTTATACCAACTCACCATACTCAAATGAAAGTATATCTAGCGAATTCAAGAACCTTCTAGACGTTGTTGTTGTTGCTTATCTATGTAGAACAATCTCGAATGGCGGAGAATTATCTTTACTGAGGTGAATTCATGCTACTGGTTTAGCGAGCTGGTACGTTGTTACAATGCATACTTTCAGGCGCAGCACTAACCGCCTGTTATTTACATACTGTTAGTAGAGTCATTAACAGCAAGCAAAAGCTTTTACTTATTCGTAACAATATAAAAGAATAACGTTACTGACTGACTGACTGACTCAACATCGCCCAGCCCTAACCACTGGAGCTATGAACTTGCAATTTGGCAAGACGGGATTTTTGGAAATTCCTACGGGGAGGGGCAAAAAGCGGAAAAGTCTCTCCCATGGCCGTCTGCCCAAAAACCTTTGGCTAAAAAGCTGAAATTATCAATACATATTTGTTAATTCGAATATGCCATTACTCCCTGGTATGGTACTATTTGCAGTTTAGCCCAGAAACTTGGCAAATTAGCGAGTAAACGAGGGGAAAGTTTAAAAAGTTAATAAAACTACCGATAACGAGCTATCGGGCTTTTCAGCTAGTCGTGTATAAATGGTGTGTCTAACATGAATTAACTAAAATACAGTTACCGACAAATCGCGAAGTGGTAGAATATTTGTTGTTTTTAAAGAAGCACGGTACGGTACGCCAGATTTGACCAAGAATAATAAGCTATTTACTTATGTCTTTATCAGTCGTGATTAATGCTCTTTATTTGGTGTGATATCGTGCCAACATTCGAAATCCCCAGTAAGAAGGCTCCTCGTACAACTCGGGAAAAAGTATTACAACATTTCGAAACATCCCTAAAAATACATTCAACACGATTGGAATGCGGTAGTCGCGATCGCAAAATGCAAATGCGGTGTAGAAACAAAATTAAAATACACCTACCTGCTCTTCAATTAATTAAATTCCCCTTCATGCAAAAAAGGTTTTTACTGACCAGTGTGGATCAAGGCTATCACTGAATCAGGAATTAATTGGAACAATCGAAACAGAAAGTTGTGCTGTGTGGGTGACACACACCAACCTTCTGTACTTTATGTATCATGGGGTACTTTCCTTGTTCAAAGCGATGAAGAAAAATTTGAAGCTAAGTCATCTAGAGGCATTACCGCAGACCGAAACGAAGTTAAAAGTATCCGATTACTCTATGGCTTAGATCGTTCAGATACTTCAGACCTTTTTGGCTCTTTAATGGCTACAACCTTGATAAAGTTCTAACGAATTTCGATTGTCGCAAAAGCAAAAAAAGATATTCCCAATGTTACGAACGGTTACTGAAATTTTTCGATGGTATCATTATCGACAAAAATTAAGTTCATAGGGAACGTGTAGAGTGGAAGTGATAAAGGCGAATAGTAGTAATTCAGTATTGAATTGCATTTCGTATGATGGAAAGAAAGACGAAGCTAGAAAAAACAATTTTGAACAGCGTACAAACCTGTACAGTGGTAGAAGAGCATATAACATTGGTTAAAGAACCAGACCCGAAATTCATTGGATTTACAACACCAATCGATGGGACAGGCGAAGAATTTCAGAGTTCAATTACACATTTTATGAAGGAGGAAAACTATTGTATGGACCACTTAGATGGGGCTGTTGTTAACACGGGGCACAATAAAGGAGTGAATGTATGCATGGAGCGACATCTTTGTTTTTTCCATTTCAACGAGTTATCCCTCAAAGCTTTCTTGACTCACTTTTTTGGTAAGCAAAAAGGCCCTGGGACTTAGCCTGGTGAAATTGTAGACGATATTCTACATTGTGAAAAAATGCTTGCAAGTTTAGTTTATTGTTATGATTTTTGTTTTCTTATTCTGATAAAATTCTTTGAATTATCGACTAAATATAATGTAACATTTTCAGATCTCACAAGATTTTGAGTCAATTGCTATGGGTGGAATGCCTAGTAACATTGAAGGCTGGAATACGTGAATCAATGTTATCTTTACCGTCTCTTTATGGGTTAATAATGACTAGGGCAAGGAATTTCATGCAAATGCATATTTATACTGGGCATCCCAAAACGGAAACGGTTAAGTTGTCTGTGCGAATCGTGAAATTTCCTTTAAAATGGCATTTAATCGTTTTTGCATATTTTGCTAAAAATACCCGTTTTTGCATATTTTGCCGCATATTTTAGCACATTTTACAATAAATGCATGTTTTTTTTTGCATATTTTTGCTATTTTGGTTAGCATCCAGCTGAAAAAGTAAAACGCCCGTGATATTTACTGCGACATCTTGTGATAAAAGTTGACACTTAATTTGTTACATAATATTCGTCTGAACCACCCCGTTGAACTGTCAACAACATTTTTACTGTTTTGCTCGGGAATTCGCTGAAAATTTGTAACTTTACACCACATAACATTGTTTTAAATGGAAAGTGAGTTGGTTTTGAGATTCTTTTCTGCAAAATTATCGAAGTTAACATTTGATAATACTTTCAGAGTACAATGCCGAAAATCACAGCAACTTTATCATCAAAACTTAATAAATACGTTTCTGAACATCCGATTGTATTTCAAACCGATGGAGTCGTCCTTTTCTGCAAAATTTGCAATAAGGCAGTGGGCTGTGAAAGGAAATTTCAAGTCGACCAGCATTTGAAAAGCACAAAACATAAGGGTTTGCATGATCGACGCTCCGAAAAAACACAGCCTTTGATTCCTACTTCTGTAGCAGCGGGGCTTAGCAAATTCTCCATGGATTTATGCGAAGCATTCATATGAGCAGTTTTTCCGTTGTATAAGCTCAACAATCCAAAACTAAGAGATTTTTTGAAAACATATACATATGTATGTATGTACTAACGAGCTCATTCCACATGAAACGTCACACACTGCTTCGAAGGTGGACAAAAATCAAAATTTTCCAAATGTTTGAACTCTTGGCTCTTTTTAATATAAATATTTGTTAATCAAACAAACCAACTAAAAGAAATGACACAAAACTGACCGATTATACTGGGTTTCTGCCAAAAGTACACGAATTGAAAAACTTACATTTGGTAGGAGTACGGAAATGATTGCCGGAAGGTAATTCTAAAACCGAAATGAGTATTTTTTTTAGAATCTTTTAAATAAAATTTAAAAAAATAGAAATTTGTACTTTCACAAAATTTCGCAATTTTAATTTAAAAAATTTAGTAAAAATTTTGAATTTTTTAATGAAAAACATAAAAATTTTAAAATTTTGGTGGAAAATGAAAATTTTTTTTTAAAGCTCCCTAAAATTTTATTTTTTGCAAATAAAGTATGAAGCTATGGCTACCAAATAAAATTTTTAAAAACCAAAAAAAAAGTGCAAAAATGTGGAAAAGCACATTTTTTAAAAATTTCTAAAATGGATTTTTTCATTTTGACCTTTTTGGTGGAATGGGAAAAAAATTCCTAAAAATTGATTTTTGAAGATAATTTCGGAATATTTTTTGTTTTTGATATTTATTATT
Source organism: Phaonia tiefii (assembly GCA_963931995.1). Taxonomy (NCBI): domain Eukaryota; kingdom Metazoa; phylum Arthropoda; class Insecta; order Diptera; family Muscidae; genus Phaonia; species Phaonia tiefii. Next base: position 157,656,479 of record OZ008369.1, on the reverse strand, counting down.
ACTGTCAAAAACCCCCTAATATTTTATTTTTAGATATCGTTAAAATAACTATTTAAAAGTTAGCTGTAATATTGAGTATTTTAGTTTTTTTAAACCGAAAATTCAAAAAGTTTAGACATCCGTCAAAATTTTTTTTCAAAAGCTCCCAAAAATTTTATTGTGGAAACAGAAATTACAAGCGGTTATCATTACAATAAAAAAAAAACAAAGGAAAAAAAAGTGCACAAACTTGAAAAAAATCATTATTTTTAAAAGCCCAAAACATCGGTGTGGTGACAAATTGTTAGCATTAGCAAAGTGTAAATGTTCCGGCCCAGTAAGCTGGTGTAGTATGAATTTCTCATACATTGAAAACATGTAGCATTTTTTTTTTGTTTGATTCTATAAATATATGTTTCATATAATTAGTTATGATAAATCGCTAAAAGCTTTAGTATGAAAATGTGTTTTTAATTGAAGTTGGTAGTCGTAATGGTAAGATTTGATTGGAAAATCACTTTCTTAATTTATTTCAAAAATTAATAATTTCTTACAAATTACACAATCAGTACAATCTTTAATCAGTAAAAAAAAAAACATCAGTCAAAAGGAGATTTGCACTTAGATCGGTTGACGATTTGTGATTTGTTATTAGCAGCACATTAATCCCCTAATCCACTGACAGGTATGTTCAACTGCCTTACTGAGTTATGTTTTGTTTCGTAAAGTAGTTTTTTTTTTTTTTTTTTTAAAGTTTATTGGTTTCAAATTAATATTCAATATATAACTACAATAAACAATAGTAATAGTATCAATTTAAAATTATACACTGTCCCTTTGAGGGATCTCTAGTATAATAAATGTTAATATTATGAATATGTTTAGAATTTTGGTTCTTATTAGGCTTGTTCAAGTGTACAATATAATAACAGCAAAATATGTGATGAAAAGAATACAAAAACATCACGTGATTATATGAGATGTATAAAACAAATAGTCTTAAAGTAAAAGGAAACAATATAGTGTGCACTATTTCAGGATAACCACCAGAATTTCGAGCAGTTTAATGTTAATAAAAAGTGTCTATTTGATACACTTGTGTCGAAACGTTTCGTATACTCATTATTCTCTATAAATTGAATAGATTTATCAGTGGCCCGTCTATAAGTATGATAAAAGACCGGTATTCCATACTCGTTTTGGACATATTTTCGTCTATCTAGCAGTATAAAGGCTTCAGGCGGAACGTATCCCTTGGCAACTGTATTAAGCAAATAATTATCTAAAGCAAAATACGGAGCTTTTATTAAATTGTTATTTTCACAAAGTGTGCATCTCATTATATGGTGTCTAGTCAAATTTATCATAAAGTTATCTATTCTAATCACATTAGCTTTTGTGTATAAAGTTCTATTGGAAAAATATTTTGTGAAATTACTTTGTGGAGTTCTGTATAGTGAAGTACACGCTCGCAAACATTTTCTTTAAAAAACACGTATCTTTTCCATAACTGAAGGAGATATATTGAACCAAATAGGGCATCCATATGTAATAATCGGTCGGATCATACATTGATACATAACTATCTTAACTTGCGGAGATAGATACTTGGAGTGGAATAATGATCTGTATATAAAGTAAGCATTGGTCGCTTTTCTAATAATTTCGTTTATGTGAAAGTTGTAGTATAAGAAATTGTCTAGGTAGACTCCTAAATATTTAACTACTTTGCTATTGGGTATAATTATATTGTTTAGTTTTGATTTAATGCCAAATGTTTTCCAATTTTTTCTCACATCATAGTTGCATTTTCCCACAGGTGGTCTAAATAGTATAGATTCGCATTTATTTATGTTTATCCGTAGCATCCAATCAATGGTGTATTTTTCGACTATATCGAATTGATTCTGAAGTCCGTTATTGATTTTATTTATTTTATCATCCGCATGATAAATAACTATGTCGTCTGCGAATGAAATTATATTTTCGGTTTTGTCGAGCAATTCAAGTAAGTAAATGTTGACAAGAGTTGGAGATATCACGGTACCCTGCTGAAGTCCATTTTCCATTGAATATTTGTTTGTGCTTGTTTTATCTTTATGAGAAACTATAAATTGGCGATTGCTTATCATGTTATAGATCAGGATTATTAGCCATGTCGGAAATTTGTAATTTTTAAGTTTATAAATTAATCCCTGGTTTAATAGGTGTAGGTGTCACGACGAGGTTTGTTTATGTTTTCAAATTCTTTTCTATTTCTTCATTCGTATGCTGTATGTTATATTCATGTCCCAGCAAACCTATTTAAATATTAAATATTAATAATAATTTTTAAATATAAATTTGATTAGTGCATATTATTGTATGTTTTTATTGTTGTTATCGTTATTAGTGTTACTTTTATTGTTATTACTTAGAGTAGGATGAATATATTTTGTAAATAAATTACACAGCAAACAATATATTTGTTGTAAAAAATTTTGTTTATCATTGTAAAATGTTGTTATGGGTTAGATATGTTTACATTTTGACGTCACGTTATTAGTTAAATACAAAGTAGTTGAGTGAAAGTGAATTTTTGTAATAATGTTATTAAAAAATAGCGATTTAATTGTTTGCTGGATGTCAGCACCAAAAAATAATCAAGTATCTATTTTATACTCATTTATTGAGCAGAAAGTGGGTAAATTTTCTACTGAAAAAGACAAGCTGCTGCAGAAAATACAACGTTTTCATTGTAAAATGGCTAAATACTGGAATGAGTGCAAGAGAAATAAAATTTATTTTGAAAAAAAATATTCGAATTGGTTGAATGAAACATTTTTGGATTTGGGTCACGTAAGTTGACAATAACGTTTTTAGCTGAGTTCATATATAAAATTCATACTAATTCAATAGCAACCTGGCACCAGTAAGGTTAATTCACAACCAAAGGAACTATCTCAAGAAGGCTCAGTCGAACCAACAAATAGTTGTGCAGAAAATACTGCCATGACATCTCCATCAACAAAAAGAACCCCAATAGCTAAACGCGGCAGGCCAATGAAAAATTTTGAGAATTCTTCAAAAAAACCATGAATCGTAGAGCTTCCGCGTTAATTGTCAAATATTCTCTAGAGGAGCTGGAATATGCCGTTGAAAAACAAAAGCGAGGATGTAGAAAAGAAAAGAAGAAATGCTTAACGCCATCAAAAGCACTCGCCCTATTTTTGGACTTAGATCTCTCTGAGAGAAAATATAATAGTTAACGAAATACAATTAATGACTTGCTCCCAAACTGTTTTCCTTCCCTATATACATTGCGAATGTTAAAACAAAATTGAGTACCGACCATAAACGTATCCGAAACTTCTGCTGAGGTCGATGTGAAGACGATAATGTGCAAAACTGTAGAGGGAATTTTAGATCAGTGCGATCTACAGCAAGGCGTAAATACACTTCAGCTCATTGGAAAGTGGGGAATGGATGGAAGTTCTGGTCATAGCCGCTTCAAACAAAACTTTTCCAATGTTGAAAACTCTGATGAATTCATGTTTGTTATTGCCTTTGTTCCAATCAAGTAAGTTTACTAAACAATATTTATTATACATATATTTAAAATATTTTCTATATATGTATTTTATGTTGTTAAATATGATATCGGGAGAAGTTGTTTGGTCTAATGCAACACCATCATCAACAAGATATTGCAGACCTATAAAATTTTGCTGTGCGAAACAAAATCCTCAACTCGTCCGTGATGAATACAAAATAGTAACTGAAAAATTTGAAAAACTCGAGTGCGCCGTTATTGAAAGAAATTCTATGGTTTTTGAAGTTGTTTTCAAAATGCATTGCACTATGATAGATGGTGCAGTCACTAATGTACTCACAAATACGAATTCGTGCAGTAGGTGTTTCATTTGTAATGCAAAACCAACCGAAATGAATAACCTAAATATGAAATATATTCCAAATGTTGATACGTACAAATTTGGCCTTTCTTCCCTTCACTGTTGGATACGATTTCTAGAATGCATTTTACATATTGCATATCGGCTTCCCTTCAAAAAATGGCGCGTTGGGAAAGACACTGAAGAAGAATATCTTGACACCAAAACCAGATTTCAAAGACAGTTTAGGGTAAACACTGGGCTGTTAATAGACATGGTTAAGTCTGGTTGTGGTACTACCAACGATGGGAATACTGCTCGTCGATTTTTTTCCGATACCCAATTGTCAGCAGATATAACTGGTGTCGATAGCGAACTTATTGAATACTTTGGGGTAATACTGAGAGTCCTATCCTGTGGCATGGAAATTAATAAGGATACTTTTAAGGAACTCCTTAGAATAACAAGGAATAAATATTTGATCCTGTACGGATGGTCCTACATGCCGAGTAGTGTCCACAAAGTACTAATCCGCGGATGTGAACTAATTAATTATTTTGAATTACCAATAGGTACCTTAAATACTAAGTTTCTTATTTCCCAAAACAATATTAACGATATTTTCATTACAGGTTCTTTATCTGAGGAAGCACTTGAAGCCAACCATAAAATTATACGAAACAATCGTTTGTCCCATACAAGAAACAATTTCCGTGAAAATATCAATAAGGATTTAATGTCCCGGCTAATAATAATGTCAGATCCATTTATCAATTCAAAGAGGCATGATCCTTTTCCCAGTAGAAGGGCAAATATTGGTGATATTTCAAAATATGTATTAAATAGTGGTTGTGATGATGAAAATGAGCAATGTCTTACATCAGAAGAAAGTTCTTCCGAAGAGTAGTTGCAATAAATGATAATTGTGTTAACCCTTTTCATTTAAGGTACCAGAAATCATGGTCGAAATTTGGCACAGAGGTTTCAGCATTAAAAAACATATTCTTGAAAGTTTGGTAAAAATGGGGTATTCCGGTAGGTTGTTACGCCATAAATTTCGGTAGCCATGGAAACTTTTGTATTACAGGTACCAGAATCCCTGAGCGGATTTGTTTCAAATTTGGGAGGGAGTTTTTGGGGATTAAAGAAGTATGGTTGAAAAAGTTTGACGGAAATTGGACAGTTTAATAGGGTGTTAGGCCATGATTAATCTTCGAGACCCATTTCAGGGTTTGTATGGGAGGTACGAGAATCCGTGTTCCGATTTCTTTCAAACTTAGTTCCGAGTTCAAAAAATAAGGTTTAAAAAGTTTCATAGAAACTAGACTAGTCTAGCCTGGTCCAGAGAGCACAGCAAGATGGTTGCTCAACGCATCTAGAATCCCCCGGCTATAGATTTCAAGGCTATATATTTCACGTACTCAGGTTCCTCAGAACCGGTGCTTCACAAGAACCGAACGGATCAGTGCTTCCTAGAACCGAACAATGGTTCCAAAGAACCGAAATCGGTTCCCAAAGATAGATTCAAAACGAACTGAAAGACAGGACCGTATGAACTGAAAACGGTTGTAAATGAAAACGGTTCTTAAGCAACCGAAAAACAGTTTCAACAGAAAGGAAAACTACATATTGCGTATTCTGACACAAGTTTCGCATGGAAGTACCACAATGAGAGTTGCAAAATCGCCCACTTTTAATACTTTGACGAAATGTAGATTAATAACAAATTTTATTTATTTTGGTTATGGTAGATATAACCCAATATTTACCAGAACTTAATTTGAAGGTAATAGTGCTATATGGCGGAAATTTTTTTAAGAAAGAATTAGTGTTTGCACTACATTTTTAGAATTGTAAGGGAAGTATTGGAAAGGGGAGGGACATCAGTCCCATTTTCAATTCAAAACTTGTGGTTTGCAAGTAGTAATTACTACCACAATTTCCTATTGAAATGGTAAGATATTCGGCTGTTACGGTGTTACAATGTCATAAAAATAATTTCGCCCCAAGATACCTAGGGTCTAATATGACTCCTTCAATGTGTTAAACTTTGGGGAGGGTATGAAAATGTGTATTTTTTATTAAATTTTATATTCTTATTCTTATAATAAGATACTGCACTTAAGACTCTTTTTTACAATTTGCTGGGAACAGAGGCGGATTTTGGTTGGATGTGGCCCAGGGCGCAGAATAAATATTGGGCCCCTGAAAAATAATCAAAAAATAACCACATTTTTGTTGAAATAATCCAAAATTTTATAAAACTTAAAAACGTACTTTAATTACTTTAAGTACTAATTAAAATACAGAAAATTTTTTCTATCTTTTTGGCTTGCAAACTTGTAAATTATATCATTAATATCAATAATTTTAAGTAAATCACTACCTATATGCAATACAGCAATAGTATTGAGTCTTTCTTTCTGTCATGGAATTTCTTAAATAATTCTTTACTCTTTTAAGACAAGAAATGATCCTTCTCCAGAATCGTTTCCACATTTGGAAAAGTTTCTTTCATACCTTTGGCTTTTTTATCTAAACTCCTAGCTGAGCCGGCAGACTTCGCCCTCCCGACAAAATTAGTCAATGATGTCATAGCCACTAATGAATTCACACATTTTATATTTGGGAAAACCAAACCATCACAAAAGTGTGCGTAGATTTGGTTGGTAGGCATTTTTCGATGTTTTGTAGTTCTACCTTATCAATATATCTTGGATGGACAATTGACGCGTTGCAGTTTGCTGAGCTTTTAGTTTTTATTTGAATGCAAGGCGAGACAGACGTGTACGTAAACAGTGATAAAATAAACAAAAATTGCAACTTTTTTTAGAACAAACTTTATGGGTAAGACCAAAATCATAACTAAAAGTCTTAATGTAAAAGTAATGATTCGCGCAACTGTATTCGTGCAAGTATGACTTTAAAAAACCATCATACTGGAAGATCTTTAACTTCGTTATGTCCTGTACATTTAATTTCTAGGAATTTTATTGTGGATACAAATCTTCGTAAAATGTTTCTCCAAAACCTTTCGTTTTGCATTACAATTTTCGCATTTTGTGCATTGACGCAATTTGAAACAATGGAGCGCTTGTAGAGTGTCCACATTGAGGCGACATGTTGCTTTGATTTTTTATGGTCGGACAAAGTAGCTCCAATATGTTTCCAATTTTGAAACCCAGTTGTCAACTTGGATTTTGAGCCCAAAAATAATTTTCATGGATAGCATTATATAGATTTGGATGTTTCGGAAAAAATTATCCACGTTATTTCTTCACATTCTCCACTCAACGATTTCCTATAAAAATGCAATCACCGTGTTTATATATCGATTTAATTTGACTAATATGGCCAATATTTATTAGTTTATTACAAATGAGAAATTCAACCATTTCTATTCTTAATACATTAGGCCAGAGAAAATGTATTTTAATTTTATTTGGTTGGTTGGTTGGCAAGGCTACAAGACAGCACGCTGTCTAGCACACTTAGGCTATATAAGCCCATTGTGATACCTGCAGTTTCCTCCATAGCAACTATCGACTAGTCGTCCAGCCAATTTGCCCTTTCAATAAATTTGTCTATAAGACCTACAGGAATATCCTATAGGGCTACTGTGCTAACTAGATGTGTTCCGAATATCCTACTTCTACTTCAGAGCAGGGCAATCCAAGAGAAGGTGTTTCGTCGTTACCTCGTCCTCTTCCATGCAGCATCTACAGAGAGTGGAGTTTCTATGTCCCAATCAGAGGGCGTGTTTTCCTACAAGACAATGTCCCGTAAGTGTTCCTATCATTGTGGATAACCTGCCTCTCGGCAAGTTAAGTAGTTGCCTAGTCCTCTTCCTGTCCACCTGTGGCCAGAGGACCCTGGCTTGTTTGCAAGCTGAAGTAAGTCTCCACTTGTCCTTGAACATATTGTGGCCCACTGCCTGATCTGCAAACGGCAGGTAGAGACTGGCATACTAACACCTTCTTTTGCCGGAAGAACCTGTGCCGTAGTGCCCTGTCTAGCTAACGCATCCGCTACGCAATTGCCTGGAATGTCGCTGTGTCACGGTACTCAGATGAGCCTGATGTCAAAATACTCTGCCATCACCCTAAGTGATGAGTGGCATTCTTTCGCCGTGAGGGACGTAGCAAACATGGCTTCCAGGGATTTGATGGCAGCCTGGCTGTCTGTTGAGATACATATTCTCCGGAAGGTTGTGACACTACTTTTCGGTAGTTCAGCAACCTCCAGTTTGGGGGTAATTTTCCGCCTGAAATACACTACAGTGATCAGGCAGCTTGACGGAGATATTTATATTTAGGTCCGTTGAATGGACCCCATAGCCCACTTGCTCGTCCAACTTTGATCCATCCGTGAAAAATCTGATGCTACTGGTATCCCCTTTCAGTGACTTTTCCCAGGTATTCCTGTTCGGAATAGAAGTCCTTAGATTTGTCGCTGGTAGAAGGTAGAGTATACAGTAGTCCGTGTTTACGGGAATAGAGTTGATCCGGTGTAGTAATTCAGTGTGTCCTTAATGTCCCGATATCAAAACGCCACAATCTCTGATTCTCACCAGGGATGTAACGGCTGCCTATTCGGCCATGATATCAGGAGTAAAGATGTTCAGTATAGCGCTAAGTGCAGTACCTGACGTCGTGCCCATTGCCCCATTAACGCTAATCAGTGCTGATCTTTGAATTTTCATCAAGGAATTCAGAATCTATTTCTTTTGGAGGGACCTCCACCAAACTACGATACCATAGAGAAGTATTGTTTTGACTATTGCCCGTATAAATCCACATTAAATTTATTTCCAATGAAATATTTTGCGACTTACTATCGATATTTTCCATCGGCATATCTTGCCAGCCTTTGTCTACAGATATTTCACGTATGCCTTCTTCTATACCAAGAGTTTCAGCAAACTCATTTTGCCGGCTGGTGGAAGCTGTAAGTGCATCTGTTTTTTTGTGCCCACAGAATTACCTAGAGTGATCATAAATTTATCTAATGCTCCCTTCTATTGGTTGATAACTTCTTCATATTGTTTTTTAACTTTTCTTTTTTCAGCGTCTGATAAATGGCGTATCATTGTTCATATTATGTTTCAAAAACAAAGATTGCAGATAAATAAATAAGTTTTTAAACATTGCCTTCTGAAACATGTTATTTAAAATTCACGAGAATGATTTGTAACAATATTTTTATCATGCAGTTTTAATTGTTAAACTCGTGGTACAGTTTGTAAATAATTCACCGTGAGGAAAGTTGCAATACAATTGGGAGGACAATTTTTAATTGATTTAAAGTCTTAAAAACAAATTTATTTCGAATGCCACCTGATACTAATTATTTGTAATGACATAAATATAAGTATATAATTTTATAATTCAAAATTAATAAAGATAAACATCGTTACAACAGGTGGACTATAGATTGGCTTCACAAAAATAGTGGGCGTTCAAAGTTCATGAAAATGAAATTTTCTATAAATAAGTTCCATTTTAGTTTTCTGGACCATTATAGGTAAATTTTTTTGCAGCATTTGATAAAGATTGGTCCTTGTTTTAATATATAATGGATATTTTGGTAGAAAAATAAACACTTTAATTTTTATATGTAGAAGAAAAACTTGATTTCTGCACCCTTTTTGTATGACTTAGCTTATTATAGGAAGATTGATAAAGTCACGGGGCCCCCAAAACTGCGGGGCCAAGGGCGCGCGCCTGGTGCGCCCCCCCCCTAAAATCCGCCTCTGGCTGGGAACGTGTTTAGGTATGTCATCACACATTATAGGGATAAACAAAACGAGAATTGTCTCACCTCCATAGAACATAGCATTTTAAAGATCGAATAATTTTAATGATAAATAATTAAAGGAAATTAAAGTCATTTGGCATATTTGGATAGGTTTAATAAACTCTATAAATTTATCTGCACAATTAGCCCTAAATCTACTTTCAGCAAAAGTGTGTTTTCAATTTCAGGATACGTTGAAAATATACAAAGAAATCGTTTAAATGCAAAGCACCTAAATTGTATTTTATGCTTGAAATATGATTTTGAAATAGAATAACTTCAATACGGACTTTATGGTATGGACTTTATGGCAGTATGGACAATGAAATATTTTTTTATTTATATAATAACATCGATCACATATATCGCAACGACTGAATTAAAATTAGTTATAACATTTTTATAAATCGTATAATTTTCCATTTTGTATAAAACCCGAAACCTATTATTAACCGGTTTCTACTTCTCGGTTTATCCGAAAAACGGTTTTGCCAAAATTGGAATATCCGAAGAAACCGAAAACAGGCTTTTTGGAAAACCCGGTTTTTGAATACACTAGATTCGTTGAATCGCAAAAGAGATGACATTTTTTGCTCACCATTCATAATCGCATCTAGTAAATGGTGTGTTTAATCCCAAACACGACGAAATTGCGACATCACCATTAAAAATTATTAAAATGACTATATCTCCTAAGCGGTGGAAAAAATCGCAAGACGAACGAAATTGCATGGTCACCATTAGAGAAATCAACAAATGGATATACAAGGTGGCGCAACAGTAATCCTCCTATCAGAAAATGCTATAAATTTTGCGATTGGCCCCTAATGTCAGTTCTACTTTGACATTTGTGTAGCAAACACATGCGAAATACAAGTTAATAAACAATGTCCCGCTACACTGCTCCAGAACGCGGAATATTGCTGACTATTTATTTGACCAATAATCGGTCGGTGACTTTGGCACAACGTGAATTTCGTCGCAGATTTCCTGGCCGTCCAACGCCTACTGGTGAAACACTGCGACATTTAGCCGCTCGCCTCGAAGAGACTGGCACAACACGAGATGCTGCCAGGCGTAGCAGACCCCGGAGTAGCCATTCTGCAGAGAATATTGCTGCTGTAGCCGAGGATGTCATGGAAGCGCCGTCGATGTCATGGAAGTGCCGTGAGCGCTACAGAGAAATGATCAACGAGTTCTTTTGCCGCAACTTGATGAATTGGGATTGGAAAACATGTGGTTCCAACAGGACGCTGCAACGGCATACACTGCACGTGCCACAACCGATGTGCTGAAGGATGCATTTCTCGGGCGCCTAATCTCCCGTTTTGGCGATTTGCACTGGCCAGCAAGATCGCCTGATTTGACCGCTCCAGACTTCTTTTTGTGGGGCTTTTTGAAGTCGCGGGTTTATGTCAACAAGCCTCAGACTCTTGCAGCTCTTAAAGACAATATCCGTCAAGAATGTGGGGACGTGTCGCCGGAAGTTTTGGCCAAAGTGGTGGAAAATGCCATAAAAAGGGCTCAAATGACAATCAACTGTGGCAGCGGCCATTTACATGACATCATATTCTCGACTTGATGTAAAAAAAATTAAAAGACCAAATAAAAATAATCCACAAGAAGAATCAACGTTTTTAATTTTTTTTTTAAATTACAGCCAAAAAACATCGGAAGTTTACTTTTGCGCCACCTTGTATCTCGTAAACGGTGCGTCTAATTAGTATAGTCAAATAATTCAGATGTTCTTGCTACTAACTTCATTAAAGCTTAATCTTTACAAAGTAAATGAGGTAATAGACTACAAAAGATAAAGATATATCAACATTTATGCTAAATATTGTTGGTGTAAACATAATTCAATTAGTTGTCGAGTTGATTAGTTGTTGATGCTGTAAGTAAAAATCAGAAACTACGATTTAGCTGCTTCTTTGAGTGTAATCGCAATCGTGAATTCCTTATAACAATAAATACGAAAATGAAGTGAATATGGAATTTACTTTAAATTGTAAACATAATCAAATATATGTATAAAATCAAAATTAATTAATTAATTAAAAATAATATACTTATTCTCACAACCGAGGGTTCAACACGCGAGCCCTCACCCCTTAAATCCGCCTCTGTGGATGCAAAAACCCTATAGTAATCCCCTGGCTGATAAAGTTAGACATCGCGTGTATAAACTTCAGATTCATTTCCAGAGGGGGGAGGGATAAAAGAGTTATGTGTACTTCCAGAAAGGGAAAGGCCTGGCATACAGCTCCTCAAGACTTTTGACGTATAATACTATAATCGTTCCAACTGTAGACTTTGGAACGGCTGATAGATGGGCACATGCGGGCTAGTAGTTCTGTAAGATTGTTATCGGGTGCGCAGCACGTGTACTTATACTGTAAGGGCAGATCTACAGACTCAGCACTGCATGACTTAAAATGATACATAGACAAATGATTGACTACTGAGGAGTATACGTTGGTAGCCTTTCTTTACATATAGGATGCCTTCAATAATATCACGCCTAATGCGCTAAATTGGTCACCTCGATCTCTACGAGTTATGTTAAAAGTGGTACATTTCCAAAAGTGGTATGGTTTCCACTTCTATAGAACATTGTGTTGAACGAAATACTGGTCACTTTCAAAAATATGGGTGCTATATTGTTGCTAGAACGGTTGCCACAGCAATAGCTATAAAGCGCAAGTATCCCGGTACCCAAAGGGGCATTCTCCAGGGTAGCTTAAGGACTTTGGGCAAATGAGAGTATGAAAATGGTCAGGTGTAAATTCGGCCAGGACCAAGTTGGTCCTTTTTACATGCAGGTTTAATCCACCAATCGTGGAACCTATCACGTTAAATTAATCTGAAATTAAGCTTGCAGAGTCTGTCAAATACCTGGGTGTTACTTTGGGCAGGAAGCTATGTTTCAGACCCAATATAGCCCTATTCAGCGGTAAGACGGCTGCAGGTTGTTAATGGGGGCTTTCTCCGAGAATTGTTAACTTGAAATTTTACAGCACTATGGTGAGACCGAGAATGCTTTATGGGGTTATCGTATTGTGGTAAGTGCTTGTGCACTGCTGACCAAGATTCAGAGAATGGTGACGATGTACACAATAGCTGTTCTGGGCACCACTGCCACTAATGCATTGCATGTATTTATATATTTGGTGCTGGTGAATATTATAGACAGATAGATTGCTCTATGTATGCCATCAGGTTATGGCAATTTTTACAATATGTGATGGTCGGTGTCGGTACTGGAAGTTACTCCCAACATTCCTACATTGGTCGAATAATCGAAAGCGGAACCACTATTCGATCAAAATTCCATACGGAAAGACATTCATGGACCAAAGGTGTTCCCGGTATAGAGGGATATGTGAATATCTATCAGTTAGAGTATGTTAGGTCAGTTAAGGTACGGTCAGATTGGGCAAATATTTGACGAAAAACGTCAAATATTTTTTGGCCCCAGTCTGATCACAAAACATTTTTGTGTGGCAAACAATAAAACAGCTGATTTTGGTCAAACAAAATTATTTGCCATCAAATAAAAATGTGCTCAATGTGACCACAGTGTGACCACTAAAGAGCAAATAGTTTCTTCTTTTTGGAGCAAACATTTATTTGATCTTACAAAAGAATTGCAAGATCGAACAATGGTAAATAACAGGTGGTATAAGCAGTGTTGTCAGCTTTTACGACTGAAATTATAAAATGAAAAAAAATCACCAACATTAAACTAAAAAGTAAATATTATAAACATTTTTAAAAATATTTTGGTAATTTGGTTCAACGGCTATAACACTAAAAGGCAGAGTTTTAGCTTTGTTAATCTGTACTAACTTTTGAAATCGGATCTAAACCGACTAAGCTGCGACTAATTAGGATAATTTGGCCATATTTAGAATTTTAAAGCTACTGAAAATGTTGACAATTGTGTTCTAATCTCCTCCGTCAGACCTTGCAATTATGCTAGGTGATGTTAGAGCAAGCTTGTCAAACTCGCAAAAAATAATTTAAAAAATATTCGACATTATTTCGAAATTTCAACATAGGATATCTCGATAACTAAGCGAGTTATCAAAAAATTTAATTTAATTTTTTTTTGTTTATTTTAACTTCGTTTATAACAAAAATACATTAGAGGCCACTTAAAGCGCTTAAGGTGGCTCATGCAGCATAATATCTTCCCGTATATACGAACTTTGGAGGCCCATAACTCCGGAAATAGGGGCCGTCAGCAAAATTGGCATTTCCAATTTTTTGCTTAAAACAATAACTTCTACCTCAAACCAGTGAGCTTTTTTGGCTATGCCAGTGGGAGCTAAACTTACCCAAGTTTGCTTCTAAGATTTCTCCTCTTCCAAAACTAACTCCGTCACTTCTCCACAGCATGAAGCAAGAAAACATTCATCCTCCTGCATCATAGTTATTTAAAATAGTTTTTGCAGTTTATTTAATACTTTTGAAAAAACAAAATCGTATTTACTGCTCATTTGTTTAAAATTTTTCATAAAAAAATTAACACCATCGCTGCTCCACAGTATAAAACAAGAAAACATTCATCCTCCTGCATCATAGTTATTTAAAATATTTTCTTGCAGTTAGTTTAAAGCTTTTGTAAAAACCAAATTGTATTTACTGCCAATTTCTTTACAACTTTTCAGAAAACAAATTTGCGTTTTCTGACAGCTTGCTTAAAATTGTTGAGAAAACAAATTTGTATTTTCTGGCAGGTTGATCAAACAATTATTTGTTGCAAATATTTGTTCAAGTGTGACCACAGGGCAAATGTATTTACCCTACTGTTTATTTGATGCTATTTGATACCAGTTTGATCAAACAAAAAGAGGCAAATAAATGAACACAAAATCAACCCTGTATTGATTTGACAATATTTTGAGCAAATATGATGAAACATATTTTGATCAAATATTTGCCAATCTGACCGTACCTTTAGAGTATGAGTTAGAAGACGAGATATATCTAGAGTATGCAATCTAGAGTATGTTAGGATATGGATCTATTCTCGATGACTAGGGTGTCCCCATCAGGTAGACTACTTGTCATTGTAGCCTGCACCAGGTTGAACGATAATAGTCCAGCAGTCATTGGGGTCAATATCTTATCTGACAATCAGTCGGTAATCAAGTCTTTAGAATCAGTATACCTGAAGTCAACATCTGCCTAGGATTGGCGCAAATCATATAACGAGATGGCATATCTGTATGATATTCAACTCGTATGTGTGCGATGGCAAAAGGCAATTTTGACGAAATGCAGAAAGAATGAGCTGGCTAGGCTAGAGGCTATCTAACATACTTCCCAGTAGCTGAAACTTGTTGGCATGCCTTTAACGACTTGAAGGCAAATCCTGCAGGTACGTCTCTGTATGACTATGTGGTAATGGTGGGCAAGGGGTACAGACTGTATACGCGCAAGGCAACTGGCCGATAGTGGATAGCAGGAGACCCACGAATCTTTTCAACCAGGCCCCAGGTCACAATGCTTGTGTCAGTTTTGACTGGACACTGTCTAATTGGTTTGCATGCGGCGATACTAAACGTCAGAGCAAGTGACTTCTAATGAAGCTGTAGCTACGAGGATGAGGATGAAACCACTGAACATCTTCTAGGCACGAATACTGCACTTGCCAGGAGACTGATGTTTACTATAGGACCCTACCAATTTGAGCAGATGGAATGAATTATCTCAGATAAGCGTAGACAAGATCTCGAGCTTCTAGGAGCAAACTAAATGTTTCCCCGGTGGAGTTAATGCTTAAGCTCGATAGCCCGTGGTAATATAAAGGGCAAGTGGGTCAAAGTGAGTCGTTCATCGACTGCCACCAACATCAAACCTAACCTATAACGAAGTCCCTATGATTTCTACGATGGCTTTGTGGTATGGATTGATCATTGTGTTATTTTCATTAATTAACGATGAATATGTATATGAACTAATGAGTAATATTTAAATTTCAATTATTAATCAAATATCGAAAAAAGTGAAATTCGTTAGCAATAGTATTGTATCGGGTTTTTCAATAAGAGCGCTACAAAAGTTTTTTTAAATAAAACAAAACCGGCTTTAGAGACCAATGAAATTCTTTATTCCTGTGAAAGTACGTTCGATGCAATTATGTATGGAACTCGATTTCTTTTGCATGGCCACCACGGGCACGCTTGCAGAAGTCCAGACGCTGAACCCAAGTTTCGACGGTTTTCATGCATAAATCGGCCGATACTGCTGCAATTTCACGTTCGATATTCGTACGAAGTTCATCAATCGTCGCTGGCTGGTTGGCATAGACCATAGACTTGACGTAGCCCCACACGAAATAATCTAACGGCGTCTAATCGCACGACCGAGGCGGCCAATCGACTGGGCCATTTCGTGAGATAACACGTTCACCAAACTTGGTTTCCAATAAATTGATTGTGGCATTCGCTGTGTGCCTTGTGGCGCCGTGCTGTTGGAACCACATGTCCTCCAAGTCCATATTATCCAATTGAGGTCAAAAATATTCGGTTATCATTGAACGGTAGCGATTCGCATTCACAGTAATGTGCCGGTCTTGATCATCACGGAAGAAGTACGGCCCAATGACGCCGCCGGCCCATAAACCGCACCAAACCGTATTTTTTTCGGGATGCAATGATGACTCATGGATTACGTGTGGATTGCTGTCTGACCAATAAAGCATATTTTGCTTATTGATGAAGCCATTCAGCCAGAAATGAGCCTCATCGCTGAAGATGATTTTCCGATGAAAATCCGAATTATTTTCAAGTTATTGCTCAGCCCAATTCACGAACATACGACGCCTATGGTGGTCAAGCGGCTTCAGTTCTTGCGTCAGTTTGATCTTATAAGGATGTAGGCCAAGATCTTTTCGCAAAATTCGCCACAACGACGTCACAGAGATGCCCAACGCTTGAGAACGACGTGTGAGAGACATATTTGGGCTTTCTTGAACTGAAGCCTCAGCGGCAGCAATATTCTCGACACTACGGGCACTTCTTTGTCTCACTGGAACGGGAACATTTTGTACTGTGCCTGTGGATTCAAATTTGTCCACTAGACGCTCAATTATTGATCTGGTAGACGATTATGACGTCCATAAATTGGACGTAGCACTCTTAAATTTGAGGCTACTGACTCCAAATTTCGGTAGTAAATTTTAATAATTTCGACTCGTTGTTGGCTCGTATATCTTTCCATGATGAAATGGTAAACGTTACTGAAGAGAAATGTCAAAAGAGCGGGAAAAAATACGTTTAAAATAACTTTAAAATAACTTCATGAATATGTTGCATTTAATTTAAATTGCAATGCTTATTTTAATCAGAAACACAGTTTTCTGAATATAAATCCATAAAATATTAACAGCAATTTAGAAGAGGACAACCGTATACGTGGTTTTTGCATTTAAAATGATTGCATTAAAACATAACCCTCAATTCAAATCATTTCCGCTTCCGCTGTTTTAAATATAGGCTGCACACACCCGCACACTCGCAATCAAAGGAAACGATAGTGCGTGTGTGTGCGTAGGAATATCGATGATAACTGCACAATTGTGATATTACAATTTATAAGTGTGTGTACTCACTCAGCCACACAATTTTCATTAACAGGGAGAGTTTCGATATTACGCTCTTTGTTGTTCTTACTCTCTCCCCACTTTTGTGTCCTTCTCTCAAGATAATTTTCAATTCCCTTTTAGTGTGGTGTTTTATTGGCGTTTAGGTTTCATAGTATCTCATGCAATCGGCTTTCCTAGCGCATGCTCAACATCTTCTTGTATTTACTGCGAACTTTTTATCTTTTATCCTTTCTGTTTTTTTGCTTTTCCTTTCTCCGTTTGTTTACATTGTTTACGTATTTTTTTCCTTGATGTTTGTTATTATATTTTCAGCATCCAAAGCCAAAACGCGCCAATATAAGTCGCATGTTTTGTTAACCCTCCCAAATGATTTTCATCCTTTCACTTCGTCCTCTGTTCGTTCTTCTTTGGTTGCCAAATCGTTATTGTTGGCATGCCCCCACCCTCTCTTTCTCTGGCTCTCTCTCGTTTTGCAACAATCGTAGGACTTTATCACAGGACGTTAAAATAACATTGTGCAGTTAAACATTTTTATGATGGTGGCTGTGTAAATGAATACGGTTAGATGGATGTGAATGGGGTTGGGATGTGTATGACCGGTTGAGTTAATGTTTGCTGGGGAGAATGAATGGATGAGTGACTGCATGCATGTATGTTTGTGTGTGTTCGTGTGGAGCGTATTGAATACACAGCGCGTTATTTAATATTTCAATTGTATTTGTGGGCGTTCGGGGCGTTGAAACATTTAGCCTTAAACATAGTTGTCATATGTACGTGTGTACACCGACTCTGTATTATCCAAACTTAATGACACAAACACATACCCATACATACATGCATATGGTACAATAAAAACGTACGCAAATAAAAATATGTACGAGCACATAAAATGTATGAATATTAGTGTAGTTGGGGGTGTGTGAGTGTGTATCACATCTCACTTTGGGGAATAACTGATAACAAAGTGTTATATTTTTTTTTATAAATACATGCATGTAAATACCCATATAGTACTACACCATACATATGAATGTAAATATACATATGTATATAATTAATATTATTATAATCTAGCCTATGCACTATATACTACTATATACCATTTCATGCACACATGTATAAACATATGTATATGGATGTGGTTGTTTGTTTTTATTTTTGCCACAAATATACTTTTCATCCAGCCATATTTTTGCCCAAATGGAATAAATGTTGTGCTATCACACATTGCCCATTTATTGTCACTACATACATTTATTAACACAAGTACAACTAATTAGGAAAATATAATTAACTTAGAAGGCAACGATAATGAGCTACGAGTATACAGGTTCTGAAGAATATTATAGCCAATACAGTTTTGAATAAGCTGATATGCATGGTTGATTAGACAGTATTACATTAGCTTAGGTGGTTGTGGCAGCCGATGAACAACTCACATTGACATTTTAGTTCACCCAAGAACCGTTAAATTTCTCGACGATGGCATAATTTTGTCCACGTTTTCCTGTAGTAGGTTCCAGTAGGTCCCAAAATAAGTAGGATCCCATAACAGATATCATCCAGCCGGCATTATCTTTCTCAACGTTGCAGCTCCTACGGAAGTCATTTTCCATGGCCTCTAGTCTCGCCGCATGTCTACCAATCGGACAGTCCCATTAAAATTAAAACCAGTGATACGTTGGTCCTGCCAGAAGACAGTAGGTTCATGGATTACCTTATACCCACTAACAGTCAGACGTGTCTTGTGCATACATAATATGTGCCTTTTGTTTTCTGTCTTATCTGGTCTAAATCAACCCCGGGGGAGTCAGGGACCTTACAAAACAAAGATATCATATTTCGCCAATCAGTTCGATCTTTTGTCTCCAGTTGGTAATACCAAGTGTGCGCAGGGATTCGTAAACCTGATCCCTCCAGCGCACAGTGGTCGAAATCATTGATCTAGCGGCGCTTAAGTCAAAACTTAAAATGTTTTCTATTGTATCGATTACCGATAGTTTACTGAGAAAATTTGTGGTCAGGTATTAGCTGTCAACCATAACATTTGCCGCAGCAAGTGCATTCAAGGAATTTGGCGCCTAATTCCTCAGTGCATATTTGTTGACACCTTTAAGTCAATTGTTTATAAATTTTGAGCCTAAAAGTTTTAATTGAAAGACAAAGGTATATGTTAACGAAAAAATAAATGTTGGTGACCTGTGTGTATCTAGTTTAATAGTGGTGACTTGTAGAAGTTGGCATTTGAGATAGGGCGTTTAATAATTTCATGGAGTGCAACTTTTGGCGTTCGATCGAGTTCGGTCTAATTCTTTTTTTGTTTATTAATTTGGATTATTGTTGTTGTGAATCGTTGTTGTGACATGCCAGTTCGCGCAATATAATTGGTTAATTAAATTTTTAGGCATAATGAATGTTTCCAAACGCACACTTTTTTTGATTTGGGCCAATGCAAATATCCCAAGTAGAAAATTCTCGGCTGTGGAGGACCACGTATTTAGCAATATAATAGACGAAACAGAATATGCTGAGGAGCAGTGCCGATAAATAAAAAGAAACTTGAGGAGCTTTATAAGCAAATTAGTGGAGAAGTGGAAGAGCTGCCACAGAACATTATCGAATTTTGAAGAACGTAACAAAGAATGGTTTCACAGAATATACGTCTAAAACCCAAATCAAAAAAGTTTCACAGCTTGTAAATGGAACTTCTTGAACTTTTGGTAGCGACGCGCGTAAGTTTACACAAAGCAGGAAAAAGAGACGCTTCAGAATTGGTATCCATGGTACATTCTGATACCGCGGTCGCAGCAAAGATAAACCATTATTTCTACAACAAAAACTGCTATTGCATACAGCCCTAATGAAGCTTTAGCTCTTTACGTGGACGGGGATTTCACAAAATATTCGTATAAATTGATGCAATCTGGTGCCAAAATAAGAAACGCAAACATATATCCAGTCCAGCACATGATGCATTGCTATTAGCAAAAAAGGAATGCTATCCAGTCGGAGTCCAAATTACCGACACATCTGCAAAAGTGTCCCTACAGACCTTGGTTGATCATACTATTACAAGGATCGTTGAATCACAGAAGGAAATTCTCGTCAACCTCAATGAAGACATTATTACTGCGATATATAAGTGGGGATGTGATGGCAGTAGTGAACATTCCACTTACAGGCAAAGCTTTTCTGACCCCGAATCGAACAATACCGATGATGATTTATTTGCAGGGTGCATTGTGCCATTACAAGTCAAAATGTGAAGCGTTATTCTATGGGAGAATTCCCGGCCTTCTTCTACTCGGTTTTGTAGACCAATTAAATTGATTTCTGAAAAAGAAACTTCTAACTTATTCGTAACTGAAATTGAAGATTAAAACAGCAAATATCTGAAATTATTCCAACACAGTTTGAGTTGTTTCAAATTCATCACCAATTTTACCTGACAATGATCGATGGCAAAGTTTTTAGTGTGATTGCAGAATCCTCGTCACAAACATGTGGCATTTGTGGAGCCACACCAAAAGTTATGAATGACTTAAATTATATTAAAATATTCTACCTTTTAATACTAATATGTATGAGTATGGCTTGTCAACATTACACGCTTGGATAAGATGTTTAGAATGCATTTTACATATTGCATATAGATTGCCAATTCAAAAGTGGCAAGTCCGTAGCAATGATAAATCTGTTGTACATCAAACTTAGCTTGATATACAAGCTAAGTTAAGAAATGAGATGTGTTTACTAGTTGATATTCCTAAACTTCGGGTTCGGGAAATACCAATAGTGGAAATACTGCTAGACGGTTTTTCCAACAACCAAAATTGGCTGCACTTTTAACTGGATTCAGTGAGGAACTAATCAGTAGATTCAGTGTTATTTTACGAACAATGGCTTGTGGGTATAAAGTCAATACACATGCTTTCAAAATATATTCCTTTGAAACAGCGGAAATCTTTGTAGCAAAATACCCATGGTTCTATATGCCATCTTCCGTGCACAAAATATTAATTCACGGTGCTGACATCATAAATAATGTATCGCTCCCAATTGGCATGATGTCAGAAGAAGCGCAGGAAGCCCGAAATAAGGATTTAAGGAATTTTAGAGAGCACCACACACGCAAAAATTGAAGAAAAAACACAATGGAGGATCTAATGCACTCACTTCTTTTCTCTTCTGATCCTCACATATCCTCGCTCTCCAAACAACCATCTAGCTACTCCCGGAACAATATAGAAATAGGTAGTGATGTACTAAATTTGCTCTCAGAGCCAATTATACAAGAAGACGCTGCAGCTGGTGGTTCTGATAATTCTGAATAAAAGCTCATATATTTGCTTAAGCCTATTATTTCCAACATAACTGTATATACATAAGTCGTTATATTAGCAATATATACCGCAGAAATAAATAAAAATTGTTTAAAATTTAATACTTTACGCACACAACATAAAACACTGTTTTTAAATTTTTTTAAAATTAATTTTTTAAAATGTTTTATTAAAAATTTTTTTTTTAAATTTTTGTCGTCGCCACGAGGCAATGTTTCAGCTCGATTGGATCGCGGGAACAGGGCTAAAAATCGGTCCAAAGTTTTTCTACAGGTGCGCAGTTTTTCCTACAAGTTAATAAAAAGAATTTAAAAAAAATAAATAAATAAATGTTAAAACAAAAACAGTTTTTACTACTATGGTTTAATATATTTTTAGCCCAAAAGTATGTGAGACATTAAGTATATTAACTTTATCATGTTTTTCTGAATGGAATAAACAATGTCTAAAATGGGAAAACAAGTTGCAACTTTCACAAAAAAAATATAAGTATATTTTTAAAAATTATATTATTTAGCTTTGTAGCTTAATCTATTTTCAACTGGAAAAAATATTACACAAACAAAAATAAATTTTCCCTAAGCGCTATTAATTAAACACCGCTAGATGAGCCTTTTCGACCACTGTGCAGTGGTCGTATACTTTCTCCACACGTTCATAAAGTGTTTCTTTGACCTCATCATCTTTATCCTCTGTCGGTGCGTGCACACAAATTAAAGACATGTTGAAATAATATTTCACCTTGATGCGAATTGTGGGTATGCGGTCACTCACTGGGTTGAACCTTGAAACTAGGTGTCGCAGTCTATTGCCAACTATAAATCCACATCCAAATTCGTGATTTCGCTCATGGCAGCTGTAGTAAAAATTTCAGTTTTTCTTCCT
The DNA here is from genome assembly GCA_963931995.1 of Phaonia tiefii. Lineage (NCBI taxonomy): Eukaryota > Metazoa > Arthropoda > Insecta > Diptera > Muscidae > Phaonia > Phaonia tiefii. The sequence goes on along the minus strand of OZ008369.1, from coordinate 157,633,989 downwards.
GGTGCAACCATATCCTGTCCATCGCATTTCCTGGGTCGCTGTGATGTCAGCTTTATATTTTCCGAGGACATCCCACAGTTGGAAAGTGGAACCCGTCCTGTATAGCGTTCGCACATTTCAGATACATATCCTTAAATCGTGGTCGTTATACTGGCAGGATGATTATGTTTCAGCCGCCCATTATGGATTAGACGCTGACCAGAATGCAATGTGTCGAAACTGGATTTTGGTTTCATCAATTTTGATCCGCCGTTGGCCAGGGGTGTTGGCTCATCCGCCTTCAAAGGACAGAAGAATATGTCCACTACTTCGAAGAGCTTCAATGATGGTTTACCCTAACACTTCTGAGACGTATCAGTGATCGCATTACCACGCAGGTTGCTCATTCGTTTCGCCTTCTCACTTTAGCTAGCTAACGGAGGTTTCCGATCAGCAATTGCCCAGGACATACTGCGTGGAAGTAGTGAGCTGCTTGGAGTGCCCAATGAAGGAACCTTTTCTGGCCACTCCCAAGTGAGTGGCTATCAGATACTTTCCACCTCCAAGGACAGTCCCATGTCCCATTTAACGTTTTACAGGGATCTATAATATCAGCCATATTGACACTATCTGTTGAAAAGGAGGTCATTAGTTTTATCTATGATGGGTAGTTGTAAAAGGAGTATAAAGAAAATCGACACAAAAACAGAGTGCAAGGAACAACACAACAGCAAACAAAGTGACGCATCGATGGCGAAAAACAACCCCAAAAAATTAAATAGACTGTGCAAAGCCGTAGGCAGATTTTTTGGGCTAGAACAGGATGTGAAATCTTCAAAAGGTACCAGAACAGAGTGAACCCAGCTTGCATGTACGTTTCGCGTGATTGCACCTACGTACTAAAACACATCCTCGCTTCCATCGACAATTTTCCCCCCACGGGGCTTCCTTTAGGTATTACTTCGTGGGGGGTTGTTTGTGATTACGCTAATCTTCCAGATTCCGCAGATGCTCGTCTTTCTGCTTCAATTCGACGAAACTCCATCTGAATGTTGGTGACGAGGGTCGTGGTTGTCTGGCATTCGTCTTCCGATATCAGCATAAAACTTATTATGTTGGAGGGATTCAGGAAATCAGTCCCCCAATTATAAAAACGCCTACAGTAGAATACTGCGTGTTCTGTGTCCTCTTCCGCGTCACATGAGGGGCACATCGGTGAGTCGTCGTGACCGAAACTGTGCATATACTGTCTGTACCAACCATGTCCGGACAGGAACTGCGTGCTGCCTCAGCCACCATGTTCCCGATACACCCATGTTGCTATTGATGGAATGATGGAATAGGTCCATCTTACCCTCTCCGTGTTGTTCCACCGATCTTGCCACTTTCTCATTGATGTCGCTCTCTCCTCGTCTCTTTAACGGCCTTAATAACTCGTTTATCTGTAGTTCTATATATTCTGGCCATCTCATCGGCCTTGATGTCTATAGGCAGCATACCGGCTATGACAAGCGTCGCTTCCTCTGATATGGTCCTGTACCCGCTGATGACTCTTAGCTCAGAGAGCCTGTGCACCGAGGCGAGTTTTCTCCTTGTCCATTGTATCACCAATACAATTGCCCACACTGTGGCAGCATACGTCAAGACGGAGCTGGCCACTTTGGACAGCAAGAGTCTTCTGATGTATCTCGATACTCCAATATTAGGCAGAATTCGAGAAAGTGCTGCCTGGACTCGCGACTCCTTTTCGCTGGTACTGTAGTCTATTGTCGACCATAACTCCGAAATACTTGATAGCAAGCTTGGAATTAATATTCTGTGGACCCACACGAAGATTAGCAGTCTCTATTCTTGTCTGCGGCCTCTGTTTTGTGTTCGGCTAATTCTAGCCCGTTAGATTCGGGCCAGTTCCTTATTCTCCGGATTTCTTCATTCGCGGTAGCCTCGATGTCCTCGATATGCTTTCCCACTAACACAACAGTAATGACGTCTGCAAATCCGACGATTTTAACTCTTTAATGAAACAAAATCATTGCACCAGTGAAACAAAATCATTGCAGTAATGACACAAATTTGTTCCTGCAATGAAACATAATTATTGCCGCAACAACCACAGTAGTAGTAGCAGGAACGAAACTGTACGTTAGCTCACTTTCGGTGGCAAAAAGTGTTGTGGCGGCGAACATTTTCATTCCTGTGAAGAAGCTTTTCCTTTCAGTGTAGGCACATTACTTCGTCCCTGGGTCACACGATTTTTACTAGATATGTGCATAGAATTTAGCACCTTAGTGCCTTAGCTAGAGCCTTATAGATCAGGTTGCACAATCGTAGGATATGCTGATGACCTGACAATTGCAAAAATTAATACATATCCATACATATACTCGTACTATTACTGCGTTCATATACTCGTACTATTACTGCGTTCTCGACAGAAATGGTGAGTGTGATTCTCGACAAAGGTCAGACACTCTAGAATAAGTAGAACTACAGTGGCCCTATATTCGTGTAAAAGGGCCATCGGAGGGCGATGGGCTCTATCCTCGGAAATAGTTATAAATATAGATGTAATCAGCCCGATATTGCACTATGGAGTAGTCCTTTAGTGGCCGTTGCTGCAAAATCTGCATACCAAAGTCCTGCCCTTCCCACAACCCCTGCTGAGGGGTTTCATCCACCTGCGACCACTAGATTTGCTACCACGCAGTAATCCGCCAAAGATAGTACGATTTCAAAGAAACTTCGTCAATCCATAGTAGAAGCAGATTATATGACACATCCCAGACAGGCTGGACGGGAAGATACGCATACCAGGCAATATATGGTGTTCAGGCTTCTAAACTAATGTGAGTCTATTCAAAAGAGCTGCACCTTAACCTCGTACAAAGGCCATCAGAGCATTCTAGTGACTTTCAGGCACAACTCATGGCAATCGGAGAGTTACCCTTTGACTGGGGTGAAATTTCAACACCGTCTGCAGTATCAACAATCATCAATCCTAAAATCTGACAGAAAGAAACATTTTAAGGGGGTGCCCCTAAAAAAATTCTGACATTTTTTTTACCCTCTGATATAAAACCACCCTAATCAACATGAACTCTGATATTCAGGTTACTATAAAATCTTTGCAGTCTCTACTAGGGATGCCAAACGAAAAATCCCGAATCCCGAAATCCCGGGATTTTTCGGGATTGATGAATCCCGGGATTTTAATTAGTAAATTAGTAAAATTAATTTTGAAAAACAAAACTAAAAACACTGACAAAAGTTCGGTGTGGTGTTATTTTTTGGAAGAGTCGAAAGGTGCACCTCAAGCTAAAAATGCAAATGGTGCAAAAAGGGTTTAAAACCCAATGGCGGCTCTACAATATTAATAAAACATCTTAACGTAATTTAATTTTGGCATATGTATATCTATTAATTACAAAATTTATTGCGTCGGGTAGAACATGTTATTTTAAGCAAAGAAAGTAAAATAACAAAATCGGGGCAAATGCATAGTTTTGGAGTTATGGACCCCGACATTTCGGATACTTTTTCCACTAATGTACCGTGTAATGCCATTGATATCACTTTTTTGTATAGAACAAGTCATAACAAACTCAAAAAATCATGCACCATTTTTCGATAAGTCGCTTAGTTATCGAGTTATCGGATGTCTACGTTTCTCAAACAAAAATTTAACATTTTTTTTTAAATAATTTTTGTTTTTGTTTGAAAAAACAATATTCGAAAAATCGCGCGATGTTTTTAAAATAATTTATGTTTTTGTTTGAGAAAAGCAAAAAAATCGATAATTTTTCTAATTGTCAACATCCGATAACTCGATAAAAAAAGCTACATTATTTTATGAGTTTGTTTTGAATTGTTTTATACAAAACACTGATATCAAGGGCTTTACACGGTAAGTTAACGCCATAACCCTCTCACATATCCACAATTTCGGGGCCAATAACTCCGAAACTATGCTTTTGCCACGATTTTGTTATTTTACTTTTTTTGCTTAGAATAAAGTATTCTACCCCACTGGTGGTTGTTTTTTGGAGTGTAGGCCGTAAAATAGACCTGTTTCTAAACAAATTTAAAAATAGAATCCCGAAAACCCGGAAAATCTCGGTATCCCGAAAATCCCGGGATTTTTGAAATCCCGAATCCCGGGATTTTTACAATCAATCTCGTTTAGCATCCCTAGTCTCTACACGCGGCTTCAATAGCTGCCCACAACTGTTGCGCATCCCATGCAGTTATATATCAGGAGGAATAAAGTGCAGAGTACTAAGTGGCCCGCCAAAGACTAAGAACGTCTCTTCAGCCTAATCGGGGAATATCGGGGTACGGTATCATACGGCTTGAACGCCCTTTAACCGTACCGGGTCAATTTAGTGATTCAACGAAGTGGAGGGAATATCAAGGCCCATGGTATCACCACGGTCCTCATTAGACCAAGTGTGTCAATAGTGCCTGCCACTTCTACCTAACCTAACATGTGCCCCTACAAATCGGCAGCTAAAATGCAAAACAACGTAACTGCAATTTTCATTTTGTTCAAAGGAGTTGAAAAAAAAAACTTTTAAAAAAATACAAACAATTCAGTTTGCCAGTATATTTTCGAATCTTACGAAGGTAGTAAGACTTTACTTTAGCAAAGATTTGAAAATTTGAATTGAAAAATTACATTGCAATTTTCGTCCAACTTTTTTTAAACTGAAGTCAACAAATGTACGATACGGCGTTTGAAAGCTCCAAGTCCAAAGTTTTTTTTAATAACGCGATTCATGAACTTTTGAGTGATATTTATCTGACTGGCCAAGATTTTATATTTTGGGATCGGATTTCGCTGAATTCTTGATTTGATAATTGCTGCGTTCGCAGTTTTATGCACCGGCAGAAGAACGCGCGACTAATAGCTAGCGGGCGGAGCGTTTTGACAATATGACCTATTTTAATTTCGCTCTTTAAAAGCGTTATAACAGCGATACGGTTTTCATTATCTGGTTTCATTAACTGTGGTTGGCAATTCACACACAAACATACATTTGAACAAATAACATTAATGGTGACTTTTGAAATTGCACAACCGCATACGATTTCTCTCTTCAGTGTTAAATTATGCATTAACTGAAAACTGTATCCGACAACAAACCACCAATTCCATGTTTGAACTGTAAATGCAATCCTTGCCTGTCACTTTCCTGTCCCAACCAATACCAAACACTACGTTAAAACACACAATTATTGTCAGACGCGGTTCCAAATCCATATGTAAACCAGAGAATAACAACCTGTACGTACATACAGTAGAATAATACACGTGTATTTGCTAATAGTTTTCATACATATGTAGTCAGATTCTCATATCGCCGAAATACACACCATAAACATTTGTGTAGCGACACACAGAAAAAAATATGGGTTTGGCCATTTTAACGTAGAATACGTTATACGGTAAGGTAGGGGTGTTGATCTGGAGCACAAAATTTTGAGAAAATGTTTGTCAACTTTCACCCACTTTTACTTAAATATTAAAACATATTTTAGCAATTTTTATATGTTACTCAGTTTTGGTATTATGTTTTGTTTCGAATTACATTAAAAAAATTATATGTCTATATATAAAAGTTTTATGTAGTTAAGGAAATAAATATTTAAGAGCATGATATTTTAGACTTTTTTTGTACATGCCGCTGTTGTTGTTGGTTTGTAAATGCCGCTGTTGTTTTTGTTGTTGTTGTGAAATCAAATGATTTTGGCTTTGCTGTGCTCTGTTTATTTATCGAGCAGCGTGTAAATGTGTGTGTGTGTACATTTCGTTTTGTTGGATCGGTCGGTTATTAGTTTGTTTGGAGGGGAACATAAAATCAAGGAAGGGGAGCATGGACACTTGTGTGTGCTTGAAAGTTTACAGATCTTTGCTGTCGTTTGTTTACTTCTGCGAGCAGCGTGTAAATGTGTGTGTATGTACATTAATACAAAGGATTGGCGATGTATACCATAGACTAATACATACCTAGATAAACTTATTCTCTCATCTGACGTTTCATTTCACACTCTTCGTGATGCGGTCGGTGTGATAGAGAGATGTTTGACGAAAAGTGATATACACCAGGTGGAATTACAATAACTTCTTGCTTTAATTTTTCATGCCATTTTGGTGAAAAACTGTGAAATTTAAATGTGTTTTAAACTTTTTTATTGACTGTTATTGTTAGCATACATTTGTGTTGTATTTAACACATTAATTTTAACATACAAAACGAAATGCCGTTGTTGTTATTTTGGTCGTTGTTTTGAACCATTGCCTCTATCTGGTATTAGTAAAGTAATTCTTTTCAACATCAAACGTATACATCACACGAGGACAAATGTCAGAAATTTGGTGAGTGAAATATTTTCTCTACCCATACGCTCACTATATCAATGGCGTTTTTCCTGAACACATTTCTGTGAATACATTGGGAAGTAGTTGGAAAGCAGCTAATCTATTGTGCTGCCATATCATAAAATGTATTGCTGTAGCTGTACTTCAAATGAAGATGTCGCCATAATGTAATACGTTAAACTAGATATAGTTTCATCCTTAAACATATGGCATACAGTCTTCGAGCACACAAACTACAAAATAAAATAATAAATCTTATTCAAAACTATTCCAATCGTTTAGATCAGTGGTTTCCAAACTTATTTGGGTGATATGGCAGCACAATAGATTAGCTGCTTTCCAACTACTTCCCAATGTATTCACAGAAATGTGTTTAGGAAAAACGCCATTGATATAGTGAGCAGAAAATAAAAGAGGAAATTTAGAGAAAACTAAAGCTGCCTATAAATCTGAGTTTACACATGCAATTTTGATGGCGTTAATTATTGTGTTGGTTGGAGAGAGATGCGACGGCATTTTGTAAATATGCACTTTCTTAGATTCACTAAAGCAAGCAATGTCTTTATATGCGCAAGTTGCTTTCTGGGAATACATTGGGACTAACGTATTCTACGTCTGACCTATGCGCCCGTGTTATCTAACACAGGCTTGTTATTTTTTTTATGGGGTTATGTCAAGCAATAAGAAACCAAGGAATTTGGCTGAATTGAAGCAGTCCATTAAAACAATAGTTCAGGTGATCACGACTTCAACCCTTCCGGCCGCAATGAATAATTTTCTGAGCAGGAGTCGCATATGCGTAGATGAGCATGGAGGCCATTTACGGTCTATCATCTTCAAAACCAATTATTTATGTAAAATTAAACTAGTTTTTCTGCTTATGTACAATACAACAAAAATTAAATACAGTGATGAAAAAAAAGAGTTACTTGATCTGTATAAATAGGAAGCTTATTAATAATACAACCATGTACCGTATTTGTAGGACCAGAATACGATGACCGCACTAACGCGCAAACCCTCCAGTACCACATTTTTTCCAGACAGGGGATTCAACAGGGGTTGCATATTACATATTTAGAAACTTAAGTAAATATTTAACGAAACAAATAAATTCCCTAAATCATAATGAATTATTATTAAAATTATTATTCAAAACACATAATTTCATTTACCGCCAACGTCATATTTAAATATCAATAAATAATTTCAAACACAATAAAAAACATTCATTCCTGCAGTGAAACAAAATTATTGCTCCTATGAAAAAATTCATTGCAGAAATGAAACGAAACCATTGCGACAACGAAGCAAATTCACTACAACAAGAAACTCATGTATTGCAGCTATGAAACAAATCATTTTTGTAGTGGGAATGATACTGTAGGTTAGCTCAATTTCGATGACAAAAGCTGAAGAGACCACGAACATTTTCATTCCTCGGACGAAGTTTTTCTGTTCAGTGCAAAAGTCTATAGTGAACACAACTATAAAATCAAATAAATGTTGAGGATGATCAACTTTGGTGTGGCTCTAAAGAATTAACTATGAAGGCGTTAACCAGCAATATATACATACGTGCCAAAGTTCATCCAAGTCGAAAGGCACTAAAATCCAAGGTAGGCCGATAACATTTGGAAACCCGCTATATAATAATAATAATTATTATTTTCGATTTCTAAAATTCCGCCAAACAGTTATAATTATGTTTCTGTGTAAATACTGTCGAATATTTTCGACAAATTAACATTCCCCACCTGATGACAACATGTGTAGATTAGAGTGTCCCAAACAATTTTTGTTTTGCGATTTTGATGGTTGCTCAAGTTTAATTGGAAAGCTTATAGGCTAAAGTATTTTTGAGAAATTTTTTAATTTTTTCCCCCAATTTCCGAATTTCCGCCAAAAATCGGGGTTTCAGGACGTTATTTGAATTATTCTTAAAACTTGGTGCATAACATTGCATCCAAGTTCGTGCTTATACCTTGCACACGTATATCAACAGTCATCAGTTCTTGTCTTTATCGTTCCTGTTTATTCGTCTTCTTCACTTTTCATTTCCTGTTCATCCCGTCACATGTTTAATCTGTGTCTGTCTTCATCGTACCTGTTCATTCGCCTTCTTCATCTCCTCAATCGGTTCCAATCTTCTTATCCTGTCATCAAAGTTCCTGCTCCTGCCCAGCACTTGATTTATCTGTCCTTCAATTTATCATTGGTTCCTGTTCCTGGCCGTCGGTGGTGCAATGGTTAGTGTGCGCGACTCTTGTACATGAGATCCTGGGTTCGAACCCGGCTCTGACCACCTACAAATTTTCTTTCGGCGGCGGTCACCTCGCATAGTGACGGCGACACTATCGAGTATCTAGCCATGAAAAAGCTTCTCAAATTACCGTTCGGAATCGGTGTAAAACTGTAGGTCCCAATCAGTGAGTGAAAACTGGAAAGCGCACAGCTCAGTGATTGTGAGAAGTTCTCCCCACTCCCTTCATGGGATGTAATGGGAAACCATTTTTTTTTCCTGTTATCATAGTTCCTACTCATCCCTATCTCATGCTCCTCTTTATTTGCCTTCCCAGTTAATGCTCATTCCATCATATGTTTAATCTGTTCCTGTCTTCATTGTTCCTCTTCTTTCACCTTCTTCACCTCCTCAATCGGTTCCAGTCTTCTCATCCTGTCATCTAAGTTCACGCTCCTGTCCTGCACTTGATCTATCTGTTCCGGTATTCATTCATTTTGATTTTCTCTTCAAATTCTCAATGGTTCCTGTACTTCCATCCGTCATTAATGTTCCTGTTTTTTTCTGCCAATGTTTCATTTGTTCCTGTCTCCATCGTTGCTGTTCTTTATCCATCCAGTCTTTTTTTTTTTTTTTTGTATTTTTATTTATTTATTTTTTATTTAACATTATTGAAAATATTTTTTTTTTAGTTTTTTTTTTTTATTTAAATTACTTTTCTTTTGTCGCCTTTCTTTATTTTCATGCTATTGGTTTTATTTCACAATACATTATTATTATTATTTTTTTATATATATTTGTTAGGGCGGGTTAATTTTTTTTGATGAAGCGTACAGCAAAAACGTAATCTATATATCTATTTTGAAATTTTGGGGGGCTCCAAATCCGACTTAGAGCTATGGTCTCTTGAGCAAAATTAGATTACGTTTTGGCTATACGCTTCATCAAAAAAAAATCGTTCCGTACAATTTGACCCGCCCTAGTATTTGTGTATTTATTATTAATTATTTATTATTATAGTTTATTTTTATTTTATTTATTTGTGTATATTTTACAAATCAATTTAAAAAATATAATTTATTTTATTTATTTTTATTTAATTATTTAATTTTTTTTTCTTTTTTTTGTGAATTTATATTTTCGTTAAACTAGACCTAATTTATAACACTGTGTGTAATTTTTTAAGTCATGGAAAAATAACCATATACGGACACCACTAGGTGATAAAAGACTAAAAAAAAAAGACCCGTGTTTCCCAAAGTCATGCACTTTTTTTTTTATGGGCCGCCAAAAATTTGGGGCCTCGGTATCATTTTCGTAAAAATGTGATCATTTTCTCAGGCTCATATCTTGCAAACCGTTCAGAATTTCTTGCACCCTCTGAGGCAAAGTAGTAGCTCTTGTCATAAAGAACAAAAATTGCGAACATATAAAATCAAAAAAACTTCACCTTCCAGATCAAATCGCAAAAAACTTTAAAAAAATCGGTTTTTTTTACCTTTTTTCCCGTGTTCAGGTCCATAGGTAGCAAACCGTTCAAAATTCAAGGAAACAATCAACTACAAAAATTTACCTAAGATCTGAATAAACAAATTTCTAGAACATATAAACTTCCTGGGAATTATTCTTAACACCGTTTTTTAATTTCATTTGTTTTTTATTTACTTCAACATTGAGATACTATGCTATCTATTACAAAAATATTAAAAAAAAGTATTCGTATTATGTTTATAATGTTGATGGCCCTGGACTTGCAAATCGCGCTGTCTTAAGTTGTGGATCCAAATCGTCGTCCGAATCTGACTCTGATTCAGCAATTATGGTGTCCACAGGCACGTTGCTTCCAGACTGCCCTCCATCATCAGCTCTTTCTTCTTCAAATACTTCATTAACATCATACAGGGTGATCTTGTGACTCCACCAACATACCTCTGCAAGCAATGCGTCGAGGTTTGTGCCTTTGTACCGTTTTTCCATGGGCATTGTGGTTTGGTGAAACCGTTCTCCTTGCTCATCGGATGCGGTAGGGAGTTGTTTGATAAAATCGTCAAAATGAAAATGAAGAAAATGCAGCTTTAATGTCATCGATGCGCCGATTATCTCAAAATAATGCAGCATTTGTTTCACCCATTCTCTTGCTTCCGGTTCCGCGTCTCGATCCCCTCCCAAGACTCTGGTGCATACACGCTGAAGGTAAATCCATGCCATTGAATGATTTTCATCAAGCGATGAATCAAAGTTGCTCTTGAATAGCTTTCTAATGTCAGGGCCATTAAGTACGCCTGTTAAATGAAAACAAAAAATAAAGACAGAAAAGAAAACATTAACATAGTGTAAATAGTACAATTAGGTGAACAAAAATTCGTTTTAAATTTACTACAATACCTTTTTTAATTTTGTCATCGCTACGCTTTGGGAAAACGCTTTTCAAATAGTCGAATGCGTTTGGACAATTTACAACGGCCACTTCGATGAATTTTTTAACAATTCCCAATTTTATGTGGAGCGGGGGCAGCAAGATGTCTTGAGTATTGTCAATTAAAGGTGCATTCTTCAGTCTATGTTGTTGTATTTGTTCGTCCACACTTCCTCATGGCCTCCACGAGTTACATTGGAATTACATAATTTACGCATGCCTAGCAACTGGTTGCATCATGATCACCTGGGCGATTAATCCAGTTTACCGGCTTACAATACTTCATAGTACCTCTGCCTCCACTCAACCATGCCATGAGATTGTTATAACATTGGCGACACACTGTATTAGGTGTGTAATTTTCACCGGTCAAGTCCACTTCGTCGAAAAACAATGTATATGCTCTTTTGAATTCACTAGTTAAAAGATTCTTCTCCTTCTGAAATCTTGTAAATGTTTTTTTTCTGGTTTGAACACGGGAAAAAGGGTAAAAAAAAATCGATTTTTTTTAAGTTTTTTTGCGATTTTGATCTGGAAGGTGAATTTTTTTTTGATTTTATATGTTCTTTGTGACAAGAGCTACAACTTTACCTCAGAGAGTGAATCGAAATTCTGAACGGTTTGCAAGATATGAGCCTGAGAAAATGATCACATTTTTACGAAAATGATACCGAGGCCCCAAATCTTTGGCGGCCCATAAAAAAAAAAGTGCATGACTATGGGAAAAATTGGGAGACACGGGTCTTTTTTTTTAGTCTTTTATCACGTAGTGGTGTCCGTATATGGTTATTTTTTTTCGTGTTGCACTGTGTAATTCACTTTTTAATTAATTTAAGTTAAGTTAATTTGTTTTTTGAAAAATTAATCCAGATGTTATTTTAGCTGAGTAAATAAATAAATAATCACCGATTTTTTTAGTTTGTAAGTTAACATTTTTAAAGCAAACCGTCCAAACTTTTATTCTATATGCATAAACCACCAGTTTGGCAATGATTCAGCTCAATAATGTACCACCTATTAAATTTTGTAGAAAAATTCGCATAAATTTTGTAAATATCGCTTTATAACTTTTAAATTTCTACCAAAATTTAAAAAAGCTAATGAGGCACCATTGTGGTCGTTGGTGGTCCAATGGTAGTTTGCGCACCTCTTGTACATGAAATCCTGGGCTCGATGCCTGCTCAGACCACCTTAAAATTTCTTTTGGCGGCGGTCACCTCGCGAAGTGATGGCGGCACTATCGAGTATTTAGCAATGAAAGAGCTACTCAAAATACCGTTCGGAATCGGTGTAAAACTGTAGGTAACCATCAGTGAGTGAAAACTGGAAAGCGCACATCTCATTGATTGTGAGAAGCTCTCCCCTGTCCCTTCATGGGATGTAATGGGAAACCATTTATTTATTTTTTAATGAGGCACTTTAAAAGACGGATACATTCCAAGCAATTTTATAAAAAGCTTTTAAAATTCTCCATTTAAATGTACTTTAAATGCCCCATGTTTGTCATTTAAACGTCGTTTAATATGAACATTTTTTGGGAGCTTTTCAATTGAGCTTTTGAAGGACGAGTATGAAACTCGCCCTAATAATATTATAAATTGTTAACCACGTTTGCTTCGCATTTTCTTTAAATATTGAATTAATGAAACTTTTCGCGTTTAGTTTTTATTTTTTCGCTCAAGATATCAATAATGGCAAGTCCAATATGACTGCAATTTATTTTTTTTACGCAGAGTTCATCTAATATGGGATCTAGTATTACAAATATGACTATTCAATTATACTATAAATTCATGCGTTCAAAACTCTGGGCAGCTACCATTCATACCCAAGATAAAAAAATAAAAATGCAAATATTTTGCTTTGCTTAAAAATACTTTACTGGGGATCTGGCGATACAGCTCTATGCCCTGCAATAAAATCTGAAAATCTATGTTTCAAAATCATTTGCCCGATGATATTTGTTATTTGCTTCGCGAAATAATTAGATGGTTTCCCATATTTCTGGATCTGTTTGTAAAAAATCAATAGAAACGTTGCAGGCGTCAACAAAAGTAAGGCTTACTTTTGAAATGAAACTTTGAGTATGTTTATTTTGAAGCATGTCTTCTGTTAAATCTGCTTCTACTACACGCTGAAAAATCTGTATTTTTTTTGTTTGGGTGTCAATAAGACTGTTTAAAAACCGGAATTTTTTTGAACCCGGTTTTCGGTTTATTTGAAAAATCAATTTTTTAAGAAACCGGGTTTCAGTTAGTTCGAAAAGTAACTTTTCAAGAAATTGGGGTTTGGGTTTTAATTTCGGCAAAAACCGCTGGAACCATGTTTCTGCTTTAAATTAAATTACTTACAATACATTTGTTTATCGTCATTTCATATACTTATTCGTGATTCAAACATTTAATTTTTTTTTATTTTTAGTACAGATATTAGGAATTTCGAAAAGTTTCAGTTAGTTCGAAAAGTAACTTTTCAAGAAATTGGGGTTTGGGTTTTAATTTCGGCAAAAACCGCTGGAACCATGTTTCTGCTTTAAATTAAATTACGTACAATACATTTGTTTATCGTCATTTCATATACTTATTCGTATTTTAAACTCAACATTCCACAACTCTATTTAAATTTGACAATTACGTTTTAATTTTAAATCAAACAATCAAATCATATTCCAATTTGGAATGCGTTTTTAATATAAACTTTAAAAGTTTTACTCAAATTCATTTTACGAGGGCATACCAATGAGTCCGTGACTTTTCGCTCTTCCCTCGTATTTATATGAAATGCAACACTCCTCCCATTAAGTACTACCTGTTAGTGTACTACTGTCAAATTTCGAGCACGGTCCGTCATTTACTTTGCGTTTAACAGGTCTTCAAAGCACACAACCTCGTGCATTTTTTAAAAAATTACAGCAGACAGTTGTCCGAGGCCTTCGGCCACGGTCTGTCCCTGCAGGCTGTGTCAGAGACACGGCCATTAAGTTTAACGTAGAATACGCCATCCGATAAGACAGAAAACATATATAACAATAAATGATAAATAATATAAGCAAATGAATTTATTGTTATATATGTTTTCTGTCTTATCGGATGGCGTATTCTACGTTAAACTTAATGACCGTGTCTCTGACACAGCCTGCAGGGACAGTCCGTGGCCGAAGGCCTCGGACAACTGTCTGCTGTAATTTTTTTTTAAACTTAATTTAATTTATGTATTTTAATTAATATTTTTATTGAAATAAGTTCTGCGAATGTTGAGAGGGCCGCCCTAATATTAAAAAAGGTTTACCTTATCGAGTCTTCGCATTAGCATTCGAGCGTTGTGTGAAAGCTTTACGCTTTACAATTCAAAATTAACAACAGCTTTATTGAAGCTTTCGCAAAAAAGCTTTATTACGTTAGCTTACTGTTTGTTTCACTTTTTACTAGATACATGTTGCCAAGCAACATTAGCTTGCTGTTCGTTTCACTTTTTACTAGATACATGTTCCTAAGCAATGTTGAGCAACCAAAAACACTCAACCAAACACCACACATATGTTTGAGTGTATGTGTTTAAACAATTTTCATTTGAGAAATTAAAATACTAGAAATATATCAACCAATATGAAATGTATATCAAACGAAAGATAACATCTTCATTTACCTACAAAAAAAATTTTAAAAAAATTCATCTAGCCGTTTCCTCAAATTCAATGAAATAAAGATTACAACAATAAAAACCTGACATGACTCTCATACCGTAAGGTAAGACGTATTCTACGTCAAAAAGTGGAAAAAAGTGAATTTCGAGTGCTCATTAAACATTATATTTTGCGAAAACAAAACCGTCAATCAAACCAAGGAAAAGCTTGATAAAAACTATGGGGACTGTGCACTATCGATTTCAATGGTAAAAAATTGGTTTACTGACTTTCGTTGTGGTCGCACAAGTGCAAATAACACTGAACATTCAGGACGGCCAATTGAGGTCAATACACCCGAAAATGTCGAAAAAGTCCACGATATAGTGTTGGCCGATCGGAGAGTAAAAGTGCGTGAGATTATTGATACTATAGGCATTTCATATGGCAGAATGGTTTCATTTTTAAATGACCAGTTGGGTTTAAGTAAGTTGTCTGCAAGATGGGTGCCGCGTTTGCTCTCAATTGACCATAAACGGACGGGTGCAAACGTGTTTAGTCCCAATGGTAAAATTCCATGAATTGGGCTACGAATTGGTATCTCATCCGCCATATTCTCCGCATTTAGCCCCCACTGACTCTTTCTCCCCGGTCCATTCATGGGATGTAATGGGAAACCATGTATGTATGTATGACTCTTTCCTATGATTATATAAATTCGAAAATCTTATTCTAATTTGAAAGGGATTTTCATTTATGAAAATGTTATTAAGTTTAAAACATTTATTTATTAAATAATTTTAATTTTTAAAATTGAAAAAATATGTTCGGAAAGCTCAATTGAATCTTAAATAATTTTTAGTTACATATTTCTTATTCAAGTTATAAATTTATTTTGAAATTGGAATAAAAACTTGGGTGGAAATGTCATTAAAACTTTTTGGAACATAAAATCATATTTAAAAATAAGAATCATGGTTCTTAATTCCAAAATTTCATTAAAATTCGGAAATAATATAATTTTTTTATTTATTTGTTTAAGGATATTAACACAAATTGAGTAAAACCCGGTTAACCCACGTGAAATAACCGGTTTTCGGTTTGTTCGAAAATAGTGTATTTAAAAATAACCGTCACGGGATAATGTGGTATACTCATGTCCAAACACATTGTGTTTTCTAATCAATATTACATACTTTATAATCAGGCCTGTCATGGCTTTCGGACGAAACCGAAATGAATTCGTAAATACCATTTCGTAACGTTTTGCTTTTGCTTCTATGACTTTCGTACGTTTTGGTAAAGAAGAAAAAAACGAACATCTGGCAGCTCCATGAGAAAAGAATAGACAAAACAGAAACAATTAAGAAGGAAAAATTTTGGAAAATTATATTTTTAATAGTACTATTAAACTAGAGAAAATACTTTAATCAATAAAAATATAATAAGAAGTGTTTTTTAGTTATTTCTCTTAACATTTGTCAATTCCACTGCAGTTTTACCAACTATTTTGAAGACGCAATATTTTTGCGTTTTTGATTTTCTTTATGGCCAGTTTTACAGTCAGTGGTGATCTTCGTTTCTTAGTTAAATTGTGGTTAAACATCGAATTGTGTTTTTTAGTCATTGTTTAACTATGATTTAACCACCCAAAGTTGGTTGGTTAACTTATAATCAGAACCATATTATTTTGACAATCAAGTGACTGACTGTCAAAGTGAGAAATGAAGATTGTATAAAATACATGTTTCAGATTTGCATATTTGTACACATACATTGAGTCTAGATCGTTAAATTGTTGCGCCTATATAGCTTTTTTCACATTTTTGTTAAAATGACTTCGATTTTATGCATCTATTTCTTATTTTACATAATTCCATTTTGTTTGTTCCCCTTTTTTGTTTTGGTATTTCTCCCAAAACACATTTTTTCCAATAAGAATACAAGGGTTGCCATATTAGTTGATAATATGGCGACTTACATTAACTCACCACTGAAAAACAAAATGCAAAGTTAAGCTCTAATTAAATTAGAATTAAAATGAAGTAATCCGATAGTTAACTACCCACTTAAAATCTGGCCATTGGAAGGACAAAACGACATTGATTTCACTTTCGAATAAAATTGCGCTCTGTAACATGGTTTGTTATTTGTTGAAAACTGCTAGAAACATAAACGTGACAGACAACGAAGGAATAAAAACATAGCCGATCTTCAATTCATGAAAACAATGCTTGCAAACGTATACATGGTTCCTGCAATATGTTGGTGGGGCATTTTTTCTACGTATAATTCTTTGTTATTACTTGGCGCATATAGATTTGTCCATTAGTGCAATGTTTAATGCTAATACAGAAACAGTAACCGAAAATTCAAATTTTTTTATAAAATTGTTTTGAAATTTTCAGTCTTTTAAATTGAATCATTTGTGTTTTAAATTTTCGCAAATATTTTAAAAGTCATAAAGCGTTTTTTAGAGAATTTTTGGAAAATTTACGAAACAATTGAATAGATGGTAACTTATTGAGCAAAATTTCAGCCAAAACTGGTGGTTACTGCATATGCAATAAAAGTTTGGACATTTTGCTTTAAAAATGTTGACTTACAAACTAATAAAATCGTGGTTGTTTACCAAGTTTTAAGTAAAATTCAAAACCGTCCGGGAAAACCGATTTTTGAGAGAAATTCGACTTGTGCAACCTCTAACCTCTTCCGAAAAACCTGAAAAAAGTCTCAATTAAAGCTTTAACAACAACAACACCCTAATGTACACACATGCGGATGTAACACTTTTCTGGTTACACACACACATACGAAGGTGTATGGCAATGTGCTTAATGTTAAATAAACCATACAAGTCTTTACAAATAGAAGGTAGTTGTTGTACATTTCGACCGACTGCCTGTCGTCTGTACATGCATTGTAACATCCACATCCCTGACGCTGTTTCTAATTCCGATCCTTTTTCACTTTGTGTGTTGACATGCAAATAGGCATTTGTGTGTGTTTTAGTCCTGCTGTTATTAACTCCAACACCAAAAAGTCATTGCCTCATTGAGCTATGTGTATGTTTACGTGTATCCCTGAATGTGCAGATACTCGTGTGCTTTGGTGTGTATTTTTGTAAATGTTAGTATGTTATGAGTTTGTATGCATATGGTTACATGTGTAGTAAATACACTGAAAGGAAAAGCTTCATCCAGTGAGCGCAGTATTGCGAGCCCATAAAAAAAATAAATAAATGGTTTCCCATTACATCCCATGAAGGGACTGGGGAGAACTTCTCACAATCAGTGAGCTGTGCGCTTTCCATATAGCGCAGAATATTCTCTTATTTCCAAATTAATAAGGGTCCTAGGTATTTTTGAGTATTTATCATGACTACCAGCCAATTTTGCACCCAACACTGGAATGTAAGGTAAACAAATTGGGGTGTCACATTATTCCATTCTTAATTCCAAAGTAGATTTTGACAAAATATTGTCCAGAACCAAATTTCTTTAAGATCGGTTATGGTTTCCGGGAAATATCGTGTCGATCAATCGGATAGCAGCTCATTTTTTCTGCGACAAGTAACGGGTTTTTCACTAAGAGCGCTACAAATTTTTTTTAAATAAAACAAAACCGGGTTTAGATACCAATGAAATTCTTTATTCCAGTGAAAGTACGTTCGATGTATGGAACTCGATATCTTTTGCATGGCCACCACGGGCACGCTTGCAGAACGGTTTTCAATGTGCGTCGGTTTTCAAGCATAAATCGGCCGATACTGCTGCAATTTCACGTTCGATATTCGTACGAAGTCGCTGGCTTGTTGGCATAAACCATGGACTTGACGTAGCCCCACAGGAAATAATGTAACGGCGTCAAATCGCACGACCGAGGCGTCCAGTCGACTGGGCCATTTCGTGAGATAACACGTTCACCAAACTTTGTTTCCAATAAATTGATTGTGGCATTCGCTGTGTGGCCTGTGGCGCCGTCCTGTTGGAAGCACGTGTCCTCCAAGTCCATATTATCCAATTGGGGCTAAAAATATTCGGTTATCATTGAACGGTAGCGATTCGCATTCACAGTAATATGATGGTCTTGATCATCACGGAAGAAGTAAGGCCCAATGGCGCCGCCGGCCCATAAACCGCACCAAACCGTAATTTTTTCGGGATGCAATGATGACTCATGGATTACGAGTGGATGGCTGTCTGACCAATAACGCACATTTTGCTTATTGACGAAGCCATTCAGCCAGAAATGAGCCTCATCGCTGATTGTTGAGGACTCTTAAAGTTGGCCTCTTAAAGTTGGGGCCACGGACTCCAAATTTCGGTAGTAAATTTTTATAATTTCGACTCGTTGTTGGCTCGTATATCTTTCTATGATGAAATGGCAAATCTTACTGAAGAGAAGTGTCAAAAGAGCGGGAAAAAATATGGCGTCGTTTGCTGTCCCTTTCGATTTACTTTTGTAGCGTCTCTGTTGAAAACCCCTTTACAAGAATGGGGTTGGCGAAATCACTAATTTTCCATAGCAGAGTGATATTTGACAAACATTGTCTAGTGCCAAATTTCACAACCATTGGGTTGATTTAGGGGAGTTATCTTGCAATGCTGCTTAGTGTTCGCGGCTCTTGTACATGATAACGTGGGTTCGATCCCTGCTCTGACCACATTACGTTTCTTTCGACGACGGTCACATCTCTTAGTGATGGTGACACTACAGAGTAGATATTCATGAAAAAGCTTCTCAAAATACAGATCGGAACCGATGGAAAATTGTATGTCCCAATCAGTGAGTGTAAGAAACTAGAAAGCGTACAATTCACTGGTTGTGAGTAGTTCTCCATAATAACTTCATGAGATCTAATGGGAAACCATTTTTTATCTTGTAAACCAACGAGCCGGTCACACAACTTTTGTATGGGAGGTACCAAATGGGTGTTACAAAACGATCCTTGTTTTAGTCGGTGACTGGCAAAAAACGAAATCATCATTGTTTTAGCCGGTAACTGGCGTTTGACAAAATGATCCCAAATCCCAATATTACATTAGGATTTATATTACAAATTATATTAAAATTTTTGTTAGTGTTAAAGAAGTTGTATATTTTTGATAACCGCTGTATCTTCGAAAGACTTTTAGATATTTTTATAACGCTGCACCATGTTCGATTTCAAAGGACGATTTGCATTGTATACAAAATACTGTACTCTCTACAATGTTGGTACTTAATATTACAAGATTTATGGGCAGAAAAATCGGAATTTATAAAACCGCAACTTATGTTCCGGGTTTCTCTGAAAGATTGAAACATTCCAATATATATGACAACGGGAAATATGAATTGGCGTTGAAATCGACTTTAACCGTGAATAGTTTATTTAGCAGGACAAAGTCTATTATTGACGAAAATGAGAGGCCAAACGTTGTGTACAAAATTCCATGTAATGGTGACAAGTCCAACATATGCCAGAAAGTATATGTTGGCACTATAATGGATAAATTGAAGATTAGTATATCTGCTCATAAGTCGGACCAAAAAGCTCATTATAAGCCGATAGAACAAAAGAGAGCACTCGCAGCCCACTGTACTTTAACTGGACACAGACCAAATTTTGACGAAGTGGAAATTCTGACTGAAGAGAAAAGTTACTGAAGAAGCCACTTCGAGGAAATGCTGCATATAATTGACGTTCCATCCGAGAAAAGGCTTAATTTCAAACAAGATACAGATCAATGTGCGCAAGTGTATAGGCACACAATTGACAAATTCAAGAGAATGGCAAATCAGTTGACATAAACCTGCTGAAAAACTTGGTCGCGCTCTGTGTTATCTCAAAATGTAATTAAAATTAATCATTCTTCCTTTGGGGATAATAATATATTTGTTTATGTTGATTCTTGTTTAAACTGTTCAATAATGTTTATGAATACTTTGTGTTTATTCTTGTTTTATCAGATCCTTGAAAATGATCAACGAAGTTGGTCGAAATATTGGAAAACATCAATAAAATTGTACGAAGCAATACTTGAAGTGTTATCTTTTTATTCTTATAACCTTAAGCCGAAACAACTGAAAACTAACATATCTACAAAGGTCAACTATACTTACAACTAACAATAAAAATAATCTTTCCCACAAATTACACCGAAATCCACCGAATTGGCCGCGTACATCAAATAATTTACCGAAGTTACAGTTTTTGAACAATCGAAGACAACGACGAAGACAATGAGAGAAGTGTGGGTGAATTAATAAAAATGTTTGAATTCACTGCTATTGTTTACGTAATACTATCCCGTGTAAACACCAAGTAACTAGAACTGTAAGGGAAATTATAATTTACTATATTGAAAAACAAACACACGCAACAAAGAGAGATTTCTCTCGAAAAAGCGGGATCGAGATTCTAGGCGGCATAAGATATCGAAAGCGGCGCAATCCAGCCAAGAGCGGGATAGTCGGTTAGGATAAGTATTCCCCATCATACACATTGTTTTGAGTTATACACTCCGGTTCACTTATTTAAAGGCACTAAAAATTCCATATTCAGTAGCCTGCATCTTTTGCAATTTGTAACCGATTGCAGAATTTTAAAACGGAAATGGAAGCCAGACATCTTGAGATATAAAAAAAATTATGACAGTAGTGGTTTCTTAACTAAAGAACTTTGTTTGACCAATTTATAAAAAAAAATCCGAAAATGTCTATTTTTTTTGGCTCACTTGAATAAAGGCACTTTATTGTGTTTTTTATTTTTTGTTTTTAAAGTAAGCGATGATTTTTTGTAGGGAGCGTTTGTTTATTACAATTTATTACATCTTAATAATTTTACAAGTCAAAATGGCAAAACAAAAATTTTAAATCTATCGGAAAAAACTAAAATCAATGTTTACCGTTCTGAAGGATATTCTAACCGAGCAATAGCAAAAAAAAATTGGGCATAGTCCAACAGTTGGCGACAATTGCATTAAGGACCCCAAGGGGTATGGAAAAAATTTTAAAGGAAGGGTTCCATTGTCTTTGTCTACGTATGAGAAAATAAAAAAAATAAAAAAAATAAATAAATTGCTCCAAATTCTGTCTTATCCTTGTCAAAAATAAGAGCTCAAGCTGAAGTAGAAGCGAGCAAGTCATCAGTACGCAGAGTAATTAAGAGCTGTGGGTATCTTAAATACCTGAAATTGTAAAAAAAAAACGCCACTTAATGCTCCTCGTAAGGAAAAGCGGCTTCAATTCGCAAGAGACTACATGGTATGGGATGTGCAGGCAAGAGGTCATATAAATGACTGGAGAACCGTTGTATTTACGGATGAAAAGAAGTTTAATTTGAATGGGCCTGATGGCTACAACTAGTATTTCCATGATCTGCACAAAGAAAAGCGTTTTTTTAACCGACATCACAGCCGAGAGGGTGGCGTTATGGTGTGGGGTGCTATTACTTACTATGGCACCATCGATCTTGAATTTCAAAGTGCAAAAATGACCAGTGCAAGCTATAAAACGTTATTGGAATCGGCTTTTTCGAAGTTCAGTGAACTATTTGGTCCCATATCTTGGACATTGCAACAGGATAATGCCCCTAAACACAACGCCAGAGTAGTAAAGGAGTTCATTGCAAGCCAAAATGTTAATATTGGCCAGGGTTTCTCTCAATGAAAACCCTTATATTTGAAGTTATTAAAAGCAAAGGGGGTTGTACCCATTACTAATAGTTCTTAAATAAAGTAAAATAAATTAAAAAAACAAGTAAAAGTGTTTTTCATTAAAATTAGTTAAAGTGTCTTTATTAAAGTGAACCAAAAAAATTAGCACATTTTTGGACTTTTTTTTATAAATTGGTCAAAAAAAGTTCTTTAATTAAGAAATCACTATTTTATATTTCAAAATGTCTAGCTTCCATTTCCATTTTAAAATTCTGCAATCGGTTACAAATTGCAAAAGTTACAGGCTGATGAATATAGAATAAGTGAACCGGAGTGTACCTTGCTGCCAGAAAACTTGAAAATTTATTGAATTTTTCTTCTTCTCTCTTCTCTCTCTTCTTCTTAAAAAAAATAAAATGTACCAGAATATAAATTTTTTCCACGTGCTTAACAAATTAAAAAAGATGCTAAATAGCGCCCAGCGTTCAAACAATCGAACAACATTTTTCAGAAAACCAAAAATTTTTGGGTTCAGATTTGATTTTCTTGGGCCAAAAATACTACTGCACCGACTTTACTCAAAAAGGCCGAAACTAAATTGTTGGCTGGTGGTTAATTATATCATATTATTCAAACAGTGGTGCTAAACACTTTTCTGACTGAAAAACGGTGAAAAAAGAATTAATCCAGAGAAAGACGCCGCAATTCCCGCTAATAGCAATTTTCTAGATTTTCATCAGATATAGCTTGATTGATATAGCTTGATAATGACAATACATACCAGCAACATTTTACAGAACATGGTGCCAACATCATATGTTGCAGAATATCTTCCTGTGTAATGACCTTCTATTCGATTACTCGTTCCGCGGTACACAAAATGAATCTATCAGAAAAACTTACCAACAGTAGATATGCCCTTGTTTTTAGAAGAAATGCATCTAGTGCTGTTATTGTTCGTGTTGACGCAATGCATTCCACGGCTCAATGGAAACACTCGCGGCTGAAAAATCAAAGAGCCTGGTTTCAAGACCTGATCGGTGAAAATTTGGAAATCCAGAAAACAATAATGTATAAGTATATAACAATAACGTATAGTTCCTGTGAACTATAATAATGTATAGTTCCTGTGAAGTCCCTTCCCAAAGGCGTTCCAACAATTGACCATTCTGTTCGTGAATGTCTTGATGTTGATTCTGCTACTGTTTCATCTAAGGTTTCCGATGTTCCTACTTCTTCAAATTCTGTTGTTTTGGAGTCGGATAGAGCAATTCCGAATGTTGATGTTTATGTTTGTATAGTCCAAGTGTCCGTATTATCCACTAATTCTAAGGGCACGGGCAGTAGTACACACTCTTCATACTCTGCACAGTCTTCATTAAGTGCATCAGTGGCTGCTGATTTGGTTGTGGTCCCACCTCGTAGAACTATTTCTATATCTAAGGTAAATTAGGGGTCCTGGGGTTAATTATTTCATTGGCAGGGTACGGAAAAAAATTACAATTTCTTATTATTCACTAGTTTCACCCGTCCGTAGTTCCATACTGGACTATGCCTTTTTGCACCCTATTCATATACATTGAATATTTACAAAATAATGCGGCTACGGCAGCAGTCAACGACATAACCACATTCCCTACATTCAAAATTCATTTAGTGAGTGAAAAGCATTACTGTCGTTATAAGTATATGAAGACTCTAAGCTTGTTTTTTTATTCCCTGCTATACTAATTTTTCGACGACTTCGTATAGAGTGCCGCTTAAAATCGCTTAGTTCCCCATACAAAGTCGTCGAAAAATTAGTTTAGCAGGGAATAAAAAATCAGGCTTTCTATCTCACGGAGGCTCTAATAAACGAAGGACGAGGCAGTGGCACAAATTCAGTGTACAAATTTAAGTCAATATAAGTACATAGGGCGTTTTCGGAAATGCATCACTGCAGAGCATCTGATGCGCAACTGTGATGCGTTTGCACTGCTGATGCCAATCAGCTGATGCATATGCTTGATTGTTGCTTATTTCGATTTGCAATTCCGAACACGAAAATATTTCAATGGAATATTTTTTAATAAATTTAATTTGTGAATTGTTTCTGCTCCTTTATTTTTTCCACCACTTTCCGCCATAAAACACACTTGTTCCTTCTACCATTGATGAATTCCTCCTGCATATCCAACCTTGTCCTTATTATCAATTTGTAGGCCGTCGGTGGTGCAATGGTTAATGTGCGCGCCTCTTGTACATGAGATCCTGGGTTCGAACCCTGCTCTGACCACCTTAAAAATTTCTTTCGGCGGCGGTCACCTCGCATAGTGACGGCGACACTATCGAGTATATAGCCATGATAATGCTTCTCAAAATACCGTTCGGAATCGGTGTAAAACTGTAGGTCCCAATCAGTGAGTGAAAACAGGAAAGCGCACAGCTCAGTGATTGTGAGAAGCTCTTCCCTATCCCTTCATGGGATGTAATGGGAAACCATTTATTATTTATTAGTCCCTAGCACCCACCTCGACTCTAAAAAATTTTAAAAGTAGTAAGTTTTATAAAAAAAATCATAAATTAATATCAAATTCCGTACTTACTCATTCATTGCATCAGCCATTTCGCTACTGCGCATTTTGCGACTTGTTTGCGCATCATACGCTGTGTTGATTGCTTTTAAAACATGCGACTCTTGCAGTGTTGGATTTTCGAACGTAAATTGAAAAAATATTTTTTTATTTAATAACCACACTAATACATACTATGGTTGTGACCGTCGGTGGTGCAATGGGTAGTGTGCGCGCCTCTTGTACAGGAGATCCTGGGTTCGATCCCTGCTCCAACCACCTTAAAATTTCTTTCGACGACGGTCACCTCGCTTAGTGACGGCGACACTATCGAGTATATAGCCATGAAAAATCTTCCCAAAATACCGTTCGGACTGTAGGTCCCAATCAGTGAGTGAAAACTGGAAGCGCACAGCTCAGTGATTGTGAGAAGTTCTCCCCGGTCCCTTCATGGGATGTAATTTGAAACCATTCATTTATTTATTACATACTATGGTTTAGTAATAGGAGATTTTTTTGTCGTCTTATTTAGTGCACGAATTCCTTAGTGTCGCTGTTTTCCGAAGTATAGCGATACTTTGGTCATGGGCATGACAATAAGTTATACCAAAATACCATATAACATTGAACATTTAGCCATAAAAATAAGATTTTGTTACAAAAAATCATTCTTTTTCTTATTGTGCATAACAATTCCTTAATTAATAATATGAAATTTGACTATTTTTTATAAAAATCAATTATTTTATTTCTTTCCGCTATCTCAAGAGCAACCGAATAAGAATCTCAAAAATCGAGTTCATTTCTGTTCGAAAATCGAGATACATGGTTCTCTCTCCGAAAATCGAAACTAGAATCCGACTTTCGGATATCGCTCATTCGAATTCGAGATCCATGGTAGCAAAAATTCGGTTCCGTTAAATTTTTCTTTCGAAGTGAATTACATAGTTAGGGCCCTGATCTATATTTCAATATATTTTCTTGTAATTTTAGTGTCATTGTTTTTACTGAGTCGTGGTTGAAGCCGACGTGATGTGATTTGGAAGTGTTTGGTAGTAATTACATATAAGGATTATAGAAAATATCGTTAATTATGTGAAGGTAGTGGTGTTCTTGTTGCGGTTCTTACTATTATTACATCTTCATTGGTGTTAATTTCTGAAAATTTTGTTTCGGAATGTGTGTGTGATCTTTGCTTGCGTGAATATGTTTATTTTTTGTTCATATATTTCTCCAATTTCGAATATTTATGTATATGAAACACGGAAGAATTATTGGTGAGGTGTTGGAATTGATGTCTTTATTTATTTATTTCTCCGCTACAAAAATTTAATTTCAGCTGGAGGATTAATTTTTCAAATTGCACTTACGTACTATGTTACAAAACATCTCTTACAATGTATACAAATTTTCAGTAAATTAGCGTTTGTAAAAAAAAAGTGGATATTACGTGGAAATATTGCTTAGAATTGTATTAAGAATGGTATTTAATAGATTAAAAAGGCGAAATTATGAGATTATTATTTAAATAATATTAAATATTTTCTAAGGTTTTAAAATCTATTGAAAACAACGGCCAGTGAATCATTAAATATCTATAACAAGTTATTAAAAACAAGACATTTGTGAATAAAGCCAGTCGGCAGTTAAATATGGACCGAACAAATGTGTATATGGGAGGACATTTTTTCGAAATACTAACAACAAAGATATCGATGTACATATATGAAACACTGTGCAACAATAATACCATTTTCCAAAATCACGTACTTTGGTGTTTTAAAGTTAAAGTTTCTCCCATTACGCTAGTTCGTGCAGCAAAAAACTATGTATTCTTACATCTAGAGATTTGCAAGTTATTATAATATTCTCTTAAAATCGACCTTATAACTATCTTATAACTATCTATTAACAATTAATAACATATAAAAATCAGTAGGCGGTGTACAATTGATGACGAAATCAGGGATAGGTATATATGTATATGATAGATGAAATAAGGAAACTGGAAGCATGATATGAAGAAGTGTACAGGATGCAGACTTAGACGAAGCAGGAACACAGGATCGGTAATTGAGCAACACATAAAATAATTCTGTTGCCCAAATTCAAAGTATACAGGACGCAGACTTAGATGAAACAGGAACACAGGATCGGTAACTGAGCAACACGTAAAATTATTCTGTTGACCAAAGCGATGGGAGGATGAAAGTACAGTGGACATCGTATACATTCAATATAATATAGTTATGTATCAGTGTGGCGAAGACAAATTTACAACAGCGATAATTGGGTGTTAAATATGTACATTGATGGTGGGAACTAAGTACTTTGATGATGACGACAACTGGCAACCATAGCATATGATAATTCATAAATAATATATTTTTCACTTTGTGCAGTGGTTCAAGAAATGGAAGATATACCGAAAGATCATTATAAAGAGAGCAGAGTGCTCTAAATGGATTGTAAAAATCATAGTTTGATCGAGTAATGGACAATTTTAAAGGTCGAAAATTACGGGCAAAACGTGATGGTATATTTAAATTTAATCTGTTTAACAAAAATAAAGAATCAATTTGACCATTTAATAGTTTAATTATAAACCTAGATTTAAGCATATATCGTCTTCGTTCAAGAGTTGCTAAGTCAATGAGTTTAAGTCGATTTTCATATGGTGGTAACTTTTCAAATTGATTCCAGCCAAGGCCTCGCAATGCAAACAAAAGAAATTGCTTTTGGACAGATTCAATTCTATCTGTATAAGTGTTGTAATAGGGACTCCAGACGATACAGGAGTATTCAAGAATGGGCCTTACAAGACTTGCAAAGAGTGTTTTTGTTATGTATGGATCATTAAACTCCTTTGATCACCTTTTAATAAACCCCAACATTGAGTAAGCCTTATTGACAATACTTTCAATATGAAGATTAAAACGTAATTTCTGATCTAACAAGACGTCCAAACGATTTGACCTCTTCTAAATCGTACGAGTCAATAGTATATACCCCTGACATTATCGGCTTCCTTGAGAAAGACAGTTTCTTACACTTCTTTAGGTTTAGGGACATTCCATTTACAGAGCACCAAAGTACTAAATTATACAGGTCGGATTGTAAGCGACGAGTATCAATTGTGTCTTTATAAGATAAAAAAAAACCTTAATGTCATCTGCGTACATTAAAATATTAGAAAACTTAATAGCCGAAGGTAGATCGTTTAAATAAAGCACAAATAATAATGGTCCCAAATGACTACCCTGGGGAACCCCAGAGGATACCACGATATTTTTAAATTAAACTCCACTAAACGTTACCTGTTGCGTTCTTTCCGTAAGATATGAAGAGATTCACTTAAGAAGCCCAGAGGGAAATCCAATCTTATCCAATTTGAAAATTAGAAGGTCATGAATTACTGTATCAAATGCTTTGCTGAAATCAGTATATATGACATCAGTTTGGCAGTTGTTCGAGAAGGCTTCGAAAATATGACACGTTAATTCCAACAAATTCGTATTTGTCGACCTATTCTTAACAAAACCATGTTGATAAGGGGAGACAATTGAACACACAGAACGAACAATCTTCTGTCTTACTATAAATTCAAATAATTTAGGAATATCACTTAACTTAGCTATTCCCCTGTAGTTGTCAACGAGTCGTCTATCACCACTTTTATAGAGTGGTATAATATGACTTTTTCTCCAAAGTAATGGAAAATAACCCAAACTAAGAGACATATTAAAAATTTTCGTAAGTGGAATATACAACTCATCTGCACAAGCCTTTAGAATTGAGGAAGGAACACCATCACTTCCTGGAGAATTTGAATATTTTAATCCTTTTAAACCGCTTAAAACTTCATCTGCACTTATTGTTAGATTTGTAAATACATTGTACGTCGAAAGTTCATAAGGGTAGGTAGAGTTAAAAGAAGTGGAAGAGTATGTTTGTTGAAAAAATTCAGCAAGATATCATTTTTATTTGTGGTAATTTTAATATTCCTGATGTATCGTAAAATCTATTTTCTGAGCGGGGATATATGGTTCCCTCTTCCCTCTTGTAATGGCCGATTGAATGCTTTCTTTGATTTGTTGTCTGCAGTAGGACTCATGCAGTTTAATAATGTTTTTAATGTATCTAATAGGCTTATGGATTTATTATACTCTAATAGTTCAGAGCTGTCCTTACATAGGGCATTACTATTTGTTTTACCTGAGGATAAATATCATCCGACTTTATGTTTAGATTTCGATCGAGATTGTAATGATTGATTGAATAGAGCGACAGGGTAAGTCAGTCATTCCTACAACTTTAAACGTGCTAGTTTATAATTCTCCGTAATACTCTTTTGGAAGTTATTGATTGGCCTTCGTTTAAAGGGGAAATTAATGAATTTAATGAGTTTTATAATGTGCTACAATCAGTTCCTATTGCTTATGACAATACTGATTTGTCGAGTCTTACTTGGTCCACAATGGAACCAAGTGGAATCGTCGAAATCTTTATACGGGGTGATTCAGAAAGTTCCGGACAAATTTCTCAGCGTATTCCTTGGCTCATTTCATGCAGAAAACTCCACTAGGACCATGTCCGAAAACGCAAGGGTGCGAAATGGCAGCGGGTTCAAAATTTTCGGATTGGTAGTAGGGTAAAGTTGCTAACTTCTGAGCCAGTGGTCGGCTTTTGGGCTTGTTGGAAAGGTCTTTAAGAGGTCTTTCAGAATCAATAAAAGTAGAAAAAAAGCTTATGTTGGTTAGTAGAAAATGGGAACCACATTGAAAACTTCCTTTAACATCAAATGTATTTTTTTTCCTTATGTGTTTGAGTCTTCTGCCAAAAATTTCAATAAAATAAAATCTTAAACGTGTTAATTTACAAAAACAAATAAATGTGTGATGTTATTTCGCTTCCAAAAACAAAAACAAACATTTATGCATTTCAGTAAAGTGGTCATAACTTTGAAAAAAATATAAGTTACCTGCCATCTGGCTGAGAAAATTGAGGTTATGTAAATTTTTTTCCCCATTTTTTTCCGAAAGCTCTGTATCTCGGCGATTTGACTTTTTTTATTGATTATGAAAGGCCTCTTAAAGACCTCTCCAACAAGCCAAAAATCCGACCACTGGCTCAGAAGTTAGCAACTTTACCCTACTACCCTCCGACCACCAATCCGAAAATTTTGAACCCGCTGCCATTTCGCACCTTTGCGTTTTCGGACATGGTCCTAGTGGACTTTCTTCACGAAATGAGCCAATGAATACGCTGGAGAAATTTGTCCGGAACTTCCTGAATCACCCTGCATATACATATAATTCTACTGCACGTGTGTTTGTGACCGAACTCCTCCTAAACTTCTGGACCGATTTGAATAAATTTTTTTGTATGCGTTTGGCTGGCGCCCTGGGTGGTTAAGATTTACTATTCGGTCCAATTGGACAAAGGGGCGTGGTACCTCCCATACAAACCACAAATTAAAAATCCATTATTTCTTCTCCTGTTAACGGTATTTGAACAATAAAATAGGACAACGTCTGCCGGGTCAGCTAGTAGGTTATATAAAATCTTCAAGGGCAGTGGGTACGGTATTGATTATATGAATTATTCCATTACAATGCATAAGTGTGACGCGTTGAATCTTAAATTGTATACTGATTTTATAAAAGTTAAGGGCAAGCTAAATTTAGACTCTAAGAGCGAGTTTCACACTCGTGATTTAAAAGCTCAATTTAAAAGCTCACAGAAATTTTTCATATTAAATGACAAGCATCGGGCATTTAAATCACATTTAAATGGAGAATTTTCAACTGTGAAACTGGCCATAAGTCTTTCTATCAGGGATATCCGAGTTCTGTGGAGTATAAAGACGTTTAGAATCAACGGATGTTGAGATTTCAGATCTTTTTGCAAACATTTTTCAATCAACCTATTTAAAATGTGGTGAATCACCATCAGAGTATTCTTTTACTATTCCAAGATTTGATAAGACGTTTGACTTTTCTTTGTCTTTTAATGATGTGCCTTCAACCAACTTGCTCCACTGGCCCTAATGGGGCGACATGACGAAAATGTTTAACTTTCCTTTGAGTAAGGGTATGTTCCCCCAATGTGGAGAGAAGCTTTATTATTCCAATTCATAAGAGTGGACGTAGACCGAATATGGAAAACTGCACGGAGTGCTATAGTGCTATACCTTAGCTTTTTGAAAATTTGGTAACTTACAAGCTTGTCCACTCACTACAGGGTATTATTTCCCTCATCAACGTGGTTTCTTAAAAGGGAAATCGACAGTTACCAAACTATTAAAGTTTATTTCATTACCTTTTCATCCTTTTTGTCAAAGTTACAGATGATTTCATTTTCACGAATTTCAGTAAGGCCTTTGATAGAGTTGATCATAGACTTGTACTCCTAAATCTTGTCACGATAGGGTTGCATTGGCTGTCTTCTTGCTTGTTGAATAGAACTCAGGCAATATTGTTTAAAGGTTGTGAATCTCGTACGAGGTTGAATTTTATGTTTCGGGATTAGAGAACAAAAACAAATATTAATCATCGAAAATCACTTTATTGTTTTTCAAAATATTACCCATGTAGAGTTATACACTTTTGCATGCGTTTGAACCAATTGTCGAAACACTTTTGCCACTCTGATTGAGGTGTCTCCAAAACATGCATTCTGAATGCAGCAACCGCTTCTTCAGGTGTCGAAAAACATTGACCTCTCAGTTTGTTTTTTACGTACGGGAATAAAAAGAAGTCATTCGGTGCCAAGTCAGGACTATACGGCGGATGACCCATCAAATTGTCGTGGTGAAGAGTGATCCGTCTTCGGCGGTGGGTTTTCCTGATTTCTTGGACAAATGGTTGTGTACCACTCAGAATTCACTATTCTGCGTTGTTCTAGTGGTACGGTTGCGACATGTCCGGTTTTTCCGAAAAAACAGGCGACCATTTGCTTGGAAGTGCTTCGGGCGCGAACAACTTTTGTTGGATTTGGCTCATCTAGAAACACCCATACAGTTGACTACTGTTTACTTACGGGCTCATACGCGTAAATCCAGGATTCATCACCTGTCACGATGTCATTGACGTGTTTCGAAGCACCGCGATCGTATTTTTGGAACATTTCTTTCGACCAATCGACACGAGCCTTTTTTTTTTAGCGATTGACAAATTGTGTGGGATCCAACGCGAACAAATTTTTTTGACAGTCAAATGTTTATGCAGTATTGAATGTATGCTGGTCCCAATAATCCCTAAGGTTGTCTCAATCTCACGGTAGGTCACAGACGACCTAGCAAAGTCAGTTCGCGCACAGTATCAATAGTTTTCGGAACAACAGCTGATTTTGGACGACCTTCACGAAATTCGACTTGGAGAGAATTACGACCACGATTGAATTCACCATACCATCGATAAACACTGGTCCTTGGTGGAGCTTCATCGCCAAAAATTGAACTAAGTTCATCCATGCACTGCTACTGAGTTAATCCACGTCGAAAGTTGTAAAGACTAATCGCACGAAAATGTTCACGATTTAATTGCATTTTTGGGCCGAGATGAATCATTAAATTGATGAAAATCAAAACGTTCTGAGTACGCATAACCTCAAAAATGTCCAACTTCACGATAGAGCTGTCAGTTGCCAGATTGCAACACTAGGGTTGCCAAATCCCGAAATATAAAATTTAAGCTCGTAGAATATTTGTCACATATCTGGTGTTCCCCAAGGAAGTCATTTGGGTCCTGTTCTTTTCAATTTGATTTTAAATGACCTGTCATTAGTTGTTATAAATAATTAATTCATTAGTTGTATTAAATAATTGGAGATATTAATGTATGCGGATGGTGTAGACTTATTTCGATCTTTAGGGACGATTGATTAAAGTCACTTACTTCTGGAGGAGCTGATTGGTGTTTGTGCAATAATAGTTTGCTGAACTTTGGGAAATGCAATAAAATGTCTTTTACCAACCTCATATTTGATTGATGATTGTTTGTTGGAGAATGCTCTTTCGTTCTGTGATTTAGGGGTAATCTTTGATCCTAAACTTTCCATAAGTTTGCATATTGATGCTTGTGTGAGCAAAACATCCAGCTTTTTAGTTTTTATAAAACGTTGATCCAGGGAGTCTGATGATCCTCATCTATCGAAAAGTTTATACACTACTACAATACTTTATACTCGTACAATACTAAATGAAAGAACAGTCAATGAAAAGGTTTTGAAGTTCTCGCAGGGTTTTGTGTTTTAGATTGGAATTATCCTGTAGGCTTATTGTATACGTTTCCGGTTGTCGTAAACTTTTTTTTTTATTACAAAGGAAATGAGATGTATGTATGTTCGTTTGTTTGAAGTTTAATGAAGTTTGCTTTTCTAAGTTTCGAAGTAACGTTAGTATGCTTTGCGTGTGGCCAATACTTTATATTCTCCGGCCATGACGGAAAAAAATGGAGTTGACCTTGCTATTTCATATAAGGCTAGGAATGCTCTACTCGAGTACATGGCTGGATCTAAGAGCATCGTCATTGCGAGGATAAACTCGAAATTCTGCTGAATTTCCATGGTTCAAACTTGTGCCCTCTCTGAGTCGGAAGAAGGCAGTAATAGGGTCGATTTCTATAGGCAACTTTATTGTGATTAATTAGCGTATCTATCAGTTGCAGACATACAAATATTTCTGGGAGACTTCAATGCCAAAGTACGCAATGACGACAAAAAATTTTCTGTAAGTTTATGATGGCATGTTCTTTCAAATCTGAAGATCAACAATGGTGACAGGCTCATAGATTTCCCTATTCGCCATCACCTGTTTATGGGCTGATCGAAGTTTCCTCATAATAATATACACAGGTATACATGGGTTAAACAACAATAATATGTTGCTGTTTTAGCAAACAAGTTTGTCTTTCTTACTTCCCCTGGAAAAATCTGCAGTTTCAGTAACCCGTTTTGAGTGTATTTGTATTTTGTTGCGTATAAAAACGTTGACATACTACAATTTCAGTAAAAACTGACAGATTCGTATCAATGGGGGATAAACCAAATATCAATAATTTAAATCGATGCATTAATTTTTTCAAGTATTTACTTTTCCTTGCAGCATCGTAATTTGATTTGTTGTTGCAACGAAATGGTAACAAAATCTTACGATATTTTTCGTTGCAGGCACAATCAAACTGCGTATTGTACGTAATCTGGGGAATACACGATACATCTGATTGATGTGTATGTTTATATGGTGTAGTGAAAATAAAGTTGTATGCGTGCACATCTACAAGCAAAAGGTCAATCATCAATCAAAGCAAATATAAAAATCATTTTGCTATTTCGTTCTGATTGGCGTTGGTGATGTATCGTGTATTCTTTATTCAATATTTCAGTGCACCAATGTTAACACAGTAACGACAATGTTTCGTCCCAAAGCGTTTTTCTATCAGTGTAGATAGAATTCCACATATACCGTAACACAAACCATACAAAATACACACTCACACCACAGCAACCTATCGGGCTTCACTTGATAATGGATTCTGTTTTGTAGTAGACCTACCCAATACTAAATGCTAAAAATGTTTGTGTTTATTTGTATGCGTTTTGTTAAACATATACACATGCATACTACAGGCCTAGAGTGAAAGCCATAAAAGTCATGGCTATTATAGTCAGCTACTGTATTGTGTTTTACGCATAACATCGTTACGACATGTACACAATACATCAGTGCTCAATGCAGCAGCACTTGTTTTTAATCTCGCCTAAAATTGTCAATCTCGTTGCAAGTGACAAATTTAATTTGTTCCTCCAGCGGTGAAGATCTTTCCAATTTCAGTGAAGATTTCAACTAGAACTGCTCCGGCCACTGTCACCCTTTGCACAATTCTGTTTGTTTTTTCAATAATTATTGTGTCGGATATTAATTAGTCTTCTGTTCCAACGCTGGAACCCTATTTGGCGATGTAAGATATGAACAAAATTGGTGTAATATATTAATTAATTAATTAGGTACACTTGATTGAACTAAATTCTAGTTAACCCTGAACTGAAAATAAGGAAAGTTGTTTATAACTTCCATTCACTTAGGGTGCAAAAAGTCATATATTCAAATATTGTTGTATCCATTTTAAGTTAATTTTTAATGCTATTTTACTTTCTTATTTTAAGGTCAAATGATCTCAATTGTAGTTCAACATTAACTGAATTTCATTTCCTTTTTCCTGAATTGTAGTTAATTTTTACTCCAAAAGTTTTTAAAATAAATTGTCATAAAGTTTATGCACATTTTTTGCCTGAGTTCAACACTTTCTAAATGCAGTGACAAATGTACTACAGTTAAGACTTTTGTTTCCTAAATAACTCAGAAATTTATCAAGTTCAGCCAGCCTTACTTGCAGTATATTTTAACTTAAAGGCATTATAATTCTCTTACACACTAACCAACGTATGTACTCGATTCAAGTACAACTATAAACTTAATTTTAGGATTTGGAATTACTTTCAGTTCACAGCGATCAAAAAATTATCATTTCCATACAATTTTCTATTTAGTATTATATAAACTAAAATCTACGAAATATTTACTTAACTTAAATATAGTTTTTATATATGGGCTTTTTCAAAAATTATCGACATTTTGATATTTTCTTTTTTCCAATTTTTTTTTTGGATGACACGAATGACGCTTTGATCAAGTGAAGGGTAATATTTTAGCATACCAAAACAGTTCGCATTAATCATTTATTGCAAACGGCGCGAAAGTTATGGAGGTTTTAATTATATAAGAATTATTTTTGAGGTTAGGATTTTTTTTATCTGTAAAATTTAAAATCATGAAAAATTTTTAATGCCTATTCGGTTTTATTATCAAGCTTAAAAAAACATTTCATTTGGTGTCAATCGCGGCGGAATCTATACATAACTGCAGATGTCACAAAGCAAAATGTGTTTGACGAAAAATGCCGCTGTACCCGCTAAATATGGACCGAATTCAACCATATTTATATATGATCTTTAGTTTACATGCCGCTGTACCCGCTAAATATGGACCGAATTCAACCATATTTATATATGATCTTTAGTTTACCGCCGTACTTCATTTCCAATACTATACATTGATTTTAAACCACGGATTAATTAAAAAAAAACGCCAAACAAAATCATGAAATTTCGCAAAATTTTTATTTTCTTTATAAAATTTTTGCGTTTCAAAATATTTTAACGCCTTCTTGACGTTGAGGTGCCATTTACTAAGAAGTTTTGATCACGCAATACATAAACCAGTTTTAAATAATATTGCAAATGTCAGGCGCGAAAAACTGTCATTTTTGACAAATTTACGCCAATTCTATAAAAGTTTGAGGTCATCGTTCTCAGCAACTAGCAGCCTGACATCGACGTGATATGTCGCAAATTTTAGCAAATTACACCATCTATTAAATACTGTTGACGAAATGCAATTTCTTCTTTCAAAAATGAACCGCTGTACAAATTATTTTCCAAATAGTAGTATGGTCATAACTTTTATAGTGTAAATATCTACTGAGTCTAGTGACTTTATTTTATATCAGTGGGCATCGGAAGTTTAAAACTAAAAGTAGAAAAGTGATGAAATATGAAAAAACTTGTAAATTTCAAGGCTTTTTTTGAGTTTTTCCTTATTTGAGTGCCCATAACTTTTAGAGATAAAGAACTGATGGTCTGAAATTTTGAATTTCCGAGTTTTCTAGTGTGCCCTACCATTCCCTTTTTACCGTTTTGGTCAATTCGAAAAACTGGAGAAATAATAAGCATCTGAACTCAGTTGCAACAAATGCTGAAAATTATTGAAATAGCCCATATACTCACTTCTAAGGATTTTTTTAAGGATATATGCCTTCTTATTAAGAGTTCAGACAATTTTTACGTCTACGCCGATCAAGTAAAGTTTACTTAACTAAATTCCTAATTTTAAGTAAAAATTGACTAAAATTTAGTAAATAATGTGAACTAAATTTTAGTTCACTTTGAACTCAAATTTAGGACATGTTTTTTTTGAGTGTAACCACAAAGGACTACAATTTTAAATGTTCGTACTGGTTCATTGTTATCCATTCGGTTGAATTGGTATAGCTAGAATAACCGCCCTGTTTTAACTCGCTTAACTACGTCGAAGTCGGAATACATTTTATACAGCACGTGGTTGGTACGGCGTCGATACTCGCCCATATACAGTGGGGGATTTTCCAAAAAAAAAGCAAATAATTCAGCCGTTTCTTAACGACTGGACCGCCGCCTATGTAGCTAGTGCTTTAGTTCCTAAGATTTATTGTAATTTTAATTATAATAAATATCAAATAAATAAAAATAAATAAATAATTAATGAATTTTCCCATGGATATTGCTGAGATCTTATGCGAGAGAGACTTGAGCCTCACAGTGACAGCCTAAAATTGATCGCTGAGGTCTTCAACAAAATAATAGACCGTGTAAACTTTGAATTTTGTTTTTATTGAACATATTTTCATATATATTTAAAGCTCTACTAAAAACCAACAAAAACCTATATATCAACTAAATTTTATAGTTTTCTTATTCATGTAATGCACATTCAAAGAATCTACAATCCCCAAAAATGGGCGTTTTCAGAAAATTGTGAGTATTTTCCACATTTGACAAATGACAAAACAAAATGACAAAAGAAAAACAAATCATGTCTGTTTAAATTCAATGGTTTTTCGACATGATAAAAAACAGTTGTGCATGACAGTGTTCCAATGTTAGTGCTTGGTATTCTTCGAACGTATGTATAAAATAATTCTCATTAATATGATGAGTGTTTCTATACAGGGTGATTCAGGAAGTTCCGGACAAATTTCTCCAGCGTATTCCTTGGCTCATTTCATGAAGAAAAGTCCACCAGGACCATGTCCGAAAATGCAAGGGTGCGAAATGGCAGCGGGTTCAAAATTTTCGGATTGGCCGTCGGAGGGTAGCAGAGTAAAGTTGCTAACTTCTGAGCCAGTGGTCGGATTTTGTTTTTGTGCTTGTTGGAAAGGTCTTTAAGAGGCCTTTCAGAATCAATAAAAAAACGTAGAAAAAGTCAAATCGCCGAGATACAGAGCTTTCTGAAAAAAATGGAAAAAAATGCCCCATTAAAGGCACCCTTGGGAGCACAGAATCATATTTGCACACAAGGCATTCTCGCTTTACCTTCTTGAACAGTGGTTTGATGTTAGGAATCCAATATTTCTGACGTAACTCGTTGATGCTGAGACTCATATTTTGGTGATGATTCGTGAAATGATAATGTGTTACAATAAGTCTAGACACCCAATGATTTTGTGGCATGATTGTTGGTCTGAGGGATTCATATGGTAAGTATAGTGCTTCATCCAAAAGTCCTCGTATCCTTAAAAGACCGTCATCACCAATAAAAGGTACAAGCCGGTACAACGAGCTAGGTTTACCCACAGAACCTCATTGTCTTAGGTTATGGAAATTATCTTATCGGCGGCGTATATTTCCTTTGATTCCAAGATATTAGATTTGCCCTTACTACGTCTAGCAAACCGTAACACCCAAGCCATAGTTCTCCTAAGTTTAACGTAAGATGATAACCGAAGGAAGTCTATTAAACCACTGCCTTCTTCAGCCGATATCAATATGCAAGGTTTTAGTTCTTCCTCCATTGCATTTTTAGGCAACTCAACGCTTTCGTTCGGCCATAAACATATATCTTTGCTCAGAAACTCAGGTCCTGTTATCCAATTTTGAGTAGTTTGTATTGATGTGGCTTGGATGTATTTAAATTTTCAGTCTCTCCTTTGAATATATCCACTGCAGAACAGTTTGGGAATCTGACCAGAAATTGACGGATGAAATTTGCAGATCGTGCATTTGCGTTATTACTTTACTCAATCTAACTCCCAACACGGCAGCTTGAAGCTCTAGAAGAGGTACACTCATTAATTTAAGTGGTGCGCATCTTATCTTACCCATCACAAAAGAAATGTCACATCCATTATCATAGTTTATGCGAAAATACCCGATGACAGCAAAAGCATCTTGACTAGCATCCACGAACATATGAAGTTGGAGTCTGAGATGTAAAGGTTTGGTGATAAACATCGAGGAATTTAAAGTTTCCCATATTTTTGAACTCGTTCCACCACAATCTCCGTTTTTTGTGTAGCTCCATGGGTATAGGGTCATCCCAGTTTCAATTGAAATTCCAGGTACTTTGTACAAGCAGTTTTGGATATAACAAAATATTGGATATCAAACCAAAAGCGTCGAAGATACCCATAGATATCTTTAAAAGCTCCCGTTTCGTCGGAACTCTATTCCCTTTAAGAACTTCTTGATCAAGACTGTAAGACTTGGTTTGAAATTCAAAGACATCCTCAAACTTATCCCAATACATCCCCAGAATTTTATCCATTGATGACTGTTTCTCCATATTTATTGTTTGATTACCATTACTTGTGGAATGGTTGATATCTGACTCCACCTTTTTACTATTTGAAATAAATCCTCTTACATCGAATCAACCTTCAGAATGTATTTAACCACTTGTTGGCAAATATGTATTGCTTCATCCTCATTCTGGAAACTGGACACAAAGTCGTCAACATGATATTTTTCAACAATCGCAGCGGCAGCCTCTGGATATTCATCAGAGAATTCATTGTCATTTAAATTTTTTACGTACTCCACACAACATGGAGAGCAAATTGCTCCGAATGTCATGGATATCATTGCAGTGTTCCACTGGTTGATTAACATTTCCATATCTCTACAAAATTCGCTGCGAATGTTGATCTTCTTGACATATTCGTACCTGAGAAAACATTTCTCTTATGTCGGCAGCAACAGCTATAACGCCTTGACGAAATTGCAAGAGTGTTCCCAGTAAGAGGTTTGCCTGCTCAGGACCTTTAAGTAGTAGTGAATTTAAGGAAACATCTGAGACCTTGGCAGCTGCATCAAAAACCAGTCTTAATTTATCTGGTTTATGTGGATTTACAACACCACAGTACGGCAAATACCATACAGGATAACGAGTTTGCTTTACCTCATTTTCCGACAGTTTTTAAGC
Organism: Phaonia tiefii; assembly: GCA_963931995.1. Classification (NCBI taxonomy): domain Eukaryota; kingdom Metazoa; phylum Arthropoda; class Insecta; order Diptera; family Muscidae; genus Phaonia; species Phaonia tiefii. The sequence continues at coordinate 157,594,077 of OZ008369.1, read as the reverse complement.
ATAACCTTTCTGCAAATATTTTTCCATCTCAATATTGTATTTCTTGGTATATTCAGAGTCGTTGCTCATCCTTTTCTCTATGGTATGTAACCTTTTCTTTGCCATTTCTAAACTGGATGGAGTATTTGGGGGATATTCCTTCCATAATAAGCCTGTCTCAAACCGCTTCCCAATACGTTTCGATGTTTTTTCCATCGTTTCTTTGGCCTTTAGGTCGTCATCAGAAAGTAGAAGTTGAACATGTGAATTCAGTCCAAAATTCTCGGTCGCTAGAAATTCTTGAACCATGTTATGAAGACTTTCGTCTTTAATATGTAAGACAATGGGTTCAGATGCGCCTCTTTTTGTCCAACCATAAGTAAACCAACCAAGTTTGCACTGCATAACGATAATATGGCAGTCCTCTTCTTCCTTAATAGCAGACGGGGTACGCAGGGCGGCATTGTCAAGTCCCAGAAGCAAAACAGGCGTAGCATTCACGTTGTCTTACATTGGTAAAGATGCTAGACGTGTAGAATTTGCCTTTGAGAACGACTGGCAGGGTAAATTTAACCGGTTTACAGTATTAACGTTTTTTAAGGAAAATCTCGTACTCCATGGGTCCATTCCTTCAATTTAAAAGTTGACTAAGAAGGATTTTTCCTTCACAACTTTGTCTCCATACCACTGAAGTGTTAGGTCGGAGGTTTTCCCCTTTAACCCCAAAAGACGAGTAGTGTTTTCTTCAATTATCGAAATGGAGGATCCTTCGTCAAACATGGCATAAGCTTTAAGAGAACCAGAAGGGCCAGACAATTTAACAGGTAATATTTTGAAAAGATTACTTGCCTGTGAAGGCAAGATTCAACGTGAAGGTACAGATTCAAACTATTTAGTGACAGCTTAAGTGACATTTATTCCAACCGTGTAGCGCTCATAAGGTGGTGGCCACAACCAGCTGAAGTTAAAAAGGTCACAACGTTTCGCACATTTGTTGAAAACTCGATGATTTGGTCCATTCTTTTACGCGTAATAGTTGAAAACTGTCTGATTTTTTCAAGTTGTGAACGTACTAATATACCCGGTCGACCAAACCGGAATTCCAATTCCTCAATGACTTTCGGTACATCTTTTGGATAGATTAACTTCGAAGAAACTGCTTCCTTCGCAGGACCACTTCTGAAGCACTTCTGAAGGCGCATTAGGTTTTGGCGGTCACTATATCTAAACGCCTCCATAGTGTCTTTAAAATTGACTATAAAAAGCGGCCATTCATCAGCAACGCCGGAAAATGTTGGTAAATCATACAATTTAGATAATGAGTCACTAGATACAACCGTGCCAAAAGGTTGCACATCACTAGTATCAGCAAGTCGAGGCAAAGCATCAGCTCTAGTTTCAACTGAAGATGCGTCGACTGCGGGATCTAAGTTGACGTCGAGCATCTGCTGAACGAGGTAAAATGTCTCCTGAAGTTGCGGCTGGAAATTTATTTGTTCTCCTATCTCTATTTGTATCATGTTTGTAGATTGGTCCTACTACTGATTTGATGCTGTAATAAATTTATATCGCTGCGACTTTCCGTAACAACTCTTGATAATTCTCGAACACAGGCAAGAACGTCACTAAGTCGTTGTTGAACTGATGGCTGAGGCTCCATCATTGTTCTATTAAATTCATCTTTCTCCACTGGAATTGGAGAACCAGAATCCTTCTGCCGGACAGAACGAAAATTGTAACCACCAGGCATGGCAATATAATTGTAGTTTCATATTACACAAAAACCGCACAAATAGCGGAAAACTTCTGGTAATGTTCAGAAAAAGAAACTAATTTCAAATTTCGGTATACGAATTGAAAACTGCTGTTTTATGTTTCATTACTCGAAAACGAATGACAATTTATTCAAAAACTATTTTACAAACTCATATAATATTCAACGATACATTGTTTCAATTCTTGTTTGAACCCCAAGGTACATTTTAACAAAGTATAAATTATTATATTATTAACCAACAATATTTGTATTATCTTAAAGGCACAACACTACATTTGTTTCTAAGTATTTTAGGGTTTGTTGGAACACATACGGATATCAGAATTGGTTGGTTTCCCATTACATCCCATGAAGGCTTGGGGGAGAATTTCTCACAACCAGTGTCACACCGGTTTCGAATGGTTTTTGTGAAGCTTTTTCATAGCTAAGTACTCGATAGTGTCGCCGTGACTACACGAGGAGGCCGTCGTCGTCGAATGAAATATAAGGAATGAAATATATCGAATGAAATATAAGGAAATACATATATATATAATGAAATATAAAGAAATCGCAAGACAGCTTTGCACGTCGAGATATTTTTCGCCAAATATTATTTTTTTTTAAATCGATCGAATTTAGAGGGCTCTGGAGAAAGTTGTTTGAAAGATGAGAAACTGTTGTATCTATAAAATTTAGCTGGCCTTCAATTACTTACAACAACTTTATATGTTTGACACTAAATTCCTCCAGTGGTGGAAAATGTGGTGACACTTTTTTCAATTTAAATGTATGCCATATCAATTTAACGTTTGTCATCTTATTTTACAACATATGCTGTTATTTAGGAAATAATACTCCTGCTGTCCTCTACATGAACAAAGCAAGTGCTGCGCTGACCCCTCTTCTTCATCTAAACAGCTTCTGTAGATGCCCTCATATTTCATGAATGCAGCCATATGGCCTATCACGCAGTGTCCAGTTAGAGGGAGTGACAGTGTATTCTTTCCAAGGGAGAGCAGCCCTTTAGTACGTGTTCCATTAATGATCGGCCAAAGTAATCGAGTACCGATTTCCGTTTTGAGTTGGTTAAAATGCTACTCCCAGTTCGTCGACTTGGTTCCTCAGTTTCACGAACTGAATATGCACGTCCAGGGTCGCAGCGTCTTCCCGCGCACAGGAGCCCGTTCTGGCGCATTCGACTGCTATTTCGTTGCCGTGAATGTTGCTATGTCTCGGTACCCAGCAGAGCGTGATTACGTGCGACTGACGCAGCTGGCGGCGCTGCCTCCGACATAGATTCTGACTTTAAATCTCGTGCCAAAATCTGTATTGCGGCAACGGTAATGGCATTCATCTCTGCATGAAAGGTCGAGCAAAGTCTGGTGGGAATCCTGTAATTTAGGGGTTCAGAGTAAATTCCCGATCACGTGCCCGGGTCCACCTAAGATCCATCCGTGACGATTGAGATTTCAAAGTCCAGTAAGTCCAGTAACCTTTAATTTGTTGTCCTGAATTATTCTCGGAGCCATGTAGTCCGATGGCCTGTTCATATTTTTGAAAGTACATATGCTGACCAGGACTGAGCCATTCCCATGTATAGTGTTGAGAGGCGTTTCCGATTCCCTTAGCCGTAGGGCCACTTTCGCCGCGGTGAATTTCGGTTGGAGATTAAGCATCGCCTCCAGTGCCACTTGAGGGACAGATCTGATAATGCCGACGCATATCAGTCACTTTGCCTTGGCCAGGTGTGCGAGGTGTGAATTGTTATTTACCACTTCCCACCATACTTCTGATCCGTGGGGGAGTATCGGTCTTATAATCTCCGTATGCATCCAGTGTATCATTTTCGATTTTTGTTTTGCGTCCAAACATTTTCTCAGAGAACTAATTGTTTCAAAAGAGGTTGTAGCAATCGTGAATTCGGCTGTTACCACAGACTTCTCTCCATGCCTTGGGTGTGCGTGCCCACCGAGTTCCTCTATGTTGGCTGTAGGAGTGTCCGCATATATATCCTCTGCGTCTGTAACTTCGCTGCAGTCAGAGAAGTGGGCTCTAAAGTCTCATGGATGCCCTCCGTGAGCAATCCATCCAGTTGAAGAAGTCTGGTGTTCTGGGGTCTTTGGACAGGTCTTTGGGGAGCCTAGAGGCTTCGCCGATGTCTTCCAGTTCTTCACAGAAATTCGTCCAGGACTTCTTTTTCGCCTTTCTTGGCACTGTTTTGAAAGTCTTCGCAGCCGCTCGATATCTTTCATACCTTTGCGGAATTCCTTCCTTTTCGGCTTTGTTGAAATAAATTCTACTTTCCATTCTGAGCTATTTCAGCTCCAGCGTCCACCTTGTTTGGTTGGGTTTCCGGGGTTGTGAGCTCTCCGGACGGGATTTATGGAAAGCCTCTACTTGTATAAGGTTATTTGTCAGGTGATCCACTGCGTGTTCCAGCCGCCATTTATCCCCACAACCTGCGGCGGATACGACTGCATAAGTCGCCTGAACTTATCCCAGTTGGTATTCAAGTAGAGACTCAGCTCGTTCGTTAATGTCAGTGCTGGCAGAAATAGTGTGGTGCGCGTTCGCAACTCCTCCGACAATAAGATCGAGCCCTTCTACACTTTCTTATGAGAGATTGTACCTTGTCCAAGGGGGGTCGTTGTATTCATATGGCAGATGCATGGATGCGAAGACCAGCATAGGTTTATTCTGACGTTCCATTGCCAATACTGTAAGGTATTCGTCACAGAAGCGTGAGATCGATGTTAAATTTATATTTCTACAGTCTACGATACAACTACGAATTTTACCTTCTTTCTTTGGGGAAAATAGTGTCAGATTACGTGATCTGAGAAAACGTACCTTGTTACCCGACAGCCAAGGCGCCTGTATAAGGGGTACGTCTATTTTCTCCTTCCCCTTTAATTGCACCACCTTCATGCCGCTCCGGATTTCTGTCACTCTCATCGTCGTCGGAGACGGACGTCCGGAGTCGGTTTAAACCGAATTTGAATAGTCCGTTCGAGAGTCTCAGAAGACGTAGGGGTCCTGCACATATTCTAATCCATAAGTCCTTACCACCATACCATTGCTCCATAGGAGAGTATTGGTCTGATTATGCTAGTGTACATCCATAGCACCATTTTCGGTCGGAGACCCCGCCGGCTTGCCAACATTTTCCGACAAGCGTAGTACGCAACGGTTGCCTTCTGTGCGCGATGCTCTATGTTACGCTTCCAGGGAAGTTTAGAGTCTAGGATCACACCCAAGTACTTGGCGTGAGTTGACAGTGGAATCTCTATTCCACTCAGCCGAGGAGGATTAAACTTTGGTATCTTGGTCTTCGTGGTAAAAAGCATGACCTCAGTTTTCCCTGGATTCACTCCAAGACGCTTAACACGGATGGGAACAAACCAGACACCATTATTACCACGTCATCCGCATACGCCACGGTTTTGATCCTTATATTGTCTAGTTTCAGTAGTATTTTGTTGATCACGAGTAACCAAAGTAGGGGAGAGATGACTCAACCCTGGGGAGTTCCCCTATTCACCCGCTTTGATGACTCGGTGTTTCCCATAGAGGCGTTGATAATTCTGCTCTGTAGCATTGTCACTATCCAACTCTTGAGCATTGGCGTCGCAGCCTATAATGGTGGTGTTCAACGGATGGATGTTTCCCATATGGCTCCCCCACTCTCTGGAATTCACAAGAATGCGTTTAGTCATGATCTTGGCTTACCATTGTCCTTTATATAGAGTGTTTTGTAACCAATACCATGAAGCCCTCTCACCACATTGTCTTGAACGTAGGGTTCCTGGATGATACATTGCTCTAGATCCTCCTCAGCTAGAAGGATTCTCAGGTTATCTGCGACGATACGGTGTTTCAGATTAATCTGCACGACTTTCAGCATCTGGGTCATTTTGGTGATGAAAATGCATCTGCTCAAGCAGCTTGTAGGCGTTTTAAACGTCATCTTCGTTTTCCCCGCCATCTATGCCAGTAAGTCATCTGGTCCAGGAGCGTCTAATCTTTTGACATTGGCTTCTCTTACAGTAAAGAGACCACCCGTTTCAGTAATAGCAAGGATTAAACACATGCTTTTGTGTTTGGGTGGTTCTTTACAGACGATGGTCCAGTCAGACGGGTTCATGACCTGTACGCACTCCAGGAGCTGAGGACCCTCACCTCGCATTTTGGGTAACCAAATCCGTCCACGAGGCATGAAAGGAATTTTCTGCGCCGGGATCAGCTCCAGGCTGATATCTTCCCAGGCATCGCTCTATGAATCGATCGATTTCTTCAGGAAATTCTTTGAGAACTCGTTCATGCATTTGATCACTCTATAGCCCCGGTGGATTTCGCTAGAATCGTAATGAGGTACCGGGGAGCCCTTGTTTCCCAGTACGTGTTCCATCACGATTTCTGACAACTTGGACTCCACCTTATTCCGAGACTGTGGTAGGGGTTCGCTTCCCGGTCTTCGTGTTGGCCAGGGAAACCATTAGGTTGTCCTTCACTACCTCATTGAAGGGCCTTTTCGTATATGTGGTCGTCTTTGACAGCTCCTTGACCTTCCTTCGCTTTGCGGGTTTATCGTCCTCCACTCGAGAACGTTCCCGCTTAGTGGTTGAGGGTCTGTCGCTTTGTAGGGAGGCATTTCTCTCGTCGTACTCCTGAACTATTTTTGAGTGTTTGGCTTTGTCCACTTCATCGCGATCGTGCACTGTGCCATTGGCTTCATTCTTGGCAATCTTCTCATGGATTAACTTCGATGTTTGGTACAATGTCCTTCGAGCATCAGCAGGATATCTTGGTCTTCGGATTTTAGAGACCGTCGCGTCTGACTTGACGGACTGGTCTAGTTTTTTGTTCTGTGGATGTTGATTGTGTAGACGGGGGAACGCTTTTGACGACATTCACCGCGCTTTTGGAGCCGGCTTCCGAGTCCTGACTGAATGCCAAAAGATCCTCCTCTGATGGGTTGTCCAGACCCATCGAGTAATTTGTTTTGGGTTTGGTTTTTTTTTGCGACATTTTTGGCCCCACGAGTGTTCCGAAAGGGGATGAACTGTAGCGCGCAGTGACGGTTTGCGCACACTAGGCAACTAAATTACAACGGAACTGTGCCCTGGAATCGGAGGGGATAAGTTAGCGAAAAGTTTCTTTAAAGCACTAGCTGGCCATACATATCCTCGGCACAAGTCCTACACCTTGATCTTAAAAGTGAAGATCCAGGGAGATAAGTGTCAGCGTAATAAAAGCACGCGAAAGACAACGATGCCCATGGTATTGACCGATACTCCTAGTAGACCGTTTGAAAAGGTGTATATGTGTATGGTGGGACCTCTCCCGGAATCCTCTTCAGGGAACAAGTTAATATTAACATTTCAGGACGATGCCGGGGGGGTTATTGGGGGTCAGAAGAAAAGATACTTGTTATTGCGGTAGGTAAGTTGCCCCTGTTTTCCTCCCAGCAGAAAATAATTGCCAACTGGGCGCTGTTATTTAAAAGTACAAGCCTGCACTCAAATCTAGGCAACCCCTACTACGTAGGGACACTGACCCCCGTACACTAACACGCACACCCACACACATAGTTAGAGAAACCATTGTGTTTCACAAAAACACCCACAACATATGACCTACAGGGGTCGGATAGAACTGCCGCCTATTATAGGACAGACGCAGACCACGGAGCCGCCTAATGTAGGATAAACGCTTGTGGGTTTTGACTGGTAGCCGCCCTATTAAGGGATATACAGACGCTGCCAGTCTGGGAAGGGTAGTTCTTAGTTCGTGTACTAGTGCCCTTCTGGCATGGGTGGCCCTATGGGAGTTCTGTGCAGGATAAGGAGTACTCCCTCCAGCATGGCCACTATAAGTACACTTAAGCCCCTGCATCGCGTCAAGATGACAACCCAGAGGAGAACAGTGGATATTCGCAATTCTTGTTCACTCTTTTCGTAAGGGCCCTGGAAAAGTTTTCATGAAAAAAAAATTCGAGATAATACTGGTATCAAATGAATATTTGAAAATTCGGAGAAACTGAAATATCTTAATTTTTGGCACTCTCTGTCATAATTGAAGATACAATAGACTAATTTAAATAAATGTTTTTGCTCCCGGAAAATTATTATTATATTATAATACGACTTTATATAGTAAAAAGTGTGCAAAATTACAACGAAAACTTTTATTTTCTATGATGGTACTCATAGAAACAATTTTTGGTGTTTGAGCAACACAAATGAAGGTCGCATTTTGAACAAACACACTGTGTCTGTGATTTTTTGCACATCTTTTGCCGCCTTCTTTACGTAACCATTTAGGAAAGTGACCCCAATTGTCATATCGGACGTCATCAACTGGATGTTGGGATTTTTCACCAACTCTTGACGTATCTGCTTGTGAATGTTCTTTATTACGAGTTTGTAGACGCAAAGTTTTCGGCCCTAAGTCCTAAGCTTCGATGAATATGCCACAAGGCCAGCAGCAATTTCTTCTCGAAATTGGGGTAGCTGAAGCAACTGCATTTCTCATTGTGTATGCGTTTGTAGAGAATATAGGCGTTCGTCGATGCCATGTCGATGAAATGGTAAAAAAGACGTGTCATAATATCTCGTGTCTTTGTCCGCACATGTCTACACCACCCATGTGTGAGTTGTAGTCCCTTATTATTTGTGGGCAATCGACTTCCGAATACTTCTTTAATTTACGATCGTAACGTTGTATCTTATTTGCTTGCAAATCGGGATTTGATCTTTCAAATTTTTCGATGCCAACGTAAGTTAAAACTAACCAATCGCAGTTTGTGTCTTTCCGTAAGACATTGCTTATTTGAATACCATAGGTAGAGCCCAGGAATTCTGTCGAAAAACCTGTCGGCTTGTCTTTAGTGGTATTTTCCGCAGGAAGTTTACAATTTGGAATACGATTGACCCGCACAGTGCCCAAACTGTATATTCCCCTTGCTCGCAAATAAACCAACAGTGGCAGCGACGTATAAAAGTTGTCTAAATATACGATGTGATGTACGAAGTTGGTCACAGTTTGTGTCAAGCGCACAACCACATTTGAAGCTGCGCCAAGATCAGGCATGCCGGGTAAGATAACGTTATCCCCTGCACCGTTGTAAACTTCGAAGGGGTAAGCAAAGCCGAAAGAATCACATAGAACAAATAGCTTGATTCCCCACTTGTGAGGCTTATTTGGCATATACTGGCGAAGATGATGTCGCATTCTTGTGCTGCACATTTGCTCGTCGACACAGAGTCGAGCGTGCTTTGGCACGGAATCAAAACGTTTATTGAGTTCATTGCACAAAGTTCGAATGCGAAACAATGAGTCATAACCGGGTTCCCCTTTTTTTACTCTATCACTTTTATCTCGGAAGGATAAATATTTTTTATGAGATCAAACCGTTTGCGACTCATTGTATTTTGTATTGGTTTGAACGCATTTCTGCCCCAATAACTGTCCAAATTTGGATACCGGTAAATCGACATGTATATCAAAATTCCTATATACTGATAAAGCTCATCAATACTTATTTTGAAATGGGTATTAATGTTTTCGGTGATAGCTGATCTATTTGTTTCGATGACAATTAGCTCTATTATTTCTTTTGTAAAAAAATAACAAAAAATATCCATAGGTGTTTTCAATTCATGGAGTTCTAAATTCAGCGATTAGTCTCCTCTGAAAGCTACTTCGTTAACATGAAGCTTCATTGGCTTTTGTCGCCAAGTAATTTGCAAAAATTCTTTTGCATTCTTATTAATTGATTCAATGCCTTTAAAAAGAGAAATTATAAATTTTTGAACTAAGTTTAAAATTGTGTTTCTTACTTTCTCCGGTGAACCCACCATCAGAAGCTACATTTACTGGACCAATACTCTCCATCAATGGCAAGGGAGAGCGGGCTCCATCCACCATTATATAGGCTATCATTCAAGCTCTTCACTGCATTGTATTTCTCCCAAATTCAAACTTAAAATTTTGTGGAATACATTTGATTTCTCAAAAGTATATAAGTATTGCGATATATGCGCATACAAATCGCAATGAATTTTGTTATTTATTGCAACAGCAACAATTGATTTCTCTTTAAAATACGCTATCAATTTCCGGACGATATTTCACAGAGCTTTTATAACCTATTATAGATCAAGGGTATCCAACTTTTTGTTTCCTGGGTTGTTTTGAGGCATAAATATAGTACCAAAGCTTACGAGCGACAAAAAAAATGGAAAATATATTCCCACTAAACAATATTTTTCTGCGGTGGTAAGGTACATTCAGGGCAAAATAAATCCGTTCGCGCAAATCACTTTGCTCAAGGGGCCCGGAAGTTGTGTGAGTTTAAATTTAAAAATTTAAAGGCAAGTCGCAAAAATGGTGGGGGGTTGTTAGATTGTGTAAATCTTCAAACGTACCGATTGGACAGAAATAGGGCTATAAATGTATGTCAAAATTTATATTACATGTTTAATATGTACTGAGATACACTAATAGAAATATTTTGTTTAAAGAGATTTTTGAATTTTTTTTACCCTCAAGGGACACAATATACTTGCGATAAATTGGAAACATATTTAAATTATAACTATGTAAAAATTGATCAAATATCATTAACGTTTGAAACGGTATATTATTTTGACACTGATATATTTTTTATGTTAGAAATATTGACAAATTGTGCGTTTGTTGAAAATAAATTTGTTGAAATGAAGAACCCACCGCGCGTACTAAACGCAAGTTTGAGCAATTAATTCGTGAGACAGGCTTGACAATGGACGACACACATGGTTCCCGTCATCGTACGGTCCGCACCGACGATAATGTGACTTCTGTGGCCGAAAGTGTGCACCTCAATTCAAGAACATCGATCTCAACAACTCGCCATTTCACGCACCAGCATGCTTACAATTTCGGACAAAGATCTCGAATTATTTACTAACAAGATCCAGTTAACTCACCAATTGACGGCAAACAACCATCCAGTTCTTTACGGCTTCTCAGTTTGGGCTTTACAGAAGCTCCAATCGAACATCGAATTTGGCCGAAAAATCATCTTTTCTGACAAGGCTAATTTTCATCCTGGCGGCTGTGGCACTAAACCAAATTGCCGCATTTGGGGATCGGAAAACCCGCCCGTTACTGTCGAGAAGCCAATGCATCCAGAGAGAGTGACAATTTCTTATGGATTTTGAAGTGGTGGTACCATTTTTTTGAAAATTAAACATTTCAGTCAACTGCGAGCGCTACAGAGCCATGATTAAGAACATTTTATAAGCTGAAATGGAAGATATGGGCTGATGATGGAGGGTAGTCTGGAAGGAACGTGCCTGTGGACACCATAAGTTCTGAATCAGAGTCTGATTCGGACGACAATTTGTATCCACAACTTAAGAGAGTGCGATTTGCAAGTCCAGGGCCATCAACATTATAAACATAATACGAATATTTTTTTTTTTATTATTTTTGTAATAGATAGCATAGTATTGTAGTGCCATCCCTGCTGAGACTACTAATCCCTACAACACTGAATCATTATTACTAAATATCCATGCTACTACTTTTTATTACAACCCTAACTCTAAATGTCAACCCATACCACCTAAGGACTAAGATTAATAAAATCAGTAATAGTATAACAATGAAACCTGCAACATGTCTTTTCACTTACGGGAGAAGGCTTTATATGCAGCACAAAATATAACTGTACACAATTTTGAAGCAGCGTTTAACGTAAACTCTCTTAACCAATTTACGGTGTGTAAATAGTCAAGCGTTTTCATTTCTAAAGCTGCTGCATAAATGCCTATGTACTGTATCTGGTCATTGAATTATAATGGATCCCATGCACCTAATATCTGTTTCGTTCTAGTGAACTGGTGTTTTGTAGGGAGTGTTTTTTTTTCAGTGTAGGGTAACTAAAGCATCTAAAGTGTGAGCAGGTATATAAATACATTGGTCACATTAAACCATGATTAAGAACATTTTATAAGCTGAAATGGAAGATATGGGCTGATGATGGAGGGTAGTCTGGAAGCAACGTGCCTGTGGACACCATAAGTTCTGAATCAGAGTCAGATTCGGACGACAATTTGTATCCACAACTTAAGAGAGTGCGATTTGCAAGTCCAGGGCCATCAACATTATAAACATAATACGAATATTTTTTTTTTTATTATTTTTGTAATAGATAGCATAGTATTGTAGTGCCATCCCTGCTGAGACTACTAATCCCTACAACACTGAATCATTATTACTAAATATCCATGCTACTACTCTTTATTACAACCCTAACTCTAAATGTCAACCCATACCACCTAAGGACTAAGATTAATAAAATCAGTAATAGTATAACAATGAAACCTGCAACATGTCTTTTCACTTACGGGAGAAGGCTTTATAGTATCTCAATGTTGAAGTAAAGAAAAAACAAATGAAATTAAAAAATTTTCGGAAATTTTTCACTTTTGCGTAAAGAAAAAACAAATGAAATTAAAAATTTTTCGTGCTACCTAAGCGCTACCTAAACGGTGTTAAGAATCATTCCTAGGAAGTTAATATGTTCTAGAAAGTTGTTTATTGAGATCTTAGGTACATTTGATTGTTTCCTTGAATTTTGAACGTTTTGCTACCCATGGACCTGAACAGGGGGAAAAAGGTAAAAAAATCGAATTTTTGAAAGGTTTTTGCTATTTTGACCTTGAAGATGAAGTTTTTTAATTTTATATGTTCACAATTTTTGTTCTTTATGACAAGAGTTACAACTTTCCCTCAAATCAAATAAATCAAAATTCCGAACGGTTTTCAAGATATGAGTCTGATAAAATTTCACTTTGTTACAAAAATGACACCGAGGCCTTAAATCTTTGGGGCCCAAAAAAAGTGCATGACTTTAGGCAAAACTGGGAGACACGGGTCTTTTTTTGTCTTTTATCACGTAGTAGTGTCCTTATATCGTTATGTTTTTCGTGTTGTAATGTGTAAGTTTGTGAGTTTTTTGACAAAAATTTATATTTTCTGCAATATTGGAGGGAAATTTATAGTTGAATTCAAAAAATTTCAAAATTTTAGTTTTATAGAAAATGTAATTAATTTTTGTGTTTTATTTAAAATTTTGTTGTGCACTAAATTGAGTAGAGAGAATTTATAATATGTATACTGTTACGAAAGACGCTTAAAATGTTAATTTCTCTAGCTGTTGTCAGATTAGAGAAACTTAATGCTAACGATATGTCAATAAACTCATCATGAACGGCAGCTACCCTTTACGATCGCACCTCGAACAGTTTATGAATTCGCTAAGGCACTTCTGCAAGTATCGGCGAATAGATGGCGCTATTATTCTCTTCGCAACCTACGAGATGGTTGTGGAATCCGCTGGATGACGTCTTCTGTAGGGTTGTAACTACTATAAATGGACGGATAGCGACGTATTTCGAATCACATCAAATCGTGGACTTAGGAGACCTGTTATTGTACGTGATGTTTCTATTATTAGTACAAAACTAAATTCCATTCTGAGAAAAAGCTTTTGAGGGAGTTTTATATGAGGCCTCAATGGGGGATTTATATGGAGCAGACGGACACTGTTAAATCGATTCAGTAAGTGATTCTGATCGGAATAGATTTATTTTGGTCCAGTAAACCTGGGTGTGACAAACATTAAGATTCGAACACTAACTAATAATATGCACCACAATGGTGGTGTAGTGTTTAAATATAAGAAAAATTTTGTTACCGGTTAAACCTACTCGATTTTCAATTCAAATTTGTTAGACCCTCGATCCTCGATACCATTTTTGTCACATATCTAGATGATAGAAAGCCAATATCACATCGTCAAAAGTAATTCACCGCCTGCATTTTAAACTTTTGGTAGTCGGTTTATTGTGGCTTTTGGTTAAAAGCCCTTATACCTGATATATGACAAAACCCCTGTAAAAATACTACACTCAAAAATTAATTCGCTGCACAAATACGAAATATTAGATAAATAAACTTTGTGCTGGGAATGTAATTGCGGCAGATGAGCATTTGTTGAATCAATATTTTATTTAATTTGTGATAAAATCTGAATCGTTTGCAACAAACGATATATGGTAACTCTAAACTCCAAAAAAGTTTACGGGGAACCAGAGTGTGTGCTGGAATAATTGAGCTTTTCCGTATTAATTGACAGTTAGGGATTTTCGATCGTTATTAATTCGTATAAGTAAAATTTCTCATACGAGGTTGTATGTAAAGGGTGTCTCAGTAAGAATACACTGTTTTATTTTAAAATAAAAACACGTATTTTAGATAGTTGTGATTTTTTTTATTGGATTGTAAAGAAGACATATTCGGATTAAGGTTGGAATCAAATATCTGTCCCAGACCATTACTCTTTTCATGATATTTTCCACGACTTTTTCACAGAGATGTGGCTGTATCTCACCGATGCACTGTGTACGGTTTTAATGTGGAAGCGACACTAAATTCCACAACTTCGAAACTATCATCCATCATAGCCACCATATCAAAATCGTACACTGTGCGATGATGATGTCGGATTTGAGCTCAGGATTTTTTTCTGGTTTATTCGCATAAACCCGACATTTCACAACACCCCAAAGAAAGAAATCGCACGGCGTTAAATCGCATGATGTCAGTTGGCATCAGAAATTCTTGAGATAATTTGTTCTGGAAACCGTTGCTGCAATAAATCGATTGCTTCATGCGGGATGGGGCAGGTGGCGCCGTCTTGCTGAAACCACATGTCGCCCATATCCGTGCCGTCCAGTTGAGGCCACAAGAACTCCGTTATCATGTTTCTGTAACGAGTGCCGTTCACAGTCACTGCAATTTCGTCCTCATCTTCAAAAAAGTAACGCCCAATCACGCCGCCTGATCAAAATCCGCACCAGACAGTTGCTCGTTGTGGGTGCATTTGTTTCTCATGGATTGCATGAGGATTTTCTAAGCCCCAAATGCGAGAATTTTGTGTATTCACGAAGCCATTAAGATGGAAATGCGCTTCTTCGGAGAAGATGACTTTTTTTTTGAAAATTGGCATTGAATTCACTTTGCTCCATTACCCATTTTGTACACAAATTTATTTTAGTATTTACGGTTTCGCTGCATTGGATTTGAAGAAAGGCACCATCGCTTTAAATTCACGCTTCTGACCTCTCAGCTATCGCATCCGTTGTAGGAAGATAAACCAACTCTTAACATTAGGATTTGCTAATTTGTTTTTCTTGAAAGAAGAATGCAGCTTTGTGCTGCATATGTGAGTTTGTATGAATGGCTTTTCTCTGAAAAAAAAAGAAAATTCGTGCGAGTGATTATCATTGAGGGTACGCGTGTGTATTATACAGTTTTCCGTTTATTGGAAACAATTTTCTTTATTTGCTGCAAATATAATTTATAGCAACTTCAGGGTAAATGAAAATTCGTTTACACCAGAAGAAACAACTTTTATGATAAAAACTTTTTTATTGCGGTAAAAGGATCAACTTTTGCGGTTAACCATGGCACAAAGTAGCAAACGAAATATTTCTGGGGCAAAATAAATAGTTGTGTGTCAAATGAGCTTCAGAAATTTTCTTTCTGCGTCTAATAAAATAAGATTTATTACACGATTACTGTAATTCCCGAGAAAGGAAATCTATACGCGACCAGGTTCGATTTGCTGATATTTAAAATTTTTGAAGCAGCTGTCTATAATGATCTTCATTTACCATTTACGGTGTTTATAAACACTGCTATATGTTTATTCATAAGTATGAAATTTGTCTTCACTATATACACTGAAAGTGGTTTACTAGACGCATTTCCTTAAAATGTATGCAGCACAAAATATAACTGTACACAATTTTGAAGCAGCGTTTAACGTAAACTCTCTTAACCAATTTACGGTGTGTAAATAGTCATGCGTTTTCATTTCTAAAGCTGCTGCATAAATGCCTATGTACTGTATCTGGTCATTGAATTATAATGGATCCCATGCACCTAATATCTGTTTCGGTCTAGTGAACTGGTGTATTGTAGGGAGTGTTTTTTTTCAGTGTAGGGTAACTAAAGCATCTAAAGTGTGAGCGGGTATATAAATACATTGGTCTCTCCACTAAAATATGTTAGGTGTCACATTAAACCGATTTAGCCATGTCCGCCTATCTGGCAGACGGTACAAAGACTTCTGTTTACGTCAACTCTGGTAGTCAAATACCACTTTTTTGCCGTAGTTGCTAGAGTTTTGGCAAGTATTTTACCAACACACACCCGTATGTCACCAATATGACTACGAGCAACATCAATTTAAATCCATTAGTCAGAATTGTACTACACTTTCCATACTGTTATGAATTTCTTTGTAGTTACGCTGCACAGAGGGATTTTGCCGGCAAAAATACCCTTTTTCGAGTGTCAAATATCAAAAATGTAATGATGCAGTTTTGTAGAGAATTGTTCAATTAAGAGAAATAAATGATTAGTTTTTTTCAACAAATTTTGTTTTTGTACAAAAAAACGCGGCAAGATTTTCATGCATTTCAATGGGCTGGAAACATAACTTCTTTCTGTCGTATCGATTTGGAATATGTATATTTGAAAAATATGGTATTTCTACATTAAGTTTTAAGAAAAAATATTTGAATAACAATAACAGATTAAAATATATTCATGCTTTTATGATGACACTCAAAAAACTAAGTGTTTTTAGTTTTTCTTGGACCAAAACAAGGTGGTCGTTATCGATCGTTGTGGTCTGGTTGCTAAAATGTGAAAGGTGGGAGTGTATTCTTTTGATTTCAGAAATAAAATTCCCATAATATTTTATACTGTTCAACAAAGTTATAAATTTTATAAAAAAAGTGCCACGAAATTTCATTACAAAAATGGATGAAAACACCATATAAAATGGTGTATACTTTTAGGCATAAGTGTTTTAATGCTGTCGATAATAGAAACGTTAGTTAAAGTTTTTTTTTACAGCTGTATATCATATCCCTAAAAGTATGCACTGAGAAATGCTGAAAAATTAATAAATTTCGATAATTTTATAGTACAAATTTGACTTTTATTTGGAATGATTGGTTAATTAAAAAAAAACAGTAAACTATGGCCCCCTAATTTTTTTTGCAAATATTCAGCTAACATATTAGGCTTTAGTTATTTATATAGATGTAAGTGTTGATTTACATCTATCACAAACTACAAAGAATTATATCTGTGTTTTCGAAAATTTTGAAAAATGAAAATTTGTATATGGGCGTTGGGCGTGGCACTTAAATTTTTAATATAATTCAGGACTCGAATGCAAGCACTGGCAGTAATTTTTATTGCCATAGATATGAAAATGAGGAAAATACAACGATTTTTTATTTTACGTTATATGGGAGGTAGGCGTGGTTGTGGGCGGATTTGAACAAAAGCTTGTTTTTTTTCTAATTTAGCAATATGAGAGACGTGTGCGAAATTTCAAAGCCCTAGCTCGATTCCTTCTAATTTTTGCCGCGGCTTGTATGAAGAAATCCCACTGTGCGCTGTAGCAAAGGGCCTTGAAGGCCACTGACCACTTATTGTTGTCCAATCCACGGACTTTTTAAAGCTGAAAACTATGAGATTGGTAGACTGTTCAGAAATAGACATCCTGGGTTTCAATAATACCAATTCTTTCTTTATATTTAATTTAAAGCCACATCAAATACCATGATATTTTTCCGAATTGTCTTTATATATCATCGTTGCGTCAATGAAAACAGTTATGTGTGTTTTTTTATTAACTTTTCGAGAGAGTAAAACGCTAAAATTTTCTTGGAACATTTGTTCTACGACTTCCATATTTCCAACAGTACCATGTACTTCGAAGCCGATCCAAATATCAGGAAAGGGTTCCGTGAGAACAATTGATTAACAATTGTGCAATATTTTCTTTTCGCAAGCTCAGCTACGAATATATATATATCCTTCAGTTATTTAAACAAAATCTAACCTGTTTTGGTTACACCGCTTCCTTATATACACACAGAGAAGAGATTCGTTGTCACAACTATATTTACAGCCAACTAAAATTTGGCGGTTCCTTGGACTATCACATTATTCAGTTGTGATTACCAATAATTGTGTTCTTTATCATCAAATGTTGTGCATATCAATTGATTTGTAATTCAGTTATGGTTGCAAGAACTGAAATATTTAGTTGAAGCCACAGCAACAATAAATAAATGTGATCTGTCAATCGAGTTTTAGTTCTAGCAATCAAATTATCCTTTAGTGGTGAATATTCTATTAGTTGAATGAAAGAAAAATTTAAAATCTAACTCGGTTGTACCAAATAATATATTGGTATGCTCAACTAAAGTAATTACATGAATTTGATGGCTGTCACAACCATATGGTGATGCTTTTTTATTAAAATTGTGTATTTTATATTTAAATATAAACAAAATTATTATTATTTATAAGCAGGACTCATATTGTGTGCCCATTTTTGATCGAATATATAAAAAAATTTCTATTTTTCTCGAAAACGAAAAAAAACAAGGGTTTCCCACAAAGTGTTCCCATTAGCATGAAATAATTTGTTTTGTTTACGTTAATTTGTGTCATCGAGAATAATAGTTCCTCCAGCCATGTAACAACAATTGTTTGCATGGGTTTGTGAAGGCATCAATAGTGGCGTCATATTCAACGACAAATACTAGAAACATTATTATTACAATAAACATATTTAGGCATTTCACAAGGTCTCGTATTTGTCTTCACTCTTTCTACTTTTCTACTACTGTCTACTTTTTCTTCAATCAGTTGTTTATGCAATCAGCTGGATACATACGACATACAACAAAAAATGCAATAATGGTTGTTGACATCTACCGTACTTAGGCATGACAATCCAGTACAACATTACGACATTTCGAGAGCTTGTCTAACCCCTAAGTGTGTCTACGGATACTCTCCATCGATTTCTGTCCCTGGCAAGTGATTTAGTACGATATGATGCCATCATACTCGAGTTTGTTTATATCCCTTTTCCTGACACCGGTTCCATTTATTTTATGATCTTCCTGGCCTTTGATACCCCTGAGGGCTCCATTCCACTGCCACTCTAGCAATATCGGTTGTTGAATGCCTAACTATATGGATGAATCAAGTTATTTATAATTCAATATATCCACTTCTGCGTTGCTAGAATTTTTCTGTAGGAATTCTGTTTAGCCAATAAATGCGGATAATTTGTCTCAGACAATTATTGTTAAACGTCTTGATCTTCTTTATTTGAATCTTCGTCTAGCTCTAAGTAGTACACTCTTACTTTTATTGACTATATTACAACCTCATGACGTCTTACTCATATTAATTAAACAAACAAATTAAACAAATTTCAACATATTCTTCCAACTGGCTCTATACTTCGCCTTTTCTCGCCAGTTGGTAACACCAAGGATACGGAGGGATTCTTCTGCCTGGTCTTTCCAGCCGAGTCTTGGTCGTCCTCTTTTCCTGCTTCCATCGGGTACGTTATCAAAAATCTTTCGCGCTGGCTCATCTTCATCCATTCTGATAACATGGCCTATCCAACGCAATTGGCCCACTTTGATCCGTTTAGCTATGTCCACGTCAGAATAGAGATTATGTAGCTAGCTCTGCGTTACAGCGACGTCGGTACTCGCCATTTTCCCTAACAGGACCATATATTCTACGGAGAATTTTTCTCTCGAAAACTCCCAGGTGTTTTGCGTCCGCTTGCGATATGACCCAAGTTTCGGAGCCATATGTCAAGACAGGTAAAATGAGTCTGATATAGCTGGACTTTTGTCCGTCGAGAGAGGGCTTTGTTCCTAAACTGCTTGCTGAGCCCAAAATAACACCTATTTGCAAGCACAATTCTCCTATCTATCCCCAGGCTGACGTTGTTGTCCTTGTTCACGGCGGATCCAAGGTAGACCAATTCATCTGCCACTTCAAAATTAAATCAGTTGTCAACGTTCACGTGCTGACCAAGTCGAGAGGTTTCTTTTACGCCAGCAATGTATGGCTTGGCGAAAGCAGCTTTGTAATCGACAAAAAGGTGGTACGTATCAATTTGCTTTTCGTGGGTCTTTTCCAGGATTTGGCGTAGCGTGAATATTTGGTCAGTTGTGGACTTGCCTGGTCTAAAACCACACTGATGAGGTCCAATCAGGTTTTCAATAATTGGCTTTAGTCTTTCACATAATACGCTCGACAAGACCTTATACGCGATGGATAAAAGGCTGACACCGCGATAGTTGGAACAGACACACGGATCACCCTTTTCGAATACAGGACATAATACACAGAGACTCCAATCGTCGGGCATAGATTCCCCCAGCCATATACCGCATATTAGTTGATGTATGTGGGCTATCAGTCCTTCGCCACCTGCCTTAAAAAGTTCAGCGGGTAGGCCATCCGCACCAGCGGCTTTATTATTCTTCAGGTGGGAGATCGCAGTTCTAACCTGGTCTTCAGTGGAAGAATCTGAGTGGAGTAGTGCCGCAAAGTGGTCTCTCCACATTTTGGGCACACACTGCTCCTCAGTCACCAGATTCCCATTCTCGTCCCTGCAGGAGGGCAGCCCATTATTAGGCCCGTTGGTCGATCTTCTTACCCTCTGGAAAAACTTTCGGGATTCACCATTCTTCCCGCACATTTCGGCTCCCTCACTCTATATCTGCTCCCACTACCATTTTCCCCGCCTAAATAGTCGGTTTCCCTCCCTTCTCAGCTCCTTGTACCGCTCACTCGCAGCACGCGTTGTAACTGACTGTTTCGTTGCCATTCGTGCAGCGTCTTTTTCATCAGTTGCAATACGGCATTCTTGGTCGTACCATGGCCTATCCTTCCGCGGTTTTCGATAGCCAAGTTCAGTCATTGCAGCGATTTCCATCGAATGGGGGATGTGCTTCCACTGTGCATCTGGGTCCTCAAGAGGGGGGGGGGGGGGTATTCTGCTCTAGCAGGAGAGAGAGTTTCCGTCGATAGGACATTGATATCTCCGGTTTTTGTAGCTCGTCAATATCCAGCTTTTCCTGTGTTCGGCTTCGTACGTTTTCCGCCCTGCTCAATCTCGTGCGAACTTTCGCAGCCACCAGTTAATGATCCGAGTCGATATTGGCACCTCGCACCACACGTACATCCATTACACTAGAAGAGTGCCTGCCATATATTACCAAGTGAACAATCTGGTTCTTCGTCCGTTGATCAGGAGATATCCAGGTCGCCCTATGAATGTCCTTATGCTGGAATCGTGTGCTACTAACTACCATGTTCCTCGCAGCGGCGAAGTCCCTCAGTCTTATTCCATTATCGGAGGTGGTATCATGTAGACTGTGATTACCGATGGTTGGTCGAAAGACACTTTCCCTTCCCAATTTGGCATTACAATCGCCTAGAATAATCTTAATGTCGTGGTCTGGGCAGCGTTCATATACTTCCTCCAGGCGCTCATAAAATGTTTCCTTGACCACATCATCTTTATCCTCTGTCGGTGCGTGCACACAAATTAACGAGATGTTGAAATATTTCGATTTGATGCGAATTGTGGCTATGCGGTCACTCACTGGGTTGAACCTTGAAACTTGGTGTCGCAGTCTCTTGCCTACTAAATATAAATCCGCACGCTCATGGCAGCTGTAGTAAACATAGAATTTTATCCTTCCGGTGCAATCATATCCTGTCCATCGCATTTCCTGGATCGCTGTGATGTCAGCTTTATATTTTCCGAGGACATCCGCCAGTTGGAAAGTGGCACCAGTCCTGTATATCGTTCGAACATTCCAGGTACATACCCCTAAATCATGGTCCTTATAACGTTTGCGAGGGTGGTCAACAGTTGGGGGGTTTCTTTGTTCATTATATTTTCTGTGCATTTTCATTGCCAATATAACGGTGGCGGGAGGGAAACCCAGCCCACCGTGGTTTGCATTTTACCTACTGCCAGGATGATTATGTTTCAGCCGCCCAGATTGCAGTGTGTCGAAACTGGATTTTGGTTTCATCAATTTTGATCCGCCGTTGGCCAGGGGTGTTGGCTCATCCGCCTTCAAAGGAAAGAAGAATATGTCCACTACTTCGAAGAGCTTCAGTGACAGGGTCACCGATAATCCTGAGATGTATCAGTGATCGCATTACCACTCAGGTTGCTCATTCGTTTCGCCTTCTCACTTTAGCTAGCTAACGGAGTTTTCCGATATGCCATTGCCCAGGGCATACTACGTGGAAGTAGTGAGCTGCTTGGACTGCCCAATGAAGAAATCATTTCTGGCCACTCCCAAGTGAATGGCTATCAGAAACTTTCCACCTCCAAGGACAGTCCCATGTAGTAGTAGTACACTCACATAACTAATTGTTTGGAAAGAGTTTGGGCAACCGCAAATTCGTTTGTTGCCACCCAATAGCAGTTGCCACAATCCAGTTGAGGCAGTCACGGCTGATGTTAGACAACGTAACTGAAATTCGGTGGAATCAACCTCTAAGACGTTGTGACAACCTCCAATGTTATTATGACAGTCTCTAATTGGGATGTGATGCCATCACATGTGCTTGTGACAATTAAGGAATGGAAATTCCCTGACTTTTTCATTTCCCAGGATAGCGGGGGAAAAAAATAAATTTCCCGGGACCCCGGAAGTCCATAATTTTATATCTTTTTTTAGTTAAATTTTGTGCCACAATGGTAAAAATCATAGTAATGTGTATTGCAATGCATTACGAAATCTAATACTCGTATTTGATGAACTTATATTTTAAAGGTACTTCTATTTGAAATTTGGTAGCCTAAATTCTGTGAAACTTACCTAAGTTTTACACTAACCATCTCAAAATCTTCAAGTGATATGGATAAAACTAGCGCATTTTTTTTATAAATTAGATTGTCACTTCATCTTTCCAACGGCATACAGCTCAATATGTTTATACACAACCGGCATATGTTTAGCGGCAACAAACTCATTTTGAACTTTGTGCCACAATCTGCGGTGAAATTATAGGTGACTATTTCGTACATACAGTTTTAGTTTAAATTCTACAAAGTTTGAAATATAATCGGGCGTATCTTTTTCATTTAGTATCCTATAGAAATGATATATGTATGTATATAAGTATCATTGAGAACTCCGAAATATCTAAACAAAATTCTAAACCTATATTGAAGGAAAATTTAAAATTTCTTGTTGACATTATTCCCTCACCCATAGGATGGGGTATATATCATTGAATACGGAAAAATATGGAACGCATAGAAGGAGCCATATTATAAACTCAGTATCTTTGGACGAAATTCGTTTTGGGACTTTTTAAGACGACTGAGCCATGTCCCTCTGTCTGTCTGGCTGGTGGCTGGCTGGTCAACACGATAACTGCCGTAAATCTTTATCGATCACAGCGAAATATTGTCAGTGACTATTATTTGTACAAGGTTAGTTTGAAATTGAAATGAACATTTAGTACGAAATCATGTTTCTTCCAACTCAAACATTGGTTAATAATCAGTAAATATCTACTTAATTGGAGAAAATGGGCGAAGTCGCCACGCCCATTCTGGTATCTCCCATGCAAGAGCTTGGTGGTCCGTGTTGTCAATGCGATAAATCGCTTGAAACACTTCCGATCCCAATGAAATTTGGTATTAGGCTTCATGTTAATAAACGCCAGTCACCGATTAAGACAAAGGTGGTTTTGCCGCGAATATTTTACCTCCCATACAAAAGTAGTTCGTTCGGCTGGCTGTTCGGGCAGATAGCTCCCGTAAATGTTTGCCGATCTCAATGATATTTTATTAGTGACCATTATGTGTCCAAACTTAGGTTCGGATTGAAAAATGGCCGTTTTGGTCACGCCCCTTCTGGTATCTCTCATACAAATCGATACATTTAGTACAAAATCGTATTTCTTCTAAAACTCAAACATTGGTTAATAATCTGTAAATTTCTACTTAAGTGGAGAAAATTGGCGTGGTTGCCACGCCCATTCTGTTACCTCCCATAAAAAGCTTAGTGGTGGTCGTCCGGGTTGTCAATGAGGTAAGTCGCGTGAAACACTTCCGATCTCTCGAACTTCTTTTATACCCTCCACTGTAAGTGATAGAGGGTATATATCAGTTTGTCATTCTGATTGTAACATATAGAAATAAGGCTTTGCGACCCCACAAAGTAAATATATTCTTGATCCTTATAACAACCGGAGTCGATATAGCCATGTCCGTCTGTTGAAAACATTCTCACGACTTCAATCGGTGATAACGCGGTTTGGTTTTTGGCCAGAATGTTCCACGTATTCCTTAGCAGTTTGGTATTGAAAATCATCGAAATTGGTCCATTGGAAAAAATTTTATGATTGGAAACGTAAAAAAACTCATAAAATTTTCACATTAATTTTTGTAGTTTTATACTAAACTACTCCTTTTGCCGTGTGGTGAATTTCCATGTTGAAAATCTTTGTTGTTCTTTATAATAGGTAAGTACTTTAGAATGTTTAGATGTACTTTCATGTGTTCATACATTTATATGAATTTTGTCCTACTTTAGAGGTCGCTGTGGCCTGATGGGTAAAGGGTTGCGCGTTGGAGTCTGAGGGTTGTTGGTTCAACTCTCGTCCCAGCTTTTTTTTTTTTTTTAACAGTTCTTCAAAAAATGCTTTTTTAGTTTAAAAAAATGCTTTTTTATTTAAAAAAAATGCTTTTTTATTTTACTTGTGAACAAGTAACTTATTTTTATTTTTTTTAAAAAGTAAATTTTCTTAAAAGAAAGTACATTTCTTAAGTACATTTCTTTCTTAAGACTTTTCTTAAGTACATTTCAAAGTACATTTCAAAGTACATTAAGTACATTTCAAAGTACAGTTTCTTAAGTACATTTTCAATGTGAGCATTTGAGCATTGTGAGCAATGCATTTGTGAGCATCCTGCATTTGTGAACAAGTAACTTATTTTTATTTTTTTTAAAAAAGTACATTTTCTTAAAAAAGGTCCTTTTTAAAATCTAATATTTTGCTGGTTAACACTAAGGTGGAGGGTATCAAAGATTCGGCACAGCCGAATTTAACACTTTTACTTGTTTTTAAATAAATACATTTACTTAAAAAGGTACATTATCTTACAACAAATTGCCTTTTCTTAAAAAACAAAATTTTCTTTAAAGAGTACCTTTTAGGTAAACCAAAATAACTTTTCTTCAGATAAGTACCTACTCTTAAAATTGTACCTGTTCTTGAAAAAAGACCAATTCTAAAAACAATTCCCATTTCTTAAAAAAAAAACTTTTCTTCAAAAAAAAATACTGTCTCTTAAAAATATACATTTTCTTACAAAAATTCCTTTTCTTAAAAGTGCAGTTTCTTAAAAATAAACTAATACATTTTCTTTTATTTTCTTGAGATAAGTAATAACCTTTCTGAAAATAAGTAAAATTTTTTAAAAAATAACGTTTTCCTAAAAAGAATACCACTTCTTTAACAAGTACCTGTTCTTAAAAAAGTACTTCTTTGTAAAAAAATGCATACTCTTAGGCTTTTTCTTACAGAAAGTACTGAAATAACAACAACCGTCATGTAGTTAGTTCGATAAACAACTGTTATTTTATTCATCATTCATATTCTAAAGTGGATGATTTGTCACAATACTAATGTAAGGAAGAGATCGTAGCGGGCACACGTATGGCTGACCAACTGTGAGAATTGTAGTGGTCAGCATTTTGCCATTCACCGTGTGAATTGCACAGGTAAGCATTCGTATAGGATTGGACATCAGAGCACTGTCTCAGCGTGAGAACAGGTGAATGATGTCTAGACATGATCACATTACCCTGCGCGTGTGAATGCATACTACACCTGTGTGGATGCGAATATGTATGCACGCTACAGTACTTCTTATTAAAAATGGCGCCTTTTATTAAAAAAAGCATTAGCTTTTAATAAAAGAAGTACCTCTCATTAAAGAAATTACCTTTCGGGAAAATATAATACATATTCTTACAAAAAGGAACTAAAAATAAACTTTTTTTTACAAAAATACATTCAATAAACAAAAAAATTTCTTAAAAAATGTTTATCATTTTACAAAAAGTGTCTTTTCTTAAAGACCCATTTAAATTATAGTATTTTTCAACAGGTGCCTTAGGCGTTTTGCAACTAACTGCTACATAATATATACACCTCTTGTAATTGTTGGTCTTTTATCACATAGTGGTGTCCGTATGTGGTTATATTTCCATGACTTAAAAAATTACACACACTGAAATTAAAAAAATGTCGAGAGATTTTTCACTTTTGCGGCTATCTAAGCGCTACTTAAACGGTGTTAAGAATCATTCCTAGGTAGTTCATATGTTCTAGAAAGTTGTTTATTGAGATCTCAGGTACATTTTTACTTGTTTCCTTGAATTTTGAACGGGTTGCTACCTATGGACCTGAACAGGGGAAAAATGTAAAAAAAAAATCTAATTTGTTAAAGTTCTTTGCGAATTTGACCTTGAAGATGGAGTTTTTTGATTTTTTATGTTCACAATTTTTGTTCTACAACTTTCCTTCAGACAGTAAATCAAAATTCAGAACGGTTTGCAAGATATGAGCCTGACAAAATGATCACTTTTTTTGCAAAAATTACACTGAGGACCCAAATCTTATGTATAAAAATATACATACAGTGTAATATTCAGAACAATGCCAGTCTGCCAACCCTGCAATTGATGACTTTGGGTGAGGGTAAATGGCTACGTCGGGTTACCCAGTTCTGTACTGGTTTTTTGTGATTTTGATTAGCCCATAAACGTCATTTTTATTACTTCTTTACTTCATGTTTTTTTTTCGCTCTCATGAAAGAATTCTCTA
The DNA here is from genome assembly GCA_963931995.1 of Phaonia tiefii. Taxonomy (NCBI): domain Eukaryota; kingdom Metazoa; phylum Arthropoda; class Insecta; order Diptera; family Muscidae; genus Phaonia; species Phaonia tiefii. The sequence continues at coordinate 157,567,502 of OZ008369.1, read as the reverse complement.
TTCTTTTTTTCTTTTTACCAAAATTCGAATATTGCTTTGGCTTTCAGTTTATATTGCAGTTTTTCGAACTTCAGTTTGACTTTCTCTGTATTTTGTTTACATTTCGAATTATTTTCCTATTTTGACGCATTTGTCATGTCGTGCTTCAACTTTCTTGCGTTGTCGTGATAATATAAGTTGAAAATACGACCGAGTAATGCTTCGTCCGAACGATAACACTGTGCTACAAATGGTAGGAATTAGTGATCGGCGGAGGTTCTGACTACCGGGGAAAAAAGTTATATCGGTTAAAAACAAGTTATACGTGTCACGTCTAGGAATCGACATATATCGATTTGAAGTAAGTAAGTATCCTATAGGGGAATTTGTTGCGTTTGGGGATCTTTAGTTTGACATAATTCGAGAACGACTACTCCGATTTTACTGCAACAAACTTAGAAAAATTAGAAATTACAATTCCATCTATCTATAAATACATCTATTGATATATTGTTTCGTTTCTCTACATAATCAACAGTTTTGCAGTTATAAATAAATTCTTGAAGAAAAAAATTATTTTTTGTCTAAAAAATTTAATGTTTTTATTTTTAAAAATCATGAAAAATCCAAATCGGAAAAAGTATCAAGTCTTATTACTTTCAGGTAAAGTTACATAATCTGTGATCAAAATGACGCATAGGTAATGAAAACCGATGGACGCGGTTGGCTTTTATTCGCCATTAAGTGAAAGTATCTCATTTTGACACAAATAATAAATTTGTGTGTCGATGAATATGGATAATCGTACTGAATGAATTTAAAAAATTTACTCGAGTATATGTCCTTTACAAATTCATTGGAAAAAACGTTGATGACATTTTTATGATTCTCAAAATTAAAAAAAAATAAACAAAAGGTTATTTCATTTTTATGCTTGCGGTAGCAACTCCGTTCACATTCAATTAAAAGGTAACAAGGGAAGTGCACCTTTCTATTTTCCGTTGATTACCTATAACTGAATATTTTTTTACAGAAATTCCATGCACATTTATTAGCGCTCATTGTTTGAGCGCTCATTTGGAAAGAAAGAAAACACAGTCATGAATAATGCTAACTGAATAATATAATGTCTGAACCGTGTTTTTAGAGGGCTGAATCAAAGTATGTATGGTCCCTTAACAGATGCGTTCATTCATAAGTACCTGTCAGTTAAATATTGAAAAATACGTAGTATTTATAGGTGTTAATTGATTGCTTTTTGTCATTCAACAAATGCCGACGAGCGTGAAAAGTACAAGTGATTTTTCTCCGGTTTTTTAAAACCGCAGTAACGAAAGTATAAAATCGAAATGAGTGCAAATTGTCCAGAAAATCTCAAATTATTTTGTTACGTTTGTGGCAAAAGAACTCTTTCAACAAATGCTGGATCATTCACTGTGCAAGTGGAGCGTGCTTTTGAACTGTATTTTGATTCCGAAATAATTCGCGACTTAACGTGGGCCATGCATTTGCATTTGTTGGCACTGGCTAGAAACGTGTTGCCGTATCGCATTTTTTTCACTCATTACAGCAAGTGTTGCCACATTTTTTTAGTTTTAAATGTGGATCGTTTGTTTGGAAAGTCGTAAGTGGCAATAGCTTAATGGAATAAAAAACAGCCTTTATTTTACCAATCACAACCGTATACAAAACACAAAACATGACACTTGTTTGGCTCTTGTCTCCACGTGTCTTTGTTTATAAATCATATGTAGCTTTGTATGTCTTCTTTGTGTATTTTGTTTGACATTTTGGACGACGCGCCGATACTTGATTTTTATTGTGTGTATTTTCTTTTAAATATGTGACGGCAGAAGTCAATCGAATTGTTCTATGTAATTGAACACGGCTACAAACTTCACACACATGAAGAGCTACAGCTTACAGAGGTGCATTCAATTAGTGGTATTGCCAACCAAGGACGTAGAGATAACAATCATTTACACTGACAGAATTTATTGGTCTAGTTGTGTATGATAAAGCGAAATTCCCAATGTAATTCTGTTTAATTTTGAAGACATTATTTCGTGTGACAGAACTCTCGACTTGCACGCACTATACACGCACGATGTTTTTATACTCTGCACAAGCACTAACGACGCACGCACGAAATTCAAATTTACTGCACGAACACATCGTGCACACGCGTGGCACAGCAAAAAGCACGGCCCTTGCCCACCTCTAACCGGGAGTATAAGAGACAAATTCTAAGCCAGTGATTCTCAATGTACACTCAAAATGTTTCTGATATTAGTTTGTTTTTTTAAATTCTTTAATAATATAATTCGTAACCTTTTCACTTTCAAATGCAAACCCTGAATATTTAATAATGCTTGCAATATTTTAAATGCAATTTTAATTTATTGTCCTTAAAGTATTACCTGTATTTGCTTGTTACAAATTTACTGCATTTAATAAAGTCTAAATCCCGTTTATATAGAATTTTCTGGAGCGAACTTTTAAGACAGCTAGTATTTCCGAATACTTTGCACACTGGATATGCGAAAACGTTATATGTTTGAGAACTCTAGTTGATGAGTATCTAATTTAGATATACACACATATGTATGTTTGCTCTTTCTATTTATCGTTTTTTTATTCTGGTGAATAGGCCTGGTTATTTAGGGTTTGGATTCTTCTATACCATAGACACATTACGGATAGACACAAACAAATAAGCAAAATTGTATCAAATATGTGGTTGCTGTTGCTGATGTGTATTACCCTCCTCCAGGTTTATGGGGTCTGTAAGGAATAACCCAAATTTGTTGATTGTCTGTTTGTATTTATGTAACAGACATTATGTCGTAAGGTGCAAACACACATTGCCAGAGAGAGATGATGAAAGAAAGAGGAGGGAAACGATGCTGTAACATCTATGTATGTGTTTGAGCTTTAGCATCCCAGCCAATAATTCTTTCCGAAGTTTCTGAAATCAGATATTTTTACGAAATTATCTGAAGTTTGTTCAGACAATTAACCGAATCATACAAATTTTCTTCAGAAATTTAACAGAATTTCTGCAAATTTTTTGTCAGCCTTTTCTGCACTTTTCCCTATCTTTTATACGATAAATATGCGAGTATTCTGCACATTCTCTACAGATAATTTTTGTTTTGGTTTTTTTATTTTCATACTGTACATTTTCGGGGAATTGATTTTTTGACTTTTGTACATTCGTTTGTTTGTTTTTTTGGTATTTTTCTCAGTTATTGTCAGCAGTTGTGTGGTAAACACGTCGCGGAAAAAGTTTCAAATTAAAAAGTGAAAAAAATCAAAAAAAGAAGCTGAACAATTACTCAGCAAATCGCATATTTGAGAATTTTCTTATTATTTTCGTATGTTTAGTCCGACTTTTGTTCGAAAATGTGACGAATAGTCTGACAAAGCATACGAAAACGATCCGAATTTTCTTACCATTTTTGTATGTTTAGTCAGACTTTTGTCCGACATCCGTAAGAATAGTCTGACCATTTTCTGGTTTCTGATCAGACTTTTGTGGAGATACGTCGAAAAGTCCTTCAGAATTTTCATCCGAATTCGGGCAGAAATCTGTCAGACGACTCTGAAAATTCTTCCGAATTTCCACAGAGAAGCAGGTCCGAGTTTTTGTCAACCGCCCATACAATTTTCGGTACCTTCTCTGATGGAAATCGGCATCAGAATCGGATACTTTTGCAGAGTTTTTTAACGATTTCTGACCGAATTCGGAACAAAATGTTTACTGGGATCCCAGTAAACAATTGTTTCCGACATGCAGGACGTCTGTAAGTTCCCTTAAATTATATCAGATAATTAGCCGAAATATCTGAAATTCCTTTAGTCATTTAACCGAGTTTTCTGCACATTCTCTCTCAGCCGGTTCTGCGCATTCTCTGAAATTTCATATGAAAATCATGCGACGTTTCGGCACATTCTCTGAAGGGAATTTTGTATTCCCCGAAAATGTTTTTACTGTATAGTTTCGGTGAATTGAAGTATTGTTGTTATTTTGTCTGCATCAATTTGTTTGTTGTCTTCAGTTACAAACAAGTTAGCAAGTGCTTAAGACGTCGCGATCATCAAATAAAAATAATAATTAAAAAAAAAAATAAAAATAAATGGTTTCCCATTACATCCCATGAAGGGACCGGGGAGAACTTCTCACAATCACTGAGCTGTGCGCTTTGCAGTTTTCACTCACTGATTGGGACCTACAGTTTTACACCGATTCCGAACGGTATTTTGAGAAGCTCTTTCATGGCTATATACTCGATAGTGTCGCCGTCACTAAGCGAGGTGACCGTCGTCGAAAGAAATTTTTAAGGTGGTTGGAGCTGGGATCGAACCCAGGATCTCCTGTATAAGAGGTGCGCACACTACCCATTGCACCACCGACGGCCAAAAAAATAATAATTAAAAATAATAATAATTAATTTGTATAATTAATTGGTACGAAAAATCTGACAGATGGTCAGGAAATGATCTGAAAAGTGGGAACATTTTCGCATTTTTGTTCAGACGTCTCTCCGAAATTCCCACGACAAATAGTACAATGTGTGAGAAAACGATCGGAAAATTCGGACCATTATGGGATGTTTTTTCAGATTTCTCTCTGAAATTGGTACGACAAATCGGACAAAGGTTCAGAAATTTATAGGAAAAGTCGGACCATTTTCGGATGTTTAATTACACTTTATGCTGACTTCAGAATTGCCCTCAGAATTTTCACACAAATCTGTCCGATAACTGTCTACACTCTTCCGAATTACCTACAACAAAACTTTCCCAATTCTTGTCAACCGCCCACACGATTTTCTGTATGTTGTCTGACCGACATCGGCATCAGACTCGACAATTTGTTCAGAGTGTCTGAGTTGTTAGACTATTTCAGAATAAATTGTTTACTGGGATGTTGCGGTGTAAGCTTGAATACATGTATGTGGAAGTCCTGTACATTTAAATAGTCCAGTGTAAGGATACGGTGCGTGTAACACTAAACTCGTGTGGTTATGTGTCATTTTCCTTCGTTGTGTGCATGTGTGTGTATTTGGTAGTGGGTACATATTGTGTGTATTATTTATTAAATTTGATAAATGCTGGTCGACCTGTTGACCTTAATCCAATTTCATTTCTTTTTGTTGTTACACTTTAATTTAGTTCCAAATTGCCTGTAATACCTACTTGTCAAATATTAAATCATTTATTATTTATTTTAGGTTGTACTTGGGTTTCCAGAGACGACAAATGTGTTTTAGTCCAAGGGATTTATACAATATCCAGTAATCATATTTGTTTTATGCAAATTCGTATAACTATATCATTGTGGAATGAGAACTCAACAACATTTGAAAATTTCGCAAATTTAAGCAGTAATTTGGGAGTTTCTCAATTCTCACTGTAATTGCTCAATCTCAGTCGCTATATTCTCAATTTAAAAATAAAAATTTTTCAGTTTTAATTTTCTTTCTTTGTTGTGATCTTATGGTTTTAGAATTCAAAACATCAATCTACCGTTTGTGAATTTTTGCAAAATGGGTTTTGTCGCCATACTACGCAAAGTAAAAGGCTACCTGTGCGGGAATTTTACTCAAGTTCTTATATTTGTACCGAGGCTCAATCCGGCAGAACTCACAAATAGGCAAAAGCTGTATATTAACTGGGCAAAGAATTTGGACGGCCACGGTACACTGATGTCTTCGACTCGATTAAGTGACGAAACGCTTACGAACCGTCAAAGTCCAAACGATCCAAGGTAGCAGAAGATCGCAGGCCGAAGTGAGATCCTTACAATAGCGATCATCGACAGTGGGCATAAAAAATTATATACCTTCCGGAGTATATGGTTCGGTATTTTGGCGTGTGATAAGTAGCCGAGATTTTTCTGTGTCACCTACCGTCTGCTGCGACATCGACTGGTACCAAGGCCAAATTAAGCTCATTCCGTTGAAAAATGCAATTTGTTGAAGTAGACAAAGAAGCCATAACTAAGATGGGAGAAGACTGACCTGGTGCCAAACTAGATGTCGTTTAGAAGATACATATCCCATCCCATACAGGAGCTCTCGAATGAATACCAGCATCTACCGAGGAGTCTGTCATACCTTCCATTTGCCAGTTGGAGGTTTAGAAAGTTGGAGGATGCTGAACTATTTCGGCTACAAGTTATGTTTGTCATTAGCAACGAGTCACTTCAATTTCCCAGCATAACTGAGGGCGTAATTCCCTCTGGCTCCAATCAGAGACATTTCAGGGTGTATAAGAGCGACTAAGATGCTAATACATACACGTCATGGCAGGATTTGTGGATTGAAGACCCCCTGAATACAAGTTTTTCTGTTTCAAACATTTGAATATAATTATTTTGTATCGGGTTTTTCAATAAGAGCGCTACAAAAGTTTTTTTAAATAAAACAAAACCGGTTTTAGACACCAATGAAATTCTTCATTCCTGTGAAAGTACGTTCGATGCCGTTATGTATGGAACTCGATTTCTTTTGCATGGCCACCACGGGCACGCTTTCAGAAGTCCAGACGCTTAACCCAATTTTCGACGGTTTTCAAGCATAAATCGGCCGATACTACTGCAATTCCACGTTCGATATTCGTATGAAATTCATCAATCGTCGCTGGCTTGTTGGCATAGACCATAGACTTGACGTAGCCCCACAGGAAATAATCTAACGGCGTCAAATCGCACGACCGAGGCGGCCAATCGACTGGGCCATTTCGTGAGATAACACGATCACCAAACTTGGTTTCCAATAAATTGATTGTGGCATTCGCTGTGTGGCTTGTGGCGCCGCCCTGTTGGAACCACATGTCCTCCAAGTCCATATTATCCAATTGGGGCCAAAAATATTCGGTTATCATTGAAGCGATTAGCGATTCGCATTCACAGTAATGTGTCGGTCTTGATCATCACGGAAGACGTACGGCCCAATGACGCCGCCGGCCCATAAACCGCACCAAACCGTAATTTTTCGGGATGCAATGATGAGTCATGGATTACGTGTGGATTGCGGTCTGACCAATAACACATATTTTGCTTATTGACGAAGCCATTCAGCCAGAAATGAGCCTCATCGCTGATTGTTGAGGCCTTTTAAAGTTGAGGCCACTGATTCCAAATTTCGGTAGTAAATTTTAATACTTTCGACTCGTTGTTGGCTCGTATATGTTTCCATGATGAAATGGCAAACCTTACTGAAGAGAAATGTCAAAAGAGCGGGTAAAAATATGGCGTCGTTTGCTGTCCCTATCGATTTACTTTTGTAGCGTCTCTGTTGAAAACCCCTTTAGATTTCTTTAGATCTAAATACCAAACTATTTTTTGTGTAAAAAATTTCGCCTGCAGCTCTTCGGTTTTATCATACATTTCAGAACTGAATAGTAAATACACTATTGGACTTAAAACATTAAACACGAATGTCGTCCGTTAAAAAACTTGGTTTTGCGCGCTAATGCCTTAACGGGTTTTTAGTTTTAAAAGCTTCCATGTATACTTTATACACCGTATTGTTTATCATAAATGGATTACTTACTGTGCAGCAAAGACAACTTTTGGACTAAATGCAAGTTTATTTACGACGCCGGATTTATAAGTCCGTGACTTTTCGAACTTCCCTTGTAGTTATATGAAATGCAACACTGCTTCCATCGATCATCTACTTGGTGTTTAACAGCTGTCCAAACCATACAACCTCGTGCATTTTTTTTAAATGGAAAGAGTGAAATTCACTCATTAAACATTATTGTTTGGGAGAAAATCCGTCAATCAAACCGAGAAAAAGCTTGATAAATACTACGGGGACTCTGCATTATCGATTTCAATTGTAAAAAGGTAGTTTACTGACTTTCCTTGTGGTTGCACAAGTACAAATGACGTTGAACGTTCTGGACGGCCAGTTGAGGTCAATACACCCGAAAATGTGGAAAAAATCCACGATATGGTGTTGGCCGATCGACACGTAAAAGTGCGTGAGATTGTTGATGTCATTGGCATTGCATATGGCAGTGTGGTTTCGATTTTAAATGACCAGTTGGGCTTAAGAAAGCTGTCTGCCAGATGGGTGCCGCGTTTGCCCTCGATTGACCATAAACGCAATTGTGTGACAACTTCAAAGGATTGTTTGCAGTTCCATGAATTGGGCTACGAATTGGTACCTCATCCGCCGTATTCTCCGGATTTAGCCCCCAGTGACTATTTCCTATTTCCAAACCTAAATAAATGGCTCGGTGGAAAGAGATTATTGATCAAACAAATGCCTAATTTATGGACCTCGAAAAATCCTATTTTTTGGAAGGGATACAAAAATTGGAGAAACTTTGGACTAAGTGTATAGAGCTAAAAGGAGATTATGTTGAAAAATAAATTTCTTTGTTTGCGAAAAATTTGTGTTTTATTCAAAAAGTCACGGACTTCTTGATCAGCCTCGTACAATAAAAGGAACCACTTTTACGATAAACGTTTTAATCTTAAGACAACTACGAGAGTATGTAAAAATAAATGGTTCCCCGTTACATCCTATGAAGAAATTAGGGGGAGGTTCTCACAAACCAGTGAGCTGTGCGCGTTCTAGTTTTACACTTATTGATTGGGGCCTACAATTTTACACCGGTTCCGAGCGGTATTTTGAGAAGCTTTTTCATGGCTAAGTTCTCGGTAGTGTCGCCGTCACTAAGCGAGGTCACCGCCGTCGAAAGAAATTTAAAGTGGTCAGAGCAGGCTAACAGAGTATATATCTAACAGAATATATATCAAGCGAAATATTTTTGTGTCGAACGAGCTGAAAATGTTTATTTTCTTTGTGTGTATACACCCACCACAAAAAATATTTTTTCCAATCCTATGTATCAAACAATGACAAATATATTGGGTTTTGAATGTGTTCTCGCAAATGATAAAGACTACATAATTTAGTACATTTTAACCAGACATATATTCGGACAGTTGTAATTGTATGGTGAACAAACTTAAAACAACTACTTGAATATTATGCAGCCAACTTACAATGTATAATGTCTGCTTTAATTCACATCTATCTGCATGTGACAAAGTTTACATTTACATCTCTCTAGGCGTTACAATTAGAGGTTTATGAGGTTATAATTGTATACCTGAGTAAATTACATACCCTAGAATGAATGAAACCAAAACGGTTAAGGCGTAAATTTGCACCTCATTCATGGAATTATCTTTAATACATTCATTTGCACGCAGAGTGTTTGAATACTTTAACTAATTTTTTACTACCTATTAATTAGGGAATAAATTTTATTTACGTGCAAACGAAAATTAGGGTTCCCCGTAAAATTAAAAGTTTTTGACGTAATAACAAACAAACAACGTGTACTGTTTATGGGAATAAAAATAAGCGAATTTAACAAAAAGAATTCGATTTGCGTTATGAGATGCTAGTCACGAGAACAATATTGAAACAAATCGGGTGGAATTATCTTGGTCGATCACATACCCTTGAAAAAATGCAAATGAACCTTAATTTTACTTTTAACAAAACAATTCAGAAATTATTAGGCATTTCACAAGGTCTCGTACTTGTCGTACCTTCTCACAACAGTAGTACAAATTTTGTTGTTGGCTTCTATATATAACTAACTTACGACAAGTACAACATCGAAGGTATGTTTACTGATTTTCGTACTTTACTAGTGTATATCATAGAAAAAGGAATTAACTAGATATCGCACATAAAAAAAAAAATAAATGGTTTCCCATTACATCCCATGAAGGGACCGGGGAGAACTTCTCACAATCACTGAGCTGTGCGCTTTCCAGTTTTCACTCACTGATTGGGACCTACAGTTTTACACCGATTCCGAACGGTATTTTGAGAAGCTTTTTCATGGCTATATACTCGATAGTGTCGCCGTCACTATGCGAGGTGACCGCCGCCGAAAGAAATTATTTTTTTTTTGAAGGTGGTCAGAGCAGGATTCGAACCCAGGATCTCATGTACAAGAGCCGCGCACACTAACCATTGCACCACCGACCATCGCACATGCCTTGGGAAATTTCTTGTTCAATGGGATATTTTCTAGATGGATCTGCATGCAGTAATTAAATCGTTTAATCCCAAATAAAATATACCTTGCAAGATGTATTTAGAACAGGTGATAGCAGTAGGTGTTGTAGGCAACATCAAAAGGCATTTTGTTTTGTTTAGTGAGCCGATGCTGTAGAAGTCAACAGAAACGAATACCAACAATAACAGTACACCATAAAAGCGCATACCCAAAATGCATTTGAATTAGAAAGTGGGGAACACGACGACATGAAAAAACTATATAAGTTATTGGAATAGCACAACCTGGAAAATGATTCTATTTTTGTATTGAAAAAATGTCCCACACTGTTGCATAAACGTCAGTGAATGTTATGGGAAACGTCAATGAAAGTTACAAAACGACAATCTACTTATTTCCTTTATCTATGGTGTATATATTACTTTATTATATACTTTAACAGAATTATATTGATATAGTATATGTATTGACTTTAATGTTTTCCTGCAATCAGTTGTTTATGAAATCAGCTGGATACATACGATATAGAACAAAAAATTCAATAATGGTTGTTCACAACTACCGTACTTAGGAACAACAATCCAGTACAACATTATGACATTACGAGAGCCTGTGAAAACCCTATATATATTGTTTATGGTTTTTCTTGAAATACAGTCATAGATTTGTAACATTTACGGTCAATTTCACCATGTCTGGTTGTCATACAATTAGAGCTAACGAACAGTTTTTCCTTTCAGTTTGTATGGAATTTATAATTTTTAACTCTCAGTTAGCTTTATCTTTGTTTGGTGAAATTTGGAATTAATATTTAAAAATTAAATATTTCTCATGTTATAAGCATTTCACTATGACAATTTTGTCAACCATAATATCTAAATATTTTTTGCTTTGCAAGTACGCTGGGACCGCCCTCTCATATTGCACGCATTGCCCGAAAAATCTTCTTAAAATTGTTGTTATCTTCCACTATTCACCAGATTTTGCCCGCAGTTTGAGCAGACTTCCTTCTTTAATTTCCTCTGACGGGACACCCTAATTGTCATACCTCAATTTGGGTCACATTAAATATTAACAACTATTGTGTTATTTTAATAAATTACTAAAATCTATTAGTAAGCTGTTTAAAATTAGTAAACTGAATAAACCAACACCATTTCCAAGCTAAGTTAAGATTTCCGTCCTATAATATCCTATGTAATGATATCGTCAGACGCTTAGCTAGGCTAAACAGACGTGGCTGTACTTAGCCCAAAGGCGAATGTTATGATAGTACGCGACGTCACATTCCCTTTCCACCACTGATCGTTTAAAATCACCTGGTGTGGGTAAGAGGTGTTCAAGTCATATGATATCCCATCCCGGTGTTCTAAGTTGGGATAGAAAAATAGACGTATATTAATTCCTGACAAACTTATTCGTGTTCCTCAAAAAAAATGTACGTTACATCTAAGAAGAATTAATACCCTAAATATTGGGTCCTACTCGCATAAAACGCGGGGCAGAACAATATTAGATGATCGATGCTCTAGTTCTCCTATTAATGCCCGCAACTTCTCCATTAGTCATGAGTTACGGTTCCAACTCTAGGCGCGTCACTATAAAAACAGTCTGCAATGATAACAGCTACCAGCGAAGATACGTCCATTCTAGGATTGTTTATTACTGCATACCCTTCTATCATTAAAATGTCTGAGAGCTTCGAGTTTACGCATACGTTTGCAGTTAGAAAGTGACATACCCAAATGATTCACATCCTGTTAAACAAACTAGTTTGTTCCTAGCCAGCTCATCAGCTCTATGGTTTCGTGGCACGATCCTGTGTCCAGGCTCCTAAAATAATTTCAAAATCCAACTGTTTGACTGCTTGATACCCCCGTAGGCGACGACGCTGTGCGCCAGCCAGAGTGAAACTTTCCCGATTTACATTATATCCGCCTATAAATACTTCAAAACTCTGGTAGTCTTTGTGTAAATTCTAGACCCAGCTCTTTAGAATTGACTCCAAACCCTAATTTACAACATGCTGAAAATTGGCCTCTGTAATATATCCTCCCAAACATATTCTGCAGGAACCATGTATATGTTTGGAACACACATTAAACATTCATATGTTTGGAAGTCCCAAACACACTTGTATTTAAATACAAACAGTCGCATGTTTACTGGCAAACATATATGCTTTAGCGTTCTCCATCGCAAACACCCATACACTTACGTGGAAGCATTCGCGTGTTTCCCCAAGCCTCCATATACATGCTGAAAAATCTGTAGTTTTTTGTTGTTTGGATGCAAATATAACGTGTGTTTGGAGTTCGTGGCAAATATAATGTACTTGTGTGGAAACACATTGTGTTTGATATTCAATATTACATGTTTGAGACACAATGTTTAATATCCCTGCAGTTTCACAAGTAGTGGCTGGCAACATTTCATCGACTACATCGCCATTGATTTTTCACTGACTACATCGCCGATTACATTGGTACTCAGTGGTAATCTGTAAGGTAGTGTCTCCAGAGATTTTCTATTGTTTTTCTTAACCTGTCGACGAAATGTTACCGATAAATGCGTCGACGAAATGTTACCGATAAATGCGTCGACGAAATGTTACCGATGAAGTAATCGACGAACAGTAAGGCATTACCAAAGCGGACATCGCCTTGTTAAATTCGCCGCTCAAAAGCATTGCTGGTAGTTTAGCGAGTAGTCGACGAAAGGTTTGTGGTAGTCGATGAACTCATCAGCGTAGAGTCGATTACCAATACTGCAGGGATGTTCTAATATATGTATGTGGTTGCGACCCAAATGTATATGTACACTCAAACACTTACAAGATATACACACTCGGTGCCCTTTTTTAGTCTCTTGCTCTCGAGAGAGCATAAACAGTGCCATAGCTATTTTTATAGCACAAACACACAGATATTTGGGTACATAAGACTCACTCAAAACGTAAAAAAAAATTTTTTCGGCGCATAGGTCCCTTTTCGTGGAGCAGGTCATGTGTAGATTTATTTATGAGCGTGTAGTGTGGTTTCCGTAGATTTGTCATTGCTGTGTGGCACACTTACTTGTGCGTACCTATGGTTCTACGCCGGTATGAGTCAATCATCCATTCTAATGTCTTCAGAAGGAAGATGCGAAATAGATTGGTTTGAATTCCTCCGCTTTCGGAACGAATACCACCTTGGGTTACCTTCATCTAACTGGAAAACAGGACAGCTTAACACAGCTTGTATAAGAACTCAAGAGCCAGGGAGCCAAAATGTGAATTCCACTTTTTAACTCCACTGGCGTTACACCGTCAGGATTAGGTGATTTTGTAGGATGTACAACTTCCTAATGCCTAGTTTAGCTTTTCATTACTCACTCCTTTTCTGCGACATGCCAGATACCGTGGTTGACCGGTGATTCCGACAATATGGGTATCTGAGAATTGTGTGCTAAGGAGGAGGTCTAACGATTCAACAATCGATGTCGACCACGATATAAGAAAAATAAATAAAAAAGAAAGATACAAAGCCTTTTAGATTCAACTGACCATCGAGAAATTATTAAAGCTAGTGAGATCGTGTTTCGTAAAATGGGAAAGCGAGATTCAGCCAGACTTGTGAAAGACCTGTCGGAAGCTTCATCCAGTAAAGGTACTGAAATGAAAAAAATTTGTCAGCGATTTAGCTCTGAACCTTACCTTATCTTTAATGGTTGACGCGAATTTGTCGAAACATCATTACGATGTTATTCGGCTAAAAGTGAACGCAAAATGCAAAAATCTTCTTCCCTCCTACTCTAATGTTCAAAAAGCTAAGAAAAAATGTTATCCAGCTGAAACAGAAATCACTGAGATGCATGCAAAAAGTTCACTTCAGTCATTAGTGAATCATACTATAGAAAGACTTTGTTTGGCTCAAAAAGACGTTTTACTCGGTATTGATGAACTGAAAACTGATGGAAATCGTCTTAATATTTTGATAAAATGGGGATGCGATGGGGCTCAGCAAAAGCAGTATAAACAGAAGTCTTCTTCGGAGGAGGGCCATACAGATGAAAGTTTATTTAGTATTTCAATGGTTCCTATTCAAATGAATTTTAGTTCTACACAAAGAAAAATAATTGTATGGCAAAATCCTGCTCCTTCATCTACAAAGTACTGCCGTCCAATCAAGTTTGTTTTTGCCAAAGAGTCCACTGAGTTAATTTCTCAAGAAGTTAATTTAGTACAGCAAGAAATTAGAGATTTGTCTCCAACTCTTATCACAAATGGCGATCAAAGTTTTCTTGTGGAGTCTACTTTTATGCTTACTATGATAGACGGTAAAAATTGTACTGCACTATCATCTGTAACTTCTTCTTCTCAAACGTGTTTCATATGTGGAGCGAAACCGAGTGAACTAAATAAACCTTCTGTGATTTTAAACAAAATTGTCGACGAACGATCTTTAACCTTTGGAATGTCTCCGGTACATTCATGGATCCGTTTTATGGAGTGTGTATTACACATAGCATATAAGCTTCCTATAATGACCTGGCAAGCTCGAGGACCGGAAAATAAAGCATAAGTGGCTGAAGAGAAAAAAAATATTCAAAAGAAATTTCGAAATGAGATGGGGTTGCTTGTAGACATGCCAACACAACAAGGAGGTAATACGACTGACGGTAATACTGCTAGACGGTTCTTTAGATCAGCAGAAACGAGTTCAGAAATCACTGGTGTCAATAAAGAATTAATTTAACGGTTTCATATTATTTTGGAAACTATACGTAGTGGTTACCCTATTGATGAAGATGCTTTTGAAAGCTTTATTGTTGTCACACGCAATTTATACTTAAACGAATACCCATGGTACATTATGCCATTTAGCGTCCATAAAATCCTTTTTCATGGAAAAGACATAATAACTTCTTGCATTCTTCCTATAGGACAGCTGTCAGAAGAAGCTCAAGAAGCAAGAAATAAGGACACGAGGAAATTTAGAGAGTTGTTTACGAGAAAAACATCGAGAAAAGACACAAATACAGATCTTTTCAATCGACTCTTAATTTCTTCAGATCCTTTTATCGCAAGTTTGCGTCACACTCCCATCGAGTTCGAGGTTTGATATCAACACAAGTTCTTTCATTATTATCTGTTGATGCTTTTGAGGAGGAAGAATCTTTTAACGATGCATATGAAAGTGAATAAATTAATATATCTATGTGTATTTATATGTTATTATCTGTATTATTAATGTAATAAAGCAAAAACAAGTAAAGAAAACAATTATTATCAAATATTTATTAAGAATATTAAAATTATTTTAATAATAAAAATGATTATCTCCGACTCCTTACGTAAAAACTCTCTTAATAATTTTATTAATCATGAATCTTAGTTATATTCAACCTAAATACTAGTATATATAACTACAAATGTTTTTAAGAAACCAATTTTTTATACATATTAAAAATGTATTTTTTCTTGAGAGTAAGAACTGTTTATTTTTTGCCTCATTTTATTAAAAAAATCTTCTTTTAAAACAAAAGTTGATTTTTTCTAATCATTTATATATTTGAACTCATTTTTTATATAATTCATAAGTGAGAAGTGACCCCAACGCGATTTATTAATTTTGTCCAGTTAGATTTTCAATGTACCACACTCTGCACCGGTAGACCATCAATCGTATATATACAAACTCATATGGGAAATTTTATGCAGAACTTTGAGGTTACGTTTTATTCTATAACACACAGTGTTGTATATTTTCACTGTGGGAATAGTTTTTAATGACCGGGCTAATAATGTCAGTTACGTTTGCATATCTTTTTCTGTTCTTTGGTTGGAATAATTGAGATTCAGCTCTAAATGATGCAGTAACACCAACACCTCGAAGGAATGTTCATACTGAACATAATATCGCCGCTGTAAACGAAAGTGTGGAAGAAGATCCAAATTAAACGCTTCGTCGAGGGTCGCAGGTATTGGGGCTTTGACCGTCCATCCCGTGAAATATTTTTCGCAATCATCTTGGCCTACACCCGAATAAGATCCATCTGGTGCAGCAATTAAAGCCACGAGACCATCGTTCGTCGATGTCTTGAAATTGTAATAAATGGGACTTTAATAAATGGGAATTTTCACAAAAAGAATAAGGAGAAGATTGTAATGGACAGATATATTAATGGAAAACAATTTCCCAATAGGGTTAGTCAATAGATTAATAAGACAATATGAAAATAAGGGGAAGGATAACCAAAACCCAATGGTGGAACCGAAAAAGTTTAAATCATTATCTTATGTGCCAGGATTTTCTGAGAGATTAGAAAAAGCCAAAATATTTGAGACTAATAATTATAAAATGGCCCATAAAAGAACACACACACTAGGTAGATTGTTAAGTAAAATCAAAAATAGAATAGATAAATTTGACAGATATAACATAGTATACAAAATTCCTTGTGGAGGAAATGATAGTGAAAGTTGCAATGTGGTATATGTAGGTACAACTAAAAATAAACTTAAGACTAGAATTGCAGGACATAAATCAGATCAAAAATATAGATACATCTCAACACAAAAAACCTCATTATCATCACACTGTGCAAACTTAAATCATTTTCCAAACTCTCAAGACACGTCAGTTTTGAAGAGGGAAAATAATTATAATCGTCGATTTATGATAGAAATGTTACAGATAATAGGGACTCAAATAGCGAAGAGAATAAACTTTAAAGCAGCTGCGGATAGATAATGTAGCACAGAATTATAGACATTTAATTAGTAAAATGTAGAATATTTCACCGAAAATTTTTTGATGTACCATTGAATTTGTCGTTATTTAACATTTTTAATATATCAGGATTAGGGTGTACTGAAAAACGCTTTTTTTGGAATTTCAAGTGTGGGGGCTCTCAATCGATGCGTATTAAAGAAATGATTACGGGAGTGTAAAACTTTTTTTATATACGAGGGTACTTACAGTCCCCTACCGACCGTTGAAGTTTGGATTCCTAGTAGATTTCGAAAAAAAGAAATTATGAAAAAAAGGAGTTAACATGATCTATTGTAGCCTTAACGAAAATTACAACTTTAAACATAACGAGGATCTAAGACAACTAAATTGGAAATTATTTTTGTTGGACAATATGGAGCTCAAACGACGTGTCATGATGAACATATATAAAAAAAATATTTTCACAATTGTGACAGATCAATTTTTTCCAATCTCTATCATGCATATTTTGTCTTCCTCACTTTGCTGTATTTTACATAAATATTCCATCAACTATATAAAATACATATATTTGTAGTTGAGTTTGCGAAACAGTTTGCGAATCAAATGAAAATTTTTTGAAATTTGAATTAGCTAACTATTTGAAGGAATATTTATGAAAAATACAGCAAATTGGGGAAGAAAATATATATGCATGATAACGATTCAACATGACGTCGTGGAAAAAAATGATCTGTCAAAATTTTTAAAATATTTCTCTCTATATATGTTCATCATGGCATCATGTTCATGTTCATCATCAAAAATATTTTTTTTTCCAAAATGTACTAGGAATCGAAGTTTCAACGGCCGGTAGGGGACTAAAAGTACCCTCGTATAAAAAAGTTTGACGTTTCCGTAATCACCTATCATATGACAAGAAAATTTCTTCAATTGTTTAATTTTTGTTATTGATGTTTTTCAAATGACAGAAGGAAAAATTTTGTTTATTGATTCATTTCGTTTTTAATTAATAATTGTATTTATCTTCCTGACAATGCTACACAAAAGGCAGCGAAATATTGAGGATTAAAGTTAATTAAAAATACGACCAAACGCTCGAATATTTTAATTTTTGAAATCAAATAAAGATTTCAAATAATTTATTTGATGAGTTATCTAATAATAAAAAATTTTATTTATCTATTTTATGGTGAATCGAATAAAAATCAGTAAAATAATTTATTGTATTGAAACGGAATAGAAGAAATAGTTTAATTTTTCCCCCAAATCTCAAACCAAAAATTTAATATCTGTTGCCTTCAAATGGAAAATTCAAATTTTATAACGTTTTACTGAATAAGTAAAATATAATAGAAATTTATACTTCATCAGCAAAAATAAAATAGCTACAAATATATTTTGTCGTTTTGACTATTAATAAAATTTGGCAAAATATTTTATTTTTGCCCACAATATTTCATTAATTTATTTGCATTATACAGCTATGGTATTTATATGTGATTTTTAAATTTATAACGGACAATACTTATTTATTTAATCAGTTAAATACAGCTGGAAAATATAATTTTCCATATGTTCAGTTAAAAACTAAATACTAAATTAAAATATAATAATTAAATTGGAAGAACCGGAACAGTGGTAAAACAGCAATCAGGAATAAGACTAAACAACAAATAGTAACAATTTCATAAAGGAGATAATAGATTGAACAGGGACTTTAATTTTATTGGAAGATATAAACAGAATTATTATACATAGAGACTAATTAGGAAGATAGGAATGAAAGGTATTGAATAGGATTGATAAAGGAGAAACAAATAAAGCTGCAACAGATGCAGCAAGCTAAATAAAGCAGGAACTGATGAAGTATGTGGAGCAGGAACAGATGAAGCAGGAACAGATGACACGTGAACATATAAAGCAGGAACAGATGGAGCAGGAACAGATGTAGCAGAACTGAGGAAGCAGAGACAGATGACACGGTAATAGATTAAGCAGGAACAGATGAAGGAGGACAGACGAACCAGGAACTGATGAAGCAGGAACAGATGAAGGGGAAATAGATTAAGTAGGAACAAATGAAGCAGGAACTGATGATGCAGGACAAGCAGGAACAGGTGAAGCAAGAACAGATGACACAGGAACAGATGAAGTAAGAACAGGTGGAGCAGGAATAGATAAAGCAGGAACAAATGAAGCAGGAACGGTTGAAACAGGTGAAGCAGGAACAGATAAAGCAAGAACATGTGTCACAGGAACAGATAAAGCAGGAACTGATACAGCAGGAAGATAATAAAGCAGTAGCAGATGAAGAGGGATACTGGTGAAGTAGGTGAAGTAGGTGGAGCAGGAACAGATGAAGCAAGAACAGATGATACAGGAACAGGTAAACCAGGAACAGATGGATCAGGAACAGATGTAGCAGGACAGATGAAGCAGGAACTGATGAAGCAGAAACAGATGAAGAGAGAACAAATGACACAGAAACAGATGAAGCAAGAACAGGAATAGATAAAACAGGAACAAATGAAGCAGGAACGGTTGAAACAGGTGAAGCAGGAACAGATAAAGCAAGAACAGGTGTCACAGGAACAGATAAAGCAGGAACTGATACAGCAGGAAGATAATAAAGCAGTAGCAGATGAAGCAGGATATATGAAACAGGAACTGGTGAAGTAGGTCGAGCAGGAACAGATGAAGCAAGAACAGATGATACAGGAACAGGTAAAGCAGGAACAGATGGATCAGGAACAGATGTAGCAGGACAGATGAAGCAGGAACTGATGAAGCAGAAACAGATGAAGAGAGAACAGATGACACAGAAACAGATTAAGCAGGAACAGATGAATAAGGACATATGAAGCAGGAACTGATGATGCAGGAACTGTTGATACAGTTGAAGCAGGAACAGATGAAGCAATAACAGGTGTCACAGAAATAGGTGAAGCAGGAACAGATACAGCAAGAAGAGAATAAAGCAGGGACAGATGAAGCAGGACATATGAAACAGGAAATTTAGTTCAGCGAAAATGAACCAAAATTCATTCACATGATTACTCGAATGAAATCTTAAATCTGTCAATTCTAAGAATTATTAGTCATTAAAAAAATAATCGTTCGTTTAATTACTGTGGAATGGTGGAACTCATTAAAAGTATTGCAAGGAGTAAATACTGGATTAAAAGATTCGAATTTCTATTTGAACGCGTGTGAAAGAAATGGTACATATTGTCTATTAGTGAAAAGATCAAATATGATGAATAAATTTCTCCATTGATTAGTTTAACCATAAAACATATAGACAATATTGCCCTGCGACGCTCTAAAGTAGGTAAATCAATGAGCTGTATTATATGAATATAGGGAGGTAGGTTTGGAGATGAACTCCGAACAAGATGACTTAAACAAAAAGTAGGAACTGATTCTGAACAGATTCGATTCTATCAGGTAGGTATACTAGCACTTTGACAAATAAGGCTCATCAAATTCCCTGGACCAACGTTTTATAAATCCTAACAAGCAAGATACCCTACCTATGCAAGTATCAATATGTGTCGAAAAAGTAAGTTTACAGTCAAGAGTCACACCTAAGTCGCAAAATTGAGACACATTATCCACCACATATTGTAAAAAGTTTTCCTTCTTTAAAACGACATTTTTTACATTCATTCCAGTTAAGAAGCATAAAATTACAATCACACCTTTTAACAAAACTTATCAAATCCTCCGGCAGTAAAAGACATTCTTTCACAGACTTCATACAAAAATACAATTTGATATCATCTGCGTACATTAGAGTCTTTGAGTGATTAATAACCGTCGGCAGGTCATTTAAAAACAAGTTAAAAAGAAGAGGCCCTAAATGACTGCCCTGAGGAACACCCGAAGAAACAAAAATCTGTCGCGATAAACACCCTTTAAATAACACTGACTGAATTCTGCCAATTAAATAAGAAGACAACCAACGCAAACTTTTGTATAAGAAACCCATCATATCAAGCTTCAAGAGAAGAAGATTATGATTAACCTTATCAAAAGCTTTACTAAAGTCAGCATATATGTCACATCCGTCTGAATTTTCGGAGAAATGTTGTCGAAAAATGATGAGAAACAAATTCTAACAAGTTAGTAACAGTGGATTTACCTTTTATAAACGCAGGTTGTTAAGGAAAAATAATACTCTGTAGCAAATGCACAATTTTAGGCGCAACTAATTTTTCACAAACCTTAGGAATTGCACTCAAGTTACCCGTACGCCTATAATTTTCGACAGTTGACCTAGAACCATTTTTATGCAACGGAGTAATGAAACTTTGCTTCCAAAGAGAAGGAAACACACCAGAGAAAACACACTGATTAAATATTCTCGTCAAGGAAATAGACAATGCCTCAGCACAATGCTTAAGTACAATAGACGGTTTTCCATCGGGCAGGAAAATTATAACTGGGTCGACCCTCGAAAAAAAAATATAGCTTCTGCTTTGACCGCAATTTTTGGATCCGACCCTGAATTCCTGCGAGGAATGAACAACGTCACAACAAAATTTGTTGATGTTAAATTGTATATAAGAGACGGCCAATGCGAATTGCGACAATATGTTCACATATTATTAATTCCCCCCGGAAACAGTGTAATTTCACAGAGTGTTTATGAAAGCTTAGTGACTTATTTCTGCTTATTGACACGCTTACCTTTAGTGTTTCGCTACCAATGGAAGTAAAACTATTTACGCTCCTACTCGTGCAATTTGTGGTTACGGCGAACGGGAATGCGAACATTGAGAATGCCGTCAGACAAATTAATCGAAAATGCAAAACGGAATTAAATGTTTTCATAAATTTAAATTCTTATCCGGCGGATGGAAACATAAGCCAGGAGTTTGAGGAGCAAACCAGTGTAATAAGTCACTTACCTAAAATTATCAAAACCGCGCAGAAGTCCTTGGTAACTTCTGTACAACAATTCACCACGGAACAAGTTCTCATTGTGGCTTGGGTGAACTGGAGCAGTTTGAAGAAAACAATTGCCGCCATCGACAAATTACTATGGCAGTTGCATTATAAGGATATTCTTCTCATCTACCACCATCCTATGCAGTTGGACGAGGAATTGCTGTTGATTTTTCAAAGTTGTTGGAAAAATGGTTTTACTTCGGTCCTGGTAATGGTCGATAATCAGGCCTTCACTTATCATCCATATCCCTTGATTCAAGTTAAAATGTTGACGAACATCTCAGAGTTTGGTGATAAATCACATTTGAATAATTTCCACTTGTATGCCTGGCCACAAGGCGCAGTTGATTTGCCACCGCGTTTTAGTTTAAACAAAAATCCTAACAGTCAGCAGAAATACTCTGGTTACCTGTATAACATGATATCCCTGTTTTTGACGCATCACAATGGCACCATTGACTACTATTTCATTGACCTGGGAGCTACAAGTGTACTGCAGATGGCTGTGTTGTCAGCGAGACACGGCTTCACAATTGGTCCCTTTTTTGCCTATTACCACCAAAATTTGTTGGCAAGCAAAGCCCTGTACCTGGCCAAAGCTGTTTTAATTGTTCCCACTGCCAAGGAAATACCCGAAAGTTTATATCTACTCATACCATTGGATATTCTTGTATATGTGGTTATTTTGTTCAGTGGTTTCTTGTTCTTCATTCTGCTGCTACTGATTACATTACAAGATGGGTCTACTGTGGATTGGAGCGAAAATCTCTTGCAGGCCTTTAACGTTATTATGTTCCTTTCGGTGACCATACCTCGAAGGAGTACAGCGATGAGTTTCATCTTGAGCTTGCTGTTCCTGTTTACGGGCATCTTTCTGACCAACAACTACAGCTCTAGTCTGTCCAGTCTGTACACGTCCAAAGTGTATGAAGCGGAACTGGAACACATCGATGATATTAAACGGACAAATCTCCGCATATATGAATACAGTTTGGACATGGTTGCGTATGATCGTTTGGAGTATCTGCCATCCATTATACGTCAACGCTTGCATGTCGCCAATGACACTGAACTATTTGAATACCGCAAGAGATTAAACATGACGTTCATATATGAGGCCATCGAGGATATGATCGATTACTATCTGTCACAGCAGATGTATCTGAAGAAGCCCATTGCGAGGAAGCTTCAGGAATCTTTATTTGTTCGTCCATTAATTGTTAGTTTGGCCCACCGTTCACCCCTTATAGAGCAATTCAATCGATTTTTATCGTTAATTCTGGAAACGGGGATATATAATAAATTCGTAAAAGATGCCTACTGGGAGGGATTTCTCAGTGAACATTTGCAAATATTTCTAGATCCAGAATTGACCGAAGCTCTAAGGATACAATACTTTCAATATGCATTTGTTTTATTGGCGACTGGCTTGACCAGTGCTTTCATTTCATTTCTATTCGAAAACATATGGAAAAGAGTAGTGGAAAAGAGGAAAGTGTTAAAGCGTACGAAGTGGGACGTTGAACCGGCAGTTGACTGATATTTATTAGATTGTACAACAAATTAGTACAAATACAGAACATTATAAAATTGAAATTAACATAAAATAAAAATGTGAAAAGAGATTTAATCTCCCGAAAGTGGTGTTGTGATTTTTTAATTTGAATTGTATTTTAATTTGCATTACTTTATCTAATGCAAATGCAATTAGTTACTATTCACAATGGAAATTAAACAATTTTAAATTTCCATTTGCTCAGGAAATTCAAATGCGTGTTGTGGAATTGAATGCCAATTGTAACGATATCCTGGAAGGCTTTTAATTGTTTTGAGTTTCTATAGTTAGTTAGTTTGGAAAAAGGGTTGCTGTGTTGAGTGTTCAAAGGGAGCACTCTAAACCTTCCCATGTCAGTAGACATACACCTAAGCCGCTGATTCTACCTGTTATGCGCTCTAAGTTTACCCTACTAATTTACTATATCCCTTATAGCAATTCGGTGCTATTCACGAAATTCCTTAAGTTGTTCCAGTCCATACCCACAAGTTTGGTCATGCCCAATATCGCACTGTTCGAAAGATATCTGGATCTAGCTTGTGTGAAGGCCGGGCAGTGGCATAAGAAATGCTCCATCATCTCATCGTCCTGCATGCATGCCCTGCACGCACTGTTCGCCACTAGTCCAATACGGTACAGGTGGGCACGTACTCCCTAATGCCCCGTTAGGACTCCCATCATCTAGCTTATTTCAGATTTTCCCAGTTTCAACAAACCTTTTGTCCTCAATCCATCTGGGTCTCCCCATAGGATCTCTGTCATCCTGCCTACTGATTCCTGGTTCCACTTGACTATATGTGCCGACTCCGCCCATTTAATCAACTCAGATTTCGTTACCCCAAAGGGTTTCGCTCCATCTAGGCTCACCGTTTGGAGTTTCTTGGTTATCGTTGCCAGGAGGTTCGCTGTCTGTTTGCCGAATACTCCTCTGTGCCCCGGCACCGAGATGATGTTGAGCTTGCCGTGCATAGAATAATCGTTTATCACCTTCTTACAGTTAAGGACCGTTCTAGATTTGACAGTTTCCGATGATATTGCCTTGATTGTCATTTGGCAATCCGTGAAGACATTTGCCACGGCTAGGTTTATATTATCGCCGAACCATTTGATACACTCCGTAATCGCCCGAACTTCCGCCTGAAAGTTTTTATTATGATCCGGGAGGCGTAGATGGGATTCGGTTGCTGGATTTTCAATGAAGAATCCTAGAACCGTTCTTTCTCCTAGCTTTGAGCCATGCGTATAGCAGTGAGTCCCATTTGGCATTTGTGCCAGGGTCCCATTCTGCCAGGCATCTCTAGTTGGCGTTAAGGTCACGCAATAATAGTCAGGCAGTTTGCTTTCACGCATGCCATCAGGTTTAGGCAACTCCCACATTGGAACATGTTCGAAGTCAGTTATGGAACTGTGTTGGTAGGTACTGTGCTGAAAGGGTACTACAATTATTCCTGCATTTGTTAACAACTCAAAATCGGAATCAGTATTCGATCGGAAATACCACACTCTAATAGGGGTTCCTGGAACAAAGGACTTCCTGTTAAACAGTGACATGTGAATTTCTACACGGATCGGTCTAAATTGAATGATCTGGCGAAAATCTTGGCAATTAGAGATGTCACCGAATACCACAGGGATAATAGTCCAACAGTCATTGGGGTTAATGTCTTCTTGGACAGTCAGACGGTCACAAAGTCCCTGGAAACTTTATTACTGAATTGCCGCAAATCTCTTAACAATAGGACTGGGAGTACAATATTCTCCTCATGTGGGTGCCAATGCACAGGGGAATTCCAGGCAACTGGAGAGCGGATGAGCTAGCCAAACTGGGGCTACCTCACAAGTTCAACAAGAATTGGATCATTGGATTTTAAGTCTTTTTTGTTCTTCTGTTTCCGTTCTGAATTTTTATAAATATAATAAAACTCAATTTCATATTGTGGACGTTTTAATTTTTGTGCGTATCAACCTAACTACTATCATATTACAATTTTCCATAAGCTTTTGGCATAGTTCGGGCTGTATTACATTCATAACGCGTATGGTTTCGTTTTTGAGCTCTACAATCCTCTCGGGGGCGATATAACGTTATTGATTCGTCGGTGGTGCAATGGTCACTGTGCGCGGCTCTTGTACATGAGATCCTGGGTTCGAACCCTGCTCTGACCACCTTAAAATTTCTTTCGGCGTCGGTCACCTCGCTTACTGACGGCGGCAACACTATCGAGTATTTAGCCATGAAAAAGCTTCTCAAAATACCGTTCGCAATCGGTGTAAAACAGTAGGTCCCAATCAGTGAGTGAAAACTGGAAAGCGCACAGCTCAGTGATTGTGAGAAGTTCTCCCCTGTCCCTTCATGGGATGTAATGGGAAACCATTTATGTTTATATTCGTGGGATAATGCGTTCTGGGAACTTCGTTCTCTATTGGGTTATTTTTTCATTGAAATCACATACTGTCCAATACTCTGTCATCTAATTCAGGCCATAATAAGTTTGTTAACATGTCACGATAACGTTTTCCATTCAGCGTTCACCGTAACAGCGTTACCGGCATCATTTTCGATGAAGTACAGTCTAATGACTCCGCCAGCCCAAAAATCACACCAAACTCGTGACTCGTTGTGGTTGCATAGGTTTCTCATGAATGACACAAGGATTTTCAGTGCCGCAAATGCTGCAGTTTTGTTTATTCAGATATCCATTTAGGTGCAAAAGGGTCTCATCGCCCTTGATGATTTTTTTTGCTACACTCATAGAACTAATTGTTTGAAAAGAGGTTGTAGCAACCATACATTCGGCTGTTACCACCGAATTGAGGTTGCCACAACCGAATTGAGGTTGTTATGACCGAATTTAGACCCAACCGAAATTCGGTTGAAGCAATCCCGTTTCTTATTTGATTCGGTTGTGATAACTGAATCTTCAATTATATTCGTTCAGCCAACTAAATTTTCTAAAATTTCGGTTGGAACAACCGAATTTGAAATAAATACGGATGCAAGAACCAAAATTGGTACCAAGTTCAGTTGGAGCAACCGAATCTGGCATTAATTCGGTTGTAGTAACCGAATTTGGCATCAATTCGGTTGTAATTATCGAATTTGATATCAATTCGGTCGCAGTAACCGAATCCAGCTTTAATTCGGTTGCAACGACCGAATTTGGCGTCAATTCCGTTGCTGTAACCGAATTTCTCATGAATTCTGTGGGTACAACCAAATTCATATTCAATTCGGTTACCACGACCTAATCCCATGTATTTAACATATGACGTTGAAAATTCTAAAACCCAATGTTATTTTAAAAAGAATTAAAAAATTCCAAAATTGTTTGCTGTTATTAAAAAAGGTAAGTAAAATATGTTTGGTATTAAAACGTCTTATTTTGCAGAAATTATTGAAGCAGATATCAACAGCTTTCAAGTTTTTCATGGTCGGTCATGTGAGATGTGCTGCAATCGTCTGTACACAAAATTGTTTAGGACCTAAATCAACCGATACATCAGCCGAATGTCAGAATTAGTGCGGTGTCCCGTGATGGCCGGGACTTGAAAAAGGTCGGAAGAGGCATGTAAAACAAATTTATTATTATATAGATTACCCAATATGTAAGACTTTATTTTCTCGCTTTTTGGACTTTTTATAGGAATACAGGAAAATAAATCATCATTTAATAATAAAAAACGGTAATAATTAATTTGTGACACTATCTAAAATCGGTTGTAACAACCTCTAATTCGGCTGTGACAACCTCTAATGAGGTTGTGTCAACCTCTAATGAGGTTGTGTCAACCTCTAATGAGGTTGTGTCAACCTCTAATGAGGTTGTGTCAACCTCTAATGAGGTTATGTCAACCTCTAATGAGGTTGTGTCAACCTCTAATGAGGTTATGTCAACCTCTACTGAGGTTATGTCAACCTCTAATGAGGTTGTGTCAACCTCTAATGAGGTTGTGTCAACCTCTAATGAGGTTATGTCAACCTCTAATGAGGTTGTGTCAACCTCTACTGAGGTTATATCAACCTCTAATTCGGTTGTGTCAACCTCTAATTCGGTTGAGACAACCTCTTAATTCGGTTACGGCTAATTCGGCTAGCTCAACCGAATTTTTCTGTGAGTGTATATCGGCATCAACTGCTTTTTATTCAAGCATTCAATTGGACAAATTTACGTCGCTGCAGATGGTCTCCAGACTTCAGTTACTGTGTCAATTGAATTTTGTAGGCGTGTAAAAATAGGGGTTTTGCTAAAATACTGTGAGAATTGCCGTAGAAAAGGCTCAATTGCTGTGAACGACGGTGAATTCCCGTTGTACCGGCCTGGACTACACTTTGTTTCACAGCTGCAATATTATTGACCGAACGACCAGAACGAAGACGCACTGGTGTTGTCATATTTTGCAACAACCCAGCTGCTTAGAATTTCTCCACCGAACGGCTGATTTTTGACTCAGATGGCCGCTTATGTTGACCAGAAAAATCACGCCATTTGCGAAATGCACTTCTTGCAAAACTACCATTTTCATAAAAGCTTTGGATCACTTTTATACGCTGCTCAACTGATTACCGCTCTATGACTAAGTTAGTCCAGCATGACTAAGTATCAATTGTACGCAAGAAAAAATATATAAAAAACATTAACGTATCACAAATAATTGCTCTCAAAGATCTGCATTACAACTGAGTCACCCTATATTTCCCACATATTTCTTAAGGTCAGTAAACGGGTGGTTTCGCTGCAACTGCTGATCGATCTCCTAGTAGGAAATTTCACACAGGATAGAATGTGAAGGAGAAAGTGAGTGATAGGTGAAATGAAACGACCTGACTCTAAATTGTATTTTACAGGTACTTAAGATTTTAAAACGGCGTTATATGCCATGAGTATAAATGCATTTTTATATGAACGAACCCAACAATTTGCTGTTATTTCTCGTCGTATAAAGTCAAAACTCCACCATAAATTTGAGTTATATCAAAGTTCCAATTAGCCCGGTGATTCTCGACGATAAGTTAATGGAACTGACAGACTCATGCACACTGTACTCTATGCCAGTAACCTAGTATCCCCTTAGCAGTCGATCATGCTAGGGAGGAAAGAGAATTCCTTAATTAGTTTTCTTCGTGCACAAATATGGCGAAGAGCAGGAAAATTTACCATTAGTAAGTCAAATTCCGTAACTGGTTTCCAAAACCGTACCTTGAAACCGAGGTTGAAAACCTTGTCTTGAAACCGGAAACAAAATACGGTTATTTTATCCACTAGTCAAACTCGATTTTTTTGAACTGGTTTAACTACATTAGTTTTCTTTCTCACTCGTGCTAATGATTTAGCACCCATATTAGGTCATCAAGATCCTCTTTGCTCGATGAACCCTACTTTGAGCCATCATCTCACCCAAATCTTTGACAGAGGTTACCATGTTATACCTTCTTGAAAACACTTTAGCTAAAGGACTGTTGTAACTAGAATGGATTTCATCTACATAAATTCATACTTTTTAAAACAACTGTTTCAAACACTGACTTTTTTCAAAATCGAAACTTGAATCCGTGGAGTCTGTAGATTTTTTAAATCTTCCACAATTTAATAATTTGAAACATCTCAATCAATTCAAAGGAAAATATCGGAAACTAAATAAGCATTTAATATTGTTTGGAACACTAGGAAGAAATCCTAAAATCCAAAATCCGAAACTTTGACCGATTTCACGGCGAAGATATTTTCACCGGAGAAAACATGATCTCTTATATCCTTAAAGGAAATTACAACTTTAAACAAGAGTACATTTTTGTTAATTTTTGTGGCATTTCTCATGCAGTCATAACGAATGAGGGCAACATTCAAAAACTCGGGTGATTTCCGTTGAGGCAACCGAATTGGCCGAAACCGTATGCAGAATTTAAGGCACGTTAAGGTGGATACAGCAATAATATCAGCTGAGAATCAAAACAAATTCATCGTTTGCTACAACCGATATTTTCTTTAAAATTCGATAGTTCGAAAAACTTCTACATAATGGTCGCATGACTCAATGGTTTATGCCCAAGAGAGTGGTAGCCATCAAATTTAGTTGCCACAAACGACATTTCTGTTAAATAAAGTTATCACAACTGAATAGACTGAAAGCGTGCAGAGATACAAAATGCAAACTTCCACGACCAAGGCAAAGTATCTACAGGCGAACACCTACCTGACACTGAGAACACCCAAGCCAGTAGTTGTAATTGATATCTCATTTAAGAAAATCAGTAGCAGCAGCTAAAATTGATTAATGTAAGTGGTCGTGTTCAGGGTTCAGATACTGGCAGTAGCAGCGGATTAGAAACTGCAGTAAAAATAAAAATAGTAGTTATGAAATAATTATCACACAGTTTCGATTGAGTTAGCGATAGACGAAATCATTCAAAATTACTATGAATCATTCAAATACCCAATATTCTGTATATCAACTATTATTACTACTTCCTGTAGATTCCAATTTCTGTACGTGTATTATAAATGCATGTTAATATTTTGATTGGCATAGTATGTGCACACATTTACAGCACATTTAGTATTAACATCTACATACGAGTATCTACATTCATACATATGTATTTATTTATTCAGGTACTTAGTAAGAAGAATATTTCAAAATTTATTAAGTAATTTATATTCTTATTCTGTTATTATTGGAACGAAGTTCCTTATCGCACGTTGCGGGATGGGGGCTAAATGAAAAAATTGTAAACGACTTTTTTTTAACCGTATTATGCTATAACCCAGTATACAACCCAGTATTATTCTGCATACTTTTAGGATTTGGTAATTATTACTAGATTTGTACAGTCAAGGACGTAAAGGGTTTTTCAACAGAGACGCTACAAAAGTAAATCGATAGGGACAGCAAACGACGCCATATTTTTCCCGCTCTATTGACATTTCTCTTCAGCAAGGTTTGCCATTTCATCATGGAAAGATATACGAGCCAACAACGAGTCGAAATTATTAAAATTTACTACCGAAATTTGGACTCAGAGGCCTCAGCTTTAACTCTTTCCGGCGCGGTGGTATAAAAACTATACCACTTATCTAATTAATTTTCCTACATTCTGTGTGCAATGGTATATTCTAAATACCACTTTTATATGTAGATTTAAGCTTATATTTCAAAAAAAAAAATATACCAAATGTTTGAAAGAGATAGATATATATATTTTGAACTAAACTTGAGTACCATCTGTCAAGTGTTGACAGTGTTTTCCATTATTTAGTAAATTTCTGCAAAACACGTGCGTTAGACTTCATACTTGTATAATTTTTGATCAATAACATCAAAAATAGATAAAAACTTTTGAAGTAGTGAAGGTTAAAGTTGATGGTATAAAAATAATACCACTGCGCATTATATCCATGGCTAAAAACAATAAACTCAAAGACAGTGATATTTCCTATATATTGGAAACAATCGAGGATGAAGTTGTTGTGGAAGAGATTCCATCAGACGCTGAGTCAATTATCGATGATGTTGAGGACCTCGATGATCAGAACCAAATCCAGGAACTTTTTGATAACATCCTTGCAGTCGACAATGAAGATAAACACTTTGATGAAGGTGCAAGGTATATTTTCATAATTTCTTCACTTCCTACAACCTCATCCTGGAATTGAAAAAAAAGTTAATAAATGGTTGCCGGACAGTGCGAAGTAATCGAAAATATCTCCCGACCGATACTAAGCCTGACAAGCAATTAAAAAGGGGAGAACATGACTGGCAAATAAGCGATACGGGTGTGGTCTTTATGAAATGGATTGACAAACGAGCGGTCACAGCTTTGTCCAGTTTCCATGATCCAAATGAACTTGTCAAGGTAATGCAACGTCAACGTGATGGTACAGTGATGGAAATTGATAAACCAGGTATTATACATGATTATAATATGCATATGAACAACGTCGACAAGTTAGACCAACTAAAGAAATATTATGAGTTGAATGGAAAGAGCCGCAACTGGTGGCATCGAATTTTTTGTCATTTTCTCGATGTGGCAGTCGTCAATGCTTATATAATTGCCAAAAGTGCTGGGTATAAGTTACCACTAAAAGATTTTAAGCTGGATATAATTTCAAGTCTGTGTCACTCAGGTTCATGTTCATCCGTAACTTCTGCAAGGCCAAATAAAAAAAACCACTATTCGACTAAAAAACAATAAACCTTTTGTAGATGCAAGCATACGAGCCTCGTCGTCCCACCAACCATAAGCGCGGTGGTATAAAAATCATACCACATCCTTGCGCGAAATCCTGTAAGGAAATTTTTTTTTTTTTTAATTTTTTTCAATAAATTACTTCTATAAATAAAAGCAAATAAAAATTTTCTTTAATTTTTTGCCGATTTCATATAGTGCGCCGGAAAGAGATAAGGGCGCTACGTCCAATTTCTGAATTTCATTTCTGGTTGAATGGCTTCGTCAATAAGCAAAATATGCGTTATTGGTCAGACAGCAATCCACAAGTAATTAGCCCCAAACTAGGTATCACATTCTTAGGTAGGAACCAATATCCCTTAACAAATTCAAAAAGACTTCACAAAATTAAACTAACATAAACCTTTCTTCAAAAAAATTAAAAAAAATCAGGCCAAACCTATGGTGCAACGAAAATATTAAAATCAATAGACAAAGTAACTAATTTTCAAAAACGTCAACTCTCTCTTTAAATTGATCAAACATTTTTGTTTTTTAACCAAGTTTTGGTACAGATAGTCTTCTTATTACTTGATGCACTGGTACATCTGACACATCAGTTTCGTCCAGTTTAAACAGCGTACCATTCTCATTAGGAAAGTCACCCTCAATTCACCCTCATATTCATCGACAGAAGAGCATATCCCTGCTCAAAGATATTTTGCTTTTCGTGTATCATATTTAATTAAGAGATAATCATCACTGCTGTAACTATTATCCATCCTATGGTGCCTTTCGGTAGTCATTAAATCCTGGTACCGATGTATTACATTCCATGGTAGGGTTGCCACTGCTGTTTCTTGCGTAGGAGAATAGTGGTAGATTATCGTCTTGAGAGTCAGTGAATATACTTCGTATACTTAAACATGTGTCTGCGTATGATGTAACGTGTAATGATGGCATCCGTCAGGGTCACAGAAACAACTAATTGACTTCACTGTAACCTGGTTTGGAATATAAGCAGAGCCATTCACCTGATGCTGAGTGAAAACTGGTAAGCGCACAGCTCAGTGATTGTGAGAAGCTCTCCCCTGTCCCTTCATGGGATGTAATAACGTTCCTTGAAGGCGACAAATTCAGAGGCCGTTGATTGTGGAGTTCATTTCCTATATCTCATGTTTTTAGATCACATATGCTCGAATGCCTTGTCATCTCCCTCGGATGACGGCTACAAATTCTTTTAAATTGGAAATATACCTTCGAGTGGCAATCAGTTGATCGGCGGTCCGTTTATTAGTAGCTCGAACCGCATCAGGTGCTCCTTTGCTGTGACCGGCATCCTAATAGTTCCAAGCGTAAGTAATGATATTAGGATACATCGCTACCAGTTTACAGCACAATACTTATACGCATTGGGTTTTTCAATAAGAGCGCTTCAAAAGTTTTTTTTTAATAAAACCGGTTTTAGATACCAATGAAATTCTTTATTCCTGTGAAAGTACGTTCGATGCCAATATGTATCGAACTCGATTTCTTTTGCATGGCCACCACGGGCACGCTTGCAGAAGTCCAGACGCTGAACCCAATTTTCGACGGTTTTCAAGCATAAATCGGCCGATACTGCTGCAATTTCACGTTCGATATTCGTACGAAGTTCATCAATCGTCGCTGGTTTGTTGACATAGACCATAGACTTAACGTAGCCCCACAGGAAATAATCTAACGCCGTCAAATCGCACGACCGAGGCGGCCAATCGACTGGGCCATTTGGTGAGATAACACGTTCACCAAACTTGGTTTCCAATAAATTGATTGTGGCATTCGCTGTGTGGTTTGTGGCGCCGTCCTGTTGGAACCACATGTCCCCCAAGTCCATATTATCCAATTGGGGCCAAAAATATTCGGTTATCATTGAACGGTAGCGATTCGCAGTCACAGTAATGTGACGGTCTTGATCATCACGGAAGAAGTACGGCCCAATGACGCCGCCGGCCCATAAACCGCACCAAACCGTAATTTTTCGGGATGCAATGATGACTCATGGATTACGTGTGGATTGGTCTCTGACCAATAACGCATATTTTGCTTATTGACGAAGTCATTCAGCCAGAAATGAGCCTCATCGCTGAAGACCATAAATTGGACGTAGCGCTCTTAAGTTGAGGCCACTGACTCCAAATTTCGGTAGTAAATTTTAATAATTTCGACTCGTTGTTGGCTCGTATATCTTTCCATGATGAAATGGCAAACCTTACTGAAGAGAAATGTCAAAAGAGCGGGAAAAAATATGGCGTCGTTTGCTGGCCCTATCAATTTACTTTTATAGCGTCTCTGTTGAAAAACCCGTTAGAACACAGACTTGTTTCTGTATTGTGTACCAGGTACATCACTGAGAAAGTGCATATGGTGGGTATGGTTTAGCATAATTCTCACTGGCGTTTATTGAACACTATGGGAATATTTTCAACGAAAAATAAAAACATTTAGGCATTTTAGTTTACAACTGCCTGTAACAAAAAAATGGGAGTGTGTTCTATGGGAGTTGTGTGTGTTTTGAAAACGAATTCCAAATTTTAGCTTCTTACCGGGAATAGCATCATCGTCCAGTTTGCTTGAGAGAATATTCTTCTCTTGAAAATGATGTTCACAAAACTTGTGGCTTTTTAAAACGGTTCCGAGATTCAATCTAAGAATTGTACACCTCAGTTCTTTCCTTTCCTCATCCTGTGGGAAACTGTATAAGTGCTTACATTCTTTACAAATATTGCCTGACCATAATTGTAGGAATTTATAATATTTTCTTTAATATACGTTTTGTTTTGAAATTAAATGTACATTGTAAAATTTTACTAAGTGTCATAT
Organism: Phaonia tiefii; assembly: GCA_963931995.1. Classification (NCBI taxonomy): domain Eukaryota; kingdom Metazoa; phylum Arthropoda; class Insecta; order Diptera; family Muscidae; genus Phaonia; species Phaonia tiefii. Next base: position 157,533,202 of record OZ008369.1, on the reverse strand, counting down.
ATGTCTTTTTTCAGGATTTTGGAAACAAAAATGTCCCGTTTGTTGATTTAAACTCCACCTACAAAATTTCCCATCGCACTAAAAATTTTCCTCCACTTGTGCTTCATCCTCCATTTATTTATTGGGTTTTTAAGTTTAGGTTAGCAAAGATATATGTAGTTATAATAGAATTGTAGATATAATAGATTAAATATATTGAAATGATTAGATTATTGATGTGTTAACATCTACAGGAGCGGGTAGTGACTAAATTCACAAAGTGAATACATCCAAACACAGTTTGTCCGACTGCAATCACACAGATTGTCCGACTACGATCACAGATTGTTTGGTGTTAAACTCCTCCGAAACGGCTGGACCGATTTGTATGAAAAATTGTGTGCATAAATGAGAAGGGTGACCCACCCCAACACTGACCACAGATTTTTCCGACTGCGAAACACAGATTGTCAAACTGCAAAAAAACACACACTGATGTAGCGGCAGCGAATAGTTGTCTTGTGTGGGTGCGGAGCATTCTCAAAGCAACCAGAATAATGACGTAGTTTTACTGAAAAATTGTGCTGAAAAATTTTATGATTTCATTCGACTTGAAAGGACAAGATTGTGAAACCCAAACCAACTTTGTTTCGAATAGAACACGAACGAAAACTATCGTTCGAGATAGAGAAACAGGCTGTAAGCTATTTTCATTTAAAAATATTTGTTATTATTTGCTATTCCCGAGATTTACGATATCAGGCGGCCTTGGATATTATTCTAGATCTAATTATTGTGTATATTTATGCGAACGCAGCGCGACCAGAAGCGCATTTCGAGTTTGAAACTTGAGGGGTTTGGAAATATGCTCCGAAGGACCATTAAAATATTCTCCTTGAGATGTGTGCCCCTGAACATCTGATAACACTATGCCAAGTGCGGATTTCGAGAGGAGTCCGGAGATAATAATACTGGGCTGGAATGACTGGGCAAAAGGGATACCATCCTCACTTGAAGGTAAGGTTATGGCTGATGGCTTAAAAATTAATATTGGTAAGTGGTCGGCGATCTTTAGCGATGACCTCCAATTCAATTTGTTCATAAGGCTGGATGAAAACTGAGCTGCAGAGAGCTGTAAAACGGCACTCCGTGCAATCAGATCAAACTCATGTAAAAATATTTAAAAAATTCAAACAAGTTCTGAATGGTATAAACCCAACCCTTTATGATATTCTGCTGGTTCCCCGGCCATTATAATACCGCAGGGAAAGAATCAGTAGACTCTTTTGACAGAGAATTTTGTACTATGCCTAGACAGAACTCGTATGTCTTTGTTTGCCAAATACTGGTCTGACGACAGGATTCCAAGGAAAGTGTGGCGGATGCAGTACTCGAACATCACGGGCCACTGTTGGCTTCGATGCACCAGCCCAAATATGAAAGCTATTTTATTGGTCGAGTGTTATTTGGCCGAATGAGATGATGCAGCTACTGGGACGATCAGATGGGGTAAAGAATCTCCGATACCGCTTTAAAAACATCAAACACTTGAAAACCCTTTCGATACGCTAAATACGAGATCATCCGGATAATCAATAACTACACATACCATAGACAGTGGTGGCAAGATTGGGTTTTAAGTGCATTAAACTCGATTCGCTTGACCCCAATTAGTAACCAAATTCGGTCAGGCTGTATCAATTGTAATACTACATCAAATGCCTTGGAAATAGAGTACCATTATAAGTACGGGTCTGGTTGGTTGGTTTTCGCGATTGCTAAAGATACTATTTCGCATCAATTAGTGTCTTAAGACAACGTTTTGCATACCACATCACTCCGGGCAGTCAAAAGTGCCGTGTCTATATCCAGCCAGGTAATCGGAGATACCTCATTAGATTTCCTAGATCTATCTCGAGTATATCAGTGAGGTTATGCAGAAAGGGACGGCCCATAGTCTGCAGGCGTCTATTCATCAGAGCCGGACAACTGCAGAGGAGATGCTCCACCGTCTCCTCCTCTTCTGCGTCATCGCAGGCTCGGCAGTGATATTTATATGGCAGCTTCAACCGTCTGTCGTGATTACCGATTGACCAGTGCCCAGTCAGCACTCCAGTTAGTCTAAATATGTCTCCCCGATTATGGCTAATCAGGGAGTTAGTCTGGTGAATATTATATTCGGGCCATGTGTTTCTGGATATGCGGCACGTTTCCGTCCTATCCCATTTGGTCTTCGCTCGTTCAAGGTAATCCAGGAAAATACCTCTTTTGACCAACTCTACAGCCGTCTGCCCTGGCTAGTTCGTCTGCCTTTTCGTTCCCAAGGAGACCCTTGTGGCCTGGTATCCTGGTATACATTGGCCAACCGGGCTAGCTCGACAAGTTTTTCCCTACATTCACTAACGATTTTAGATGCAGTGTTCTAAGATTTGAGTGATAGGAGAGCGGCTTGCCTATCTACAAATATTCCAATGCGCTCTGTGTCGCTGTTGTATATTCGATGTCAGGTTTCTATTCTCTTGGAAAACCTGACATCGAATAGGTTATCGAACCTCAATGAGGGGGTGCAGTAATCGGTTGTTATATTGAGTTCTCTTGGGATTGTTACTTTCTGTGGGCGGTGCTCTATGTTACGCTTCCAGGAAATTTTAGGGTCTAGAATCACGCCCAAATATTTGGCGTGAGATGACAGTGGAATCTCTATTCCACTTAGCCGAGGACACTTTGGTATCTCGGTCTTCGTGGTAAAAAGCATGTCCTCAGTTTTTCCTGGATTCACTCCAAGACCACGCTCAGTGGCCCAATCGTTAAGTGATTTCAAGGCCCCATTCACGATTTCGCTCAACACGGACGGGAACAAACCAGAAACCATTATTTCCACGTCATCCGCATACGCCATGCTTTTGATCCTCACATTGTTCAGTTTCAGTAGAATTTTGTTGATCACGAGTAACCAAAGAAGGTGAGAGATGACTCCACCCGCGGAAGTTCCCCTATTCACTCGCTTTGATGACTCAATGTTTCCCATAGGGGTGTTGATAATTCTGCTCTGTAGCATTGTCACTACCCAACTCTTGAGGAATGCTTGCACGCATAGATCCTCAAGTGATTCTTCTATGGCCCCTTCTTCTTCCAAGAACGCCGCGAGGGTATATTGTGTGTGTTCCAAGGACCTCTCAATAGTTCTGACGACTTCGTGCATCCATCTGCGTGCGGATGTGTGCATCGATTATCCTTTCAAGCGTTTTCAGAAGAAAGGATGAGAAGTGGTCGGTCTGAAATCCTTTGCGCTCTCATGACTCCGCCTCCCCGCCGTGGGAATGAAGACCACTCTTACCTGGCTCCAACTCTTTGGTAAAAACTTAAGAGTCAGGCAGGATCGGAATATAATACAGAGCCACGGCCTAATTATGACCTCCGCGCATTGCAGCATCCTTGGTATAATACCACCTGGGCCCTGAAATGTATATGGAGAGAAGCTATTGATGGCCCAGGATATTCTGTCTGGACTGATTATATCCTCTATACCATAAGTATCCGAGTATTGGGGTGATAATGTCGGCACCTCCCTGGATGTGTTCTCGCAACCCGGGAAGTGAGTTTTCAGGAGTATCTCTAGCGATTCAGTTGAGCTATTTGACCATGTCCCGTCATCCCTCTTCCCATAGGTGGGATTTGAGTGCCCCTTGCCCAGTAGTTTGTTCAGTCTAGCTGTATCCCTTGTGTTCTCCATCGACAGAACTTTGACCAAGATTGAATTTTGCAGTGGATATTGCTTTCATATAATCTTTAAGTTTATCCTTATACGGCTTCCAGGATCCACTTATATAGCTTGCATTAAAAGCTTTGCGAGATTCTTTTCTTGTGAGCTCATCTGCCCACCGAGGCGGATAGGTTTTCTTTGAGCGTGACTGAGGACATGACACTTTGAGTGCGGTATCCATGGATTTCTTCAATGTGGATACAGCTTTTTCCACGTGTGTAGTGGTGTTAATGAGCTGCGCGGACTTAGGAAGCTTACTTTTCAGAACCCTGTTGAACTTGTTCCAATCAGTTCTCTTGGGATTCCGATAGAATCTGATCGAAGTCGTTATCGCTGTAATGTTGAACAATATCCAGTTGTGGTCCGAGAAGTATTTCTTTCCGGATACTGTCCAGTTTTCTATCTGTACTATTCTATTATCTGATATCAGAGTACGCCCAATGACGCCTGACCACCCAACAAAGTTATCGAACTCGGGAAGACAAAAGTTGGGTTAGTACCTCTGTTGCAAATTGTAAGGTTGTTAGTGTTAATAAAGTCTAAAACGGACTCACCTCGTTCGTTGATTTCAGAGCTGCCCCATATGACATGTCTCGCTTTGGCGTCGCAGCCAATAATGATTGTGTTCATTGGATGGATGTTTCCCATAGCGCTCGCACCTTTCTGGGGGGGGGGGGCGTCACACAAATGCGCCATGTAGCAGGATGCAATGTAAAAACTCTTACCTTCTGTCAGCTCTAATTTAGCAACGGTGAAACGTACAGGCCTACTCCACTGGTCCGAGAGGAACGCCATCAGGTCACCTGTAGAATGGTTTCAGCGGAAGCCATACAATCAATCAGAAAGCAGACTGTTGGATTCGAGAAAATTCACAATTTGATAGTCAATCATGCTCTCCACTATCTACGCGAGCCTGGATCAAATTTAAATTGGACGGCAAATATTGGAGTCATTAGGTTCACCGTTTTTTGTGATCGGCTGGCAGGGATAATCCCCGGCGTGTGATAATCCCCGCGAACATAATCCAAATTTTCATTATGGGAATTATGGCCAAATTGTTTGCAGTCATAACCCCGCTAAGAAAATTTGGATTATGACCTAAATAAAATCGGCCGCAATCTCCGTGACAAGATTTAGAGGATGCATAATCCCCACTAAAATTTACAATTCTTTCTTTTACCTGTAATTGTATTAAAATTGGTCATAAGTCCTACTTCTAAGGTGGGCTATGTCCGTGGGGTTATGACCAGCCACCGAAGGGAAGACACCCGTGTGTTATGAGAGACTGAAAATGTTGCGAAATGTTGCAAGCGTCAAAGAGAACTTTTCACATCAAGTGTTGGAGTTCGGGTTCGTGGTTGTAGTATGTACGTCTAGCTCCGAAAGAATCTTTTTAACTCCGTGTGATCCGAAGTGTATAATAAGAGTTGGGTTTCATCCCCACAGCTCCTTCATTAACAATGGTCTGAGTTAGTTGGTCCTAATCGCATATCTACCTATTAAACAGTCTCCAGTGATCACAGATAAACCATAGAAATATTTCTTTCTGGTGTGAGTACCAAAAATTTCGAGAACATTCGATACATATTTTAGTCACTTGATAGATATATCTCGTTCGCCTGCCTGGTAGCTTCCCTCCTGTAATGAGCTTTCATATTCTAAGAGTTCCATATGCGTGATATAGAATCATCGGAATACGTTTGAACAAGCGAATTATAACTTTGCATAATCTGCCTAGACATGGCAGATTTTGAGGTCAGATATTTAGAGAGTACGCTAAAATTATATTTTCTACCAGCCAGAGTGCAAATCCACCGCCCTTCATGACTTTGCCTAAATTCAATAATGTGAGCTTGTACAGGATACAGGATCATTACTTCAACCCCCAAATTCGGTTACGACCCACTCGATGGCTTTAACCAATATTTTCTCTGAGTGGAATTGTGAGGATACTAACTCTAACTTATTGTGCTTTGTAGCACCGCGTTGTGATCTTAAATATTGCACACGAATATCCCATGATTGGGGGTGAACATTTCATTGAGCTTCTGCACTCCCCTTTGGCCGGTCGAATTATAATGGCTCGATGGAGAAATATTTCATATCGCTTTTTTGTCCCTCTTTCATTCTCTAACAATTTTATTAAAACTCTTCTCCTTGGTATAAAAAAAACTGGGAAACACGAATTTTAACATCATATAACAGTTACTACAAAAAAATGGCATGCAACATAATCGCAATGCCAACAAAGGAAAAAGTGTTATAAATGACTAAAAAGGTCCTGTGAAACTCCTTTATTGTTTTGTTATTAGATAACCAGGAAAAAGTTAAATGGAATAATAATGACTAGCAGAATGCAGAGAACAATTAAAGTTCTAATGAAAAAGTCATGACACGAAAAGTTTCTAGTTTTTCTCCTTGCTGCACAATGTGGCACTACAAGATGTTAAAGATTGTACCAGGATATTGCAACAAAAAGTTGATTTGGGTGCAAAAAGTTACATTTCCATTCCATTCCTCCCAACGCTACACTTGCACATGCTATCACTGTTAGCAGTTTTTGTTACATCTTGAAGCAGTTTGTTATACTAAAGTTTCGGTTTGGGGCAATGACTGGACGCAGCATTTTTAACTTGGGAGTTGTCAATATGTTGCGTGTAAATGCCGAGATTCTGAGGATAGTGGTAAATAGTTTTGGAAATGTGATAACTTACTCGACTGCATTGTATTTTATTTAAAATGAATATATTCAAGCGTTAGGTCAAAATTTGAAATTCTTTTATTTTGAATATTTCGCTACCGTCGTTGCTGACAATCATAACCAAAGGGTAGCGAAATATTGAAACAATATCAGTAACTTCTGAGCGCTCATAATTCGGAGGCATGAACTACTCATATCGGAAACCTTTTATGAGGCTTTCAAAATGTATGCTCTGAAAATACAGTTTTTCTGACTCTTATATGACGACAGAACAAAAACGCCGAATAAAATCGCACAGAGCAAAAACGACGCAAAAATTTAACAGAGCAAAAATGCAGCAGAGCAGCGTACATGTGACACTCACACATGTTTGCATTCATGCTCGGTAGTACCCTTCAAGAGATTTGCCAATCACGGTTGGTCGACTCTCGCTTTTTTTTTGTTTTTAGTTGTCCAGCTAGTCGAAGTGAAAGAAATAATAAGGAAGGGTTATTTTGCAAAACGTTTGAAACAATATTTTAATTTTGCCAAACAAACAATAAGTACTTATTAACGGACAATAGCAATAGCTTTTTATTACAAAACCAGAAATTACAATAACCCTTTTGTGCCCAAAAACTTGTTAAATAAAACGCAGTTTTCAAATATGTAAAAACAACACTAATTCTAAAGTCTTTTTCATTAGCTCAAAAATATAGCATCTGAAAATACACGTTTAATATCATATTGTATTTGTTTCTAAAAAACGTAAATATTTAGGAATTTTTGTTTATAATAAATAAAAATGATGTAAACTTCAAGTCATATAAGTTTTTGGATGTATGAAAAGTATTAAATTCTTTAAAGTCAAAAAATATTAGCTTTAATCCAATAAAAATTACGGATAATAAAGCTTTTATAAAGCATTGTCTTATCAAATCATTGGCCCGTTTCTCCATTTAGTGCATTAGGACTTATTAAAAAGAACAACATTACTATATGTGGGTAAAACAAAGTAAGATAAAAACAAATAATTCAAAATTCTTAAAAACATATCGAATTCTTTCTCATAATATATAGAAATAATGCAAATTTCAAGGCACATAGGTTTTTGGCATTACAAACAAGTATCACTAGAAATATTATAATTTAATAACTTAAATACTGGTGATATGAAGCTTTCCTAAAGCATTCTTTTGTACTAAATTCGTTAATCCATTTTTCCATTTACGGCGTTTCTTATTTAAATAAAAAAAATTACAATAATAAATATGGCAAAAACAAAGTAAAGTAAAAACATAAATAAAAACATTTAGTGCGATTTAGGGTAATTCACTATCCAAACAAAAAAATTATTTCAGTCGATTAATTTTTTTTTACATCTCTATAAAAAGTCAAGTTTTCGATAAAACTGAAAAAATTTGTAGCTTCACGTTTTATTAATTTTCGCTGTTAGGCGGTTTCAGTATCACTCCCATCACAAACAAAACCATAATCAATGTCTTCTTTGTTTTCATAATTTAGGTTTTCAAAAAATGTTCTACATTCTACAGGGATGAAGCACATAAGCTGTTGGAGATCTAAATATTTACTTTTTGTTATAGCTTTTCCCGCTGGATACATACAAGGCAACTCCAACATTTCAAAATCTCCTTCTCGTACACCCCTTTTTACGTTACATTGCCATCAAACATAGTTAATTGGAATACATTACTCTTCTCCTGAATAATTCTGCGAACAGTGTACCAATTTATTTTTTGTCCGTTAATATCTACTTTTCGATTCACAATTAGCCTTTCCAGCTCTTTAGAACTAATAAAATCTGGGGTGTTCATTTCCTTAACTATAAACTTCGGCTCGGACTTTTTGGGTTCCTTTATGATATTAATCCAATCATTCGGAGTCTCTACAATCTCAATTTTTTGGCGTAGAATACGTCTTACCTTACGGTATAGGGAGTCATGTCAGATTGTTATTGTTGTACTCTTTGTTTCATTGATTATGAGGAAACGGCGAGATAACTTTTTTTACAAATTTTTTTGTAGGTAACTGAAGATGTTATCTTTCGTTTGATATACATTTCATATTGGTTGATATCTTCCTAATATTTAAATTTCTCAAATGAAAATTGTTTAAACACATACACTCAAACATATGTGTGGTGTTTGGTTGAGTGTTTGAGTTTGTAGCGTGAACACAAACTATGCTGCTGTTTCAGTGTGGACACAAACCTTCGGCTGTTGTTTTGATTGATGAAATATTGAAATTTCGTATATTTACTTATGTATTTAAGTGAAACAAAATGTTAAATGTGAATTTGAATCTAACATGGATATATAATTATAAAAAATATAAATCAAATTGATTGGCGTCTGTTATTTATCATTTATCCTTACTCTTTTAATTTAAAAACATATTTATCCTATGTTTCCTACCATAAGCTTATGTATATTATCAAAGGTAACTATCAAATAAATAAATTAATTTGCCTATGTTATTTATCATTTATTGTTATATATGTTTTCTGTCTTACCGGATGGCGTATTCTACGTTAAACTTAATGGCCGTGTCTCTGACACAGCCTGCAGGGACAGTCCGTGGCCGAAGGCCTCGGACAACTGTCTGCTGTATTTTGTTTATATTGTTCTATTAAACTGAAGCATATATCGCAACTGTTATAACTATGGCCCGAAATAAAATACTTTTTAAATGAGATGATGCTAAAAAAAGTTTTAATAAAAGAGCTAGTTTAATATTTCGATTTTGACCTCCACAAGAGTCGGAGTACAGAATAACATTATCCGCTAAAGATGGTACGTAGTTTTTAAGATGATTGATTAAACAAGAGCCGATTTCTTGCTCTCCTCTTGATGCAATACTCTCGTTCCACACATACATGTACCATAGATAAACAAAATACAAGGTGGCAAACAATCTATATTATAATGATAAATTAAATTAGAAAACAGAAAATTAAATTTCCTGTTGTAACTTCTTTTACAATAGCGAAAATCGATATATTGTTTTAGACATTGTTAATTCATTTTCAATTTCGAGACAAAAATTTTTTTTTAATGTTGTGTGAAAACCAAAACTAATCTTTCGGTATTAAATTTAACTGATTAAATGAGCGGGTGAGCTAAAAATAAAGATCTACGGTCTTATTCATAAAAAGTTGTCATGGGTTTGTTAAAGGTTTAAGAAGGTAAAGCCCAAAAATTGTATTCATAATCGAAAAATTCCTCTGTTGAGAGTTCTCAAACGTCGCCATTTTTGTTGAACGTTTAACCCTTCTTTACAGCTATTTCATCCACATTAATACACAAAACAAATATTTTTTTTACATTTCACGCGTGCCGTACTTAAATATTTATGCGATAGAAACAATTGGAATTATTTTGTGTATGTTTATTTTCAGCGTTTATAGTGACTGCTAAGCAACCAAATAGTTTCGTTCCATTCTTTTTTTTATCATTTTTAACCAAATTTAACTTTTGATTACATAGTGATGTATATAAAATCAAAATATTGAAACTACAACCTATTATCCGGTTTTATAGTCGACTACCCAAAACTGAAATCCAATTCAATATGATGTTTTACACTTCTTCCAAATTTATGAATATAGCAAATATTAATTGATCTTTTTTTGAATAGTTCTTTCCATTAATGTTTAAAATTTTGCAAAAATGAATTGCCGCATTTAAATAAAATAAATTTAATTCGGTCTATCGGTTATCATCACAACCACTGTGAGACTACATAAAACAGGGTTGTCAGTCAATTATCTGTTCCCTAGTTAAAATACTCCTTATGAATACGGTTCTAATAAAACCTTCGCCAAATCTTGAAAGCTTTCAATAACTGGTGAATGCTTTTGAGCTACATTAATGGTTTTTTTATGAATAATGCAGCTAATAATTACCTTTCTTGTTAATCTCATCATAGACACACAAATTGTACGTGCACAGTTGTCTCTTGTAATAAGCAACGGATGTTGTCAAAGCAGGTGTATCCAATGTCTTCTGTAGGTCGAATGTTAAAACTATTGAGGCTCCATTGCGTTCAGCATTATTCACATCTTGTTTGAACTCCTTGTGTACATATTCAACTGATTCCATATGTTTCAATTGTTTTCTTTTAATTTCAGAAATTTCTTCTTGCACCCCACTTGCTTTTAAAGAACACTCCAAATTATCGCAGATTTTGCATGTATCTGTATGACATCTCTTGAAGCCCAAATTGAAATTATTGTTGAAAATTTCATTGAAAATATACAGTAGAAACTCGAGTCTTGCACGTAATGAAAATCCGGCTCGGTGCAAGTTTCGAGGTTGTCACAAGCACCGAGTATTAATTTCCCATACAAAATAAAAGGCACATACATCTGTTTATGACACCGCACCTCTCAATAGTCAGCTTAAAACCGATTCAAATTACAACATTTCGTCAGCAGCATAAAACGACGGGGATTTCCCGAAATGTATTCAGTCTAAGAAAACGTAAACAGAGCAGCACGTAAGAGTAATACAAAAATGTTGCAAGTATCGAGTTAAAAATTTTCGGATGTCGCAAGTACTGACTGCTTAATGAACAATATTTCTATGTTGCAAGAATCGAGGTGTGCAAGTATCAAGTATGTGCAAGAATCGAGTTACTACTGTAATGTGAAACGGGATTCTTCTTTTTAAACTAACAGGAACTTTTATATTCATCGAAAAATTTATTTAAATTGAAATTTGGATGTAAGAATTTTTTTGAAGATTTCTCACGAGTGTGACTTTACTACGATATTTTATTTGCCGGAGGTCCTCGTCCGCGAGTCTCAGCAGCACTTGGATTTTTAATCACACTTTTTATTCGCGATGGGGTTAATTTCAAACATTTGATATAGAAATCCCGGCAAACTTTGTAAGAAACACCATCAGCATTTTGCAATGTGTACTGAAAATTCAGTCTCACATTCTGTGGAATTATTGGATCGAATTTAGGAGGCACAGGAAATTTTTTCACTGTTGCTCGAATCAGCAATGTTTTTTGTGGCCAATTAGATGTTTTGTAAAAATTGTCGAATATTTCTTTCTGAAGTAAAACGTCAATTTTATGGCAGCATTCTCTCCCACATTTGCAATTTATTTGGCTTTCAAATTTCTTTGCCGCAATTAATCTATCACTAGCACTTTTGTGTTCATTACCACACTCATCATTTTTCTTTGCAATGGTTCGCTTGCTGTTTTCCAATTTCGTTTGTCTCTTTCGTGGAAGACTAAAGTTAAAGAGAAGAAATTGTGTAGCAATGACATTTAGATATTGAAATAATACCTAATATATTTAATTAAATACTACTTACCATGATTTTCATCTTCCATGTTTGCAGCCGAAAGTAATTCATGAAAATAAATTTAACAACGTTTTGTATGCTGTTTTGCGAAACATTCTTTTTCTTTGCTTTCACTTCAACTTGTAGGACAACGAAAAACAAAAAAAAGCAAGAGAGCCGACCGATCACGAGAGTAAACAGGCAAGCGCAATCGGCAATTCTCAAAATCTACAACCGAGCATGCATGTAAACATGTGTGAGTGGCAGTGTTGCCAGAAGTGACGATTTATCGTCATTTTGACGATTTTTACTCACAAAAACATAAAATGACGATTTGACGATTTCAGCTTCTGGGATGACGATTTTTAGTCTATTCCAAAATTGAAATTGTTGGTAACGCAGGAACGACAGCTATATATATTTAAACACTTTCTGAAATAATAGAATTATCGAGATTTCATTTTTGTAGACGGACTGAGGAAGTGTAGAACTATTAAAAACTTACGATATTAATATATAAAACATACCGTGTCAATAATATACATATGTATGTAAATACCCTAAATATTATCTGTGTGACGTTTAATCAAATTCACACAATTGAATCGGGGGTCAGCCAATTAGGGGTTAATGAAAATTATTCATGAAGGACAAAAACTGCATCGACTCTTCTTTTTTACCCTATAAAATATAAATTTACAATTCCTGTTCACATTTCTTTCAGAAATTTTAAATAATTTAATTTTAATTGTCAGAAAAATAGAAAAACGTTTTTCAACACATACCAATTTTTGTATTAAGCCCGCCAACATTCTGCGTCTTGATGCCAGGGAAATAAAAAGAATTCTACTTTTTGTCGTTTACGCCAGAAGCGACGTCAAATGCCAGCTTTTGTTTTTCTTCCAAAAGAATACGTGTAAAAATGTGCACCGCCTACGTTATCGCTCCGATTGTGTTCGTACACATATTTGTCAACTCTGTTCGTTGTTTTTGACCAATAGTTGAAGAAATTTCGAAATAGAGTTTAAGATATATGAAGATATAGATAAAGATATATGAATTTTAAAAATATTACTATAACATATTGATTTAATTGCTTTGTTTTACGGTTTTCCCCCCACAAAAATATTGAAATTTGGTACAGCAATTGCAGTTTTTAATGTTGACGATTTTTTGACGATTTCGAAAAATTATTTTGACGATTTCTGCACCTCCAATTTGACGATTTGTGACCGACTTTATCTGGCAACACTGGTGAGTGGCATTGTTTGCGTCGTTTTTGCTCTGTACGATTTTATTCGGCGTTTTTGTTCTGTGGTCGTCATATGAAGTACTCATAAATGAGTCACAAAAGAATCAGCAAAAGAGAGGCATTTTCAAGAACATATATATATACAAAACACATTCAAAAATTCCACGTTTTCATGAATGTTTTCTGAGCGCTCAAAAAATTAAACAGAATACAGTCATAAATTAACGAAAAGGGAATGTTACTTGTAGGCCAGTGATGCACGGTGCAGTTTTGAGCTTCGTGTTTTCACACCGACATGCGTTTACGTATTCAACGAAGCCAAACGAAATCATTTAGTCTCACTTGAGTATTCGAACAAGAAGGTTGATCGTTGCTTGTCGTTTGCATTGCACTGTGAGAAATGTTCCATTAAGAATGGGTATACGATTTTTTGTTCAGCGAAATGATTCCCGGTAAGCCCGAATATTCACTGTGTTTCTCTTAAGCTGGCCATACACATCGGATTTGTTCGTGCTCGCCGTCATGTTGTATGTGTATGGGGGTGTTCGCGAACAAATCACAAGTTTTTTAAAATTTTCAAAAACTTGTGATTTGCTCGCGAACATATCACATGTGTATGGGCTAGTGAGCGAACATTTAGACACTTTGTCATTTCAGTTGCTCTTCAACCATTGAGTAGAGAGGGTCAAATGGGGAGTAAAGAGTTTTTATCCGAATTTTTCGAAGTGTTGAGGGGTGAAATTGCCATTTGGCAAACTAAGTTTCTTGTCTTTCTTTTCTTCTTTACACACGAAGTCGCATGTGTAAATAACGAAAAGAGCAATTGCATCATCCGCTTCGTCGCACATCTTTACTTCACAACGTCAAGCACAAACTGATATGTTCGATGTGTATGGAGAAGCGATGAGCGAACAAATCACACGAACAAATCCGCTGTGTATGGCCATCTTTAGTGCAGCTCACTCAAGAACGACATTTTCAGTGTGCATATTCAATTAAAAAATTCAAATTATTTATTACTTGATCATTGTATTACTTGAAAACATTACACGTATAATTAAATTAAATAAGATCAATTAAAAGAGAAATTAACAGTAATCCATTTTATTACTGGAAAGCATTAGACATATAATTAAATTAAATAAGAAAATATTTCATTACAGATCAAGGAAACTTTATATTTCTAAATTTGATATTTCTGTTGCAGAGGTTTTTTTGGCTGCAATACTTTTAAAATGCCTCTTCTTCTGAAGCTGGATAGCTTTTCGCAGCTCGTCTTCAGGGTTTCCATCACCTGTGTATGTTATAGAATCTGAAATAAATTTTTATACATTATGAATATATCAAATCTAAGATTCGACTATTATTACCAAGGAGGACTGAATAAAAATTGCTTAAAGCCTTTAGTGACTTTTTGCCCTGCACGCCATCTATATTAAATTCATACGTTATGTCTTCTGACAGAATGGACCACAGAATGCCACTAGGACGCAAAAGGCCTTTAATTGCTTCAATCTATTAAAATTGAATAAATTAGAGTTATCCAAAATGTTACATGTAAAAATCACTTACGTATTCCTTTCTATTGTCGGGAACAATAGTTTCATTCAGTTCATGCAGTTTGGTTTATCCCGTTTTTTTAGGTCATCTACAGAGTATAAAATAAACAAAAAGTTGTATGTTATTATTTTGATTTAGTTATTCGAGCTTGAGGTAAATTGTTGTTTTTATTTCGATATTTCGCTACCCCACTAGCATGATCAGGAAATATAAACAAAACTTATTAATGAACAACAAGAGTAAAACTATAGACAGAATAGATAAATTTGAAATATCAAATGTCAAATGTAGTTTACAAAATACCTTGTAAAGGGAATGATAATGAAAATTGGGAGCACTACCACTTTACTCAAAACAGGGTTTTTTTGCCTTATAGGGCATTAAACGTTTACAAAAAGGAAAACATATTCCCGCTCGGCCCAACTTCTGGAGATATGGGCATTTAAAGCTTGAGAATATAATCGGTCATATCTCAGCTATTTAGGCTTCGATTTGGTTTAGGTGAGTATCATTATAAAGGTCATTTAAAATTCTAAAAATCTGTTTATTAATATATGTATTTTTATTAACCCATTGGGGGCAATTAAAAAAAATAAGATTTTTTAACCTCACTTGTTTGATAAAAATGTGTTTCTCAAAACGTAATAATAGGCAACACTTCAAGCTATTGATGTGTAAACATCTAACATCGCTGTGGGTAAAAATATTTTTCACAATACAATCACAAATTTAGAGTAAGATGTGCGTTGTAATCGTTAACCAATCGTAAAGCGTTATCAAATCGGTGTAAGCTATGTATGAGTGTATTAGTTTAATCATACGCTGCATACAATATACTCAACACCATCTAGTGTGCAATAGTACCTACTAATTTTCACTAATTGTCGTACATTATGTTATCGTAGGCAAATGAAAACAAATAAATAAAATGAATACAAAAACAATTAATTTTAATAACTTTTAAAAAGACTTTTTGCACTTTTAATAACAAATTTACTAAAACAAAGCAAAATAAGGAAAACTAAAAACTAAACTTGTCAAACTATAAGTCTTCTTCGTCTTTGAGATTGTCAGTCATACTTAACAGCTGCATATAAGCACCATCCGTGGCCGTCGGTGGTGCAATGGTTAGTGTGCGCGGCTCTTGTACATGAGATCGTGGGTTCGAACCCGGCTCTGACCACCTTAAAATTTCTTTCGGCGGCGGTCACCTCGCAAGTGACGGCGACACTATCGAGTATCTAGCCATGAAAAAGCTTCTCAAATTACCGTTCGGAATCGGTGTAAAACTGTAGGTCCCAATCAGTGACTGAAAACTGGAAAGCGCACAGCTCAGTGATTGTGAGAAGTTCTCCCCAGTTCCTTCATGGGATGTAATGGGAAACCATTTATTTATTTTATTTATATAAGCACCATCTAGTGTGCAATAGTAGCTACTAATTTCCGAAAACCATTGCTGTAAAATAACTACATGCATTACATTTCAGTAAACAGCTGATTAATAACTTGTCAACCGCAGCAAATACAAAATAATAAAATATTTTACAAAACACCAAAAAAATTATAACTCAGAACATAAAACAACACAAAGTGTATCAAAGCTGAATGGAGGTAATGTTAATTCTAATAAAATTTCTATTAGATTCCAATACAAATTAAGATTATAACATATCTTCATTACGTACTGTTGCCTTACACTGAAACTGGTGCACGACAATTGGGTAACAATCTCCATCTCATGCCAATTATTATGGGTGGAGATTTTAATACAAATTGTGCAAACCCACAGTCGCAAGCTTTATCAAAATTTTTATTTGACGTTTTCCACTTGCTTATGAGCAATTCTCCACAAACCCCCACAACTAACAATTCCACTACTATAGATGCAGTTTTCCATAGATTTTTAAATACAATTGAATCAAAAATTTATATATCTTATTTTAGTTACCATAAGCCAATATTAACTATTTGTACTTAAGGCATTTACAATAGATGGGCACTTTGCAGTACTACTACAATTTCAGTAAAAATAATTCTTTAACTAGTAAATTTTTATTGATTACTAAAATTTTTTTCAGCAATTTTTATAAAGTGCCTACATGGTTACGATGAGGTGCATTGAATTTTCAGAAATCAGTAATGCCCGATTACTGATTATTATGAATACGGCCCTATGATTTTACTGGTAATGCAAATTAAATTTCATTATAAGTAAAAATTTACTGCATTTTTTCAGTAATCAGTAAATTTACTGCTTACTGTAATTTTTAATGCAGTACATATATACTGCAGTGTGCCCATTTACTAGCCAAATAAGTTAAATAAAACAAACAAAAACCAGCAAATTCCTATGTATTTACAATATTGAAAGTTTTGATACTTTTAATTGATTAATTAAAGCATAAGTACTTCCAACTTAAAAAAATTTTTTCATTACTAGATGTTTACACATCTCCCCTGTGATCGGACTCACATTAATTTTTTTTAAAGGTATAATACTGCACATTAACCCCTCAAAAACCGGTGATATTGAAGCGAAAAAAATAAATATTTCCGAAAAACATTGTTTTCTCGCTTTTTTTAAATTTTTTTTCCGCACGATTTTTTTAAAATAATTTTTGATTTTTTTGTATGAATGGAAGATAACCCCAGTCCCTGATGGGTTAATGCAAAGTGTTATACCTTGAAAGAAAGCTTGAAGTGTAGGCTATTGTTTAAGTCTTGGAAGAAAATAAGTTTACGCGGGCCGTTTTTTGAGAAACACATTTTTATCAAAAATGTGAGGTTGAAAAATCTAATTTTTTAAATTGCCCCCAATGGGATAATAAAAATACATATATTCATATACACGTTTAAAGAGCTTTAAAAGACCTTCGTAATGAGACCGGATCTGATAGTAAGTTTTAAATTGATACCCAATTTTGTTTTTTTTTTTAGAGTTTTCCCGTGTCCTACAATTTTGCCATATTTTCTATTTTTATGACCGTTTAATGCCCGTTTTATGCAAAAAAAAGTATAAACTACTTTTGCTCCCAATTTTCTAATTACATACATACCTGTAAGTTTATGTATTTGCTTTTTCAAGCCTTCACAATTGCAATTGTGGGATTTTTGTTTGCGAAGCGGGCTATTTGAGTCCGAATCAGTCATTTTGATGGAGGATATCGTGGATGCTACCGCAAAACCATCAATATCGCATATAGTTGTTATGGAGATGTATGAATTTGAATGTGTGACCAGTTCTGAAAAATCAATTTTTGCAGTTGGAATAGTGTATTCGGGAATAGTGTATATGATCATGGTCATAGTGGAGAGTTCACACAACGCTATGATTAATAAATTTCTGTCAAAATCATAAAATGATGCAGTCGGTTTTGCTAAGAGTTCAAAATAATTGGTGATGCAATAATAAAACGATTGATGATGCCAATAATAAAACGAGTCATTAACTTCAAAATTTATTCAGTCAACAAAAAACAAAAACAGTAGCGAAAAAACTGAATGGTATCATTAATCTTCGTCGCTCAAATCCATATCACTCGAGTCGTCCAATAGCTGTTGATCATTTTCGTCTGCCAGCGATCTAAAGAAGAGATAAGTATATGGGTGGGTAATTGTAATTAATAGTTGAATACCCACTCGAACCATAGATGATACTCGGGCGGAATCAGTCGACCCTTCAAATCGTTTAAAAATTAAATAAGTTGGGCAACAAAACACAATCATTGTCATCATGCGAACATTTGAATTTGATCGTGCCAACTGTATTTTTCTCAAAGCGAATACGTTTGACTTTGAGCCATCCAATTTTTTCATTGTCAGTGTCCGTCGTTGATCGATTCATCAAATGCGAATATGCGTCCTTCAAATCGATGAAATCGTTGTGTTGCATACGAATGACTTTGTACGGTGTCGTCTTCGTTTTTTTGTTCTCGAGTGCTCGAGTTTTTTTGATAACGTTACACCATTCCTTTGGGGTGTAGATTGATATGTGTTTTGCGGCCCTTTCAATCGCCGAATGCATGGAGTCGACATTTATTTGAGTGTGACCAGTTTGTAAATAGTTGTGTTCGATCGAATCAAAAGGCAACGACTAGATCAGCTCCATGTGCATTGCCAGAAGGTACTTATTGCGATTCTGCCCTCCACAATTATCAGACGTTTTTCGACCATGCTGCACTTGATCTGAAAATTAGCAATTAATTACATTATGTATAGCAAACTTTTCAAAAAGTGTGTGTATTCACCATCTAAAAACTTCTTGAGACACGGGCCTATTTCGGAGCTGCCACGTCCACCGTCTATCTCGCTCCAAACAAAACAATATCCAGTTTTGTCGTTTTCAACGTAAAAAGTCAAGTTGTAGAAACACAGTTTCCTTTTGTAGTAAAATTGAATTTCGTCGGCATAGGGTATTTGGAGAACAGATTGCAAATCCATTGTAGCTAGTAGCGTTGAATCCGATTTGGCTGCTTCTACGTCACGATGCATGGCCGCACGACAAAGGTCTTTTCGGCGAATGTGGCTTTCATGTTCTTCTTTAACTTTTTCATATTCAGGATCTGTCGAAGGCGTATTCGCGAATTTGCAACAATTTGAACACTTGCCTTTTTTTGGCACATGAAACGAAATATTGTAGTTCTGACAGAAAATTTTCTGATACAATGGCAAGGACACCTTCACGTTTGGGTTTGCTTCCATTAATAGACGATGCATTTTTGAAATACTGAGCTTCAGGTCTTCTAAGCTTCAGGTTCTCCGACAATAATGAGACGGGGCTTTTGGGAAAGACTCAATATGGCTGCGTATTGCTGTCAAAACTTCTGGTTTCGTTTTATTCGCCGGAGCATGTGATCCTCTCACATCTTTATGGTGAAAAGATTTGGCTTCATCCGCGTGTTCGTGCGCATGTATGACTCTTTCAAAATTGATGTCCAGAGTTTTTAGGAAAAAGTCCTTACAAACTTTGACTTTTTGTCCACTGATGGGCATGAAGTAAAAATAGCTGTACTGCTTTTGAGACGACGATTCTGTCGATTGATGTACTTTTCTGGTACATTTAGCTTTGAATTTGTCCGTGAATCGTAAACGGAACTCTTTTTTAGCTTTATAGTTCTCGCCATGGTTCCAAAAACTGTCGAAGAACCTTTGGCGGCTATCGCCATCGAATTTGCAACACAAATATCCACTTTTGTCGTCTTGGTGCGGATTTACTATGGGCTTAACTTGCTTGGCGGCTTAACTTTTTCCGGTGTGACTGGTGTATGGCTTTCCTGAATTCCTAGCCATTTTGATTGTTTTACGTTTGTGCTTCTTGGGATTTCTTTGCCGCCAACGGGTTCCAGGTTTTTCGGTTCCCTGAATAAAATTGAGATTTCAGCTAATAATACCTATATGTCAGAAAACGCTACTCACTGCCGTATCATTAGCATCTTCGTTTTTAGTCGTATCGACCGCTGATTCGACGTCTGTCGATTCGGCATCAGTTGATAGTTCGGCATCAGATGATAATTCCTCCGTTTCTGAGAAGTTAAACTCCGCAATACGTTCTTCGGCAGATTTTTTAGACATAGTTTATATTGGAATAAATTAAATTCTGAAAATTATTTAGTGAAAGCGATTAATAATTAGTCAGTAATAGCAGTGATTTTGTGATATAGACGTTTTTGCCACACCGTTTATTTAATACAAACAGATGAGAAATATATATATATATATGGCGTAGAATACGCCATCCGATAAGACAGAAAACATACATACCAATAAATGATAAATAACATTAGCAAATGAATTTATTTATTATTTTAATTTACTAAACGTCAACTGTCAGCTGCTGTCAAACAGCATCAAGCAGCATTGTTATTTTGCTTACTTGGCAGCACTTTCATTTAACATAAAAATGTATGAATTAATTTTTTCATATATTTTTTATAATTATATATCCATGTTAAATTCAAATTCACATTTAACATTTTGTTTCACTTAAATACATAAGTAAGTATACGAAATTTCAATATTTCATCAATCAAAACAACAGCCGAAGGTTTGTGTCCACACTGAAACAGCAGCATAGTTTGTGTTCACGCTTCAAACTCAAACACTCAACCAAACACCACACATATTTTTGAGTGTATGTGTTTAAACAATTTTCATTTGAGAAATTTAAATATTAGGAAGATATCAACCAATATGAAATGTATATCAAACGAAAGATAACATCTTCATTTACCTACAAAAAAATTTTTAAAAAAAGTTATCTCGCCGTTTCCTCATAATCAATGAAATAAAGATTACAACAATAACAATCTGACATGACTCCCTATACCGTAAGGTAAGACGTATTCTACGCCAAAAACACACACTGATGTAGCGGCAGCGAATAGTTGGCTTGTGTGGGTGCGGAGCACTCTCAGAGCGTGGATATACGTATATACTAATGAGGTAGAAGAGAGCAACGAAAATTGTGTGAACGTGTGTAGCGTATGTACGAACATAACAATGTATGTCTGTTGTGTGTGTTGCTGTGCATTCTCCTTGTGTTTTGTGGGAATAAAACAAAAAGTATTAAGCAAGAAAATAATGATACTTGCCTTTAAATATTTTTAAGTATTAATATCATTTAATTGAATTGATTATGATTTTATTATTGTGAAAGGTAAGTCAAAAAAAATGTGGGTGCGGACCACTCTCACATAAAAGAGATTAATGACGTATTATACGTATATAAAAATGAGATAGCAAGAGAGCAAGGAAAATTGTGTGAACTTGTGTAGCGTATGTACGAACATAACAACGTATGTATGTACATGTGTATGTTGCTTTGCATTCTCTTTGTGTTTTGTGGGAATAAAACAAAAAGTATTAAACCAGAAATAATAAATAATTTTAAGTATTAATATTATTTAAATGTAACGTCATCATTTGATTGAACGCTGTTTTTTATTTTCCAATGTAACATTTACTAATGTGTTCATAGAAATCGAACAGCTACCGTGGAACAAACAGGTGTTAACACATCGCCCGTTAGTTCGAACACTCATTGGATTATGAAATGAGAATCTGCTGCTCTTTTGCTTCTCCTTGGTTGTCTCTCACGTTTTTGTTTTCAGAAGGTTTTAACTATGCCTTGGATATCACTGTGTGTCATCCGTCATTATCTGTAGACGCTCGGGCAGAAAAGGGGATTTACGTTGTTGCCCTTTCCAGTTTATTTCCACGAAATCGTTTCTCACTTTGGTAGCACACATAAATATGAGCGAAACACATACCCAAAAACCAAAGCAACATCACAAACCATTTAACCGTCCGAGCGTTTGTTTATTCTGTTTTCACTGGTGAAGCGTTTTTGATATCCTCTGTCCGATGAACCATTGACGACTGAATACATGAAATTAAAACGCAATACAGCAGCCAAAATAAGAAACACTGACTTCATCTGCAATTTGCACAAACATTCAGGAATCACTCACTGAGAGAATAATGCAAAAATGCAGATACACACTTACAAGATATGCACACTCGTTGCCCCTCTTTTATTCTCTTGCTCTCGAGAGAGCATAAGCAGTGCAACAAACACGGCTGTATTTATATCACAAACACAAATATATTTGGGTCGCAAACACATATGTTATAAGATATTAATCATTGTGTCTGAAACATGTAATGTTGAATAGCAATCACAAAGTATATTATATTTGGGACAAGCTCAAAACACATGTTATATTTGAATCAAAACAACAAAAACTACAGATTTTTCAGTGTGTAGCAAAGCCGTAGTGGAATGCTGTCGAATGTAGCCATTTACTACATACTTGGAGTCGAAGATGTGAAGGAAAATGGTATCTAAAAACAGTTGCTCAATCTCCAAGTAGTATAACCGCTGCTAAAATAACGAGGTACAAATTTCACCGAATATATATAAACTAAGGTTTTTTGTTGTAAATTATGAATAGAAGGTTGACAAATCCGCTAACTAAAGAGTATTCTGGAAATACTAGCATCCATGTTTATAACGAGAAGTTAGCAAGACACATATTTTTTGAGATACTTGTGATTTTTTTACTCAATTGTAAAGAAGACATATTCCCATTAAGTATGGTATAAAATGTCCGCCAAATGGCCCCCACGTCTCTGATGACAGGACATTACTCTTTTAATAACATTTGCCACGACTTTTTCAGAGAGATGTGGCTGTATCTCACCTATGACAGGTTGGATGTCGGATTTGAGGGCAGGAATTATTTCTAATTTATTCGCATAAACCCGAGATTTCACAAAACCCTAAAGAAATGAATCGCACGGCATTAAATCGCATGGTCTTGGTGGCCCGTTGACATCGGAATTTCTTGAGATAATTTGTTCTGGAAATCGTTGCTGCAATTAATCGATTGTTTCTTGAGCGGTGTGGCAGGTGGCGCCGTCTTACTGAAACCACATGTTGTTCAGATCCCTGCCATCCAGTTGGCGCCACATGAACTCCGTTATCAAGTTCCTGTAACGAATACCATTCACAGTCACTGCAATTTCGGCATCATCTTCAAAAAAGTAAAGCCCAATCACGTCGCCGGACCAAAATCCGCACCAGGCAATGGGTGCAAATGTTTCTCGTGAATTCCGTGAGGATTTTCTGAGCCCCAAATTCGAAAATTTTATGTATTCACGAAACCATTCAGATGGGAATGCGCTTCATCGGAAAAGATGACTCCACTACCCATTGAACGAATTGCCGGCGCTTTCCATGGTCTGCTGGTTTGAGCTCGTGAAATTTGTACGCATGAAGATGGAGGTCTTTTGTCAAAATTCGCTGTGTTGAAACGATGCCGAATTGATGTTCTCGGGTTATCAGCGACACTCTCATTTACAATGTCTCTTCAAGACACCGACCTGTACGTTGACGCCCAGGAGTCTTACTGTCGAGAACCGACCTAGTTTCTTCACTCTTGGCCACTCTTCCACATTAGGTTCACTTTTTCGACTGAAAATTCTTCGAAGTTTACGAGTGGTCTCAGCATAACTTTCCAAATTTTTGTAATAAGTTTTCACAATTATAACGCGTTACTCTTTAGAAAAGCGCTGCATTTTTAATAATCGTAATAAACATATGTGATAGTTGTCAAATTCCAGAGTTGCCACTTGCACACTACATGGTACTAAATTTATAACAAAGAAAATAGAACAATACAGAGTCAGTCGTTGTTCGACACTCGGAATAAACAGACTAAAACTCAGAAGAGGGATAAAGTTCGCCTTCAAAAAGATTTGTTTTCTCTTAGCAACACATTCGTACAAAAACACACTAAGGCTGTTTTTTTATTTCATTAAGCTATTGCCACTTACGACTTTTCAAATAAAACGATCCACACTTAAAACCACGAAATGTGGCAACATTTACTCTAATGGGTGAAAAAAATGCGTTACGGCAACGCGTTCGTAGCAAGTGCTAACAAATCGATGGTAGCAGCAGATGTTGTTTTAGTTGTAAGCAGCAACAACTGATTTGGGTGAAAAAAAATGCGATTCGGCAACGGGTTCGTAGCAAGTGCTAGCAAATAGGTGGTAGCAGCAGATGTTGTTTTAGTTGTAAGCAGCAACAACTGATATTTTATTTTCGTTCATTCATTTCGTTCGATTTTGACAAGTGAAACATTTCCCCGCGTTGTTGTGAACAATTTAATTCCAATTTTGTTTTCAATCGTAAATAAAAATCTATTCTTCAAATTTAGAGATATAAAGGTATACGTAGTCTACCATTAAATAAAATAATTTTAATGAACTTAAAATATGTAAGCAATTTGGCAAATTTCTGTTTTTTATCTACTACAGCATTCGCACTGGCATCGATTTTCTTGATTTTGTCACTTTTGTTGTTGTTTTCTTATTTGTATAGGAATCAGGAAAAATGCTTGATTTGCTTTATGCAACCCTGTTTTATCTCACACTACGAACGAATAGTACGTTTGTTTACAACCATTTCAATCACGGCCAAAGACGATTTAAAATTAGGCGACCAGAAGATGCGCGCAACTTTTCAACCCTGGTAAAAGAGAACCAAAAAGTACTAGGAGTTCACTCAAACGCATTTCTCTCTCGCGTCATATCTAGCTTATTTCATACTTTTTGCATAGTTTATCTAATTTTACTTCAACATGGTTGGAATTTGTAGAGTTATGTATATACAATAACACTATCAAAAAGCTGCTCGTGTATTGAAATATTCAATGAAGAGAGTAACAGAGAGAGTAGAAAAGTACTAGGGTTTCACTCGTTTTGTTTGTTGGCATTTGAGCGAAGAGAAATTTTGACTGTCTACTTGTACATCGTTTTTGTCACGGCGCATCGATGTGGTGGTACCACTAGAATACCCGACTTATTTATTTATCACATTTCTTAAGTATTTATTGTTCCTCACTCATATTTTTGATGTGTTAACATCTATACGCGCGCCTCTAGGGCAAAAAACTACAGTTTCAACACATACGCAAGTGTTACGTATGGAAGAGTAAATCATCGTTTGTTTGTTCGTTGCTTGGCAGTTGGTATTGAAAGTGATTATTGGGCGATTTTCATATAATTTTCCCACGCGATTTTCTCCGGAAAATCATAGCCGATTTTATTAATTTTTGGATTAAAAAGCTAGTGAGGGTTTCGACGAAGAGTTTAGGCCAAAAATTAAGGCGATCCGATATCGGCGAGCCGAGATTTAAGTGTTTTAATTTGTTGTGAGTCCGATCACAGGGGAGATGTGTAAACATCTAGTAATGAAGTTGGAAGTACTTATGCTTTTAGTATATTTTTTTAATTAATCAATTAAAAGTATCAAAACTTTCAATATTGTAAATACATAGGAATTTTCTGGCTTTTGTTTGTTTTATTTAACTTATTTTGTTAGTAAATGGGCACACTGCAGTATATATGTACTGCATTAAAAATTACAGTAAGCAGTAAATTTACTGATTACTGAAAAAATTCAGTAAATTTTTACTGATAATGAAATTTAATTTGCATTACCAGTAAAATCATAGGGCCGTATTCATAATAATCAGTAATCGGGCATTACTGATTACTGAAAATTCAATGCACCTCTTCGTAACCATGTAGGCACTTTATAAAAATTGCTGAAAAAATTTTTAGTAATCATTAAAAATTTACTAGTTAAAGAATTCTTTTTACTGAAATTTTAGTAGTACTACAAAGTCCCATCTATTGTAAATGCCTTAAGTACAAATAGTTAATATTGGCTTATGGTAACTAAAATAAGATACATAATTAAATTTTTGACTCGATTGTATTTAAAAATCTATGGAAAACTGCATCTATAGTAGTGGATTTGTTAGCTGTGGGGGTTTGTGGAGAATTGCTCATATGCAAGTGGAAAACGTCAAATAAAAATTTTGATAAAGCTTGCGACTGTGGGTTTGCACAATTTGTATTAAAATCTCCACCCATAATAATTGGCATGAGATGGAGGTTGTTACCCAATTGTCGTGCACCAGTTTCAGTGTAAGGCAACAGTACGTAATGAAGATATGTTATAATCTTAATTTATATTGGAATCTAATAGAAATTTTATTAGAATTAACATTACCTCCATTCAGCTTTGACACACTTTGTGTTGTTTTGTGTTCTGAGTTATAATTTTTTTGGTGTTTTGTAAAATATTTTATTATTTTGTATTTGTTGCGGTTGACAAGTTATTAATGGTTTTCGAAAATTAGTAGCTAATATTGCACAATAGATGGTGCTTATATGCAGCTCTTAAGTATGAATGACAATCTCAAAGAAGAAGAACACTTTTACTTTTTAGTTTTCCTTATATTTGACAAGTTTAGTTTTGAGTTTTCCTTATTTTGCTTTGTTTTAGTACATTTTTTATTAAAAGTGCAAAAAATCTTTTTAAAAGTTATTAAAATTAAATGTTTTTGTATTCATTTTATTTATTTGTTTTCATTTGCCTACGATAACATAATGTACGACAATTAGTAAAAATTAGTCGCTACTAAGGGCTAGCACAAGTGCATGTTTCGGTTCATTTAATTCATCGTGCAAAATGTTATGCTGTGTGTGTAAGGCCGACGCCAGCAGCGGTTCGAGCCATGCCATGTCTACACGTAAACCCACTCATAGTAGTCATTGCGACGCAACCGTCGAGTCATACGATGCTATTACTACCCAATGATTGGGTTGAACTGTGTTGTGATACGTGTTGTACTACCAGCAATCTATGTATGTTGATTTACTTTAGCAACATAAAAAAGGAATTCATTTCAAATATAAAAAAGAAACAATTAAGTAAGGAAAAGGTAATTTTTTAAGAAAATTTACTTTTTTTATAAAAAGCTGATTATTTAGGAATAGGAATGTTTTTTAAGAAAAGATAATTTTTAAGAAAAAGTACTTTTGTTAAGTAAAAATACTTTTTTAAAGAAAATGTACATATTTTAAGAAAACAAGTGAAAAATAATTAATTGCGATAATTTAAACATCAATATTCTCCATTTTCTCTTTTTTTAATTACAATCGTGCGCACACAAATCAAACGTTAGAATAACATAAATTCAGTGTGGGCGACAAAACGTCATCCATACAGTCTTGGATGAGTGGTCGTATGTACCATGCAACACTCAAGTAAAACGATTCATGTTCGAACACGTTGGATTGATTTACTTGAGTCGAACGTAACATTGTCGTCGAAGTCCTATGTATACCAAGTAGTAACAACATGCATGACATGACAATGCATTAGTGTCACACAAATCACAACTCAATCAATTCATCTCGCGCTAGCCTCTAGTCGCTACGATTGGTTAACTATTACATCGCACATCTTACTCTAAATTTGTGATTGCATTGTGAAAAAGATTTTTACCCCCAGCCAGTGTTGCAAGAAGTGACGATTTATCGTCATTTTGACGATTTTTAGTCACAAAAACATAAAATGACGATTTCAGCTTCTGGAATGACGATTTTTAGTCTATTCCAAAATTGAAATTGTTGGTAATGCAAGAGCGACAGCTACATATGTATATACTATATTTAAACATAAACTTAACCCATCAAGGGATATTGGGTAGAAAAACTCCCCACATATGGAACCATTTATGAAATAATAGAATTATCGAGATTACATTTTTGTAGACGGGCTGGGGAAGTATAGAACTGTTAAAAACTTACGATATTAATGTATAAAACATACCGTGTCAATAATATACATACATATGTATGTAAATACCCTAAATATTATCTGTGTGACGTTTAATCAAATTCACACAATTGAATCGGGGGTCAGCCAATTAGGGGTTAATGAAAATTATTCATGAAGGACAAAAACTGCATCGACTCTTCTTTTTTACCCTATAAAATATAAATGTACAATTCCTGTTCACATTTCTTTCAGAAATCTCCAGTGTTGTTTTATTTTTGTATTAAGCCGCCAACATTCTGCGTCTTGACGCCAGGGAAATAAAAAGAATTCTAATTTTTGTCGTTTACGCCAGAAGCGACGTCAAATGCCAGCTTTTGTTTTTCTTCCATAAGAATACGTGTACAAATTTGTACCGCCTACGTTATCGCTCTGATTGTGTTCGTACACATATTTGTCAACTCTGTTCGTTGGTTGTTTGACCAATAGTTGAAGAGATTTCGGAATAGAGTTTAAATAAAGATATATGAATTTTAAAAATATTACTATAACATATTGATTTAATTGCTTTGTTTTACTGTTTTCCCCCCACAAAAATATTGATATTTGGTACAGCAATTGCAGATTTGAATGTTGACGATTTTTTGACGATTTCGAAAAATTTTTTTGACGATTTCTGCACCTCCAATTTGACGATTTGTGACCGACTTTATCTGGCAACACTGCCCCCAGCGTATAGATGTTTACACATCAAAAAGTGTTTTATGTTGATCTTCGGTTTTGTCTTATGCATAGCAAAGAGAATAGTGACGTGGTTATACGTACATATATAAAAATGAGATAGCAAGCCAGCAACGTATGTAGCTTATTTACAAAAATAACAATGTATGTATGTACATTTGTCTGTTGCTTTGCATTCTCTTTGTTTTTTGTGGGTTTAAAATAAAATAAATAAAAAGTATTAAGGAAGAAAATAATGAAATCATTAGCACTTCTGTTTAATTTTATTCATTTTGTTTTATTATAGTGAAAGGTAAGTCCAATAAAATGTGGGTGCGGAGCACTCTCAGAGCAAAGAGAGTAATGACGTATTATACGTTTTTAAAAATGAGATATCAAGAGAGAGAGCAACATGTGCTTGCACTGGGTCTTTAAATAATTTTAAGTATTAATATTATTTAACTGTAACGTCATCATATGATTGAACGCTGTTTTATATTTTCCAATGTAACATTTACGAATGTGTTCATAGAAATCGAACAGGTACCGTGTAGCAAAAAGGTGTTAACACATCGCCCGTGAGTTCGAACACTCATTGGATTTTTTTATACTTTTTTGTTTACTTTTATTCCTGGAATACATTTCTACTGAATTTGATTGTCGAAAAATACCAGACAAAGCAAAATGCGTACTGTTGTCGGATTGGTGTGTTTGTTGTCATAGTAATACTACCTCGTCAAAGCGCCTTGATATTCAATCCCATCAGGAAAAATCCCAATGCGAACCAGAGAACCAAGCCGACCCAAAATTATCGGCGGCGGCGGCTCGTGATTCTAATGGCTATCGGCGGCGGCTTCTGGCGATTTTGACCGGCGGCGGCTGCATTTTCGGCTCAATTTTTTTTATTGATGGTTTGGTAGCCTTTACTTATTACACCTAATATTGTATTTTACTTAGTATTCATTATTATTTATAGCCTAATTCAACACCTAATGCACTGATGCCAATGTGAGTATAGGCTAAACCACTTGAGTGTTGTTTGTATATATGGAAGAAATAAATTGAACTTACTGGCTTTCTCTTATTGTATGCTGAATTCATTGACATAATTTTAAAGAAATTGTATATATTTCCAGTTTTGACTTTGTATTTATAACAAAATAAACCATAATTTAGTTTATAACCTGTAGTATTATTTAAATTTTTGTTTTTGTTGTCTTTACACTAATTTCTTTGTCAAAATTAATTGTTAGAACTTTAATTTATCTAAAATTTTCAAATTACGATTATACCCATGTTAATCGAGGTTTCGAAGTTTTTGATATTTCAACCTACCAACCATGTTTTGCGCTTCAAAAATCAGTGTTGAAATCACGTCACGTAAACTGAGAAATATCGGTATACATGATAATAGCTGTATAATAAGTAAGGCAATGTCTTTAGAAAATCTGATTATTCTTGCTTCAGTGTTTCTTTTCTCAAATTCACCTGCATTTTGATTTTGTATTTTAAATATCATTTATTTCAGTCAATGTAAATACAATTCCTTACGGACTATGATTAGAAGTAAAAATGTAAAATATGTGCATTAATTAACTATAAATTATTTTAAAATTGAAGCCAGAAATAATTTAAAGCTTTCTTTTGATGAGCAAAATTCTACCTGAGGTTTGTAAATGTACTTTTAAATTGAAGTTAGAAGCATTTAGCTGAAGCATTTGGAGTTAGAAGATGTGAATTGTGTGGTAAGCGAATAGTAAGTGCAAAATTAGTACGATGCTGTGGAACATTAAAAATATCAACATATATAAGACATCTTGGAGGGGCATGAAATGGAATTAGAGACAGTGGCGGATGCATACCGTTATTTGTTAAATCAAAAACTACTGAAGGTAATTTTCTCAATGGTCGGTTAACTTTTATCGTAACGATAAAGTACCGGTTAGAAGAATTTAATTTTTTCAATGTATACTTAATATTTTTCCGGTCGATAACGTTAACCCTGAGTTATAACTCCGGTTAGTAGTTTATCGGAACGATAAATGTAAACAGCTGACAACAGCTGTTTTGTTTCCATGTTGTTATAATTAAGTATTTGGTTTTCTAAACTTGACTTGCGTTCTTCCACCGTAAATATCTGATATCTTACAGTGCTGACAACTATTGTCATACATTTCATCAGAGTTGTCAGCGTAACACATGTAACATCCTGTTAAATTAACCAGGGTATGAGAAAATTAAAAACCTTAATAAGCAGTATATCATTTCTGTTAATTAAAGCACCAATTTGTAAGCAGACACTTTAACCGGACATTGCGAAAATGGCCCTAAAACCGATTGGAATTTTCTGCGATAGCCCAAAGTCAGCAAATTTAACCAGAAACACTTAGATCTACATGTATGGTGTACGTGTCACTAAGGTAAATGATCAGAGAGCAAATTTAACAAATGTCCACGACTTTGACACAAAAGAAATTCGAAATAAAACCAAAATGTCTGTTTTTGTTACAATTTCCGTTATTAAATAAAATTAATAGGAAAATTTAAAATTTCTGACATCAGACATGAATTGTTTGCATGGAGTTGCAGCATTTTTGTTTATTTGTATTTTATCCATTCATATCGCAAAATGAAACGCCAGTAAGGTCAATTTATCTAATTTTCAATTCATTTTTTTAAATTTTAATTGCAAATGATATTGCTAAAAATTTGATGACAATTGAGAACGTACAAGCGTTTATCAATCGGTGTCGCAGGCCTAAAAAATTTATAGTAAATAAATTTATAATCGAAACCGTAATTAATTACACTGCATTTACTGCATACTTCTTAAAGTCTTTTTATGAGCACACATAACTACATGACATGATATGTATATTTGAAAAAATATTTAAAATCAATTTTAATTTCGTGCAAAGCTTGAACAAATTAATATCATTTTGAAAATTTGACATATTTTTAAATAATCTGGCAGCTGTTCGTTTTCGAGCATACACAAATTATTTCGCGATTACCAACCACAGGAGAATCATGTTAAATAAAATGAAATTTTTTATTCCATTCCAGTTTATTAAATAACGAGGCTAATTTTCCATTTTCTCACATTCTTTAATTATACCCTCACCCATAGGGATGGGGGTACATAGATTTAATACCAAAAAAATGTAACACATAGACGGAGCCATATAAGACCCTCATGCCTTGTTCACGCTGCCGTGAAATTGAAGTCTTTCGCAATTTGAGCCGAAATTGAATTGAAATTTTTTAATTTCGTATATATTTTGACAACTACGAAATTGAGATATTTACGACAATTTCGTTGAAATTGTCGTATACAACGCTGTTTATACTCAGCAAAATTAACTTGGTACTCTTTTTTGCACACATGCAAGAGAACGAAGCCGATAGAAAATTCTCTGGTATGCCGCCGTCGTAGATATTTTTTTTAAATTCACGCCGCCGTCTTTAAAGCATGCTTCGACTTAAAATTTTAGCCGATATTATCAATTAAGCTGCATTTAAAGACCCGAATTACTTAAAAAAAAATGTCTAAATTTTTTACACAACCAACGAGATGAACCTAAAGGTAACGTCTGCCGAAAAATTACATTTAATAAAAACGCAGTTGCCGTCTTCGATTAATTTTTTTGTTGCTCCAACGCCGTCGATAATTATGAGTCGGCTTCGTTCACCGAACACGTGGTTACTAAAATTACAACAAAAAACAAAACAATTGTATGCCGCCTCATTCATCAGATTGAAATTTTAAGTTTACATCGAAATAGGCTAGTGAAAATAAACTATAAACCGTGGTGAATCAGTGATTCATGTTAAAGTTCACGTACCATTAATTTATTTTATTGTTTTCATTCATTTCCTAACATAATTTTGGATATTGTGCCCAGGCACTAAACTTTTACTGATGGGAATATTTGTAAACAAACAGTTGTCATTTTGCTCAAACCCAGTGTGAACGATTTCAATTTCGTTCGACAATTTCAATCTAAAATTGCCAAATTCGTGGCAGCGTGAACAAGGCATTAGTATCTTTGGACGAAATTCGTTTTCGGGCTTTTTAAGATGTTTGAGCCATGTCTGTCCGTCTGGTCAACACGATAACTGCCGTAAATTTTTACCGACCACCCCGAAATTTTGTCAGTGACTATTATTTGTCAATATGGCAAAAATTCAAGACCTGGGGCAGGCAAAAAAAATTTTTTTAAAAATAAACCAAAATTAAAGAAAAGGTAAAGAATGAGAGAACATGGAAAAGTAACCATCGCAGGGACCTATGTTGCTCGTACCGTGTGGTAGAACTTTTGAAAAATCGTTAAATTTATATTGCACTAAGTCGCCCGGCAGGGGGGTTAAAATTCCCTCTGTACTTTAAGTCGATGTGTGGCAAAATCGGAAAAATCACTCCGTACTTTTTAAATAAAAATTTTTTTTCTGGATGGTTACCATAACCAATCTCATGGTTACTGTACGCACAAAAGTGGATTTATATGGACTTACAGACATCCCACGAAAAGAAGAATGACACCACGGAATTCGTGACACAAATACCTTTCGTTGAAGTACCCACACTAATCCATAGCCAAATGTCCCTGGGTGTGACGGTTTTTTGGACCCTGTGGGCCCCATAGGTCCGTGCGACGGCTAGTTTTCAATTTTCTCACATTCTTTAATATTTCTTTAATTTGGTTTTTTTTTTTAAAAATTTTTTTGCCTGCCCCTGGTCCTGAACATAGAATAACACATACTATAGAAGAACTTATTCTCTCATCTGACGTTTCATTTCACACTCTCTCGGTAGGTCTGTGGAAATGTTTACATACACCAGGTGGAGTTACAAAATATGTTCACTTAACTTGTTCCTGCCGTTTTGGTGTAGAACTGAAAAATTTAAATGTATTTTGCACTTTTTTGTTGACTTTTAACGTTGGTATTCATTTGTATTGTATTTAACACAACTAGTTTGCCACAAAAACACGAAATTCGGGTGTAGTTCCTTTGTGGATCGCTGTATACTATTGCCACCATCTGGTATTATTGAACCCATATTTTCCACCCTCCACTGTGTAATTTCCATCGTACCTATGACGTTTAATTTATTGAGCGAATAAAACCTTCTACGTATGTGTTATTCTATGGTCCTGAACTTCAGCCGTCAATATTGAGTTTGGGATTGAAAATGGGCGTTTTGGCCACGCTCCTGGTACCTCCCATACAAATCGACACATTTAGCACAAAATCATATTTCTCTCAAACCTTTCTTCTGGTAGATGTGATTAGCTTCAACTCACACACTGGGTAATAGTCTGT
This sequence comes from Phaonia tiefii, assembly GCA_963931995.1. Classification (NCBI taxonomy): domain Eukaryota; kingdom Metazoa; phylum Arthropoda; class Insecta; order Diptera; family Muscidae; genus Phaonia; species Phaonia tiefii. The sequence goes on along the minus strand of OZ008369.1, from coordinate 157,499,465 downwards.
AAATGACTACTCAACTGGAGGAAATGGGCGAGATTGTCACGCCCATTGTGGTACCTCCCATACAAAAGTTGTTTGGCTGTCTGGGTGTTCGGCACGAGAAGTCCCGCAAAACCGAACCAATCTCTATGAAAGTTTGTACTAGTCAATATTTAGTCAAATAAAACTATCCTATAGAAAATAAGCTATTTTGCCACACCCATTCTGGTACCTCCCATATAAACGTTGTGCGGATGACCGGTTGATCGATACGATAAGTCTCGTAAACTACAACCTATCTTAATAAAATTCGGTACTAGGCAATATTTTGCTAAAAGCTACTGTGTAAGTAATAACTGACTATTTTGCCATGCCCAGTTTCGTACCTCCCATACAAAAGTTGGTCGTATTTGCGGTTTGCCGACTCGATATCTCCAATAACTCATAACCGATCTTAATAAAATTGTGTACTGATCAACATTTTGGCAACAACTTGCCATGCCCATTTTTGTACCTCGCATATAAATATTGGGGAAAACTAACTAATTTGGGTATTCAACAATATTTAGCGCAATGTCAATCTGCTATTTAATATGGTCACTTTTGAGTATGGGTGTTTTTTATTTAACAGAACTCGCACGCAATGGATGACTTAGGGCGAGATTAAGTCGGTTCACACGACTGAAACTTATGTACTGGTAATTTGGTGTATTTTTAATTTGTTTTGCCTGTCCCGGGTCCTTAATTTCAGCCACCCCTTTTTCTAACAATTTAATAATTTTTACATGTTTATTTCGGACAATTTTGTTTTGAGAGGATATACATTCATACACCTACTAACCTTTACTTTTTTAATTTTACTTTCTGTAGTTTGAAGCCAACCATTTTTTGTAATCTAAACAATTTATCCACGGTGATACTATGGTCTCATGGTAGAATAAGTAAGGTAAACTCGTTGTCTAAACTTCAAAGTTTATCCTTAATTTTAAGCATTTTTTATGAATTATAATGTATTAAAGTGAATTTCAAATATGAATTTATAATGTTATATTATGAAAGAAAATGAGTTGTAACTTATGAATTGTATTTAAATTATATTAGTTATGAAGTACTCTGTACTGCTGAATTGTGTAGAGTACCTAATTTGAATTGTGAATTTTGCTGAAAAGAAGACGACATGAAATTTGATATTAAGTGGTCGACCACAATCTCGCCACTTATTTGCAAACCCCAATTGGTGAGCAACACAACGCCCAATAAATACAAACATCTTGAATTTTTCTAATTCATTTGGTTTTTTTCCCCATTTTTCCTTTTACCTCGCATTCGATTGTATAATTTCTCGTCTGCTTGAGAAATTACACAATCGAAATCCAATTCCTTAGCACAGCGAACACACCGGCTAACTGAGGAATTTGCCCTAACCACTAGCTAAACTCTCTTTAAAATACAGTCCACTAGATATCATCCCAGTTACGTTGGCAAGTAACGAAAATCAAGAGATTAACCAAATTAATCTCTCCCGCTAGAGTCTACACTCGTCAGAAAGTTGATTTGAACTTTTTTCTTGCTTAGGTGTTTTCTCTTTTTTCAAATTCACATTTATTTTGTTTTTGTATTTTTTTGTTTACTTTTACTGTAGATACACACATGTAGAATATTTGACAGATTAGGAACATCAAACAAAAACAAAATGCCTGTTTTTCATTCCTAAAATTACAACTGCGTTTACCTTACTTGTTTTACCATGTGTCATCTAGTACATTAAACATAACGGATTTCGATTACTACAATTGCGTCAAATTGATCAGCGTTGTCAATATTTGCACTTTAAGTACCTAGTTGCATTAAAAGCACAAAGTTGAATGCGTGGTTTGTCAAATCGGCTCAGCCGAAAATATCGGCGCAACGGAAGTCGTCGGCGGCGTTTTTTAAGCCGAAAGTGACGGCGGCGGTTTTTGAGCCGATGGGAGCCGACTGAATCGGCGGCGGCGCAGGTCATTGAAAAACGGCGGCGGCGGCGGCGCACGGCTCGATTTTCGGTCGGCTTGGTTCTCTGATGCGAACACTTCGGATTTAGTTAGGACATTTGATACGAAATCGGGAAAATATTTTGTAGGGCGAATGAGCTATAAGATAACTTTTTGTTGCCATTTCTTGTAATTGAAAATGTGGCAACATTGTCAGTGCTCAAGTCGGAATTTAAGTGGGAAATTGAAATGCCACTTAATATCGCTTTGCTGTCCCGTACTTTTAACTTTAATTAACCTGAGGGGTAAAAAAACACACTTATTCTGTAATACTGATGTCGACCATCGACATCAGACATGTAAGATCGTGGTGCCAGAACATCGGTGTGGAATCTAGTGGTATAAGGCGTACAATGTAAAACGTATTTTAGATAAGTGTTTGACGGATTTGGATTTCTTCAATATTTTATAAATGGTATTCCAGACGTTAATTTGCAGAACACAGCCAGGTTATGGTGTTTTGTGTCATAACCGGATATGCTGCAAGCCTTTTGCAATGTGGAGTTTCTGTTCCAATATCAACCAAGCGCAAGAATGATTTAAATTAAACGACCAGAAATGATATGAAGTGATTTAATTGCAGCAGTAAGGGGCATACTGCCGCAAAGAGAGAATGTACCTTGTTTTGCGTGTGGCGAATTGGGTCATTTAGCGAAAGATTGCAGCTTGTACAAGCCCAGTGTGCACAAAAACGGATGCGGATGCGTTATGGACCCGTTACGGATCCGTAATAGACTTAAAAAAAGGAATCAGTGCAATCACGAATTTACGGATCCGTGCGGACCCGTTTCTGATTCGTAAAAAATTTAAAAAAGGAATCTGTGTAGTCGCGAATTTACGGATCCGTAAAAATTTTAAAACGGAATCAGTGTAATCGCGAGTTTACGGATCCGTAAAAAAGTTAGAAAAGGAATCAGTGTAACCGCGAATTGAATAATCCATTTCAATACCGATTTGTTTCCGTAAAAAAGTAAGAAAATGAATCAGTGTAGTCGCTAATTGAGTTTTTTTAAGAAAAGGTCATTTTGTGGGACCCAGAAAAATCAGTTTTTAATAATTTTTTTTCGTAAATTACAACTCAATTGAAATCTATTTTTTGAGAATAGGATTAAAGTATTGAAAATCAAATTTAATTTCATGTCATTTATTATACAAAATTGTAACTTTAAAGCATATTGGCCAATTAAACAAGTACAATATGCCACTTATGTAAAATACTACTCAACAAAATGTGAAATTATAATATTTAAATTATAATAATTCTATTTAATATTAATAATAAAAAAAAATAATTACACAAATACATGAATAGGCTGTTAATTTATTAGGCTGTTAATTTATTTTTTTTGTAATCAAAATTTTATTTTACTTTTACTTTTATATTTTTACTTTTATATTTTAATTTTAAATGAACTGAATTTTTTTTGCATTTTACTTTAATTTAATACGAAATGACTGAATTTATATAATAATAGTACAAAAATTAAAATTAAAAAAAAAAATTTAAACTACAAATTTATTACAAACCGTTTTATTAAAAAACACGGGTCCGCAACGGATCCGAATATGAAGTCCGAAACGGATCCCAAATACGGACAAAGAATCCGTTTTTGGGTCCGTTCTTTTGGGAGGAATTTCTCCCGCTTGCGGATCCGAAACTGATCCGTAACGGATTCCGCTACGGATACGATTTACTAAAATACACGGGTCCGCAACGGATCCTAATATGATGTCCGTAACGGATCCGAAAAACGGACATAAAATTCGTTTTTGGATCCGTTTTTGTGGGTGGAATTTTTCCCGCTTGCGGATCCGTAACTGATTCCGTTACGGATAGAAAGTACAAAGAAGTGGACCGTTACGGATCCGAAACGGATCCGTTTGGCACACTGGGAGAAAACAAAAATGGACAACGATGCAAATTAATATGTAAGATATTTAGGGATTATTTTAACAACAGAATATAACAAACTATTTTCTTATTATTTAGAATGCCAAATAGATTCGGGTAGCCCCATCAGTATAATCAAGAAATCATGCGTTCCTCATGAATTACACATTAAATAAAAAATATTGGAAGGTTACTTGGAAATATTCAAAGCAACTTGATTTTTTTAGAATAATAGAATGTTCGGTTTTGTTTGCTAATCTCTTATACTGATGGTAGTGGATAACGAATCTGTGAGATGTTCAGTTGTTTTAGGAAGAGATTTTCTAAGACAATGTAAAGCAAAATTAGTAACACTAGATGATAAAAATGCAATAGAAAATTGTAATGAAACAGTCCGACGCCAAGGTAATAAAATCAATGTAGGGTCATCTAAGTTGGAAATGGAAGTTGTTGGAAGGGAAAACGGAGAAGAAGTCAGTCTTTTAAATGTACTACAATTGAATACAAATTACAAAGTAGACGATGTAGAGTTTGAGAATCAAATATTATCAATTCAATATAATGTGTCTAATGTCGATTAGAATTAAGTGTCGAATTTAGATTAAAATTTGCGAAGCTGTTTGAAGGAAACTATAAGATCACAATTCGGCCTAAGGAACCCAGTGTAAGATGTGGAATGCAGTTGACAATAGAAGATGGAAATCCATTTAATTATGCACCAGGAAGACTCTCCTACACTGAAAAGCAAACGGTACAGGAAATTGTATATACATATTTGGAAAATGGGATCATACGGGCGAGTCAGAATAAAAGAGTTTTAGTGGGAAAAAAGACGGTGGGAGTATGAATGTACATAGATTTTCTAAGACTAAATAGGTAGTCCTTGTACCGAATGCCGTTAATCTAAGTACCGAGTGCCGTTAATTGAAGACCAATTGAATAGGTTGGTGAATAAATATTTGTTTTCGAGATTGGACCTTAAAAATTGATACTACCACGTACTTATGCACGAAAACTTCTCTTATAACGCCACTAGGGCAATATGAATTCCTTAGAATGCCCTTCGGCCTAACGAATGCCCCATTTGTATTTCAGAAATTTATAGACCAAGTATTTGCGGATATGGTAATGGAAGGAAAAGTTATAATATATCTCGACGATATTAGGGTTGCAACTACTATGTACACCGATGAGCATATAAAAACTAAGCTGATGAGACTGAATAATACGGCTGTCAATAATACGGCGCTACTTGCCACAGCATCTGTGAAACAGTGGTATTTGGTGAACAGATAATTTAAATCTTGGCTGTCTAAATCAGCTGATATCACAAATATAGACTTTTTCCTTTGAAGCTTTGTACAGTTCAAAGTCTAAATGGATAGAACCTAAATTGGAAGCCAACAAATACTCGAACGAGTAGTAAGGACGGTTGTAATTAGAAACAGTTAATTTTTAAAAAAAATAAATGTAATGAATAATTATTTTGAATGATAATAAACATTACCCGATAAAATGAACTTATTTATTTTTATTTTTAATAACATAAAAATTATACAACCCATACTAGCTTTGGACCATAGACTAAAATATAGTAGAGAAGTTTATTCCCTCAATAATATTAATTTCTTGGTATGGTTTCATTGGTTCAAAAGTACCAGGTACAGGCTTTAGTACAAAATATGCAGCAAGAGAACATCGACGGCATTTCATGTGGTGCAATAACAATAAAAGTCAACAAAAAAACTGCAAAATACATTTACATTTTACAGTTATACATATATCAAAACGACATGAACCAATTACGTCAACACTTTTTGTAATTCCACCTGGTGTAAGTCAATTTTCGTCGAACAACTACACAGTCGAACATTTAAGTGTAAATTCTCAACTTTACTTAAAAAATTTGGGTTGAAACTTTTTAAAGTTGACTTTTTCAACTTTTGCGTTGAAATTTTAAACTCCTAAGATGAATTTTCCAACTTTCCTTGAGTTGAAATATTATATATTTACAAATTTCATCCTTAGAGTTGAAATTTTATACTCTCAAGTTGAAATTTCCAACATAAAAGTTGAGTTTTTACACCGGCTTGGGTTGAAATCAGAGAATTTTAATTATTCATCCTTGATGTTGAAATTTTCTACTTTTAAGGTTGACTTTTTTATCTTTGACTTTTTGAGAAAAAAAAAATTTGAGCCCATGTCAATTCAATTCATATTTGAAGTTGAAATTTTCTACTTTAAAAGTTGCGTTTTTTACCCACCAAGTTGACTTTATCTGCACCAATAGTTGAATCACGCATGCAATTCTCTAATTCTCTCTCCATTCTCATACCCCCATGCCCTCAAATCATACCCTCTTGCCATCAAATGGCTACAGTCCCGTTATTTCGGGGATAACGAAATTCTTGATCACGCACAAGTGTATATGCACGCATGTGTAAGTCAAAAGCAACAAATCTAGCATATGTTAATTTAATTCATTTTCGATGTTGAAATTTTCTACTTTTGAGGTTGACTTTTTCATCATTAAAGTTGACTTTGTCTACAATTTCGGTTGAAGAAGACAAAATAAAAAAAATTTTAACACATATCACATATCAAGTTGAAATTTTCTACTTTTAAAGTAGACTTTTTCATCCCCAAAGTTGACATTGTCAACATCGTTGGTTGAAGGCGATCGAAAACAAACAATACAAAGAAACTGCCGTTAGGTAACAGTTCTTGTTAAGCGAAAAGGAAAAAACTCTGATAAAGTGTATTTGCTTACAAATATTTTATATCAGTTGATGTTTAGACGTGCGTGCGAAATGAGTTTTCTAGTGAATAAAGTTATTAAAGTGCACTTCGTTAAAGAAGATGTCAAAAAATACATCCAATTGCAAAAATTCAGTGAAACAGAGTACAGGTACAATTAACAAAAAAACAATTAAGGGCCATATTCATAAAACTAACAATTAAGGGCCATATTCATAAAAATTATTTTAGGTTTATGAAAGGTTTATTTGACAAATTTTGTATGGAAAAACTTTATTACACCTAAAATAATTATTATGAATATGGGGGTAAAAATATATGCTCATATGTGTCAGAAGCTTTAAGGTTTGGTTTAACTCCAGAAAAGTAGAAAAAATTAGTTTTGGTTGAAAAATTTATTTCCAAAATATATGAAAATAATAAAAATTAATACCTATTTATCATATTTTTCAATGAAAATTTTTTAAATAATTGAACAACGAAATAAATCCCTTATAGTTCACAACATTTTAAATAGTAATATTACAAAATTGAGAAATTTTCGAAAAGTAGAGTTAGGCATTATAGCTTCTGACACATCCATTTATAAAGCTAGAAATTATAAATATTTGAGCGAGCGATTTTGCAAAAATATCTACTATGACTCTGGACGAAGTAGGTGAAGGATATGAAATGTTTAAATTGTATTGTTTACGAACTTTGAGATAAAATATTGAATATTAAAACTTAAATTTTTAGTGTATAAGATTGAATTTTGAGTTAAAACACTGTATGTGATTTTATTTTTCTTACTTTACAGTGAAGTTTCACACAGAGTGAAAGGATTTTAAAGAATTTACGGATGGAGAACATATTCTTATACCGAATAATTTAATTGTACCTCTTGTACAACAATATATTTATTGCGGATGTTTTGATTTACAATACAGAACTTTCTCGGAACAAACAACTGCCAGTACAAGTGCTTTGCGTGCCGCATGTTCCAATGATGCCGTTAATATAGAGGTAGGAGAATATTGATGCACAGTTCAAAATTGAGAATGAAACGTTCACATATAATGTCAATTGAAGATTTATCGTTTATTTACGTTTTGACACTGTTAGTATCAATATTTTCTAAAAACTATTATTATTATTTTTTAAAGGCTGTAAAAGAATATATGATTGAAAGCAATGGATTTCATATCTTAACCTCTTTTACAAAAAACCAATGTCTCAGCGATAAAGATAGAAAGGAGTTGGTGAGGATCCTTACACAATTTTTGGTAAAAAAATTTGGTTTCTACCCATCCAAAGAAGAAAAACTCAGCGTCGCTAAAATAGCAGTTGATATTTTCCCTAGAAATTTGACCAAAATTGGACGATATCTCAATAATTTTTCAAATATAGCAAAAACATTGGCAGAACGACATCAGCAAAAACTAAGTATCGTATTTAAAAATTCTAGATTTAATACAGATTTAAAAGAAGGAAAAAAAAACTTTACAATCTTACAAACGATGAAAAAGCAGTGAATTTCGATTTTTCATCATTTAGTGTATCTCTTTACTTTTTAGAACTTGGTTTCCTATATAAAAAAAATTTATTTATTGTGATTAAATATTATAACGAAGAGCCTCAATTCAATAAAATTCAAAAAATATTGAAAAGCAATACTGGCTATGCTTTTATTTGTAAGGAGTACTGCACATTAGAGTATAATAATATGTATTCTAGTTATAAAATTGTCGATAATAAAAAAATTGTAGTTGTAGAATACAAAAACTTAATATATAAGAAAAGCTATTGTTCAGTAATTGTCGATGATTTTGAATATGTAATTTGTAAAATTTCATTGAAATAATAAAAATTGTTTAAAAAAATGCATTTTATTTGTTCAATTTCAAGATAGACTCTTTCAATCACAAAGGTAAAAATTGTCCACTTCATGGTAGACTTATTCAAGTTAAAAGGTTGAAATTGTCAACTTAGTAGTGCACTATTTCTACTTCAACGGTAGACAATTTCAACTTCTAAGTAGACTTAGTCAACTTAAAAGGTTGAAATTGTCAACTTAGTAGAGCACTATTTCCGTGTATAATTCGCACAAACCTATAACGAAGACAGTGAAATGAAACATCGGATGAGAGAAATGGCTTCTCTATTCTAATTTACTCTATGCTTTCGACGAACAACCGTCATTCTACTAACAACAACTATGACTATCAGGGTTGCTGTATACGATACATAGAGTGGCACATATAGTATAGTGTATTCTCTCATTAAATTTAGCATCATTGGTGTAGCTTAGGGTGAACCATCAATAAAATTTTTTATTTTGCTCAAGCTTTATTTAAAAGCTTCCAGAGTAAAGTATTTTTGAGAATTTTTTTCAGATTTTTCGGAAGTGGTTTAGAGGTCGCGCAAGTCGAATTTCTTAAAGAAATCGAGTATTCCGGGCGTTTTTGGAATTTTACTTAAAACTCGGTCAATAACCACGATTTTCTTAGTTTGTAAGTCAATATTTTTGAAGTTAAATGTCCAAACTTTTATTGTATATGCACAAACCACCAGTTTTGGCAATGATTTTCCTCAATAAGGTACCACGTATTCAATTTTTTCCTAAATTTTGGGTAAATTTTGTAAATAACGCTTTATACCTTTGTAAAAATGCAAATTTAAAATACTAATGATGAACTTAAAAAGACGAGCAAATTCCAAGCAATTTTCTAAAAAAAATTTTGAATTTGCAGTTACTGTTCCAGAGTTATGCCATTTTAAAACTCTTTACCCATTGTATGAACCTAATAATATTATAAACTGATTGTGTTTTTTCATCGGATTTGCTTTGAACATTGTATTATTGAAAATGCTTGCAAGCAATCACATATATTGTTCCTGCAATATGTTGCCGGGTCCATTTTTTGCTACGTGTAATTCTTTGTCGTTACTTAGCGCATGTAGGTTTTTTCATGAATATTGTGTTTATAGCAAATCCGATGAAAAATTGGCAAAGGGTTTATAGTATTATTAGTTTCATACAATGGGTAAAGAGTTTTAAAATGGCATAACTCTGGAACAGTAACTGCAAATTCAAAATTTTTTCTACAAAATTGCTTGGCATTTATCCTGTTTTTAAAGTGCATCATAAGTGTTTTAAATTTTCATAGAAATTTAAAGCAAATCCGATGCAAAAATAGCAAATAGCTTATACAAGTTTTAGGTTCATACAATGGGTAAAAGGCTTTCAGATGGTATAACTCTGGGACAGTAACAGCAAATTAAAAAAAAGTTCTACAAAATTGCTTGGAATTTATACGTCTTTTAAAGTTCATAGGAATTTTAAAAGTTATAAAGCGTTACTAACAAAATTTTTTTCCAAAATTTACGAAAAAATTTAATGCGTGGTACCTTATTGAGCAAAATCATTCCCATAACTTGTGGTTTATGCATATACAATAAAAGTTTGAACGTTTTGCTTTAAGAATATTGACCTACAAACTAAGAAAATCGTGGTTATTGACCGAGTTTTAAATAAAATTCAAAAAACGTCCGGAATACCAGATTTTTGGGGGAAATTCGATTCGATACTTTAGCAACCATGAAAATCGAAAAAGAAAAATTTTGTTGGGACACCCTAGTGTAGCTGTAAGCGAATCTTGAATGTTGCAATGCGTGGCTTCAAGAATACCAGATAGAGGCATTAGAATAACACATCCAGCAAGGGCAAAACAAGTGCATTTCCTGTTTGTGTGGTAAAATAGTTATGTTCAATACAACACATGTAGAGGAAGTCGATTTAGGAATTATCGTTTTACCGTCCTACTGCTAATACCCAGCTGTCACGTTATGGGTGGCATATATCACAAATTGTTGAAGCAACGTCATTTTTGATCATACAACAACCGCAATTAACCCTAGTTTACATCCCGAAAAAAAATAAACAAACCCGGTCTGGGGTGCATTCGCACCCCACGTCATTCTTTTAGTTCGGCGACTATAAAGAACCGTTTGAAACATGGTTGAAATATAAGGTTGTGTTACAAGAACATCCGGTCGATGTTTTTTAAAGTCGTTATACAGAGTTCTTTCAAATTTTATGTTTTTTGTTTGTTTATTTAGTAAATACTTAAAATATTTCCAGAAATTCGATATTAATCCAATTTGACTAGATTTAAATTTTGTTATACTATAAATGAAAACTTGTCTGTCCATTTAATGAAGGAAAGAAAAAAATAGAAAAATTAGCTGAGTTTGACAGAACTCTGTATTACACCATCCTCTTGCTATCACCTGAATAATTCCATCATGGTATGAAAATAAAAAACCAAATGTTCAAATACACAAACGAATAGGTGTGTGTATACATGAAATTAAATAAAAATAGAGCAAAATATCGTGCTGGGAAGCCATTGACATTGAACGATCTAAATGCATATTTTGGAATATTATTATATATTGGAGCATTGCGAGACTGCCATAGTCGTTTGCGTACATTGTGGGACCCCAGAAAAGGACATTTAATCCTTCGTGCTGTGATGAATTACACACGTTTTGAAATGATTAATAACTTTCTTCGTTTCGGTGATCCAATTGGTCGTCGTGGGCAAAATGCTTGCCCATCGAAACCTTCTACAGCCAGTTCAAATTTTTTTTACTGACTGAAATGAATGAAACTTTGTCTGCAAACTACATTCCATCTGAAAATCTAACAATCGATGAGCAATTGAAAGGATTCCGTGGTCGCTGTAAGTTTCGGCAGTACATGCCAAGTAAACCTGCTAAATATGGAGTGAAGTTCTGGTGGATCAACGATAGCTCCACGGGTTATCCACTGAAATTTGCAATACACACCGGTAGCGCTGGTCAAAGTTCTGGGCTTGGACGTGGATATGATGTTGATTGTGATGTTGATTTCAAAATTCTATTACACTGGGCGCAATTTGACAATAGATAATTTTTTCACATCCGTTGAATTGGCATTGCAGTTGCTCGAAAAAAAATTTCTATACTTGGCACGATTAGAAAAAACAAAAGAGATGTCCCAAAATCATTTGTCGTCAAAGAGCTTCTAGATGAAAATAACGAGCCCATAAAAGTTAAAAATCGAAAGCTGTATCGCCTAACCCAATCATCAATGTTTGGATTTTCTGACAGAATGGCTTTGGTATCTTATGTTCCAAAACCAAACAAACAAGTAATTTTGTTATCAACGCAGCATAATCGCCATAAAGCCACTTCTGGTTATCTAAACAAACCTAATATGATTATTGAATATAACCGGACAAAATGTGGTGTTGATGTGTTTCACCAAATGGTTTCAATTTATCCTTGCTCACGTCAAAGTCGTCAAAGTTTCTATAATTTATTAGACGTAGCAGCTTTTGTAGACCATCAAACAAAAAATTATTCAGGAATGACAAATTGATTGAACTGGCAGAAGAGCACATGGAATCAGAGTTGGACGACCGTGCGCACACTTCAAGACAGAATATAATTGGTAAATCTAGTTTGGACGCACTTCGGACTATGGGGAGGGTTTCCCAGGTTATACGCGAACTTGATGATAAACTTCCACGAAAACAGGTAACAACTTGAATCAGAATTGAGTTAAATTGTTTTTATAATGAAACTCTTTATTTTTAGACTTTTCCCTTTTCCCTAGAACGGATGACAAGAAGACTAAAACCACATGCGATGTTTGTGGAAAAAATTGTTGTCCTCGCCACCACAACGATATCTGCGTCGGATGTCTTCCAGAATTACCTAACATACCAAAATAATTTCTCATATATTTTTCCCTTGTTTTTTTTTTTGTTTGGGTTTTCAATGTTCTTTTGAATCATATTTGATTGAAAAAATCAACAAAATATTATGATTTTTTTTATTTGAAATCGCGGGGTGCAAACGCACCCCGTGACTATTCTCTGGACTTTATTGAAAAAAAATTTTAAAAAAAATCAGAAAGATCCCATGGAGCAAAAAAACGCTAAAAATGGAAAGAAAACTAATTTTCGTTAATTTCCCAGACAAAAATAAAGGAAACTAACAGTTGTATGAGCGTACAAAGTAGCGTTGGGGTGCGTTCGCACCCCAGGATGTAAACTAGGGTTAAAACCCAACTGCTTACAGTAATAAATTAACCGAGTGTACAAAAGTAAAATTTTTAATAAAACCAACCAATTTATTTCCATTATCCATGCAGTTTACACATCCTCCTCGATAAATTGATCAAAAAAGTGTTCACCCTTCGGACACAGTCTGTAGTAGTGTATACAATCCACACCCGATTTGCCCATTTTAAAAGCTTCCTTATACACGGGATCCAAATTCTCTTTACCGGGTCTAATGTGAAGTACATGAAAGCTTCAATTTAAATTCTATATCATATTATTCAAAATCTTTAACTTACGTCAATATTACATTTAATATTTCTCCAAACATATCCATATGACGATCAATTTGGGCATTTTCACATATTGAGCGAAGAAGACATTCTCTGCCATTTCCTTTGGTCTTCTCCAAAAAGTATTCCAACGCTAAATATATAAATTCTCTCGACTCATCAGGCTCAAGGATTTGGTTGCCATGGGATCGCGCGTATATAGTCTCCCATTTATCCCATGGATACAGGGGTGTGGTTGGTACCCTGAACTCACCAACGTGTATGTTGTAACCGCAAATCATTGAACGCCATGCGACGGGATCCCCAAAGGGTACACCGATGATGGGACCTATAACAAGCTGATAAAATTCTATACGTTCGTTATATTGGTAATCGAATATTGGAAACAGCAAGTATTTTATTTCGTACTATTTTATTAGAATTGGGAATATTTTAATTATAATAATTAATCGTTTTTTAGAACAAACAATTAAGTCCTAATTCTAATTTTGTTCTGGCGAAGCATTTAAGTTTCCTAATTATTTGCACATATTTACTCACTCACCTTAGCCACACCACCATTTTCAAATATTAATCCACGTTTCTTCCGGTGTCGCACGAAGTCTGTTAAATTAGTGTGACCAACACCAAATCCCCCAAACACAGTAACAGCAAAGCTCCCAATCATTAGACCGACTAAAAACATCCCAACCATATCCATTTGTTGCAAAACAATAAAAACAAACAAACAAACACAGGAATTCAGCTGAAGAATGGCGCTGGAGAGTGTTGGAGCCGAACTGATTAAGTTATTAACATTGACTGCCATTGACAGCCTACAAATTGGATTTGGCTTAACTAGCGCTAACTAACTGCCAACCACACAACACATACCCACACAATCGCTCTTCATCACACCCACTAATACCAATAAGCTAATAGAAACACACACTAGCCAGCGGCGGAGTGGCAAGGCCTTGATTATAGAATTCGAAGTGGATTATACCATAACTCGTAATTTTGTAAATGTTTTTTTTTATATTCAAATTCAAGAAAATATATTAGGAACAGCAAGAAAATACTGATGACACAGCATATTTTGCCTGCTGAAAAAGAGAAAACGAAACGTATTTATTGACACAGCCAACATGTTTGCTAAAACAACTATGTCAGAAATATTTAGTCTAAATACTATCAGATTTAAACTTGTATTAATGATCTTTACCTATTTTGTTGTTATATTTTACAAATTGTTTGGCATCATTGGCCCATTCCATGATTTGCTATACCAAGGGGGCAAAATTTCAAACTAACAATTTTCATTTCAAACTAAAAACTCAGTTGTAATGACATCATCGTCCATTGAGACAAAATCAACAAATGAAATTTCATTTGGTAGACTAGATAGAATATCATCATTTAACTCGGAGTCAATGCTAGAATTATCAGCTACAGATAGGTCAGTAGATTTAAACCCGCAGTGACGAAAACAATTTTCAATGGTTGTATTTTTCACCTGACCCCAGGCCGTTTTTAAGATAAATAGAGCGTCCAAGATATTTATTTTTGGCAATTCTGTTTTTAGCACTATTGCCGATAGATACATACTTTCGCATAATTACAGTGCGGTAATGATGCTTAACATTTTAAATTATGCCCTGGTCGCACGGCTGCAAAACACTTGTTGTGTTAGGTGGCAAAAATATAAGCTCGATATTTTTACGTTTGATATGTGGATGTGCTGTGCAGTTATCTAAGACTAACGTCACTTTTCTTTCCTTAATAACAAAGTTTTTATCAATTTTTTGTAACCAGGCTGCAAAAATTTCTGATGTCATCCAAGCTTTACGGTTTGCATTCTTGAAACACCTTGGATTATGTGATTTTCCAATGACAAGTAAAGGAAGTTTTTCGGACCCATCTGCATTGCAACCTACAAGAACAGTTATACGTTCTTTAAATTTTTTTCCGCCATAACATTTGTCTTCTTTAAATGCCATCGTTTTATCTGGCAGACATCGAAAGAACAGCCCAAATTCATCGCAGTTAAATATGTCGCAAAGAGCAAATTTCTGCAAAAGACCTGGTAATGTTGTGTTCCTCCACCCCTCAGTCATATGTGGCTGAACATTTAAGGATTCCCCACACAATTCTTTGTATTTAATGTCAGGACGCTTTTTAAATCGATCTAGCCATGCAGGGTTTTGTGTAAATTGCAATTTTAAAAGATTTGCCAATTGCGTAGCCTTTTCCGAAATTAAAGGTCCAGAAACAGGAAGGTTTTGTGCTCGGCTTTGACAAAATCACATTAAAAGAGCTTCCTCTAACTCTTCGTATTGAGAAAATCTTATTTTTGCAATTGTCTTCTTCACTTTATGTTTAGCAAAAGCTTTCTTTAGTTGTTGTTTATTTTTTATTATTGTGGAAAGTGTCGACTTTGGGATTCGAAAGTCTTTGCAAATTTCACTTTTCTTTTTGCCTGTCGTTTCCAATTTAGTTAATATTTCAACTTTTTTGGCAATACTTAAGCTGTTTCTCTTTTTATTTGATGAACCTGCCATGTTTCACATTATAACACAAACTAAATTTGTTTACCAATGAAGGCAGGCTGTAGAGGCTGCCAGATTCTGCATACAAACGACCATGTGTGAGGATTGCCATCGTTGCATATTTTAGACTCTTATACCGCGTTCGTTATAACTGTATAAAAGTTAATGAAAACTGAAAATTGGGACCGAATATAAGTTCGTTATAAAAAAAAAGTTCGCTGTATCCGAGGTTCGCTATGAGAGTAAATATTACTATGAAAAATATGAGCTAAAACTTTGGGACCAGTAAAAGTGTTCGCTTTAAATGAAAGTTCGTTATAACCGGTGTTCGTTATAAGTACCCAGGTATGATAATTACATACAGACCGGGAAGACAAATACTCATTGCTGACTGCTTGTCAAGAGCTGCTTTATCCGAAGATACTGATTTCAGCAAAGAGCTGTCTGGAGTAATACACTCTGTAGTAAATCGTGTAATTATGTCGCATGATAATGCGGTAATTTACGCGAGAGAACTTCATAATGATCTTCGCTATACTGTTGCATTGTTGAGTATGGTCAGACCCGTTGGCCGGTGTACCATCAACTTGATGATCTCGGTCAGGCATTTTACATATAACCATCAGCTTCATTTCGAGGATGGGTTATTATTCAAGGACCACAAATTAGTTGTGCCGACGAAGCTGCAAAATAGAGTGTGTAGCTGTTTGCATAAGCCTCAATTAGGTTTAGAGAATACTTTGGCACGTGGCAGAGGACTATATTTCTGGCCGGGAGTGACAAACGATATTACCCAATATGTGAAAAGTTGTTATGTTTGTGAAAAGTTTAGTCGGAATAATTTAATAATAAGTAAAGTTGGTATTGACACATTTGAATACGCCGTTGGAAATTTTATTTCCATAGTGGATGCATATTCATGTCAAATATTTTGTGAAAAGTTGCTTGAGAAGTCAAGTGGATGTGTATTGGAAACGTTACAAAATGTATTTTATCGATTTGAATACCCTTCGGAGATAAGATGTGGTAATGTACCGTTCGGATCCCATGATTTTAGGAAATTTGCGAACGATTTTAATATTATGTTATCTTTCTCAAGTCCACGTTATCCGCAGAGCAACGGTCTAGCAGAAAAAGGGGTGGCAATTGTGAAAAATATTTTAAAACGCTGCTATGAATCGGGAGACGTTAATAAATTTCAATATCGGCATTTGGAATACAACACAACCCCAATTGCTAGCTCTGGTTTGACTCCAACGGAACTGTTTTTTGGTCGTCAACTCAAAACATGTTTACCCTGTTCGCCTGAGCTTTTAAAACGGAATACAATGAAAGAGAAATTAGTCCGCGAGAAATTGGAACGAAAGAGTGAAATTCAAAAACGATATTATGATTGCGGGTCTAAAGAATTGCCAGTTCTTTATCCAGGGGACACTATTATTTTCAAAAAGAATGGAAATGATTGGGTGAGTGGTACAGTCATGAGGAAATTTAATGATCGGTCTTATGTTGTTAAAGATAAATATAGTAATCATTTCCGTAGAAACAGAAAATTTATTAAAATAAGCACTTCTGAAAATTGTAAGTCTGGTAGCAGCCTAACGATAAAGTCGGTACAAGTTATTATTGCGAATATACACCTAGAGTAAATGTACGCACTGATTCTTCAGAAGACGTCGGTGATGAAGATAGTGATCCGCAGGGTGTGGGTCAAAGTTTTTCAAGTTCTTCTAGTAGCCCTGATATTAATGTTAGTCTGGGGAGTTTTCAGTAAGTCAATAACCCGCAACAGTGTTCTGAAGACCTTACAGACGCAAATGAATCACAGGAGATGCAACTACCATATACGACCAATCGTGGGCGTACTATCAGACCACCAAAGCGTTATGTAGATACACTTAAACATTACTAAAAAAAAGGAGCGTGTAATAAGTAGTGATCCAACACATGTAATAATCTGGCAACGCTGTCGTATCTTTTGTCATTTCTTATGTATATTGTTCTCTTATGGCCAGTTTTTAAGTGGGAAGTTAACTATCGGATTACTTAATCTTAATTCGCAGTTAATTAGAGGTTAACTTCCCAGCAAAAAAAGAGTATACCAAGAAGTAAAATTTGCACCACAACTACTTGGTAAGATGTAGTGCTAATTTAGGTGCAGAAGTACTTCTTTTAATATGGCGTTGTCCAACGCAGCACTACTTCTTATTTGACTGTTTGGAAGAGCAGTTTATGCTAACATTTTTATGCTACATTTCGTCCGCAAACGAGCAACCAAAAACTATTATTTCAACAATTTTTAAATTTCTTGTCATTTGAAACTTTGCAATAAGTTATGACTTTAAGCTACAACTTTAGGTCTTAACATTTTAACCTTGTATATAACTAATTATTTTATTAATTGACCTTTTATTAGTACTCCAAATGCTTCTGTCAACAGGTGAAAAAGAAATGAAAAGCGATTTGAAAGAAAGTAAATACAAATTAAAAACAAGTAATATATTTAGGCATCTTTGCACTTGTCCACTATCCCTTTAGCTCTTTAATAAATTTGCATCATAATAGTTGTGATGCAAATTTAGATTTTTCGGAGTTGTTTTAGATCAGAATCAAAATTGCATTAAAAATGCGCATAATGTTGCAGAAGATGTACAAAAATAATAACTTCTACTAGAACTACTTCATTTTATTTTTGCTGGGTTTGCATTTTGTTTTTCAGTGGTGAGTTAATGTAAGTCGCCATATTGTCAACTAATATGGCAACCCTTGTATTCTAATTGGAAAAAACGTGTGTTTTGGGATAAATACCAAAACAACAAAGGGGAACAAACAAATTATGTAAAATAAGAAATAGATGCATAAAATCGAAGTCATTTTAACAAAAATGTGTAAAAAACTATATAGGCGCAACAATTTAACGATCTAGACTCAATGTATGTGCACAAATATGCAAATCTGAAACATGTATTTTATACAATCTTCATTTCTCGCTTTGACAGTCAGTCATTTGATTGTCAAAATAATATGGTTCTGACTATAAGTTAACCAACCAACATTGGGTGGTTAAATCATAGTTAAACAATGACTAAAAAACACAATTCGATGTTTAACCAGAATTTAACTAAGAAACGAAGATCACTACTGACTGAAAAACTGGCCATTAATGATAAGTCAGTTGTTAAGTAGCTGTAGGCGAGGCAAGAAGTAATAAAAGAAGTTGAACAGAATATTGGAAAATACACTTTTATTGTCGAACAAAGCAACTTAAAACAGTACCAACAGGTTCCTTAACACGGATAAAAAGGATTTCAAATTTGCAAAAAAAGAGGGTACCAAACTAAGGTTGAACAAAGTCCTGGCCAAATCAAAAAAGTCAAAAAACAAAGTTAGCGAAATTATACATTTCGTATTGGCAATTGTTAAACGAGTATTAAAATCAAGTATAAGACAATGTATTCTGCAGCGTGATTAGAATATCAATTTTAATATTTTTTGAAATTTAGTATAAAGTTACTTTTTATTAGGAAACGCCACTATTTGTAAAAAATTGCTACATGCTGACCCTATTATTGACGATCTTAACAAAGTAAAAATTTTAAAAAAATGTGTTTAAAACAAACAATACAGACAGATTTATCTTTCAAAAACTTCAGTATAAATCGGCGAGTTTTAACAAACGTGTCCGCTGTATTGAGCCGCCCGTCTCGAGTATCAGAATTTTGATAAAGTTTTCGACTTCCGACAATTTCCTATAATAATCTGGTAAGTTTTTAATAAAAGTGACTGCCAAGTGGGATTAGCCACTTTGGGTTTAATAAAGATATACGAATTCAGTTATTTCCATTTAAATTCAATGTACAAGTATATCTGTATATTGGACGTGACTTCACCCAAAGAATAGAGTGTGCGTTGAACCGTTTGTGTGATTTTGTGGGACAAAATTCTGACGTGCTGATATGTTTTATTGGCGATAATAACGAATTGCGGTAAAGAAGTCATTATTAAAGTTTTCAATTTAAAACGGCACTATATACATTGGAAAGAAAAAATATTCTACGATTTTCTGGTAACGGATACAGGATTTGAAAACGAGTATCGAAAACAGGGCATCGCGTATCGAGAACATGGCACCAAAAACAGTGCTTTTAGTACAAAAATTTCAACATTGTCTCTAAGCCTATCAATGTTCCTACAGAAGACTTTAGCACGGTTGATTGGCGTACACTTGCGAGCGAGTACATCATGCGCACTGCAAGGATAGATCTACAGACAAAGCACTGTATTCAATGGTAGGATACATAGAGAAATAGGAGCATAAGTTTGTAGCCTGTCTTGACATTGAGGTTGCGTCCAATAATATCACAACTAACGCGATAGAATTGGTGCTGTTTGCCCTTAAGGTGAACGTGGATCTTATGGAGTTTGTACAACAATCGCTTACTAGGCAATTGGGCACATCGACCTCAATGGATTCTTTGGCTGACTGAAATACTGGGCACACTCATGAAAATGCAGGTGCGAAAATTGTTGCTTATGCAACAACGACGAGGATGTAACTACAAGGGGCTATATTATATTGTGAACAGCAAGATTAGTTTAAGACCCAGCGAAATAGGAGACGATAGCCCTATACACTTGCAAGAGGGCTATATGTTGAAAATGGGGAACTTCTCCGAGTATTGTTCACTGGATCTATACAGCTGTGGCAAGTGTTTGAGAATTCCATAAACTGTGCACTACTGACTATGGATCAGAGAATGGCGACGATGTGCACCTTGGGTGTTCTGCGCACCACTCCTACTGATGCGCTGACTGTGATGTCACGCAATGGGGGGGCATGGTCGCAGTCGGTCATGGAATAGTGCTTGTAGGTACTCCTAACATTCCTGCATTAGTCGACTACTCGAAACTGGAACCAGTACTCAATCGGGAATACCACACTCTCTTACCGGAAAGGAATTCCTGGAACGGAGGAGTTGCTGGTGTAGAGGAATTCCTTCACGCGATAAGTTCTTATACACTAGTGGGATACTTTCTTTGAACTTTCAGAGTAGGTGGTGTGTTCGCGTAGATCCGTTACTTCGTAAAATCCTGAAACAAGTCTGGAACGATCAAAAAAGACTATCTCGCCGGCCACAGCAAATCGCCAAAGTGAGACATTAGGCGAACTGGAAGCGCATTCTTTAAAATCTCCATTGTCGCACGAGCTGCGTGTACAGCTACAGCTATACTGTCCTGCCCCAATTTTTCAATTTACGACAATAAAAGTTGACCGATAATGGTTCAGTTCATTAATCACAGGTGTTGGATTAGTAGGTAAAATGCAAAAACCGGGTGGACTGGGTTTGCCTCCCGCCACCGTTCATAATGGAGGTGAAAATACAAAAACGAAACAGAAAACATAAACAACCCCTATTTGTTGACGACCACCGCAAACATTATAAGGACCACGATTTACGGATATGCACTTGGAATGTAAGAACTCTGTATAGATCCGGTGCAAGTATCCAACTGGCAGATGTCCACGAAAGTTATAAGGCTGACATTACCGCTATCCAGGAAATGCGATGGACAGGACATGGCTGCACAAGGAAAAGAAACTGTGATAGCCATGAAAAAAAACATGAATTTGGTTGCGGATTTGTGGTTGGCAAAAGACTGCGACATCTAGTCTCTAGGTTCAATCCTGTGAGTGAACGTATAGCCACAATCCGCATGAAAGCGAAATATTTTTATATTTCCCTAATTTGTGTGCATGCCCCGACAGAAGAGAAAGATGATGATGCCAAAGACATATTCTATGAGCTCCTAGAGGAAATGTATGACCGCTGCCCTGGCCATGACATTAACATTGTACTAGGAGATTTTAATGCCAAAGTAGGAAGGGAGAATGTGTTTAATCCAACTATTGGCAATTTCAGTCTACATGCTGACAGTTCCGACAACGGTATGAGACTGATTGACTTTGCCGTGGCAAAAAACATGGTCATTAGTGGTACAAGATTCCAGCATAAAGACATCCACAAGGCTACTTGGGTATCCCTTGATCAAAGAACTAAGAACCAAATTGATCACGTTGTAATTGATGGAAGGCACTCATCCAGTGTAATGGACGTACGAGTGATCAGAGGAGCTAACATCGATTCTGATCACTACCTGGTAGCAGCAAAGGTTCGCACAAGATTAAGTAGAGCGAAAATCGTACGAAACCAGACGCAGAGGAAGCTGGACATCGGAAAGCTGCAATTACCAGAGGTAGCCACAGCCTACTCAAGGAAGCTCTCGCAACTTTTGGCACAGAACCCACCCCCTCCCGATGACGATCCTGATGCGCAGTGGAAACCCATTTCCGACTCCATAAAAACTGCCGCAACAACCGTACTTGGTTTCGAAAAACCGCTTCGCAATAAACAGTGGTACGATGAAGAGTGTCGCATAGCAAATGACGAAAAGAACGCTGCACGTATGGTAATGCTTCAGTCAATTGCAACGCGAGCTGCAACTGAGCGGTATAGGGAGAAGAGAAAGTAGGTAAACCGTCTCTTTTGGCGTAAGAAACGGCAGTGGAGAAAGCGCGAGAGTGAGAAAAATGAGACATACAGAAGGAAGAACGAAGCCCGAAAATTCTACCAAAAAGTTAAAAACGGAACTAATGGACATGGTTCAGGGCCCCCCTTCTGTAAAGACAAGGACGCAAATCTCGTCGCAGATGTGCAGAGCATGTTGGGAATATGGAGAGAGCATTTCTCCGCGCTACTAGTACCTGAGATATCCGATGACGATGGGACAATCGATCACAAAATGGACGACGACGTCGATTGCCCCCCTCCTAACCAAGACGAGGTCAGAACAGCTATTGGCCAGCTTAAGAACAACAAAGCCACAGGAGCCGATGGATTATCGGCCGAGCTGTTTAAGGCTGGCGGCGATGAGCTGATAAGGTTCATGCATCAGCTCATTAGCAAAATTTGGTTAGATGAATGCATGCCTGGCGATTGGAGTCTCAATGTACTATGTCCCATATTTAAAAAAGGTGACCCGAGTATCTGTGCCAACTACCGTGGAATAAACCTTTTATCCATAGCATATAAGGTTCTTTCAAGTATAATGTGCGAAAGACTAAAACCAATTATCGCTGACCTGATTGGACCATACCAGTGTGGCTTTAGGCCTGGAAAATCGACAACTGACCACTTTTTCATGCTACGCCAAATCCTGGAGAAGACACACGAAAAACAAATCGACACCTATAATCTATTTATCGATTATAAAGCGGCCTTCGATAGTCCGATACGGGAGAACCTCTATGAGGCAATGTCTGAGCTTGGTATTCCTGCAAAACTCATACGCCTTTGTAGGATGACCTTGACGAACACCAAATCCGCAGTAAAAGTTGGTAAGGATCTTACCGAACCTTTCGAAACTAAGCGAGGCCTCAGGCAAGGCGACACCCTATCGTGCGATCTCTTTAATATCTTAATGGAGATCATTATGAGAAAAGCTGCAGTCAACATGAATAAAACCATCAGCAGCAAAAGTCAGATGCTGCTCGCGTATGCTGATGATATAGATATCATTGGGCGCACAATTAGAGAAGTTACTGCGGTTTTTTCGAGAATTGAGAAGGAGTCAGCAAAAGTGGGTCTGACGGTAAATGAGGACAAGAGAAAATTAATGGTTTCAACGAACAGGGCCTCCACGCGATTAGACCAAAGCGTGAACGTTGATAACCGTTATAACTTCGAGGTAGTGGACGAATTTATATACCTCGGATCTGCCGTGAACAAAAACAACAACGTCAGCCTTGAGATCAAGCGGAGAATTGTGCTTGCGAATAGATGTTATTTTGGGCTAAGCAAGCACTTTAGAGATAAAGCCCTCTCTCGAGTAACAAAAGTCCAGCTGTACCAGACTCTCATTCAACCTGTCTTGCTTCATGGCGCAGAATCCTGGGTCCCATCGCAAGCAGACGAAACATCTGTAGGAGTCTTCGAGAGAAAAATACTCCGAAAAATTTATGGCCCTATAGTGCACAACGGCGAGTATCGGCGACGCATGAACCGTGAGCTGTATGAGCTCTATCCTGACGTTGACATAGTTAAGCGGATCAAGATAACGCGATTGCGCTGGCTAGGCCATGTCAGTAGAATGGATGAAGATGAACCAGCGCGAAGGGTTTTCGAAACCGAACTCGAAGGAAGACGAAAAATAGGAAGACCAAGACTCCGCTGGAGGGATCAGGTTGACGAATCCCTGCGTACACTTGGTATTGCCAACTGGAGAGATAAAACAAAAGATCGAACTGGTTGGCGAAATATGTTATCTTCGTTTTGAAAGGTCTCCGACCCTCCGGGGTTGTCCGAGACCGGATAAGTAAGTAAGTAAGTTGGATTACCCATAGCGAAAAAATAATCCACAATATGGTACAGCACGGGGTGGATTTGAATGGATGTAATCGCCCTTCGTGACTGATACGTAGATTCTGTGCCCCAAAGGCGTGGGCGTAGTATAGAGGCGATAGGTGGTCTAAATTTGCGGCAAAATTCACGTTGCGCTGAAAAGTTCAGAAGAATTATTCCGTAAAAAGAAAAAAAATATACCGCGTTCTTGAGGAATATGGCTACATGGCATGTCTTCGTACATTATGTATCTGTTTGCTTTACTACTATCAAAACAAAACTGACAGCTCCGTCCGATTGGAAGGTATAACATCTTACAACATGGTGGTATATTTGAGCCGCTCTGAATTTTGCTGCATCCTAAATTTTTGTTCTTTTTTGATTTGTCGTTACATATTTCTTAGAAACATTAAAATATACCCTTGCGTATACCATCCCTTATTTCGTATGGAGACTTTAGCGATATACCGCTCTATATTCCGTCCTGAACTGGTACAGAGTTGCCACCATGAGCAATTCAACAATATGACATTTGATATCATTTGTTATGAATTAAAACATATGGAGAAGGCGTGGTGCCTGCATTCAGTGCGTTAGAGCAAGACGAATGTAGTGCTACGGTACAAACTTAACACTTCCAAAATAAGACTTTACTTAATAACACTTTTACCTGACGATGTATACTTGTACGCGTTTTAAATCAAACTGACATGACATACGCCACCAATCGGCTGTTTATATCAGTTGTCAAACGATATTTCAAAGTTTCTTGATCTTTCTCCTATTAACGCTATCTGTTCTCGATAGTCACCTAGAGTTCGGCAGTGACCTAGTCGTTAGTGGTGAGCAGGTTGTCTCGATGGCGCAGCTGATCGACTATGAAGTTGGATTATCATGAAGAATAAAGTAAATGGTGGAGTGGAATCTGAGATACGGAAGTAACAAACTCCAAATTCTGTTACGTGTAATTTGGTTGTGTTTTCTGTGGGTATTATTGTGTGACAATTTTCAATTTACTGTAAACGCAGGCCCTACCGCGCCTTAATACCGCTCCTGCACTGAACGTGTTTTGGGGTATTAAAATTTTATTTATGCCCTTTTGGGAATTCATCGTCTATTTAATGCGTCTTTTTTGGACGCGTACCAAAATAATGTTAATATTTGTTCAGATTATTAGCAGAAGCGAACGTAAAATGAGACCATAATTTGGGTTATAACAGCACAAAAGATCCAACAATCGAATGGACGGACGACGGATGGGGAAAATCACATGCACTCACTAACTCACAAGTTAACCACAATATGTAAGCGTCGTAATGGGAATCGATTTCGTGTTAATCGAGTAGAATTAAAGAATATCTATCAACTTTAAGATCACTTATTTGTACAATATTGTAAATCATGTTGAATGGTGGTGGCTGGTAGTGATGACAATCGTGCTGTGCTGATGAATGTGCTAGGGAAAGGTGTGAAATGCAAATGCATTTCAACTGTGACACATGTTACACTAGGAAAACAAATGATCACGAAGATAATTCAGACTAAACCAGAACCGATAAAGCCAAATGAGGTTAACGGTCGGGAGGATGTGCAAACAAGTATAATTTATTATATCAGGGGTTCGAACTACTAAATATTTCGAATTCCTCGCAATTGCCGTCAGTACAAAGCCAAACTTCAGTTCTGTGTAGAGTGGTACCATTAAGGGTTTCAGAAGAACCACTCATTAATGTTTGGCATTTCACGGCTTGAATGCCACAGATTTTCATATACCTCTTGAAGTAGAATCCGTCTTTTATTAGGAATTTTCATTTAAATTTCTAATTTTGTTCACTCAAAGAAAATCGCACAGAAACATGCTCGTTACATGACAGAATTGAAAAGATTTTGTCGGTCCTGCAACGAAACGTGTGTTTGTTGACCGTTCCTGGATGCAGTGCTGCAGTAACCAAGTTCTCGTTACAGCAACGGAAACATTTATTGTATTCTTGAGAAGATTTAAATATTACGAAATTTTAGGAGTCCAATTCATACTATCTTGTCAGGTTTATTAGACACTTTTTAATGAAAACGGCCTAAGGGTCATTTTCTCAATGTCCAGTTAGAGTGTAAACTTGAAACGGAAATCGAAATTGGAATTAGCTCTTGAAAAACGGGAAACATACCGTACAGGTGGAGGTTATACGAGTATTCGAAAACTCCGAGATTACGGGAATCTTCAATTTGAGAGCGACATTTTCAAATGAAAATAACTATTTCAAAATCGGATTTCCTTATGGCCATCGACGATGGTAACAATCCTAAAAGTACATTTGATATGATAGGAAAGGGAACATTATTCCTCAATTTTAGATGTAAATAGTGTAACACTGAAGATAATCGTAAGAAAACCACTACATAAATTTCAGTCGGGTGAACCGACTTAAACATACGCCCACCCTAAGTCATCCATTGCGTCTGAGCCCCGTTAGAAAATGCGTGTTTTTTAACCCCCCCCCCGTTAAGCGAATGGGCCTGGCAGATGTGACCATATTCAATAGCAGATTGACATGGCGCTAAATATTATTTAATACCAAATTTAGTAAGGACTTCAAGTTTTTTGGGGAATGTTTGTGACTACCAACCAAATGTCCGCCCAATATTTATATGGGAGGTACAGAAATGGGCATGGCGACGTTATGAATTTGTTATTACATAGTACCTCTTGCCAAAGTCAAAATCAAATTACCAAATTGATATTAAGATTGGTTGTGGTTTACTGGGGATATCGCGTTGGTCAACCGGAAATACTCACAACATTTGTATGGAAGGTAAGAAACTGGGCGTGGCAAGGTAGTCAAATATTAATCACCAGAACCGAATCTCTGTATGATAGGTTGTGGTCTACGAGAGTTATCGTGTCGATCAACCGCCCATCCGCCCAACGTTTGTATGGGAGGTACTAAATTGGCCGTTAAAAATCACCCTTGTCCGAATCGGTGATTGGCATTTAATGACATGAAGCCTAATACCTAATTCCATTAAGGTCGGAAGTGTTTCACGCGATTTATCGGATTGAGAAACCAGACAACCACCAAGGTACCAGAATGGGCGTGGCAACGTAAGCAATTTTTTCCCTTTTCAGTAGACATTTACAGATTATTAAACAATGCGTGAGTTGAAGCTAATCACATCCATCAGAAAAAAGTTTTAGAAGAACTATGATTTTGTACTAAATTTGTCGATTTATACACGCTGAAAAATAACGGCCCCAGCAACATATTGCAGGAAGTATGTACATGTTTGTAAACCTTGTTTTCGAGAATTGAAGATATGCTGCTTTTTGTTTCTTTATTGTTATTATCACGTTTCTCTTTTCAGCAGTTTTCAACAAAAAACACATTTGGATCACAAATACATAGTATATTATAACCTACTAATGTTCCAAATATTTTATACCGAATAGCAACCACAATGTGTTTGGACACAAGTATACTATATTTGCCTTGATGTGGATTTCGTAACACTGATATCACCTGATGTAAATACAATTGATTCGATGTAAACTGACAATTACATTTTTTCGAATGAAACAACGAAAGTGTCACTTGCATTGTAATTCATGCTTAGATTACGTTAGGTAGAACTGGCTACCACTAGTGGCATACTTAGTCCAATGAAGTCATATTCCGTTCCCATAGTTGAATCTGTAAATTGGCCAATTATGATTAAGGGGCGTTCAAGCCATATGATTCCCCATTCCGACACACCAAGCTGTGTCTGATGAAGAAACGT
The DNA here is from genome assembly GCA_963931995.1 of Phaonia tiefii. Classification (NCBI taxonomy): domain Eukaryota; kingdom Metazoa; phylum Arthropoda; class Insecta; order Diptera; family Muscidae; genus Phaonia; species Phaonia tiefii. The sequence continues at coordinate 157,471,725 of OZ008369.1, read as the reverse complement.
ACATACGATGAAGAAACATACATAGTTCCTGTCATTAGTTCCATGGAACTAATACTCTACTAAAATGTGCCTAAGTTCAATCAGCCTAACTCCCTGTACGTCTTTTAGATCCAACAAGAAGAAAGATCCTAGAAAGGTCGGATAGTAGTATAGGAGGTGTTCTTCATTCTATTTATCCCACAGCTTCTGCTGTAATATTTAGCTGAAGTTCCAAGTCTAGACGTGTGTCAGTATATTAAACTGTGACCAGTGATTGCACAGCTTCTACCATACAGATATTTTGATAACGTAGTTTAGTAGACGATTCATGTCATAACTTGGTCATACCTGTATGATGATCCAGCAATTTGTGCCTTTAGACTTTCTCAGGATTTTTTCCACCACTGGGGTTTATTCTTACCTCGGTAGGAACCGGTGGGCCATGTGGTACGTTACATACAACAGGGTGCCTCTAAATGCAATGGTTTGTTTCCTCAGCTACAAAAGTCTAGTACATACATTCCAAAAGACCCGCCCAGTGGTTTAGAAGATCTGACATGACCACACGCTAAAAAATCTATATTTTTGTTGTTGTTTGGATTCAAATATAAAGTGTGTTTGGAGCTTGTCGAAAATTTAATATATTTGTGTCCAAACACATTGTGTTTGCTATTGAATATTACAGGTTTGGGACACAGTGATTTATATGTTATAATATGTATGTTTGCGACTCAAATATGTATGTGTTTGTGATGCAAATATAGTTGTGTTTGTTGCACTGCTTACGCTCTCTCGAGAGCAATAGAATAAAAGAGGAACAACGAGAGAGTCTACCTTGTAAGTGTGTGTTTGTATTTGTGGATTATTCTCTCAGTCAGCGATTCGCAAATTTTCTTGAATGTGCGTGCAAATTGCAGATGAAGTCAGTGCCTTATTATGGCTGATTTATTGCGTTTTAGTTTCATGTATTCTGTCATCAATGGTTCATTGAACAGAGGCAAATCAAAAGCGCGGTATATTAATAATTATAAAAAAATATATACAGGGTGATTCAGAAAGTTCCGAACAAATTTCTCCAGCGTATTCCTTGGCTCATTTCATGAAGAAAAGTCCACTAGGATCATGTCCGAAAATGCAAGGGTGCGAAATGGAAGCGGGTTCAAAATTTTCGGACTGGTGGTCGGAGTGTAGTAGGGTAAAGTTGCTAACTTCTGAGCCAGTGGTCGGATTTTTTTGTTTTTGGGCTTGTCCATAAACATTCGGTTATCATTGAACGGTAGCGATTCGCATTCACAGTAATGTGCCGGTCTTGATCATCACGGAAGAAGTACGCCCCAATGACGCCGCCGGCCCATAAACCTCACCAAACCGTAATTTTTTCGGGATGCAATGATGACTCATGGATTACGTGGGGATTGCTGTCTGACCAATAACGCACATTTTGCTTATTGACGAAGCCATTCAGCCAGAAATGAGCCTCATCGCTGACGACCATAAATTGGACGTAGCGCTCTTAAAGTTGAGGCCACTGACTCCAAATTTCGGTAGTAAATTTTAAAAATTTCGACTCGTTGTTGGCTCGAGCGGGAAAAAGTATGCCGTCGTTTGCTGTCCCTATCGATTTACTTTTGTAGCGTCTCTGTTGAAAAACCCTTACATACACTCTGGTTCACTTATTTAAAGGCAATAAAAATTCCATATTCAGCAGCCTTATCTCTGCAATTTGTAACCGATTGCAGAATTTTAAAATGTAAATGGGAGCTAGACATGTTGAGATATGGCAATAGTGGTTTCTTAACTAAAGAACTTTTTTTGAGCAATTTATAAAAAAAATCCAAATATGTGCTATTTTTTTTTGTTCACTTGAATAAAGGCACTTTATTATTTTTTTTATTATTTTTAAAGTAACCGATGATTTTTTGTAGGGAGCGTTTGTTTATTACAATTTATTACATCTTTATCATTTTACGGGTCAAAATGGTAAAACAAAAAATTTTAAATCTATCGGAAAAAACTAAAATCGATGTTTACCGTTGTGAAGGGTATTCTAACCGCGCAATAGCTAACAAAATTGGACGGAGTCCAACAGTTGCCGACAATTAATTACATCAAGGACCCCGAGGGGTATGGACAAAATTTTAAAGGAAGGGTTTCATTGTCTTTATCTACGTACGAGAAAAGAAAAGTCATAAGAATTGTTTCTAATTCCGCCTTATCCTTGTCAAAACTAAGAGCTCAAGCTCAAGTGGAAGCGAGTATCTTAAATACCTGAAATTACAAAAAAAAAGCCGCCACTTAATGCTCTTCATTAGGAGAAGCGGCTTCAATTCGCAAGAGACTACATGGTATGGGATGTGCAGCCAAGAATTCATGTAAATGACTGGAGAACCGTTGTATTTACGGATGCGAAGAAGCTTAATTTGGATGGGCCTGATGGCTACAACTATTATTTCTATGATCTGCGCAAAGAAAAGCATTTTCTGAACCGACATCACAGCCGAGAAGGCGGCGTTATGGTGTGGGGTGCTATTACATACTATGGCACCATCGATCTTGAATTTCAAAGTGCAAAAATGACTGGTGCAAGCTATAAAACTTTATTGGAATCGGCTTTCCGATGTTCAGTGAAGTATTTGGTTCCATGTCTATATAATAAAAATAATAAATGGTTTCCAGTTACATCCCACGAAGGGATTAGGGAGAGCTTCTCACAATCAGTGAGCTGTGCGCGTTCTAGTTTTAAACTCACTGATTGGGACCTACAGTTTTAACACCGGTTCCGAACGGTATTTTTTTGAGAAGCTGCTTCATGGCTAAATATTCGATAGTGTCGCCATCACTAAGCGAGGTGCCCACCGTCGAAAGAATTTTTTTTTAGGTTGTCAGAGCAGGAATCGAACCCACGTTCTCATGCATAAAAGCCGAGCACTCTACCATTGCACCACCGACGGCTATTGCAACAGGATAATACCCCTATACAGAACGCCAGAGTAGTAAAGGAGTTCCTTGCAAGCCAAAATGTTAATATTCTTGACTGGCCACCCTATTCGCCAGATATAAACATTATCGAAAATTTCTGGGGTTGGTTATCTCCTAAGGTCTATGAAGGAGGTAGACAATTTTATGACAAGCAAACACTAATTCAGGCCATTAAGGATGCTTGTAATCAAATTTCGTAGGATTACATACATTCTCTTTAGCTCTCAATGAAAACCCGTATTTTTATAGTTATTAAAAACAAAGGGGGTTGTAACCATTAGTAATAGTTCTTAAATAAAGTAAAATAAATTAAAATAACAAGAAAAACTGTTTTACATTAAAATTAGTTAGTGCCTTTATTCAAGTGAACCAAAAAACTTTTTTATAAATTGCTCTAAAAAAGTTCTTTAGTTAAGAAAACACTATTGTCATGATTTTTTGTATAGCTCAGTAGTGCGATTCACTAACTTTTAACACTTTAGCAGGTGTTAACTTTAACCACACATTCTTATGTTTGCACTAACCACTATATGACTCACTAACTTATTTTTAACCATGGTAAATAGTTTTATATTTCTCTGTATTCAAATTGATATTACGTGGCAACTCTGCCAAGCGAAATGTCAAAATAGGAGAAAATAACAAAGAAGAATAAACAAAGACCTTGTGATGTGTATATTTTAAATAGTTTTGTGCAAAGTAAGTAAAACATTATACATTTTTAATATTTTATTGATTTAGTAAACGCTTGTAGATATTAAAATAGAATGGCTAGTAGTTCTGCCAAAAGAAGCCGCGCGTCTGCCGAGGAGCTAAGTCAAATGATGGATAAATTATTTATTTATGATAAATAACCCGGGACTTGCTGGCTCATTCTCCAATAAATTGTAGGCTAAATACTCCAAAGCCATTATATTCAACGATTGTGTACAACGATTAACACTTTTCTAAACGGATTAAACCCCACCAAAAATGCTGGTGTTAATAAACCACAATTTGTCTTGCTAAAAACAGCTAACAGCTGACATTAAACGTCAGCAGATATCGTTTAAAAGGTTAGTGAATAGTAAAATGGTTAATTTTGTGGTTAATATTTTTAAACGAAACAGTTGTGGTTAAAAAAGCATAGTGAATGGCACTACAGGATGTGTAGCTTCCAGTTTCATTTTAAAATTCTGCAATCGGGTACAAATTGCAAAAGATACAGGCTGCTGAATATGGAATTTTTAGTGCCTTTAAATAAGTGAACCGGAGTGTATATTGAAATCAAACAATAATACGTTTCTAAATATTATTATGTTTGGGAGGAAATTCGCATATGTTTCCATGTAAGTATATGTAGGTTTGGGGGAACAGGCGAATGTTTCCACGTAATTATATGGATGTTTGGGATGAAAAATGCATGTCTCCACGTAAAAGTATACAAATTTGCCAGTAACCATGATACTGTTTACATTTAAATACAACTGAGTTTGGCACTTGCAAACATATGAATGTTTAAAGTGTGTTCCAAACATATACATGGTTCCTGCAGAGTATGTTAGAGAGACCGTTATTTTTCAGCGGGTACTTTTTAACACTGTGTAAGGTATGCAATTTAAGGGAATATTAAAAATTTAACACTACAAGTTTTGACTGTTCTTTTGATATAATCCGGTAAAATATATTTGCTTTAACGATTATCAGCACAAATCTTCTAAACGGCAAAGCATTTGCCCTCAATTTGTTATGTGATATTTTCACTTCACTTTTCACTTGAAAAGGGTTGGCCGGGTGTAAACAAAGTAATCACATTGTAGATGGTAACCGCAAACATCTGGTGCTGATAAGAATATAATGGTTTTACTCAATCATTTCATTCTCATTCTCATTTCCTTCACAAATGTACAGGTCCCGGCACTAACCATGAAAATGTCATAAAAAGGATTACGGAGGAAATTATTGTTATTTTTCTGCTATCTCATTCCATAAATTCATATTTCGCTTCATTCATCGGATTAAATCAACAGGGATAGAAAATATGAAAATGTTGTCAAAAATGTCTGTGAGAGGGTGGCACAGGGGAGGGAGATCATGTTGGTATTGGATGGCTTTGATTATCATATACATTGATGTAGACTCAACAAAGTATGCATTTGTAAATACAAAGTATATCATTCATTTGAATTCACCATACACGGGAACAGTTAATTAGATAAAGCATTCTACTGAAAGCCGTTTTGTGATTGCCTCCAATGAACTAGCGATCAATATATTTTTTTTTGTTACCAAATGCTTGGCAAAATGTACTTTTATTCAAATCAAATTTATTACCTTATAATGTCCAGTTTTGGTCCAATTGCTGTTAACTGGTGCAAATTTAATTAGACACAGAGTTTTCAATCAAATCTAATTCAAATTAAATAAGCCCATGTATGCAATTGAAATGTATCATAACTTATAAAATGGAAAGGATACTAATGGAATTTGAATACGAATACCTAATATATGCAAATTGTGACATATATTTGTAACGAGCAACGCGATGCGAGTTAATATTACTACAGTTATGTTTACAGTCGTCAGATACATATATAATATTAAGAAAATAAATAAATTGAATATTTGTTTATGACATTGTTGTTTATTATATGTTGCACATTAAATGTTATAAGCTGGTTAATCAATGTATCCTTCGAATGATACATTGTTTATCTTGTCCTTAGGGTTTCACAGCTCCGCCACAAGAAAACAAGTAATAAATCGCATATTCATGAAATTTGTTTGGAGACGGTAATGACGGCAAATCAACATTTGTGGAGTCAAAAATATCACTTTCTTTTTGATAAACAAACAAAATCGTTTGTGAGAACCCAAAAAATGTTTACAGCACTGATATGTCGCAACTCGGATAACTTTATGCAGTAACGAGTTATAGTAATTTGTAGGAAATATTGCCCTTCGAAACTATGGGGAATTAATAACAACATTATTTCACAATTGTACATGGATGACCATGCCTACTTGTTGTGGGGAACACGACTTTACTGTTTAGTTTCCAGCAACCGCTCCTTTGTATGGCTTACCCTACCCTAATGTCAATGCCTAGTCTACGAACATTCCTTACTACGATCTTTCAAAATATACTGGCAACATTTTGATCCATCCCGCATCCGGAGGATATAATGTGGGAAATTTGATGCAACTAAGGTCTAAAGAATGAGATGAGAATGGTGCCCGCCCGTGGACTTAAGACCCAGAAAACTTGGGCCTTATGATCTCCCCAGAAACGGCCATAAAGCCCACTTTTGTTTCGGGCCTTATGACCTCCCTCGAAACGCACATAACGCCCATTGGGCGTTTTGATTCAGAAGAGGAATCATTAATATCAACTATTATTAAATTCGTTGATGTCGGCGGTAAAAGTTCGTTAGTTTCATATATCATCATAGTAAGAAATGTGTTCGGAAAAATTTCCCCAAGATTTAGTTTTTCAGTTTATTTATTTATTCGCGTGCTTCGATCTCGAAATCGTTTCTTAGACCTGTCGAAAATTTCGAAAACTCCATCCAACACTTGTTCTAGCTCCGTATGTTTTTGGAATTCTTCCTGTTTGATGACTTGCAGGAAATCCCAAAAGCTTCCATGCGTAGGAAGTTGTGCACTCAATTAGCTATTGTAACATTCACTAGCGCTGGTTGTCCTAACGCATTCATCATGTACGGAAAATTTTGCAGGAGTTTCCTGTAAACAGAAAAGGATAATTTATTAGAGTTTTGGTTTTTTGTATTTAGAGAACTTTTACCATTTGAATCCACTGTTGCTCAAAATAATCCAAGAATTTTTGAAATACGTGTTCGGATTTGCTATAGAGCCCACACGCATAAGAAAAACTCGTTCCTCCCAAACCAAATCTCAGATAACTGAAGTTCGTTTGGGGACTGTAGTTGGGAGAAACGAACTTCTGTTAAGCCATACATGTCATTTCGTTTGGGAGAACCGAAAAAGTTTGCAGCAAACGAGTTATGTGAAACATAAGCTGATAAAAACGTTTGCGAGAAACGAAAAACAGTTCCGCCAACTGTTCCCTCGGTTACAGCAACCGAGTTGTAGTTGATCCTAACTAAAAAAACATTTGCGAGAACTGAAAAACGTTTGCAGTAAAAGAGTTATGAAAAAATTAAAGCTGAAAAAACGTTTGTGATAGTCGAAAAACGGTTCCACCAGCTGTTCTTTCGGTTACAGCAACCGACTTGTAGTTACAGCAACCGAGTTGTAGTTGTAGTTGCTCTACTCAGTACAACATTACTTGTACATTAAAATTTATATTTATGGTTTCCATAAGCTCTTTTTTGTGTAAATTTAAAACTTTTATGATTTTGGTTTTACCCATAAAGATTGTTTTAAAATAAGTTGGAACTTTTGTCTATCTTTTCAGTGCCTACGAACACGTCAGTCTCGCCTTGCATTCAAATAACAACTAAAAGCGCAGCAAACTACAACGCGTCAGTTATCCATCCAAGTATATTGACAAGGCAAAAGCTTTTTATGTGTATGCGTGAGTGTGTACGTCAAACGAGTGGACTGTGTATACAGTCGAAAGAATGAGAGAATTTACGATCTTCGTTATCTGTGCTCTCATTAGAAAAATGGCTAATTTCAGTTATCACAAACGGTTTTTAACTTGCGACAAATATAATTTTGTACGCGTTTATTGCAAAGGAGATCTCGTTTGCAACAACATGATACACATTTGCGATATATGAGTTTATTTGGGAGAACAACATAAACGGTTGCGATTAAGAAATTAATACAAATCAATCAAAGTATTGTTGTGGCAACCGAGGAATAAAGGTTTTTTTCTTTGCATGCAGGCTTGGCACGTTGAATGCTTTTTCTGTTTCCTGTGAAGGAAGTAGACGTAGCGTCAGCAATTTCTGAAAAATCTTTTTTGCATCATCTCACTTTTTTAGCTTGTTCGCTCATTTTCCCCAATTTTCTCTTCATTGCCTGGCACAAATGGAACCAACACCCCTTTAATCGCACTTCAGGAAAAACTCTTGTAAGAGAATTACGAAGTGCTTTTTCGAAAACGGTTATAAACGTTGTAGGGTTTAGCTCTAAAGATTTGACTTTATAAACCTGAGGAATGTTCGTATGACTTGTGACTTTTTTTCGTCATAAGAATGAAAGAAAATGGGAAATACCTGAAAATTACGCACATACATATACAAGAAAAGCGTAAGTTCTAACACAAACTTGAATTTAAAATTCAATGAAGTGAGGCTACAATTGCAACCAAAATAACTCCCTGAAAAATATAACTCGTTTGCGTTAAAGGAAAAGTGTTTGCGATGAAAAAAGTTTAGAGCTGCCAACATTGATAATTTCTTTCTATAAATTAATTGGTCGTAACTAGAGTTGGGTAGTTCATCAACTATATAGTTCATTTAGGGTGATAGACATCACCTTCACAAACATGGTGAGTATGTTCGCGACAGTGAAGGAGTTCGACATAAGTCTGGTTGTTAAAGTTTACTTATAATCATTGCAATGTTGGTCGATATATGCTACTGATATTTCATACGGACAACTTTGTACCACCAGGTGAAATTCATGCCACAGCTGACCGGAATGGTAGTTGGAATTTGATAAATAACAGATGTTTTGAGGCACGGTTGAATATTACTGTATGCTTCGACATAAAAAGAACAAAAGTAAAAAAAATTTTGCATTTTCGTTCGACGCAACCAGCGTCAAACATAATATAGCTGTCACTAGTATCAATCCACCAGTATTTAAACCATAGAGTAATATAATAAGAGTGTGCAACTGAATTGGTATTGGACCGGAACTCCGGGAATAGTCACTGGTATACTTGGAGTCTCATTCAGGATGGGGAAAAAACTGTAATTTAACAAATTTGCGTCTTAATTACAATCCATGTAAATCAATTTACTCTAACACTTCATTACATTTCCGTTTTGCTTTATCATTGTTATATCTTTTCCGCTCGTTTTAATTCCCAAAAAAATATTCACAGTTTATGAGTTTTGTACTTTTGGTTGGATGCACAAAGACAAATGTGGAAAAAACGCATGAGATACCCTAAATACTTCCAGTTATCTATCGCTACTTGACTTTCTTGCGTTAATCTTCATAATTTTGCAACTTCATGAGCAATCAGCTCTGGCATCTAATTCCGCTCATTTAAACTTAGTTTGCTCTTTTGTTTGCTTCTGGTTATTTATCGCTTCGGCTCCCATGAAATTTATTCTTTCATTAAGGGGCCCTTAGACCTGTGGATAAGTTGCAGCGACTTCAAGTTGACATCAACTTATCCATGGTGTAGGGTGAAGTTGGTGGTTTGTACAAACTAGTTGATGTAAAATCAAAGCCATTTTAATTTTTTGAAGTTGATATCAACTTATCCACCAGTGTAAGGGGAAGTTGCATCAACTTTCACACGCATTTCGGTGAGAAACGTTCATGAGGCAACATTATCGGCAAAATGTAAATAAATGAACCAAAACATAAATAAATTAAACATTATCGGAAAAATATAAACTAAATAAATATGGTTCGTAGTGTTATTTATATATGTGACCCGGTCTACGAAAAGGGACCTTCGGTGTAAAAACAAGTTTTCGAGAAAACAGCTGTTAAAGATAAACAAGTCATGTCATCAGTTTCGCTTCAGTTGTTCCCTTCTCTCTGTATCCCTACTCCTGACAAACTTCTTTACGAGTTGGAAACTACTTGCTTCTAGTTGCTTATCGCGCATTCTAATATCTACAACGTTTGCCATCAGATTCCAAGTACCATGTCGATCAGCTGTGGTGTGGTTACACCCTGATTCTTTATAAAATTCCAGCCAGGGTCTTCGATGCCACAGCAGAATGACTGAAGTTGGAATCTAATAGGGAAAAGATCGGTTGGACGAATGAGCGACAGACAAACTATATTTGATTAAAACTAATGCATTTTCAATTATGTTCGATTGATACCAATGGCTTTTAAATTATGTTTGATCGAAGATAGAAATTCCTAAATCATGTTTGTTGCTACACAGAAAATAAAGACGACTATAAAATTTTAACAAAAAAATTGGAACGTGAAAAATCTTAGCACTCAATTTCATTTTTCATTGATATACTGACAAATTACTAAAATATTGAAATGAAAATCGATAAATGGTACCAACAAAATAAATTCATAAGAAATACCCCAATATTTAACGAAGTAAATACGATACGAACAGCCACATAACTTTAGTTAGAGATAAGTCTGTACAGGCAGTCGGTGGCGTAACGTGCTAGACGCTGCCCGAAACGACGCTGTGTCACAAACATCGAAAACGATCTTCCAGTGGATGTGAGTTCGAATCCTACCGCGGCTGTTTCATTCTTTTTTTAAATAAACAAACTTTCTAAAAATACCTCGGATCGAAGACAAAATGAAAACTGAGATACAATTTAGTTTGTTAATATGTCAAATTCTTCTTCGAAATATTTTGGATAAATAACGTACAAATATTTTCATAGATGGGTGAAATTTTGCATCGATTGAAAAATAATATTTTTCCAATAAACAACCTACAAATATGGTAGCTGATATGTGCATTTTTTTTATCACAGGATTTGCAATTAATATTTTGTTTTAATTTTCGAATTTTTTAATTGAATTGAAAAAATTTTTTTTTCTGTGTAGTTCTGTCATCTACAACTCCAACTCAATGAAACTCCAACTTGCTCTGTCACATTCGTTCAAAGCATTAACAGGTGTTGCACACTCTTATTATATTACTCCATGATTCCAACTACCATTTCGATCAACTTTGGCATAGAACAACCCACTGCTGAAACTCTATGCATGGAGACTCTTGTCCATGATGGAGACTCTTGTCCATTACTCTATGGTATCATACGTGCGGAAATATTGCGCCTGTATTACCCAATGATAAATTTATGTTTTTGGTATGGAGATTTGTACATCAAATCATAAAAGAACTCTCAGAACTTGCGAAAATTTTAATGAAATCGCTTGAGAATCGCTTACGATTTGTCCACTGTAATTCACGGGAAATTGGTAAATTCTTAAAGGGATCAAAATATTAAACAGTTTAGTGTGCCGGCACAAGTTATTTTGCGATTAAAAACATTTCACCAAACAAACTCATGATTCCATAGGCAACATTTACTTCATCCAAAGTAAATGTCTTCAACCTTCACGAAGTCAAGAAATCAACCTGCTGTAATTACAAAAATCAACCTCAGGACCATAAATATACATCAATGTCAATGTAATAAACTAAACCACAAAAAAATCTATAACATTTTATTGAGAACAAGTTAATCAATGAATAATGTGAGTTCATGTAAAGACGACAACCATCCATACCACACACATAGGCAGGCGGCATTCAATAATTCATCTTCCACGCATAAGGATGATAACGAACTTATTATCTATCACACAGAGACAAGCCCACGTTCATCCTTACCTACACAATATATCCCTCTACTGTTCCTAGCTACGGGAAAACAATATGATTGTGATACCAATCTATTTAGGTAATAACTCCCACTCTCGATTTTAGACTCTTCGTGCGGGCTGCTTCTGCTGGTGCTCCATTTTAGGCAATTTTATTTACTTGGCTTTATTATTGCAATAAGCCAAAAGAACGTGATGACAGGGATATCTTCTGCATGACCTTGCAGGCATTGCTCGATATGATAACTTTCTTGTTCCTTTGTAGGCTAAGGCTAAAACTCGCTCGACACTCGGATTACATTGTGTGCCTAGATGAGTAGGTTGGCAATTGTCAAGGTGTGTATGTGTGTGTGTGGGAATGGGTTGGCAGTTCAATGTTTTCCATACGTAAATTGCTAAAGCAAAAAGAAAGGAAATTCTCATCATCACCATTGTTACATCCTGTCTGTGAGGATGCTTAAGTGCGATAAGTAAATACAACACTGGCAAACTACAACAGTGGGCAAATAATGTTATGAATAGCATAATGGCAAAATGGATCACATACAATGATTAAGGTAAACAATCAGAATCCTTCGATAAAAAAACAACCCCGAATATGAGGAACTACAATGTTTCACGCTATATATGACGATATGCCACCATTCAATAATCGCTATTACAATTAAGTCTACACGCAACCAAGAATACAGTTACGCCCTAACGAAATCTCAGGAAATTAAACTTTCGCATCCATTAATATAATCGTTTAAGAGAACCGGCAGACGTTTACAACAAACGACAAACTCGAAAAAAATCACAGTGTTGCCCATAACTGTTCTGTCGTTTACCGCAAACGACTTGTAGTAACTCCATACACATTTTATTTATAAGAAAAGGTAAATATTTGCGTCAAAATGATTTTTCATTTTAACTCACAGTCAATTGGAATTCACACGGAACAGAATAAAATGGAGCAAAATACTGCTTTCTGTTACTGTGTTGGAATAATTGTATTTTCAGAGCGAGTTGGTAATTAGGGATCTTCGATCTATGATAATTCGCACATATATACACTAGGGTGATAACTTTTTTTAGACAACATTCTCCCCAGGGCCTTTCTAATGGCAAATATTGTATTAATGATAAAAAAATAACTATTTCAGTTCAATTTGGTAAAAAAAAAACCTTACGCACCACCGACAGCGATTTCTTTAATATATTTTTTTTAATATCAATTTTTTTAAAATAAGGTTTATACATATGTAAGTATGTAAACAAATAATAACAATAAATGATTAAAAGTAGGTATTGTAAGATATAAACTTTAGGTTTAAAATACGCGATGTTTTACAAAGCGGATATATATCTTGTACTATTTTTATTCCACGTTTGATTCGAAACTTTAACGCGTTTGGTGCGCAACCTTTTTGAACGATAGCGAAAAACTAAAAACGCAGTTCTTAATATTTGTTCATGCCCTACACGATTTTGTCTGAGGATATTTGATATTTGCAAAAAAAAAGTTATTACCCTAATGTACACGTTTGATGATCTACCGATGGTATAAATTCAGGCACAGCAGTTAGACATCGGAAGGTGAATTTATATTTACAAAACATAACAAAAAACAAACCTCAGCGAAAGAATAAGTTTGCTTTTTGTTTCTGATGTACCATTCCCATACAGTTCAGATACATGTAACAACAGCACCAACGAAGAATAGTATTGCTCATTTCTTTCCGCGAATTCGCAAAAACTATAATCGAATAACATCGAAAACATTCAAAGTAAGAGTTCAAACATAATCGAACCTGCTACACAGAAAAAAATATTGGCTTGTAAATTTCAATTAAATATATAATTGAATTTTTTTTGTTTAATATTTGAGTGCATTATCGAATTTTTGCTGTGAATCTTTCAAAATTAATATAAATATGCATGATATGTTCTTAACAAACATTAATATAAACAATTTTTGTAAACAAAAAAAGTTGAATTTTACAGCGGCGTTGGGAGGAAATATGTGTGGAGGCTGAGTCACGAAGATCGATCGGTATATAAAGGGTGACATACATCATAAAAAAGTTGGTGCTGTTGAAGTTTATTTATTAACAATTCCACAAATTCTTTGTTCCACATTACATTTTTAATTATTTATTAATTCAGTTCGTGCAACACAAAACAAAGGCAATACAATTTGGCCAGCAACATTTACATGCATGTTGTTTTTATTTCAATTTCTTTCTTTACCATTTTCCTTTCGTTGTTGATGGAAAAAAATTAAAAGTACCAAATTTATCGCAAAATACATATTTAGTACTTTGAAAACCTTATTTTCCATCCCTGACCAAACAAGCAAATAGATGTAAGAGAAATGTCAAATAATCGCAAGAAATCTCGTTTTCAGCGATTTTTGCTACCCCTCTATCAACTCTACGTCTCTCGTCGGTAAACTCCAGTCGCAGAGAACAGTCTCAGCGACCAGTCTACGTCTAAAAGTCCTCATTGAAATATAGGCAACCCTGGACGAGGGACCACTAGCGTTTTACAGTGCTCTTTCGCGAAATTCTACAAATACAAATATCATCTGTTAAAACCCAGTAAAATCGATCCGGTTACTTTTAATATTACAAATAATAAATTTTGGATTCAATATATCATCGAGAATGCCACCCAAAAGCCGAAGAAGTACGATAAATCCAAAAATTTTATGTGGTGAGTGCAAAACAGAGTTAAAGAAGAAGAAGAAGAAGATGCAATTACATGCGACAAATGCGGCGAAATATTTCATGCTCTCTGCCATGGTACAATACTATGTACATGGTAAAGTCGTAAGAACAGCTGTTTTCATTTTTTTCATGAGGTTCTTCGCTTCGGCTGTCACACTCCCATGTATTTTGTTTTTGTTCTCTTTTGCATTATTGTGTTGTTGGTATGCATTTGTGTAGAGTTTGACAGCTGAAACGAATAGAACAAAAACAAAATGCCGGTTGTTGTTGTTGTAGGCAGCGCTGCTATTACCATGAAGATATTATTATACCATGCTCTCTGCACTACACTGGACAGCAGTGTTACTATGTTGGAATAATTTGTGCCGTTTTGGCATAATTTTTTTGGTTACGGCACTTGTTTTTTGAAAAATTATGCCAAGTGCCTTTTAGCACAATTTCCTCAACATTTTCCCAATTTTTTTAATATTTGTGCAATTTTTTAGCACAATCTTTTTGCAAACGGCACAATTTTTCGTACTGAAAGTTTCTCCCTTTAATTTATCTGATAATGTTACATCCTATTTATCGGTATAGAAGGTACAATATCACATTTTTAGGTTACTGGCTAACAAAGCAACTCCACAGGCTTAAATCAAAAACGTAATTCATGAAATATCAGAAACAGGTTGACTATTTAAAAAATTCCATATAGAGATAAATGACAAAATTCCTATAAATTTACACATATTGCCATAATGCACTCAGGAGTGAAAACTTGGTGTAAGACGTACTTTTTTTTTACCTGGAATTAAAATATGGACGACAAACTTCAAATTAGACGTATTGGGCAGTTCCTTCAATATCAAGGCATGACTTGTAAAATCCGATGGAAGTTCTTCTCGAAACTCCACATACAAACTCAGGGGAAAATCTCCGTGTTTATTATGAGAGAAATATCCGACAAAGAAAATTTCGAATTAGTGACGAATTGAACACGGTTCGCTGGGATAAGTGGAAGGGATTCCAAAAGAAATTATCCAAACTTGGAAATTTTATTCTAAGATGATTGAAATAAATTGTTAAAAATAATGGACCTTAAACAAAGTAATACAATTTTTTTTAATTTTTATTTAATGTCTCTTTCGTTATTGTTGTATAATTTGTTAAAATATTTTAAGTTAGTGTTTTGTGTGAATTTAAAATACAGGCTTTAACAAATTAAAACCATAATACTTCTTTTTAAGTTAAACGGTTAACGGGCGAGATGAGCATCAGAATTTCAGAATTATCCACTCATAATTAGAAAAAACACTAATAGCTAATTTTAGCATAATGGTTTTGCAAACGCCACAATTTTTGAGGATATTTGGTATAATTTTTTAGCCGGTCTATGGCCACACTGCTGGACAGACGTCAGTTTGAGAATTTAATGGAGAATGAATGAGAGAAATACATCTGTAGTGGTAAAGGAGGGAGCTTTAGAAGCGAATTGAGTTTTATAAGAACAAAACTTACTAAACTTGATCGTTTGGATCAGCTGGATCAAATGCAAGCTTTGATAACGTTTATTTCACAACACTTTGATAGCATTATAAAGGGAATCGATGATAATAAAAAGCGTCTTGAAGTTGTGCAGAAGGAAAGTAAAATATTAAAAAATGAGATACACGATTTAAAGTTTTGAATGATAAAAAATGATTGCCTAGTTAGTGGGGTGAAGAAAACTGAAGATAAGAGTGCTGCTGAAACTTTTGTCAAACTTATGAATGATGCTGGTGTTCAAATCGAAAAAACGGAAATTATGATGCATATTTTCTCAAAAAAAAGGTATAACTTAAAAAAACAGGCTATGGTTGTAAAGTTTAGTTCCACTAAAAGTAAGCAGAGTGTGATGACGAAGAAGATACACTTTAAGGAAAATAATGCTACAAAGAACGTGTATGTTAATGAGTTTCTATGTAAAGAAATTTTAACTCTCCTTAATCATGCGAAATCGCTCAAGGCAGTGGGATACCGAAAAGTATATGAGTCGGGAGGCATAGTTTACGTAAAAATGACTGAACTATCAAAGCCATTGTGCTGAGGATGTGGATGTGGACAACTTCGAGACGAAAAAGGCGGAATCAAACCCATCAAGATGAAGAAGATAATGATGCTAATAGTGGTGAAGCTGATACAGAGTTTGTGTCTCCATAATATTATTATAATTACAATTAATTATTTACAAATTTATTCAAGCTCAAGACCTTTTTAAATAATATAAAGATTATTATCTCTATATTACTTTCAAAAAAGTCGAGCATAAAAATGTTCCAATGATACCAAGGCTGTCTGTATAGCTATTTCGGATCTTGCCAAGATCTTCATCAGCAGACGTTTTTGGCATGTTTTTGGTGAATTCTTCAAAAATATATATCCAGGAACACTCATCATATTAATGAGAATTCCTTTATATACTCGTTTGAAGAATACCAAGCACTACCATTGGAACACTTTCATGCACAACTCTTTTTATCATGCCGAAAAACCATTGGTTTTAAACAGACATGATTTGTTTTTGTTATGTCATTACAAAAACAACAAAATAGAGGGTTGCCATCAACAATATTATTGTTTCAAGCTCGCGGTGCTCTTCGTCAACTTTCATGCTCGACTTTTTTGAAAGTAATATGAAGATAATAAGCTTTATATTATTTAAAAAGATCTTGAGCTTGAATAAATTTGTAAGTTTTAGAAAACAGACCGAATAAAAATTCCCGTAAGGGAAATGATGAAATATAATTAATTATTTGAATTAATAAAATTTTTTTTAATATCATGAATTATACAGAAAATAAATATTTCAATTCATTAAATTCTTTTGAATCACATTTAGATAGATTAGAAAGTAATTATTTGAATATAATATCTGTTAATATTAGAATTATTTCTTCAGTTAACAAATTTAACAGTTTTAAAAATGTTATAGTACAATTTCCAAAACTATCCGATATAATATGCATCCAAGAGGCTTGGTTTAAAGATGATTTATTACAACTCTGCAACTTCGCAGGATATAACGCCGTACATTGCTGCCGGTCAGTTTGTTATGGAGGGACTTCAGTATACATAATTGTAAATTTGCAGTATACTGTAGAAATTTGTGACAGTAACAACTTCCTTGATATGATCGAATTACTTCTTCAGTTAATTAGAAAATGCTTTAATCAGTTATGACCGATTTCCAACCATGGTTATAGGAGATTCAAACATAGACGTAGTACAACATATTTTGCCACCGGAACTATTAAGTTTACTCCACTTGTATGACTTTAGAAATAGTCATTGCATGATAACACGTCCTTGCAGCGGTACATCTATTGATAACATTTACAGTAATTTGGAATGTCGCTTTAAAATCTACTCGGTCGAATGTCATCTTTCGGATCATAATATAATTTGCTGTGTATTGAAATCTAATACTGAAAACTCCAAACTTGTAGATGTGGTACTCCGTCGCTGTAACTATTCAAATGTAAAACAGTACTTGCACCGCAATGTTACCTTGTCTAGTTTAACAGGAAATCCTTGATATGATATGTCTTATCTGTCTGCTAAAGTATGAGATGCAGTTGAAATATCCACAACTGTTACTAAAAAGAGAAAGCTGTTAAAGTATGAAGGAGCGCCGTGGATTAAAGGAAATTTACAAAAACTTATTGAATACTAATGCTAAATAATGCTAAAATCTAGGCGAAGGAAAAAATTTTGCAATTATGATCTTGAGGCTAATCCGAAGAGAATTAGCAAAGTTATTCGAATCGCTTCTGGAAAGTCAATGAACAACTATCACTATGAAAATGCAAATAGACTACAACATCAGCCTAGTAAATTTTACAATTTCTTAAACCAAGCCGTTGGCAGATTTCAAAACATGAAGTGAAGCTTCGAAATGAACAGGATCAATATGTTACAAGTGATATGGAAAAAGCAGAAAACTTTAACAATTATTTTATTAAATCTGTATCCGAGCTCAGGAAACAATCAAATATGAATCAAAATGAACATTTCAATTCACTCTTTACGTCCTCATACAAACAAGTTTAAATTCGAATGTACAAATATAATCGAAATCAGCACTTTACTTTCTAATTTGGATATTACGAAATCAGCAGGAGATGATGGGATTATGCCAAGAACCTTAAAAGAGTGTGTGGATGAACTTAGTCCCTATATAGTTCAGATATTTAATAACATTATTGGAACCTCACTGTATCCTAACATCTTGAAATTGCATAAATGAAATATAGACCCATATCCTTGTTGTCCGTTTTTGATAAAGTGTTAGAAAAGTTATTATATTCGCAGCTTTCAACGTATTTGGAAAGTGAACAACTACTATCTGAAAGGCAGTATGGCTTTAGAAAGGGATGTGGCACTGAGGAGTCAGTTGTCAACGTAATAACTTATATATGCGATAGTCTTGATAAAGGATCATATGGACTGACTGGGTGCGATATTTTATGATTTTACAAAAGCGTTTGATCTTGTAAACCATACTATATTATGCAAAAAACTATCCTATTACGGTGTACAAAATAGAATGTTATCGCTTATAAGGAACTATTTGTGTGGTCGTAAGCAGTAAGTACAAATAAATAATGTCAAAAGCTCTTTTTTGAATGTAAAATGTGGTGCACCATAGGGCAGTGTTTTGAGACCACTTTTGTTCAAAATATATATAAAGGATATTACCAAACTTGAACTGACTGGAAAGATTTTACGGGAAGGCTGATGATATTTGTGTTAAATATTCATATAAACATAATCTAGTTTTAAAAACTTCTGCTGAAAGAGATGAAGCTCTTGTAACAGAATACGCTAAATTGAACAAACTAGTCGTAAATGGTACCAAAACAAAATTCATACGATTCAGACCGCCACCAAAGCCGAATGATATTTGCACACTTTGTTTAGATAGGAAAGCAATTGAAGAAGAAAATAATGTGTTTTGGGAAACTACATATTGAGAAATTGCGACAAAAACTGGCTCCTATAATTGGAATTTTATACAAGCTAAAATACAAGTTCGATAAAAAAAACTAAACTGATATTATTACAATTGCTTATACAAAGTTATCTTAGCTATTTACCAAATGTGTATGGCTATGTGTATGGATTTCAAAATTTGGCGGCACAAAAACAGAAGTTTGAATTTAAAAATGATTTACTTACCTATAACACATTGCGTGAAATAGTACATGATACTAATTTTAAATATGGGAAATAAAATAGTATGTACTATAAAAATAGCAGTACATTTATTATGGGATTAATTAATTACAAGTTAATAATAAGAATACTTTTAATGCAAAATTTGAGCTTGAAGTTTTTGGTAATTTCATACGTATATAGTTTTTAATATTAATTTAATATTGATGCTGCAAATCTGAATTCACACAAATAAGATGTGGGTAATTGTAATAATATGTTTAAAGCTTTTTTGGATATCATTGGATAATTGCATCTACTGTTAATCCAAACTGAAATAATTAATTCTTCTGAATGTTTTAAAGTTAAACATTGATTATTGGACTGCAAAATGAGTTCCTCCTCTTCATTCAAAGTTAAGTCAAATACAGAAGTGTCCGTTATAAGAAATGGATTACGAACCCAATCAATATTCGTTATATCTAATTTTGAGAAATAATGAACAATTCTCTCGTCTACTACTGTCAAATGGTCAATAACAATTATTTCAATAGTTGTATAACTGAAAATAGTTTTAACGTAGAATACGTTATACGGTAAGGTAGGGGTGTTGATCTGGAGCACAAAATTTTGAGAAAATGTTTGTCAACTTTCACCCACTTTTACTTAAATATTAAAACATATTTTAGCAATTTTTATATGTTACTCAGTTTTGGTAATATATTTTGTTTCGAATTACATTAAAAAATTATATGTCTATATATAAAAGTTTTATGTAGTTAAGGAAATAAATATTTTAGAGCATGATATTTTAGACTTTTTTTGTACATGCCGCTGTTGTTGTTGGTTTGTAAATGCCGCTGTTGTTTTTGTTGTTGTTGTGAAATCAAATGATTTTGGCTTTGCTGTGCTTTGTTTATTTATCGAGCAGCGTGTAAATGTGTGTGTGTGTACATTTCGTTTTGTTGGATCGGTCGGTTATTAGTTCGTTTGGAGGGGAACATAAAATGAAGGGAGGGGAGCGTGGACACTTGTGTGGGCTTGAAAGTTTACAGACCTTTGCTGTCGTTTGTTTACTTCTGCGAGCAGCGTGTAAATGTGTGTGTATGTACATTAATACAAAGGATTGGCGATGTATACGCTCACTATATCAATGGCGTTTTTCCTAAACACATTTCTGTGAATACATTGGGAAGTAGTTGGAAAGCAGCTAATCTATGCGTATGCTGTATGCGTATATATGTTATATAGATTTAAATCATTTATCAAAAATTATATTTAATTCATATATTTTAATTGGAAAATGACTAACGTATTCTACGTCTGACCTATGCGCCCGTGTTATCTAACACAGGCTTGTTATTTTTTTTTTTAATAGTTTTTAACTTTAGGGACTGACTGAAACGTTTCTAACTAAAGTTATTTGTTTTTGGAATCCCGCCAACTTATCGGTTGAGCTTAAGATATTTTCATTAGGCCCTTGTATACTTGAATTTATGTTATTAAAGATAACTAAAATGTCTGATAAGTAAGCCTGTTTAGTACACCATATTTTATCTGTCAACAAATGAATAAAATCATAATTTTTATCTTGTTCAAAAAACCTTTTCAATTCGTCTTTTAGTTCCAGCACACGAGATAAAACTTTTCCACTGGACAACCACCTTACTTCCGTATGCAGTAACTATGATTCGTATTTGACTTCAATAGCTTGGCATAATTTACTAAATTTGTGACTTTTATTATATAATTATTTTTTATATAATTAATATTTTATTATAAGATTAATAATTTTAACACAATGTTCTAGAACTAATTACAATTCTGATGGCAA
Source organism: Phaonia tiefii (assembly GCA_963931995.1). Classification (NCBI taxonomy): domain Eukaryota; kingdom Metazoa; phylum Arthropoda; class Insecta; order Diptera; family Muscidae; genus Phaonia; species Phaonia tiefii. Next base: position 157,450,578 of record OZ008369.1, on the reverse strand, counting down.
ATATTTTGTAACAAGTGCTTCTCGATGCAAAAAACAGTGTGTAACTAATATATCCCCAATCTGTTCTCTAATATGTGCTACAAATCCTTTTAGATGTCCAGTCATAGCTGGGGCGCCATCTGTAAAAATGTCAATACATGACTTCCACGAAACTTTAATATGAACTAATTATAAGTACATAAAAACTATGTTCGCAAGTTGTAAAATCAGGTAACTTCCGACAGCATAAAAATTAATTAATTATATAATTTTCGTACACAAATCTAATGAATGCAATTATTTGAGCTTTTCCTGTAATATCTGTTTGAATTTGCAAGAGCTTTTGCAGTATTTTGCGACATATCTTATCCTATCAAAAGTGGTATTTTACAAATATAATTATTTTTCGAATTTTGCAATAAGCTGGTAATATAATTTCTTCAGCCAAATTGTAAGGTTTTAATTTAAGAGCAACAATCAATGCGGCTATTTCGTAAGAAGCTTCTTCAGATTTTTCAGACACATCAATTTGTTTTTCAAAAACTTTTACTTGCTTGGATTTTGATGATAAAGGCTTTTGAAAGTACCTTTTATCTTTTGTTGAAAGCGAAGGATGATTAGTCACCAAGTGACGTTGGAGTTTATTCGGAACCATTGCACTATTTGATATTTTACAATCACATATCACCTACTCGGGAAAAACTTTGTCATTTTCCAAAATGCAAATTGCTGTTTACATTTATCATAAAAAACATTTTGACCCAAGTAGCCCAGCATAAATTAAAAAACTTACAAAAAATCTGAAGATATAACTGGGCAACAATGACTACTCAAATAATGAAATAATTTAAAATTTTTTTGTGGCAAAGGGATATTTCTTTTTAAATCGTATTTAATAATATTAACATAATTATATATCTAAAATTTGAGGGCACACTTTCAGAATTTTGCGGCACACAAAAGATCCGCGGCACAGTGGTTGAGAATCACTGATATAGAGAATAGGCAGAAAATATTTTACCCATCTACGGCTTATATAAAATTAATATACGTATATAAGGCATTACATAATATAGGATAGGTTAGTTTAAAAGTAAAATGACAAAATCGGGGCAAGTGCATATTTTCGGAGTTATGGCCCCGAAATTTCGGATATATCAGAGGGTTATGGCGTTAACGTACCGTGTAAAGCCATTGATATCAGTTTTTTGTATAAAACAAATCTAAACAAACTCATAAAATAATGTAGCACTTTTCGATAAGTCGCTTAATTATCGAGTTATCGGATGTTGAAATTTTGAAACAAAAATTATTTTATCTAAGGCATCAACATAAGGCAATCGCAACAATAAAAATAAAGACCTTTTTGAGGACTTTTTTCTTGCTTTGCTCACTTACTAACCCTTAGTAGCTGAGCGACGAACAGTTCTGTTCGTATCGAGCGGTCAGTAAGAGACCCATTCGTGTATTACGATCTACCCGAAACCCGAGATCGACAACACGAACGGAAAGAAAAAGAGGGTTAAGTGCGAAACACATTGCGTCGCATCGACGTACAACGTACGGCGTGCGGGCGTAAAACGTCGTGAGAATACGTCCACCATGCACACAATAGCGGCGTACAACGTAGCAACGTACTATACGTCAACATACATTTATAAATTTTCCTATAGTTCAACTTCATAGAAATGAATTACCAAATTAATAAAATATCGCGGGTTATAAAACTAATTGATGTTATGCACTCGCTGCATCAAGGGTATGTGCATGTGACAAACCAGTTGAGAAGACGATGGTGGATTCGTCCAGTGAACCGTATCAGAGATGAAGCAGGGTGGAAAGGACGAAAAGGAAGGGGTATTTCCTTACCTCCTCGATAATCTTTTCATTTAAATTATTTCCGCTCATTTTTTATCAGCAATTGTTTTATTTTATAAATAATTTCACCAATTTTGCATTTTATTTTCAAACATAAACAAACCGTTTGAAACGTCAGATACGAACTTATACGCCGTACGCGGCGTTAAAAATAGGAATAGATCTAATTGAACGTACGACGCAAAAACGCCAATACGTTGTCGTCGCCAATTGTGGGCGAGATCATAGCAACATGTGTGTTTTATTTTTGACAGCGTATCATTTTTGACGCCGAACGTCGAAACTTCGCAATTGTGTTCCGCACTTTACTGTTCAGACACTGAGCGATTAAGTCTCATTTTTTCAGTCTTTTGAGTGAGCAGACCGGGCAGAAAAATTTGGTTGAACATATTTTGCGGGCGCCATAGGCGCGTTCCTATCCACTAGTTTATAATAATAATAGAATATTTATAATATAAAAAATTTTTTTTACATTTCAGTCTCAAAAACAATCTCATCAGCTTCATTATTTTCAGGCCGTAAAATAATTAATATAATACTTGTACTTTTTATATGTACCATTTGAATTTATTATCAGGATAACATTTTCCGCTATTTCATATCTAGAGCAGAAAAGTTGTTCCTTTAGGACGTATTTGATATGTAGTAAACTGTTACAAGTGTAAAAAAGTCATTAAGCCAAAGGTTCTTTCGATCCCAGCATTTGAATAAGGAAATGGTAATATACTGAAAGCAAATCTTATAAAGGATTATTATTTGACGAATTTCTATAATAGTGAAACTCCATCCAAAATTTGTTGTATTTTCCCAGTCGCATAATTTTATGTTAATAACACAATTTTACAAATCTCCTACTATTTTTTTTTGCTATCATCGAAAAATTCTTGCAAAAGTGAGATAGAGGGGATTGAAATTATTTGTTAGAATGTTCTCAACATTTAGCACGGACATTTTCTCAAAAACCTTTAAATTTGAGGGTAGCTTTGCTCTGACTTCATATAAAAGGATCTTTGTAAAACGCACAAATATAATTTCAATTGATATTTTGTCAGTTGCCGAAACATTGGAATCATTACAGCCCTTTCAAAATTGTATCCTAAGTATATACATTTATCATCGAATGAATATCACTTTCTATATAATCGAATTCAATACTACGAATAACAATTCTATTTGTCAAACTTTTCAACAGCTGAAATAAATCGTCTGAGTCAAAAGCAAGATTAACTTCTTGAACGTCTTTCAAAACTGAAGCCAAATATGTCAGATACACAAAATTATTCCTAGCATTGTAGTTGCATACTCTTTAACAAGAGAGTAGCCAAAAATTTGTCACATAAAATTTTAAAATGAGTTTTCAACTCCAGCCACATACTTAAGACGGGTTTTTACCGCTTTTTCAATAGATAGCCATCGAGTAGGTGCAGCTATTGTAACTTTTTAAGGATTAACCGCATACATATTTACTAATTTGTATATTTTAGTGTATGCCTTTTGCCTGATTGATGAGTTTCAAATCCAGTTGTGCGTTTCTTTTATGATAAAATTAATATTTGGGAAAAACACTTTTCTGTTTCAGCAACTACGGCTAGTTACAGAGAATAACAAACGAATCTTACCATAGCTAAATTTTGAAATTTGATTTAGATTTTTTATATATGATTTTCTGGTGTAAACAATTGTTTACTCCTGCCATGTCTGCTGCATTATCCGTACCGACTGCAACTAGGTTTTTAATATTTTAATTGAATATTTTGACAACTCTTTCCAACCCAAATAGCAAGTCTTCAGCTTTTCCTCCTCTCAAGTCAATCAAGGCTAAGCACGTCGTTATAAATTTATTGTTTTTGGTACTGAAGTAGCGTAAAACAACACCTAGTAGTTTTTCTACCGATATGTCGGCGCCTAAAATGAAAAATATACAGGGTGTTTCAGGAAGTTCCGAACAAATTTCTCCAGCGTACTCCTTGGCTCATTTCATGAAGTAAAGTCCACTAGGACCATGTCCGAAAATGCAAGGGTGCGAAATGGCAGCGGGTTCAAAATTTTCGGATTGGTGGTCGGAGGGCAGTAGGGTAAAGTTGCTAACTTCTGACCCAGTGGTCGGAAATTTTCAATAAAATAAAATCTTAAACGTGTTAATTTACAAAAACAAATAAACGTGTGCTGTTATTTCGCTGCCAAAAACAAAAACAAACATTTTTGCATTTCAGTAAAATGATCATAATTTTGAAACGATAAGACCTCTGGACTTCGTTTAGGTCAGTTTGGAAAGGTAAGCGGTATGGCTATCTTTCAACAGTTACCTGCCATCTGGCTGAGCAAATTGAGGTTATGCGAATTTTTGTTTTCCATTTTGTTTCCGAAAGCTCTGTATCTCGGCAATTTGACTTTTTCCTACTTTTTTTATTGATTCTGAAAGGCCTCTTAAAGACCTTTCCAAATCCGACCACTGGGTCAGAAGTTAGCAACTTTACCCTACTACCCTCCGACCGTCAATCCGAAAATTTTGAACCCGCTGCCATTTCGCACCCTTGCCAAGGTATACGCTGGAGAAATCCGGAACTTCCTGAATCACCCTGTATATGCTGAGGAAACACAGGAAAGAATCACACCTTCATCCGGTATTAGATCAAATTTGGAATCATCAAGATCATTTAGCAACTGCTCAAAAAAATGTGGCATCAGCAAATTTGTTATAATATTTGTACGTTTAGTACTAACGGGTCCGCCATCTAACATTTTCTTTTTCAACTAGTGCTTATTTCGTGAATGGTAACACTTAGGTCATGTCTGATTTGACAGATAATTAGTTTTATCCTTCCGCTGAACGAATATGGTTGTGTATACGCTTGAACAACGCTGGGAAATATGGGAAAAAATAATCATCTTTTCAGATGAAGCTCATTTTGATCTTGGCGGGTATGTAAACAAGCAAAATTGTCGCATTTGGGGCACAGAAAACCCGCACGCATACATTGAAAAGCCGATGCACCCAAAACGAGTCACTGTTTGGTGTGGATTTTGGTCCAGAAGCATAATTGGGTCATTTTTCTTCGAAAACGAGCAAGGAGTGGCCGTTACAGTCAATGGCGATCGTTATCGGGCCATGATGAACGAATTTTTGTTCACAAAAATTGAAGAGGAGGATATTGGCAACATTTGGTTTCAACAGGACGGCGCTACGTGCCACACAGCCGAAGCTACACTCGATGTTTTGCGCCCTGTTTTTGAAGATCGCATTATCAGCCGCAGAGCTGATGTCGTTTGGCCACCTCGGAGCTGCGTTTTGACACCGTTGCACTATTATTTGTGGGGTGCCCTCAAAGATAAGTGTTACGTCGACAAGCCAGAGACAATTGACGCTTTAAAGGACAATATTCGTGAAGCCATTGGTGAAATATAGCTGCACACAATTGATAATGTGCTTAAAAATTGGACCGATCGTGTAGGCTACTGCATGGCCAGCCGAGGCAGCCATTTGTATGAAATTATTTTCCATTATTAACCGGAAGGATTGTGCTTTCAAGTAAAAAAAGAAATTTGAGAAAATATTCACTAGTTTTTTTTTATAGCATTTTCAAAAAAAAAAGTTATTATGATAATGCCAACTGTCTTGCTATCACTGAACGCCTTACAACATACGACACTCAGATGAACAATCGAGATGAACGATGTGTAGAGAGCAGTAAATCGCGACCTTAGAACAGCAAAGTTCTAAGTGCACCAAGATACATATGTTTGAAGGAAAGTCAAATCGAATGTTTATGAAGCTTTAGTTATTATATTTTTTGGCAACAACTGTTACTTAACTTCCTTCAATTTATTTAAATAATGTAATGCCTCAGATATGTCCACGATGAAATCTTCAGTTTTCTAGAATTTTGTGTTTAAAAAAATAGATAGAACTTTGATGATCATTTATTAGGTGCAATAACTAGGTACCACAAGGTTCTATGAGCCACTTAGAACCTTAGTGGCACTGTAAGAACTTAAATTTTATCATTTAGAACTTTGTTGCATAAATCAATTTTGAAAGAAAAACAATATATAAAAATATATATGGTAATAATAAAATTAAAAAAAATAATATGGTACTCTTACTCATACCTCCTGTTACTTATGTACTTAATGCTATTTAATACATTTACAGTGACGAGCCAAATTGTAACAGGATTCCTATAATGGAAGTTTAAAAATTAAATTTTTAGCAGCGTTTAACCTTAGAACTGAAACATTTTTTGAATTGTGAATATGTGACATTTAACGTTCTTTTCAATGTAACAACCTTCAGACTCCTAACTTCATTTATGTTGCTTCAAATAACACTTGAAGTTTGAAAGAACGCAGAGCGACTCGGAATCTTTAACATCTGTTTTCTCGAAAAGTTGATTTCTGACCATAGGTACCTTTCCGTAGACCATGTCACATATATTTACACCACCTCTACGAACAACATATGTATTACCATGTTTATGCCCGTTTTGAAAACGTTTTCATTCACTCAAACCCATGGCATAAACAGCTATAAAAACAGTTTTGAAATTTCGAAACGTTATCACTGACACTGCTTTTCAAACCTGTTTGAGCCAGACCTAGCGTTTTCAAAATTGAGTATAAACGCATACGGTTTTGAAACATTTATGAAAATCAGCTGTAAAGAATGTTCTGTCAAATTTGATGAATAAGAATTTGAATAAGAATTTAAAAAGCATTTGAAAAATTATGTTGTTAACCATTTTGTATTGCGTAAAAATTAAACAAATGTCAGAATCAGCTGTTAGTTAAAACAGTTTTAAAATTGTTTCGACTCAAAACATAGGCATAAACGCATATGAAGTTATCGTTATGAGTGAAATCGTTTTGTGTCCAACTGATTTCAAAACAGGCATAAACTAAGTATATGTCTCAATGTTATTTCTTCTCTGACAAAAATTTCTCAAGAACAAACTTGTAAGTTACCCATCATTTAACTGTCAAGAATATAACTCTCAACATTCCATGTGAAATTTTACAAAACTCCATACATTTTACAAAACATACACTTGTAGTACAAGGTGTTTTTTAAGTTCCAGGCCGAACCACTTCCGTCTGCGCATGTGGTCATTTTTGAGCCAGTGGAATTTTATGCGGGGATAAATGCAAATCTTTTTTGAGTATTTTGAATAAAGTTGACGATGACATTTGAAATTCTTGTGCACGGTGTGTAACTGACATGAATGAAAGGTAATAAGATTGGGCATTCCGTAGGTCCGTTATGTTTGCATGAATTCTCTCACTCTCTGTGTGACGTCAGGTTAGCCAAAATTTGTTTTGCATAATATGCAAAAAAGGCACGTCTGCCTTTTTAAACATTGTCTTGAAAATATTAGAAAAAAAATGGTAGTTCTGTCTATAAAAATCTCCTGAATATAATTGCCTGCAAACAACATTAAATTCCCCAACATTTTACTCTAACAAATTCATATATCTTCAAATGTATTACAAATTTTAGCTTTTCAAAAGAGTCATACAATTTTTTCTAAAGTTTTATTTTTATTTTTTACAAACATTCCCTGCTATTTACAACAATTTCTTCTGAGTTTATAGTTTTTGCTGAATCTTCATACATATTTCACAATTTACTAATGCATACTCTAGAGAACAATTTTTTAACACCATTGACGTAGTCTTATTATTTCTTTCATTCATGTGTAACTGACGTGACTGGGCTTTCAACACAATTGTTTCTCAATATATTGTGCCGTACTTAGCTTTCAAGGTCGGCCAGACTTCACTTTATCACCGAGTGTATACAAAGTTCCAAAATTCTTTACAATACGCTGTGTGGTTGACTTGCGCCGCCCATTATTTAAATGCCGCAAAATTCTTCTCGTTTTTACAATTGAACGATATGTAAATATAAAATCGTTTAATAAATTCAACACATTCTTGGTGCGTTAGATGCTCTATAATACATTTTTATCGACTGCTCTGTACAACTGTCAAATACAAACTGACAAATGTCAACCAAACATAAATGGCGGTAAAAAAACATCGGCCTGGAACATAAAAAAACCCCGTACTAAGTTGTTCAGGCGAAATATCACCAACATGTATTGAGCAACATTTTAATGTTGCTAAGAAAAATGCAACAACTAACAGAACAAGAATAGATTTTTAGTGTAAACTTAAAAAAAAGAAAAATATGGTTGTCATCACTGATATGTAACGGGTTTTTCAATAAGAGCGCTACAAATGTTTTTTTAAATAAAAAAAAACCGGTTTTAGATACCAATGAAATTATTTATTCCTGTGAAAGTACCTTCGAAGCCATTATGTATAGAACTCGATTTCTTTTTGCATGGCCACCACGGGCACGCTTGCAGAAGTCCAGACGCTGAACCCAATGTGCGACGGTTTTCAAGCATAAATCGGCCGATACTGCTGCAATTTCGCGTCCGATATTCGTACGAAGTTCATCAATCGTCGCTGGCTTGTTGGCATAGAGCCTATGCCATAGACCATAGACTTGACGTAGCCCCACAGGAAATAATGTAACGGCGTCAAATCGCACGACCGACGCGGCCAATCGACTGGGCTATTTCGTGAGACAACACGTTCACCAAACTTGGTTTCCAATAAATTGATTGTGGCATTCGCTGTGTGGCTTGTGGCGCCGTCCTGTTGGAACCACATATCCTCCAAGTCCATATTATCCAATTGGGGCCAAAAATATTCGGTTATCATTGAACGGTAGCGATTCGCATTCACAGTAATGTGACGGTCTTGATCATCACGGAAGAAGCACGTCCCAATGACGCCGCCGGCCCATAAACCGCACCAAACCGTAATTTTTGGGGATGCAATGATGACTCATGGATTACGTGTGGATTGCTGTCTGACCAATAACACATATTTTGCTTATTGACGAAGCCATTCAGCCAGAAATGAGCCTCATCGCTGATTGTTGAGGCCTCTTAAAGTTGAGGCCACTGACTCCAAATTTCGGTAGTAAATTTTAATAATTTCGACTCGTTGTTGGCTCGTATATCTTTCCATGATGAAATAGCAAACCTTACTGAAGAGAAATGTCAAAAGAGCGGGTAAAAATATGGCGTCGTTTGCTGTCCCTATAGATTTACTTTTGTAGCGTCTCTGTTGAAAAACCTTTCATGTTGCTTCACCATTTCGCAGAGTAACAAATTAGTTTTGCTCAATATTTTTCACGTGAATCATCTTCCAACCCACGAAATATCACAATTTTTGGGGTTTTTCCAAATGTTGAGAAGAATTTTCAAGTTTTATTGTTTATTGTATTAGTCCTTTAAATTTAAATTTAATTTTTTTTTTATCGGAAAATATCTTCCAATAATCTGTACTTTCAGCGAGTTTAAATCTGGCTAATTAATGTCTTGGTATGAGACCAAGTTGTGCATACTTTTTCCCATATGACAGTTTCCAGTTGCTATTCATTATTTGTTGAAAACAAGTCAAGCTCAATTCAGCAATAATTTCCTTATCGCTAAAGTTTTCTTTAACAACAAACCTTTTGATCTGTCACTCATCGTCTGCGTCCTTCCCCGTCGTTTTGTGTTTCCATATAGACCACCCTATTTTATAAAGTTGTCAGTGACAAGGTTAGATCTTTTCAATGGCCTCAAATCATTATAAAATTCAATTCTTCCGTTTTACTTGGCTTACTTTCCACCATCAATCAATCCACCATCAATCTATATACATTGATTTGTTTTAAAATTGATCTACGTTAATTTTAGAACAATAAAATGACAAACAAAAAACACCCACTTCAGTTTGAATTCCTATATATACAGGGTGGTTCAGTCACGACTGTACAAATTTCACCAAGGTATTCCTTGGCTCATTTCATGAAAATATGTCCATCTACGACCATCCTCGAAAATGCAAGGGGGCGAAATGGCAGTTCTGAACCTGTGGTCGGATTTTTGGGCTTGTTGGAAATGCCTTTAAGAGACATTTCAGAATCTTTAAAACAAAATTAAAAAAAAAGTGAAATTGCCGAGATACGGAGAAATTGCCGAGATATAAACGACATAAGAACGTGCACATAACCTAAATTTTCTTATCCAGATGGCAGATAACTTACATATGTTATGATGTGGTTCGCAAACGGCTGCAATTGTGTTTAGTAGAAAACGGGAACCACATTGAAAACTTTCTTTAACATCAAATGTTTTTTCCTTTGTGTTTGATTCTTCAGCCAAGAATTTCAATAAAATAAAATCTTAAATGAAATCCGTTGTTTTACAATCTGTTTGCTTTCACATGTTTCTAAGATTTAGAATGCCATGTCGAAGGAATTTGCTGCAGTCATACATTTGCAATAAATACAAATTGCCTTGGACTCATATTTAGTGAGGTTTAGCCACTTCTTAAATGATGGATTCGAAAACAATTTATTTTTCTCTTATACCGTTGCAGAACAATGATAATTTTGAAAATACCGTTCGTTCAAAGCAGTGGCCCAGCCACCATTTGGATGATCGTTTTGGCAAAAATCATCTAGCCGAGTCATCTTCGAGTCCCCCGGATGACCAAAAACGTGATTAATCAGATGCGTGCGTGAAATGCGACTCGAGAGGGATTCATGTCTATGCTTTAAAAGCGATGTCAGCAAAATTACAAGAACAAAATATACAATAATAAGAAAAGAGCAAATAACGGGTAAATTAGCTCTGTGCACATCTAGCATACAATTTGTAGTAGCTAATTTCGAGGAATTTTTTGGCAAAACAAAAAAAAATTTCGATCGAGAGGAAAGAAAGAAGAATTGGTTTGGTTTCTTATTAGCATACAATAATAAAATAAAAACAATAACATAATTTAAATAAATAAAAAGTGAAATTAAAAAAAATACCTTTAATTAAAAAAGTAAATAAAAAAGTGATGTCAGCCAAACAAATAAAAAGATTGGCTAAAAAAGATGCCGAAAGGCTAATAAACCCAAAAAATAAACACATGAAATCGCAAGAGAAGGAGGAGCAAATGCAAACACGAAATGAAATAGTTTTACCAGATTTAGATGATTCATGAGAAGTAGGTTCCTCAGGTAGTGAAAGTGATGATAGCGTTTTTGATTTGTGCGAAGGATTGGCTAAATGGGCTATCCAATTTCTAATTAGTTTTGTTGTTATTAATAAAGTGCAATATTAAAGTACCAAAAGATGCGAGGACGCTTTTAAAAACGCTTGCTTCGGTTGTCCTACGGGCTAAAAAATGGCTTAACTGATTCTTGGTTAAAAATAATTGGAAATAATCCAATATAACATTAGATTTCGGGTTGATGGTTTACCGCTTTTTAAAAGCAGTTGTAAACAAGTTTGGCCGGTACTTTCCAGTGTTGTAGGAGCAAGTTATGTTTTTCTCATTGGAGTATATGAAAGAACTTCTAAACCAAGCTGCGCAAATGATTTTTTAGAAGGATTTATTTCTGAACTAAATACGCTTGTGCAAGATGGGCTTGTTTTTGCGGATAACAATCTACAAAAATTTGATCAAGAAATTCAGCAGAACGAGCTAAGGCAATTTGTAAGTATAATATCTTTATTAAAATTGTAAAAAAGCGATTTTAAGTTTTATTAGCAAACAAAGCGGAGAGTGTCCATCGCAATTTTTAAGACCTGCAATTAGAAAAATTTTTACAGATGAGTTGGCCTCATTATATAGTTGGAAGGGCTCCAGCACAAAGCCAAGCGCCGAAAACATCTACACAGTAACAATAATAAAAAGTAAGAACATACATGACTCCTAAAGTCACAGAAGACGCATATACGATTAGAAAATGAGCGCCTATATGATCATTATAATTGCGCGGGTGAGTCATAGAAGACGCATATACGATAAAAAATTGAACGCTTACATGATCATTTTAATCGCGCTGGGGAGACATCAACGACTTATATATGAACAGAAAATTACTCGAAAACTACTCGAAGATAATTCGAGACTGATTAGTGGGGGGGCTCGTAAAATACTCTTCCAGATGAGTCGAGGCTAGGGTACCATTTTCTCCCGACAAGAGAATTATTGATGATCAGAAAATGAGCGCATATTTCATAATTTTAATCGCGGAGGGGAGTCGCATGCGACTCATCTATTATCAGAAATCTCACAAAATGCTAGCTGGGGGTAGGCAAAACCGAACGAACGCACACAAACATATTATATAGCATTTTGTAAATTTTTTTTTTATATATCCCAGCCAGCATTTCGTGAAAGTTTTAAACAAAAAATAGTTGGCTGTGCGAATATTCGCCCAAGTGAAAATAGCCCAAACCCCAAAAATGAACAATCGCCCAAAAAAATATGGGGAAAAAAATTGGGCGACTGATCATCATGTTTGGGCGTTTTGGTATTTTTGATTTTTTGGGTGTTTGTTCATGACCCTTTTACTCTTTTACCACAAAATAGTGGGCGTTTGTTCATAAATTGGATTTATATTTTTGGGCGATTTTACCTCTTTTTTTGGGTCCCTGCAAAAGGCTATTCCAGAACAATCATTTATTATCTCTGCTTTAATGCAGTTTTCATGTATATTGGAAATTATTTTGTGATCAAATTTCGTATTAATTTCAATCGATTTTTGAGTCAAATTTTACTTAAATTTGCAATCTTTTTACGATCAAATTTTGTGTCATATTCGACTCAATTTTTAGTAAAATTTTACTTGAATCTCAAATCATTTAATGAGCAAATTTTGTATTATTTTCAACTCATTTTTAGATAAATTTTATTTGAATTTCAAATCATTTTATGATCATAGTTTTTATAATATTGGACCCATTTTTTAGCCACTTGTTACTCAATTTGAAGTAATTTTATGATCAAATTTTTATATTTTAATTAAATTCATTGTTGTTTACATTTATTAAATTCATGTTAGTTTAGTTATAATAATATAATATGTATGTGCATTATTTGAAGGAAATTATTATATTACGGGCGTTTACGTTTTTGTAGACTTTCTTTAGAATGGACAAAATGTTTTTGAAGAATACTATTTATTTCTCTGTCCTCGGCATTATACTTCAAATGACATATATCTATGAAAAAAATAAGGGGAAAATATATAAGAGAAAAAAATACAGAAATCATAACATTCTTACTTTTAATTACTGTTGTAAAGAAAAATTTTTCGGCACTAGGTTTTTCATTAGTCCCCTTCCAACTGAATAACGATGCCAAATCGTCAGTAAACACTTTTCTTATGGCACTTCTTAAAAACAGTGACTGTCCATCGCCACCAACTTTTCCAATAAAATTTTTCTAAATCAGAAACAAATTGATGAGAGCAATTCCTCGATAGACAGCAATTCCTCGTCTATCTGTAATTCATCATTAAAACTGATCAACTCCTCCTTTAACAGGAATGGAAGTTTGTCAAATTTCACATTATGCTTAAATGTTATGGAATTGTGGTGTTTTCTATTCTCCAATTTGACTGCGATTACTTCCTCCGTTAATTTCCCTACGGTCTTTCGGTACTGGTGCACTTCCTCTGTTAAAACTTTTATGTTTTTATTGCTGACCGCAAGTGAATTTTTTAATGATCTAATTTCATCTCGCAACTCAATGAGTATATTTGTTGGACAATTGATTTGGGGAGTATAGACGTTTTGTACTATAATATATAAAGTTTATCATTACACGTACATATCTGCAATTTTAAACAAATGCATTATATAATTTTACTTACGTGTTGATAAATTGTTGTTGGAAGAATACGAGAATTCTCCCGAAGCAACCAAGTGGTGTGAAATAAAATCGATTTTCTACTGAATAATTTAAACATATAACTTTTTTTGATATGTCATTTGTAGAAAATTGCATTTCAGTATCAAGTTCAATGTCAGCCACCCAATATATATGAAATTCATTAGAAGTAATGGGTTTATCAAAATAAGGCGCAAGATTTTTTGCTGCTCTACCGTAAAATACCAAAGTATTACAATTTTTTTTTATTTGCGTGATTTTCATTATATTGTTTAAAACTAAACAAAAACAATCAGGGTTGAGCAAGGAAAAAATATGACCATTCACATTTACATTTGAAATTGTGCCGTTGACTGATTTCCCTAATATGACCGATTGTTGGTGTTTTTCCAACAGGTAACTATTTTCCACTTGCCGTTTGTAAATTTGAGAAGCTATATTTCCCGCTTTTCTTACTCTTCTTTTTATTTTTTGCAGATAATTCTCAAATTTAAACGCACTAAGTCCTTCCAAGGATCCATAAAGCTTAGCATCCTCATGAATATGCAAAAGGCAGTGAAAATTGTATGTTAAAAAGCATTCATCGTATAATAATGCTATGTCTTGGACAAATGACTTCAATAGGTTTTGAGCACACAAATTATTAGTTTTACTGTCCGTTTCATCTAACAGAATTCTTAAAGCCAAGGACAGTTTCAGAAAATGATAGTATCTTTCTGGGCTTATGATATTTTTCAGTATCAAAGGACCTGTATATAACAAAAATTGGCGCAACTCTGTCGCCTTCAATCTATCTAATTCTTTTAAGCTGCGAGGCTTTCTATTGAACTCTTTTGGAATATTATTTGTATTAAAAACTAACTCTTTTGAAAGTTCATCGATTTTCCATGAAACTAATGAAAAACCTTCACCCTTTTTCTTAATCCATGCATTCAGAAGGGTTCGCGTTACGCCTAAACAGATAATGTGCATATAATCTAGCGAACACTGTGATATACAGCCCGATTCTGAATACTCCCCGGGAGATAATTCCCGGGGAATTAATTTTTCCCGGGCATAAAATCCTCCTATTCTAAACAGACGGGGAACAGAATAATAAGGGAGAGAGAATTGCGAATTTTCGAAGTCAGCTGTTTTGCATTATGACGTTTTGTTTTGGTTGTTAAATGCAAATCATTTTAAGCCAATAAAACTTAATTAATACTCAAAATAAGTGAAAATGTACACCACAGCCTTTAGAATGGCAGCAGAAGAACGACCCGGAGCAGGAGAAGCAACAACAAACGTTTGCAAGGAGATAGTTACGCGATGCGACGAATTCACTGGAGCTGCCGCAAACTTTGTAAGTAAACAAGGGAACGTACATATTTACTTGGCTTATCTCTAGTTCAGGGGCATTTCTTGGAAGGGAATCAAAATTTTATCATCAATATAGATTTTTAAGCTGAGCTGAAATATATATTTTTTTTTGTACGATCGACCCTCTTCTTGAGATATGGGCTTGCAAAGCTTGAGTGTATAGTCGGCTATATCTCTGAAACTACTTTTCAGACCTTGTTGAAATTTATGTCATTAGAAAGGTCTTTTGAAACTCTAGAAATACGGTTAAAAATATTTTACTTTTTATTAACCCATTGTGGAATAGTTAAAAAAAATGATTTTATAACCCCACGTTTTTCTTTGCTACATTGCTACATTTTTTCTACACACCGGAAATAGAGAAGATTTCAGGCTTTCTTTCAAGGTATAATACGGCTCAGTAGCCCTTGAAAGACCGGGGCTATAAAAAATTTAAAATTTTGTTATCAAACTTTCAACATAATATGAGGACCTGTTTTCATTAAAATATCAAAAATTATTTTAAAACAATCGCGCGATTTTACTGATTTTGCCACACATCGACTTAAGGTACAGAGGGAATTTGTACCCCCCTGCCTAAGCCAAGGTGAAATATAAATTTAACAATTTTCAAAAATTTATTTTCATTTCGACGTTACGGAAAAGAGATTAAAAAAAGTGCGCTGGTCCATATTTTCCGAAATAGAGACCTCCAAAGCTTGAATATATAATCGGGCATAAGTGAGCCATTTATTATCCGATCTAGTTGGAATCAGTACCATTACAATGGCCTTTTTAACCCCTATAAATCTGTGTATAAACATTTTTATTTATATTAACCAATTGGGGCGCAAATTAAAAAAAAAACATTTTTTAACCTCACTTTCTTGATATAAATTTTGTTTTCAAAAAATGCCCTATTATATTTCTTTTTTGGAAGGATCCGATAATAGACAAGATCCTAACTTTTTTTAGGGTACAATATTCACCAATAACCCTTCAAAGACCGGATATATTAAAGTTCATAGAATTTTTTGTTATAAAGCTTTCTGCGTGGCATAGGGATTTTCTCGTCTGGTGCGAGTCCAACACCCGCTTCGTGGCTTTGGCATAGTATTTTTGTGTTAAATCGCGCGATTTTTTATAAATAATTTTTTTTATTTTGATGAAAAAAGTGGCAAATGTATTCAAAACTTTGAACTTAAATGTCTCCGGCCTTTGAAGGGTTATTGGTGAGAATTATACATTAAAAAAGGTAAAAGTCTTGCCTATTATCGGAGTCTACCAAAAACTACCAATTTTTTGAAATAAATAAATTTTTATTAAAAAAAGGGAGGTTAACAAATATTGTTTTTTTAATTAACCCCCCATGGATTAATAAAAATAAATATGTGCATACACAGATTTATAGAATTTAGGAAGACCTTTGTAATGATACCCATTTCTACTAACTTTGATAACCTCTTTTAAAACTTTTGAACTCAGTGCAGACGCTTTTCTCGGTGGTGACATTTTGGTATAGATCGGAGAGTTGGTGCTAAACTAAATTTATTCCGAAGAATAATGCCATAATATTGATGAAAATAAAAGTAATTATTTAATTTTTTATAGAAAATATTAAATACTTACATTTTTGCGCAGCACTCCCTAGCAATTTGTTGGCGGAATTACTCCCAAAAGTTGTTTTCATATTCTCCATTTTATTGACATTTAGAATACCTACTTTTTCCCTGGGGAAAATTTCCCTTTTTCGAAGTTCGTTTTGAATAAGGGAAAAGGGAATAGGGAAAAAACTCCCAGGGAGATTTTATTAAGAATAGGGGAACATGGAATAGGGAAAAAACTCCCCGGGAATTGCTTTGAGAATTGGGCTGATAATATCAATATCAAGCAATTCCAATGCTGATGGTGTTTGCTTAGTACGATGCTCTGGTTGCAAACGATTTCTAAAAGACTCATTGCTTCTAAGTTTTACATTATTTGATGGAGGAAAAACAAGGCGATTTTTTACCATTTGGCCCTTATCTGTGCACCGAACACAGGAAAAATAACCGGTATGGCCTTTTGTACCTAAGACAAAAGAACGTGCAGGGGCATCCACTACAAAACATCGCACAAGTATATTAAAATCGTATCTCCAAAAACCAAGCCTTCAAGTTTAATGATATTTAATTCTGATATGAATTCTGCTAAAAACTCATTAGAACAATATGGTTTTGAAATACCTTCATAGACTCCAACAAGAAAAACATAACTAGTATTTATAATACTGCCAAGAATTGGCCAAACCAGCTTTGAACTGCTTTTAAATAGTGGAAGACCATCAATACCGAAATCTAAAGTAATGTTGGGTAGTCTGTGTTCATTGACTACCAAGAAATCTGTCAAAGCATTTTTAATACCATAATGCACATAGATACCGTCACCAATTTTTCTTTGAGCAACTACAGTTGGAGTTTTTAAAATGGTTCTACCATCTTTGGGCACTTTTACTTTGCATTTATTTAGGAGACATAACAGTGCATTTAATGCAGCGAAACTTATGGAAAATTCATTTGCCCATTTACCCAATTCTTCACGAATATTATATTCGTCTGCCTCACTATCACTGCTTGAAAAGACGTGTCCATTTTCATTTGTATCACTTTCAAATAATGCCTCCGAACTATTGTCAACTTCTGGGCAAGTTTCAATATGCTCTTCCATAATCTTTTCAGCTTCTCTTTTTGCTATGCGTCTAATTTTTTTGGCTGACATTGTTTCAATACTTTTTTTAAATTACTCACTGCCACTTGTATTAATTAATAATATATGTTTTATTGTTATTTATTGTAATTATCACTAATTTGTATTATTTATTTTCAATATTGTTTTTTTTATAATAAAAAACACGACTTTGACACTGAAAACCAGGGACCGAATATAATTGTTATTTAATTTTTTCAATCGAAAAGGTTACAGGAAAAAAAACAACTCAGCCAAGTAATGACAAAAAAATATTATCAATTTTTGGTCACCAAGAGTAAAAAAGAACTCAGGGAAATGATGAAAAAAATACGATCAGTTTTTCGTCACCAAGAGTAGTGAAATATACCTCAGGGAAATGATGAAAAAATATCATCAGTTTTAAATCATAAAGAATATAGATATTTGACTGTACGTTTTGACTGACTATATGAAAATTCAATTTTGAATCACCTGACGTAGTCAAAAATTATTTGATAAGATGACTACCGAAAATTCAATCATCCAAATGCTGGCTGGGGGGTAGGCAAAACCGAACGCACGCATATTATGTGCTTGTGTGCGGTCGCAAACGTACACAAGCACCCAGTTACCCAGCTAGCACTTTATGAAAATAATGATCAAAAAATAATCACATTTGATTATTCTAGATGATTAAAACAATCGAATATGCATACATTTTCCAATCATAAATTATTCTGCCGTCGGGAGAAAACGGTACCCTGCATATGATTATTTCTGACAAATCATTTCTGAGCTCTAATTTTGTGTAGTTTCCATGCATATTTGTTATTAATTTTTAATTAAATTTATAATCATATTGTGTATTGTTTTTGGTTATGTTATAATAACATTTTCTATCATTTAATAATCATATTGTGTATCGGTTTTGGTTATTATTTGATAACATTTTCTATTATTTTAGACCCATTTCATAGACCAATCTTGGTATAATTGAAAAATATTTTACAATGATATTTTATATTATTTTTTCTTTTTTAATAATTTGAATATCTATTGCGTTTCGCTTGAGTATATCACAAAAAAAGGTTAATTAAATACGTTTACGTTTTGTTAAACGCTCTTTTGAATGGGCAAAATGCTTCTGTAAGATCCTGTTTACTTCTTTGTCCTCGGCGTTGTATTTTATATGACAAATATCTATGAACGAAAAAAATAATATATTATTTATTATTTTATTTGACAAAATTAGAGTCTTACCTTTTATAACAGTTACAATAAATAACTTTTCCGCGCTAGGTTTTTCGCTTGCCCCTTTCCAACTATATAAAGAGGCCAATTCGTCAGTAAACACTTTCCTAATTGCAGACCTTAAGTACATCGACCGCCCATCGCCACCAACTTTTCCAATGAAATTTTTCTAAAACATAAAAATAATGAATGTGAAATGTGCCAAACAACATGGGAATATACATACAAACTCATCCAACAATTCTTCATTCTTTTCCAATTCTTCATTAAATGTTATTAAGTCCACCATTAAAAGGAATGGCAGTTTGTCAAATTTTGTATTTTGTTTAAAGCTATTAGAGTTGTGGTGCATTCTATTTTCCAACTTGACTGCTATAACTTCTTCTGTTAATTTCCCTATTGTCTTGTGACACTGCTGCACTTCCGCTGTTAAAGTTTCAAGGGAAGATTTTAATGTTTTCACTTCAACCAGCAGCTCAGTAAGTACATTTGTTGGACATGTTATTTGCGGAGAATAGACGTTGTTTACTAAAATATATAAAGTTTACCATTATACATCTAAAATTTTGAAGAAATGGTTTTTATTTGTACTTACGTGTTGTTAAATTGTTGCTGGAAGAATATGATAACTCTTCCGAAGTGAATATAAGATCATTGCTCTGAGACATTGCTTATGAGTGGTGCAAAAAAATAAATGTTTTCTTCTGAACAATTTAAACATATACATTTTTTAATTATGTCTTTTGTAGAAAACTGTATTTCACAGTCAAGTTCAATGTCAGTCACCCAGTATATGTTGAAGTTGTTAGAAGCAATTGGTTCAACAAAATAAGGCGCAAGATTTTTAACTGCCCTACCGTGAAATACCAAAACATTATTAAAAACTAAACAAAAACAATCTTGGTTGCGTATTACAAAAATAATACCATTTAAAATGTTACCGTTAACTGATTTTCCTAATGTGACTGATTGTATGCGTTTTTCCAACAGGTAACTATTTTCCACTTGCCTTTTATAAATTTGAGAAGCTATATTTCCAGCTTTTCTTACTTTTTTTTAATATTTTGCATATAATTTTCAAATTGGAATGTACTAACTCCTTCTAAGGATCCATAAAGCTTAGCATCCTCATGAATATGCAAAAGGCAGTGAAAATTGAATGATAAAAATGATTCATCATACAACGAAGATACGTCTTGGACAAATGACCTCAATAGTTGTTGAGCGCATAAATTATTGTTTTTGCCGTCCGATTCATTTAAGAGAATTCTTAAAGCCAAGGACAGTTTTACAATTATAAAACCCCTAATAATATAATTGATTTTGAATATAAATATATACAAAAAAAAATATTAATAATTTTGTTTTAGAAAATGATAGTATCTTTCTGGGCTTATGATATTTTTCCATATAAAAGGACCTGTATATAACAAAAATTTACGCAACTCTGTGGCCTTCCACCTATCTAATTCTTTCAAGCTACGAGGTTTTCTAGCAAACTCTTTTGGAATATTTTTGGCATTATAAACTAACTCTTTTGAAAGTGTATTGATTTTCCATGAAACTAATGAAAAATCTTCACCCTTTTTTTTAATCCATGCTTTCAGAAGAGTTCGCATTACACCTAAGCAGACAACATTCATATAATCTAATGAACACTGTGATATCATGTCAATATCAAGCAATTCCAGTGCTGAGGGTGTTTGCTTAGTATGATGATCTGGTTGCAAACGATTTCTAAAATATTCATTGCTTCTTAGTGTTAAATTATTCGAAGGAGGAAAAACAAGACGATTTTTTACCCAACAAAAATAACCGCTGTGCCCTTTTGTACCTAAGACAAAGGATCGAGCAGGGGCATCTATGACAAAACATCGCACAAGTATATTTCGCAAAAAACCAAACCTTCAGCCTTCATAATATTTAGTTCAGATATGAATTCAGATAAAAAATCATTTGAACAATATGGTTTCGAAGTACCCTCATATACTCCAACAAGAAAAACATACCTGGTGTTTATAATACTATCAAGTATTGGCCAAACTTGCTTCGAGCTGCTTTTAAATAGTGGTAGGCCATCAATTCCGAAGTCTAATGTAATGCTGGGTAAATTGTGGTCATTGATTTGTAAAAAATCTGTTAAGGCATTTTTAATGCCACAATGCACATAGATACCGTCACCCACTTTACGCTGAACAACTGTAGTTGGCGTTTTTAAAATGGTTCTACCATCTTTTGACACTTTAATTCCACATTTAATAAGAAGAAATAACAACGCATTTAATGCAACGAAACTTATAGAAAAATCACTTGCCCATTTACCCAATAATTGACAAATATTACATTCGTCATCTTCACTGTCACTGCTGGTTTCATTTTCTTTGGGTTCACTATCAAATAATGACACTAAACTAGGAATAACGGCTGGACAATCTTCAACAAGCTCCTCCGTATTTTGTTGACCACTTAACATGATTTTTTGTGCTTCCGTTTTTGCAATTCGTCTTATTTTTTTGGCTGAAATACCTTTTTAAAATATTCACTTTCACTTTCTTCTATTTTTATAATTCGATTTTTGCACGTAAATGCAATTTATATTTTATCACAAAAAAAAGTCTTCTCAACTCAAAACGATATGAATATTAATTAAATTAAAAGTCATGCAAGTCAAATGTCATGAAAATTCAGTTATTAATCAGCAAAAGAATTCAAAAATGAACAAACAAAATTCTGGCGAACGATAAAAATATTTATCAGTTTTTAATCATCAAGAATAATCATATTTGTCTATTTCTTTTGACTAATTATATGAAAATTCATTTATTAATCAGCAAAAGAATTCAAAAATGTTTAAGTAAGATGATAACCGAAATTCAATCATCGTAATGCTAGCTGGGTAGCATTTTGTGAAATTTTTTATCATATATAAGTTTTTTTATGACTCCCCTGCGCGATAAAAACGAGCATAAATGCGCTCATTTTCTGATCATAAAAGACTGTTTTGTTGGGAGAAAATAGTACTCTTTTATAAGTCGTTATTCTAGTCAGTTTCGAGTCATCATGTAATCATTTATGAGTCGTTTTCGGGTCATTTGTTAGTCGTTTTTATAATAATTTCCGAATCTTTTTCGAGTCATTTCTTAGTCGTTATTGTATTCCTCAGAATTTATTGGTTTTTGTTTGGGCACATTAGCTTTCCAGCTTCTTGTTTTGCCAATATTTTCAATTGTTTGGCTGACATTACGCTTTTATTATTAATTTTTATTATTAATTATTTATTTTTAAATACTATTATAATTTTTATTAACTGTAGCAGCACTTCACTACACGATTTGACTTATAATAATAACCAAAAATCAGGCGTCTGCTGTATTTCTGATTGTTGTATATATTGTTATTGTATTTTCAGGCGCGCAACTATTCAATCTCTTTTTCGTTTTCAACTATTGGACTCTTGCTTCAACAACAATGCAAGTTGTCCCGCTATAACATAACGAGCACTTTACCATCAGCCTGATGCCCAAAACATCATTGCAAATCAAAGCTCAAAACAGGCATATTTGAAACACCCGCATGATTTATTTTTGACTGTTGAATATTTTGTTAGTGTATGTTCAATAAAACACTTAAAAAGCATAAACATGACTCATATTCGACTCCTTTCTCACTTGCGGAACTGATTAAGCAGCAAAATAATCAGTAAAAGTAGTCGAAGAAGACTCAGTTGGCTGATCATGATCTTCCAAATACTAACTGGGCATAGACCGATGCTTCGAATCAAGAATAGTTGTTGTGTACATGTGAGTTGCCGATCGTGTGTGTGTGAACAATAGTAAAATACTTAAATGAACACTTGTTTACAAATTTTACCCTTATCAACAAAGATGCCATATTATAACGAGATAGTCAAAAGAACAGAATAATGTTACCATACTTTTGCAAAATCGGTGTTGTATGCAAAGCGTGCTACAACCCCGTATTCAGTTCTAGCGGATTTTTCGTAAGAAATTTTGTCATTTATTCCTAAACGGAAAATTTTGTTGCGGAGAGTTATCACCTATCTTTGATTTACCTAGCAAATATTTTGTTTATAATTCCTCTAAGAAGTCCGCTAGATTTTTAACGCATATGGTGTTAATTTTGGTGGTTAAAAATATTGAAATGTGAAAAATCCGGTCCCAACCAATTATCAAAAAATTTTTTTTCCTAACAATCAATAATGGGTTAAGTGATCGAAATTTTCGGTTCACGCAATTTTCGTTATTTTGTATTCACGTACTACCTATAGCTTTACCGGGATAACCAACACCTTTAACACAATGTTTTTTACAAAAACGCGCAACTGAATTTTTTTTCGCGTTTTCCAAGGCCGAATAGGGCTAAATCTAGCCCCAAAAGCGCTAAGTTGGCATCATTGCGTAGAGCGTATGATACGGCAAATTTCTCTTTGTGCTGACCACAAACTCTGAATGTGTTTGATGTTATTCGTTTACATTTGCGTGTTACATGTATCGGGACAGTACGAGAACGGTTTACCATGAACAAAGACGAAAGAAATCCGAATATATGGCTAAAAAAAATTCACTTTTGGAAGTGACATGTCTCTGATTTCGATGAAATTTGGTGGAAAGGGAGAGTATCATAAGAGAAAATTTTCCATATTTTTCTTTTGACAATAACTCGAAAACGACTTAACTTAAAATTTTGAAATTTCTCAGGCATATTCAGAACAGAATTGGTATTAGAAAAAAAGTGAAAAGCAAAAATAGATTTAGCAAATTCTTTAAAAAATTACGTTTTTTCTCAAAAAAACTCTGTGTAGCAAACAAGACCCATCCTTCGAAAAATCCGAAAAAAAAATATATGTGAAAGCTACGTCTTTTATGAACATTTTCCCGTTTTCCGCATGTCTATAGAGCAAAAAATGAGAAAGTTATAGGCCTTTCTGTAGGACAACCTCAGTAATATCTATATGAAAAAATTTCTAAAAATTCTAAACAAGTTAATATTTCTGACTCAAATAACTGAAAATAGTTGTTTCCACCTATTACCAGCTTTATACGAAGTAATGTTTTATGAAATTCGTGTGAAATTAGTGTATAATGTGTATGTAAATGTGTAAATGTGTAATTATTGAACCGTTCAGATTGCACAATTCATGTATCGTCTATAGGCCGCATTCAAAGTTGATCAAAAATTTCATAAAAAATGCCCTCGTGTAAAGCTGGTATATGTCTCTATATATGTATGTATGTACTTCCATATTCTTTGACACGTATTGCGAAAACGGGGAATCCCCAAATAAACAAATAAAGAAATAGAAAAAAAATAAGATTTACGAAATGAGGACGATAAATTTTGTTGTTTAAATACTGTGTTTTACATCGCGTAAGCATAATGATCTCTTTAAAAAAAGAAGTTTGCTGGAATCCATTTGGAACATGCACTTCAAGTGTTAATCAATTGAGAAAAATATCCGAAAAAAATATAAAGAAATTTGAGTCTGTTCCCGAAAATGCTGTTGTGTGCTTAAAGTGTAGGCTTGTGATTGGGAAAATGGATTCGGTCGAATCTGAAGACGCAATTGATTGCTGCTTCGAACGAGCAAGCCCACATGGAAGTAAATTAAAGTTAAATACCGCTCTTGTTTCCCTTGACGAACCCGAAATTCATGACAAAAGGTAAATAAATTTTGCATTTTATTCTTCTATATTATTGGATATTTATGTCAAGTCACGGTATGTTACGAAAAAAATAGAAACAGCACAGCAAAGCATCAAGAGGAAGTTTGAAGAGCTTTCAAAATTAAAAATATCTACCAAGCAGGACGTTAAAGTTAAGGCTTATGACGAACTTATGACCACGCTCGAAAAAAAGTTTAAGGCTGAAGACACTTCGCGGTAATATTATAAAATGACAATTTTGAAAAGTTTATAGTAAATCATTGTTGAGGTTTCATTATATTCCATTATAGGGACGATAAGTACCGTATTTTAACAATGTTACCTTCAGCAAATCAAAGTTGTGAAATTCAAAAAAAATTTGGCTGCTCCAAAACATTAATAGCTAAATGCAAGACGCAAAAAATGAAAAGGGAATTTTGTCTGCACCTGAGACTCAAACGAGAGAGAGATTTTCCCAGGAAGCTATTGCATTGATAAAGAACTTTTATTTGAGCGAAGAAAATTCTAGAGCATTGCCAGGAATGAAGGACTGTTGCGCAATTAAAACCAGTGATGGCGAAAAAGTAATGGTTCAAAAATGGCTCGTTTATTGTAATTTACGAGAATTGTACCAATTATTTACACTTCAACATCCCGATTTCAAGGTAGGATTTTCAAAATTCGCTGAGCTGCGCCCAGTACAATGTATTTTAGCAGGAGCTTCCGGAACTCATACCGTCTGTGTGTGCGCAATTCATCAAAACACTAAGCTTGTGATTGAAGGTAACAAAAATGCTTTGCAACATTAGGGTTGGTTTAAAAGTTTAAATTTCATTGTTCATCAATTGCAAATCAAAAATTCTATGATGTATATCCCCGATGTTCAATAAAATTGACATTAAGAAGTTAGCATTCTATTGTGATATTGGTTTACACATTATACACTAATTTCACACGAATTTCATAAAAGATTACTTCGTATAAAGCTTTTAATAGATGGAAACAACTATATTCATTAATTTGAGTCAAAAATATTAACTTGTTTAGAATTTTTAGAAATTTTTCCATATAGATATTACTGAGGTTATCCTACAGAAAGGCCTATAATTTTCTCATTTTTTGCTCTATAGACATGCGGAAAACGGGAAAATGTTCATAAAAGACGTAGCTTTCACATATATTTTTTTCGGATTTTTCGAAGGATGGGTCTTTTTTGCTACACAGAGTTTTTTGAGAAAAAACGTAATTTTTTAAAGAATTTGCAAAAACTGTTTTTGCTTTTCACGTTTTTTCTAATGCCAATTCTGTTCTGAATATGCCTGAGAAATTTCAAAATTTTAAGTTTTAAATATGTGAAAAACTTGGTTTTTGGTCATAGAATAACACATACTATAGAAGAACTTATTCTCTCATCTGACGTTTCATTTCACACTCTCTCGGTAGGTCTGTGGAAATGAGAGCAAATTAAATTTAAAATTTACATACACCAGGTGGAGTTACAAAATATGTTCACTTAACTATTTCCTGTCGTTTTGGTGTAGAACTGAAAAATTTAAATGTATTTTGCACTTGTTTGTTGACTTTTAACGTTGGTATTCATTTGTATTGTATTTAACACAACTAGTTTGCCACAAAAACACGAAATTCGGGTGTAGTTCCTTTGCGGATCGCTGTATACTATTGCCACCATCTGGTATTATTGAACCCATAATTTCCACCCTCCACTGTGTAATTTCTATCGTACCTATGACGTTTAATTTATTGAGCGAATAAAAACTTCTATAGTATGTGTTATTCTATGTTTTTGGTCAATAAACGCCACAAAAAAATTCCAAAAAACTTACAATTTTGTGGAAAATTTTCTCTTATGATACTCTCCCTTTCCCCCAAATTTCATCGAAATCAGAGACATGTCACTTCCAAAAGTGACTTTTTTAGGTGGATTCCCCCGTATATATATACTGATGACTGGAGTACTGCAAAATGTTTTTGGGAGCGGAGTCGCAAAAGGTGGTTATTGAAGACCTGATTCCAGGAATGTTAAACATTTTTTACACGAGGCTTTACCGGCCGTTTGAATTTCGATTCCTGGTGTAGTTTGGCAAAAAAAATCATCAATATAGGGCTTTAACGACGTCTTATGAGCATAATTAGGAAAATGTATTTCTTGAATTATACTTATCATAGAGGAATTTAGGATAGAGTATTATATTCTCTCATCTGACGTTTCATTTCACACTCTTCGTCGTAGATGTGTGCAAATGAGAGAAATTCGACGAAAATTAACTTACAGCAGGTGGAGTTACAAGAACTGTTGAATTAACTTTTTCATTTTGTTTGGGTATAGAACTGGGAAATTTAAATGTATTTTGCAGTTTTTTGTTGACTTTTATCGTTGGTATACATTTGTATTGTGTTCAACACAACTTTTTGTAACTGCGGTTGTAGTTGCTTTACTGGACGTTGTGTACTATTTCCTCAATCTGGTATTATTGAACCCATACTATGTTCACTTGCAACCATGGTACAATAATATCTACATATTAATAGCAGCGCGCGTTGTTGTAGTTGTAGGCAGCAACCGGCATTTTGTTTTTGTTCTATTCGCTTCAAACTCTACACAAATCCATACCAACAACACAAGAATGCAAAAGAGTACAAAAACAAAATACATGTGAGTGTGACAGCAGAAGCGAAGAACCTCATGAAAAAAATTAAAACAGCTGTTCTTAGGACTTTACCATGAACATATTATTGTACCATGCTTGCAACCATGCCTACGACGTTGAAAATATTGAGAGAATAAATTACTCTATCCTAAATTCCTCTATGATATTTATTTTACACATTCGATACTACTTTGATGTAATGTACAAAACAAAATAAAGTGAATTGAAAATTGGGAAGAAAATTACTAATATTTCAAAATGAAAAAAAATCTACCAAAATTGTAAAAACATATTTTAGTATTATGCTCATCATGACACGTCGTTTAACCCCATTAGTACAAAAATATATATTGTTGCCAAAGTACGTTCCCGAATTCAGCTCTTCAGTATGCATCTTTTGAGACGACCATCTTGAAATTCCAAATACGCGGGTTTCAGAACACCCTAATGTACATGAATTCGTTTGCTTGCAACCAAATATTTTATGGTTTGTGTTTCACAAATAGAGTTCTTGACGATAAAACTACAAAACATTTAGAACGAGAGTAGAGAGGTGGTACAATGCCCCATTCCGGGACTTTCCTTAACCTACACCGAAAATCTGTAACTTGTTAACGGTACAAATCGGTAGTTAAATTGGTAAATAAATTCGGAAATTTTGTATGGAAATTTTTTTGAATTTTGACAATTTAACTACCGATTTTTATCGTTAAAATGTTACAGAATTCCAGTACTGATGACAGACGTAGAAGCAATCTGCCTGGCAATAATGCCCATCGGCCACAAATATGGAATTACATTCAATGCGTCAGTGGGTGCGATGCACATCGTCGCCTTTCTCTGAACTCAATAGATGGGTTTATCGACCACTTGCGACCACACGACAACCTCATGGAGCATTACTGGTGTTCCCACCGCTGTATAGATCCAGTAAACAATCCTCGGAGGAGTCCCCGTTTACAACCTATAGTCCTCTTACAGCTGTATTCGTCGCCTTTTTCGTCCATTCCACTAAGTGGGGTCTGAAACAAAGCTTCCTGCCCAAAACAATACCCAATCTTAATTTCAGAAACATTCAACACGTATTTCACCCGCCCATCTGTCGAAATTCCTTATCTATCTTAGGGTCCGCATAAGCAACTATTTAAGCACCCGCCTTTTCGAGAGTGGAAAGACAAGATCCCTCCTTCAGGGATTTTTTTGAATCTTAATTTTTAAGTTTTACCCCATATTTATATATGTATCTGCATATGAGTGTTAGATTCCTGTTATAACTTATTATCTTTACTTTACGTCTACATATTTCTAACGTTAAAGAACGTCTACAGTTTACTTACCAGCAACCAACCAGTTTAACTTGGGGGAACTGGTTTTGGACAGCAGTTCTCATTGCTTGCTCATAATCAGTAATGAACGTATTCGGCTCCATTTGAAATATGTTGTCATTTATATAATTCAGTAAATGAGCATATGCCGCATAGGTTTTTTTATTCATTAGGATGAAAAAAACGGGGAATATCTTAAAGAGGAAAAATATTTAAAGTATATTAACAAAAGCAACATTATTCAGTTTTACCTCATCGAATTGTTGGATGTATATTATCAAGTGTTGTTTGAAACAACCTTGAGGCACACTGCTAAAGGTTGCACATATGGTGTCTTCAGCGAATAGCTTGTTGCGTTACTACACGTTTTGGGGCCTATTTGCGTGTTTTATTTTTACATACTTATTGTAATATATAAACGGAAATTATACCCCAAAACCCATGCATGAAAATAGGCCCCAACTTTGCATAGAGAACAACAAGATGATGTATTGGGGCATATTTTACTTTTTTGGGGTGAATTTTCACACCTTCAAAAACCGATAATGCAATTAGGCCCCAATACAATTTTTGGGGTATATTTTCGTTTTATGTTTGAGGTGTAATTTCCTGGGGTATATTTTCGTAATGCACTTAAACCCCAAAAATGGGGCCTAATTTCATATTCACTTTGGGGTGTGTTTTCGTGGGGCCTAATTTCGTGGCGCCCTCCATAATATCTACGTTCATCTTAAGGGTCTATAGCGGGCATTCTGTCCCATTAGGCATGATTTAACTTAATGCCCCTTCAATGTCAAGAAAGGCACATGTTTCATTTAGTTGCTATTTTGAGGTAGTATTGTCGGAGGTCGGTTGAATAATGGTATCAGAAGAACCTAACTAAACGATTTAATTTTAAAATTTTCGTTGTCGTCAATCCGAGCCATTTTGAGAAAGTTTTAATTCCTTGTAGCCGAACAGGTTAGTGGAAAAAATAGTAAACAGCGCGTACGATTCACTGGACGATCGTCTTCAGCAGCGTCTAGCACGTATCTAACCGAAGTTTTTGTTTTTACTCTTAATTTTACGAAAAAATTCGTTTCTGTAGCTGTGAATCTAAAAACTATTTCAAATATTGTTTGTTCACTCAAAATAAAAAAATCTTCTTCAACTTTAACCTCAAACTTGAGCGACTTCTAAATGTTTATTCATCATTTGCCGACTTTCCTAGTGCATCCTGCCAATTTCTCCATTGTGCCAAATGATTACCAACTAAACCGGAATGCAAACAGAATACTAAATGATTATCCAACCGACAAGTTCAAGCGTAATCTCAAAATGCCAAAGTAGTCAACGTTCGTCCGTGGCAGTGATATTGAAACACTGAACACAGCTTATTCTCGTCTGCCGTTAAATAGATTTTAAATAGATTTGAACGCGAACATGACTCTGACAGCCAGAAAGTGAACAACGTGTAAAGCAACACACAGACAATGCTAGTAGTGTTTTGGAAATAGTTATATGCAGTTAAAGGTACAGGAAACTGTACAGGACTGCGTAAACTATGTATTGAAAGGTGAGTAACAGAGTGGAGCCGACACGAAAATATCGGCGGTGGCGGTTAAACCAACTGATGGTTGGTGAAATTGGATCGAAGTTTTCATGTTGGCAGCTCTCTTTGGGAGGTTATGTTATCTGGGGCGTCTCGATCCGGTAAATGTGCACCCCCAAGATGCAGCAAAAGTATATAACATGTTTCAACAATTCGCTTAGTTATCGAGTTAAAATTTAGAAACATCTATATTTATTAGTATATTGAATATCTGAAGAAACCATGCCGAAGCCTGAGTTAGAACCACCCAAGAAGAGAAAATCACTAAGGCGGTTCACTTTGGAACACAAAATACTCTCGATGTCTGAAAACCAGTGTTTTAAACCCGACTGAAAGCCGTCCATGATATAGCTTTTACGATTCACATTTCCTCAAAAAAGTTATCGAATTACATACAAACTTTTATTTCCTGCTTAACCCTAGGAGGTATAACAGATTTTTGTCGCTAAGCGGTATAACCAGGTATGTGCCGACCTACATGTGATTTGTATGGAAATGCATAGTCAGGTGTCCTAAAAGTGTGTATAAACGCATTTTATGCTAGGAAAACCACAAAATGAACAATAAAAACGAATTTTTATACATCTTAGGTAGCTATTTACGCTATTTTGTTAATAAATTTAAAAACAAAAATTTATGGTTTTTATGGTTTAGACACTAATATTTTGTTTGCACTCTATTCAATATGTACATTTTATATACATTTTCTCCAAAAAATCCCACTCAAAAACGGTTTTTATCACCTGCCCCCCCATTCATTCCATACACATTACATGTAGGTATGCACAGACCTGGTTATACCGTTTGGACCAAAATATTTGTAAACCCGGATTCAAAATCGCTCATTGTGTTCGAAGATTGTTGCTCCAGGATTACATCGAAGGATTTGTCTCTAACATGAAAAACAAAAAAGGTATACACACTTTTATATGCAAAATTTGCACAGTACTGATTATACCTCCAAGAGTTGATATGGGTAGTTATACAAAAAAAGATTGTTGGTCTAGTACACTGGTAAAAAAGGTTATGATATGTTGAGATTTTATGCAAAAATAAGATTATGAATTGAGGCGCCGCGGATATTGAACTCTTGCCGCTGTATTCATTTTAAATCAATGACGTGGGTGGCGCTAGTGCGGCGTCAGATATCGGCAGGAAATTTCTTATTGAAGGCAACGGTGATTATGTTGCTTTTTATTATTTTTAATTTGAATTTGTAACATTCTTTTTGATTCAGGTCAATCTCAATTTAAAATCTGACTCACTCAAAATAATACTTATAGTAATACTTACAGTGGTGTGCGATGAAATAGAGTCAACACTACTCAACATTTTCAAAACAAAAACAAATGTAGAAAAATTAAATTTTGTTTATAACTTTTATTTTTAATTGTTCAATTAAGAACTAGATATAACATTTTAGATCATTAATGCCGTAATTTAAAACTAAATCAATAGGTATAAATCAAAATATTTCAAAATGCCCCCTTTTGCCTGTGAATTAAAATAGAGTCATCGCGATTCATCATCTGAACTAGAATAAATAGCTGTGTCAAATATAATGTATGTTTCATTAATCCTTTATATTATCTCAGTACTTTATGAAATAACTATTATTTTTATCACAGCTAAGCAACGCCTTGACATTGAATCATCAAGTCTCCACATAAGCTCATCTTTATTAAATTGGTTTATTCTTTGGATAGACACTTTAATGTCCCGCCACAAATTCTGAATAGGATTTAAGCCCGGCGACTGAATAGACCATCTTAAAACTATGACACTATTATTTTCAAACGAAGCTTTTGCTCGCTTCGATGAGTGTTTGGGGTCAATATTATGTTGAAACACCCATCGAAGCGGCATTTCCCATTTTGCACAAGGCATCGTGATGTTTTTTTAATACAGTGGTATAATATGCAGCGTCCATTGTCTGTTCAATTTGGAATACAGGTTCTGTTCCAATGTAAGAGTAACAACCCCGTATCATTATGTTTCTGCTACCACGTTTAACTGGTCTTCGTACAGGAAGATTACTTTTATCATAGTTAGGGGCCATCCATAAATGATGTCACACTAAATTAGTCAATTTTTCACCCCTCCCCCCATTGTGTCACAGGCTGTCACATGAGATCGACCCCCCGTCTAAAATAATGAATAAAATACTCTATTCTATTTTAACAAAAAATAATCTTCGATTAAATTATATGAAACAAATGTACGCAGAGAACAAACTGAGATCACAACTAAGATGTCCTGGGTGACGTCAGCCAGGTTCTTATATTCCCAATCGGTGGGAAGGTGTCTATAGTTGCGCTAGGGATTCTGTACTCATCAATGGCTCGCGGGTCTAATTCTTTGACATCTATCCACTCCGCATCTTCCTCTCCAGTATCATTGCGAGTAATACACAATGCTTCTGAATCAGTTCGAGTCAAAATAGTAACAGGATGTACCCGAATGGCACTTTCGTGGTGTTTTTGGTGGATAACTCGTTTGTGAAAAATTACAGATTATTGTGTGGCGAAATAAGCTCCGCACGTTTCACAAGCACGACTCAAAAGCTGCGATTGGATGGAAGGGCACATCAAATCGTATGGAACCTAAAAACAAATCGAAAAGAGTTTAGACAATTCTGAATTTAGCTACAGTAAAGAATTTAACTAAAATTAACAAATTGTAAAATTTGTAACTTTTCCGTTCCAAAATAAAAATTAAACACCTTATTTAATAAATTTGGCTTTCACATTTTTGTTCTTCACCTTATTGAAACCTGGAGCATTGAATTCTAGAGGCACAGCTCGTCGATGAAAAAGTGGCATGAAGTACGAATTAGGGTGTGTCGGATTTCTATGAACCTCAAGACCATTCTCGTTCGAAATGTTCATAGGTGGAGGTAAGAATCCGTTACGTAACACCTTTCGAAGATTGCTTCGATGTTGCAGTAAATATTGTGACTCTTGTACATGATTCATGTGCCAAACCGGATCTACCACCTCAATTTCAGCAACCTGTTCTTCTGGATCAATGTAGGAAGCTTCAACATCGAAACCATCGATGCTCATTTTTTTCCAAATGTCACACAGAACTTCTGCAGCAAACTTAAAGTTTTCCTTTTCCAAATTTTTAAAATATTAAGCAAAATTAATTGAAAAATTGTGACATCACAAGTTTCTGTAAGCCTCCGCCCCCCATGTCACAAGTTATCACGGATAGTTGCACCCCCTCCCCCCCTTTGAGTGTGGCATCATTTATGGATGGCCCCTTACCCAATCTCACTTTAGTTTCAGCTGTCCTCAAAATATTTCGCCATTTGCGTACGGACTATTTCACATGCTTCTTGGCAAAATGCAACATATTTTCAACTTTCCGTTTGGATAGAAATGGAACTTTTCGGACACTTTTTGCCTTTTAATTTTTTTTAGTTAGTATTTTTCTTAATGTAGAGGTGTCAACATCCCGATCGTATTGCCTTTTAAGGACGGAACAGGTAACAAGCGTTGAACTCCACATGGGACAATATTGTTGGTTCCAAATGTTCTGTAATTGTCAGGGTTTCCATCTGTTTCCTGGATTGGGGTTATATTTTATTCCGGTCTCCAACATTTTCTTTGA
The DNA here is from genome assembly GCA_963931995.1 of Phaonia tiefii. NCBI lineage: Eukaryota > Metazoa > Arthropoda > Insecta > Diptera > Muscidae > Phaonia > Phaonia tiefii. The sequence continues at coordinate 157,416,830 of OZ008369.1, read as the reverse complement.
GCATCCAATTATGTCAGTAATTTGAATATAGCTTCTGAATTCTTTTATCGTCTCTTTTATCCTTTCCTGGCGCTCATGATTGCAATATTTACATGGGCCCATTTTGTAACGCCAATAATGACAATTTATTAATGCTACTAATAAACATTAATCATATTTAGAAGCTAAACTTTGTTTTCAAATTCAAATCCAAACTACCATTAACCATTTCAAAAGAAAAATATTTTTTCATAATTGACTCTATTTTATAGCACACGTCATTACATAGCCTTTAAAATACTGACACTGACCTGGAGAATAGTAGTGTAGAAAATTTATTAAAAATGACTGCACTATATTCAGCACTGGACCGGCCAATCAGGTTCAGAATTTCTTGACATGAAACATATTGGACCACTGCTTTGCAGAGAATAAAACTTTTGACATGTGTGTGACTCTATATCATCGCACACCACTGTATATGAAGAATAACCGAAAATTTGCCATTCCTCTGTTTATATTTTTCGTACTTTCTAAATGTGTTCCGAAATATAAATCGTTTATATTACCTCTTTGCGATATAAAGTAATGCGGTATTTATACAGACGGAGATTACAACACTAGGACGATCACTAATGTTATATTCCTGAAGAAAAAAACACCGATAATCCTCATATGACTATGAACTTCAGCATCACAAAAGAATTTTGTGTATTTAAAAAAAAAACATGTGGTAAAAAAGTGCAAATTTTGCTTACAAAAGGTGCTAAAAGGTACCAAAAGGCATCGGGCAGCTTTTGTCAGAAAACCAAAACAAATGTGCTAAAAAACCACAAAAAGTGCCGACCGGGCAACACTGGTTGAGCGACTAATGTGAGTACATTCTAATTATAACCGCGTAAGTGTATGCAACTGCGAGAAATAGTTCTTACTGAGGAAAGACTGATTGTGAATGTTAAGATTAAGACTGTTTTTCATGTGTTAACATCTGTAGGCGCGGGTAGGGACTTTCCAGCGGCGGAATTTGCCAGGCCTTCCACGAATAGGGCATGCGGAATCATTCTTTGGCAATGCCTACTTTAATAATGCCTGCGAAATGCATGATTTTATAAGGCTTCCACAGGCCTGTTAAAAGAATGCCAGAAGACGCTGTTGTTCATGAAACCCTATCTTTCCACATGTTCGCAATTCGTCCAGTAGATAAAGCGTCCGACTGTAAGTTCTAAGGTCGTGTGTTCGATTCCTGTGGCTGCAGAATTTAAAAAAAAAATCATTTATAAGAATTAAAGTATAAACCTGAAATATGAAGCTAATTTCCATATATATTTTTTTATTTTTACGTAAGTCCTTCTAAATCTACACTTTTTGCAGGCTTTCATAAGGCTAGAGATGGATGGAAGGCCTTGCCTCCCAATCTCACGCAATGTTAAAAAGAAAGGAGGAGGTAATGTGTAGGGAAGGCATGCCGTATTCCATAGGATGCCTTCTTGGTCATGATTACAGGCCTTCCAGGTCCTGATTTCCGCCACTGGGTTAACTTACAAAGTGCACACATCCACACACAGTTTGGCCGACTGCGATCACACAGAATGTTTTGCGTTCAACTCCTCCCAAACGGCTGGACCGACTTGTATGCAATTTTGTGTGCATATCGGGTGGTTTCAAAATCGGCCGACATCTATTTTTCATACCCCATGAAACATCTTAAAAATGATAAAGGTGACCCACCCCTATATAGAACGCAGATTTGTCCGACTGCGAAACACAGATTGTCAAACTGCGAAAAAACACACACTGATGTAGCAGCAGCGAATAGTTGTCTTGTGTGGGTGCGGAGCACTCTCAGAGCAAAGTGAATAATGACGTGCAGTGTTACCAGAAGCTATAAAAAAAACATGCCAAAGAAAAGTGCAATTTGCTTAAAAAAAAATAAAGTGCTAAAACTGAAACAATCAAAATTGTAGCTTTACGCTTTATATTCGATAAAAAAAAAAACTAAATTTCGTGGGCCAACATTTTCGAGCACACTCACTCATAGGGTTTGGCCAACACGGTAACTGCCGTAAACCTCTTCAACGATCACAATGAAACTTTGTCATTGGCAATTATTTAACCAAACTTAGTTAGTTATGGCCGTCGGTGGTACAATGGGTAGTGTACGCGCCTCTGTACTTGAGATCCTGGGTTCGATCCCTGCTCTGACCACCTTAAAATTTCTTTCAACGGCGGTCACCTCGCATAGTGACGGCGACACTATCGAGTATTTAGCCATGAAATTGCTTCTCAAAAATACCGTTCGGAACCGGTGTAAAACTGTAGGCCCCAATCAGTGAGTATAAAACCGGAAAGCGCACAGCTCACTGGTTGTGAGAAGCTCTCCCCGATTCCATCATGGGATGTAATGGGAAACCATTTATTTTTTTTTAGTTAGGGATGGAAAATAAGTGTTATGTAGTGTATTCAAAATCGAAACCGGTTAACCGAATTCCTGCCGGTTAACCGTACGTCGGTTTTTTAAAAAGTGCTATTTTCGAAGAACCGGTTTCACCGGTTATTTTGAGTCAATTAACCGGATGTTTCGGGTTTTACACAATTGATATAATAACACAGAATTACAAATATAAATCCTTTTTCATAGCTCACAATGGATACTGACCCCATCAGATACTCCGATTTGGATGTACGTTCCAGAAATAGTGACATCACGAGGTAGTATGTTAGTAGTAAAGCATAAAACAATAAACCGTATTCACTATCCAGATAGAAGCACAAAACGTCCAAAGGAATATTTACTCAACGATGATTTTGCCTAACTAAAAGAAACCGTGTCCCATTACATCCCATGAAGGAATTGGGGACAGCTTCTCACAATCAGTGAGGACCTAAATTGTATACCGGCTCCGAACGGTATTTTGAGAAGCTGAAAGTGTGTCGGAAGAGCCATCAACATTAACTAACCACCGTTCGCAGCAAATTGAATTTGTAAGTTAATAGTTTTCTTTTAAAGATAATTGAACTGAATTCAACTGAGGTAGATGAATTGAAATGGATTATATGAATTGTGTTATACTAAATTATATTGAATTGAATTGAATTTAATTGTACTGCATTAAATTGAATTGAACTGAATTGAAATGAATTGAATTGAATTAAATTGAATTGAATTGTCTTGAATTGAGTTAAACTGAATCAAACTGAATTGGATTGAAATGAATTGAATTGATTCTAATTGAATTGAACTGAATAGAATTTTCATTGAATTGAATTGAACTGATTTGAAATGAATTGAATTGAATTGATTCGAATTGAATTGATCTAATTTGAACTGATTTGAATGGAGTCAAATTGAATTGAACTGAATTGAAATGATTTGAATTAAGTTAACTTAATTGAATTGAATTAATTGAATTGAATAATTAATTGAATTGGATTTAATTAAATTAACTTGAACTGAATAGAATTGACCTAAATTGGATCGAATTTAATTCTATTGAATTGATATGAATTCAATTGCTTTGAATTGAGTTAAGTTGAATTGAACTTAATTGAATTGAAAGAGATTAAATTGAATTGTCTTGAATGGAGTTAAACTGAATCGAACTGAATTGAAATGAATTAAGTTAACTGATTTGAATTGAATTAAATTGAATTGAATCGAATTGAATTGAATTGAATTGAATTGGACTGAATTAATTTGAATTGAATTGAGTTGAATTGAATTGCTTTAAATTGAGTTAAATTCAATTGAACTGAATTTAATTGAATTGAATTTAATTGAATTGAATAGAATTGTCTTGAATTGAGTTAAACTGAATTCAATTGAATTGAATTGAATTGTCTTGGATTGAGTTAAACTGAGTTGAACTGAATTGAATTGAAATGAATTGAGTTGACTGAGTTGAATTGGATTGAATTGGATTAAATTTAATCGAATTGAATTTAATTCAACTAAATTAAATTGAATTGAATTGAATTGAATTGAATTGAATTGAATTGAATTGAATTGAATTGAATTGAATTGAACTGAACTGAACTGAATTGAGTTGAATTCATTTGAATTGAATTGGGTTGACTTAAATTGAATTGAATTGAATTGATTTCAATTGAATTGATTTGAATTGAATGGAACTGATTTGAATTGAGTTAAATTGAATTGAACAGAATTGAATCGAGTTAACTGAATTTAATTGAATTAAATTAAATTAAATAAAAATGAAATGAAATTAAATTGAATTGAGTGGATTGAACTGGATTGAGTTGAACTTAATTGAATTGAATTGAGTTGAATTGAAATAAATTAAATTAAGATAAATTAACTTGAATTGGCCTGCATTGAATTCGAATCAATTCAATTAAATTGAATTGAATTCAAAAAGTAAATGTTTTTCGGTATTTGATCAACATTCCCAACAATTTGTAGATATGGGCATTTCCACAGAAAGGTCAAGCTTTTGTCACATCACGTCACTCTCGATAATTACTTATATTTTAGGACCAGTTTGTTTGATTGTGTTATTTTATTTTAATAAATATGTAGTTACTTACATTCTGTATTTAGGAAAAGAATAGAAACCAATCGAACCACATGGTCATAAAATATAACCAAATAACGAGGGTGACGTGATGTGACAGAGGGTGGCACTTTCTCTGGAAATGCCCATATGTCAGTACTGCTGCTGTAATAGGAGAAAAATTATCTGCTGATAAATATCAAATATTGTTTGGCGTTAGTATCACTTCTGAAGGAGATGAGTACTGGTAACATGAATTTATAAATCTCGTTGGAATATAATTTGCACTCTGAAGCAATTGGGCTTAACAAATCGGTAAACATAAATAACAGCCGTTGTAACTAGGACATTTAGCACTCAATATTAAACTAATTTTTCTGTGGGTCATTACTTATATTCTTACCCGAATTTACAGCTGACGTTTCTATACTGAGTTTAATAGGGCTATTTGGATATATTTTGTGTACATTTTCTTTTGACTTTGACTATGTATACAAATTTACACTTCCACCTTAACATAATCTCACACATATTCTTATACTGCTGGGAAGACAAAGTTCCTTCGCGTCTAAGTTTTCTATGGGTTTTCCTTTTTCGTGGGAGCAAAAACTAATCTATGAAAATCCTGACCTTAAACCTTATCACAGGACTCCATTCACCCACACACACAGTTCCAGTTAAGCTTTAAAGGAATGTGGTGAAGCAAATGGAATTATATTATAGTTGGCTTCGAGTATACATTTAAACTAGTAGATGTATATGTACATATGTATGTATATACTAATACTATGTATGTTTGTTTAGGCAAACATTTAAGGAATTCACAAGATTGTTCTGTTTTTGTTTAGGGATTTTCTTGGCAAAGATTTTTATTACATTCTACTTTCCTCCTTTCTTTTCGCACTAGGTATAACTAAATTTCATCAATGTATTGATCCAGAAGACTTTTCCCTTTGGGACATAAATAATACAATTTGAGGCAATCAGCACCATAGCGTCCAGCTTGTAATGCCATTATATACGAGTTATCCAGTTTCTCCTGACCCGGCCTGTAACAAAGGCACACAGAGAGTGTAAGGGAAAATGTAATTACTTTGGTAAATATGATTTATTCCAACATATGTGGGGGTGTGTGTGTGTGTGAATAGGAACACTTACGTTAACATCACATTAAGGACTTGAGCAAAAACGCCTTCATGCCTCCAAACTTGGGCGTTCTCACATATGGCCCGTAACATGCACTGATGCCCATTGGAATTATTGCGATTCATATAGCCTTCGATGAGCTGGTAGAGAAGCTCTCGTGATTCATCAGGTTCGCTTTTACCATATCGTTCAAATTTCGTCTTCATTTGTTTCAGTGAACGAGCAAAGGTATCCTCCCATTTGTCCCAAGGATATAGGGGAGCGTCGGGTAGGGTGTATTGACCTCCTTGGAGTGTGTAAGAGCAAACCAATGAACGCCATGATCTTTGATCTGCTAGGGTGACTGGCATCGATGGTCCTATGGAAAACTTAAGAAAATTATTGATGTTTATTTGAATTTTATAGTTAATAAATAAAAAAGGTATTTGTTACAGAAATTGTAGAATGATAAAAGAAACAGCTTCACACGGTTTTATTTTAGGAGCAGACAATTGGAATCCAGAAATCTTTAACATTGTTATCCTTTACAATATAAATATGCACTGTGCACACAAATACGAAAAAGCTTGGAGGTTGTTAGCAGCAACAATATTTATTTTGCTACACTTACGTAATGCTGACCGCAACTAATGAAACATTTCCCCCCAATATAATTGCTTTTCGAAAAGGTTTTTTGTATTGTTCACCACAAAATATTTATAATTTACTATTACATGTCCCAGCGGCGGAAATCAGGGGCTGGAAGGCTCGAAATCATGGCCCAGAAGGCATTCTATAAAATACGGCAGGCCTTCCCTACACATTACCTCCTCCTTTATTTTTAACATTGCGTTAGATTGGGAGGCAAGGTCTTCCATACCTCTTTACTAGAAGGCCTAATGAAGGCCTGCAAAAAGAGTAGTTTTAGAAGGACTTACGTAAGAATAAAAAAATATATTTGGAAAATAGTTTCATATTTCAGATTTATACTTTAACCAATTCTAATTCTTATAAATGATTTTTTTAAATTCTGCAGCCACAGGAATCGAACACACGACCTAAGAACTTACAATCGGACGCTTTATCTACTGGGCTATCGGATGTTATGATTTTGCAACGACGAATTGCGAACATGTGGAAAGACAGGGTTTCATGAACAACAGCGTCTTCTGGCATTCTTTTAACAGGCCTGTGGAAGCCTTATAAAATCATGCATTTCGCAGGCATTATTAAAGTAGGCATTGCCAAAGAATGATTCCGCATGCCTTATTCGTGGAAGGCCTGGCAAATTCCGCCGCTGGGGTACAAAACGGGAAAATCTACTTGTGTGTATATATACACACGCAAACACTCAAAAGTTATCTGTTTCCTGAAATGCTTCTTTGTTCTTTCAAAAAACAAAGGAGAGCAAGCAAATCCTTCAATTGAGGTATTAATCGCGTTCACGCAACGCCTGTGATAGCGCGGTAAATAGGTGTTGACGTTCTAATTCAGGGAAGTGCAAGTAATGTAATATTTTCATCCAAAACTACTCCCATTTAGTATAATTTTCACAATAAGTTTCACAAAATAAAAAAATTTTGACTCCATGGGTATTTGACTCTGGTCCACTCCGCAGCTCCAGTTTTCTGGTTGCACAGAAAAAAACATTCTATGTATCGAACAATGTCGCGTCCGATTTCAATTAATTTTTTGTATAAATTTCAGTCAACAAGATTTGTTGTTTTTCATCCTACGGTTTTTGTTAAAACTGAAAATTAAGTCATTAGTTTCAAGAAAACATTTGCAAATATTACAAATTTTTAGCTCTTATTTTCAATTCTATTTGTCAATCTTTGATTCAACAAAAACATTCCTTGGTTTAATTAATTTTATGTATTGATTAATGTATTACAATTCGAAATATTCTTCATAAATTTTGAAAATTCAACGAATAATGAAAATTAAAATTAATCAAATTAAAAAAATATTTCTGGCTTTTAGAAATTTTTTTCTCAGTATTGAAGAAAAAAATTGGTAATTGTTCAATTAAGTCCTACAATTTTCAAGTGATTTTGGTGGATACATAAACTTAATTTAAACTTAATCTGCATTCTAGAATATTTTTGAGCAAACATTGGCCGTTTGTAAATTGAATTTTATGATCGATTGCGTTAGTTTTCAGGTTATGTATGAGAAATTCACACTACAAGGAATTTTTTCCCCTATTGAAAAATGGTTGGGGTTTGTTGGAATAACAGGCAATTCTGTTAAGCACACTCACTGGCATGACTCCGTGACAAGTTCATCATCAGACGCCTAACTAATGTGCCCTAATTGGTACCACCGGTTGATCATCAATCGTATATATATAAAAATTTAATTATGCTATTTAGAAATGCGAATTAGTATCGATCGAAGATCCCTTAGATCAGCAAAACCAAAATTCTCCTGTAGGCTGGGACGTTATAAAGAACTCATCAGAATGTTTTGAAAATTCATATATTTGGAGACAAAATTTCAACAAATATAAGGTGATTAAAAATTATGAAGTTTGAATTCATGAATTCATTAACGAAGTTTTTTATTTGAACTAACTGTGAAACATTTAGCTGATTATGCAAAAATATTTTATTGTAAAATCAAATAATTTAAAAATCTAGAAAACAAAGTATTTTGATTTCAAGAATTTTTTCTTCAATTTAAAGAAATGAATATTTGATTTCCAGAAATTGTATTCATAGAATTGTAATTATTTGATTTTACCACTTGTATTTTTTCCTTGTGGCATTAGTGCCTTGAGCCCTTTTACGTTTCTCAAAAACATGCATGTTCTTTTGCCACAAATAAATACCTAAAACGAAGTTACGTTGTCTCAAATTTCGTTTGTTGGGAAAGCAATATTTCGTTGCCTTTACAAATTGAGCTGCGTTTTAGTTTTGCCAATGAATGAAATATTTTGTTTCAGAAATAAATCTGAGTAACTCTACATTAATGTTAAAGCAATGGGCTCCCAATTTGTTTACATATTTTAAAGGACGAATTTTATGTACCCGCTACCACGGATCCACTTAAAACAGATTCAACCCAGTACAGTAATTTCAGTGGGGTGATTCAACTAAACCATACTAACACTATTTCAGACCTAGGCATAAATAAATCTTCATTCACAGTTGATTGGACTGGTGTCCATGAAATTTTCTTCGAGCCAAGTGCAAACAAAAACCCAAATACATTGAGAATTCTTTAGTATTCAAATGCTAAATTACCAGTACTAATGAAACAGATCGAATAAATGTTAAAAAAAACTCACGCACGTGAATTTGAACATAAAGGGCCACGAATCTATAGAGCTTTTATTATTTGTAGGTATTGTGTAGACAATAGCAAAAATCATATCAAATGAAAGCCGAAGGTTCTCTCAATATGTAAAAAAGTTTTGAGAACATTTCTTGTGTTTCGGTGCTTGCGATATTTTCGAGCATTTGCATGCTACAGAATTCTCAATGATATTGAGTTTTCATTTGCATACTGTAGCCTGATGAATTTTTTATTAATATCATTCCAAACAACAGCTTATTATTATCTGGGTATTGATCTGAAATAAATATAAGGGTTTTGAATAATGATTATTTCGAAATTTACGACAATTGGCAATAAGACATTTGGCAGCCTTAAGAGTATATTTCGGGCGATGGAGTTGCCATGTCATCTTCAATGTCCACAAACTTAGGCTGTGGGTGCTCCTCGGTTGAGCGAAGTCTCTTCTCCGCTTGTTCCGATGTAAAAGCCGGTGTAATATCTTGATTTTTATTAATATGCAAAAAATGTAGTCAGATATCCCCGATTGCAAACTGTACGTATGCAAGGTACGAATAACACTCCGGATTAGGGGAGTTAGTTTTGATTAGAACCACTACCGTGTTAAACAGCTTCTCCTAATATGGGCAACAGACACTGAGCAGATGGAGGTCCACTGTGTGCAGGCACTTCTGGATTCAATTTAACCCAGAATTTCACGTTCCTAGAAGTGGCCGGATCGCAGCAGACTTGGCGAACACTCTAATGGTTAAGGAGTAGCACATGTTCAACTGAACTTTTACGTCTGACGAATCCCATTTTGATCTAAATGGCAATGTTAACAAACTGTCGAGCATGAAGTGACTGTGACCTACAGATACTTCATGAGACCGAATTGCACATCCAGTTGGAGTAACAGTGTAGTGTGAAGTCTTCATCAAGTTCAAAAACTTCCTACTGTTATGGTCAATGGAGATCGTGATTTCAAGATGTTGAAATTGTTTTTCTTTCCTGAACTACGCCGAAGGCTAATCCTGTGTGGTATCAAAAAGATGGTGCAAATTGTCACATAGCTACGCCTGTTATGAGAGAATTGCAGCCAAAATTTCTCAATAACCTGAATTCAACACTCATTGAATTTAGTTGGAAATCAATTCCGGCATTGGAAATTCGATGACAAAGTCTATATTTTGATTAGATTTAATAATTACCATACATCAGAATTATTTTTCGATGTTATTGATAAATTAAAAATAGGTCTTACTATATAGAAATTGTTACTATAGAAATTAAGTTGTATTAACCCATTTGAGTATTTCTAAAACCTCATTCATCTGAAATGGAAGATAAAAGTCATAAAAAGTACAATATTAAAATTCGCGTTAAAATATTAGTTACTGTAGTCATAATTTAGTTTCCGTTACTAAAACGCTTGTTACAAAGTTATATATTCGATTTTTCATACGAGGCTTTACTGTAAAAGAAAAACAATATTTGAATGTTACACGAGGGCTTTTCAGAAAAACTATTATTTAAACAGAAAGTGAGAAAAAAATTTGGGAAAAAACAATAAATTATATATATTTAGAAATATCGTATAATCAACCGAAAAATGTAGTATAAGCAGAGTAAGAAGAGACCTTCATTTTCGATTCGTTCGAAAAATTTAAATCGGCAAGGGAGTTCAATTTTAAATTCTTTGAAGACTTCATAATACAAATTTCATAATACTTTTTTAATTATTAAATGTATAGCACAGTACAACACATGATTTCGGGACTCAATTCTGATAATTGTTTGTGAAAGTAGCCCCAAAGAGAAGAACTTCTGCGTCATTCGTTTGGTCAAGTTACCTCAAATAATAATTTAATAATTAATTTGAAATTAGTAAGTATCGTATAGGGGAATTTGTCACGTTTTAGGCTCTTTTGTTTGTCATACTCCAGAACCACCAGTCCGATTTAGCTGAAACAAATTTAGAAAAATTAAGAATTACAATTCCTCTAATATTTTCTTATACCGTTTTCCTATGTGTGCAACACTTTCGAAGTTAAAAATGAATGTATTGTTACGAATAAATTAAAACCTTTTGCTTGCTGTTAATGACTCTACTAACAGTATGTAAATAACAGGCGATTAGTGCTGCGCCTGAAAGTATGCATTGTAACAACGTATTTATTATAACTTTATAACTACATTTATTTATAACTTCGAAACTGTTGCTTATGCAGCGAAACGTTGTATGAACAGATTAAAGGAATTGTAACTCTTAATTTTCTTAAATTTGTTTCAGCTTATTCGGACTAGTGGTTCTCAAGTTATAACAAACAAAAGAACCTAAAACGTGACAAATTCCCCTATACAATACTTACTAACTTCAAATTAATTATTAAATTATTATTTGAGGTAACTTGACCAAACGAATGATGCAGAAGTTCTTCTCTTTGGGGCTGCTTTCACAAACAATTATCAGAATTGAGTCCCGAAGCAATCACCTGAAAAATTGTGCAAAAACAGTAAAACTTGAAAATGCGAGAAAAATCTTTTGGAAAGAATAAGAGTGTGCAAAAATTGTGAATTTGTACATAAGAGTAAAAAGGGGTCAAAATGGGTTAGACTTCAAAATGCGAGAAGAATGGTTTGGAAAGGTTAAGAATGTGCAAAAATAGTGAATAGGGGTACAAATTTTAAAATGCAAGAAAAATTTTTCGGATAGGTTAGGAATATGGAATTGTGAAAAAGGGTAAAAAAAAGGGTTAAACTAGAAAATGCGAACAATATCGTTTGGAAAGGTTAGTAATGCGGAAAAAAATGTGAGTGTAGTTAAAAACGGACAAAAAGGGGGCAAAATTGGTAAAACTTGAAAATGCGACCAAATCGTTTGGAAAATTGTGAATGAAAAAAAAATGTATGGTGAGGTAGAATTCCAAAATGCCCGAAAATTTATTTTTTGCTCACGTACACTATATTTAACATATTCCAAATGATTTTCAACGCATTTTGAAGTTGTACCCTTTCATGACCCATCTACAGCTTTATACCCACACACATTATTTTTAAAAAATAATCATTTCTAAATAGTTTTGCCGTTATTGCAAGTTGTACCATTTTTACCAATTTTTCCCCCTTTTTACCCACACACACTATTTTTAAACATTCCAAATGATTTTTATTGCATTTTGGAGTCTAACATTTGGAATTAACAAACAAGTTATTTGAGTTTCTTCCCCCCATTATCATCATCTGTTTAGATGTAAGTTTGTATGGAATTTAAATATTATAGCTGTTAGCACGAACTAGATATTGTGATAATGACACTTAATGTACCAACTTTCACCAGCAACCCTGTACAGTGTTTCATTCCCTTGGTCATATTGCGCGAAATAATGCGACATGGGTTTCAAGTTCATTAAAATATGACAAATTAAAAAATTGATGAGAGAATCTTATGAGGCACACTACGTTATTTACTTCTTTACCAACAATTTTATTAATAGGTCAGTGATATTATAGGTTAGGAAAGCAAGATCTAACTTTTAAAGCTTTCGAACGAGAATATTAATTTCCAGTACACCAGTAATGTCTTCACTTGTGTGCGTGTTCAATTATATTACATTTGATTAATTTGTCCATCTAAGGAACTAAATGGTTTTACACGACTCATGCAATAATTTATGTTGATATATTTTTTCCTATTAAGTGTTAAATAAAAATTTCACATAAAACTCAAATCGTTTCAAAAATTCTACCTTAAGTGAACCACCATTTGTAAATATTAAACCACGACGTTGGCGATGCCGACGAATTGCTGTTAAATTGCCAGTCGTTCCGATTCCAGCCCTTACCAAAGTGCCACAAGTGAATAATAAACTCAAATAGAATATCAAGACTTTCATTGCTTTTTAATTTGAATCTCAGTTCAATTTCGAAGTGATGAACTGATGAGGAACGATTTAATGCTGGGACTGATTGAGTTGTCACAGCTCGATGATAACAACCGTGAAAATTATAAATGTATTTGCTCAACTAATTAGACACAAAAGTACACAAATAATATATGTTTGTAATTATGTGTACTGTGTCTGAAGAAGATTTACTTTAGGGTGTACCGTAATTATCGATTGTTTATTTATTTATTTATTTTTTTTCTATTGGCTATATGACAACCTCATATTACACATATTCGCTAAACACAGAAATAAATAAATTAAACAAATTTTAACATATTTCCCCAACTTGTTGTATCCTTCGTCATTTCTCGACAGTTGGTAAACCCAAGGATACGCAGAGATTCTTGACCTGGTCTTTCCAATGAAGTCTTGGTGGTTCTCTTTTCCTGCTTCTAGCGGGTACGTTATCGAAAATCTTTCGCGCTGTCTCATCTTCATCCATTCTGATAATCTGACCTAATCTGATTCGCATATCTATTTTCACATCGAAATACACTGTCTACAATGTCTTCCACAATCATTACCTTTTGATATTCAGTGGAACAATTTAAGTGGAGTAGTGCTGAAAAGTGGTCTCTCCACATTTTAAGCACACACTGGTTATCTATCACTAACTTCCCATTCTCGTCCTTGCAAGAGGGCAGCCCATTATTCGGCCCGTTAGTCGACCTCATACCGTCTGGAAATTTTTTCGCGATTCATTATCCATCTTGCACATTTCGGTCTATTCACTCTCTTTCTGCTCCTACCGGCATTTTTTCCATCTAAATAGTTGGATGTCCTCCCTTCTCAGACTTTCTACTGCTCATTCGCAGCACGCATTGTAACTAGAGTATTCAAAAAACCGCCCTTTCCAACAAACCGGGGTTTCGGTTGTTTCGAAAAGAGACGTTTTCGAAAAACCGGTGAAACCGGGTATTTTGAAGGTAACACCCGGTTTAAACTGGTTTCGATTTATAACGGGTCCGCCAAATAACTTTTTTTTTTTTAAAATGCTATAAAAAAAAAACTAGTGAATATTTTCTCAAATTACTTTTTTTATTTGAAAGCACAATCCTTCCGGTTAATAATGGAAAATAATTTCATTCAAATGGCTGCCCCGGCTGCCCATGCAGTAGCCTACACGATCGGTCCAATTTTTAAGCACATTATCGATTGTGTGCAGCAGTATTTTTCGCACACATTCTGCAACATTACCATGATTTTCAAGGTAATGTCGCAATATTCCACAGCGTTGTTCAAGCGTATATACAATCATATTCGTTCAGAGGTAGGATAAAACTAATTATCTGTCAAATCAGACATGAGGTAAGTGTTACCATTCGCGAAATAAGCACTGGTTGAAAAATAAAAGTTAGATGTCGGACCCTTTTATAACCAACATTTTTTATTACAAATTGCAATTAAAAGACTTTAATTTCCACAGGAAAAACGAATGTAGTTAAATTTGAAAACGTTTTTTGAGATTCCTTAAAAAATGCTCCATATACTATAAATTTAATATTTATTAGAAAAACTCTCATCTAACTTCACTTATGTATTGCAAACACTTAAATAATTTTAACTTTCAACAGAGAAATTTTGAATTATTTCAACATTTTCTTTCGAAAATTTCCTATATATTTGCAATTTACAAAATAAATGACTTAATTTACCAAAATTTAAATTTTTGCAAAACAAATGACTTAATGTGTTTGAATTTAAAATCCTTTGCAGTCTAGAAAGGCTCTAGTAATTGTTGATAAACTAATGAATGGATTTTATTTAAAACAGTTTCAATAGAAAAAAAATCAAACTCTGGAGATCAGTTCATTTAAAAATAAATATTTTTAGTTTATAAGGCTTTGTGTTGCAGTGAAGATCGCCTCCTCGCGGTGCATCCTGGGAAACTCTAAATGATATTCTTCCTCTTTGGCACGGACTCTGCTACGACCCTGGTTCACGATTTTCGTAACTATTTGATTTTCTGCTCTCGAGCTGACGTCCTGTGCTCTGCGAACTGAGTAGGCAGAGGTGACACTCTGTCGAAATGGCTCGTGGCTAATGTACCGTTCGTCTCCGCCTCCTTAAAACCTGGCAAGTCTTGTAGTACGTTCGAAATCCGTCACCCTTAAGTTGGCGGTAATGGTGAGGTTGAGATGACTCCCTTTTTGGTTCGGCCTGGCTCTGAACACTCTGTCCCATAAGGCGGAGTGTCAACCCTCGCGTGGAACTGCCTGCTTCATAGACAACCACGGGGCCTCTCTTTTTGAACACATTGCATTTTACGGACGTAGATAGCGGCTACAAGTTGAGGCCCAAAACACCATGAATAATGATAATAAAAACTCTTCGGTCACAGGAAAACCTGTGACTTCCCCCGAGCCTACGGGCTCTTCCTCGAGCACTAGTGCTCGTAAGTCTTCTGCGGTCATACGCAAGGGGTCCTCCGCAACTACGAATAACGCGGGCGGTGGTCAACCCACCCCAACTACGGGGAAAACAAAAAATCTCTGTCCCTCCCGAAAGCGGAGAGCTGATCTTCGACTGGCCACTAGATTGGTCATTCAAATCTCCGCACGGCCAGTCGCCGCACTCACTCCTGCACAGGTAAACTCCTTGGAGTGGGCTAAGGGCGTCTGTGAGGGGTCCAAGTCTGTAGGAACAAAGCTTCCACTGGCTGTTACTAAAAGACAGCGTTCAGTGGAGGAGGATACAAAACCTGGTCCCTCATCCACGAGGCATTAAAGCCACCCAGTGCTCGGCAGGTCCTTTAGTGATGTCGCGAAGGACAGCCTAATCATTGGCGTCTTGGATGAAGGTTTCCAGGATGGACGTATCCCCAAAGATAAATGGCGCCTCGTAGAAGGAGCCCTTCTTACGGTGTTCATGGACATCGTCTACGACAACCCAGATCCTGCGCCAATCTGCGAAGAAGCATTAAACTTATCGGCTGCTCTGATGAACGAGCAGCGCGATTGTATAAGTTCGCCATGAGTCGGGTAGGTGAGGTTTGGACGGGGGCCAAACTCAAAGCCGTGGATAGGAAGGATATACCTTCCAGACCAAGGGCTAGGGTTAGGGTCCCGTCAAACTCACCTACTGACCCACTGGAGATCCTAAAGATGATCAGCCACTGCAATCCCTCCATTCCTGCAAAGGATTGGAAGGTGGTCAAGGTTGAGGATCCTGTAGGAACCTCCCGGCAGGTAGTTTTGGTCCTGTACCAGGATTCCTTAAAACCCCTAGAGGAGTCCAACGCCGAATTCGGTTTGGGTTCATGAGTGTACCCCTCAGGGTATACAAAGTGGGTACGCTGAGTGGCGCCCTGGTCGAGTCGAAGTCGGAAGTCACAGCTGTAAATGCTGGAAAGCATCCTGAAACGGCGGTAGATGCTGAAGAAGCACTACTGGACGACGACAGTGGCAGCATCATCGACCTGAAGGGCCGCAATGCCTGGCTCCAAGATGGGTCCATCACTAGCGAGGGTGGTCACGAGACAACCGTGATCAAGGTACCCGGAGTTGAAGATCCTGTAGTCCATGATAGTCCGCAGATAAATCTTCTTCGCAGTAAGGCCGCATCTGCCAACATCATTCTCTATCTTGCGAAGGGTGGAGCCGATGTGGCCCTGATACAAGAACCATGGACGGTCAATGATCGTATATGTGGTATCAGGTGCAATGGATACAGGACCTTCGTCCTATCAACCCCAGGTAGGCCAAGATCTTGCATACTCATTAAAAACAAATTTAATGCTCTTTTATTGCAGAATTTTAGTGATAACGATACAACCGCCATCAGCCTCTCGCTGGAAAATGGCCAGCGGGACATCTGGCTAGTTTCATCGTAAACGGCGCACTACCATACTGAATCACCCCCTCTGAAGTGCGTCAGGGAAATTGTATCGGAGGCAAAAAGACGTAATTGTAGCATCATTATAGGTGCCGATGCCAACGCGCACCAGACAATATGGGCGAGTACCGGCACCAAAGATCGAGGTGAGTCTCTTTTTAATTTCATTATAAGCGAATCCTTCACTATATGTAATAGAGGCGAGGAACCGACCTTCATAGCTTCGATTAGGAGGGAAGTACTAGACCTAACTTTACTACTTGGCTACGACTATGTAACTGTAACCGATTGGAGCGTACTTTCTGATCACTCATTTTCTGATCATAGATATCTACAGTTCCACATAAATATCGAACCTCTGAAAATGGAAGTTTTTAAAAATTATAGGAAAACGGACTGGAACGCCTATCCTGTACGCCTAAGGAAACTCTTAGATAACCATCCAAATATTACGACTAATGTGCCAGAGCTGGAAGAACTAGTTGGCAAATTTACTAATGCATGCGGGAACATGCTCAATGAATCCTGTAAGACCACTGGTTATAATGCTGCCAAGGGTATAAAAAACCTCATTGGTTGAACGCTGAGCTTCAGGATCTAACATCGTCCATTAGGCGGCATTTCAACAAGGCCAAAGAGAGCGGCGACCAAAGGGATTGGGACGTTTTCAAGATTAGTTTTAATCTATATAAATGTGAAATCAAGAAGGCCAAACGGAAATCCTGGCGAAACTTCTGTGAATCCATTTAGGGAACCAACCAGACCGAACAGTTAAGATGCGTGCTCGCTAACAACCCACCGTGTGCGGGGTTCTTAATGCAAGATGATGGAACGTGGACGTATTCGTCTGAAGAGTCTCTTGGGATCCTCCTGGATACACACTTCAATGTTGGTCATCAGCCAGCATAGAAAAAGTTCGATCAATGGTGAGCAGAAATAATCTGATATGGGCCATTATATGCATTAAGCCCTATAAATCAGCCGGACCTGACGGGATAATTCCCGCGCAAGTACAGGAGGCACTATACCTATCTTGTAGTTGGTTGGAGGCAATCTTCAGAAGCTTCCTTATGGTGGGAGTCATTCCTAGAATTTGGAAGCAACCCAAAGTGGTTTTCGTCCCGAAAGCGGGCAAATGCTCTCATGTCAAACCAAAGGACTTTAGACCAAACAGTCTATCATCCTTTGTTCTTAAGACATTTGAAAGGTTACTGGACACTCACGTTCGAAGTAACCTTCCACACAATCTACTACCGAGTTTGTTTTCAGCATGCCTATATTAAGGGCAGGTCAACTAAGACGGCTCTCCACTCTATAATCAGCATAATAGAAAACTCTCTTGAGAATACGGTATTCGCTTTGTGAACCTTCCTGGACATCGAGGGAGGCTTCAATAACATACAACCTGCGGCGATTCTTAGGTCGTTACATATTCCAGGAGTCGATAGCTTAGTGACACGCCAAATTGGGAAGCTTCTGGTGGATAGATCCGTCAAAGCTGAATGGGGTGGTATTACAATTGCTAGGAACGTTAACAGGGGGACACCGCAGGGGGAGCTCTGTCTCCACTATTATGGTTAACTTCTGTCAATGAACTGCTTCTTGAATTGGACAGGGCCGAATGTCAGGTCTTTGCCTATGCCGATGATATTGTTATCATCTGTACGGATAGAAACCTCAATTTACTTAGCATTCGTACAAACAGCCTACTTAGTCTGATTTCGAACTGGACTGCTAACAACGGACCCACTTAAAACTGAGCTTATCTTGATCTCTCGGAAATATAAAATACCCGGATTTGAACTGCAGTTAATGGGGGTGCAATTACAGGTGACGGAAAAGGTCAAGTACTTGGGTGGGTAATTCTCGACAGAAAACTATTTTGGAAACCAAATGTGGAGGACAGGGTGAAAAAGGCGTCTGTTGCTCTTTACTGCTGTAAAGGGGCGATAGGAAAGGGCTGGGGATTGTCTCCTAAGATCACCATATGGATTTATCCATCAATAGTCAGACCAATACTTCTCTATGGCATGGTAGTTTGGTGGAGGCCTTTCAAAAGAAATATATTCTGAATTCCGTGATGAAAATTCAAATATCGGCACTGATTAGCGTTAGTGGGGCAATGGCCACGGCGTCAGGTACTGACGGAAAATATGTATCTACACAGACAGCCAGGCTGCCATAAAATCCCTGGAAGCCATGTTTGATACGTCGCTGACGGTGAAAGAATGTCACTCGTGATGGCAGAGTATTTTGACACCAGGGTCATCTGGGTACTGGGACACAGCGACATTCCAGGCAATTGCGTAGCGGATGCGTTAGCTAGACAGGGCACTACGGCACAGGTTCTTCTGGCAAAAGAAGGTGTTAGTATGTCAACCTGCCGTTTGCAGATCAGGCAGTGGGCCGATAATATGTTCAAGGACAAGTGCAGACTTATTTCAACTTGCAAACAAGCCAGGGTCCTCTGGCCACAGGTGGACAGGAAGAGGACTAGACAACTACTTAACTTGCCGAGAGGCAGGTTATCCACAATGATAGGAACACTTACGGAACATTGTCTTGTAGGAAAACACGCCCTAAGATTGGGGCATAGAAACTCCACTCTCTGTATATGTTGCATGGAAGAGGACGAGGAAACGACGAAACACCTTCACTTGAATTGCCCTGCTCTGACAGGACTGAGAAGTAGGATATTCGGAACACATTTAGTTAGCAACGTAGCCCTACAGGATATTCCTGTAGGTCTTATAGACAAAAATTGGGTAGACGACTAGTCAATAGTTGCTATGGAGGAAACTGCAGGTATCACAGTGGGCTTCTTTAGCCTAAGTGTGCTAGGCAGCGTGCTGTCTTGCAGGCTTTTCAACCAACCAACCAATATGTATATACGATCGTTCATATTTATATATAGTCGAAGACACATTTGATGTAAAGTTTCACATCTAACCAACGAAATGTGTCGTAGGTGGACAAATTATGAACTTTTAGATCAGGGCAATACACAAATTCAATATTTTCATGGACGGTTTTCTTTCAGTGTAGATTTAACACTTGCACCCTTGTCCCTCTTTCCAGCATGTTGATGACCTTGTCGCCTTTATCTTACCAGATACTATCTTAATACTCAAATGCTCTTTGACTTTGACAATAAAGTATTATCTCCCGCAGTGTCCTCAGGGCCAGTCACATCTGTAGAAGCTAATATACTTTAGCCCTCGTCGGAGTCTTCCAGGAGTCCACCTGCGGGCTCGGAAATAGGCTTTGATTCGGACAACAACCAACTTCCCCCGTAGTGTCCACAGGGTTAGTCTCTTGCCAATTCCTGTCCTCCCGTCCGCCCAGTCCCGGGGTAACTTCGGTCGAATCCTTGCGAAATAACGCTTTGAGTTTTGCTAAGAATTAGAAAAGACTTCGGTTGATGATAAGCAAATAAATAAAATATACGGATATCCTTATATGAGCTTTTGGACAGGACGGGATATCATTTTTGTCAACAGCATCTAGTTTGGTATCTGGTCAGACATCTTTCACTTCAGCAATAGTTTTATTTAGCTCAACAGCTCGTATATTTTCACACGCAATGAGCTTAAATCGAACTTATATCATGTCAAGTCGCAGTAGATGGGTGGTGACAGGGGAGAATATCGATAGACATCGTAGTACACGGTGCTAAGGGCAGCCAACCATATATTCTGGACGATGTATCCATCTGCATGCCCTTAGACGATGGCCGCCATAGTAAGGATCTCACTTCTGTCCACGGTTGCTGGGATCGACTTTGACGAATTGTAATCGTTTCATGACTTCGTATCGTAAATTTGATGAACTAATTGTTTGTCTCTGTAAGCTCTGCTGAATCTATCTTAGCCTCTCTGGAGACAATACATCGACCATGTCTCCGTCCGCGCAGCTTATTTATTCCACGACTATAGAGCGATAATTCCAGCCCTGTACTAGTCTGTCCGTTAAAATAAAGTTGTCGTTAAGATTTATTGTTTACAAATCTCGAGTTTCAACATCCACTTACACATATTTCCCTAAGCTACAAAGAATGTTTTAGATTTAGTAATGAGAATCCCGAACCATTTTAGTTAATTTTCAAAACAAATGAATTTCTTTTTCTAATGCGTATTGTTGAGTAAAGATTTTTGCGAATCTACATTACATAAAAGCGATAATTTACCGCGAGTACACTGAACCGAAAAGCATCGTCACAGGGATGAAAATCATCCTCCAACAACTTTTGTCATCGAAAGTGAGCTAACGTACAGTTTCATTCCCGGTATAAAAATGTGTTCATCAACTACAAATTGTTCGTTGCTGTGGTGAAAGTATGGTTGTTGCTGCAATGAATTTGCTTCACTATTGCAACGAATTAGTTTCATTGCTGCAATGAATTTGTTTCATTGTTGCAACTAATAAATATCGTTCTTGCAATGAATTTATTTCACTGCTGCAATGCACTTGTTGCATTACAGCAATGAATTTGCTTCATTGCCACAATGTATTTGTTTCATTGTTGCAATGAATTTGTTTCATTACTACAATAACTTTTTTTCATTGCAGCAATGAATGTTTTGAATTGTGTTTGATATTATTTATTGGCCGGTGTTTTGATAAAAAAAATTTGAATTTTTGTTTCGAAAATGGTGTCAATTATATAAATATATTAAATCCATTCCATGTTGAAACTCTCGTCTGGAAAAGATTGTGGTAGTCCAGGGGTTGATTGTTATTGTGGACATCTAATTCAGGTCTTGCAATTAAAATCAAATATGAGAAATTAATTATTAAGATTTCTAATTAAAATATTTACATGTCTATGTATGTACTTACCATGAACATGGGCTCTACTCGCCTATGCTCTACTCCTTTAACATAGAACCGCATTATTGTTTTCTTAAATCATGCAATTTTTGTTGTGTTGAGGGTTCTGTCATTAAATTGTAGAGCCAAATCTCCCCGCAATTAAGCCAGTCATCGCTCTGTAAGCATTTTCTTCAACTGCTCTTTTATTTATTTTAACGAAATTTGTTAAAATTTCGATTGGATTCATTTCATTGTACGTTTTTTATGTTCGTTTTGCTTGGAACACTTTGTTACTTTGATTTCTTCGATTTCATTGACTTCCAATCCAAACACAGGAACATTTTGTTACGATTTATACCGTCTCGTGCATCCACACACAAATGTTAAGGTACATATTTTGGAGTAGTTTGTCTGCTATCGATGCGTCACTTTCTTTGCTGTCGTGTTGCTCCTAGCATTCTGTTTAATTATCTGTTTAATTTATAGATACTCAATTTACACAAACGATTACAGCAAACAATTTATTGTTTACAAAAAAATATAGTTACTAAGTATTTGGGTTTAAAAAATTTATTTAAATTATTCCGGCTGAGAAATATGTCTATCACTTTCGGCTGTTGCAAAGGAACTGATTTAAGATGTGTACGTGACCCACCACTCACCCTCACCATTTTCTTTTGCTTTTCTCCCTTTATCTTCATAAAAATTAGTTTCGTTGCAATAACGAAATTGTTTGGTCAACTGTAAATGTTGACAAACCCCTAAAATAAATAAATAATAAAAATAAATTATAAAAAGTAAGAGATAAACAAAACATCGGTAGTTTAAATATCAAGCCTTTACTGTTTCTTTTAATTTTTAACCCATTTTTCTACAAAATTCAAAGTAAATAAAGTTGTTGCAGGAACGAAAAGTAAGTTGCTGCAGCAACGAAATGGATAAATTTCAAAGAAATCATGTA
Organism: Phaonia tiefii; assembly: GCA_963931995.1. Lineage (NCBI taxonomy): Eukaryota > Metazoa > Arthropoda > Insecta > Diptera > Muscidae > Phaonia > Phaonia tiefii. Next base: position 157,394,379 of record OZ008369.1, on the reverse strand, counting down.
TGCAATTTTTCGTTGCAGTGACTGCCAAATTGTCGGATATACGACACTTTTCACTATAGCAACGTAAAAACATTAACGAAAATGTTTCATCCATGCGACGAAGCGCTTTTCTTTCAGTGCAGTACAGAATAGATAATAATTATAATAGCTCCGACAATATATAATTTCAAACACGCTGCAATACATTTATTGCATCAGTGGAATAACGACATTACATGAGCAAACAATGACATTGCTGAGAATGCATGAAAGAAAGAAATTTAATTCAGAAGTGAAATATATTCATCTTATTAATGAAACATTTAATGCAGAAACTGAACATCTTAAATGCAGCACTTAAATAAATTTATCATAAAAATTTGACATATTAATTTATGAAACATATTAATACATACATATATTTAAACATTTAATTACCCTAGTAATGACAAAATTTGTCATTGCAACAATGGAACGTATTCATCGCAGAAGTGACATCTATTCCACATTTTTTGCTGACTCTGCTTAATTTAAAAATTATTAATTTTCTTCAGTCATTTCTATGAATTATATGTCAGTTTTCAGTTAATGTATGAGAAATTCATACTACAAGCATACAAGTCAGGAACATTTTTCTAATTGAAAAATGGTTGGTTTTGTTGGAAATAATAGACAGTTCAGGTCAACACACACTCAGTGGCATGACTAGTTTCTAACTCCGTGACAATTTCGTTCTCAGATGTCTAACCACTGTGCCTGAATTGATACCATCAGTTGATCATCAATCGTATATGTATATACCAACTCAATTCTGGAACTTACATCTGCAAATTAGTATCGATCGAAGATCCCTAAGTATCACAACCAGAGTTCGTTTTTACCCCCCCATGAGTAACCCATACACGTCGTCGTGGGGAATGTACATAGAGTAAATTTATAGTAGAGCCGCCATTTGTCTCATCTGACGTTTCCTTTCACACTCTTCGTGATGCGGTCGGTGTGATAGAGAGATGTTTGAAGAAAAGTGATATACACCAGGTGGAATTAAAATAACTTCTTGCTTTAATTTTTCATGCCATTTTGGTGAAAAGCTGTGAAATTTAAATGTGTTTTAAACTTTTTTATTGACTGTTATTGTTAGCATACATTTGTGTTGTATTTAACACAATAATTTGAACACACAAAACGAAATGCCGTTGATGTTATTTTGTTGGTTCTTTTGAAGCATTGCCTCTATCTGGTATTATTGAAGTAATTCTTTTCAACATCAAACGTAAATATCACACCAGGCCAAATGTCATAAATTTGGTGGGAGAACTAGTAGATCTACTATAAGCATTAATCTATGGGAATGTATAATGAACGTTTACTCATTACCCGGAGGGTATGGGGAAAATAATGGGTAGCTACCCACGAAAATGAGGAATTACCCATTACGATTACCCATTACCCTCAGGGCAATGGGGAAAATAATGAAAATAAAAATAAATACCCACGAAATGGGGAAATACCCATCACGATTACCCATTACTCTCAGGGCAATGGGGAAAATAATGAGTAGCAACCCACGACAATGGGGAATTACTCATAACGATTTCTCATTACCCTCAGGGAAATGGGGAAAATAATGGGTAGCTACCCACGACGGTGGGCAATGGGATACCCAGAGTAACTCATCCCCATTTTTGATCGAGAATATGAAAAAATTAGAAAAAATGTCCATATCTCGGAAACGGAGCGTCCAATTGAAAAAATAACCAATTTGTGTGGGTTTTGAAGGGGTTTTCATAAAGTGGTCCAATTCGTATGAAATAATTTTTTTTTCGAAAAATCGCCAAAATAAAAAAATCGTTAAAATAAAAAAGTGGCTATAACTCGAAAAAAGTGATGCCATATTGGAGACACCCATAGGTTAAAGCCTCCGTTGGAGGTAAATTTTGTATTATTTTTTCGATTGGACGCACCGTTTTCGAGTTATAGCCACTATTTTATTTTTGCGATTTTTCGAAAAAAAATTCTTACATACGAATTGGACCACTTTATGAAAACCCCTTAGAAATCCACAAAAATTGGTTATTTTTTCAATTGGACGCTCCGTTTCCGAGATATAAAGATTTTTTCTAATTTTTCATAATATCGACCAAAAATGGGGATGAGTTACACTGGGTATCCCATTGCCCACCGTCATGTGTAGCTACCCATTATTTTCCCCATTTCCCTGTGGGTAATGGGAAATCGTGATGAGTAATTCCCCATTGTCGTGGGTAGCTACCCATTATTTTCCCCATTGCCCTGAGGGTAATGGGTAATCGTGATGGGTAATTTCCCATTTTCGTGGGTAGCTACCCATTATTTTCCCCATTGTCCTGGGTAATGAGTAATTGTGATGGGTAATTTTCTATTTTCGTGGATAGTACCCATTATTTTCCCCATACCCTGCGGGTTATGGGTAAACGATCGCTACACATTCCCCACTGCAATAATAATGCGTTACCCTGGGTAACTCATAACCCACGTAATACGTACCCTGATCACAACACACACTGAAAAGCCAACAACAAGAACAGACAGTTTTTCCACCATGTTCTTCGTTTTCTCATGCGTTCTCGCATTGTTGCAGTGCTTTGAGGTGAGTTTTTTTTAATTTATATCACAGAGTTGTATTTTTTCGGGGTATAGCTTTTTTTTGATGACCGGGCTTGTGTCAGTTAATTGACTTTGTATATTTACGATTGATGATCAACCGAAGGTATCAATTGAGACACTGTAGTTAGGATTCTGATGATGAACTTGTCACGGAGTTCGAATCTAGTCATGCCAGTTAGTGTGCTTAACCGAATTGTCTATTATTTCCAACAAAAACCGACCATTTTTCAATTAGAAAAATGTTTCTGATTTGTAAGCTTGTAGTATGAATCATAGATAAAGGAAATAATAGATATAGCGCGCCCATTGTCAACTTTGTGCACTAGGTGCTGTCCTGTACTAGTGTCACTTTTACTGAAGTTTCCCATAATTCTCATTGACGTTTATTCAAAATTGTGGGAAATTTTTCTTAAAGTAATTTAAACAAGGGAAATGTGACAAAATGTAAATGATTTTATATAATAGCATTTGTTTCTTATATAAAAATCAATTTCAAAGCCATGAGGCAGGTGTTGGTATATCTATAAGAGAAAACTCGTAATACAACCCAAACATAAACATGCCGGAACGCCTTTTTAATCTTAAAACTTCCCCGACCAGAAACTGTATCAACTTCTGTGGTCGCAGCTGCCAAAACCGTTACGGTGTCCGGGGACTCCCAGGAGGGAATGGTAGCTGAACCGGAGGAAGAACCATATTAGGAGTTAGTCGGTGTTGTCATGGCTTTGCAGTTCGATTGCCATGAGATATTCTATTTGGGAACAAAAAATATCCCATATATTGCTTTCAACGACATCTAGAAAATCACCCGTTACACTAAAATTTACCCAACACTTGTGTTTCACCTATTTGTTTACTTTATCTATGGTATGAATTTCTTATTAACAAAATCGGTCATAAAATTCAAAATTCAAATATGTCAATTTCGTTATTATTTTCCATTGGTAAACACTCTTGACATATACAAAAATTTAGGTAAATGTCATCAATTCTCAATGCAGAAAACTTTTGTAAAGCAAAACATTTCGTTAGATTGCAGTACTTAAAGTTTGCTCGTTCTCCAACAGCAACAAAATGCCAGTGATGTAAAGTGCTTCGAAAACAATTCGAAAGAATCAAGTAATTTAATTATTAGCAACAGATACAAGATACGCAAATTTACATTCTTTATACTTTATAACAAAAAGTTTACTCGGACGGGTGGAGGGGGGGGGGTTGGGGATAATAGTTGAAGGACGTTTGAACTTCTTTCACCCTCGAGATAAGAAACACAACTTTTACACAGATTACATTTAAGCTATAAAGTTTTGTTTACGAGGCAAAAACGGAAATTGGAAATGTTGTACATACACAGGTCGACAATGAATTGAAATGTTCTGACAAATATGTGGGAATTTGGTAACTATACGCACATGGAAAATATTAGTTGGAAATCAATTCAGGCATTGGAAATTCCATGATAGAGTCTATTTTTTGATTAGAATTCATAATTGTCAAACATCAGAATTATTTGATTATTTGTCATTAAAAATAGATCTTACTAAATACAAGTTGCTACTACCGAACTTTAGTTGTATCAACCAATTTGAATATTTCTAAAACCTCATCCATCTGAAATGGAAGATACAACTAATAAAAAGTACAATATTAGAATTCGTGTTCAAATATTAGTTACTAGAATCAAAATTTAGTTTCTGTTACAAAAACACTTGTTGCAAAGTTACGAGTATGTATTCGATTTTTCACAAGAGGCTTTGTTGTTAAAGATAAACTACGTACATTGGAATGTTACACGAGGACTTTACAGAAAAACTAATATTTTAAACAGAAAGTGATAAACAAAGTTGTGAAAAAACAATAGCGCGTATAGATATCAGCCAGCGAAGAATACATGTTATCATAAATTGAGGTGAAGTGAGACTTTTAAACACCATCGTTGAATCTGACGCCACTATTGACGCCTTCACAAACACATGCAAACAATTGTGGACACTTGGCTGGAGAAACTATTATTGTGGATGGCACTAATTATCTTAAATATACATATGATACCCAGAGTAATCCATCCCCATTTTTGATCGAAAATAAGAAAAGTTTAGAAAGATTGGCTGTATTTGTTTTTCGATAGGACGCTTCGTTTTCGAGATATAGAAATTGTTTCATATTTTCGATAAAACAAATGGGCACGAAATACGAACCCTGATTACAAATAATAACAATTTTGTTTATATTTAAATATAAAATACACAATTTTAATAAAAAGCTATTTTTTTTACTTTTTTTCTATAAAATTCATAAGGGGTTAAAGCATCAACAAATGGTTGTGATAGCCATCAAATTCAAGTAATTACTTTAGTTTCGCATACCAATATATTATTTGGTACAACCGAATTAGATTTTACATTTTTTGTTGATCCAACAAATAGAATATTCATCACTAGAGGATAATTTGATTGCTAGAACTAAAACTCGATTGACAGATCATATTTGTTTCTTGTTGCTGTGGCTTCAACTAAATATTTCAGTTCTTGCAACCAAAACTGAATTACAAATCAATTGATATGCACAACATTTGGTGATACTGAACACAATTATTGGTAATCACAACAGAATAATGTGATAGTCCAAGGAACCGCCAAATTTTAGATGGCTATAAATATAGTTGTGACAACGAATATCTTCTCTGTGTTTATAAGAGGAAAAAACGAGCTTCGCAATGAATGTCTCCCCCACCCCCATGTGAGTGACTGATTTTCTTTCGCTTAGCTTTTTCGTTCGAGATTGAGAAACAGTCTATAAATATCGCAGATTCGTATCAGAGTTGCTAAAACACAAAACCTTTACAAAAATGATAAAAATTATTATATTTGGCTAACAACGAAAATATTTTTTTACTAGTACAAACTGGATATATTCAGAACGAATCCGTTTCGAATCCGCAAATATTTATAAATGTAAATCCTTCTCGAATCAATGTTATTAAAAAAAACTAACCAAATCAGAACGATCGATCCATTTTCGTATCCGCAAAAATTGATAAAACTAGATCGATCTCGCATAAATTTTATTTTAAAAAACCGACCCGAAACGGATTCGATTATGAAGTCAATTGCGATTTCAAAACGGATCCGAAAAAGTGGAAAAAACGATTCGAGAGGAATTTCATACGCAAACGGATAGGTTAGGCATGCGTAACTAATTTCCGTTTCGGACAAATTGTACGAAGAAGCGAATCCGTCTTGAATTCGAAACAATCTCGTATGGCACACTGGCATACTTTCAAAAATGTTGGCAATTGCTTAGAACCATATTGCAATACAAAACCATATTTTTTACAAAAAGGAATTAAACAAATAAAATAAAAAGGGGTTTCGATCACCGATCGATCACCAATTGAAATACAAAATTTAAAATGCAAAAAAAAAAATTTCGTTACTGTTAAAAAAAAAGTTACTGAAAAAAGTAAGTAATAACCTGTCTATCAGAAACATACTATGTTTAACGCAAATTATTATGTATAACTAGCAAATTCGATATATATTGTTACGAATAAGCAAAAGCTTTTGCTTGCTCTTAATGACTCTACTAACATTATGTAAATAACAGGCGGTTAGTGCTGCGCCTAAAAGTATGCATTGAAACAACGTACCAGCTCGCTAAACCAGTAGCATGAATTAGACTCAGTTAAGATAATTCTCCACCATTCGAGATGATTCTACAAAGATAAGCAACAACAACGACTAGAAGGTTCTTGAATTCGCTAGATATAATTTCATTTGAGTATGGTGAGTTGGTATAAATAGCGGAGGTCTTTGGAATGGAGAGTTCAGTTTGTGATTAACCGCCGTAAAGTAAGCAACACTATTTGATAGTAAAATATAAGACTAATTAAAAGTGGTATAAATAAAGTAAACTGTTGTACTATATACATAAGTAAAATAAATGGAAGTTATACCGTTGTAATTATCGGAATTGAAAAAGAACCTTGTTTTATTATTGGGAATAAAACAACGCAAAAAGGACGAAGAAGCAAATTCGTAACAATATGCTTCCAAAAATATCATTTCTAGGTCGTAAACATACACAGAAAAGAGATTCGTTGTCGCAACTAAATTTACATTCAGTTGTGATTACCAATAAATGTGTTCCATATCACCAAATGTTGTGCATATCAATTGATTTGTAATTCAGTTTTGGTTGCATGAACTGAAATATGTAGTTGAATCCACAGCAACAACAAATAGATGTGATCTGTACATCGAGTTTTAGTTCTAGCAATCAAATTATCCTCTAGTGCTGAATATTCTATTTGTTGGATCAACAAAAAATATAAAATCTAATTCGATTGTACCAAATAACATATTGGTATACTCAAGTACTACTTGAATTTAATAGCTGTTACAACCATTTGTTGATGTCATATCCCATTATGAAGTTTATAGAAAAAAACACTAAAAAATTTAAATTGTGTGTTTCATATTTAAAAATGGAAACAAAATAATTATTGTTTGTAACCAGGGTTGGTATATCGTGAGTAATGGGTTACCCTGTTTAACCCATTTGCATTTTTGATCGAAAATGAGAAAAAATCACAAAAAATATTTATATCGGGGAAACGAAGCATCGAAACGAAAAAATAACAAATATTTGCGGGTTCCTAAGGAATTTACATTAAGTGGTATAGTTCATATTGAAATTCTTTTATTTAAAAATCGCCAAAATAAGAAACACGCTAAAATAAAAAAAAAACCAATAACTCGGAAACGGTGTGACAAATTTCTTAGCTAATAAATTGTTTACCTTCAGAGGAGGCTGTAACCAATGGATGTATTTAATACGACATCACGTTTTTTTAAACAAATCGCTAAAACTAAAATTTTTCGAATAAAATATCGCTAAAACGCCATTATGTCAACATTTCGAAAACGGAGCGTTCAACGGAGCGTTTTCGCACGAGTAGGAGTTTAGACAATTGTCGCTTACTTGAGATTTGTTTATCCCTATAATGTGTGATGATATACCTAAATACTTGTGGAAAAGAGAGCTGATGATATGCCTTGGTGGGCATTGAAATAGCTATATTTCCAACCATCCAGCATAATAATCAATTTCACATTATTGGAACGAAGTTCCTTATAGCACGTTTCGGGAACAGACAAACAACTTTTTTTTAACTACTCTATTACAACCCATTATTATCAACTATATTGGGTACTTTTGGTTTGGTTTGTTTTAAAGGGAAGTTTTCTAGGTGGAGCCTGTGTATTGCATATTGTAGTTTTGAACCCAATAAAAATAAACTTAGAAAAACCAAAGTGCAAGACTCGCAAATCCATAAAACACAACCCTCAGCATGGAATTACATTTGGCAGCACTCTTACGCTCGTACTTTTGGTTTGTGTCCAGACTAACATATTTCTTGTTTAATGGGAAATTTTCTAGGTGGAGCCTGTTTATTACATATTGTTTTTTCAACCGAATAAAAAGTACATTTACAAAAGCCAAAAGTGAAAGAAGTTTAAAAAAATAACATCTTAAAGAAGTACTTTTGCTTAAAAAAGTAAATTTTCTTACAAAAAGTACCTTTTCTTAAAAAAAGTAATTTTTTAAATAAGTACCTTCTCTTAAAATAGTACATTATCTTACAACAAATTGCCTTTCCTTTAAAAACTACATTTTCTTTAAAGAATACCTTTTTTGTAAAACAAAATAACTTTTCTTGAGATAAGTACATACTCTTAAACTTGTATCTGTTCTTTCGTAAAAAAGCTTTTCTTCAAAAAAAAATACCTTCTCTTACAAAAAATACATTTTCTTACACAAATTCCATTTCTTAAAAGTACGATTTCTTAAAAATAAAGTACCACCTTTTTTTTGTTTTCTTGAGATAAGTAGCCTTCCTGAAAATAAGTACATTTTCTTAAAAAATAACCTTATCCTAAAAAGAGTACCACTTCTTTAAAAAGTACCTGTTCTTAAAAAAGTATTTTTTGTAAAAAAAATCATACTCTTAGGCTTTTTCTTAGCTTAGTGACGGCGACACTATCGAGTATTCAGCCATTAAAAAGCTTCTCAAAATACCGTTCGGAACCGGTGTACAACTGTAGGACCCAATCAGTGAGTGTAAAACTAGAACGTGCACAGCTTTCTGGTTTGTGAGAAGCTCTCCCTAATCCTTTCAAGGGATGAAACGGGAAACCATTTTTTTTATTTTAATAAAAGAAGTACCTCTCATCAAAGAAATTACCTTTTCGGGAAAATATAATACATATTCTTACAAAAGGGGCCTAAAAATATACTTTTTTTTTAAAAAAATTCATTCAATAAATAAAAAATTTCTTAACAAAAGTTTATCATTTTACAAGATCCATTTAAATTACAATATTTTTCAACAGGCGCCTTAGGTGTGTTGGAAGTAACATAGCTAACATAATATATAGTGAAAAGAACTTCGTTCCAACCGGGTGTCCCCTGACACCTCATGTAATTTGTTTTTCAATAATACATTCCATGAATATTTACTTTTTGTTATAAAAGGACTTTTTCATAGAAATTGATCTTGAACCGGAGAAATTTTTAAAGAAAATAACATCTTAAAGAAGGAATAATAAAAATAAAATGGAATCATATTTTATTTGCATGCAAACTACTTTTTTTGGAAAATCGTATTTAACTACAAATGATTCATGACTAACCTGACCAATTGGTTGTGACCAAAGAAAAAAATACAAGTATTAATTTAAAATAAGGCTAAATAGTTATATTCTACCAATGTTTTATTTGTACACGCTGAAAAATATCGGCCTCTCTAAAATATTTTCCCAATCATATTCTGCATGAACCATGTATATGTTTGGAACACACTTCAAAAATGCATCTGTTTGCAAGCCCCAAACTCACTTGTATTTAAATGCAAACAGTATCATGTTTACTGCTTTTACGTGAAAACATATGCGCTCTTCATCCCAAACATCCATATACTTACGTGGAAGCATTCGCGTGTTTCCCCCAAACCTACAAAAACTTAGGTGGAAACATATGCGAATTTCCTCCCAAACATAACAATATTTAGAAACGAATTATTCTCCGATTTCAATATATATATATTATTTATTATAACTAATTTTAACAATCTAAATCCACATTTACAAATAATTAATACAAAAAAGTAATAGATTTAAAACCGCCCTTTTTACATTTATTTGCATTGAATGCATTATATGTTTTGTTTCATGAAATGTGAATCTGCTGCTCTTTTGCTTCTCCTTTCTTTGTTGTCTCTGACGCATTTGTTTTCAGAAGGTTTCAGCTATGCGTTGGGTATTACTATGCGTTGGTACACAAACAATATACTTATATACAAATCAAGTTCATGCAAGCCAAGCGTGGATTAATTGCTTGTGTTTTTTTATTATACTTATTTTGCAAATAGTCCGCCGTTCCGGTTTTCTCAGTAAAGGCTCGGTGAGACAAAGGGCTTCAAGTTGTTGCCATTTCCAGTTTCTTTCCTTAAAACCGTTTATCACTAATACTCGTATGTTATGCATTTGTTACATGGAAGAGAAAAATTCGGGGGAAAAAATTTCGGAAGTGAACATTTTTGGGACTGATTGATATGGTTTTAAGAAAAAATAAAAATGCGATATATCTGCATTATAAATCGCGCATACACTTATTTCCAGTTTCATTACCATAGTATATACCTTAATGATAAATTATAATTCTAAAAAAGATTTCAGATAAATAATGAAATTTCTATACTTAGCTTCCTACTTCTGCTTAACTGGCACGCCGAACCAACGAAACTGTTGTTACTTCTGCAGTTGTTAAACTGTCCGACAGAACTAACAAAATAATGTCACAACGGATACAGATACTGTGAATGGCTTAGTCTGTATGTGGTATAGTATAAGTATATCCTAGCGGCGGATGTCATGAGCTAGAAGGATTCTCTTAACAAGCCTGTGAAAGCCACATATTTTCATGCATTTCGCAGACTTCATTAAAGAAGGCATTACCAAAGAAGGTTTACGCATTCCATATTCGTGGAAGGCCTCTCAAATTCCGCCGCTGCAATACTATGAAATACTACTACTTCATATACATGTGAAGATTGGCAATACAGAAACATATGGTTTATTCCATACCTCAATTACAGTGATGGGAAAATTAAAATTGTAAGTATATTATGTTGACGTTAAAACATTACAGTAATTCCCGGAAAACATGGTGAGTTGTTTGGTCCAAATGGTTCCTAAAGATACTATTTACCATCAATTAGTGTCTTGAGACGCCGTTTTGCATGCCACATCACTCCGGACAGTCTAATTTACAGTATCTATATCCAACCGGATAATTGGAGATACCACATTAAATCCGCTAGATCTATCTCGTGTATCTCACTGAGGTTGTGTAGGGAGGGACGACCTATAGTTTTTAGGCTTCTATTCATTATTCAACTGCAGAGCAAATCTTCCACAGTCTCCTCCTCTTCTGCGTCTTCGCAGGCGCAGCAGTGGTCATTATATGGAAGATTCAGCCATATTGCGTGAATACCGATTGGCCAGTGCCCGGTCAGCACGGCAATTAGCCTTGATATGTTCCCCCTATTTTGGCTAATCAGGAAGGTCCGGTGAATCTTATATTTCCGTCATATCCCATCTGGCCTTTTCCCGTTCAAGGTAATGCAGGAAAATATCTCTTTTGCACGACCCCATAGGAGTTGTAAATGACACCATATGTAGTTCGGTGGAAGGGGATCCTGCCTTGGCTAGTTCGTCGGTCCTTTCGTTCCCTAGGATACCCTTGTAGCCAGGTATCCAAGTAAGAACCACATTGGACAGTCGACCTAGCTCGACAAGTTTTTCCCTACAATCCCTAATGAGTTTAGATGCAGTGTTGTTAGATGTAAGTGATAGGAGAGCTGCCTAGCTATCTAGTATAGTTGTAGTATAAGTTCGGTGCAGGCTTCCTTCATGGCCAGTACCTCCGGTTGAAAAACGTTCCACCTGTCTAGGAGTTTGAATGATAAATTGAGGCTTAACTCCTCGGAGAAGGTACCCGAGCCGGTTCCACATTCCATTTTGGATCCGTTAGTAAATAATTTGGTGTCAAAACCAGTCAGTGGTTCCCCTTTATCCCACTCGATTCTTCTGGGACACTTGACATTGAATAGATAATCGGAATATAATATATACTTGCTTTCATATTGAGTTCTCCTGGGATTATCTGCAGCATTCTCGCATGTCCATTAAGGTGGACCTTGAAATGACATTTTTGCGATATTTTGGTAGATGAGGGCTCTATTCCGTGCCTTTTTGAAAAAAAATGACAATGCCGAAAAAAAAAATTTAAAAAAAAAAACATTAGGGGTTGCGCACGAGCCGAGAAAAAGGTCCACTTTGCCAAAATTAGGGGGGAAATTGCCATAGGTCATCAGGGGTCACCCGTAGGGGGGAAGAATGTATGGCCGACCCCCATTAACTTTTTACCACCAACATTTTCCCCCAAGACACCCACCCCCTATCTCCTCCCCTTAGGGGGGTCACCATACAAAAATGGAGGTTGCTCAGTATTTTCGAAAAACACCATAGGTCATCAGGGGTCACCCCTAGGGGGGCAAAATATATGATCGACCCCCATTAACTTTTCATCCCCAACATCTTTTCCGAACAAACTTACCCTCTATCTCCACTCCTTGAGGGACTCCCCATACAAAAATAAAAGAAGCTGTAATTGAGTAGTACTACTAAGCACTCTTAATATAATATAGTCAAATTAACATATTTTTGTTCGCTGATGGGTATTTCTTGCGGTAAGAATCGATAACATGTAGTAAATACTGTTTCTCTTCTTCGCCTTGACACAGTATTCTATTATAAACTTGTATCATTTTTACTCCTCTTTCGGCAGTGTCGTTCACAACGCGCAAGTTATTTACAATTCTACGACCTTCTTGATAGTCTGCGCGAGATTTCCAGGTTGCTGGATTTGCAAGAATGAAATCTTGCGATATTCCAAATCGTACAAATAAATTTTTGGTATTATGAGAGACGAAGTTGCTCAAGTCTTTAGCCAAGAATTCCTCATTCACATCTTTGAATTTCACCCCGATTTGTTTAACGCTGGTGCTTTTGATTACGACGCGAGGAGCTGGGTGAACCGGGTCGTCTTCTTCATCTTCTTCACCTTCTTCGTCTTCTTCATCTTCTTCACCTTCTTCGTCTTCTTCAACTTCTTCACCTTTTTCGTCTTCTTCATCTTCTTCACCTTCGTCATTCTCATTTTCTAGCAATGCTTGGGCCATTTTGGCCTTCAACTCATTTGAAACCTTGTCATCGAAAGAGGCAAGGGCTATGTGCTCATCGGCGAGATACCATAGGTGACCGATAAATTTCTTTATCATTACCCGAGATAAATCCTGGTCAACGGACTTGTACTCTACGATGTCCTTCAAAAACTTCCAATCTTGATTCGGCGCCTCAGCTGCTCGAGAAGAACCAAACCATGCCTTGACGTAAAGTCGCACCACAAAAATACAAACGTGTCGAATACCATTCAATTCACATACAGATAAGTGAAAAGTTCTCCGAAACAAAAACATCTTGAGGCTGTAAATGGCTTTTGCCATCCATCGAGCATGGGAAACGGGTCCTGGAGGTCGGAAATGGTAATTCTCAAGTTTTTCACCCAGAAACAAAAGAATTAATTGTAGCACTTCTTTGTAGTCATCGCGAGGGTGTTTCTCCTTCAATTGATCTAAGCAAAACTTCTTTATGCCGACTTGCATTGCCACAGGAATTTTTCTGACGACTTGATCGTCTATCAAGCCAGAATGGAATGGTTTAACCTTTACAGCGTCCCATTCCTGTTTGAAACGGTCAAAGCAAGGAACGCCTGGTGCACTGGTCTTTCCCATTTTTGTCTCAAAAACTTCCCTTAGCACCAGTTCGTATACGTGGTGTCTGCAAGGTAAATATAAGATTTCTCTCTCCAACAGCCGCTCAAGAGCAACTGCGGCTCCGGAGAATGGGCCACTGTTCGTTGATGTCGTGTCGAAAGAAAGTCCTTGTATTCGATGTGTCATATGCCAAGATGCCAACAGTTGATAAACGGCATGTGCTATTCTCCGGCCTTTTCCTTTCCCATCTTCTACTTTGGGAACTCCAAGAAGTTGTTCTTTTTCTCCGTACGAGACAATTACCGGTAGACCGTCCTCCTTCTTTGTACCCACAAAATCCAAAAGCATTTTGCCATCCCAATGGACTACGAAGGATTTAGCTGCGACAAGCTGGAGATGAATGAAACGCGTTGAAGAATAAGAATTCTGAATGAGAGCAAATAAATCTATGCGATCTTACTTCTGGATTGTCTTTCACATAACTCAGCATGTTCTCTCGATTTGAACGCCGACATCTCCGAAGCGACGTACGGTTTATTGTGTATTGTTGAGGATCGCGTCCAAATGCTTCTGCCGCCGCTATCATAATGCCGACCGCGTCTCGGTCAGTCACTTTGCACTTGTCCAAAGCTGATAGGACTCGTTCAGTAAAACATTGTTTGTAACCTCTTCTGTCACCAACATCTGACGGGCCAGCTTCTGCCGGGAAGTTTTCGTCCTGTCTCCCATTATCATCGCTTGAATCACTGCTTGAAAATTTAACCACTGCAATTGAACGAATTTCATTTGAATATAAACATTGGACGAACACACAAAGCGCGAAATAGCTTACCGCCTTCAGCGAACCGATCTCTACTAGATTCCGTTGCACGTTTGCGTCGCAACTCTTCTTGTTCTTCGCGCTCAGCTTTTCTTTTCCTCGTTCGAGTATCAGTAGCGTCCACACCTCCCATAGTTCCTGGCCGGCCATCTTCTCTTTGCTTTAGCAGAAACTCAATGTCTTCGGTATTTGTCATTTTCTCAAGGGCGTTGGCGTGTGCGATGTCGAAAAGATTATCCAAGCTATCAGAAAACGTATTCTCTTTTTCTCTAGTGGACTCAGTCTTTCTGTGAGATGACTTTCTTAAAGCATCCCACTCATCGTGCAGCGCAGCTATTTTTCTTGTAACATCTCCTCTGGCTTTCGTCGGAATAGCTGCTTGGCGCCAAAAAATCATCACTGCGTCCGCGACTATAACCGCACTATTTTTCTTCGACATGTTTCGTTTGCGAATGTTGAAGAAATGCATTCTTAGCAGTTGCTTCCTCGACGGTAATTTGTTCCCCGTAATATTCATGCTTGGATAACCAATCAAAAAAATATCGTCGCGCGATCTAAGTCGTGTTGTCATCTTAACTTTTAAAAAACGGGAGAAAAATCAATTTACTTTTCGCGGTCGTCGGCACTTGTTGAATGACAACAATCGATGAATGAACTGCTATTTATAACTACTACGTATTTTGCAATATTTTACTGCCAGGTACTGATGAATGGGGGCATCTGCTAAGGGTGCCTATGTACCTGATTCAGCACGTGTGCGTTTCAAATTTTTCAAGACTTTCCAAACAATGACCACTCTTGAATATTGGTGGAATTTCTGTAAAAAAATCAAAAAAAATCAAAAAAATCTCGATATTGTGCAACTGTAAATACATAGATTTTCAGTATTTTTGTATGGGGAGTCCCTCAAGGAGTGGAGATAGAGGGTAAGTTTGTTCGGAAAAGATGTTGGGGATGAAAAGTTAATGGGGGTCGGTCATATATTTTGCCCCCCTAGGGGTGACCCCTGATGACCTATGGTGTTTTTCGAAAATACTGAGCAACCTCCATTTTTGTATGGTGACCCCCCTAAGGGGAGGAGATAGGGGGTGGGTGTCTTGGGGGAAAATGTTGGCGGTAAAAAGCTAATGGGGGTCGGCCATACATTCTTCCCCCCTACGGGTGACCCCTGATGACCTATGGCAATTTCCCCCCTAATTTTGGCAAAGAGGACCTTTTTCTCGGCTCGTGCGCAACCCCTAATGTTTTTTTTTTTTCGGCATTGTCATTTTTTTTCAAAGAGGCACGGAATAGAGCCCTCATCTACCAAAATATCGACACAAGGTCCACCCTAATGTCCATATGCGTTGCCCTTCCAGATTCCAAGAGCATTTAGTCGTGTATCAATCCAGGCAGCACTAGCTGTTAGGTGAAGGTCAATTGTCTATAAAAGAGTTTCATGGTGGACGACGAACAGGCCACAACCATACCATTGCTCCGTAGGAGAGTATAGGTCTGATTATACGCGTACACATCCGTAGCACCATTTTGGGAGACCCCATCTGCTTCCGAATATTTTACGATAAGCGTAGTAATCAATGGTTGCTTTCAGTGCGCGGTGCTCTATGTTATGCTGCTAGGATAGTTTAGGGTATAGAATCACGCACAAGTTCTTGACGTGAGTTGATACTGGAATCTCTATTCCACTTAGCCGAGGGGGATTAAACTTTGCTATCTAGGTGTTCGTGGTAAGAAGCATGAGCTCAGATTTCCCTGGATTCACTCCAAGTCCACTCCCAGTGGCCCAGTCGTTAAGTGCTTTCAAGGTCCCATTCATGATTTCGCTCAACACGGATGGGAACAAACCAGACATCATCATTACAACGACATCCGCATACGCCACGGTTTTGGTCCTCATATTGTCCAGTTTTAGTAGTATTATGTTGATCACAAGTAACCAAAGTAGGGGAGTGATGACTCCACCCTGGGGAGTATCCCTATTCACACGCTTTGATGACTCGCTGTCGCCCATAGAGGCGTTGACTATTCTGCTCTGTAGAATAGCCACTATCCAACTCTTGAGGAATGTTTCCACGCCTAAATCTTCAAGTGATTCTTCCATAGACGCTTTTGTGTTTGGGTGGTCCAGTCGTCCATTGAAACAGTCGGGATCATGACCTGTAGGCACTCCAGGAGCTGAGGACCTCGCCTCTCTCAGAGGAATTTCCTACGCCGGGGTCAGCTCAATGAAGCGATAGACTTCTTCAGGAAATCCTTCGAGAACTCGTCCATGCATTTAGTCACCCTATAGCTTCGGCGAATCTCGCTAGAGTCATAATGGGGCAACGGGGAGCCCTGGTGTTGGCCAGAGCAACCATCAAGTTTTCCTTTACTACCTAGTCGAAGGGCCTTTTTCTGGTATTGTCGTTTTTGACGCCTCCTTGACTTTCCTTCCGTTAGCTGGTTTATCGTCCTACATCCGAGAACGTTCCTGCTTTGAGGTTGAGGGTCCGTTGCTATCACTCGTGCACTGAGCCATTGGCTTCATTCTTGGCAATCTTCTCAAGGATGAACTTCGCCTTTTGGTACAGTGTCCTCCGAGCATCAGCAGGACATCTGCGTCTTGATTTTGTAGAGACCGTCGCGACTGACTTAACGGACTGGTCTAATTTTGTTGTTGTTGCTGTTAACTGATAAGACGGGTGTACGTTTTTGACGACATTCGCCGCGCTCTTTGGGCCGGCTTCCGAGTCTTGACTGGATTCTGCCCAGTCCCATCCAGGAGTTTGTTTTTGGGTTGTTCTTTAAAAATTACATTTTGATCCCACGAGTGTGACGTAAGGGGTTGGACTGTCGTGCTTAGTAACGGCTTGCGCAGACTAGGTAACTAAACTACAACCGATCTGAGCCCTGGAATCCGAGGGGGAAGCAGCGACCAGTTTATTTAAAGTACTTGCTGGCCATTCAGATTCTCGGCACAACTCCTTCACCTTGATATTAAAACCTTGATCTTAAAATCCAGGTAATAACATGACCTGCAAGGACCAGAAAGAACTGCCGCCTATTATAGGACAGACGCAAACCACGGAACCACCTTATGTAGGACATTTTGTTTTTGGATTTTGAGTGGTAGCCGCCCTATTAAGGGATAGACGGACGCTTCCAGCCTGGGAAGGGTAGTTCTTAGTTCGTGTAGTAGTACCCTTCTGGCATGTGAGGCTCTCTGGGGGTACAGGACAAGAAGTGTTCCCTCCAGCATGTCCACTATCTCTACACTTAAGCCCCTGCATCGCTCCAAGATGACTACCCAGCGCAGGGGAGCCGTTATGTTTGAAGCAAATATATCGTGTTTGTAGCTTGTCACAAATATAGAACACTTTCTGTACGCATACATTGTGTTTGCTATTAAATATTACATATTAGAGACACAATCACTAATATGCTTTTGTGACCCAAATGCGGCAGTATGAGTGGAAAACTGCTGAACACGAAATCGTCACAGACAACAGAGAAACAAAATCGCATCAGATCCGTCCCTTTACCATTATGCAGGAACCATGTATAAGTTTGGAACATACATATAAAGTACTTACGTATGCAGTACAATTGAAGATCTGCTGCTTTGTTATTTCTTTATTGTCTGGCACTGTTTGTTTTCAGCAGATTTCAACAAACAAAGTCATATTTGCGTCACAATAACATATGTATGTAATAACATATTACATAAGTATGTAATAACATACAATAGCATACCCAATCTGGTTGGACACAAGTATTCTATATTTGCGACAAGCTACAAACACTTTATATTTGCAACTAAACAACATAAAAATACCGATTTTTCAGCGTGCTCATTATGCTGAAAGGGCCGTTTTTTCAGCCAGTATAAGGAACATATTTTAAACATATTAAAAAAAATATATATATTTATATCAAAAATATAATAAGTTTTCAGCAGATTTCAACAAACAAACTCATAGTTGGGTTACAATAACACATGTAATAACATATTACTCATTGTGTCTTCAGCATCTAATATTGAATAGCAAACACAACGTGTTTGGACACAAATATTCTATATTTGCGACAAGCCACAAACACGTTATATTTGCAACCAAACAACAAAAAATACCGATTTTTCTGCTTGCTCAATACCTTGATGGAACCGTTTTTTAGCCAGTATAATGAACATATGGACATGGGACTGTCCGTGGGAGTGGAAAGTTTCTGATAGTCATTCGCTTGGGAGTAGCCAGAAATAAGTCCTTTATTGGGCAGTCCAAGCAGCTCACTACTTCCACGCAGTATGTCCTGGGCAATGGCTTTATCGGAAACCTCCCTTAGCTACCTGGAGTGCGAAGGCGAAACAAATGAGCAGCCTGATTGGTTATGCAATCACTGATATGTCTCAGGCTTAGTAGTTGGCTGATGTCATTGAAGCTCATCAAGCTATCGGGCATATTCTTTTGTCCTTAGAAGGCGGATGAGCCGATCATATGGCCCAACGGCGGATGGGGACCAGGGGAAGAAAAACATATTGCATACTGGTCAGCGTCTGATCCATAATGGGCGGCTGCAATCGGATACCCTGGCAGTGGGACTGGGTTTGCCTCCCGTCACGGTTCATAATAGCAGTGAAAATACAGGGACGAAAGGGAGAACGTAGACAACCTCTATTTGTTTACAACTCCCACAAATATTATAAGGACCACGATTTGCGGATATGCACCTGGAACGTGGGAACTCTATATAGATACGGCCCAAGCATCCAATTAGATGTCCAAGGCCGACATTGCCGCTATCCGGGAAATGGGATGGACAGGACAGGGCTGCACGGAAAAGGGAAACTTCGACGTACACTACAGTTGCCAAGGGAGGAAACATGAATTTGGTTGCGGATTTGTAGTTTGCAAAAGACTGCGATATTTAGTCTATAGGTTCAATCCTGAGAGTCAACGTATAGCCACAATCCGCATAAAGGCGAAATATTTCTATATTTCCCTAATTTGTGCACAGAAAAAAATATTCCCGAATTAATTTCAATTACTGATTTGCTTGAAAACAGAGATAAAATTCAATTATTTCATTATTTGACTCAATCATTTGAATACTTGGTTCAACAATTTTACATTTTATAAAGCGAAGAAGACCAATTAAAATTTCATTGGAATCAAGTACTTGTGTGCTTGAAATTACAACATTCTTTATATGTTATTTGACGTTTTTTTGTTCGATTTTTAAGGCGAATTTTTGTTGTTGTCAGGGAGACGATGCGCATCACCAAAAATCCGTTACAAAAGGTGTTTTGTTATTGCAATCGGCACTCGTCAACACAATGACAGCAACAACACATGTGCTACAAAATTATTGCGAAACCAAAACACATCTTTGAGAATTTACAAATAAATGTTCAAACGAAAAAAGACATACCATAAGCAAAAACAAGAAAATGCATGGGCACACACGCGCAATGCAAACATTCTAGCAGTAGTGGAATAGAGAAGAAAAAATTACCGATTTCGATTGAAAGCGAACACCGACTTTTGATTACCAGAATACTCAGTACGCTAGTAATCAAAACATTATATAATTTCGATTAAACGCCCACACAACTTGATTACGCGCGTAATCAAAACATTATGTAATTTTGATTAAGCACTCACTCAACTTGATTACACGCGTAATTGAAATTTTCCATAAAAAATTGATTAAAGTCATGCTTAACTCAATTACTAATTTAATCAACAATATTAAGAAATTTTGATTAAATCTGTGCTCAAATAAATATTTGCTTTAATTGAAAACTTTTCAATTACGATCTTACAATTCGAGTAATTGAATTTACAAAAATCGTCATTGGCGGAAATCCAAGTATAAAAATAATTGAATTGACAAATATCGTAATTGATTTGAGCATTCGCTTTTTTCTGTGTGTGTATGCCCCGACAGAAGGGGAAGATGATGATGCCAGGGACATATTTTATGAGCACCTAGGGGAAACGTTTGACCGCTACCCTGGCCATGACATTAAGATTGTGCTAGGAGATTTTAATGCTAAACTAAGCATGGAGAATGTGTTTCATCCAACAATTGGCAATTTCAGTCTACATGGAGGGAACATGGCCATTAGTGGTACAAGATTCCAACAAAAAGACATCCACAAGGCTACTTGGGTTTCACCTGATCAAAGGACGAAGGACCAAATTAATCACGTGGTAATTGATGGAAGGCACTCAGCCAGTGTAATGGACGTACGAGTGATCAGAGGGCTAACATCGGTTCTGATCACTACCTGGTAGCGGCAAAGGTTCGCACAGGATTAAGTAGAACCAGACGCAGGGAAGCGAAACATCGGAAAGCAGCAATTACCCGACATAGCTAAAGTCTACTCAATGAAGCTCTCGCAACTATTGGCACAGAACCCACCCCCTCCTGATGACGATCCTGAAGCGCAGTGAAAACCAATTTCCGAATCTATAGAAACAGCAGCAACAACCGTACTTGGGTTTGTAAAACCACTTCGCGGCAAACCATGGTACGTTGGTAAGTGTCACATTGCAAATGATGAAAATAATGCTGCACGCATGGCAATGGTTCAGTCAATTGCAACGCGAGCTGCGACTGAGTGCTATAGTGAGAAAGGGAAGGAGGTAAACCGTCTCGTTAGGCGTAGGAAACGGCAGTAGAGAAAGCGCGAGAGTGATAAAATTGACACATACAGAAGGAAGAACGAAGCCCGAAAATTCTACCAAAAAGTCAGAAACGGAACTAATGGACGTGGTTCAAGGCCTCCCTTCTGTAAAGACATGGACGGAAATCGCATCGCAGATGTGCAGAGTGTGTTGGGAATATGCAGAGATCATTTCTTTGCGCTATTGGTACCTAAGATATCCAATGACGAGACGGCATTGATTGCCCCCGTCTTAGCCAAGACGAGGTCAGAACAGCTATTGCCCTGCTTAAGAACAACAAAGCCGCAGGAGCCGATGGATTACCGGCGGAGTTGTTTAACACTGGCGGCAATGAGCTGATATGGTGCATGCATCAGCTCATTGGCAAAATTTGGTTAGATGAATGCATGCCCGGCGTTTGGGGTCTCAGTGTACTATGTCCCATATTTAGAAAAGGTGACCCAAGTCGCTGTGCCAACTACAGTGGAATAAGCCTTTAATCCATAAAATATAAAGGTTCTATAAGGTATAATTTGCGAAAGACTAAAACCAATTATCGCTGAACTGATACCAGTGTGGCTTTAGGCCTGTGAAATCGACAACCAACCAGATTTTCATGCAATCCTGGAGAGGACTCACGGGGGAGGAACTCTACGAAGCAATGTCTGAGCTTGGTATTCCTGCAAAACTCATACGCCATTGCAGGATTACCTTGTGAAAGTTGGTAAGGGTCTTACCGAACCTTTTGAAACTAAGCGAGGCTTCAGAAACAAGGCGGCACCCTATCGTGCGATTTCTTTAACATCTTAATAGAGATTATAATGGGAAAAGCTGCAGTCAACATGAATAAAACCACCAGCAGCAAAAGTCACTTGCTGCTCGCGTATGCTGATGATATAGATATCATTGGGCGCACAATTAGAGAAGTTACTGAAGTGTTTTCGAGAATTGAGAATGAGTCAGCAAATGTGAGTCTGACAGTCAATGAGGCCAAGAAAAAATTAATGGTTTTAACGAGCAGGGCCTCCATGCGATTAGACCAAAGCGAGAACGTTTATAACCGTTATAATTTCGAGGTGGTGGACGAATTTATATATCTTACATTTATATCTGCCGCAGACAAGGACAACAATGTCAGCCTTGAGATCAAGCGGAGAATTGTGCTTGCGAATAGATGTTATTTGGGCTAAGCAAACACTTTGAAGATAAAGCCCTCTCTCGAGTAACAAAAGTCCAACTCTAATAGACTCTCGTACAACCTGTCTTGGTTTATGGCGTAGAATCCTGGGTTTTATCGTAAGAAGACGAAAAATGTGTAGGAGTCTTCTGGAGCAAAATACTCCGAAAAATGTATGGCTCTATAGTGCACAACGTCGAGTATCGGCGACGCATGAATCATGAGCTGTATGAGCTTTATCCTGACATTGACATAGTTAAGCGGATCAAAATAACGCGATTGCGCTGGCTAGTTCATGTCAGTAGAATGGGTGAAGTCGAACCAGCACGAAGGGTTTTCGAAACCGAACTCGAAGGAAGACTAAAAATAGGAAGACCAAGACTCCGCTGGAGGGATCAGGTTGACGAATCCCTGCGCACACTTGGTATTGCCAACTGGAGAAATAATGCAAGAGATCGAACTGGTTGGCGAAATATGTTATGTTCGTTTTGTAAAGTCCCTGACCCCCGGGGTTGTCCGAGACCGGATAAGTAAGTAAGTAAGTAATTACTACCACAATTTCCTATTGAACTGGATAGATGTTACGGTGTTACAATGTCATAAAAATAATTTCGTCCTAAGATACCTAGGGTCTAATATGACTCCTTGAATGAGTTAAACTTTGGGGAGGGTATGAAAATATGTATTTTTTTATTTAATTTTATATTCTTTTTCTTATAATAAGATACTACACTTAAGCCTCTTTGGGACAATTTGGTGAGAACAAAGCGAGAATTGTCTCACCATCGTAGAACATAGCATTTTAAAGATCGAATAATTTTAAAGATAAATAATTAAAGGAAATTAAAGTGATTTGGAATATTTGGATACGTTTAATAAACTCTACAAATGTATCTGCACAACTAGCCCTAAATCTGCTTTCAGTGAATATGTGTTTTCAATTTCAGGATACGTTAAAAATATACAAAGCACGAGGGAGATCAAGCCTCCGCTGGAGGGATCAGGTTGACAAATCCCTGCGTACACTTGGTATTGCCAACTGGAGGAATAAAGCAAAAGATCGAATTGGTTGGCGAAATATGTTATCTTCGTGTTGCAAAGTCCCAGACCCCTCAGGGTTGTTTGAGACCGGATAAGTAAGTAAGTATAGGGAACATATTTTAAACGAATTTTATATCTTTATATTAAATATATAATAAGTATGGTTAAAAGTATTCAAAACTTTAAATGTCCCTAGTGTTACTCATCTCTAACCACCTTTAGTTTCTTCATATTTATATCAATTCTTCATATTGGTATGGCAAATCGCACATTTTTAACTGCAGAGTTTAGTTAGATACTCGTACCAGAATATTAGTTGAGAAGTTTCATATATATTTTAAGGAGAGTGGCGTTGACCAAATTTTGGATAATATCAAATTGTTATTAAGACTGGCTGAGTTTTATAGGAGTGTGTTGTCCAACCACACAGTCACCAATATTTCGTATACGAGGCCAAACAAATGTGTTTGACAAAAATGTTCAAGTTCAGCTGATTTATACGGTAATTATCGTGTCGACCAACACCACGGTCGACCGTCGTTTTGATGGGAGGTTCAGACATAGCTATGACAGAATCGGCTATTTTCAATTAAAAACTAGCGCTTGATTATATATTGACTAATCACAACTGTATTTAGAAAGGTTTAGGCAGCCGAATAAGAGGTTGTAACAAACGTATGAGGATACCCGAATTTGCGATTGATACGATACAACCTCTCTTTGAATTATTAAGTATGTGAGTGTATTTTATTTTTTCATCATTGCTCAACCGCAACTAAACCAACCCCCATTTGTGAAATAACATCATTCATAGATGTTATGTTGAATCGCTCTAGCAATACAAAGCCGAAATATTTCAGGAAATAGTTCGGGAAGTAGTTCGGGAGACCCGAAATTTTTTTACTCATTCCAAACAAACCGGCCCGCCTTAATAAAGGGTGTCCCAAAATTCACGCAGCATTTGAATTGAATAGAAAACAAAGTTTTTATTCTTCTTATGGTAATATTTTTATTGAATCGTAAAGTACATAGGACAGGGTTATTTATGGAATAAAACATCTGGCAAATGGCCTCCACGGCTTTCCATACACATACGTATTCGTTTGTCGAAATTTTCCATGACTTTTCTGCATAAATCTGGTCGCATTTCGTTGATGCAACGATGAATCTCCTCCTTTAAAGCACGAGTGGTTGTGGGCTTGTTAACATAGACCTGTGATTTTAAAAAACCCCATAAAAAAATCTAATGGTGTTAGATCACACGATCTTGGGGGCCAGTTCTGGTCACCAAATCGAGAAATCACGCGACCTGGAAATGTCTCTTGCAGTAATTGAAGAGTTTCACGAGCTGTATGACATGTGGCACCGTCTTGTTGAAACCAAATATTGGCCACATCAATTTCATTCAATTTCGCCAAAAAAAAAAACTGTGTTATCATGTCGCGATATCGAACACCAGTAACACCAGAACACCAGTAATTGCGACCGCAAAATTGTTCAATAATGAATTCACGCTGTTCTATCGTGTAATTTGCCACTTTTATTAACCCTGTCAGCTGTTTTTTTTAGGGTTGCCAACTCTTTTCTACGTCGATAGCAGCAAATTTAAATGTTGCGTAAATTTAGGGACACCCCTTACATATAATCCTGTTGCCTCAACCACTTTTCTTAAACTTTGGCGAATTTCACAAACATCTACTTGCCACTTACTGCTACATATTTTAAATCTTCATATTCTGAGTATAAGACATATGTGGTTTTTTGTTTGTGGCGCATCAGCAAATCTTCCGATAATATTTGCAGGCCAGTGTAATGATACCAGTCATCGTAATTGCTTCCCCAAATTTCTTTATCAGCATTGCTGTAATTTGATATTTAAATTTCATTGTTTTCTTTTAGGCCGGTCAAATGTTGAGATCTAACAAGAACTGAACCTATTAAAGGAAAAAGATATAACTAAATATGGTGGCAGTTGCCGGAGGCGTTGTACTTTTACTAGTGACACTAGTACCAAACCGGAGAACGTGGAAATGCCACCACCAACAACTACAATAACACTGTTGAACATGAGTACCATGATGATGATGAGGTCGACAATCATTGCGATGGGGGCGACAACAACAAGATTGTTGAAAAAAAAACTAGTGTAAAAACGTGTTCAGAACAAAAAATCCGGAGCTATTCCGCAAAATAAATAGAAAGCACATCAAGCATTTCCTTTCAGTTTCCTCGTTAAAGTGACATCTTGTAAATGTGCCTGTACACGCACACAAACTTGAACACATTACACCACCACACATACAAACAGTTAGTTCGCTTGTACGGATTGCCTCTTTCCATGAATAGAAATGATACCATCGTGCCAAGAAGAGTTTTGTGGCACTTTTGTATGTAGTTCTGGCCAGCATCTCACCCAAAACGGAGGAGGAAACAAACAAACACAAAATGCGCCTACAAGTGTAATATTAACTTTTACGATGATTGTGACACACCGCTTCCTCTGTGCCGCATCACCCTCAGGACCAAGCAAAATCCTTAGGGTGAATCTCATCCACCCGTCGCATAACTAAAATAACTGGATAACAACAACGAATATTATAACTACAAACATGTAATCAAGTACTAGTGGTTATAATGAGACGTAGCACAGTGGGGCCGATTGCAAAGAAATTGGTAATAAAATCAGAATTTCTAAACTATTTGTCGGATCGTTTAAAGGTGTACCAGAGACTTGCAGAGGAGGAGTCAGGTGTTTAGGATATTGTATATGGAGGCGGCCTGTTGTTTCCCAGAATTTGGTGCAGGGTGTCAAATTGGACAACTTTGGTGCCGTTCGTGTTTTGAAGACCTGTAACTTCTACAATTTAGAGCTGATTTTTAAGATTTTTTGTTTTGCGAAATTGTTTGCTACGATAAATGTGTTATTTATCTCTTAGCATTCAAAAGATATTTGCAATCAAAAATACAAACTGTTAATTTTTGTTCTGACCATTTCGTTAATATCTCGTCCATTTTTATTCAAATCTTAATTTTGAAAATTCCGCCGTACTGAGAATACTTCTGAAACAATTACTAAAAATAAGTTTTGAATTACCTCAAGCCGTTTGAATGTCACGAGTTCTCAAAGTTAACGATTTGCTTGACCGCAAAAAAATTTTCAATTTTGCCGAAAAGGTACCATTAATTAATTGTTTACTGTTATTTTTGAATTATACTTAGAAAGAGGTTTAGTTGTTTTACATTTTTTTAAAGATAAAACATTGGGAATTATGTCGAATGTAACGATGTTCTTACTTATTTATCCGGTCACGAACAACGCCGAGAGGTCAGGGACCTTACAAAACAAAGATAACATATTTCGCCAACTAGTTTGATCTCTTGCTTTATTTCTCCAGTTGGCACTACCAAGTGTGCGCAGGGATTCGTCAACCTGATCCCTCCAGTGGAGTCTTGGTCTTCCTATTTTTCGTCTTCCTCCGAGTTCGGTTTCGAAAATCCTTCGTGCTGGTTCGTCTTCCTCCATTCGACTGACATGGCTTAGCCAGCGCAATCGCGTTATTTTGATCCGCTTAACTATGTCAATGTCGGGTTATACACCCAGCGAAATAATTATAAAGGTAATATATTTTACCCCGGAACTCTCAATGCACTGCGATTTTGGTGTAGAATTTTAATGCGTATATGAGTCATTAGGTACATTATGTCAGAGAATGTAACGATTCGATCTCTTTTACAAGTTAAATGAAAAGTGACGTTGTTTTTTTCTGTTTCTGGTGCGAAATATATATAAAGGCAACATGGAAAAGAACTCGAATTCGAACAGTAGTGACTAGGAATTTAAACAGAATTGAGTTTTCTTTGGTTGTTATTTTATTGTTTTAAAATTAACGTAGGTCAAATTAAAAAAAAAATTATTTATATAGAATGCCTGGTGGTAAGTTCCTAAGTAAAGAAGAAAAGGGAAAAATTTAAGATTTTTATGATGAAGGGCTGTACAGTCGGGAAATTTCGAGGTGATTGAAAAGATCTAGCTGTGTCATTGATAATTTTATAAAATAGGGTGGCCAAGATGGAAACACTAAACGACCTGGAAAACACCACTGACTAGTGGCAGCGCCAAAAGGGTCGCTGTTAACGAAAACTTCCGCGATAAGGAAACTATTGGTGAATTGAGCTTGGGAGCAGGGTTCCGTCGTATTCAACAATTAATGAAACCCGTCTTGAAACTGTCATATTGGAAAAAGTATGCAAAACTTGGTCTCATGCCAAGACACGAATTAGCCAGATTTAAATTCGCTGAAATATACGTATTTTTTGATGAGGGTTAATATTTTCCGATGGAAAAAATTTAATTTGGATGGTCCTGATGGATCGGACAAATATTGGAGCTCCAGAGATTTTTCCAAAATTATGCGTCAGCGGCGAAATTTTGGCGGTTGCTTCCTTATGGTTTGGACAGGTATGAGTTATAGAGCAACCATTCCAATATATTTCGTTTCCACAAAAATGGACTCTGACTATTATATTCGACCATTGGATGTCCTCTTAGTTAATTCTGGAGAGGAAATTTGTGTTCCAGAATTTATCATCGAGCAGGGCAATGCTGCGGTACATCGGTCTAAGAAAACTCCAAAGTTTCTGGAGTCCAGAAATAATACCAACTCTCGACTGTCCTGCACTTGGTTCTGATCTCTATCCGATCGAGAACCTCTGGTCTATTTTACCTACCCCAGTTTGCCACCCACGACGCCAGTTGAAAAGAATGTCAAGGATCGAAGAGTAGCAATACAAGAAATTGGAAGATAACTTATCCTGCGCATATTCATTCGTTGATAAACTCAATGCCAAGATGCTTAGTAGAAGTTATCAGCGATAATGGATCTGTCTTCAGTCTTTTTTCGAATTCAGTTGCGAAAGTCTTCGGTTTGAACTCCAATAGATTGGCATCTATAAATTGGAAAATATGTTCATACGCTTTTTGAGTCTTTCTCGCCATAAGTATAACCTGAAGAAAGTAGTACGTACACATTAGTACTTCCTGAATTTATTTTATGAAAATACAAATGATGTTAGAATTGTAAGTAAATGTGGGAAGGGATGATGATTTATGAAGAAAATTGGGCCGCCGCGGAAAATGTATTTTATAACTAAACTCAATAAAACAATTTATATTTACATTACAATTACTTACATGTCTGCCGTATCCAAAGTGAAGCATCAATAGGTGCTTGTATCCGCACGATGGCACAATAGAAATTGTGGCATCAACTAAAAAATTAGGTTTGGGTAAAGAGCAAAATAATGTGTACGCGAAATCTGCCTCCTATACTGCTGTTTGGTAGGGTTCGTCCGGTAGCCTCTCGCACATGCCATACGCTTTCATAAATCCAACATTATTGAAAGTATGTACGAAGTCTTGTGGCTTTTGAGGGGCCTTAGGCATAGCTTCAGACTTAATACATCGTAAAGTTCGTTGCATTCTTTTAAAAACCACCAGTTGGGCACTCTCCTTGTCTTTACGACATTCAGCATCACACACATTTCGCACTTTATTGACTTTAAGATTGAGCACTGAAACCTCTTGAATAATAGCATTCTTCAATTGCAATGCCTTCATTTCTGGGTATTCCCCGTGAATGTAACTTTCAAGCCGTTGTCTACAGCGGTTTGGTTAGTAATAATCAAAGATGCCCTGCAGTTGTTCTGATAACATACGTATCTTTTCACATTTTCTTTCATTTTATTTTTATATTGTGTTTTATATTTATAAAGTTCTTTATCACATGGTATCACAATTTCGCCGAGCCCGAGGCACAAATCGAAATTCAATATTTTCACCCTTTCCGTTCACTAGTTTCAAATCAGCTGTTACAAATTACGATAATACACTTTGTCCCGACTCATCTCAAGAAAAAACAACTGTTCTTTAGAAACTAGATTCAACATTACAGCAGCCCTTTTTGTAAACAACGTTCAACTTGATAATGGGAGGGATTGGTTGGTTGGTTGAAAAGGCTGCAAGCCAGCAGCCTACAAGACAATGTCCCGTAAGTGTTCCTATCATTGTGGATAACCAGCCTCTCGGCAAGTTAAGTAGTTGCCTAATCCTCTTCCAGTCCACCTGTGGCCAGAGGACCCTGGCTTGTTTGCAAGTTGAAGTAAGTCTCCACTTGTCATATCACTGGCATATCACTTTCTTTTGTCGGAAGAACCTGTGCCGTAGTGCCCTGTCTAGCTAACGCATCCGCTACGCAATTGCCTGGAATGTCGCTGTGTTCCGGTACCCAGATGAGCCTGATGTCAAAATACTCTGCCATCACCCTAAGTGATGAGTGGCATTCGTTCACCGTCAGGGACCTGCCAAATATGGCTTCCAGGGATTTTATGGCAGCCTGGCTGTCTGTGTAGATACATATTCTCCGGAGGGTTGTGACACTACTTTTCAGTAGTTCAGCAACCTCCAGTATGGCGGTAATATCCGCCTGAAATACACTACAGTGATCAGGCAGATTGAAGGAGATATTTATATTTAGGTCCGGTGAATGGACCCCATAGCCTACTTGCTCGTCCAACTTTGATACATCCGAGAAAAATCTGATACTACTGGTATCCCCTTCCAGTGACTATTCCCAGGTATTCCTGTTCGGAGTAGAAGTCCTTAGATTTGTCGCTGGTAGAAGGTAGGGGATACAGTAGCCCGTTTTTACAGGAATAGAGTTGTTCCGGTGTAGTAATTCAGTGTGTCCAGAATGCCCCGATATCAAAACGCCACAATCTCTGATTCTCACCAGGGATGTACCGGCTGCCGATTCGGCCATGATATCAGGAGTACAGATGTTCAGTACGGCTTAATAGACATACATATGCCAAAATTAATATACGTTAAGATGTGTTATTAAAGCTTTTGTAGAGCCGCCATTGGTTTTTAAACCCTTTTTGCACAATTTGCATTTTACTTGAGGTGCTCCTTTCGACTCTTCCAAAAAATAACACCACACTGAACTTTTGTCATTGTTTTTAGATTTGTTTTCAAAAATAATAATAATCCCGAAAAGATCCTGGGATTTACTTATTAAAATCCCGGGATTCGGGAAAAATACCGGGATTTCGGGATTTCCCGTTTGACATCCCTAGTACGGAACGAGTATCTCATATTCCTGATATGATATTGCAGATATGTATCTTCTTTCAATCAACTTGTAGTTCGTTGATAAGCCAATTGCCTGCTCTTTTAATATAGCCTATCCGATCCAATATAGTAGTGTTCTATGCGGATTAGTCCGGCCCTATTGGCAAATGTTGCCTAACAAAACGTGCACCTACCTAATGTGCACCACACAGAAGAGTCGTAAAGAAACAAGTAACGATTCTAGTGTGAGCAAATGCTGATGGGATAAAGAGCTGAATCCATATGTGATTGAGAAACGCAAAAAACTGTCGAGCATAGGAACTCTAAATCGGTTTGGATGAGTGTGGCTATTTCTAAAACTTCTTTGGCATTTTTGTTCCAGCAGTAAGTTCGTCCAAATCTTTATTATTGAATGTACGTCTTTTGTTACTTGGCAATGCTCCTAGTCATCTTTCTGCTGAGGAATTAAAAAGTGTCTGAATATGGACAAATTTTGGTTATGTGTATGGCTTCAATGTTACCCCGCTAATCCAACCGGTGCACAGTGGTCCAAGACGCCAATCTAGCTGGAAAAAAGTCACAACTTCTCTTCGGAAGCAGCTAGAAGTATGAAATTTTGGAATTATGTATTTCTTATTGAAAGCATTCTTTGTACAAAAAATGGGCGTTGTAGGTAAAATGGGCGTGGCAATTTTTATGACATTTTTAAGAGTACCTATTTTGGCAATATTTTCAAGGACGACTCGAACGGAGGTTTCGGGCATCTCTTTTTAAGATAAAAGATAAAAAAATTACGTTATAGGGGAGTTTTCTCTATAAGGGAGTTCGTTATAGAGGAGTTCGACTGTAACAAATTCCCACCACCAATATGCTCCCTGGGTACCCCACTAGATTCGAATAGATATATTGCACTAATATACAAAACAACATAAGAATATAAATATATACTTCAAATAATAATCATTTATTTAAATTATTCTACATCTTCTTGTATGAAAGGATCTAAAAGTAACGAAATGACTTCATCGTCTAATAGGTCTTCATTTCGAGAGCT
This sequence comes from Phaonia tiefii, assembly GCA_963931995.1. Taxonomy (NCBI): domain Eukaryota; kingdom Metazoa; phylum Arthropoda; class Insecta; order Diptera; family Muscidae; genus Phaonia; species Phaonia tiefii. The sequence goes on along the minus strand of OZ008369.1, from coordinate 157,362,983 downwards.
ACGAAATGGCTTTGTTGAGAAAGATGAAATTAAAGGATCTGATGACAGAAGCAAATAATTGAAAAGATCTTCCATTGTGTTCTCTCGTGACATTTTTCTAGTGTGATGTTCGCGAATAAATCTAAAATCTTTGTTTCGAGACTCTAGTGCTTCCTCCGACATCATTCCTATCGGTAGTGCCGCATTTTGAATTATGTCTGCGCCGTGGATCAAAATTTTGTGTACACTCGATGGCATATAGTACCATTCATAGAGTTCTACGTATAGTTCCGCAGTTTCCATTGCATATTTACGGAATGCTTCCACATTAATTGCATAACCAGATGACATAGTTCTCAAAATTATTCCTAGTCTTTTTATTAAAGTTTCATTTACTCCTGTTATTTGAGAAGCTAAGGAGGGTTGTTGAAAAAATTTTCTAGCGGTATTACCGTCATTTGTGTTTCCTTCTCCCGGCTTAGGAATATCAATTAATAAATTCATTTCCGATTTCAGAGCGCTAATTATTTCTTCTTTTCTTTTCTTCTGTGAAGCTTTATCGGACTCACTACGAGCTTGCCATTTTTTAATATCACTTTTGTAAGATATATGCAATACACATTCCAGGCACCTTATCCACGCATGCAATGTCGATAAACCATATTCGTAAAGATTGGCCCTTACATTCAAGGCTTTAATTTCGTGCAGTTTATTCATAGTAGTTGGCGTTGCTCCACAAATACCACATGTTTGAGTAGAGGAATCGCTTAGAATTGAGAAAACCTTGCCATCAATCATTGTTAAATAAAACACATGTTTAACAGTAACTGTTTTATCTTCAGTGTTACAAACTGTTGACACTATTGCATTAATTTGATTTTTTATGAAATTAGTTTCATCTTGAATCAAAGATTTTGTTTCCTTTTCAAAAATCAGTTTAATTGGCCTGCAAAAACGTGTAGATGATGGACGTGGGTTTTCCCATATGATGTGGTTATCGTCCTTTAGCTGCAAAGGTACCAAGCAAATTGCAAACAAATATTGATCTGTTTTACGGGAATCATTTGAACTAAAGTTTTGCTTATAGGTTGAGTGCCCACTGCTACCGTCACATCCCCATTTATAAATCAAAGTCAATTCCGTATAATTAAATTGCTCTATGACCTCTTTTTGTAACTTCACAATTCTACATGCAGTGTGATCAACTAAGTCCTGCAGAGGCACTTCTGCTATTACATCGGATACCTTTATTCCATTACTTGGGTAGCACTTTTTTTTAGCTTCCAAAATTCTATGATAAGATGGGTATATATCCGCGTTACGGATCTTAGCACCAGTACGCATCGCATTATAACTTGCTTTTGTATATTTTCCATCGATAAACAGACGTAATGCTTCTTCATCTGTATATGGTACTGGTTCCTTAGATTGTGCATTAGCAAATTTTTTAATTTTTGTTGCTCTCGTTGGAGAGTCAATTATGTTCTTTAAAATCGCTGCAGCATTCCTCTTGCCAGATTTATAAAGGCTAACGCCAGCAGCGAAAGCTAGTTTGTCAGGTGAACATCCACTAACTAAAGCCGACACTTCCAAACGCTTTCCTCTTTCAGATTTACCTGAAAAATCTGATCGAGGTCTACCAAAATTTGACGTTGACGGTTGAAACCCTAAATCCTCTGGAATTTTAGTCACGTTTTCAGAAGGAAGGCCAAATACGCCATTTAACCAAATTTTGTTGGAGTGTTCAAAAGTTTTCTTTGATCTATTTGCTTTTATCCATCTGTCATTGATTGAATACGTTAATCTCCGTACAGCCAACTTAACTTTATTACAATAATCTTCTGGTTTAGTTTTCTGTAACCCACTCTTAGCAAAAAAATAGCTAATGACAGCTTCTAGCCTTTTGCCTTCCATTTCGGAAATCCACACATTGTATAGTTCTCTTCGTGTAATGGGTATGTTATCTGTATATGTATATAAAAAGTTTTCCCGTCAATAATTGCAGCTAATTTTTTTTCCATAAAAAGTGGACATTACACAGATCAACAGGGCACAATTCATTTCACGGGAATCCACGGGAATCCTATTTAAAAGTTACTCTAAAAACCATAAAATGCTAAATTTTTACTACACAAAACACATATTTCCTTTTACCTATTATTTTGCACACAGAACATTTAAATTCGACATTTATTTATCATATAGCTTAAACATACCTGACATAATGCAGTGCAAAAAAAATAAAGACAAAATTTGCTCTTGTTTTATGTTACGATCAGTTCAAATATGATGCTGTCAATCAACTGGGCTTCTATAACAACAGTGATAATGCAATTGTTCATTTTCAAAACATCATAACAAAGCAAACAAGCAAAAAATAAAAAAACCTGATATACAGTTATGAACAGTGGATAGATATCTAACATTTACCAAACAAATTATGTGAACTTTGAAACATAAAAAAATTTACTTTTTTCCAGCTAGATTGGCGTCTTGGACCACTGTGCGGTGAACCAAAACGGAATATAACTATCAAAACTACACTATTGTAGCAATTGGTTGTCTAGAATTGTAGAATCATCAGAAAGTTTCAAAACGTATCTCAAACACAAAAACTTATGCTGGGAAAGTATATTTTTTGTGTGATGGTAGCGGGACAGCCCGTGATTACTACAATAAGAAATACGTTAAATTCAGTAAACAGATTTTTTCAAATGTTGAAATCAACTGTACCAATTTATTTCAATGGAATAAATATGATCCAGAAGCACAACCACGAGAGTGGATGATATTGACGCTATGGTTTTAGATAAAATTTACCACTTTTTTATTCTACTTATGGCCAGTTTTTCAGTCAGTGGAGATCTGTATTTCTTAGTTAAATTGTAGTTAAACATCGAATTTTGTTTTGCAGTCAATGGTTAACTATGATTTAACCACCCAAAGTCACATTACTGATTGTCAATATGAGAAACCTAAAATTGTATAAAATACATGTTTCTGATTTGAGTATTTGTGCACATACTTTGAGACTAGGTCGTTAAGTTGTTGCGCCAACATTGTTTTTTACACATTTTTGTTAGAATGACTTGGATTTTATGCATTTGTTTCTCATTTTACATAATTCCATTTATTTGTTCCTCTTTGTTGTTTTGATATTTAGCCCAAAATAGATGTTTTCCCCAATAAGAATACAAGAGTTGCCATAACCGTTTACAATGTGACAGCTTACTTTTACTTGCCACTGAAAAACAAAATGCAAAGTTAACTTCTAATTATCTTTCAATTACGATTAAGAAATCCGATAGTTAACTACCCACTTAAAAACTGGCCATTAAAGGGTGAATGTCCGTTACGATAATACGGATTGTTCGATATTACGAATGGGTCAGAAAGTATATCATAAGTATTGTAGGCCTTAAATTATTATTGGTCTGTACTTATATAATAATAATAATTAAGGAATCTCTTCGACCGATTCTATCTCACAGATAACGCTTTGGATCTCGGATTTGAGCTCAGGAATTGTTTCTGGTTTATTCGCATAAACTCGAGATTTCATACAACATAAAGAAATCGGACGGCGTTAAATCGCATGATCTTGGCAGTCTGTTGACATCAGAATTTCTTGAGATAAATTCTTCTGGAAATCGTTCCTGCAACAAATCGATTGTTTCATGGGCGGTATGGCAGGTGGCGTCGATTTGCTGAAACCACATGACGTCCAGATCCATGCCGTCCAGTTGAGGTCACAAGAACTCCGTTATCATGTTCCTGTCACGAATGCCGTTCACAATCACTACAATTTCGGCCTCATCTTCAAAAAAGTAAGGTCAACCACGTCGCCTGACCAAAATCCGCACCAGACCGATTGCATGAGGCTTTTCTGAGCCCCAAATTCGACAATTTTGTGTATTCAAGAAGCCATTCAAATGGAAATGCGCTTCATCGGAGAAGATGGCTTTTCTTTTAAAAATTGGCATTGACTTCACTTTGCTTCATTACCCATTGAACGAATTGACGGCGCTTTCCAGGGTCTGCTGGTTTGAGCTCCAGAGTAAGCTGAATTTAAGCATGAAGGATGAAAAATGTCCTGCGTAGTGCTTCGTGAAATTTGAAGTTGTTGAGAACGATACCGAATTGATGTTTTTGAGTTTTCTCTCTCGTTTACAGCAGCAATATTTTCAAGGGAGTAGTCTTACTATCCTTCAAATTTGTTGACCACTCTTCGAATGGTTGACACATTAGGTGCACCTTCTCGACCGAAAGTTCTTCAAAGTTTGAGAGCGGTCTCATCATAACTTTCCAAATTTTTGTAACAAGTTTTCACACTTATAACGCGTAGTTCTTTCGTAAACCGCCTCTTTTTATATATAATGGGAATAAACGTATGTGACAGCTGTCAAATTTCAGAGTTGCCACTTGCACAAAGAAAAATAATTGAAATAAATTAATTTAAAAAGTGCAATCTTACGGATATACCCTCTATAACGGAAAATTGAGGATAGAAGGTTTCTGACTCCTAGTGAACATCATTGCGCAATTGATACACGGAACATTTGTGAAAAGTGTTGTCGAAAGAAATATCGGGTGTTTTTGTTGGAGGTTCCATATTCCGATAACGATTAAACGGTAACAAATTGGTCAGATCTGGCAATGATGCTACCAATTGTGATCAGCTTGGTATGCAATTTCATCGTGAATAGACTAACTACGGACACCGCTGCAAATTGTGCAAATTTATTACAAAAATCATGGTTCAGTTGGGGAATGTTACCATGCGCTACGTTCATTTTACCGACATAAATTTTGAAAAAATTAACGTAGTTGGAGAGAAGAGAATCAACGAGAAATTTACAAGGCACTATTACAGTCACAAAAACGCACTGGTTGCTGTGGTTAATGGGCTGGAGGAAACCTTGGTTCTTACTTCTTTTGAAATGAGAACGGCGAGGACGTTATCGTACCGTTAATGGCTTCGTGCACCAATTGAATGGAATGTTGATTTAAGACGCGTCTTTCCAAGAGGGGCGGCGCAACATACCATACAGCGGGTAAAACAATCGACTTATTGAAGACAACATTTGTTAAACGCTTTATTTCTCGAAGTGGGTCAGACAATTGATCTCCGAGCTCATGGGACTTAACGCCTCCAGGATATTCATGCTTGAAAAAGTGGTCGAAAATTTGACTTTCAGAATGCGCCACTTTCGAGTCAGATGCAGCACGCACATGTCTCAAATTATATTCAATAATGTCATAAAATTATCTTTCTAATAAAGTAAATTTCCAGTGAAATTATGTAATCTTATTATTCTATTTTTATTTAAAGTTCTACACGTCAAAAAAACACCCTTTAGATTTCTTAATTTTTTTCGGATAATATTCATCCAGCTGGGAAATTAAGAGTGTGATCGATTGTGGAAAACGTGTAGCTACACAACTGTCTGTATTTTGGGGGTTTGATTATATCCAGCTGGTGCAATCATTTGGTGAAGAAATTGTACATTCCCTAAGAAAACATCTTAATCATGTTGCAGAGTGAAATTAGCGTAAATAAAACAAACTCCGCTTGAAATCAGCATAATTTTTAATTACGTATGTGCAAATGATATGTTAAACTTAATATGTATATCCTTAACCAGATACGTGTAGACAAAGGTGTGTATACTTCCGCTCCTAAAGCCCTCTTGCAACATAAGACACAGACATACATATTAATATAAATGCAAAAACACATCATATATCACTTGATACATACATATAAGGACTTGTACTATAACACAAATGTTGCTAGTACAATATATTCAAATGAATTTATATAACAGCAGCAGCAAATTCATGGTAGGAATAATTAAGTTTTAATGAAATAATAAAATGACACATATTAAATTATTCACATAATAGTGTGAATGCTTATGAATATAGACCATGTATTAAGTTAAATTGTTGAGATTGAGATTAAATAAACCCGTTCTTTCCTCCTCCACTTGCACACAAGTACAAGCCCTGTCTTATCCCTGGAATGAAAACACGAGCACAACCACATCTCTAACATCATCTTCACCATCCACTTCCGTCAGCACCGCCAACGCCTTTGCCATCATCATCTTCATCGTCATCATCGCCACTACCATTCTCATTCTCTTCAGCATCTTAATCCTTTTTAAAACATTCAACACTATGTTGGTAACTCCTTTTTTCAGATCGTAAAAACAGATACAACTTGCAAGTGACTTACTTGTCTTTATGGGATTTGCGTGTAAGCGTGTTTGTGTCTAGCAGAAGTACATACAGTACCCTACACTATGTTGTGTGGGACAGTTCACAACCTATGTATTTTCTTAAATACGAGTACAAATAAAACAATATGCATTCCCATCACATCCCATCAAGGGATTGGGCAGAGTTTCTCACAACCAGTGAGATGCTCGCTTTATAGTTTTACATTTACTGATTGGGACCTACAGTTTTAGACCGGTTGCGATTGATATTTTTAAAATTCTTGACAGTGTCACTATCGTGGTGATCGCCGTCGAAAGAAATGACAGGTGGGCAGAGCAGGGATCGAACTCACGTTCTCACGTACATGAGTTGAGCACACTAGCATTGCACTACCGACACCACCAATATTTCCCTACATATCCCTTTCTACACATTCTAGTGGCCGTCGGTGGTGCAATGGGTAGTGTGCGCGCCTATTAAAATTTCTTTCGACGGCGGTCACCTCGCATAGTGACGGCGACACTATCGAGTATTTAGCCATGAAAATGCTTCTCAAAAATACCGTTCGGAACCAGTGTAAAACTATAGGTCCCAATCAGTGAGTATATAAAACTAGAACTAGAAACACTGGTTGTGAGAAGCTCTCCCCGATTCCTTCATGGGATATAATGGGGAAACCATTTATTTTTTTTATCCCTTTCTAATTTCTAAACCCACAAATCATGGGACCTATCCTGGTTAGTGAGATCAAGGGACCTACCCGACGACTTTTGTCGTATTTTCGACCCGGACGGCAACCCAGCTTTTGAATGGATGTGGCAAATGGGCGTGGCAACTTTGTTAACTTCTATAGTTAGGTAAAGATTTACAGATTATTGAACAATATAGGAGTTGTTATACCAGAAAATAGTTTTAGAAGAAACATAAGTTGGAACAAAATGTTTCGGTTTGTATGGAAGGTACTAGTTGGGACGTGGTAACGTGGTAGTTTGGGCCACTAATAGTCACTGAAGAAATACAATTATGATCGGCACTGGTGTAGACAGTTATCGTGTTTACCAGACAGAAGAACGGGCATGGCTCAAATGCCTTAAAAGGTCCTAAAACGAATTTGGTCCAAAAATTCCTTGGGTTAAATTTGAATCATTCCATCCGTTACATTTTCTTCAGTATTAAATGATTTATACCCCCATCCCTAAGGGTGAGGGTATAATTAAACCGATTACTTACACAAAAATAAATATTTTAGGTTTTTTTTTCTGTAACAACTTTAGGTACTCGTAGCTGTAGGTTTAATGCAAGGCCACTGCGAATTAGTTTTGCGAACTGTATTTGTTGACGACCCATGAAATGTTAGAAGGACCACAATTTACGGATATACACCTAACATATAAGCAGCTTATACAAACCTGGTACTGGTGTCCCACTGGCGGTGACCTCAAAAATAATTGGGCTGATATTAACGATATCCATGAAAAGCGTTGAATAAGGCATGGTTGTAAATACAAGGGCGAAAAACAATGAAAAATACATGAATTTGGTTGCAGATTTGTAGTAGATAAAAGTCTACGACATCTAGTCCTTAGATTCATCCCGGTAAGTACTCGAAATACCGATATCCTTATAAATGAGAAATACTTAAACACTTCGCTAATTTGTACGCATGTCCGACTGGAAATAGAGACGAAGAGACTAAAGACATTTCTACACTCACAGAAAAATTCGTTTGAGACAGCCGAATTAGCCGTAACCGAATTAAGAGGTTGTCACAACCGAATTAGATGTTGACACAACCTTATCAGAGGTTAACACAACCTCATCAGAGGTTGACACAACCTCATCAGAGGTTGACACAACTTCATTAGAGGTTGACACAACCTCATTGGATGTTGACACAACCTCATTGGAGGTTGACACACCCTCATTGGAGGTTGACACAACCTCATTAGAGGTTGTCACAGCCGAATTAGAGGTTGGCACAACCTCATTAGAGGTTGTCACAGCCAAATTAGAGGTAGTCACATCCGAATTAGAGGTTGTTAAGGTAAAAGTTGTTGTTAAGCTGTGAAAGCCACATATTTTGTCACATTTTGTCACATATTGTGCCGCAGCCCGTGTAATATAGCTCAAAAATGTGCCACATATGATCACATATTTCCAGCTGTGACATATGTGTGACAGCCGGAAATATGTCATTTTCACAGCCCGTGTAATCGGTTGAAAAATGTTGTCACCTGTGCAAATATCAAATGTCACAGCTGAACGTATGTGGTTCTGACAATACAGCTGCCACAACCACATATGACATATTGAAACAGCTGCAGAATAAATGATTGACAATTTGTTAAAATAAAAATCATTCTAATTTCAATTTGTGAAACGAAAAAAAGTTTAAAAGAAGTTGTTTTCCTGATTTATTCGCGATGTCCGATTCAGAAGATATTTTTAATAACAACGAAGGTGTTGGTGAAAGTTCGAAGAAGAGAAACCGAAAAGCGCGGCCAAAAATTTCTTTTAATTGGACTGGCGGAGACACCGAAAAATTGATCCCACTCTTCTGCCGTATATGGTACCTTTAAATAAATTACGATATACAAATAAGTTGGATTAGCTTTCATTTTGGACAAATTTTGGTTTACCTTCAGATATGTAGGTGCCAACACTTCGTATATGGTATCTAACGCCTCTGGTATAATTTTCGAAATAGTACACTGCGGTAATCGAAAGTAGTATCGGAGTGATCTATAACTGTTGCCGGTTGCTAAAAAATGCAAAGTCAATTCGAGGCGAATTTTCGTTGAAATTGCCTCACGCATATTGGTATCTTGTTTTCGAATGATGGGTGCGACTAATTCGTGTAAATAATTGAAATCATCTTCATTTAAACGATGGAATTCGGTATACAATTGGCGTTCAATCTTTCCACCGACACGCAACTCTGGTAAAAGTTTATCACATACTCCATAAATACTTCGCTTTTGCAGCCAACCAGACACCCAGCTCGAGCGATGTCTTTTTCTCTGATGATTTTCGTCGTCGTCATCCAAAATAATCTCAGCCGCACACGTTATTACTTTCGCGTAATTCCGCAGCAAATGCATTTTTCGTTCCAAATCGCGAGATATTTTAAATCGAACTCGCAAATGACAAGCAATGAATCTGAACCGACTGAATTCTGAACAACAGTATGAGCTGGCTGTTCCAGTTTCTTTCACATATCAGCTGTGACAAAAGACACAGCTAGATTCATATGTGCACATATGTGATCTGTGACAAAAATCACAGTCCGTGTAATATGGTCATATGTGACCATATGTGAGGTGGTAAATTTTCCACATATTGCCACAGCTGGAAATATGTGGCTTTCACAGCTCGTGTAATCGTACCTTTACAATCGAATTTAGATACTGTCATAAATGAATTATTGAAGTTTTTTTTATTATTAAGTGATGATCTATTTTCTTGTATTTTTATAAATGAATTAAAAAGCGAGAAAATAAAGTCATATATATGGGGTAATCTATATAAGTAGAATAATAAATTTGATTTGCATGCCTCTTCCAACCTTTATTGAAGTCCCGGCCATCATGAGACAGCGCACTAATTCTGACGTGTTGTATCGGGTGTATCCAAACTACCGCATATATATCTGGTGTTGATATCTGCTTAAATAACATTTTCAATAAGACGGTTTAATACAAAATATATTTTACTTACCTCTTTAAAATAATATTTGATTATAAAATTTAAAACGTCAGATTTTAAATACATAGACTTATGTTGTGGTAACCGAATTGAAAATGAATTCGGTTGTACCTACAGAATTCATGAGAAATCCGGTTACAGCAACCGAATTGACGCAAAATTCGGTCGTTGCAACTGAATTAAGGCTAGATTCGGTAATTGCGACCGAATTGAACCAAATTCGATAGTTACAACCGAATTGATGTCAAATTCTGTTACTACAACCGAATTGAGGTTGATTAAGGCCAGATTCGGTTACCCCAACCGAATTAGGTACCAATTTCGATTGTTGCATCCGAATTAATTTGAAATTCGGTTGTATCAACCGAAATTTTAAAAAATTTTGTTGACTGAGCGAATATGATTGAAGATTCAGTTGTCACAAACGAATCCATTATGAAACGAGGTTGCTTCAACCGAATTTCGGTTGTGGGGACTAAATTCGGTCGGATCGACCTCAATCCGGTTGTGGCAACCTCAATTCTGTTGTGGCAACCTCAATTCGGTGGTAACAGCCGAATTTACAATTGCTACGACCTCTTTCAAACAATTTGTTCTGTCCAGGCCATGCCGGTAAAAACTTGATAGGTGGTTTTAATGCAAAAGTTGGCAGGGAAAGTGTCCTCTAACCAACCGACGTTACAGTCAGTATACTTATACACTGAGTGACGTAATTGTTTAAAAAGAGGTTGTAGCAACTGTAAATTCGGCTGTTGCCACCCAATTGCCGTATCCAAAACCCACTTGAGAGTATCACGACTCAGCCAAGTCCCCACAACTGAAGTTAGGTTGAAACAACCTTGTTTCATAATTGTTTCGGATGTGACAACTGAATCTTCAATTATATTCGTTCTGTCCGCAAGATTTTCTATAATTTCGATTAATTCGTATTAATCGTTCGGTTAGAACAACCGAAGTTGCTATCAAATTTCGTTTAAATGACCGGATGTGAGATCAGTTCAGTTTCAACAACCGAATTTTGCTTCAATTTGGTTGAAACTATCGAATTTGGCATCAATTGGTCGGAATAACCGAATTTCGCCTTAAGTCAGTTGCAACGGCAGAATTTGCAGCTAACTCAGTTGCTGTAACGGAATTTCTCCTTCTGAATTCTGTTGGTACAACCGAATTCATTTTCATGTCGGTTACCACAATATAATTCCATATTTTTTAAACCGGACTTTTATAATTCTAAGAACAAATATTTTATTAAAAAAGTTAATAAATGTCAAATTGTTGTTCTTAGGGTGATATCAAGATTTTTTTTGCTATTCAAAAAGGTAAATAAAAACATTGTAATTATGGTTTTTGTGTTAAAATCTCATATTTTGCTGAAACTGTTAATATTTATCAACGTGCAGTACAACAGATGTCAACAGTAATGCATTTTTCAAGGTCGGTCGTTTGAGATGAGCTGCAATAGTCTGTGTATGGAACGGTTTAGGGCCTAAATCGATAGACACCACACGTAAGAAATGATGCGGTGAGGCATGGTGGTCTGGACTTTAAAAACGTTCGAGGTATGTATAAAGTGCATTATTTTCTCCTTTGAGAATACAGGAAAATATATCATGAAAAACACATTAAGCAATCTTCACTACATATGTTTTCAATTAATTGAAACAAATTTCACCCCCCCGCCCCCCTAAATTTGGTTGTAACAACCTGTAATTTAGCTGTGACAACCTCTATTGCAAATATGTCAACCTCTAATTCGGCTGTGACAACTTGTTATATTTGTCCGTTCACGTTGAGTAATTCGATCTTTAAGTTGCTATTTTATTTAATAATTTATCGATTCAAAATCAGTAACTATTACAATGTACTTTTGTTTTTGGTTAAGTTTATTTATTAAATCAATTAATCACAAATGCAACTACAAATACACAAATGGTATCAATATATACAGGTATTTTTTTTACACACAGACCCATAATCGAACTCTCTAGAGTATTTCGCGTTCAATGTTGGCTCTGAGTTCGTCCAACGTAGTCCCAAAAAAAAGTCTAGAGGCGTTAAATCGCACGAACGAGGCGGCCAATTGATTGGTCCATTTCTTGAGATAACACGCTCACCAAACCTACTCTTCAGTAAATCGAGTGTAACGTGTGCTGTGTGGCTTGTGCCACCATCCTGTTGAAACCACATGTTGTCGAAGTCCATGTTTTCCAATTCGGACCAAAAATAATCGGTAATCATGGCGCGATAACGATCGCCATAAGGTGACGATAGTTATTGTCGCCGAAAAAATATGGCCCAATGACGCCGCCGGCATGCAAACCGCACCAAACAGTTATTGTGGATGAGTTCACCAATGAGTTTCACCAAACCAATAACGCATATTTTGCTAAATGACGAACCCATTGAGCCAAAAATGAGCTTCGTCACTGAAAATGATTTTGTGATGAAATTCATCATCTTGACGCATCTTCTCCAGAGCCCAATCGGAGAACGTACGTCGCGTCAAATGGTCTATCGGCTTCTATTCTTCAGCCGGTTTGATATTGTATGGATGTAAATCAAAATCGTTACGCAAAATTCGCCATAAAGTGGTCTTGGCGATGCCCAGTTCTTGGGAACGCCGCACAATCGCCAGATTTGGATCGTTTGCCGCGGACGCCTGAACGGCAACAATATTTTCGTCACTTCACTTTTTGTTATTTGCTTGTCTACTAGAGTGAGAATAACGACCGAAAATTGGAGTTAACGCTCTTAAAGTTGCGGTCACCGGCTCCGAATTTCGGCAGTACATTTTTATAATTTGAATACGCAGTTCGTTCGTGTACTTTACCATGATGAAAATGTTGACTTTTCTGAAAAAAATGAAAGTAACAATTAGATGATCAGTGAAATAGTGCATTCACAAATTAATTTCAAAGTTGTCAAGTACCTATTGGAAAACCCATTACAAAGAATATAACGGATTTTTCAATAAGAGCACTACAAAAGTTTTTTTAAATAAAACAAAACCGGGTTTAGATACCAATGAAATTCTGTATTCCTGTGAAAGTACGTTCGATGCCATTATGTATGGAACTCGATTTCTTTTGCATGGCCACCACGGGCACGCTTGCAGAAGTGCAGACGCTGAGCATAAATCAATTCACGTTCGATATTCGTACGAAGTTCATCAATCGTCGCTGGCTTGTTGGCATAGACCATAGACTTGACGTAGCCCCACAGGAAATAATCCAATGGCGTCAAATCGCACGACCGAGGCGGCCAATCGACTGGGCCATTTCGTGAGATAACACGTTCACCAAACTTGGTTTCCAATAAATTGATTGTGGCATTCGCTGTGTGGCTTGTGGCGCCGTCGTGTTGGAACCACATGGCCTCCAAGTCCATATTATAAAATTGGGGCCAAAAATATTCGGTTATCATTGAACGGTAGCGATTTGCATTCACATTAATGTTCCGGTCTTGATCATCACGGAAGAAGTACGGCCCAATGACGCCGCCGGCCCATAAACCTCACCAAACCTTAATTTTTTCAGGATGCAATGATAACTCATGGATTACGTGTGGATTGCTGTCTGACCAATAACGCATATTTTGCTTATTGACGAAGCCATTCAGCCAGAAATGAGCCTCATCGCTGAAGATGATTTTCCGATGGAAATACGAATCATTTTCAAGTTGTTGCTTAGCCCAATTCACGAACATACGACGCTTATGGTGGTCAAGCGGCTTCAGTTCTTGCGTCAATTTGATCTTGTAAGGATGTAGGCCAAGATCTTTTCGCAAAATTCGCCACAACGACGTCACAGAGATGCCCAACGCTTGAGAACGACGTGTGAGAGACACATTTGGGTTTTCTTGAACTGAAGCCTTCTCGACACTACGGGCACTTCTTTGTCTCACAGGCATGGGAACAATTTGTACTGTGCCTGTGGATTCAAATTTTTCCACTAGACGCTCAATTGTTGATCTGGTAGGACGATTATGACGACCATAAATTGGACGTAGCGCTCTTAAAGTTGGGGCCACTGACTCCAAATTTCGGTAGTAAATTTTAATAATTTTGACTCGTTGTTGGCTCGTATATCTCTCCATGATGAAATGGCAAACCTTACTGAAGAGAAATGTCAAAAGAGCGGGAAAAAATATGGCGTCGTTTGCTGTCCCTATCGATTTACTTTTGTAGCGTCTCTGTTGAAAAACCCTAACCCTACAAGTATATATTTCAGTTGCAATGAAAAAAAAGGTAGAAACACAGTGCTTATGTGTTTATTATTAAAATGAAATGTAGTTCGAAAAAACATATAAAGAAAATTTTAGTTTGAAATTCACCAATATCTGCTCATGTTTCCCTCGCTTCTGCCTAATTCAGCAATACTAGGATCATATCTTAATTCAATGATATTGATAATATCAGTATTAAATGATTTATTACTTGCCCTTCTAAATAAGTGATAGAATATTTTAATGCCTTCTACATTTTGAATGTAACCATTTGTATCTCGATAAATAGACGCCCCGGGAGGTACATATCCCGATATTAGTTTATCTGATATACTCTATATAGATCATCAGTATAATAAGGGGCACATATGAAATTGTTAGTGGAACATTCTATGAATTTTAAAATGTGGTTTCTTATGAGTTTAATAATAAAAGTGTCTATTCTGCCAATGTTTGCAGAATTATCTAATTTTTTATTAGAAATAAATACAGTGTTGTTGCTTTGAGAGGATTTATTAAGTGAAGTACACGCTCTTGAACATTTACTTTCACATTTTCTAATTTCCTCCATATATGAGGGCGAGATGTTAAACCAAATGGAACATCCGTACGATATAAAACCACGGACCAATGCATTTTTAACATCCTTTTTTATGCTTTTCTTGCTTTCTCTACTTGTGTATTGACATGAAAGTTAAAATACAAAAATATATGCAAATAAATACCTAAGTATTTCACAACGACTTTTGTATGAATTTTGTTGCCGTTAAGAGATGACTTAATTTCAATTTATGTCCAATTGGTTACATTTGCCGACGCAGGGGGTGAAAAAGAATAGATTCACATTTATCAACATTAATTCTCATGATCCAGTCAATAGCATACTTTTCCACTATATTACTTATAAGTGTTTTTTAGATTTTTGTTAATTTCCCCTATATTGATGTGGGAATAATAAATTATAATGTCGTCCGCAAAACCAATTATATTTTCAATTTCAATTAGGAAATCGTGTATATATAGAGTAAATATAAATTGTGGCATTTACGGTGCCCTGTTGAAGACCATTCTCCATTTCAAATATTTTCGAATCCAGTTTGGTCTTATTACGTACCACAAATTTCTTCTCAATTAACATTTCACGTAGCAAAAATATTAAATGGGAAGAAAAACTGTAATTTGACAGCGTGTAGTACATATATTAAAGCAGGCAACCAAATATTACGGAACGCCTTTTCAAAATTTATTAGGAATGCACCGGTGCATTTTTTCTTTTGTTTAAGTTCCAATTAACGCTTGAAACCAGTATGTGAAATTGATTATTATTGGATGCTTTGGGAATATAGCTATTTCAATGTCCACCAAGGCAAATCATCAGCTCCCAACCCCCACAAGTATTTGGATAGATCATCATCGCATATTAGAGAGATAACGAAACTCACCTTACCCATAATTTGGATGTTACAACCTCTAATTCGGTTGTGATAAACTCCAATACGATTGAGACAACCTCTAATTCGGTTGTGATGACCTGTAGTAGACCTGTAGTTTTAACAGCTTCTTAGGGATCTTCGATAGATACTAATTCGCACATGTGAAGTGCAGAATTGAGTTTGTATATGTACGATTGATGATCAACCGCGATGGTATCAATTCTCAGGAGCATTAGTTAGGCATCTGATGATGAACATGTCACGGAGTTCGAAACTAGTCATGCCAGTGAGTGTGTGTTGGACTGAATTATCTATTATTTCCAACAAAAACCAACCATTTTTCAATTAGAAAAATGTTCATGACTTGTAAGCTTGTAATATGAATTTCTCATACATTAACCAAAAACGTGTACTATTACCTTCAAAATTCTCCTTTCGTCCATGATACCTATCATACCATTAGTAGTTTTTTGTTGGCTGCCGGCGCCAACCTGCGAAGCGAGGTTTATTGCCCAGTTCTCTCAGTTCTTATAAGGACAGACAATATATTTTTAAGGAAACTATTATTTTTTCCAATAAAGTATATCTGCATTTTAAGTAAGTTATTCCCAAATTTGTGGAGGTCACGTACTTGACTTGGTTTAATTAAAAAGGTCTAGGTTAGGTTAGGTAGAAGTGGCCGTCACTTAATACTTCATACTTGTGATACCATTGGAGGGCATATTCTATACCCATCGTTGAACCGGTATATTGATCTGGTATAATATACGATTCAGGTGACCCCGCATTTTGTGCCTCTAGAACAGCGGTCGCTAAAGTGGTGGTCGGCGGACTTCTAATGGTCCGCGAGAAAATTTCTGTGGTTCTTTTTTTTTTTTTAAATCGAGCGAACCCATCGCCGCCACTCTTACCCGCCCCTACCGACCGAGAGGGCCACGTCCCCATAACGTGAGGACAGCGTACACATTATAGACCGGTCTATAACGGGAGAGCAAGGAGCATAAGTTCACACGTTACAACCAACTACAGAAATTCTTCACCAGTTGGTATTACACTAACATAAATAAGTATAAAAGCACATCACGAGATATTAACATAACAGACTTCATAATATTATAATATATATATATATAATATTATTATATATATATATATATATATATATATAATAATTACGAGCAAAACGAAAACCAAATTATAAATCAGACCAGATAGTAAGGATAAAGTAAATTAAATTTACATATGTATGTTAATGAATATACAGCACTAATGCAATCGGTTCAAATGACAAATTATGCTAGACTTTGTCGTTTCCCAACTACCTGTGAAATCAATAAACTGATATAGCTCATTAAAGTCACGACACATTCTCCTAACTGGATCAAAGGACGCATAATTCGAACGCTGAAACTCGATGTGAATGAGTTTATAGTACCTCGTGGGTCTCAATGGGACATTTAAATCTTAGATAACAGAAATTCAGAACATATACATCCATCAACTATCTTCAAAACTGTAATAGAGTTTATCATGGTACGTCTACTACTAAGAGTCGGCAATCTGATCAATGCTAGTCTACTGCTATACGAAGGAAGATTATGGTTCGGGTTCCATTGAAGATTTCTCAGACAAAAAATGAGAAACTGTTTCTGGACCGATTCAATCATATTAACATACAAATTGTACTGGGGGTCCCAAACAACTGATCCATATTCGAGAATAGGGCGGACTAGTGAAGTAAAAAGATTTTTCGTAACGTAGGGATCTGAAAATTCCTTTGCCCAACGTTTAATAAAGTTCAGAACGCCATAAGCCTTGTTTACCATCGTAATTATGTGGGAGTTGAAATTCAATTTTCTGTCCAAGAGAACACCAAGATCAACAAATGACTCCACCGATTCAAGAACATTGCCACCTAAAATGTATTTTGCCGAAAATAATGACGACCTAGAGAACAGCATATGCTTACATTTCGTAAAATTAAGCTCCATCAAATTGGTTTCGCACCACGTCCGGAGAGTAGACAAATCCCTCTGAAGTAAAGTATATTGACAAGGATCCTTGTAAGAAAAATAGATCTTCACGTCATCAGCGTACATTAACAATTTAGAGTGCATTATGGAGGCGGGTAAGTCGTTAATGAATAACAAAACTAGAACCGGCCCAAGATGACTGCCCTGAGGCACCCCAGATGACACAAAAATAGATCTTGAGAATGATCGACCAAATGATACCCTCTGTTCTCTGTTCATTAAGTAAGAACTAATCCAATTCAGCATGTTACAATTAAAACCCATTGCCCCTAGTTTATATAATAACAAATTGTGGTTAACTTTATCAAAAGCCTTACTAAAATCGGTAAAAATCACATCAGTTTGATCTCCATTAATAAAGCCGTCAATAATAGAAGGGGCAAACTGAAGCAAATTAGTCACGGTGGAACGAGCCTTCCGAAAGCCATGTTGACATGGATCTAAAATAGAGGAAACCTGATGAGAAATTACCTCTGTGACTAACTTCTCAAAAAGTTTAGGAATGACACTCAATTTTTCAATTCCCCTATAATTTGCAACATTTACTAAACTGCCAGATTTGTGGAGAGGGATTATATAAGAGTTCTTCCTTTGTGCAGGAAAAAGACTGAACTTCAACGAAGCGTTAAATAAGAGAGTCAACGGTAAGCTGAGAGACTTCGAGCAGTATTTCAACATAGAGTCCGGGATACCATCAGGACCAGCTTTATTCGAGGCTTTCAAGCTGATTAAGTTATCTAGCAACCACGAAGAGTTTACTACAGGTGCATCAAACGGAATGGTAGAGCGGACAGTGTACGGGTATGATTTGGAAATTTCATAGGCTCGGGTGGAATAAATAGATGCGAAAAAATCGGCGAAACAATTAGCAATAGACTCTTCATCTGAATATTCAATACCGTTCATTTTGATCCTACAAGGTGTGGAAGACGAATTACGCTTCAAGTTAACAAATCTAAAGAATGATTTTGGGTTCCGTTTAAAATTAGCCTTCAACCTATCCAAATATAATCTGTAACTCTCACGAGCTTTAGAGTTGTATCTACTCCTAGCAACAATATACCTAGCATAGTCTGCTAGCAGTCCAGATTTTTTATACTTTTTCGAACATCTATTCCATACATTCTTGAGACTATTTAGAGCCCTTGAGGACCATGGGGGACCAGTATTACCCATTATTGGCCTCTTGGGTACAGACTTGGAAATATAGCCATTAATAATATTATAGAATTTATCCAGGACGATTTCAAATTCAAAAGCATTATCACACTGACATGTACTATGCCAGTCGGTATCAATGATAAGTTTATTCAAAAGAATAAAGTTCGCACGCGAAAAGCATAGGCCACCATAGGACGAAGAGCAATTGCAACCAACCTGCATGGTATCATATGTATAATTAATTCCCAGCGTTGGATGGTAACTATCCTCAGGAGAAATTAACAGATCAATTCGAGAAATATCAAAGTTGTTAGAATCATCCACTAAAACTAGATCAAGGACTCGATTCATAGAATTGGGAATGTCGGTCAATTGAATCAACCCAAGTTCGGAAATATGCGTAACAAAATCAGATGACCAATCACATGGTGTCAATGGAGTCACAGATTTAGTACCCATGTCACAGATGGCAAGTTAATAAGTCTGTGTTTACACATGCAACTTTAGGTCTGCAACTTTGAAAAACTCTGCCGACGTTCTTGAGTTTTCAGGAGAGAGAGGTAAGAAGAACGGAGGGGGAAAAAAGTAGCAAGTGCTTTGCAACTCCGTTTTGTTTTCTTTCGCAGTGAAGTTGGCTGTAGAATAATTTGACGTTTTTCTTTAAAAGTTGTTTCTTTTTATGGTTGAAACAACGACGCGGTGTGAATAAATAAATAAAATAAATTAGTGATTTGTAATAAAGTGTAGCGAAGCCGAAGTAATTTGTTAAAAAAAAGTGTAACTCCGTCTAAAGAAATAAAAAAGTGTTTAATGCAAATGAAAACAAAAGTTTTTTATGTCATCTGTGTACAGAAAAATGATGTACGAATGTCAGAAGTAACAACATTGAACACAAGATTTTCACAATTTCAAACGCGGACAAGTTGCACGTGTAAACACATATTGCAACTTCAAAAGAGAATCGTAAAGAGCTGCAGCAGAGTTTTTCAAAGTTGCAAACTTAAAGTTGCATGTGTAAACTCAGACTAACTAACGCAATAACTTTTGCAATAGCGTCAATATGCTCTTGATATACCTCAAAGCATGAAGATGGCGGAATATAAGAACACGTGACAAACAATTTCAAATCGCCTAAATTAATGGACACCACAAGAAACTCAAGATCGCCAATGTCATCAACTGTAACCAACTCAGAAGATAAAGAATTCTCAATTGAGATTAAAACACCACCGCCAATTTTACCAACACGATCTTTTCTATAAACTACGTACTTATTGCAGAACAACTCAGAATTAAAAACATTAGGTTTAAGCCATGTCTCAGAAAATGCAATGACATCAAACTGAAAACCAAAGCTATCAACAAATAATCTGGACAATTTAGTATTCAAACCGCGAACATTCTGATACGCCATATTCAAACTCCCAATTAGTTTTTTGGAGCTGCCTTATCTCCAGACGGTAATCTAGTAAAATTATCACGCCTACCATTATCCCGATACTCAAATTCCCTTACGGATGTTCTTTGAGGCCAAAATTCCGAATCCACCAGTCTGACAAATAGATCATCCGGTGCAATAATTTTGAAAGACGACCTACGTTCCGAAAATTGTGACTTCAGCTTGAGGCACTGTATTGAATCGTTAGAATTATTCCCGACTAATTTAGACGATATGTAAAGTCGTATATCCTCTTCGGTCGTGTCGGGGGAAAGTCTAGACACAAAAACTGTCTTCCTTGCCGGTACGACAGTCAACGTTCTTGGTCCCGGTCCTGGCACCGGGGCGGGATTACCACCCCGGAGGAGAAGACTTATCGCTGTCCGTGGAAGCTATAGTAACTACAGAAATGACTTCAGCAAAAGTAGAAGGGGCAGAAGATTTCATTGGACTTGAAATTGTAACTGGAGAATTAACGTCCATAAAATTCGGCGAGGAAGGAATTACCAACAATGGAGGGGCCTTCTTAGCCGTCTTCTTCCTTTTCGGCGAGGAAGCTTTCGGTGAACCCGCTCTCTTTTCCAATCCCGGGTATTTATTAAACATCCCAATAAACTTGGAAAATCGACCAGATAAAGCCGAAAGCTCCTTTTCCATATCAGAAAACTCGGACTTCATGCTCCTGAAAAATTTGTAGAACTCCACATCCAATTTTCTACAATCCAGGCAACACCAACGAAGACCCTTGTCATCACTAAGATTGTCCGCCACTCTTGCATAAAGGCCAACACATTTGACATGTACCAAGCCATCACACAACCAACACGAAATTGATATGTTTTTATAGTTTTTGTTTATTTTGTTATGGTTGATGAATAAAGCTTTCATAATTTGGTTACAATTTGAACCCTTAAAAAATCCTATTAGTGGTCCGCAGTTTTTAAATTATAAATTTACTGGTCCTGGAGTTTAGCGATCTATTATTCATTTTGATGCCAAAATATACGCGAGGTGCTCCCGAGTCGCTCGTTTTACTCGGCGGCATGAAATATCGCCCAAAAGAAAAATGACCCAATAATTTTAAGAAAAATCGCCCAATTTTTAAAATTGGGTCACAATATGAAAAATTGCCCAAAATTACATATGAAGTTTACCCCAAAAATATATGCAAAATGACCCAAAAGAAAAATGAAAAATCGTCCAAAAATATTGGGCAATTTTTCAAAAAAAAATGGCCCAAATTATTTGGGCAAATTTTCATATGAAAAATAGCCCAAATAATTTGGGCCATTTTTTTTATTGAAAAATTCGTCATCTAATACCATTTTGTGCAAAATTTTCATATGAAAAAAAGCCCAAAATCATAGTGAGAATGAAATAAGAAATACATGTAGGAGTACAAAAGTTTAATATTTGAAAAAGATTAAATCTCAGCCATTTATAGCCATTTTGTATTGTGTTTAAGTAAGCGCTGCAGTCAAAAAATCAAACAATTTTGGAGAAATAATTGCTGCATAATTTATTGGTGCAAGCGCCGCAGGCGAAAAATTATTTCTCCAAAATCGCGCGATTTTTTCGAAATAATTTTTCATGTTTTGTTTTAGCGAGCGCCGCTACAGTGAAGTCACTTTTAAGAAATCATGCTATTCTTTTCGAAAAGAATTTTATTTTGTGTTTAAGTAAGCGGTGCAGTCAAAAAATAGGGCAATTTTGGAGAAATAATTGCTTCATAATGTATTGGTGCAAGCGCCGCAGGCGAAAAATTATTTCTCCAAAATCGCGCGATTTTTTCGAAATAATTCTTCAT
Source organism: Phaonia tiefii (assembly GCA_963931995.1). Taxonomy (NCBI): domain Eukaryota; kingdom Metazoa; phylum Arthropoda; class Insecta; order Diptera; family Muscidae; genus Phaonia; species Phaonia tiefii. Next base: position 157,340,978 of record OZ008369.1, on the reverse strand, counting down.
GTTTTGTTTTAGGGAGCGCCGCTATAGTAAAGTCACTTTTAAGAAATCATACTATTCTTTTTGAAAAGAATTTTATTTTGTGTTTAAGTAAGCGGTGCAGTCAAAAAATAGGGCAATTTTGGAGAAATAATTCCTTCATAATGTATTGGTGCAAGCGCCGCAGGCGAAAAATTATTCTCCATATTTCTCCAAAATCGCGCGATTTTTTCGAAATAATTCTTCATGTTTTGTTTTAGCGAGCGCCGCTACAGTGAAGTCTCTTTTAAGAAATCATGCTATTCTTTTTGAAAAGAATTTTGTATTGTGTTTAAGTAAGCGCTGCAGTCGAAAAATCAAGCAATTTTGGAGAAATAATTGCTTCATAATGTATTGGTGCAAGCGCCGCAGGCGAAAAATTATTTCTCCAAAATCGCGCGATTTTTTCGAAATAATTCTTCATGTTTTGTTTTAGGGAGCGCCGCTATAGTAAAGTCACTTTTAAGAAATCATACTATTCTTTTCGAAAAGAATTTTATTTTGTGTTTAAGTAAGCGGTGCAGTCAAAAAATAGGCCAATTTTGGAGAAATAATTCCTTCATAATGTATTGGTGCAAGCGCCGTAGGCGAAAAATTATTCTCCATATTTCTCCAAAATCGCGCGATTTTTTCGAAATAATTTTTCATGTTTTGTTTTAGGGAGCGTCGCTGAGGGCAAGTCAATTCATATTGTGTTGTAGCAAAGAAAAAAAAATTTCACAAATTTCAATGAAAAATTGAATATTTTGTTGTCCGAAAAAGCTCATTGGTTTGTGAGCATTCGTTGCGATCAGACGTGTTTGCGGATAGTCAGTGGTAGAGTTTTCTATAGTGGTTATCAGTGCGAGAGTATTAGTGAGTTTGTGTGCGGTAACAGGTTTGTACACAGCATCGTTGCTGTGTTCGTTGTTGTTGTGCAAGAACGGTAACTTGTTTACAACTTTGGTTCGCCAAATTGTAAACAAGTGGTTATAGTGCTCGTTAGAGTACATTTTGTTGCTAGTAAGTAACAGCAATTCGGGTAAGTGTTTACTTTGAATTTATTACATTACTAGTTGTTGTTGTGGGATGGTTAAGCGCCGTAAGCGGCGGGGCCAGACTGGTAGTGGCGGCAGCGCTGCTGGCATGTCTGGTTCGATGACGGATGGTGAGTCATCGACGTCCTCAGCCGTTCCCAAACGGGTTCTGCTGGGGTCGCCAGAAGGTAAGGCTAGATCAAAGCCGGTTGACGCCGACTTTGATAGTAGTGCAGGAGCTGGTGGAGTGCCTTCTAGAGGCAGTCCGAAGAGGGGTGCGAGTGGTACCCAGGCAGGAAGTGAAGGGGGCGCTGGTAGTAGCAGCGCCAAGTTGGTTGCTGGCACCAGTGGTGTCAGTACGTTGGCTGAGGAGATGAGGAGTACGATCAGCAAGGTAGGTGAGGTTTTGAGAGCTGCTGGTACGCCGAAAGGCGTGTTGAAGGGTCAGCTGCCAACAGTACCTGTTGGTACGGCAGCCCCCGCTAGTAGCGATGGTGGTCGCGGCCGTAGCCGCGTAGGTCCCAGTGGACTGGGTGACGTCAGTGCCGCTGTAGAGCGGACACAGGCGGTCACCCGTAGGTTGGTCTCCGATTTAATGGAGGCCAATGTTAGTAAGGAGTTGGTTGCGAGGGTCCTCGGTTACTCTTCGGAGTACGGTAGGTCTGCTGGCTCAAAACGAGCGCCTTCGGGGCCGTCTTGACGCCAAGCCCAGGGAGAGCAGTAGGAGTGCCGTTCGACCCGCGGTTCCCACCGCGCCGGCAACGTTCCTCGCACCGGCTCCAGTGGCGACTGCCCCTGTAGCTGTGGGAGGAGGTTGTTCGGTAGTCACTGCACCAGTTGTGAAGCCCGTCGAGACCTGGTCCTTGGTGGTGCGGGGCCGTAAGGGCCAAACTGCCAAGGATGTGGCCAGCAAGGTGGTGAGTGAGGTGGGACCCACTTTAAGAGAGCGGGTCCATGAGATCAGGGCGCTTCGTGGTGGTGGCGTATTAATACGCACACCATCTGTAGCGGAGCGTGCGGGTATTGCCAAGAATACCAAGTTTGAGGAGGCTGGGCTCACCGTTACGGTGCCTGATAGCTCGGTAGTGCGGGTGGTCGTCCAAGGGGTCGACTCGAAGATCACTCATGACGAGTTCATGGGTGACGTCTTCGAGAAAAACCTCAAAGACAGGATCTCGCTCGAGGAGTTCAAGAGTGGTGTCCGGCTCACTAGTCGGCCATGGGATAGTTCCAAGAGCGGAACAACGAACGTTGTCTTGGAAGGGCGGGCTTCGGCCCTTGAGCCTTTGCTAGCATCGCGTCGTTGCTACGTGAAGTGGTTCTCATTCCGCGTACGACCGTTTGATCCGGTGCCAAGTTGTTTCAGGTGTTTGTCGTTTGATCACTACGTTAGGGAGTGCAGATGGAAAGAGAATGCCTGTTCTCGGTGTGGTCAACAGGGTCACTGTGCAAGGGATTGCGGTAACGCAATTCACTGCAGAAACTGCGCTTTCCAGGGGAGACCCTCGGCTCATCGTATGATGACTGAGGACTGTCCCATGTACAGCGTTATGTTGGCTAGAGCGAGGGCCAGACATTAAGTATGGGACACACAATCTTACAAATAAATTGTGGTAGGGCATTGTCGGCAATGTGCGAGGTAGGAGAGGTAATGGTAGAACGACAGTGTAGTTTTGCTCTCATTCAGGAACCTGCTAGTGGCCATGGTGTCATTACAGGTTTGCCTGCGAGTATGCGGGTCTTCGCTGATTTGAGACTTAACTCCGCGGTGGTCGTGAATGACGGTAACGTAGAGTGTACCGTAGTTTCTAGGACCGACTTGGGGGTTTGCGTGTGTGTAGAAGGGGGTTTCGGACGGATATTTTTGTGTAGTATTTACTGCAAGTTTTCTGAGCCTTTAGAGCCGTATTTGGCATATATGGACACGGTACTACTACTTGCGAGTAGTAACCCTCTCGTCCTAGGGATAGACGCTAACGCATCAAACCCGCTATGGTTTAGCAAAACACCCAGACTTTCGACTGGGTCGCAAAACCATTACCGGGGAGAGATGCTAAGTGAATGGATTGTTTCGGGCCACCTTCATGCCTTGAATGAGCCGAGTGAGCAGTACACTTTTGATAATGGTAGAGGAGTTAGCGATATAGATGTGACAATTGCGAATAGCGCAGCTTTGGGAACGTTTCAATTTAGTTGGAGGGTCAGACCGTCCGTAAGTGATCACAATTACATTGTAATTGATTTCACTTACGAACGGACTGAAGTTAGCAGCTTAGACATCGTGCGGTGGCGCACCAGGGATGTGAACTGGGATGTGTATGGAGAATTCATCGCAGCTGAGGCTAGCGAGATTCCGATAGAAGTCTTTCGTCGTAGGACCGTAGATGAGCAAGTTTCGTGTTTACGCGAAGTTGTTCATAGGGCTAACGACGATCTCCTTGAAAGGTGTCGCAAGAAAACTTTGAGAAGATTACGATGGTGGACACGTGAGTTGACACTCAAGCGGAGGGAAGTGCGCCGTCTCAGGAAACGTTTCCAGAGAGGCAAACGGAACGAAGCTAGTGATCTTGACCAGCTCAGATCAGCGTACAAAAGTTGCCTCAGCGATTACAAGGATATGCTTGTAAACGTGAAAGAGGAAGATTGGCGACAGTTTGTTGCCTGCCATAGGAATGATCCTTGGGGTCATGTGTATAGAATCTGCCTTGGCAGAGGTAGGAGGACAGATCTCTCCGGGTTGAAAGATGGCGATGCCATTCTTACTTCCTGGAGTGATTGCGTCAAGGTTTTGCTGCGGGAGTTCTTTCCGAGAGCGGAGGCAGTGGCCTCTTCTTCTTCTTCTGGGGAAGTTGAGACTGTTGCACCCGAGCTGGAAAGATCAGAGATCGCAGAAAGCATGGCGTTAGTTAAGTCGCGAAAGTCACCTGGTATGGATGGAATAGCTGGAGAGATGTGTAAAAGCGTCTGGAAGGCTATTCCGGAATACCTAGAGGCTTTGTATGGGCGGTGTGTACATGAGGGATATTTTCCACGCGAGTGGAAGGTAGCCCGTGTCATTGTACTCTTGAAGTCAATCGATAAGGACAGGAGTAATCCTCGTTCTTATCGGGGTATCAGTCTCTTACCAGTATTTGGAAAAGTACTGGAGAGGATTCTGGTGCAGAGACTAAATGAGAGAGTCGCTGACAGCATGTGCCGTTGGCAGTTCGGTTTCGTAAGGGGCCGAAGTGTCGAAGATGCCTGGGCGCACGTGAGGAGAACTGTTGTAGAGTGTACTCAGAAGTATCTTCTGGGTCTTTTCATCGACTTTAAAGGTGCGTTTGATTATCTGAGTTGGGCGAGCGTGGAAGAAAGACTAGCGGGGCTAGGGTGTCAGGAAGTAGCACTCTGGAGAAGTTACTTCTCTGACAGAAAAGCAGTGATAGTCGGGGCAAATAGTTCTGAGTGTGTTGACGTGGTCCGAGGATGTCCACAGGGTTCCATTTGTGGACCGTTTGTGTGGAATCTGATGATGGACTTGCTTTTGCATGAGCTTGAGGCCGAATGCAAGATATGTGCTTACGCCGATGACTTGCTTATCATGGTCGAGGGTAGTTCTCGTTCCGAGTTGGAACAGGTATCCTCGGCTATGATGAGTATTGTCACTCGGTGGGGCGAGCGTGTAGGAGTTAGTTTATCGGTGGAAAAGACAGTGACCATGTTGCTGAAGGGTAGTTTCAAGTCCCATTTTCCAATCGTGCGTTTGAATGGTGGTGGCACAATCCGTTACTCCACGGAGGTGAAGTACCTCGGAGTCACCATGGGAGAAAGGATGAACTTTTTGCCCCATATAGGGAGACTTCGCGAGAAACTGACGAGCGTTGTAGGAAAGGTTAGGCGTGTTATGAGGAGTGAGTGGGGTCTGAGTCGTCAAGCAGTCAGGACCGTGTACAGGGGCCTTTTTGTTGCCATGGCAACATTTGGATCTTCTGTTTGGTGCGAAACTGCTAGAAGCGTCTTCGGGCAACGTCGATTATTCTCTGTTCAGAGAGTAATGTTATTGGCATGTATGCCAGTATGTCGTACGGTGTCTACAGAGGCCCTACAAGTTTTGATGGGTGCCACTCCTCTTGATCTGGAGGTGATGCGTCGTAGCATGGACTTCAAAATCAAGAGGGGGTACGCACTGGGTGAGTCAGATTGGCTCATAGTTGGAGCAGAAAGCATGAGTAGAAGTGAGCGGCGGGCTCGGTTAGATGCGTTAGTCACATCTGAGTGGCAGGGCCGTTGGAATTCCAGTACCAACGGTCGAGTAACGTATAGATTTATACCGGATGTAGAATTCGTCGGGAAGAACCCTGAGTTTAGCTTCAACCTAAGCCTTGGTTTCATACTGACAGGTCACGGGTCGTTAAATGCATTCTTGCACAGAATGAGACTTGCGGATCGGGAGTCGTGTGATTGCGAAGCGCCAATCGAAGATTGGCTCCATGTTTTGTGCGAGTGTCCCCTTTACGGGGCTTTTAGGGATTTAGTCGGCATGGGTGTCACCAGATCCGGTGGTGAGTGGTGTGTGAGTAGTATGCTTCTGTCTCCGGATGCGTTGTGTGTGGCAACGCGGTTTGCCTCTCGTGTTTTCGCGAGTCGGCGCGCTAGGACGGTTTAGTTGTTGTTGTGGGTTTCACTGGTCTCTATCGGTGTCTCCCTTTTGTAGTGGTTAAACGTTTTTCGTGATCCTGGCTTTTTCAAGCTAGTTATTCAGCCGTTTAGGATCTCGTTGTCGGTACTGCTGAACCCTGCGAACACAGGGATTGCCAGTCCCGGACTTCGTCGGAGTCGAATTTGGAAGTGGATTAGCCGCGAGGTCTGACCAGAGGCCTGTTTCTGGTACCGTGTGCTGTTTGGGATTGACACGTGGAAGGTCTCGAACTCGTGCCCTTTCAGTTTGTGTCTTGTTGTTGTTGACCCACGGGGGCATCATCGGGCGAAGCCTGAAGATTGGCTGCCGGTCGCTGTTATTGACCGGAAGAGGTGGAAACAGCCTTGCTCCCACGGTGAGAAAGCTGCAGCCGTCTGACTGTAGTTATTAGACCGTTTAAATTGCAATTTTAGCATTTAAATGGCAATGTCACGTGATGTTGTTGTTGGTGTTGATTTTGTATAATTGTTTCACGATTGATGCTTTTGTCGCCGGGGGTGACCAGTCCCCTACTTAGTACAAAGTAAAAACTGGGAGCAGCTTCACTGCGAAACTCGGACCAGAGAGTATGCCTATCTGGTAGCACGGGTGTGGTTGGCCCCCTTGTGGGAGATCGTGCTGGCTGTGGTTGCCACCAAAATCGCTGGTAGAGGCTATGTAGTTGCCTTGTATATCAGTTACTTGTAACGAAGTATGCTAGGCAGGTGCATATCCTCGAAATATGGGATCCGTGGCCCTTATCACGGAAGAGGTTTGGATAGTACCTCACTCTTACCAAGGAGGAGTAGCTCATGTACAGAGAGTTTACTCAATTGGTAGCTCGTGGACGGAAGAAAGAAGTCGCGCAGGCGGATATGCGAATACGGGGCGTTTGTTCTCCCACGTAATCGTGTATACCAATGGTGTAAGGCTTCCTATTCCTGATCTCTTGGCTGCCCCTCTATGCGGGGTAGCACGGATATCTCACGGGCGGCGCTAACAGTCGTATCAAACATGTTCTCGGTGGGGCGGTGCTCACCTGTGGTTAAGGACTTCACGTCGAGAATCACATAAAATCACGCGGACTCTGTCCGAAAAAGCCAAGATTTCATTAAAAAACGAATATTTATATTTTTGGTATATTTTTGTTTTAATTTCAAGAAATGAAACAATTGTATTTAAATGTAAAAAGGTTTATACAAAGACTTGCATTAAATCTTCCACAGTTGCCCTACAATAGGGACATAAATAAGTGTTAGTACCTTTTGACAAACTGCGAGCTTCAATTTTCAGAACGCAGTCATTGCAAAACTTCAAATGTTTGCATGGTAGCAAAAGTGTATTGGCTGTCAAATCGTTGCATACAATGCACTTGGTGGTATCATCATTTGGTGTTGAACCGTAAGCTTCTTCAATCTCTTGTTCTTCGGGTTCACTTTGACTACCAAAGTCCTCTTCGAAAATATCTTCATATGGTTCCAAATCAGTGCATATAGCATTGTTAGGGTAAACCATTCTATTAAGGAAAGTTATTGGTGTTATTATTCCTTTTTCCAATAAATCACTGGCCTCCGAAATCTTTTTTGCTTTTTCTGCATACGCCCTTTTGATCTTTTTAGCACCACAAGTTCCACCGCTCTCTACTAGCTGATGAAAGTTTCTACTTTGATGGAATTCTTCATCCCGTAAAATCGAAACGAACGTGAAAAACTGTCCTCGTTTAGGCAATAACCGGCCTAGTACTCCGTGGTAAGCTTCAATAGCAGAAGTTGTTCGAGTGGCCAATTTGAAGACTGAGAATTTGTTAGGTCCAACCTAATATATAAAAAGCATATTTCATATGAAATTTCGCCCACTTTTGTATGGGATTTTTTTGGGCAATTTTTCATAAATTTTTTTGGGCGATTTTTCTTTGGGCGATTTTTCGTTGCCCCGTTTTACTCCATTGAGATAAAAAGGTGCGTGCATAAATGCATATAAAAAAACCGATATTTCGGATTATCCTTACATCGCACGACTAACGAGTATGTGCGTTTTCTACTCCTTGCTTTGCGGCTCGTGGCGAGTGACGTTACCAGGTATGACATCCATTTTTAATCCCATACTAATATTTCGCAAATAATTACCATTTGGATCATATAGTTGTGATCGGAAAAGTTTTTCGAATACATTTTATGAAGTCATTCTGAAGTGAATCTTGAAATTTATTCACAGAATAAATTGTAAGGACTTAAAGTTTTACAAGGATTCCGAACGGATACGCATTGGAAACCCTTTTCATGACGAATTACTCGAAAGTTTTGCCATGACAAAGCGGGCTAACGCCAAAAAACTTTTAAGATGACCAGAGCGGAGCAATATCCCGCGTTCTTGTGCTTAAGTGTTGTGGGCCCTTATCATTTCCCCACTGACAACTATTTATTTATAAGATAACTTAAAACCACGACAAAGTTGTAATTCTCTCAAATATCATATCAGTTTTGTTTTCCTTATTTTTCAAATACTTTATTCATTACTTTCCAAAAAAAACTTGTTAGTTTGCTGCATATTCATGAATGCTTTTTCTTCTGCATATACTAATTTCCATATCAATATACCGTGCATATTAGTCAGTTTGTACCGAATTTTAGTTTCACTTCCTCACTTTGTAGTAGTCCGTTTATTTTTCTCTTTCCGTTGTTTTTCTTTTTTGATGTAAGACATGATAACACTTTTAAATACCATTTCCTTAGATGTAGTCACGTTCGTTGACAGCCTCTAACGCCTTTTGTCTTGTTATTTAGAAATTATGCAGAAGGCAATTAAAATGCTTGTAATTCACTCGTTTCTTGTAGGACCCACTTCCTGGGGGGGGGGGGGGGGACTTGCCACTCCGTTTCTGTGTCTAAGCCATCTCAATCCGGTGTATCACTTTCACTATCTCAATCAAACAGCCACTTCAATCCCGACAGTCAAGTCGCTAACTATAACTTGGAATAGAATGAACGCCTAAGGAAAACTGACGCACACTGAACATAAAGAAACAGCCTTGCTATGATGGGACGAGTAATAAAAACTTGATTAGGTTAGGCGAAGGAGACCGCGGTGGTAATACATTCATGAGTAATTAGGAATTGTAAAAATCTACTTAACTACTACTTGGTTTATTACTTGAAGCTTCTGATAAAATAAAAATAACGACTAAGAGAATTCAATTCAATGAAAAATTATTCAAATCTAAATAAAAAATTTGGATTTAGCAATGAGTCTACTTTACATTCACAGAAAAATTCGATTCAGGCAGGCGAATTCGCTGTAACTGAATTTAGAGGTTGTCACATCCACACTAGACGTCATCATGGCTGGTTCAGAGTTTGTCGAATTAGAGGTTGTCACAACCGAATTAGAGATTGTCACAGCCGAATTAAACGTTGTCTCAAACGAATTAGAGGTTGTCGCAGCTGAATTAGAAGTTGTCACAACCGAATTTGAGTTTGTCACAACCGAATATATATGGTATCACAACTGAATTTTGAACATTTTTCTTTTAATTTAGCGATAATTAGTTTTCCCGTATTTTCATAAATAATTGCACAGCCCGGAAATACTGCAATTTATATGGGTTAATCTTACGGCAAACGAATTCATTTTACATGGTTCTGCCGACCGTTTTTGAATTCCCGGCTATCATGGGTCATCGCACGAATTTTGACATGTTGTTTCTATCAATTTAAAACCTAAATCGTTCTTTACACAGACGATGGCAGCACATCTCAAACGATCGACCTCGAAAAACTTCAGTATTGTAGACATCTACTAGTACTGCACGCAGATACATTTTGGAAATTTTCAGCAAAATATTTGTAGTTTGTAGTCACCACAAAAAATATTGATATCACCGTGACAGAAACAATTTGACATACCTTAACTTTTTCACTTTAAATAATATTTGTTTTTAGAACAATAAACTTCAGGTTTGAAATATTGGGTTGGCAAGAAAGTATCTTCGGATTTCTCATATAAATGGTGGTTTTGTTATTTTTGAAATGCTTTCGATCAGCTGTCTAATTTCTTTGTTATACAGTTACACAGTTGAAATTTCAAGCTTAAATTTTAAATTTGCACGTTATTTTCAGTGGTCAGTTTTCATTTAAATCATGTTGTGAATATGTATGATCAAATTTTGCTCTTTAATTTCTGAAAAGGCGGTAGCACCGCGGATGCTTTAACAGAACGCACATGCCAAAGCTGGAGCGGTAGGCAAAATGAGGATGATGAGGACGAAATTAAAGCCGTTATCGAATCTAACCGACACGTTTCTCTTCAGTTGTTAGTTGACAGAACGTATATAATTGAGGATTCAGTTGTCACATCCAAATGAATTATAAATCGAGGTTGCTTCAACCGAATTTCAATTGTGGGGATCAAATTTAGTCGTGGCAACAACAGTTCGGTTGTGTGGTAACTGCACTTCGGTAACAACAGCCGAGTTTACGGTTGCCAACCTCTATTCAAAGAATTAGTTCTCTGAGTGTATCCACAGAAAAAATAACCAAAGTAGACGTAACCTAATTTAGTGGTCGTCACAACCTCATTAAATGTCATCACATTTAAATTACATGTCGTCACAACCACATTTGAGGTTGTCTCAACCTTTTACAGGTTATTTCAGTCAGAGGTTGTTTCAAACAAAATTTAAGCTTGCTACGCCCCTTTTTCAAACACCTTTTTCTCTGAGTGTAGGATTGACTAATATACTTCCAGTGTTTGAACCCGAAAAATATGATAAAAAGATATTCATAGGCAGATCATTCATCCAGGCTAGACGAATGCATGCCCGACTTAGCATACTGTGTCCTGTTTTCAAAAACGGCGGCCCGAATATATGTACCAACTATGGTGCAATATGCCTCATATCGATCTAATAAAAGGTCCTCTCTAGCGTTATGTGCGAAAGACTAAAGCCGTTTGTTGCAGACATGATCGGACGTTATCAGTGTGGCTTTAGGCCTGGAAAACCAACTATCGATCAGAGAAACCCCCACGAAAAACAAACCAAAAAAACATTTTTTTGATTATACTGCTGCCTTTGACAGCCCGATACGGGGAAAGCTATCCAAGCTATGTCGGAGCTTGGTATTCCTGCTAAGCTGGCATGCTTTTGTCGAATGACACTGACCGACACGAAACTCTCAATTGCGATTGGAAAAGATCTTACCGAATTATTTAGCATGACTCGATGCCTTAGACAGGGCGACACCCTCTCATGCGATCTCTTCAACATATTAATTGAGATCATCGTGAGACACAAGCCGCTCGCGCATGCTGATGTTTTATACATCATTGGGCGAAATCTGCATGAAGTTACTGCAGTATTTTCGAGAATTGATAAAGAATCGGCAAAAGTGGGTTTGGCAGTAGATAAATGAAGACCAGACAAAATTAATGGTTTCGACAAGCAGAACATCCACGCGACTGGATGAAATGGCGAACGTTGATAACCGTTATAATTTGGAAGTAGTGGACGAATTCGTTTACCTCGGATCTGCCGTGAACAGAAGAAATAACATAAACCTGGAAATCAAACGGAGAATTGTACTTGCAAATAGGTGTTATTTCGGGCTAAGGAATAACTTCAGAGCAGTGTTGCCAGAAGTGACGATTTATCGTCATTTTGACGATTTTTAGTCACAAAAACATAAAATGACGATTTGACGATTTCAGCACCTGGAATGACGATTTTTAGTCTATTCCAAAATTGAAATTGTTGGTAATGCAAGAGCGACAGCTATATACTATATTTAAACATAAACTTAACCCATCAAGGGATATTGGGTAGAAAAACTCCCCACAAATGGAACCATTTATGAAATAATAGAATTATCGAGATTACATTTTTGTAGACGGGCTGGGGAAGTATAGAACTATTAAAAACTTACGACATTAATGTATAAAACATACCGTGTCAATAATATACATGCATATGTATGTAAATACCCTAAATATTATCTGTGTGACGTTTAATCAAATTCACACAATTGAATCGGGGGTCAGCCAATTAGGGGTTAATGAAAATTATTCATGAAGGACAAAAACTGCATCGACTCTTCTTTTTTACCCTATAAAATATAAATTTACAATTCCTGTTCACATTTCTTTCAGAAATCTCCAGTGTTGTTTTATTTTTGTATTAAGCCGCCAACATTCTGCGTCTTGACGCCAGGGAAATAAAAAGAATTCTAATTTTTGTCGTTTACGCCAGAAGCGACGTCAAATGCCAGCTTTTGTTTTTCTTCCATAAGAATACGTGTACAAATTTGTACCGCCTACGTTATCGCTCCGATTGTGTTCGTACACATATTTGTCAACTCTGTTCGTTGGTTGTTTGACCAATAGTTGAAGAGATTTCGGAATAGAGTTTAAATAAAGATATATGAATTTTAAAAATATTACTATAACATATTGATTTAATTGCTTTGTTTTACTGTTTTCCCCCCTCAAAAATATTGATATTTGGTACAGCAATTGCAGTTTTTAATGTTGACGATTTTTTGACGGTTTCGAAAAATTTTTTTGACGATTTGACGATTTCTGCACCTCCAATTTGACGATTTGTGACCGACTTTATCTTCAAATACAGCTTAATAATTTACAAAACTGGCTTGATAGATGGAAGATTAAGGTTAATACACAGAAGTCGAACCATATAACATTTACTCTAAGGCGAGAATCTTGTCCACCTGTTTATTTAAACGGCTCAGAAATCCCTTCTACGAGTGAGGTGAAATACTTAGGACTGCATCTTGACAGAAGGCTAACATGGAAGACACACATTAAGGCAAAGAGAAAATATCTTGATATAAAATTCAAAAAAATGTATTGGCTACTTGGACCAAAATCACAGTTGTCGCTCGAAAATAAGACACTGTTATATAAAACAATTCTTAAACCAATTTGGACATACGGAGTACAACTCTGGGGAACTGCCAGCAACTCGAGCATCGAGATTCTACAAAGATTCCAGTCCAAGACTTTAAGGCAAATAGCCAATGCTCCATGGTTCGTCACTAACAAAACTTTACATAATGACCTTGATGTACCTTTTATAAAGACTGAAATAAACAAATATAGCCGCCGTTATTTAGAAAGGCTTAGCAATCATACAAATCTATTGGCTATCACGTTATTAGACGAGACTGACGAAATAAGAAGATTACAACGAAATCATATTTTAGATCTTCCATTCCGACATTAGTTATATAAATGCAAACGTATTTAATTTTTGAATTTTATTTAAATTTTCTCTACATAATTAGCATTAAATTATAATGTATTCTATTGCTATTGTTTCTAATGTGAAACAGTAGCCTATGTTAATTTTTACTTATTATACAATTTGCTTATTATTGTTAAAATAGATCGCAAATAAAATTACCAAAAAAAAAAAAATAAATATCAGACTCTCATAAAACCTGTCTTGCTTTATGGCGTAGAAACCTGGGACTTCGAGAGAAAAATGCTCCCACAACTATTTTTTTACTTTTGTTAAAATTTTTACAACCTCATGAGGTCAGACGTCTTCAACATATTAATTAAACAAACAAATTAAACACATTTCAACATATTCTTCGAACTGGCTCTATCCTTCGCCTTTTCTCGCCAGTTGGTAACACCAAGGTTACGGAGGGATTCTTCTGCCTGGTCTTTCCAGCGGAGTCTTGGTCGTCCTCTTTTCCTGCTTCCATCGGGTACATTATCAAAAACCTTTCGCGCTGCTCAGCTTCATTCATTCTGATAACATGGCCTAGCCACCGGAAGTGGCCTAATTTGATGCGCCTAGCTATGTCCACGTCAGAATATAAATTATATAACTCTGCGTTCCAGCGACGTCGTTTTCCCTAACAGGACCATATATTTTACGGAGAATTTTTTTCTCGAAATACCGCTTACGATATGACACAATTTTCGGAGACATATGTCAAGACAGGTAAAATGAAAGTCTGATATAGCTGGACTTTTATCCGTCGAGAGAGGTCTTTGTTCCTAAACCGCTTGCTGAGCCCAAAATAGCATATATTTGCAAGCACAATTCTCCTATATATCTCCAGGCTGACGTTGTTGTCCTTGTTCATGGCGGATCCAAGGTAGACAAATTCATCTACCACTTTAATATTAAATCGGCTGTCAACGTTCAAGTGCCGACCAAGTCGAGATGATGAATCACGAGCTGCATAATCTGTTAGCTGTCTAATAGTTATGTGCATCAAAATAGAAGACGTACTCGAAGGATATGAAAAAAAGGATGACCAAGTCTTGGCTGGAAAGACCAAGTGGAGTATTACATAGCATGCGAAAGCTTGGTGTTACGAACTGGAGGAGAAAAGCTGAATATCGAGCCGGTAGGAGAATCATGTTATCCTCATTTTGTAAGGCCCTGGGTTGTTCGGGACCACCCCTCTGGGTTGTTCGGGACCACCTAAATATATGATTGTACTGACTTAGTTGAGTAAAAACCCCAAAACAAAAGTAAGTTGTGTGGTTTCGGTAAGATTTTATTGCCTCAAGAATTTGTGATATTTTTCCTCTTGATAGTACAAAAAAGTGGAAACTTTTCTCTTAATCGTCAATTGATCTTAATTTTGTTAAATCCAGGAACTTTTTCGTAAATCATTTTTAACCCTCTGCTTTCGGTCTTCAAAGACATCTTTTGACATCAACCTCTGCAATTTTCGTTTCAATTATTGGAAGACAATATTTTTTGCTTTACCAAGGACTAGCAAATCTTATATTTCCCTTTAAATTATTGGAAAGATAATATTTTGAACAAATCCAAGGGACCAAATAAGTATAAACTTTTTCTTAAACATAAATGTTGTATGTAAAGGAATAAGTTTAAACTTGTTAAAAATTAACATATTCTGTTTATTTTATTCCCAGCGGCGGAAATCATGAGGTGGAAGGCCTTATATCAGGCCTGCTTACTGTACCCGGAGGCCTTCCAACGACATTCCCACTTCCTTTCCAAATAACATTATGTGAGATTGGGAGGCAAGGCCTTCCATCCCTCTCTACTAGAAGGCCTTATTAAGGCCTGCAAAATTAGTAGATTTAGAAGGGCTTCCGTAAAAATAAAAAATATATATGGAAATTAGCTTCTTATTTCAGATTTATACTTTAACCAATAGTAATTCTTATAAATGATTTTTTTTTAAATTCTGCAGCCACAGAAATCGAACACACGACCTTAGAACTTACAATCGGACGATTTATCTACTGGGCTATCGGATGTTATGATTTTGCAGCGACGAATTGCGAACATGTGGAAAGACAGGGTTTCATGAACAAAAGCGTCTTCTGGCATTCTTTTAACAGACCTATGGAAGCCTTATAAAATCATGCATTTCGCAGGCATTATTAAAGAAGGCATTACCAAAGAATGATTCCGCATGCCTTATTCGTGGAAGGCCTCGCAAATTCCGCCGCTGGGTTGAGTCATTGTATTTTTAGAAACACATAGAGTATACCTAACCTGACCAACCATCTCGCCTAGAATCGTAATCCCGCTTTTTAGAGGGATGTCCCGATTTGCAACGTCTTTTTGTTTTCCAAAATAGTAAATTATTATTTTCCTTACGTTTTTACACTGAAAGAATAATGCTTCGTCGTATGGATGAAACATTTTCGATAAATGTTTTTACGTAGCTACAATGAAAAGTTTCGTATATCAGACAATTTGGTAGTCGCTGCAACAAAAAATTTCATACATGATTTCTTGAACAATTTTTCATTTCGTTGCTGCAAGAACTTACTTTTCGTTCCTGCAACAATTTAATTTAATTTGAATTGTGTAGAAAAATGGCTTAAAAATTAAAAAAAAAGTAAGTTCATCCGATTAAGCTATTGATAGGTATGTGGTGTATATCTTACTTTTTATTGATTATTTTTATTATATATTTATTTTGAGTTTTGCCAACATTTATAGTTAACGAAACAATTTCGTTATTGCAATGAAACTAAGTTTTATGAAGAAAAAAGCAGTAAAAAAAAAAATGAGTGAGCGTAAAAAAGAGGCCAGCAAGAGGAAATGGTGAGCGTGAGTGCTGGGTCATGTACACATCTTAAATCAGTTCATTTGCAACAACCGAAAGTGGTAGACGCCGGAATAATTTAAATAAATTTTTTTAAACAGATTAATTAGTTGAACTTAGTAAAGTAATAATATTTTATTCAGAAAAATTAATTTGGTGAATTTATTTGTTTGCTGTGATCGTTTGTGTAAATTGTGTATCTATAAATGAAATAGATAAACAAGCAGAATGCAAGGAGGAACACGACAGCAAAAAAACGTGACGCATCGATAGAAGAAAAACCACCCCGAAATATGTAACTGAACATTTGTGTGTGTGTATGAGCGTGACGGTACAAATCGTAACAAAATGTTCGTGTTTTGCTGTTTTAACCGTAATTTGGTCGCGCCTGTTTCGATTGATTGGTAGTTGGGTTCGAAGTCAATGAAAACGAAGAAATGAAATGAACAAAGTGTTTCAAGTAGACGATCATAAAAAGTAACAATTTAATGTACAATGAAATAAATCCAATCGAACTTTTAACAAAATTTGGTTTAAATAAACAAAAGAGCAGTTCAAGGAAATGTTTACAGAGCGATCAGTGGCTTAATTACGGAGAGGTGTGACGCAACAATTGAATGACAGAACCCTCAACACAACAACAATTGCATAATTTAAGAGACAATGATGTGGTTCTATGTTAAAGACAATTTTGAACATAGATCCATTGCTGTGATAAAATTCATACGGGAGTACAGCTTATGTCCATGGTAAGTACAGACATAAGTAGTTATGTACATATCTTAAATAGAAATTTTAATAACAAATTCCTCACATTTGTTTTTAATTGCAGGACCTGAGTACAACGGCCACAATAATTAGACTGATTCAAAATGCAAAAACATTAAAATCTTGTGCTCCACAAGGCTGCCCCTATTCCAATCGACAAAGTACGTATATATTTCAAATATCACACTAATCGGACAATATTTAGAGGTCGCTAGAAATTTACGATTTTTCGGGGTTCATGTGAAATTTAAACTGTAACGTGTTACACAAAACCAAAAAGTTGAAATTTCTAGCGACCTCTAAATATTGTCCGATGGTTCCCATTTTTGGTATGCAAACTTCTTTTGATGAATGAAACTGGGGCGGCCTTGTGGAGACAAAAAAAATGACATCTGCAAATCCCATACATTCTTGAATCAGTCAAATGTAATATATTTAGCAAATTCAGACCATTTTTGAAACAAAAATTCAAAAAATTATTATTAAACAAATTCGTTGCAATAATGAATGAAATTCTTTGCAGGAACAACCATACGTTCTTCGCAGTGACGAACAATTTGCAGTTGATGAAAACATTTTCGTAGCGGGAATGAAACTGTACGTTAGCTCACTTTCGATGACGAAAGTTGTTGGGGTGACGAACATGTTCATCCCTGTGACGATGCTTTTCGGTGCAGTGTAGTTACTTGGCGTTTACACGATTTAGTTTTGCGGGAACAATAGCAATACATTCAAACTTTGTTATTATTACACTTACACTTAGTTATGTCACGTTTCGTTTCACACTCTTCGTGGTGCGTGGTTACAAAAATTGTTGACTCACATTTTTTCTGTCGATTTGATGAAAAACATTGTCTATTTATAGATATTGGCTGCGACCCACAGTCTTACACCGGTTCCCAATGGTATCTTGAGAAGCTTTTTCATGGCTAAGCACTTGATAATGTCACCATCACTAAACGAGGTGAACGTCGTCGAAAAAAAATGTAAGGTGGTCTGAACAGGGATCGAACCCACGTTCTCTACCGTTGCACGACTGATGGCCGTGTAAATGCAGGTTTAGTAAAAAATCTGAAACATCCGTAAGTAGAATTTCAACTCTCATTGCTAGACTTGAAATGAGTCACTAACGAAAATAATTTGATGGGGTTTTATTGCCGATTATTCTGCTCATATATCTTGTAACATTAAGTTCCAACATTGTAGAGAGTATTGTATTTTGTATACAAGGTAAAGCGTCCTTTTAAATCGAACATGGTGGAGCGGTTTAGAAATAACATAAAGTCTTTAGAAGATAAAGCGGGTAACCAAAATTTACACTAACAAAAATTATAATAAAAAAAGTAACAAATCTATATTATTTGTTATATAAAACTTTATATTAGAATTTTCTAATGTTGGTAGTATTTATTAAAAATTATTATTTTCGGGCAAAATCCCACTTTTCGATCAAAAACAGTTGGTCAGATTAGGTACAACTAACGTACACTTTTTGGTCGAAAAGCGGGATTTGCAATTTTTATCAAATGAGTTAAAATTTAAATAAATAAAGTAACAAACAGTTAATGCCGATAAGGGAAATACGACGGTAGCTATAACCAAATGTGATTATATATCACGAATTAACAATATTGTAGGGGATACAGCTAAGTACTACAAACTGATGGATAAAGATCCTACCAGCAAACTTCAAAAAATTAACAATGATATTGCAGACACACTTTATAAAGCAGGAAACATAGATCAAATTGAGAAGAACAAACTTAAGACAAATGTGTCCACAGCACCCAGGTTGTATGGAGTCCCAAAAATACACAAAAAGGATTTTCCGTTGAGACCAATATGTTCTTTTGTTAATTCACCTTCTTATGAGTTGTGTAGGTACATTACGAATATACTGAAAAGGATTACAGAAGACTCTAAATACAATATAAATGACTCATTGCAGTTTAAGGATAAAATAAAGAAACTAAGAATACAAAATTGTGAAAAATTAGTTTCATTTGATGTACATAGTTTCTTTATTTCCGAATATACCAGTAGACTTAGCACTTCGTATTATCAAGGAAAAATGGAACAGAATAGAACAGCACACACATATTAATAAATCATTATTCCTCTATATTTTACAGTTTTGTATAGAAGACAACGGGTATTTCCGATATGATGACAAGGAAGGACTTCCAATGGGATCTCCAGCTTCCCCGATTGTGGCTGATATTGTTATGGAGAATCTACTTGATTCCTGCATAGATTTATTCTGTATCGTGTAATGTACACAACCAAATATGGTTTATGATGCAAATTTTAAATATGTTATCCTAGTAGCATCTTAGATTCTACTCAGAGTGAGGACTGCGGGAGCCTTTATTCCTCTAGCTAACAGTCGGGTGGGGGGTTCGTGTCCTGCTCTAGGTAGACCACGTTTTCACTACAAAAATTATTATAGACTCCCTATTTATTTCAAACTATGGGTATGAGATGGATCAAATGTCTAGCATATTAAGTTACCCTATCTATACATTATTGAAACCAGTGAAAATTACGAATATGTATCTGTTTAAAATAAAATATTTTATCTACAGGTTCTTGCAGGTATTGTTGCAAGAAACGCCTCATTACCCTCACCAACCTTCATCCTATGGCGTCGAAAGTTAATAGGATCCCTAACCTCTTATATTTCTAGTCTACAGGTTCATCTCCTTTAAAGAAAACATCAGATAGTTTACTTAATTCATTTCACAAAATAACAACATTTTTTTATTCAAAGCATACTTATCACCTGGAGAAATTGAAATGTGTATGCAAAATTCTTACGTTAATAGTAATTATAAAAATAAGGGGAAAAAATTATAAGTGCATGTATCTATGTTATCTTAACTATTTCGATTTAATTTTCTTTTCTATTGAATTGTTCCCCAATTAATCAACACGTTTTATATATGTATTCTATTTTGGGGTTTAAATTCAAAACAATAATTATAAACGGTTCAAGCCATGTTAGAGAAAAAATACATTTTGTATGGTCCCTAATGGGTTATAATAGCAATTATCTAAATTCGCTTTGACCAGAAATACAACCCAAGAGATATTTTTATCATCAAAAGTAAAAAAAAAAAAACACTAATCGTCTTAGGAATATTGAAAGAGAGCATAATGACAGAATAAGGAGAAAAATATGATATTGAAGTATATTGAGAAAGTACTCATTGGTTTGAAGGCAACTATTGGTTTGACGCCAATGGTCGCTGATAGTATATATGTGATGATGATTGCATTCACTCTCTTATAATATTTCTTAGACGGTTAGCACTGATAATTGAAAATAGAAACAAAATGTAACAACAAAAAACCATTGCAAGATATAATGTTACGAAATTCTCTTAGATTTTAAGCACTTACCAGCCGATCAAAAAACATGTTGAAGGCCTTCTCCATGATTGCTGCTGTTGCTAGGTATTTCCAATGTTAAGGGGGGTGTGAATAAACAAAATCTATTTATAGCTTGCAGTGGTTTTACAGTGGGACAATACTAAGTAGAATTAAAGAGATTGATGTTAATAAAAAAATTAAATTATAGAAAAAAAAGGATATTTAGATCTATGCTTACGCAATCACATACTTTACATGTTGTGAATTAGATTATAATTAACATAATTGTAGTCATTTTGCCAAAGTTTAGAAGTTAATTTGTTACAGTTTAGCAGCCGGGTAAAGGATGATCGAATGATACAAGTTTGCTAAAGATGTTGCAGTGGCTCGTAGCATAAGACTTGTATTAGAAAACTGTAGTACTATCTGGAGCTCGTTAGTGGACCCAAGCTAAGTAACAAGATTCCTTATTCCGGACGAATGGTTACATCATACGTCCGGGTTAATAGAAATGTGGTTCAGCAGCATGAATCAAGGTGCCCGAGGAAATGTAGATGCAAGAGTGTCCGTTGTGATCGGTAGCGTTGCTCCACGGAATCACAATTAGCCTCATTAGAAAGCGATGTGATGAAGGTGCCGTATAGATTGCCTGAATCACGCATGCAATGTGAGTTGCGGGAATCTTGAAGATTAGCACCAACAAATCACAATGTTGACCAAGAATCTTATGAGGAATTCATCAATCGACGTAATGGCCAGGTGTTGTAGCGAGTTTTTGGAAGATTTGTGTCACGGAACGAAATTTCTGCCACAATGCAAATTATATCAAATTTCCACTATAACTTTAAATAATCACAGCATTATTTACCTGGCAAAACTTTGTCGTTCTTTTCGTCGATTAAACTAAACACTTTTAATTTTACAAAATTACTGGATTGCAGGGCAAATCTTTGATTAATGTTGAGAGTAATTTGAACTTTTCACTTCGATCGCTGAACCAGAAAGGAAGTTTCATTTAATTTTCGTTGAGAGCTTACACCAAAAAGTTTTAAGGAAACAAGTGTAAAGGCAAATTGTCAAAACTGCAATAATTTGTTCGCTTGGAATGAGTGATTTGTAAACAGTCTTAGGCGAACTCTGGTGGTCAAATTTTAATGAGATTCGTTCTGGTTAGATACGGTACAATAAACTGGTTTTAATAATATACTCATATATATATAAAATAAAAAGTTCAAACATTCTTGCCATAATTATTTAGAGATTTATTGATGTATTTAGTTTAAAAAAAAATTTGTAAATTTGAGAGTTAATGTATATAATGTAGTAGCTACGTACAATAGCGTAGACACAACCCGCAACAACTCAGTATGACACTCAATTATCATGAATATAAAGGTGAAGTAGACAAGAATAAAAACAAACCAAATCAATAATGTCATATTCAAAGCCAAAGGGTCTAAGTGAACTTCAAAATATATGTTCCCTTTCAAGAGAACATTAAAGCAAGAATTTCACATATACGGGAAAGTATATTTGCGATATCCCAAGTGATATAGTGACATCTTCTCACTGACAATTATTTTAAAATTTTCAGGTGGTCAATAATAGTGGTCAATAAGCCGAAGAAGTATTCTCTGTATGAAAACGCCCACTACAAACCGGATAATTATTTCTGCAGTTGCAGCAAGAATTAGATGGAAATATGGCGGCTATGTTCGGATGTCCTTCGCGTGAAACGTCCCAACAATCTTGTCATCCATATCCTTGAGAATATAATAGTGATTTCCCAACTTTCCATGTACCTTAGACTTGACAAAAACTGGGGAAAGTTTGGCGTTAAAGCCCTTCTCAAAATTACTTTGTTGGAAGTTGCGTCGAAACACTTCTTGCCCAACTGAAAAGGATTGAGGTCTGACTCGAAGATTGTAGTGATGTTGGTTTTTGTCATAAGCTTGTTTAATATACTTTCTAAGATCATGACGTATCAATTGAAGTTCGTCGTCTCTGGAAATTGTCACCGTTGGCTCATCTAGAATGCAAAGTGTTCTCATTAGTTTATATGAGGATGCATGAGTCACCATATTAAAACCAAATAAGGCATGGAAGGGCGAACTGTGAATGGATTGATGGAACGAATTTCTGAGCGCACAGCTAATCGAGCTCAAGTGATAATCCCACTGCCGATGATCATTCTTCAGAAAAGCTCTTATTCCCGCAATTAATGATCGATTAACCCTCTCAGAGGCGTTCGATTGGGGCGAGTATATGGCGGTGTAAGTATGACTAATTCCACATGAAGTGAAGAAAGCGTTTAATTCGTTAGCACGAAACTGGCTACCATTATCACTTACTATTGTTTCTGGAACACCGTAGACATTGAATATGTGATCTCTTAAATAATCTTGGATAGCCACCGACGTAAACTTTCTGAGAGGGCAGAGCCAATGAAATTTTGTCAAGTGGTCCAGAACGATTAGTATACCTATATGACCGGATTTGCTACGGGGATAGGGACCTAACAAATCTATGTAAAGGCGCTGGAAAGGACGTAGAGAAACAGCCATATTCCCCATCGGAGGTTTCAACACTATGTTGGGAGTTTTTGTAGTCTTGCATATTTCACAATTACGGACATAATTTCTTACATCTCGTACCATTCCAGGCCAATATAGATGTCTCCTCAAAAGCTCAAGGGTCTTGGCCATACCACCGTGCGCAGTTACGGGAGTATTGTGTGCTCTCGATATCGAGTCATTTTGGAGTCGTAGAGGTATCCACAATTTCCATGACTGCTGCTCTTGATCCTCATTACCAGTGTAATGCTCGGTCCTATAATATACAAAATTGTCAACTATTCTAATGTCGGGGAATTCCGACTGGGTTTTCTTCACTTTCTCTCGTAAATTCTTGTAGTCTTCATCATCAAAAAATGGGGAGTTTAAGTCGACTATAGGTTCACTGATCTCCATGGCAGATATTTCTTCTGTAGGAATCCTGGAAAGAGCGTCAGGAACAACATGGTCTTTGCCCTTTCTGTGGCTAATGGTGAATTTATAGGGTTGCAGTTTAAAAACCCAACGAGCCAGCCTTCCGCTCAGATCGGGTTGTCGCATCAGCCATAGCAGACTTGAGTGGTCTGTTACTACTTCAAACTCTTGGAGTTCTAGGTAACACCTAAATCTTTTGATCGCTTCTAAAGCTGCTAGGCATTCACGCTCCGTAACGCTGTAGTTGCGCTGAGCGGAATTGAGCTTCTTGCTCATATAAGCAATAGGTTTTTCGTTTCCTTCATCGTCCAGTTGAACGAGGACTGCGCCTATTCCGTAATCACTTGCATCACAATGAAGAAAAAATTTCTTTGAAAAGTTGGGATTTGCAAGGACTGGAGCAGTGGTAAGCAAAACTTTGATCTTTTCAAATGATTCCTGCGCATTTTCCGTCCAGTTAAATTTTCGCTTTGTCGAAAGCACTTCAGTTATAGGAAATACTTCGGATGAAAAGTTTTGTACAAATCTTCTGTACCAACCTGCTAAGCCAAGAAATCCCCGAACTTGCTTCAAGTTTTTTGGTTCAGGCCACTTAGTAATCGCTGATATCTTTTCGGGGTCCGTAGTAATACCACCATTACCTATAATGTAACCTAGATAGCCGACCTGTGTAACACAGAACTTACTTTTACCGATATTTAGCGTTAAATTAGCCTTCCTAAACTGCGACGATATTCGAAGTAATACTTCTAAATGTGACTGAAAATCTTCGGACACAACAATCAAATCGTCCAGGTAACCAAAAACGCAATGGCGTAGATCGGGTGGAATGATACTGTCCATCAATCTGCACATTGTCTGGGGTGCATTGCAGAGCCCGAATGGCATTACGACAAACTGATATAATGGCCTGCCCGGGACAGTAAAGGCCGTTAGTTGTTTAGAACCCTCATCAAGGCCGATCTGCCAAAAAGCATCTTTTAGGTCTAGCTTGGAGATGATGTTTGCTTTTGGGAGTCGTGCAAATATTCCCTCGATGTTCGGAAGAGGATACGCATCTTTTTTCGTGACAGAATTGAGCTTCCTTGCATCGAGGCATAGTCTTACCTTATTCGGCTTTACTACAAGCCTCATAGGTGAGCTCCATGAGGATGTAGAAGGTTCAATGACACCCAGTTTCAACATTCTATCAATTTCCGTGAACATTAACTTCTCAACAGCTGGAGAAACGGGATAAAACCGTTGTTTTATTGGTGTTTTTATTGGTATCACTTACATCAATACAATGTTTTATTATGTCTGTTCTACCTAAACCCTGGGATTCAAAATTGGGGAAAAGATTGATAATGGTCTCTAACTGCTGTCTTTGTTGATCTGTCAGTGGATACAAATTGGTATTCATTTTCTCAGGTTTTTGCCCCGTCTTGCAACTTTCGACTGGATGATCAAACAGTGGAGAATCTGTTATCAAATCAGCGGATGCTAACATACCGACGTTACCAATAACATTGGGAATTAAATTAAATGCTTTCCAGAAGTCTATACCAAGAATAAGTTTTTGTGATATGGAGGGTATAATGAATACTTTAAGTGGCTTAGTTATACTTTTAAATGTAATGTCTACATCTATCCATCCAATGACATGTTGTAAACTGCCATCGGCTGTCCTGGCACTGGATTTACATTTTGAAAAGTTGGAAAACTTTGAAAAGTCTTTTAAAGCCAAATCTGCACCTATGCAGGTTATATTTGCTCCAGTATCCAGCAGTCCATATTCCTTGACATCTAAAAAAGACACCTTGGCATAATATCTCATGTCCTTTGGATTTGAAATTATTGTCGAGACTAACAACTTACGGCAATATTTTTTCAATTTATAAAAGTTCCTGAGACGAACTGTGGACCTTTTTGGATGACATTGGCAAATATTGGAAACTTCTGAGTCATTAAATATTTCATTTCGTTTTTGGATATACATCTCCAATCGTCTATGATAAGGCATTTTCGGGTAAATGATACGAGAGACTTTCTCGTTATCTTCTCTTTCTTCATCAGCCGGTCTCTTTATAATATAAATTTTATTGGGGTGAACTTCAGGTACATATTCTAGATGATCTGGGTAAATACGGGTCTCTTCTCCGGGATTAACTATGAACTCTGAACCTACACCTAAATTTGGTCCTCCTGAGGACCCATGGCTGTCAGGTTTTTTGGAACGAATGTTTTCCTAGAAGCACACTTAAAACAATTAGGCTTATATATATTTCTAGCACCACAGCCGTAACAGAATATTGTTCTTTCCTCTAAACACTCCTGCCAGTGGTGACCAGACCCCTGGCAATTCCAACACTTTGCGATGGACTTTACAATATGTTCTGTGTCTTCAGAAGGATCAAACTTTTCACACATCTCACCATTCATATCGGCAACGTATCGCCGTGATGCAAGATTAGTTGCGATGTTTCGCATTGGCAAGTTCTTTTTAACATGCTCATCGTTCAAAAAATTCTCGCGCATTTGCACGAGTTTGCGTAAGTGAGACAGGGAGTGAATAGGCACATAAAGTAAATCTTGGCGTATTTCCGGTCGTAAGTTCCTAGCCAATATTTCTATCAACTCATGATCAGACATTGGACTAGACAATTTATCCATTATGTACGAGACAGCCTCGAAAAACACGTCAAAGGTCTCATTAGGCTTTTGTTTCCTGCTGCGGATTTCCTCCCTTATGTCAAAGGAAGATTTGAACTCTTTATATTGACATCGAAGAGCCTTGCAGAAATCCTCCCAAACTATAGTATCCACCGATCTATGGTATCTCCAGAACCAATTCATGGCTTTACCCGTTAAAAGAATATGTAAATTGGTACATATTATGGAAAAGTCTCCATTAAAATTATCCCTTGTTAGAGATTTCACACGATAAAGAAACTCATCAACACTAAGGCCTGTTGAGGAGCCATCAAACTTCAAATTCCAGTTATGGATTATCGAAGGAATTTTATCGGAAGACATTCCACGACTATATGTGTTAACAAACGAATGAGGAGAAAAATTACCAGTCATAACTGGAGCATTTATATGATTTCTCTGTGGGTTTGGGGCTGTACCAACATTCGTAGCATTCATACTAGTTGGATTGTTGTCAAAATTTGGCAAGATATTATCGGAATCAGTGTTATTACCGCCTGGATTTATATTCTCAGTAATGACGGGATTTAATGTTAAAGTATTGGGATATACACCGGGGTTATTCGGACTATTCGGTAAAGCATTGGGTGTGTTTATATTTGTACCACCAGTTGGATTTGAGGTTGCAGTATTCATATTGGCCTGGGAAGAAGGTTGTAAAATGTTCAAGGTTCGCAGTAAACGTAGTACTGTGTCCTCTACCAATCTGCTGACCGAATTGCATTCAAGACTAGTGGGTGACAATTGACTCATTGCAATTGGGTGTGGCAAATTTGTAACACTATTCGGATCATAATTTCGACTCGGTGTGTGCAAGCCTTGTATGCACGCATTTAAGCTCTGCGATGAATTCTGGGGGTCTTGAAATAAGTTCCTACTAGTGCTGCGCGTATTATAATATTTCGGCATAGCGCCTCTCGATTTACCCTTTGCATGGGGTTTATTGACATGAACATTTTTTGCCAAAATCACCAAAGATTTAAGGTCTGAGATCTGACAAGCCCTTTTACATACCGGGCACTCTGGAGTAGACGTCACATATTGTTCAATACAATGTCTATGGAAAGCATGTGAACAATCGATAATTACTAAACAGTCTTGTCCCTCGTTCATATTATCTCCGCAGATATGACACACTGAAGATTCAATCTGAACTGGAGCTAATGAAACTTGGGGTAATGAATGTGAAGGGGATTGTTCCGAAGCCATGTTCACAAATTCAAATTAAATATTAAAATGAAAAATAAACGGAAATAACAAAAAGTATTTATATTCCGAAACGGACAACCACATCAAATTTATTTTCGGGGATCTACTTTTCAATCATAAAAGGGGTGATGTTTTCTTTAAGAAGAACTGAAACTGTAAACTAGAAAAAAAAATATATAATTTTAAACAGATAAGGGGAAATCAAACTGGGCTATGTGATATTGTATAATTTCTTCCTATGAAATATATAAGACACACCAGCAATGTGAACTGTTATCACCTTCACTCATTTACTAGTCAATGGTCAAAACGTGCCTTCGGCGACGGTAGTGAAGTCCTATTGAAAAGTATGTGCTGACTCGTTAGTCGTTTATATATTTGCAAATGAAGACTTACACAATAGCTTGAAAAATCGAAAAATTTTGGTAAGTGAGACCAATTGAAGCAGCAAAAGGACTAACAAATTACTCTCGGTTAGCAAATTCGGCGCTTATCCCAAATTGCTAAAATTCCAGAGAGATATGCTAGTTATTTGGTAGCAAAATTCATCACAGCTTAAAAAAATTTAGACTCTTAAAATTGAAATTAAGTTACAATTACAAAAAATAATAGAATCAACAAAAAAAAAATTATCGAGCCAAAAAGATAAGCGTTATCTGTTTCGGCCCCACGTTGGGCGCCAAATTCTGTAATGTACACAACCAAATATGGTTTATGATGCAAATTTTAAATATGTTATCCTAGTAGCATCTTAGATTCTACTCAGAGTGAGGACTGCGGGAGCCTTTATTCCTCTAGCTAACAGTCGGGTGGGGGGTTCGTGTCCTGCTCTAGGTAGACCACGTTTTCACTACAAAAATTATTATAGACTCCCTATTTATTTCAAACTATGGGTATGAGATGGATCAAATGTCTAGCATATTAAGTTACCCTATCTATACATTATTGAAACCAGTGAAAATTACGAATATGTATCTGTTTAAAATAAAATATTTTATCTACAGGTTCTTGCAGGTATTGTTGCAAGAAACGCCTCATTACCCTCACCAACCTTCATCCTATGGCGTCGAAAGTTAATAGGATCCCTAACCTCTTATATTTCTAGTCTACAGGTTCATCTCCTTTAAAGAAAACATCAGATAGTTTACTTAATTCATTTCACAAAATAACAACATTTTTTTATTCAAAGCATACTTATCACCTGGAGAAATTGAAATGTGTATGCAAAATTCTTACGTTAATAGTAATTATAAAAATAAGGGGAAAAAATTATAAGTGCATGTATCTATGTTATCTTAACTATTTCGATTTAATTTTCTTTTCTATTGAATTGTTCCCCAATTAATCAACACGTTTTATATATGTATTCTATTTTGGGGTTTAAATTCAAAACAATAATTATAAACGGTTCAAGCCATGTTAGAGAAAAAATACATTTTGTATGGTCCCTAATGGGTTATAATAGCAATTATCTAAATTCGCTTTGACCAGAAATACAACCCAAGAGATATTTTTATCATCAAAAGTAAAAAAAAAAAAACACTAATCGTCTTAGGAATATTGAAAGAGAGCATAATGACAGAATAAGGAGAAAAATATGATATTGAAGTATATTGAGAAAGTACTCATTGGTTTGAAGGCAACTATTGGTTTGACGCCAATGGTCGCTGATAGTATATATGTGATGATGATTGCATTCACTCTCTTATAATATTTCTTAGACGGTTAGCACTGATAATTGAAAATAGAAACAAAATGTAACAACAAAAAACCATTGCAAGATATAATGTTACGAAATTCTCTTAGATTTTAAGCACTTACCAGCCGATCAAAAAACATGTTGAAGGCCTTCTCCATGATTGCTGCTGTTGCTAGGTATTTCCAATGTTAAGGGGGGTGTGAATAAACAAAATCTATTTATAGCTTGCAGTGGTTTTACAGTGGGACAATACTAAGTAGAATTAAAGAGATTGATGTTAATAAAAAAATTAAATTATAGAAAAAAAAGGATATTTAGATCTATGCTTACGCAATCACATACTTTACATGTTGTGAATTAGATTATAATTAACATAATTGTAGTCATTTTGCCAAAGTTTAGAAGTTAATTTGTTACAGTTTAGCAGCCGGGTAAATAATGATCGAATGATACAAGTTTGCTAAAGATGTTGCAGTGGCTCGTAGCATAAGACTTGTATTAGAAAACTGTAGTACTATCTGGAGCTCGTTAGTGGACCCAAGCTAAGTAACAAGATTCCTTATTCCGGACGAATGGTTACATCATACGTCCGGGTTAATAGAAATGTGGTTCAGCAGCATGAATCAAGGTGCCCGAGGAAATGTAGATGCAAGAGTGTCCGTTGTGATCGGTAGCGTTGCTCCACGGAATCACAATTAGCCTCATTAGAAAGCGATGTGATGAAGGTGCCGTATAGATTGCCTGAATCACGCATGCAATGTGAGTTGCGGGAATCTTGAAGATTAGCACCAACAAATCACAATGTTGACCAAGAATCTTATGAGGAATTCATCGATCGACGTAATGGCCAGGTGTTGTAGCGAGTTTTTGGAAGATTTGTGTCACGGAACGAAATTTCTGCCACAATGCAAATTATATCAAATTTCCACTATAACTTTAAATAATCACAGCATTATTTACCTGGCAAAACTTTGTCGTTCTTTTCATCGATTAAACTAAACACTTTTAATTTTACAAAATTACTGGATTGCAGGGCAAATCTTTGATTAATGTTGAGAGTAATTTGAACTTTTCACTTCGATCGCTGAACCAGAAAGGAAGTTTCATTTAATTTTCGTTGAGAGCTTACACCAAAAAGTTTTAAGGAAACAAGTGTAAAGGCAAATTGTCAAAACTGCAATAATTTGTTCGCTTGGAATGAGTGATTTGTAAACAGTCTTAGGCGAACTCTGGTGGTCAAATTTTAATGAGATTCGTTCTGGTTAGATACGGTACAATAAACTGGTTTTAATAATATACTCATATATATATAAAATAAAAAGTTCAAACATTCTTGCCATAATTATTTAGAGATTTATTGATTTATTTAGTTTAAAAAAAAATTTGTAAATTTGAGAGTTAATGTATATAATGTAGTAGCTACGTACAATAGCGTAGACACAACCCGCAACAACTCAGTATGACACTCAATTATCATGAATATAAAGGTGAAGTAGACAAGAATAAAAACAAACCAAATCAATAATGTCATATTCAAAGCCAAAGGGTCTAAGTGAACTTCAAAATATATGTTCCCTTTCAAGAGAACATTAAAGCAAGAATTTCACATATACGGGAAAGTATATTTGCGATATCCCAAGTGATATAGTGACATCTTCTCACTGACAATTATTTTAAAATTTTCAGGTGGTCAATAATAGTGGTCAATAAGCCGAAGAAGTATTCTCTGTATGAAAACGCCCACTACAATCGTTACAAATAGTGCTATAGATAATATTTTGACAACATTTAATAATTTTCATCCTAATATTAGTTTTACAATTGATGAAGAGTGTGGATCAAGACGCCCTTACTTGGATACCATGGTAATAAGAAACGGGGAGAATTTATTAGTGGATTGGTACCAAAAACCAACTGCTTCTGTAAGGGTTACACAGTGCAACACGAAAAAAAATAACCATATACGGACACCACTACGTGATAAAAGACTAGAAAAAAAAAAGACCCGTGTCTCCCAATTTTTCCCAAAGTCATGCACTTTTTTTTTTATGGGCCGCCAAAGATTTGGGGCCTCGGTATCATTTTCGTAAAAATGTGATCATTTTCTCAGGCTCATATCTTACAAGCCTCTCTGAGGCAAAGTTGTAGCTCTTGTCATAAAGAACAGAAATTGCGAACATATAAAATCAAAAAAACTTCACCTTCCAGATCAAAATCGCAAAAAACTTAAAAAAATTCGATTTTTTTTACCTTTTTTCCCGTGTTCAGGTCCATAGGTAGCAAACCGTTCAAAATTCAAGGAAACAATTAACTACAAAAATTTACCTAAGATCTCAATAAACAAATTTCTAGAACATATAAACTTCCTAGAGATGATTCTTAACACTGTTTAGGTAGCACGCAAAAGTGAAAAATTTGCCGAAAAATTTTTAATTTCATTTTTTTTTACCTTTTTCTCCTGTTCAGGTCCATAGGTAGCAAAAAATTAAATATGCCTGGCCAGAACCATGTGTTTGTCCAAGGTTTAACACCGTTTAGGTAGCGCTTAGGTATCACGCGATCATGCACCGACAGCAGCAGCACAGGCAATGCAGTAAGCTCAGCACACGCAACAAGGGACGCAGCACACAATATAAAAGCGACACGACGCTCACATCGAGGCATTACACAGCGCGACGTCAACGAGAGCTCAGCGGTGAAAGTTATAAAGTGAAAGTGAAAGTAAAAAAAGTGAAAGTGCTACAGTATAATTCGCACACAACATTGGCAACTGACAATTTCAATATGCAGTGTGAAAATATTGATTTATTTAGCTACGTTTGCGGTCATCAAACCAGAAAAAAACATCTACAAGATTTCAGAAGGAAAAGATTCTTTTAACTAGTGAATTCAAAGGAACATATACATTGTTTTTCGACGAAGTGGACTTGACCGGTGAAAATTACACACCTAATACAGTGTGTCGCCAATGTTATAACAATCTCATGGCATGGTTGAGTGGAGGCAGAGGTACTATGAAGTATTGTAAGCCGGTAACCTGGATTAATCGCCCAGGTGATCATGATGCAACCAGTTGCTATGCATGCGTAAATTACACATGTCGTCTAAATCGACATTCTGAGAAGAACAAAATTTATAAAGCAACTGCAACAGCCACACTACCAGTGCTTGCACCTGAAAATTGTGTATCACAAAGGCCGCCAACTCCAGATCGTACTACAGAATTTACAGCAATGAGTACAGCAAGTGGTGTTACTTATGAAGATCCATTTGATACCGATTATGAACCCCAACAGGGAAGAGATGGACCACAACAAATAACACAAATGGAAATGGATTTCATTGTGGCCATATTGGGATTATCGCAGCGACTTGCAATATTTTTGACAGGCTTTTTTAAAGCAAAGAAAACTCACACATGCTAAGAAAGCAACTTTGATTCATCGGTTGATGAAAATCATTCAATGGCATGGATTTACCTTCAGCGTGTATGCACCAGAGTCTTGGGAGGGGATCGAGACGCGGAACCGGAAGCAAGAGAATGGGTGAAATAAATGCTGCATTATTTTGAGATAATCGGCGCATCGATGACATTAAAGCTGCATTTTCTTCATTTTCATTTTGACGATTTTATCAAACAACTCCCTACCGAATCCGATGAGCAAGGAGAACGGTTTCACCAAACCACAATGCCCATGGAAAAACGGTACAAAGGCAAAAACCTCGACGCATTGCTTGCAGAGGTATGTTGGTGGAGTCACAAGATCACCCTGTATGATGTTAATGAAGTATTTGAAGAAGAAAGAGCTGATGATGGAGTGCAGTCTGGAAGCAACGTGCCTGTGGACACCATAATTGCTGAATCAGAGTCAGATTCGGACGATTTGGATCCACAACTTAAGAGAGCGCGATTTGCAAGTCCAGGGCCATCAACATTATAAACATAATACGAATACTTGTTTTTAATATTTTTGTAATAGATAGCATAGTATCTCAATGTTGAAGTAAATAAAAAACAAATGAAATTAAAAAAGAATAATTCCCAGGAAGTTTATATGTTCTAGAAATTTGTTTATTGAGATCTTAGGTAAATTTTTGTAGTTGATTGTTTCCTTGAATTTTGAACGGTTTGCTACCTATGGACCTGAACACGGGAAAAAAGGTAAAAAAAATCGAATTTTTTTAAGTTTTTTGCGATTTTGATCTGGAAGGTGAAGTTTTTTTAATTTTATATGTTCGCAATTTTTGTTCAGAGAGTAAATCGAAATTCTGAACGGTTTGCAAGATATGAGCCTGAGAAAATGATCACATTTTTACGAAAATGATACCGAGGCCCCAAATCTTTGGCGGCCCATAAAAAAAAAGTGCATGACTTTGGGAAAATTGGGAAACACGGGTCTTTTTTTTTAGTCTTTTATCACGTAGTGGTGTCCGTATATGGTTATTTTGCCATGACTTAAAAAATTACACACAGTGTTATCAATTACCACTCCAAACACCCGAAATTAATGGTTATCAATACGGCAAGAAGCCTCATAGAGAGAGTTTTGAAGATAAGCGACGGGAATTGTCACAAAAAGAATAAGGAGAAGATTACAACTATATAAATGGACAACAATTTCCCAATAGGATTAGTCAATATATTGATAAGGCAATATGAAAATAAGGGGCACGATAACCAAAACCCAACGGTGGAACCGAAAAAGTTCAAATCATTATCTTATGTGCCAGGATTTTCTGAGAGATTAGAAAATTCAAAAATATTTGATACTAATAATTACAAAATGACCCATAAAACACACACACACATCTACACACACCAGGTAGATTGTTTAGTAAAACCAAAGATAAGGTGCCGTCAGACTATGGAAGTAAAGTGCTTGCAGCAAGCGTTCCAAGAATTCCGATTTTGAAAATTGCTTGCAGTGGGCAGTCACACTATGCAAGGAAAGTGCTTGCTGCAAGCGACTTTTTCCTTGCATGCAAGCAAACTTGCTGCAAGCTCTTTTCGGGCCGTCACACCATGCAAGCGCAAGCGCTTGCTGTATGTGCTTGCTGCAAGTGAGTTTCATGTTTCATCGAAAATAGACGCAAAATGGAAAATGAAGAGTTCGGTGAGGAATTTTGTGGTGATGCCATTGCATTTGAAGAAGAAGCAGAATTGTTGGAATAGAGGCAATTGATTCTTGTGGAGGTCATCCGACGGATATTGCAGCATTTGAGACAACAAAATGCGGCTGGTTGAAGAGCAATCTGGGTTCGAATTAATTCGAAAGAGCAACGAATTACCTTTTCTTTTGCCATTCCAACAAGTTATCAACCCGGTTCGATTGTCACACACACAATGCAAGATGTTTTGTTTGGCTTTTTCATTTCACGCCAATACAAACAAGCCGCAAGCGAAAAACTTGTATGTGCAGACCGTGCAATCGGCAAGCGCTTGCAGCAAGTGATTTTCTTGCATGCAAACGCTTGCATGAACTAGTCACACCATGCAAGTTTTCCTGGTGCAAGTGCTTGCATGCAAGCAAATCACTTGGAGCAATCGCTTGCATGCAAGCACTTTTCGGGTCGTTACACCATGCAAGTTGTGTTTGCAGCAAGCATTGCTTGCTGCCAGCACTTTACTTGCATAGTCTGACGGCACCTATAGAATAGATAAATCTGATAGATCTAATATAGTATACAAAATACCTTGTGGAGGAAATAATAGTGAAAGTTGCAATATGGTATATGTAGGTACAACTAAAAATAAACTTAAGACTAGAATTGCAGGACATAAATCAGATCAAAAATATAGATACATCTCAACACAAAAACAGCATTACCATCACACTGTGCAAACTTAAATTATTTTCTAAACTTTCAAGATACGTCAGTTTTGAATTGGGAAAATTATTATAAACGTCGTTTTATGTTAGAAATTTTACAGATAATAAGTACTGCAATAGCGAAGAGAATAAACTTTAAAGCAGATACGGATAATGTAGCACAGAATTATAGACATTTAATTAGTAAAATGTAGAATATTTCACCGAAAATTGTTTGATGTATCATTGAATTTGTCACTAGGTAACATTTTTAATATATCCGGATGTAACTTATTGAATTTACCATTATGTACATACATATTTTTATCAACCAAATTATTTTTCTGGCTGTAAATTAGAGAAACTATTTCTACACAAAAATTGTTCTGGCTGTAACTTAGAACATTTTTCATATGACAAGAAAATTTCTTCAATTGTTTAATTTTTGATGTGTTAACATCTATAGCAGCGTATAGGGACTAAATCTATCAAAGTCAGATTTTATGCTGCTGCTAAAACCAGATTTTCTGCGACTGCGAAAGAGAATAATGACGTGTTAAACAAAAATGAGCGAGCAAGAGAGCAATGAAAGAGTGGTGTGGCAGGGGTGAGGCAAACGAAATTGTGTCTATAGCGTATGTATTAACTTAATAATGTATGTATGTACATGTGTCTGTTGCTTTGTTGAACGGAGATATAAAGCATAGCCACGCAAAATTTCTTTTGCAAGGCTTGCGCAGTCGACGTTATGGTGACACACTAATACGTCAGCTACTTCGTACAAAGTATGTGTGATGTTGTGTGTTTTGGCTGTTTATATGGCAAACATGTGGTTATGTGACACACGTATATCTACGTCATCTACTTCAGACAAAGTATGTGTGATGTTGTATGTTTGGTTGTTTCGTTGTTGTTGCTATGGCCAAACAAAGCGAGTCATTTGATGTTCAGCATTGCCCGGTGTATACAAAAAAAACTATTATTTTTAATTTTCCAATGTAACATTTACTAATGTGTTCATAGAAATCGAACAGGTACCGTGTAGCAAAAAGGTGTTAACACATCATCCGTGAGTTCGAACACTCATTGATTTTTTTTTTAATTTAAATTTTTTGTTATTGAATTTATTGTTAGTGACATGAAAAAAAAATTTTGTTTATCAATTGTTTTTCATTTCTAATTAATAATATATGTGACCTGGTCTACGGAAAGGGAGCTTAGGTGTCAAAAAATCAATTTTCACTTTTTGGTTGATTCGGATGGAAGATGAGATGCTTTTTCACGTGGTGAAAAGTAGAAAATCCTAACTTGCTTAGAAGTGTACTAAAAATGTAGAGAAAGAAGAGTAAAAATACGACAAAATATAATTTATTGGTAATGAACAAAATACATTGAATTATAAGCTATAAAGACATGATTATACAGTAGAAAAACGTATTATGGACCAAAAATAATAATGCTGAGTAGTTTATGTATTTTTCTTTGTTGTCGTTTTCCTTGAGATCTTTTTACGCGTTGATCCTGAGGAAGATGGACCTGGTTCCACATCTGGTTTGAGAACATCTTCACTAGTTTTTGCCTTCCGTTTCTTCGATGGCAAATCTCTCGGCAATGGAGCCACAATATCTACTTTAGATATATCCGAAACTAAGCTGCGAAGATTGTGATAGATGTACCACTGACGTTCCAAAGATAAACCGGCTGGTTTTATAACTTTCGGCATTTCAGGATCGATAGGTTTTAACAGAAGCTTAAAGGACTGCACTTCTTTACAGTCTGCGAATTTCTTTGTTTTTACACAATCTGTAGAGATTATGAAATGATGGAATTGCGTTATTCCAACAAGTGACTTGTACAGTGGTTTAAAATAGCTATCCCATTCATACCAGACGACTTTTTCAGCCGATACATCTTTATTATAACCCCCAGGTGATGATGCCTCGACACACTGCAGTAAATCTGCATACGTGTCGATGTTACTGACGGCATACTTACTTTTGAAAATACCGAAGTAACGATCAGGCGCGAACTTAGTGTGCCCGGTAAGTAGAAAATTGAATAAAATAGTTTTGTTAAGACCCCGAGCCAAACACCAGGCCCAACACAATTGTCACAGAAAAGAACGAGTGTTTCAATGTCTTTATAGTAGGTTTGCAGGTGATAATGCAGGATGCTCACAACACAGTTAGGTCCTTTACCAACATCATCTTTTTCGTCTATATAATTGTACTGTAAAAAAAAATATAAGTAAGATCCTGTAAAGGCGAGCAATTTGAGTTCCTATGATTCAGTTTGAAATTCTAACCTGAACTTTTTGTTTTTCGTCTGTAATTCCGAAGACTCCGAACTTCTTGGTTGCTTTGAAGTATGCTGCACCAGGTTGTTGTGGACTGACAGGGTAGTGAACGGTTTGGGCAAAATCAAATCACAGAACGACTGTTGTAGGGTCAGTATTTCTACACCAACTTTGATAATATTCTCGTTGATTTCGGGCTCGGTGGAGGTGATCAAGAAATTGATTAAGCTTCTGTTCGCGTTCAAAGTCAGTAACACCTTTGCCTTGCGCAATCGATATTGTGTTTCCTATTAAAAGAAGAAATACTGAATTTAATCTCAACGTTTGATACAACTATAAAATGAGAAAATAATGAGCTACTTACCACGGCAGACATCACAGAGATCATCCGCTGGTTTCATAACTGTAACATGGGGTATGTATTTGGACCATATCCGTCGAAAACTGTAATTACTCATCTTCAATTCGTCATCACTGAGTGAAGAAATGTATTTTCGATAAATTGAGGACTTCGTCTCCGAAAATCCTTAAATTTTGGGAGTCGTCCGGGCAGTGGAAGAGCCATTAAATCGGCTATAGACTCGATAAATTTAACAGCTTTTTCGATGTCAGCCGGTTTAAATGACTTTGAATGTGTACTCGGTTTATTTGCCAGTCCGTGTTGGCGCACTGTTACACCCTGTGCGTGAAAATGACGTACTAAATTTGCGTAACGCTTCGTCGTACAGGCATGTACAAAGAGGAAAAACGAACGACAAACAGGTACTCTGTAGAAGGTAAATTGAATTCTATGCCTCATAACTTCGGTATCCTGTCTCTGTCCATATTTCTTCCGCCCAACAAGCTTTGCGTATACACTTTCTGGCTTTTCGTTACTCATAATTCCAGCTTCGATCTGACTTAATCAACAGAAACACCAGTTCTTCAGTGTTACTTTTTTAAATGTTCCACATTAGCAACTTACACGATGAACTATAATAATATTCCGACCAACAACAACACTTACTGGACCAACAACAACACATAATGGACGTCCGGCGCGGAGAACAATTAACGAGATAATGAGAAACTGACGAAACGAGTTGCTTACTTTTAACAGCTTTTTCACAGAAAACTAGTTTTCGCACGTAAGCTCCCTTTTCGTAGACCAGGTCACATATCTTGGATAATATATAATATATCCAAAGGGTAGCGAAATATCAAAAAAATATAATGAATTAATAAACACGACCAAACGCTGTAACAATTTAATTTTTGGATTCATTTGAATGGCTTTTTTATAGATTCCGGGGTTTTGAAAATTCAAGAACCATTCATCGCCGCTAATTGCACCCCATTAGGTGTCCAGTATGGAATGTCATTACATCTGAGAATATCATTGGGCCTGACTTCTTCGAAAATGACGATGGAAGTGTTGTAACCGTAAATTGAAAGCGATATCGGTTTATGATAGAACATTTATTAAGTTCTGCTTTTGAAAACCGACCTGAGATGTGGTTTCAGCAGGATGGAAACCGACACTCCCCGAGACATATTGGCACTTTTAAGTCAATTTTTTGAAATGAGAATACTTCCAGAAATTGGGAAATTAATTGGCCAGCTCGTTCGCCAGATTTGTCAGCACCCGACTATTGGGGGTTATTTGAAGAATCGAGTATATATGAACAATCCCAAGACAATCCTTGAACTCAAGGCAGTAATTTGAACGATACAGTCACAAAAGATGTTATGGAAAATGCTATACAACGGGGGTCATTTAAGTGACATTAATTTCCATACTTAGTGTAAAAATATATAATATATAAACGAAAAATTTATTAAATTTTTATTTAATTATTGTATTAGGCTTTATACTTTTTTTAAAGCCAGACTAAAAAACTAACTCGTGAAAAATGTTTCTCTTAACGGTGTTTGAAGTTGGCAACACAAGTGTAATTTGAAATTAATTTGTTTTGAGATCAGTTTAAATATTTTGAGCACAAGTATTTGAAAAAAATTATAAAGTATATAACAGACTAATATGAAGAAAAATCGAAAAAAAACCCTATAAAAGTATTTCAGTTAGTGACACATTTGAATAGGTTTCAGTAGCCTACCCAGCAAAAATATTGTATACCAATCACCAGGATTTCCAACAGAACAGCTGTAAGTGAGAGGCAGTACTCCTAATTTGGACACTTTTAAGTAGAATAAATGCTGCTCCTTAGCTCCGAATATAAAACGGCAGCTGGTGAAGGTTCTGGGTTCAAATCCCACCCACCAAAGCAAAATTTTTTTGATTTTTAGTTTTGCACTGTTTCGCATCAATTTATAGACATTTTGTACAAAAAAAAATTTCAAAATGTGCCTAGTATAACGAACTAACATGTAGTTGCTAAAATTTACAGAGTTAAATTGTATTCGCCTGAAAGTATACCATACAAATTAATTGGTGTGTGTAGCAAGGGTTTACTAATTCTTACTTTTCTGTAGCAATTTTTCTCCGAAACGGATTCGAACTCAAGCGCCTTGATACCAGCCGCGCGTCCTAACACCGAGCTATCGAAGACATTGCGCTTGGACGACCAATAATACCATTAGTGCCAAAAAATACTTGGCAGGTTATTAAACTTTAGTCTATTCTCATATGGCGGTAAAGCTATCAAACTATTCCATCGTAGATTACGAAGTGCGAAGATAAGAAATTGCTCTGAACTGACTCTAGCATACATGACAATAAATTCGAAGACTGGTCTCACCAAGCTCGTAAACAGACGCATTGCTAAGTATGGGTCATCAAATTTGTAGCATACATACACAGTCAACGCAACCAACGGCTATAGAGTACAAACTAAAGCCAACATAGCCAACAGAAATACATATTAAAGAAATACCAAAAGAGGTATTAGCTTACATTTCATTGGCACTTCCCAAAGTGTCCAAATAACTAAAAGTCGAACAGCCAACCACACTCCACATAACAAGCGCCGTTTAATACTCTAAACGATACACATTGCTCTGTACGCAAGGCAAAGAACAGTTCTCACGCCAGTGAAACTGATTCGTCAGCATGGCACACGCAGACATGACGGCGACCGTCCATGGCTTTGAGTATGTTCTACTGCATACACACAGCGACACATACAATGTTGCATAGCCACAGAACGGTGATCGTCTCTGCTGACAGCGACCGTTCATAGCTCCAAGAACGTCGCATACATACAACAATGTATACGGCATGATAAGCCATGAGCAGCGAGCGTTCCCTCTGCTGAGGGATACGCATATGATATTCGTTGGTCTGCCGCGACAACTCCATATAAATTATATAGGAATAAGAATATTAATGTAAGATACTATTGTATTTAGAATTAATATAAAAAGAACCAAATTAATAAATAAAGACACAGAAAGGTTTTGACGCTCAAGATTGCTCAACCAAAAAGAATTCCATTGTGTAATTATTACAAATTCTTTGGAAATTTTTTTGAAAAACCCAATAAGGATTTTGCCCTTCCTACACAACAGTTGATGTGAAGGTCAAAACGAAGCGAAGCCAAATAATACACCGCGATCATTAAAATACACAACATTCTCCAATTCATAATTGTCGATAAAGTACTGAATTTGGAGTAAAGACACTTGCGAAAAACTCTTCTATGTTAATCTCAAATTTAATTCTATTGTATTGGCGCTACACCAATCTACAAGCTTATCTACATCTGCTTGCAGATTTCCAAAATCTTCAAAAGAATTACAGGAGGAGAGTAGCTTAACGTCATCCGCATACATCAGTATATGAGATGAACGGATTATGGTCGGAATTTAAGTAAAATATAAATAGAACCGGACCAACATGACTACCCTGTGGGACTCCTGAGGATACATTTATCTCACGAAAAAGTGACAATTTAAACACACACAATCATTCTTCTCGTACCAGTATTAATTTGAATTTGATCCTTTTTACGTACATTTTGTACTGTAGGGCGAGAGAAATAAAAGTGGGTCGATCTTACATTTCACCTCTCTAGGAGGCACCGACGGAGCAGTAGAAGCTGATTGCATATAAAAAATTATAAAAATATAAAAACTATATGGGGACCACCTTGAAGATAGACGGTAAACTCGATCGTTTATTTCACTCCTCTAAAAAGACCCTTGTTGCAGTTGAAACGGTGGGAGCAAATTTTATACAAATTGCACTTTTGTATGGTAGCCTTCTTAAATGCTGAAGATAGGGGGTAAGTCTGTTCGGAAAGAATGTTGGGAGAATAAAACTAGTGGGGCTTGGTTATAACCTTAACCGCTCTAGGTGCCACTCCGGGGCGCTTGTGGCTCTTTTTGTGAATGTTTAACCCCCATCTTGGACCAAGGATCTACATACAACACTATCTCACCCCAATTGGTCCCAATGGTTAAAACAAATAAATTACAACTTTCTACCCATTGTGTCCCGCTTTTTGGATACAACCAGTTATACCTAACCTGACCAACCATCCCGCTTTTGGCAGGATTATCCCGTCGGTGGTGCAGTGGGTAGTGTGCGCGCCTCTTGTACATGAGATCCTGAGTTCGATTCCTGCTCCGACCACCTTAAAAATTTCTTTCGGCGGCGGTCACCTCGCATAGTGACGGCGACACTATCGAGTATTTAGCCATGAAAAACTTCTCAAAAATACCGTTCGGAATCGGTGTAAAAACTGAAGGTCCCAATCAGTGAGTGAAAAATTAGAAAGCGCACAGCTCACTGGTTGTGAGAAGCTCTCCCCAATCCCTTCATGGGATGCAATGGGAAACGGGTTTTTATCCCGCTTTTCGATGTCTCATCCCGCCTTGGATTTCAATCCCGCTTTTTACAGAAAGTCCCGGTTGTTGACGTTTTTGTCTTTAAAATTAGTAGAGTATAATTTAATTTTTATAATTAATTAGCTTGGACATTATATTTTTTTAAAATACAATTTTCAACAGCCACAAACATGATTTGAATATATACTGTTACGATCGTTTCGAAGTTTGTGAACTTCATGCCACCTGTTCAAATCTGTCACTAACTGAAATAATCTGATAGGACGTTCTGTCGATTTGTCTTCTTATTAATGTGCCATATCTAATTTTTCTACCGTCGGATGGGTCACAATAGTGGCGTCATCACATGCATGTTGTGGGCATAATATTGTTCCGAATTTCCTTATTCGTCCTTTTTGCGTTGTTTTATTCCCAATAATAAAACAAGGTTCGTTTTCAATTACGATAATTACAACGGTATAACTTCCTTTTATTTTACTTATATAGTACAACACTTTACTTTATTTACACCACTTTTAATAAGTCTTATATTTTACTATCAAATCGCGTTGCTTACTGAACTCTCCGTTCCAAACACCTCCGCTATTTATACCAACTCAAATGTAGTTATATCTAGCGAATTCAAGAACCTTCTAGTCGTTGTTGTTACTTATCTTTGTAGAATCATCTCGAATGGTGGAGAATTATCTTAACTGAGGCGTATTCATGCTACTGGTTTAGCGAGC
Source organism: Phaonia tiefii (assembly GCA_963931995.1). Classification (NCBI taxonomy): domain Eukaryota; kingdom Metazoa; phylum Arthropoda; class Insecta; order Diptera; family Muscidae; genus Phaonia; species Phaonia tiefii. The sequence continues at coordinate 157,298,878 of OZ008369.1, read as the reverse complement.
TGTTACGTTGTTACAATGCATACTTTCAGACGCAGCACTACCGCCCTGTTATTTACATAATGTTAGTAGGGTCATTAAGAGCAAGAAAAAGCTTTCACTTATTCGTAACAATATTTAAATAAATATCAAAACAAATTATTTTCAAATTGCACTGGTTTCGCCGACCTCAAATTTCGGTAAAGAAGGAAATTATTCTTATTGTTAATTTTATAGTTAATTTAAAAAAATAATGGTTTCCAATTACATCCCATGAAGGGATTTGGAGAGCTTCTCACAGCCAGTAAGCGGTGGGCTTTCTAGTTTTACGCTCACTAATTGGAACCTATAGGTTTACACCGGTTCCATTACATCCCATGAAGGGAATGGGAGAGCTCCACACAGCCGGTAAACGGTGAGCTTTCCGGTTTTACACTCACTGATTGGGACCTATATTTTCCACCGCTTTCGAACGGTATTTGGAGAAGCAGTTTCATGGCTAAGTACTCGATAGTGTCGCCATCCCTAAACGAGGTGACCGTTGTCGAAAAAAAGGAAGATCGTCAGAGCAGTGATTGAACCCATGTTGTCATGTACAAGAGAAGCGCACACTAACCATTACACAACTGGTGGCCATAATTAATTTTAAGTCGGGCTTTAAAAGATAAAAAATACAAAAATAATGCATATTACAGGCGATTTATGTAAATAATATATATTTTACTCTTAAATATAATTTATCTATTACTAAATTATATATTTTGGTTTATTTAAAGGTTAACTCATTTGTTAAAAATTAAAAATCCAACTTTTGTGGTCAAAATCCCGTTTTTCATTCTAAAACATTTAGTATAAAAATACTACTATACGAGGGCGGTCCCAAAACTAGCCGACCTAACAAAGAAGACACACAAAATTTGGGAAAAATTTTCATTATTTTGCAACATAATCTGCTTCTAACTCCAACTATATTCAATATAAGTAGATTCGATACTCTGTTTATAGTAAGAACTGACAAACTCCTTATAATAAGCATCAACCGCAGACTCCACCTATTCATTTATTTTACCAACGAACCATTTTCCAAGTTTCTTTTTCGCCAAATGCGGTCCTTTTCCACAATTTAATCACTAAACGCTGCAATAAATAAACATAATATTCGCCGTTGCTGGTTTTTCCTTTCTGAAGATAATCAATAAAAATTATCCCTTACGCATCCCAAAAAACATTTTCTTCGCCTTCTTTGGACACGATTCTCTCATTCCAGTCCACTGCTTTGACTGTTCCTTTGTCTCCAGTGTGAAGTGCTGAACCCATGGCTCATCCATGGTAATAAATCGACGCAAAAATTCGGCTTTATTGCGGAGACACATCGCCCAACACTCTACTGAAGCATCTTCAGAACGCTGTTTTTGCTCTATTTAAAGCAAGCGCGGCACCCATCTTGCGCACAGCTTTGTCATCTTCAAATCTTCGATCAATATAAAATGTATATCACTTTTGAAATGCCTATCATTTCAGCTAGCTAACGCACCTTCAGCCGACAATCATCCTATATCATTTTGTGGATTTTCTTAACCGTGTCTGGCGTGGACACCTCAATTGTTCGACCACTACTGTGTTCAGCTTGGCATCTCGTACGACCTCGTTTAAGCTCTCGTTAAGCTCTATTTTACAGTCATAAACGACGGAGCAGACTCTCCCATAGTAGAATCTAGCTCGGATTTAATATTGCATGGACCTTCCAAGTGGAAATATGGAAAGCGTTGCATATAAAATACTAACCAACGTGGCGCTTTGAAACTTAAACCATATGTTTTTTAAGGCTTCCACTTTTCACCAAACTATTGTGTTTCAAATTACGGGCACCATCTATACGTCAGGTCGGCTAGTTTTGGGAACGGCCTCGTAATTTATATCAAGTTGGGCGAGTATGTCCAGAAAACAGCAAATATTTACAACGACATTTCGAAGTTTCCTCATCTCTCTCGCAGCAGTATAAGATATAATTCATACATAACTTATAATTCATCGACAGACCATTCAAGACTCATTTCGTAAGTGATATCTGTTCTCGTATATTCCAAAAATACTGGTATGGGTGAGGTCGCAGAGCAGCGTTAACTGTTCTTGAATATTCGAAATAATGGCGGTGGTGAGATTACAATGAGGTAGTTTTTCAATTTGAAGTGACTGCATACTTTTAGACACAACAATTAAGTAACACTATCAAGATAATCAATTTGCAATAGTAACCAGTCAGTTTTTCAAAATTTTTAAGATATTTTGACATACATTTTCGTTAACCTAAACAGGTCCTAACAATATTATTAAGCATTCACTTCTACTAATTGAAGACCTTCCATAGGAAGCCCATTAGAAATGAATCAAGGATTACCCATTTTTTTCGCAATTTTAAAAAAGCACACGTACAACTCCAAAGAATTCTATAGAGCACGTCAGGTCCCTATTTGTCACCATACGAAATAAAACGAAGTCAACCTCTCTGGAATTGGATGAGGTTTGTAACCATTCCATTGCATTGTAACCATTCCAATCTAAATACAAATTTGTTTGCATTCCAATATACTCATTACACATGACATACGTACAAACTTGAAATTCTATTCTCCTTGCCTAAAACCCTGTTCTGCATATTCTTTCAGTTTCATAATTCAATCCTACTGTATTGAGAATCCCTCATTATAACTAAGTTAGATGTTAAGAGTTTTAAAATAAATCAGTCTTCTTTTGACCACCAAGCTCATTTGTTGTGATAATTAAATTATTTAAAAGCACAGCCCAAGTAACTTCGTTTCTTCTTTTTTTGAAGTAAAATTGCGTTTAAGAAAAGGCTCTTAAACCAACATTTTTTGGCGCCCAACGTGGGGCAGTGCATTTAATAATTATTATTTTAACTAAAAATATTTAGTGACTCTAAATAAAAGGCAAATAACATTCTGAAGAATTGATCTTGGTGGTCATCGGTCATTGCATCACCAGTCTCATTATTGCTGGAGACTCACATTGTTGAACATACATAAGAGTTCATCCAATTGTTTTGCCCTAATAGTCAGAAGGGCGAGAAAAGGTCATTGAGACCACGCGCCCTTACAATTGTACGTAGGTAGGACCAATGTTATTGGAACCACGCCACCATACTGTACAATTATCCATCAGTCGTCGCTGCATATCGCCGCTTCCATCAAGCGTCGCTGCTCTCATCTTTCGCTGCTGCATATCGCTGCTTTCATCTTTAGTTGCTGCATAATCGCTGTACATCTCTGCTGCTTTCGTTGCCTACACATACGCCTACACACATTTGCATCACGACGCTGCTCTCATCAACCGTTGCTGCTAATTTCGTTGCTGTTTCGCTGCCTTTACCAATTAGGCACTGCCATTTGTCGTCGACTTTCACATTACAATGTCTTTGGAGGACTTGAAGCAACAGCGGGCGAATATTAAAAAAAATATTTCCCGTATAAAAAATATTGTGGAATCCAGTCTGCAAACAAGCGCTAAGACACTTTCACCTCCCGAGCTCAAATGCCGATTAGGCATACTTGAGTCTTATTTCAAGCAAGTCCTATCCATACAAACCAACATTGAAAAATCTGATCCGAAGAATGAAGGCCGATCAGATGTGGAGGATCTTTACATAACAACAAGGGTACTCATCCAATCACAGCTGCCTGAAGACCATAACGCTTCGGTCTCAGACAGCACTTGCATTGTGCAGGCAAGTTCCAAACTACCACAACTCAAACTCCCTACCTTTAGTGTCATTCAAACAAATTATAGACCGGGAGTACAGCCTTTCTAATATCGAAAAGTTTAATCATTTGCGTAACTGTCTTCAAGGCCCAGCTTTGGAAACTATTGACGCGTTTCAAGTTTCTAATGAAAATTATGCACGAGCTTTAGAGAGGCTTCAGGCTCGGTATAATAACCCAATCTAATATTCTTAGAAGGCATATCTGCTTTATTCGAGCTCTCGTCTGTTTCTAAGGGCAATGGTGCTCAGATAAGAAGTCTTATTGACAGAGCGTCGGCAATTTACGGTTCTCTACAGTCGTTGGGAACTGATAGTCAAATTTCGGAGGCTATGCTAATTTTTCTAGTTTTACAGAAGGCAGATGAGGAGACGAACAGAAAATGGAAGGAGTCGTTGGATTTTAAAACCATCCCTACTTGGGATGCCTGCACTAGCGTTTTAGAGCGACATTGCCAATTCCTTGATTCAATAGACAGCGCACACGCCGTTGGACCCTTGCATCATACTGCAACCAAATCGCCCAAAAAATCAACAAAGAGGGTATGCATTTGCCTGTTCAAATCAATCTTGCGCGCTATGTTCAAGTAATAGCCACAAGATTCACAATTGTGAACGATTCAAAAACCTTATTGTACCACAACGGTTTGAGCAAGTGAAGAAAATGGGGCTGTGCATAAACTGCCTCTCAGGGGGCCATCAACTATCAAAATGCTCATCAGCACATAAATGTAAGGTTTGCTCTCGTCAACATCATACCTTGCTGCATCGCAGTCCGTCGCCAGATTCGTCCAACTCAGCTTCGCCGTCCGCCGTTCACACTCATTTAAACAACTCATCGAATGATCACATCATACTTGCAAGTGCCATGGTTCTAATTCGTGACGCACATGGTAGTTATAGACTCAGCCGAGCTTTGTTGGATTCCTGCTCGCAGGTGAATCTTAATACGGATGAACTGTCTCAAAAACTGAGGCTGCCTCGTAACAAGCACAACATTGAAATCCAAGGTATTGGCAAGTCATCGACAAATATTAAATATATGACTTCTACCAACATCAAGTCGCAGGCAACAGGGCTCGAATTGCCACTGACCTTTTGCATTACTTCACATATTGCATATCAGCCAGAACCTGAAATAGACACGTCATCTTGGAAGATCCCATCCAATATTGTGCTCGCTGACAACGAGTTCCATAAGTCGAAGCAAATCGACTTGCTTCTAGGAACAGAAAGCTTTTTCAGTTTACTCTCCGTAGGCCAAATTAAACTTGGTAATAATCTCCCTATTTTACAGAAGACGCTTTTAGGCTGGGTGGTTTCAGGCCGCTATCAAACGAGCACAAATACGTACAGCACAAATTGTTTGCTGGCATGTGATGACGCGATAGGCAAGGGATTAGAACGATTATGGCAGATCGAAGAAGTTGCCATAACAGCAAACGTATGCACCCCTGAGCAACGCAACTGTGAAAAATTCTACAATGATACGGTCACTCGAAGCCCTTCTGGTCGAATCGTAGTCAAATTGCCATTCAAGGACGATCCGGTCTGTTTGGGTGATTCATACACAACAGCTTTGCGCCGATTTAATTCACAAGAACGTCGTTTAATCCGCTCGCCTAGCCTTCGCTCACAGTACGTTGCATTTATGGATGAATATGCCAGTTTGGGTCACATGAGTTTGGTTCGAAATCCAAACCTGACCGAACCTCACTACTACATTCCGCATCACTGTGTTTTAAGACCTAGCAGCACATCAACGAAATTAAGAGTAGTTTTTGATGCCTCTTGCCAAACCACTACGCAGAAATCTGTAAATGATATCCAAATGGTTGGACCAACTATTCAAACCGATCTTGTAACACTTCTGCTTCGTTTCCGTTTAAATCGTTTTGCTCTCACCGCAGCCATCGGCAAAATGTATAGGGAAGTACTCGTGAGTGAGGAACATCGAAGGTTCCAATACATCTTGTGGAGAAGCTCACCTCAACAGGAAATTCAAACATTTCAACTAAACACCGTTACCTACGGAATGGCATCCGCACCATATCTTGCTGTACGAAGTCTTCAGTATCTCGCCGATCAACATGCATCACAATACACAATTGGTTCCGATACCATCAAATCATCATTCTACGTTGACGACTTGCTGTGTGGTGCTGACACACTAGCAGAACTTTCACGCATTAAACTTGAGGTGACAGAACTACTCAAACTAGGTGAGTTTGAGCTGGCGAAATGGCATTCCAACCATCAGAACTTCAGAGGCGAACACAATGTTAAACATCTCAATCTCGATATCTCTGTTACTAGTGCTCTTGGTCTCAAGTTGGATCAGATACAAGACAACTTTTTATTCTCTTTCCAAGCAAAACAACCTCTCAGCGGTCGTATAACAAAAAGAACAATTTTGTCGACAGCATCATCGCTTTACGACCCACTTGGCCTCCTAGCTCCAGTGGTCGTCGCGGCAAAAATTCTGGTACAAGAGCTGTGGCTTCTCAAGCTCGATTGGGACGAGTCGGTTCCTCAAAACGTCCAGTCGGCATGGATAACTTTCGTCAACGGTTTGTCCGATCTTGCCTCGGTGAAAATTCCAAGATATTGCTTATCAACTAATGTTACAACGTTTCAGCTACATGGATTCTGCGACGCATCTATTCGTGCCTACGGCTGCGGGTTCTAGACACGTATCGTAGATAACTCTGGCATAGTTCGCGTTCGTCTTTTCACAGCAAAGTCAAGAGTAGCACCTACTAAACGACAGTCACTGCCTAAGCTCGAGCTCTGCGGTGCTTTACTTCTCGCTCGGCTTTTTACACAAATTAAACCCATCTTTGCAAATTATAATTTTGATGTTTATCTTTGGACAGATTCGCAGATTGTACTTCACTGGCTTCAACTGCATTCGGCTACGCTTTCACCCTTTGTCGGAAACAGAGTTTCGGAAATTCAAGATTCAACTGCGAACGATCATTGGAAACATGTCCCAACCAAGAGCAATCCAGCGGATATCGTGTCCAGAGGAAGCACACCATTCGAGCTCGCCAGTTCGATTTGGCTCACTGGTCCTGAATTCCTCTACGACGATACCAGCAAATGGCCTAAACAAACAACCAACAACGTAGATATGGAAATTGTGAATTCGGAAATGCGAAAATCAGTATTTAAAGTAACTGTAACCAATAACTACATTCTTGAAACCCTCGACAGGTACAGCTCACACACTCAACAAATCCGTCTGGATGCTTGGATGTTGCGCTTTGGAAATAGACTCAAGAAAACCATTGCCTCAGGCCCCCTCACGGCTGACGAATTGCATCGCGCCTTACTGTGCATTATATGGAATATACAACAGCAATACTTCGCCGACGACATTCGTCTCCTGAGGAAAGAGTCGACGACAAATGGCACACTACGTAATTTAAACCCATTTCTGGAGTCAACTAATGGGTTTGAACTGCTGAAGGTTGGCGGAAGACTTGAATTAGCTGATCTTCCCGAAACCCAAAAACCCCCTCTTTTGTTACCCAGCAAATGCGAATTTGTCACACGTTATGTTCGGCACTTGCATATAAAAAATTGTCACGCAGGACCGAAAGCCCTGGTAGCACTAATTCGCCACCAATTCTGGATAACTAATGCACGCGATATTGCCAGGCGCATTGTCAGATCATGTATCCACTGCGTTCGGTACAAACCGAAATTACTTCAACACATAATGGGCAACTTACCTGTGGAACGCTTGACTCCTTCGCGCCCATTCGCCCGCTGTGGAGTTGATTTTTGCGGACCTATAAATGTTTATCTTCGAATCAGGGGCAAGGCACCTTATAAAGTCTACATCGCTATCTACGTATGCTTCGCAACTAAAGCAGTACCCATCGAGGTTGTCTCAGACCTATCCACGGATGCATTTTTAGCACCGCTCAAAAGAACGATTGGACGCAGAGGCCTTCCCTCAGACATATTCTGCGACAATGCAACCAACTTCGTAGGTGCTTGCAGAAAACATGCTGAATTGAAGGCGTTTCTCTTCAAGAAAGAAAATCAAGATGCCATTGTAAAATATTGTACTAACGAGTTTATTAATTTCCATTTCATCCCCCCTAGAGCACCTCATTTTGGTGGCATATGGGAAGCTGCCGTCAAATCAACCAAGGGACATTTGACACGTACTACAATGAATGCCAGGTTAACATATGAGGAGCTCACAAAGGTTTTGATCGATATAGAAGCTGTACTTAATTCTCGACCCATAACACCACTTTCATCAGATCCTAGCGATTTCGAAGCCTTAACTCCTGGACACTTTCTTACCGGCAGTGCGCTTAAGTCTCTTCCCGAGCGACCAACAGCAGACAACATCAACCACCTCCAAAATTGGGATCAAATCACCGCCATCAAGCAAATATTCTGGAAGCGGTGGTCGCGCAAATACATCAGCGAACTTCAAACACGAATAAAGTGGTCCTCTGAACACCCAAACATCACAAAGGACGCAATGGTCATCATCCATGAGGACAACGTGCCACCACAACGATGGCAAGTAGGACGTATCGTAAATGCTATACCAGGAAAAGATGCACGCGTTCGAGTGGTCGATATCCGAACTTCAAGAGGAATAACTCAACGCCCTATTCGTAAAGTTGCTCTGTCACCAGTCTTTTGAAAGTCCTTTCAACGGGGCCGGGATGTTGGGTCACATAACGAGTCACCCTAATAATCAACACAGATTGGAACTTCTGATCACTCATTCCATTACATACTTGCATTACCATAATTACTTTCTTACTCATCGAAACCTCTTTGCATTGTAACCATTCCAATCTAAATACAAATTTGTTTGCATTCCAATATACTCATTACACATGACATACGTACAAACTTGAAATTCTATTCTCCTTGCCTAAAACCCTGTTCTGCATATTCTTTCAGTTTCATAATTCAATCCTACTGTATTGAGAATCCCTCATTATAACTAAGTTAGATGTTAAGAGTTTTAAAATAAATCAGTCTTCTTTTGACCACCAAGCTCATTTGCTGTGATAATTAAATTATTTAAAAGCACAGCCCAAGTAACTTCGTTTCTTCTTCTTTTGAAGTAAAATTGCGTTTAAGAAAAGGCTCTTAAACCAACTACGATAGTAACCGACTTGAACTCAACGAAACTAACTAATCATTTATTGGATAAAGCACAAATACCCCGCTAAAAAATCCACATTAAATCATGGGTACTGTATCACTCAACCCAAAAAAAAATACTAACGAATCACAATAGTCTTTGAATACTTCACTATCTCATTCAAAAACCTTTGGATAAATTTGTATCCATTCACGTTATCCGTTTTATCTACCCTTGGTGGTTAGTGTCTGTGCTACAATAATTTGTATTCTTGCAACCCAAGTCATAATCCAACTATTTTATAACAATTATTTATATTGCCTAATTTTAGGAACTGTCATTTTAACCCTATGTTGGGTCGGGAATGGTTTACAAAACCCAATACACGGCAGTGATGATATTTAATAATTTTCGAGGGGATTTATTGTATTTTTCCGCAAGTACTTTTTACGACGTAAATCCATATTTACACCGAAAGATTAAGGTGCTGTTTGCAGAACATATAAAAAAATTTAATTAATCTGCGTAAGGTTTGTTAATCTTTCGGTGTAAATGTAGTGAAAGCTTTAGTTAGCCACAGGCACACATATATTTCAGTCTTATTACCCAACATGTAACAATAAATAAATCTTGGCAATTTCGATCAGCTGAGTTTGAAAATATTGGCCTTGTTCATTGAGTAATTTATTCTCTTAATATTTTTAACGTCATAGGTTGTGCTGCAAATGAACATTAGATGCTGGAAATCATTGGTTCAATAATACCAGATAGAGGCAATAGTACACAACGTCCAACAAGGCAACACGAACTGCATTTGTGTTTTTGTGGCAAACTAGTTGTTTTAAATACAATACGAGTCCAAATGTATACCACAGTTACAAGTCAACAGAAAAGTGCAAAATGCATTTAAATTTCACAGTTCTATACGAAAACAAAATGAAAACGTTAAGTCTACAGTTCTTATACCTCTAACTACTGCAACTCAATTTTCATCGAATTTCTCTCATTTGCACAAACCTACGACGAAGAGTGTGAAATGAAACGTCAGAAGATAGAATGAAATACTCTATTCTAAATTCCTCTATGCCCTATGTACTTATTTTTCGATGTGTTGTATTTAAACCCCTCAAATCAAAAAGTACTCTTATTGGACCAAAAGCAGTTGGAGGACTGTTCGAAATCGAAAGGAGGTAAAAAAAAGTCCTTATCCACTACAAATATCATCCCTGATACATGGTGAATTAGCTTACGCGTGTTTTTTTGCTATTAACAAACAAAATTAGAGTTTTTTAAGTCGTTTAACAGTCGTTTATATTTAAAATTGAAGCCACACAAAATAAAGACTAAAATTAAAAATCTTGACAATTATTTAAATCAATAGGAAACAATAGAAAGGTTTAATCATAGACTAATACATACCTAGATAACCTGATTCTCTCATCTGACGTTTCATTTCACACTCTCATCGTAGGTTTGTGGAAATGAGAGCAATTAAATTTAAAATTACCTTACACCAGGTGGTGTTACAAAATATGTTCACTTAACTTTTTCCTGTCGTTTTGGTGTAGAACTGAAAAATTTAAATATATTTTGCACCTTTTTATTGACTTTTATCGTTGGTATACATTTGTATTGTATTTAACACAACTAGTTTGCCACAAAAACACGAAATTCGGTTGTTGTTCCTATGTTGATCGCTGTATACTATTGAACCCATATTTCTACCATCCAATGTTTACTTTCCATCGTACCTATGACGTTTAATTTATTGAGCGAATAAAACCTTCTATGGTATGTGTTATTCTATGGGTTTAATGAATTCGAAAACTTGCACAGCGAACGTCAAAACAAACATACACCGACTTTCACAAATGTAGAAGAGATTCGTGTCAATACTGCTGAGCAAAAATTGACAACAAACCGTCGGACATTAGTGCAAGTCGTTTTTTATGAGAACATATTTGTTTGGTTTTGCAAGTGTTTGAGGTTTTTGCGCATACATGAATACTACTATTTTCAAATTTAAATACGATTTTTTAATTTGAATAAGATTTAAATAAGATAATACATTTTTTGTCGAATTTTAAAATTTACATTTGAAAATAAATTCATTTTGCATATATGAAAATCTGTGAGAAATATGAAAGTAAAGGGTTTTTCAACAGAGACGCTACTAAAGTAAATCGATAGGGACATCAAACGACGCCATATTTTTCCCGCTCTATTGACATTTCTCGTCAGTAAGGTTTGCCATTTCATCATGGAAAGATATACGAGCCAACAACGAGTCGAAATTATTAAAATTTACTACCGAAATTTAGAGTCAGTGACCTCAACTTTAAGAGCGCTACGTCCAATTTATGGTCTTCAGCGATGAGGCTCATTTCAATGATAAACGAATATTTTTGGCCCCAATTGGATAATATGGACTTGGAGGACATGTGGTTCCAACAGGACGGCGCCACAAGCCACACAGCGAATGCCACAATCAATTTATTGGAAACCAAGATTGGTGAACGTGTTATCTCACGAAATGGCCCAGTCGATTGGCCGCCTCGGTCGTGCGATTTGACGCCACTAGATTATTTCCTGTGGGGCTACGTCAAGTCTATGGTCTATGCCAACAAGCCAGCGACGGATGATGAACTTCGTACGAATATCGAACGTGAAATTGCAGCAGTATCGGCCGATTTATGCTTGAAAACCGTCGAAAATTGGGTTCAGCGTCTGGACTTCTGCAAGCGTGCCCGTGGTGGCCATGCAAAAGAAATCGAGTTCCATACATAATGGCATCGAACGTACTTTCACAGGAATAAAGAATTTCATTGGTATCTAAAACCGGTTTTGTTTTATTTAAAAAAACTTTTGTAGCGCTCTTATTGAAAAACCCGATATAATATACTTGTGTATATGAAAGTATAATGTACTTGTGTCCAAACACAACGTGTTTGCTGTTCAATATTACGTAATGGAGACACAATGATTAATATGTTACAATATATGTGTTTGTGACCCAAGTATAGCTTTGTTTTGGGATGCAAAGACGGCTGTGTGTGTGGCACTATTTACTCTCTATGGTGAGCAAGAGTATAAAAGAGTTACAACGAGAGATTATTCACAGTCAAAGTTTAAGTGTGTAGCTTTTTGTTGTTTGCGTTTGTTAATCAAAATTGCGTGTTGGAGGCACAATGATTAAAATGTTGTAATATACATGTTTGTGATCCAATTATATCTATGTTTATGATACAAACACAGGTGTGTTTGTTGCACTGTTTCTCCTCTCTCGAGCGCAAGAGAATAAGAGAGAGGCAAATACAGATTACTCACAGTCTTACCTGCAAGTGTGTAACTTTAGTTTTCTATTATTCTTTCAGTCAGTGATTAAATTCAATATTCCTGAATGTGTGTGTAAATTGCAGATAAAGGGAGTGTTTCTTATTTTAGCTGATGATTTGCGTTTTAGTTTATTGCATTCAGTTGTCAATGGTTCATAGGATAGATGATATTAAATGCGCTTAGTCGGCGCTTAGTAGCAATTATTTGTGATCAGTAAAAAATAATAAATAAGGGCTTGGACGGTTAAATGATTTGTTATGTTGCTTTGGTTTTTGTATATGGCTTTCGTATATACATATACATTAGGGTGGACCTTGTGTCGATATTTTGGTAGATGAGGGCTCTATTCCGTGCCTTTTTGAAAAAAAATGACAATGCCGAAAAAAAAAATTAAAAAAAAAAAAACATTAGGGGTTGCGTACGAGCCGAGAAAAAGGTCCACTTTGCCAAAATTAGGGGGAAATTGCCATAGGTCATCAGGGGTCACCCGTAGGGGGGAAGAATGTATGGCCGACCCCCATTAACTATTTACCGCCAACATTTTCCCCCAAGACACCCACCCCCAATCTCCTCCGCTTAGGGGGGTCACCATACAAAAATGGAGGTTACTCAGTATTTTCGAAAAACACCATAGGTCATCAGGGGTCACCCCTAGGGGGGCAAAATATATGACCGACCCCCATTAACTTTTCATCCCCAACATCTTTTCCGAACAAACTTACCCTCTATCTCCACTCCTTGAGGGACTCCCCATACAAAAATACTGAAAATCTATGTATTTACAGTTGCACAATATCGAGATTTTTTTGATTTTTTTTGATTTTTTTACAGAAATTCCACCAATATTCAAGAGTGGTCATTGTTTGGAAAGTCTTGAAAAATTTGAAACGCACACGTGCTGAATCAGGTACATAGGCACCCTTAGCAGATGCCCCCATTCATCAGTACCTGGCAGTAAAATATTGCAAAATACGTAGTAGTTATAAATAGCAGTTCATTCATCGATTGTTGTCATTCAACAAGTGCCGACGACCGCGAAAAGTAAATTGATTTTTCTCCCGTTTTTTAAAAGTTAAGATGACAACACGACTTAGATCGCGCGACGATATTTTTTTGATTGGTTATCCAAGCATGAATATTACGGGGAACAAATTACCGTCGAAGAAGCAAGTGCTAAGAATGAATTTCTTCAACATTCGCAAACGATACATGTCGAAGAAAAATAGTGCGGTTATAGTCGCGGACGCAGTGATGATTTTTTGGCGCCAAGCAGCTATTCCGACGAAAGCCAGAGGAGATGTTACAAGAAAAATAGCTGCGCTGCACGATGAGTGGGATGCTTTAAGAAAGTCATCTCACAGAAAGACTGAGTCCACCAGAGAAAAAGAGAATACGTTTTCTGATAGCTTGGATAATCTTTTCGACATCGCACATGCCAACGCCCTCGAGAAAATGACAAATACCGAAGACATTGAGTTTCTGCTAAAGCAAAGAGAAGATGGCCGGCCAGGAACTATGGGAGGTGTGGACGCTACTGATACTCGAACGAGGAAAAGAAAAGCTGAGCGCGAAGAACAAGAAGACTTGCGACGCAAACGTGCAACGGAATCTAGTAGAGATCGGTTCGCTAAAGGCGGTAAGCTATTTCGCGCTTTGTGTGTTCGTCCAATGTTTATATTCAAATGAAATTCGTTCAATTGCAGTGGTTAAATTTTCAAGCAGTGATTCAAGCGATGATAATGGGAGACAGGACGAAAACTTCCCGGCAGAAGCTGGCCCGTCAAATGTTGGTGACAGAAGAGGTTACAAACAATGTTTTACTGAACGAGTCCTATCAGCTTTGGACAAGTGCAAAGTGACTGACAGAGACGCGGTCGGCATTATGATAGCGGCGGCAGAAGCATTTGGACGCGATCCTCAACAATACACAATAAACCGTGCGTCGCTTCGGAGATGTCGGCGTTCAAATCGAGAGAACATGCTGAGTTATGTGAAAGATAATCCAGAAGTAAGATCGCATAGATTTATTTGCTCTCATTCAGAATTCTTATTCTTCAACGCGTTTCATTCATCTCCAGCTTGTCGCAGCTAAATCCTTCGTAGTCCATTGGGATGGCAAAATGCTTTTGGATTTTGTGGGTACAAAGAAGGTGGACCGTCTACCGGTAATTGTCTCGTACGGAGAAAAAGAACAACTTCTTGGAGTTCCCAAAGTAGAAGATGGGAAAGGAAAAGGCCGGAGAATAGCACATGCCGTTTATCAACTGTTGGCATCTTGGCATATGACACATCGAATACAAGGACTTTCTTTCGACACGACATCAACGAACAGTGGCCCATTCTCCGGAGCCGCAGTTGCTCTTGAGCGGCTGTTGGAGAGAGAAATCTTATATTTACCTTGCAGACACCACGTATACGAACTGGTGCTAAGGGAAGTTTTTGAGACAAAAATGGGAAAGACCAGTGCACCAGGCGTTCCTTGCTTTGACCGTTTCAAACAGGAATGGGACGCTGTAAAGGTTAAACCATTCCATTCTGGCTTGATAGACGATCAAGTCGTCAGAAAAATTCCTGTGGCAATGCAAGTCGGCATAAAGAAGTTTTGCTTAGATCAATTGAAGGAGAAACACCCTCGCGATGACTACAAAGAAATGCTACAATTAATTCTTTTGTTTCTGGGTGAAAAACTTGAGAATTACCATTTCCGACCTCCAGGACCCGTTTCCCATGCTCGATGGATGGCAAAAGCCATTTACAGCCTCAAGATGTTTTTGTTTCGGAGAACTTTTCACTTATCTGTATGTGAATTGAATGGTATTCGACACGTTTGTATTTTTGTGGTGCGACTTTACGTCAAGGCATGGTTTGGTTCTTCTCGAGCAGCTGAGGCGCCGAATCAAGATTGGAAGTTTTTGAAGGACATCGTCGAGTACAAGTCCGTTGACCAGGATTTATCTCGGGTAATGATAAAGAAATTTATCGGTCACCTATGGTATCTCGCCGATGAGCACATAGCCCTTGCCTTTTTCGATGACAAGGTTTCAAATGAGTTGAAGGCCAAAATGGCCCAAGCATTGCTAGAAAATGAGAATGACGAAGGTGAAGAAGATGAAGAAGACGAAAAAGGTGAAGAAGATGAAGAAGACGAAGAAGGTGAAGAAGATGAAGAAGACGAAGAAGGTGAAGAAGATGAAGAAGACGACCCGGTTCCCCCAGCTCCTCGCGTCGTAATCAAAAGCACCAGCGTTAAAAAAATCGAGGTGAAATTCAAAGATGTGAATGAGGAATTCTTGGCTAAAGACTTGAGCAACTTCGTCTCTCATAATACCAAAAATTTATTTGTACGATTTGGAATATCGCAAGATTTCATTCTTGCAAATCCAGCAACCTGGAAATCTCGCGCAGACTATCAAGAAGGTCGTAGAATTGTAAATAACTTGCGCGTTGTGAACGACACTGCCGAAAGAGGAGTAAAAATGATACAAGATTATAATAGAATACTGTGTCAAGGCGAAGAAGAGAAACAGTATTTACTACATGTTATCGATTCTTACCGCAAGAAATACCCATCAGCGAACAAAAATATGTTAATTTGACTATATTATATTAAGAGTGCTTAGTAGTACTACTCAATTACAGCTTCTTTTATTTTTGTATGGGGAGTCCCTCAAGGAGTGGAGATAGAGGGTAAGTTTGTTCGGAAAAGATGTTGGGGATGAAAAGTTAATGGGGATCGGTCATATATTTTGCCCCCCTAGGGGTGACCCCTGATGACCTATGGTGTTTTTCGAAAATACTGAGTAACCTCCATTTTTGTATGGTGACCCCCCTAAGCGGAGGAGATAGGGGGTGGGTGTCTTGGGGGAAAATGTTGGCGGTAAATAGTTAATGGGGGTCGGCCATACATTCTTCCCCCCTACGGGTGACCCCTGATGACCTATGGCAATTTCCCCCCTAATTTTGGCAAAGTGGACCTTTTTCTCGGCTCGTGCGCAACCCCTAATGTTTTTTTTTTTAATTTTTTTTTTCGGCATTGTCAGTTTTTTTCAAAAAGGCACGGAATAGAGCCCTCATCTACCAAAATATCGCAAAAATGTCATTTCAAGGCCCACCTTAATATACATAGGAAAGAAACTGAAAGGAGCAACAACGTGAAGCCTTTTTTGTCTGTCCGAGCCGTTACTGCGAAAATCGGAGCGGCGTACTATATATGAAATTTAATAACACAACACAGTATTCAAACCCAGCTGGGCTTGCATGACCGAGCTTTGTATACACATAAATATATTGTTTGTCTACCAACGCATAGTGATAATCGTGATTTAAAGTGTTGTAGCGTGTTCGAAGTTGAAACCTTCTGAAAACAAAAACCTGAGAGACAAGAAAGAAATGAGAAAAAAAGAACAGCAGATTCTTATTTCATAAAAAAACGAATAATACATTCAATGCAAGTAAATATAAAAAGAAGAATTTTAAATCATTTAGTTCTTTTATTAATTGGTTATAAATGTAGATTTACATTGGAAAAATGACTTAAAGTACGGTCAGATAGGGCAAATATTTGACGAAAAACGTCAAATATTTCTTGGTCCCAGTCTGACCACAAAATTTTTGGCGTAGAATACGTCTTACCTTACGGTATAGGGAGTCATGTCAGATTGTTATTGTTGTAATCTTTATTTCATTGATTATGAGGAAACGGCGAGATAACTTTTTTTAAAAGTTTTTTTTGTAGGTAAATGAAGACGTTATCTTTCGTTTGATATGCATTTCATATTGGTTGATATCTTCCTAATATTTAAATTTCTCAAATAAAAATTGTTTAAACACATACACTCAATCATATGAGTGGTGTTTGGTTGAGTGTTTGAGTTTGTAGCGTGAACACAAACTATGCTGCTGTTTCAGTGTAGACACAAACCTTCGGCTGTTGTTTTGATTGATGAAATATTGAAATTTCGTATATTTACTTATGTATTTAAGTGAAACAAAATGTTAAATGTGAATTTGAATTTAACATGGATATATAACACTACGCAACAAAATGAAAAAAATTCTTTGCACAAATATAAACACTATTTTTTTTTGATGAACTATGGTCCCCCAATTACAAAAATGGTCGAAATTTTAAATTCTATGGAAAAGTTTTTTTTTTAAATTTATTTTAGTAAAATTGTCCATTTTTGAAAATCTTGTTCCACAGATATTGACATAACTCAAGAACGATAGATCGCACTTTGTTAGTAAATACACCAAAAAAAAAGTAATTTCAATACCTACAAGTTTTGTTAACACTATTTTTTAGCCTGCATAAGAGTTTCGGAGTTATCTAAAAAGTTGTTGTGAAAAATTATGTTTTTCAGCCAAAATTTATGGATTTTTTTTTTTTGAAAAAATCAGAAAAAACCTTAAATGGTCAAAAGTGATCAGTTTAGCACTTTAAGACTAAAGTCTGACCTGTTATGAATAAAATGAGACATTTCTTAAGAAAATCGATGGATAACTTTTGATTTTATTTCGAATTAGGTGAAGATATCCCATTTCGTCAAGAATTTGGAAATTTTACAATTTAACCAAAAATGAAAAACAAATGAAGAAATAATTTTTTTAATTATATATTTATTTATGTATTTTTTTGTATGTATTTATTATGTAATAAGTTTTACAAAGTCAAATAAATAATTATTTAATAATATTTTATTCTAGAAATGATTTCGGGTTCTTTTTTGCCTGCTGTGATTGTCAGGGTTTGTTTCTCTTATAAGGAACCAAATATAATCACCCATCATATTCTCGTTCCACAATCCCTGATACCGTTGCTCCATAGACTTAAGTTCTTGATGAAATCGCTCACCATGCTCGTCGCTTACATCACCAAGGTTTGGCGGGAAAAAGTCCAAATGCGAATGCAGGAAATGTATTTTTAGAGACATATTTACGCCGATTTTTGAATAGTTACTAAGTAAATCACGAATGATTTCTTTATAGTTTGGACTGCGTTTGTTTCCCAGAAAATCCGAAACAATTAATCGGAACGAACTCCACGCAGCTTTCTCATCTGATGATAAAAATGTCTCAAATTGAGTGTTGGCGAGTAGTTTTCGGATCTGTGGACCATCAAGAACGCCTTCTGAAATTTTTGCCAGAGAAAGATTTTGGAATATTGTTCTTAGATAAGAGAACGCTTCACCCTCTTTGTCTAGTGCCTTAATAAAGTTTTTCACCAATCCAAGTTTAATATGTAATGGTGGCAAGATTATATTGTCCTTCTTGACGAGAGCCATATGTTGTATATTCTCCACGCCTATTGTGTTGTTGACTCTTGGCGGCCAATCCTTCTGCACGTAATGCTTGTGTCGAGCTCGACTGTCCCAGAGGCAGAGGAAGCAGCAATGCTTTGTAAAACCACCTTGCAGACCTGACATTATGGCAACAACCTTTAAGTCGCAACAAATTTTCCAATTGTGATTTTCGTAGTTTATATTTATGAACAATTTGGTCATCGTTTCGTAAGATTCCTTCATATTCACGGCGTGTGCAATGGGTATCGATGGCTTCTGATTGCCATTGTGCAGTAACACGGCTTTAAGGCTTTCTTTGCTGCTGTCGACAAATATCCTCCAATCACGTGCATCGTATGTTTGGCCAAGCTTATCGAAAAGTCCATGAATGTCGTAACAAAAGCACATATTGTCTTTAGTTGTAAAAAAGTTGGAGTACGGCTTATGCCGGGTACGGTAGACTGTTGTACAGATATTCCTTTCTAATAAATTCTTATCTCTTAAACGAGATGCAAGAAGCTCAGATTTTTCTTTCGGAAGTTCGAGGTCTCTTACCAGATCATTTAGTTCGGCTTGAGTATACAGCTTTGGAGCCAAACTATCTGCTTTGTAACTCACGCTTGAGGTCGAGGGTGATAAATCCACTTGATAACACGCTGCATACGTATTTTCCGGAAATTGACTTCCATCGACATACAGGACTGGAAGCGTATACCCAGCACCTGATCTCGTGGGGTAAGACCATCGCATATGTTTTCCGAAGCCGCTTTTTGTACTTAAGCAAAAATAGCAATCGGTTTCGTGGCTCGCTGTTTCTCTCCATTGCATAGGGTTTGAAATTTCCAAGTGTCGTCTGTAAAATTTAAGAAGTTTGAAATTAAAAATATGAAGAATTCAAAATATAATTAAGAAATACTTACTTAAGGGTTGAAGAGCATCGACTTAACATTGGTCGACACGAATGGCATATCGAACTCGGTGCCCAATATTTGTTAGTACTTTCCGGATATATATTATAGCAATCTTTATATTGTTCTTGTAATTTATCTGAGAAAACATATCTCTTTTTCTCGGTGGTATATTTTCCGCACACGTAACAAAATAAATTCGGGTCGTTTCTGCACGTAAAAATTCTGCATTTCTTGCTCATTTTTGGTAGAATTGTAAAATTTTGCACAAAACACGGATATAATTAGACTTTTCACTTTCGAATACACTTGTTGAA
Source organism: Phaonia tiefii (assembly GCA_963931995.1). NCBI lineage: Eukaryota > Metazoa > Arthropoda > Insecta > Diptera > Muscidae > Phaonia > Phaonia tiefii. The sequence continues at coordinate 157,279,157 of OZ008369.1, read as the reverse complement.
TGACAATGAAACGATACTTGAACTGTTATTTATACTGCGTGATAGTCTGATTGTCAAGTGTGTTTTATCTTCGTGTTGCACTTTGCAGGTACAACTGGGTTTTTACAACACCCTTTTTTAAAAACTTCTTAAAAAATGTTTCTGAATGGGTGTGATTGTCATGTGTGTTTTATGTTCGTGTTGCGCTTTTCAGGTACAACTGGGTTTTTACAACACCCTTTTTTAAAAACTTCTTAAAAAATGTTTCTGAATGGGTGTGATTGTCATGTGTGTTTTATGTTCGTGTTGCGCTTTTCAGGTACAACTGGGTTTTTACAACACCCTTTTTTAAAAACTTCTTAAAAAATGTTTCTGAATGGGTGTGATTGTCATGTGTGTTTTATGTTCGTGTTGCGCTTTTCAGGTACAACTGGGTTTTTACAACACCCTTTTTTAAAAACTTCTTAAAAAATGTTTCTGAATGGGTGTGATTGTCATGTGTGTTTTATGTTCGTGTTGCACTTTGCAGGTACAACTGGGTTTTTACAACACCCTTTTTTAAAAACTTCTTAAAAAATGTTTCTGAATGGGTGTGATTGTCATGTGTGTTTTATGTTCGTGTTGCGCTTTTCAGGTACAACTGGGTTTATTTGACTTTGTAAAACTTATTACATAATAAATACATACAAAAAAATACATAAATAAATATTTAATTAAAAAAATTATTTCTTCATTTGTTTTTCATTTTTGGTTAAATTGTAAAATTTCCAAATTCTTGACGAAATGGGATATCTTCACCTAATTCGAAATAAAATCAAAAGTTATCCATCGATTTTCTTAAGAAATGTCTCATTTTATTCATAACAGGTCAGACTTTAGTCTTAAAGTGCTAAACTGATCACTTTTGACCATTTAAGGTTTTTTCTGATTTTTTCAAAAAAAAAAAATCCATAAATTTTGGCTGAAAAACATAATTTTTCACAACAACTTTTTAGATAACTCCGAAACTCTTATGCAGGCTAAAAAATAGTGTTAACAAAACTTGTAGGTATTGAAATTACTTTTTTTTTGGTGTATTTACTAACAAAGTGCGATCTATCGTTCTTGAGTTATGTCAATATCTGTGGAACAAGATTTTCAAAAATGGACAATTTTACTAAAATAAATTAAAAAAAAAAAATTTTCCATAGAATTTAAAATTTCGACCATTTTTGTAATTGGGGGACCATAGTACATCAAAAAAAAATAGTGGCTTTATTTGTGCATTTTGGCTGTTGCGTAGTGTAATTACAAAAAATATAAATCAAATTGATTTGCGTCTGTTATTTATCCTTATTATCCTTACTCTTTTAATTTAAAAACATATTTATCCAATTTTTCCTACCATAAGCTTATGTATATTATCAAAAGTAACTATCAAATAAATAAATTCATCTGCTTATGTTATTTATCATTTATTGTTATATATGTTTTCTGACTTATCGGATGGCGTATTCTACGTTAAACTTAATGGCCGTGTCTCTGACACAGCCTGCAGGGACAGTCCGTGGCCGAAGGCCTCGGACAACTGTCTGCTGTATTTTTTTTGTGTGGCAAACAACAAAACAGCTGATTTTGGTCAAATAAAATTATTTGCCATCAAATAAAAATGTAATCAATGTGACCACAGTGTGACCACTAACGAGCAAATATTTTTCTCTTTTTGAGCAACCATTTATTTGATCTTACAAAAGAATTGTAAGATCAAACAATGGTAAATAACAGATGGTATAAGCAGTGTTGTCAGCTTTTACGACTCAAATTATAAAATGAAAAAAATCACTAAACTGAAAAGAAGTAAATATTATAAACATATTTAAAAACATTTTGGTAATTTCGTTCAACGGCTATAAAACTGTGTACATAGTTAAAAGAGCATAGCTTTAGCTTTGTTTATCTGTACTAACTTTTCAAATCTGATCTAAACCGACTAAGCTGCAACTAATTAGGATAATTTGACCATATTTAGAATTTTTAAGATACTGAAAATGTTGAAAATGGTGTTCTAATCTCCTCCGTCAGACATTACAATTATGTTAGTTGATTTTAGAGCAAGCTTGTCAAACTCGCGAAAAAGAATTTAAAAAATATTTCAAAATTTCAACATAGGATATCTCGATAACTAAGCGAGTTATCAACAAATTTCATTTATTTATTTTTTTGTTTATTTTAACTTCGTTTATAACAAAAATATATTAGAGGCCACATAATTAAGGTGGCTCATTCAGCATAATATCTTCCCGTATATCCGAACTTTGGAGGCCCACCAAAATTGGCATTTACAATTGTTTGCTTAAAACAATGAGTTCTACTTCAAACCAGTGAGCTCTTTTGGCTATGCCAGTGGGAGCTAAACTTGCCCAAATTCGCTTCTAAGATTTCTGCTCTTCCAAAACTAACTCCGTCGCTTCTCCACAGTATAAAACAAGAACACTTTCATCCTCCTGCATCATAGTTATTTAAAATATTTTTTGCAGTTTGTTTAAAACTTTTGGAAAAACAAAATCGTATGTACTGCCAATTTCTTTAAAACTTTTCAGAAAAAAAAAATTGGTGTTTTCTGACAGCTTGCTTAAAATTTTTGAGAAAAGAAATTTGTATTTTCTGGCAGGTTGGTCAAACAATTATTTGTTGCAAATATTTGTTCAAGTGTGACCACAGGGAAAATGTATTTGCCCTACTGTTTATTTGATACCTGTTTGATCAAACAAAAAGAGGCAAATAAATGTGCATAGTGTGAACAGAAAATCAACCCTGTACTGATTTGACAACATTTTGAGCAAATATGATGAAACATATTTTGATCAAATATTTGCCCAATCTGACCTGACCGTACCTTTATAAGTATAATAAAAAATATACAATGTATTGAAATCAAAAAATAATTTGAATTTATAGTAGAAATATGACAACTTCTAAACTATTGTTCGGATAGAATTTTTAAATGTCCTAGAGATTTGTAGGGAAGGAGTCAGGCTTTTAGAATATTGTAGTTAGACGCGCCCTGTTGTAACGTACAATGTGGTACAGGGTGCCAAAATAGACCACTTTGGGTATATTTACCGTTTGAAGACCTGTAAGTCTAAACTTTGAAGACCTGTAAGTCTAAACATAATAAAAAACCGCTGTATTGAGAACACTTCACCCTTAGATAAGTTGACAGAATGTTTAATTATCTCAAACCGTTTCCCAAAGTTAAAATTTCGTTTTAAACCACAAAGTATCCAACAGTTTTTCGAAAAGTGTCATAATTCTGTTATTGTTTTATTTAAATTTTTTCAGAATGCTATGAAGGTGTTCGCTTTTTTGGTAGCAAAAGCCATAGTAAAGGTGCTAAATGTAAAAATCATTACTTTTAGGATCTACGCCCTACATTTAGCTGGAAGTTCGAAAATGGGCAACTTTTTAAACAAGATTTCAATTTTTCGAGTTTGGGTAAAGTTTATCTTCTTGATATTTATGATTCTTTTAAATTCTAATTGTAGACTGATATTTTGTTAACTATGCGCCAGAAAATATTCAGATTCTACCCATAACTTCGTCAGAAGATTTCGATTTATAAAAAAAAACAAAATTCTCATAAAAATTTCGTTGCGTGTAAAAATCTCCCACTTCTTTCACTATTTATCTACTAATATTAATCGCATTAAATTAAACATAATTAAGCTAAAATTTAGGAAGATAGCGGTAATACGTTGATATTTAATTCAAATCGAATTTCCATACAAGTTCCGAAAAATACATACTTTGTATTTTTTTCAATGAATTTACAAGGAATGAAAAAAAATTCCAACCTGCAGTATTAACGGGTTTTTCAATAAGAGCGCTACAAAAGTTTTTTTAAATAAAACGAAACCGGTTTTAGATACCAAGGAAATTCTTTATTCCTGTTGTAACATGGTTTTGTCGTGGGCTGAGGTAGGCTCAGTCATGTCCAGAGTTCTTCGTTAGGAACCACCAAACCTTTCGAAATAAGAACAGAATAATTTGCCCTATTCGGGGGTTCAAATTCAGATTCTTTATTGATCTTTACCTTACAATATAATTCAAATTTATAGAAATAACATCAACTGCTTCACTCGGTGGGAACACTCCCCTTAGCTTGAAATCACACGTCTTGGTTGTTAACCGTCTTCCGGGGGCACTTATCTTGGCTTAACACTCTTCTGGGGGCGCTTATCTTGGCTTAGCACTCTTCTGGGACAGGCTGGTTGATTCGGTGCGTAGCTCGGTATCGGATATGCGGGATGCTGGCTCGGTATGTGCTTCGAATGTCCGGTGGAAACGGTTCGGTATCGGTCATCGTTGGGTGAGTTACATAGGAACAGTGAGCCGAAGCCCCTGTGTAGGAACAGTGAGCCGAAGCCCCTGTGTAGGAACAGTGAGCCGAAACTCCTGTGTAGGAACAGTGAGCCGAAGCCCCTGTGTAGGAACAGTGAGCCGAAACCCCTGTGTAGGAACAGTGAGCCGAAGCTCCTGTGTAGGAACAGTGAGCCGAAACTCCTGTGTAGGAACAGTGAGCCGAAACTCCTGTGTAGGAACAGTGAGCCGAAACTCCTGTGTAGGAACAGTGAGCCGAAGCCCCTGTGTAGGAACAGTGAGCCGAAACTCCTGTGTAGGAACAGTGAGCCGAAACTCCTGTGTAGGAACAGTGAGCCGAAGCCCCTGTGTAGGAACAGTGAGCCGAAGCCCCTGTGTAGGAACAGTGAGCCGAAACTCCTGTGTAGGAACAGTGAGCCGAAACTCCTGTGTAGGAACAGTGAGCCGAAACTCCTGTGTAGGAACAGTGAGTCGAAACTCCTGTGTAGGAACAGTGAGCCGAAGCCCCTGTGTAGGAACAGTGAGCCGAAACTCCTGTGTAGGAACAGTGAGCCGAAGCCCCTGTGTAGGAACAGTGAGCCGAAACTCCTGTGTAGGAACAGTGAGCCGAAACTCCTGTGTAGCAAATGTATTATCACCGTCTTTACTAAAGAAGGGATCCCAAAATGTGCTCCTGTCCTTTGCAGAGCTAGAGCCCCAGGCAAAATGCTATAATCTTGTCTGGTTGTTCGCTCGGAGGCGACCCCGAGTCTAGTTTACCTTAAAACTAAGTACCCTCGTTGTAATGACGCAAATGAGAATTGTATTCAAGCACTCATTCTTGTGCGGTCATTAAAACTAATTCCCAGCTACCCTGTACACAACGTCGACTGAGCTTGTGTGTTTCAGTGAGTGTGATTGTTCGCGGTGGTTGATGCGACTGATGGATGTTGTGTATGCTTAGGTGATGGGTAGACCAGGGATGTATGCGGGTGGGAATGGCGGTGAGTGTTTGGTATTATGTATGGACGGATCATGACGTCACGTTACACTGTGAAAGTACGTTCGATGCCATTATGTATGGAACTCGATTTCTTTTGCATGGCCACCACGGGCACGCTTGCAGAAGTCCAGACGCTGAACCCAATTCTCGACGGTTTTCAAGCATAAATCGGCCGATACTGCTGCAATTTCACGTTCGATATTCGTACGAAGTTCATCAATCGTCGCTGGCTTGTTGGCATAGACCATAGACTTGACGTAGCCCTTGACGTAGGAAATATACTAACGGCGTCAAATCGCACGACCGAGGCGGCCAATCGACTGGGCCATTTCGTGAGATAACACGTTCACCAAACTTGGTTTCCAATAAATTGATTGTGGCATTCGCTGTGTGGCTTGTGGCGCCGTCCTGTTGGAACCACATGTCCTCCAAGTCCATATTATTCAATTGGGGCCAAAAATATTCGGTTATCATTGAACGGCAGCGATTCGCATTCACAGTAATGTGCCGGTTTTGATCATCACGGAAGAAGTCCATATTATTCAATTGGGGCCAAAAATATTCGGTTATCATTGAACGGTAGCGATTCGCATTCACAGTAATTTGCCGGTTTTGATCATCACGGAAGAAGTACGGCCCAATGACGCCGCCGGCCCATAAACCGCACCAAACCGTAATTTTTTCGGGATGCAATGATGACTCATGGATTACGTGTGGATTGCTGTCTGGCCAATAACGCATATTTTGCATATTGACGAAACCATTCAGCCAGAAATGAGCCTCATCGCTGAAGATGATTTTCCGATGAAAATCCGAATCATTTTCAAGTTGTTGCTCAGCCCAATTCACGAACATACGACGCTTATGGTGGTCAAGCGGCTTCAGTTCTTACGTCAATTTGATCTTGTGAGGATGTAGGCCAAGATCTTTTCGGAAAATTCGCCACAACGACGTCACAGAGATGCCCAACGCTTGAGAACGACGTGTGAGAGACACATTTGGGCTTTCTTGAACTGAAGCCTGAGCGGCAGCAATATGTATTCTCGACACTACGGGTACTTCTTTGTCTCACTGGCACGGGAACAATTTGTACTGTGCCTGTGGATTCAAATTTTTCCACCAGACGCTCAATTGTTGATCTGGTAGGACGATTATGACGACCATAAATTGGACGTAGCGCTCTTAAAGTTAAGGCCACTGACTCCAAATTTCGGTAGTAAGCTCGTATATCTTTCCATGATGAAATGGCAAACCTTACTGAAGAGAAATGTCAAAAGAGCGGGAAAAAATATGGCGTCGTTTGCTGACCCTATCGATTTACTTTTGTAGCGTCTCTGTTGAAAAACCCTTTATAACAAGTCTAGCTATCTAACGTACGCGTAACAAACTTAGGCCTGAATTTGCAGTTCTTGCACCCCACCTGGTATGCTGATCAATATGATAACCTCCCGTCGAACATTGCCGATCTGACTGTAATTAATATTTTTCGTCAAACGCCAATTGTTTACTGGAAAGCGTTAATTTTGCTACGATCGGTTTGGCTGGGTGGGTGGCAGGTTGATCAGCACAATAACAGCCGAATAACAGAACCGTTCACAATGCAAACGCTACTTTGCTGATAAAAACCATCGATTTTGTCACACCCATTCTGGTGAGTATGGCGGATCTGTAAAGCGCAATCTATTTTAATGATATCCGGTACTGTAAAATATGTTGTTAACCGTTACAACATTATTGAAAAGGAACAACTTTGGCACGCCCAATAATTTTCTGGTAGACACAAAATAATAGTTTGCCATAATTCCGGAGTGTGGTACGACCCGTTACCATAGATAGTGTTTCAACGGTGGCCTTTACTGCTACCTTGATTCCTCATAAACGGCTTAGTGCTTGCCACGTTTTGGGGGCTATGACGTGATCTATCATCCCTACAGCCGCACTCGTGGGATCAAAAATTAAAGGAAACGAATAAAAAAAATTACATGAGGTGTCGGGGGGCACCCGGTTGGAACGAAGTTCCTTTCAGTATATATTATGTACTAGTTAGTTCCAACACGGCTAAGGCGCCCGAAAAGTTGTTTTTTTTTTGTAAAAAGATAAACTTTTTTTAAGAACAGTTTTTTATAGAATGTGTTTTAAAACAAAAATGTATATTTTTTGGTCCTTTTTGTAAGAATATGTACTATATTTCTCGAAAAGTTCCCTTTTTAAAGAGAGGTACTTCTTTTATTAAAAGCTAATGTTTTCTTTAAAGAAAAGGTACTATTTTTAAGAAGAAGTACTTTTTGTAAGAAAAAGCCATAAGAGTATGAATTTTTTTTAGAAAGAAGTATTTTTTTAAGAACAAGAACTTTTCAAAGAAGTGGTACTCATTTTAGGAAAAGGTTATGTTTTTGAGAAAAGGCCACTGTTATTTTCAGAAACGCCACTTATCTCAAGAAAAGAAAAGAAAATAAAAAATATTATTTTATTTTTAAGAAAATATACTTTTAAGAAAAGGATTTTTTGTAAGAAAGGTTGTTTTAAGAGAAGATAATTGTTTGAAGAAAAGGGGTTTTTTAAGAAATGGGAATTTTTTTAGAATTGGTCCTTTTTTCTAGAATCGATAAAGTTTTAAGAGTGGGTACTTATCTCAAGAAAAGTTATTTTGTTTCACAAAAAGTTACTCTTTAAAGAAAAGGTAATTTTTTAAGAAAAGGCATTTTGTTGTAAGAAAATTTACTTTTTTAAGGAAAGGTGTTTTTTGTAAGAAAATTTACTTTTTTTAAGCAAAGTACTTCTTTAAGATAGTGTTTTTTGGCGTAGAATACGTCTTACCTTACGGTATAGGGAGTCATGTCAGATTGTTATTGTTGTAATCTTTATTTCATTTATTATGAGGAAACGGCGAGATAACTTTTTTTAAAAGTTTTTTTTGTAGGTAAATGAAGATGTTATCTTTCGTTTGATATGCATTTCATATTGGTTGATATCTTCCTAATATTTAAATTTCTCAAATGAAAATTGTTAAACACATACACTCAAACATATGTGTGGTGTTTGGCTGAGTGTTTGAGTTTGTAGAGTGAACACACACTATGCTGCGGTTTCAGTGTGGACACAAACCTTCGGCTGTTGTTTTGGTTGATGAAATATTGAAATTTCGTATATTTACTTATGTATTTAAGTGAAACAAAATGTTAAATGTGAATTTGAATTTAACATGGATATATAATTATAAAAAATATATGAAAAAATTAATTCATACATTTTTATGTTAAGTGAAAGTGCTGCCAAGTAAGCAAAATAACAATGCTGCTTGATGCTGTTTGACAGCAGCTGACAGTTGACGTTTATCATTTATCATTTATTGTTATATATGTTTTCTGTCTTATCGGATGGCGTATTCTACGTTAAACTTAATGGCCGTGTCTCTGACACAGCCTGCAGGGACAGTCCGTGGCCGAAGGCCTCGGACAACTGTCTGCTGTTTTTTTTTTCAAGAAAAGGTACTTTCTTTAAAAATATGAATAGAGATTTTTTTGACCTGTTTTAAGAAAATGCACTTTTTTAAGAAAATTTTCTTTTTTTAACTTCTTTCAGTTTGGCTTTTCTAAATTTACTTTGTATTTGGGTTGAAAACTACAATATGTGCGAAATATTGGTTACAGGCATTAAACAAGAAATTTCCCAACATATGTTTTGTCTAGACACAAACCAAAGTATTATTATAGTTGATAATACTGGATTGTAGCAGAATAGTGTTAAAAAAATTTGTTTAATTTTTTTAATTCAACCCCCATCTCGCAACGTGCGATAAGGAACTTCGTTGCAATAAAAACGAGAACGTACTGGTATGACTAACGGCGATTACCAACACACAGGGATCGAAACTTGTTCCTGATTGTAAGCATTCCTGCCCTTTAAAGAAGAAGTACATCGAAACCTACACAGAAAAAAAAGACGACTGTAAAATTTTAACAAAAAAATTGGTACATGAAAAATCTCAGCACTCAATTACATTTTTGATTGATATACTGACAAATTACTTAAATATTGAAATGAAAATCGGTAAATGGTACCAACAAAAAATTCATAAGAAATACCCCAATATTTAACGAAGTAAATACGATACGAACAACCACATAACTTCAGTTGGAGATAAGTTTGTACAGGCAGTCGGTGGCATAACGGGCTAGACGCTGCCCGAAAAGACCGAAGACAAAACGAAAACTGAGATACAATTTAGTTTGTTAATGTGTCAAATTATTCATCGACTAAAAACGAAAATATTTTGGATAAATAACGTACAAATATTTTCGTAGATGAGTGAAATTTTGCAAAAAATTTTACAAATATGATATGTGATTTTTTTTTATCACAGGATTTTCAATTAATATTTTGTTTGAATTTTCGAATTTTTTAATTGAATTGAAAAATTATTTTTGTCTGTGCATGCTTAACAACAGGCCGGGCGATCTAACATCTTCCAAATCGGTTGTAGTACCTGGTACTTCGGTTCCTGATGCCAAGCACTCCCGTCCTTCATAGAAGAAATACAACGATCGGCGCCTTTCTCTCAGAATAATTTAGAGTTTTAGTAAGGCCAACCCTTTGACTCTCAACTATAAGCAGAACCAATCTTTAAGATGTCACGGAGTATTTATGGCTTTACAACGAGATACTCCGTTCGAAGGTTCAGCAGTCTGGTAAGAGGCAGCGGTCGCCTGATGAAACGCTGGTTTCCAAAAGGGTCATAGTGATCAGAGGAAACGCTGCTCCAATGTTCTTTAATGACTTCACTAAGGACAGCTTGGTGCTGGGGGTCATCAACAGGGGAAATGCAGACGGCAATATCGCTGAGGACAAATGAAGTCCATTTTCCGACTATGACGACGCATGCTGGTAGCAAGACCGCTTCATCGATGAGCGCTATCGCTAAACTCTGAGGTAGAGAGGTGAAACCTGACCGTGTGCGGCACTGGGTGTTGTCAAAAAGATTAGACCCCTTCTCGACTCAAGGCCCACGCATGGAGTCCGATAACACCGTCAGATGCAGATTTAATCATAAAGCGAGACTACAAGCCTGCAATCTTGCTCTTCCAACCAAAACAGGAAGGTCAGTCGATTGTATGATGCAGATAAGGGTCGCAGGCATGCAGTTTTTATACTATGAGTAGTAACCTTGTGATTTGTAATACAATCTACCTATTTTACTAGAAATATTTAAGAGGTGCTTGATATAATCCTTGTCTATGAGAACATAAGCGATAAATATCAGATTATCTTCCGACCATCGACATCATACTGTTTGGGTAATTGGCGTTTGAGTAATTGTCATTTCACGCAACTATAGAAAGGCATACTGTGGAACATTTATAAATAATTTCAACTTGTCCATTCCAAATGTAACTGAACTAATTGTGCGAACTATCGGGGACATAGAAATACAGCCCTGAGCTGCTCGGTACAGGTCGTATGTCCCTAGAGCAATCCAAGGGGGAAGCAACGGCACCTTGGTGGTCGTCACATTTGATTAGATTGAAAAAAGCTGGAGTAATAGGGCAAAGCCCACTAGGGCACAACAAGACTGGGAGAGATATAAAGACGAATTCAAATATTACAAGTTTAGGTTGAGGAAAGCTAAAAATCCATCGGATGTTGCCACTGAAATTGTAAGAGAATCTAAAATTCGTTGGGTCATAAAAAGCTTCAAACGTTTCAAGTCGCCAGGACCGGACGATGATTTCCCGGCGGAGCTGCAGCCAGTAGTTGATAAACAGATGCCGTGCCTCTATACATACATCCAGCTCTATATCGGATGTATCAAGCAAGCCAACATACCTTTGAAATCACTTGTGTTTTTCTAGTGGTTCAGTGCGGATGTTAATTTTTCGAGCGCTTATCGAAAAAGATTCCCACGCGATTATCTCAGAAAGTACTGGTGCGATTTAGATAATTTTTACGTTACCGTTGACGGTGAAGCGTGTAACGCAAAGATCTTGGCGATCCGACTTATAGGACCCGAGATATCGGTGAAATAATTTTGTGGTAAATTTTGCCAGTATTTTGTATAGCGCCAACTGACCGCGTGGTCATTTAACGGCCCTATACCTAATACACTAGTGCGTGTGTGTGTTCCGAATACTGGTGAGTGTTTGTTTGCCATTTATATATTAAGTTGTGTGTAGGTAGACAGAGGCGGAGTTTTTAACTTCGGTATGGCGGGCAAAAGGCCCAGGGCGAGGGGTTCACGGAGCGCATTGGTGTCGGAGACCAGTGATGTAGGTGGAGACGAAGAATCGGTGCCGGTGCGAATTGTGCCCTTAGTAAGGCATACAGATTCGGAGTCGTCATCTACTGAGGTTGAAACCGGCGGCGCGGTGAAGAAGCACAAATCGGTGGACTCGCTGCTTGAGAGCGAAGGTGCAGATGTGGATTTTGTTGTCCCTGCAGCCGTTTCTGCTGCCCCCGCAGTAGGTAGTGGTGCTGCTCGGACAGTTGTGTCAAGGGCCAGTAGGGCCAGGAGCAGAGCAACCAGAAGTGTTACAGATGCCAGCGGTGACCACGTGGCCCGCATGAAAACGATTACTGGTGATCTGTGTGAGGTTGTATTAGGTGACGGTGCCAACGTCTCCCTGGCCAAGGCTGTAATAGCTCGTGCCGGGAAGTATGAGAAGTTGTTGATGGAACTAGTGGCCGAAAACGAGCGACTGCGTGGTAAGCTCGAAGTCTATGAGGCTTGTGGGGTTGGCAGAGTCCCATTGGCTGCACCTAGTGCTCCAATGATGCCTCCCCCTGCGGTACCGGGTGTTCGAGCAGCGGTACCTTTGGCACCAGCTGCGAAGGTGCCCAAGCCTCAAGAGACGTGGTCGGTAGTTGTGAGAGGGAAAGAGACTTCCACGTCAAAGGAAGTAGTAGAGAAGGTGGTGGAGCAAGTGGCCCCCTCAGGCGTACGTGTGCATGAGGTACGGCCTATGAGTGGTGGTGGTGCCGTTATACGCACCCCATCCGTTGCGGAGAGGCAGAAGATTGCTGACAACAGCAAGTTTTCAGAACTTGGGCTTACCGATTCGGTGAGTGATAAACTTGGGCCCAGGATCTCAGTACAGCGAGTACATGCCGAAATAACGCCGGATGAGTTCATGGAGGAAGTGTATTCGTTGAACCTGAGTGAATCCATGACTCGTGCGGAATTTGTTAAGTCAGTGAGGCTGGTGAGTTCTCCTTGGCGTGCAGATGGGGGTCCAACGACCGTCGTACTAGAGTGCACCCCCACAGCACAGCTGGAGAACTCAGGTGTTTACGTGAAGTGGTTCAGGTTCACTGTACGTACACAAGATCTCGTCCAGACCTGTTACAGGTGTTGTGGCTTCGACCACAGGGCGAGTGAGTGCAGGATTAGAGACGCGGTTTGCCGCAGATGCGGCTTTTCGGGGCATATTGCCCATCAATGCGTGAACGCACTTAGGTGCAGAAATTGTGAGCTGAAGGGGTTAGCTGCTGACCATTCTATGGTCTCCCTGCCGTGTATGCTGGCAGGTTGGCAAGAGTGAATGCGAGACACTGAAGATGGGTAGTACAACCATTCTTCAGTACAACTGTGGCCGCAGTTATTCCGCGATGTGCGAGTTCGGCCAGACGATGAGGAGGCAGGGTGTGGCCTTTGCGCTACTTCAGGAGCCCTTTTATAAGGAATCTCTTGGTGTAGTGCAGGGGTTACCAGGAGGAATGAGGGTGTTTACCGACGGTGGTGGAAACTCGGCAGTTATAGTGGACGAGATTGCCACTAACTGCACCGTTGTTAGCAGCGGACAGTACGGAGTTTGTGTGTCGGTGGAAGGTAGTTTAGGGAGATTGCTCCTAGCGAGAGTGTACTGTCGATTTAGCAACCCATTGGAACCGTATTTAGAGTATATGGATTCGGTGCTACTCCACGAGAGTAGCATTCCGGTAATCCTAGGCATGGATGCGAACGCATGTTCTCGTATGTGGTTCAGTAAGATGGGCAGGCAAGCGCCTGGACATCAGAACCATATACGAGGAATTATGCTAAGCGAGTGGCTAGCCGGTAGGAGTGTGACGGTTTTAAATGAGCCTAGTAATCTGTATGCTTTTGACGGCCCAATGGGTGCTAGCGATATCGACGTGACGGTAGGGAACGCGGCAGCGATGTCTGCCTTTGCCTTCAATTGGAAGGTGATTGACGAGTGGGGCATAAGTGACCACAATATTGTGGAAATTATGCTCTCATGCCACAGACGAACGGTTGAACCCCCGCCACTGAGTAAGTGGCGTCTTTATGACGTGAATTGGAGCCACCATGCGGGGTGCATCAGGGACGCAGCGTCAGTATGCACCCTTGCTGAGTTCAGGGCACTAACGGTCGATGAAATGGTTAGCCTAGTCGACCGTTGGATGTGTTCTGTTAACGACGCAGTACTTGGCCGCAGCCGCGTGGTTAGGCCTGGCGGGGTTAGATGGTGGACTGAGGAGCTGGACATTATGCGTAGGAGTTTGAGACGGCATCGGAAGAAATTCCAGAGAGCGAGGCGCTCTAATGCCGAGAACTTGCCGCAGCGTAAGGCGACTTACCTGGCAGCGTTACGAGCGTATAAGGCCATGATTATACGCGTCAAAGAGGAAGAGTGGCGTAGATTTGTGCAGGAGAATAGGGATGACCCATGGGGGAAGGTGTATCGGATATGTAGGGGTAAGTCGAAAAGACTAGACTTTTCTTCCCTACGGGTTGGAGATGTGACACTGTCTTCGTGGAATGAGTGTGCAGGAGTACTGCTGAGTGAGTTCTTCCCGAGGGCAGACCCGACCGATACGCCTCCCCCTGATGGCGAAGCGACTGACCCTCCTGTGCTCGAAAGGTTCGAGCTGACGGATAGTATGTCGAGAGTGAAGTGTAGGAGATCCCCGGGTATTGATGGCATGACCGGCGAAATGTGTAGGGGACTCTGGAATGGCATACCAGAGTATTTATGGGTGTTATTCCAGAAGTGTTTCTCCGAAGCATATTTCCCGGCTGCCTGGAAGTGTTCAAGAGTGGTGGTCTTGCTGAAGTCTCCTGATAGGGTAAAGAGCGACCCGCGCTCATACCGTGGTATCAGCCTTCTCCCGGTGCTCGGTAAATTTTGGAGAGGTTGATGGTAGAGCGAATACCAGTTTGGTTTTAGAGAGGGGAAGAGTGTAGAAGAAGCATGGCTCCATGTGAGAAGATCCGTTGATCTCTCGACATCAAAGTATGTCCTAGGAGTTTTTGTGGACTTCAAGGGTGCATTTGACCACTTATCGTGGGGATGCATTTTGAGGAGATTGAGAGAAGTAGGCTGCAGAGAGCTCGAATTGTGGGCCAGCTACTTCAGAGAAAGAAGAGCATGCATAGTAGGTGCGGGCGACACAGTCTGGAGAGATGCCGCTCGGGGGTGTCCACAGGGATCCATTTGCGGTCCATTTGTGTGGAACATGATGCTGGATCCCCTGTTGGGGGCCCTTAGTAGAGGAAACAGACTGTGCGCATATGCGGATGACTTACTCATCCTTGTCGAAGGCCAGTCACGTGCTGAGCTGGAGACAAATGGTGAGCGGGTCATGTGTGTAGTGAGTGAGTGGGGAGAGAGAGTAGGCGTTGGAGTTGCTTACGACAAGACAGCGATGATGCTGTTGAAGGGCAAATTGTCGTTGTCACGCCCTCCAGTTATCAGATGTCGCGGAGTAAGCATCTCCTACGTTGAGGAGATTAAATACCTTGGTCTAGTAGTGAGAGAGAGACTTAGTTTTGCTGGGCATCCGCCCTATGTCAGGGAAAAGCTTACAGGCGTTGTAAGTTTAGTGAGGCGTGTCCTCAGGACGGACTGGGGTCTTAGTAGGCGGGCTGTGCGTACAATATATGGTGGCCTTTTCTTGGCCTGTGCGGCCTATGGAGCACCCGTATGGTACGATACAGCCATGACTGTAGTCGGTAGAAACCGGATTTTATCCTGCCAGCGGATTATGTTGCTAGCCTGTTTGCCGGTATGTAGGACCGTCTCTACAGAGGCACTTCAGGTATTGTTAGGAGTACCCCCGCTCGACCTTGAGATCGTCCGTCGGGCGAGTAGTAGGAGTAGTGGGGTTACCAGTCCCCGAACCGTTTGGGGTTCAACTGGTAGTAGTTTCGGCTACGAGGTCTGACCAGAGACTTAATTCTGGTAGCACGGGAGTGGTTGGCCCCCTTGTGGGAGTATCGTGCTGGCTGTGGTTTAAACCCAAATCGCGGGTAGAGCTTTTAGCTCGATGTGGAGTTGTATTGCAACCGGGTGCCGAGACCCATAGATCGGTAGGAGTTTAGATAGTCTCCGTTCCTAACCAAGGAAAAAACTATGCCCAAATGCATAGTTTTAAATTGGTACTCGGATGCTTCGGCATACGGGGGCGTTGGTAGACGCATTGTATTCACCCGGTGTTAAGACCACTGTGAGATTAGGCCATTGTGGCAGGTACTCACAATAATCTGTAACACATATACCTTTGAAATGAAGAGAAACTATGGTTGTCTTCATTCGTAATGTGGTTAAATTATCCCAGGACCTAAGGATTTTCCTTGGAGATTTTACTCGATACGTCGCAGAACCAATATTGATCACAGGCTGCTGTATAATCGCCGGCACGCCTACAGCAAGGGTAAGTCTACCCAGACCGTTCTGCATGATCTGGTGAGCTTTATATAAGTAGAAGGCTCTTTCGCTGTTAAATAATATACTATAGTAGCTTCCTTAGATATAGAGAGGCGTTTAACAACGTATATCCAGTCACAATAACAGCCGCACTCATGCCTCTGGGTAATGACAGATTGTTTGTTCGCAACCTTCTTATACAGAGATGCATTTTGCCCACCTTAGGGTCAACGTACCTGTATAGATTTGCCAGCAGAGGAACTCCTCAAGAGGGTGTTTTGTCGCCTCTGCTATGGAATCTCTCCATGAACGGAATTCTATTGTCTCTGAAGATGATTGGAGTTAAGGCTATTGCAAGTACTCTTAGGAACATTCTGCAACAGGTCCTTTAGAACATCGACTTTATAGATCAAGGTCGGAACTGGTTATTTCCTAATAGGTACCAACTGTTGTATCTGTCTCCCTTCCCTTCTCTGAAAGCGTAAAATACGAAATTGTTGTACTCGAGAGGAAGTTAAACTTCAAACACAACATTCTGGAAGGAGCCAAAAAGGCTGTGACAACACTATATACCTGCAAAAGGGCAGTAGGAAAACAATGTGGTCTCAACCCGCGAATAGTTCATTGGTTGTATATGGCAGTAGTTACTCCGCTAATGCTGTATGACGTTATCGTCTGGTGGACTGTTCAAAGGAAACCCACCTACTGCACGATATTGAATAAAGTTCAGCTAATGGCTGCTATGTGTGTCACATTGAGAACGACACCAACTGACGCACTAAATGTCATACTACATTTAATACCACTTGACATGACATTGTAGCTAGGCAGCATGCCACGGTTACTGCTGCTAGACCTAGGGTACTGCCACTCTGGTCAGACAATGGTTTCGGACTCAGTGTTATTCTCAACCCAATGCCTGACCTTCAAGGTATTGTTGATTAGTTGTTGACCCAGTCACTCTTGTACCTCATATAGCAGAATGGAATGGTCGCATCGCTGGACATAAGAGATTCGTGAACTTCTATACAGATGGTTCAAAACTATATGATAAAGTAGGCTTTGGTGAATTTTCTAAGGACCTAGGTTTATCCAATGAGAGAGATGGTCTGAATACTGCAGTGTCTACCAGGCAGATAACTTAGCTATTAATGAGATAACGAAATGGCTGAGGAGTAATAAATATTTTCTCTAATAGTCAAGCTTCCATCAAGTCCTGGACACTGTCTTCCTGAAGTCGATAATTGCCCTCGATTGTAGCAGATCTCTAAATGAGAATATTCACCAGGGAACTGTAAACCAGATGCAGTTGCCAGATTGGGGACTCTGCAATTTGTAAGCTCTACTTGATCAATTATGGCCTTACGCCAACTAACGGTATGTTGCCACTAGTAGGGAACAGTGTACATTCCAAGCTGATTTGGTACCGCCTTCACTTGACACGCACTAATGCCCTGCCGTCGTTATAGAGACCGTACGTCTCACTTATCGTGTCTGTCATGACGGATCACTGTGACTGACGGAGAAAAATGGCTTCTGACGAAGATAATGCGGAGTTATTAGAAAACCTTCTGTGTCTGCGCTCCGCTCTTTACAGGGCTCTTTCACTGCAAAAATAATATCTCCCTCAAGCCACTTTTGAAGACTGAAATAAGAATGGTTTTTCTCATTTGTGTCTATCTTCGAAATGTGATATTAAAATGGAATTTTGATTTTACAAATTATTAGTTCACCCTCAGTACAATATTCAAAACGATTAGCGTCCAGTATGTGTTGTATTACATCAGTATCCCCTCATCGTTCGAAATAAATATCTGTGAGTTCCTTATGGTTGCATTTGGCCATTCCTTACCAGATAAATGAAATAGTTTGTGAATCACATCTGTTAATTATCACATAATGCATTGAAACGATAAGGATTCAAATGTGCCAGTCAGGTATTAATGAGTAAATAATTAGGATACACACTCATTCATAATGCACTGTAATACAAGTGTGCAATATAGGTACGAATGTTTCCTATTAAAATAAATTATACACGTGTGCAATTAATACACACACGCTCATTCATAATGCACTATAGTACGTGGAGGTTAATAAAGGCTACAAATTGTGAAAAAGTCCTATTTGTATAAACGGGAATATCTGTGCCCTAAGTCGATTCTAACATTTTTCAGGGAAAGCAGTTTAAAGTTTAATATCTTTACTGGAAATCAGGAGTCGGAGTTTTTTGAATAACTTTGTTACAGATAACAAGGAAACGAATTCTCTTACTTCTTAATAAAAAAAGAGTTGCTTATTTAGGCACGGTGACTCCTCAAATATTTTTTTAATTTTGTCCTAACTCGAGTTAGACTGTTATGGTTTGTGACCACTGATATATGTAATACCTCATATTTTATATAAGTTTAAGTCAACCCGATTTTAGTTTATTGGAATTATTTATGTGAATTACGTACTACGATTCCGGAAAGGCAGTTTAAAAATTTCCAGGGATAACATTCTTTTTTAACGTGACAACTCGGAATACTTATAATGTGTTTTTACTATCGGCGCATGTGTATCATTTAGGAAATACTTATCTATGGAATAGTAAATACAAATTAAATTTGGAGCCTATAATCCTGGCAAATATGGGAAATTTAAAAAATTTTATTTTGCACATGCAACGCACAAAAGCGCAAAGCGAGATAGGTAACATTATTCAGAGAAAAATCTTTCCTTTCCTATGGTATGGTTAGTTCCACACAATTGGTCTACGACAGTGTTATCTAGCAATTTTCGCCCGTTCCCAGAACCGGTGGGTAATTTCCGCTAGTTTCTCGGACATTCCAAATACTGGAATTGGTGACATCGCAAAACTTCGTTATCTGTACATGAAAGTAGGGAATACTGGTAGTAGCTTTTAATGGCATATTTTTAGGCTCAACATTAATTACCCTGTGTGGCCATCGGTGGTGTAATGGTAGAGTATTGTACCCCTGCAGTTCTGGAGGTGTCGATTAGCCATGCTTGAACTACATACCTAACTACACCGTACATGGCTCCGTACATGACTGAGCCTAGGGTAAGCGAACGCCGAACCACCGAGTAAAGATAATGTATGCGGACATGCTCTCACTGACCCTATGGTAAGCGAACGCCGAACTACCGAGTAAAAAAAATGTATGCGCACATGCTCTCATTTTCTGATGCTCTCAGCTATATTACGCTCTATTATTCTCTCATTGCTTGGTCGCTCTGCCACTGCTCTACCATAAGATTTTTTTGTCTAGTGTGCTTTATGCGTTGCAATTAATTGCGGTTGCGGGGGTGCATGGTGAAACATTTTTGATTCGTTTTTGCTTCTCTACTCCCCTGCTGTTAACCGAAATGTTTTCATTGCATATGTGTAGGGATGTGTGTGTCCACATGCATTTTTTTGTTCCCAGCGGGCAAAAAAACCGAGCCTTAGCGAGTGTTACGCTAAATGCTCGCAAACGGGCTCAGAAGCGAGTATTTACCGGACCAAAACCGGGGGAGAAATTAAACTCGCCCAAATATTCGCAAACTGGTTTAAAAACGGGTGCTAAACGGACGAAAAGAGAGAAACATTCTTGTCGTTGTGTTGTGCGCCAAACAGAGAAGTTTTGGCTATTGCATTTTGTTTTATTTTCCGTGTTGTTCTCGCAAAATATATTGCAAAAGTCTCGCAAACGAATCTCTTGCAATACATCGTAAACGAAACTTTTACTGCCACAAACTGAGCGACTGATGATTAATTTTCCGATCGTTTTCGGATCTGTTTTCGAGAGTTTTACCCGCAAAAGTTTCGCGTAACTCTCGTATGCGATATCGTATACGAAGTTTTGGTCCGCTGGGTTGTGTCTTTTTTTCGCCTATGAATTTTTTCGTTTCCAGGCTGTGTATGAGTGTTTGAAAGAGTATTTGTGTGCTATTACCGTTTGTTTTCGTTTTGCTTGCAGCTCTTTCGCAATGATCGAAAACAAATTTGCCAGTTGAGCTAATTTGTCTAATCAGTACAGTTGAGAGGAGTCAAGTGCAAATATAAAGTGGAGTATTTCTTGGTAGGTATTATTAAATTTATTGTAATGGGAGTTACGCATCAATTAATTAATCACTTTTGTTTTTTTCAGATGCAATCAATTTGGTCGATGGGACTGGGTCTGCTAAGGAACAACTCCGAAAGGCCTTGCAGCTTCAGAAAAAGCCATACTTTAAAAACTCCAGCTGCAACAAAAATAAAATAAATGAAAAATTGTATGAAAACTAACTAATAATAACTAATATAATGGTTGCGTTTTTTTTGTAACGTATATACGTTTCCCCATACAAATGCTAACTTGTATACGATAACGGGGATAAATATATCTGTTAAGGCTATCGGGGATAGCTTGTACAAAAAAAGTAGTAAAAATGTAGCGGAATACAAAAATGCTACCAAGTTTCCTTGACAAATGCCTACTGAAAAAAAAATTAATTGTGACAGAAAAAAAATAAAGAATTTTAAATTTGACTGAATTCTAAAATGAATTTTAGGTTTATAATATGTATTTGCATTCATTGATAAACGATAACGCTGATTTGTAGGCAAAATTGTAAGTAAATTCAAGTAAGGCAGGCAAAGCATCACGGGAATTGAATTCGAATCACAATGCATGCCACCCAACTCAAATGAAGTACCAAGTTTGTATTATGATGAGCTAAGTGCTTTGTGAGAAGCTCTCACCAATTCCTTAATGGGATGTAATGGGTGACCCGTTTTTTAAGTGCTCAATTCAGTAGCTTTTATATACTTCTGAATGTGCTCCATGTAGAGAATCAACTATGTGTATCCGAATTGCAAATTTATTTATCCGATCACTTATACCATAGAGTAAAAGTTAAGTGTTTTCATTTGCTGTTTTGCGTTCACTTGGGGTCCACATGGTAGTAGCAGATTTCATAGAGTTCGAGTTGCTGTGGTAGCTTACTCAATGGTTCGATATAAAATGAACGGAAATAAAGGACAATGCATACTTTCGTACGATACTACCAGCATCATCATAATTTAGATACCATTAGTATCAATTAAACTGTATTTCAAATAATAGTTTAGACAATAGTTTGCTGCTTGTTTAACCAATCGCGCATTCTCCCATCTACTCTGTTCCCTAGCAAATTCCAACAACCATTTCCGTCATCTGGGTCTTATATCCGTTGCGGAGCCACAATCCTCTGCTGTCTTGCATCCCAATAATTGCTTGATTCCACGCCTTCCATTGACGATTTTCAGAGGGTCTGTTTAACTTGGAATTGATGTAATCAAATTTGTGGGCAATGAGCCATACATACTTACATAAGTCATCTGCGTAGTCGTAATCATGTAACTTTAAGTGGTCCAACTACAGGTATCATTTTAAATCATATGTTGTTTTGACACTGATAGATTTTTTCTCTTCCTCTAATTCTTTCTTCCATTTCTCTTCTATTAACAATCAGTCAGTATCATAACTCTGCGCATCAAAATGAGTTGCTTTACGGTTGAGCGTTAGAGAAGATCCAATCGGACATCGAATTTGACCGAAAATCATCTTTTCTGACGAGGCGCATTTTCATCTCGGCAGCTACATTAACAAACAAACTTGCCACTTCTGGGGATCGCAAAACCAGAACGTCATTGTCGACAGCCAATGCATCCACATAGTTTGGTGTGCATTTTGAAGTGGTGGCATCACTGATCCCTTTTCTCAAAAATGCTGCGTTTCAGTTCCACCAAATTCTCGTCGAAAGTCACTGGGCTACCGAAAATTTTGATACAGCTTTTTATGCAAGCTTTTTCTGCCATAATTTGGACGTAGTACAGATAAAAATTAAAGAACATTGTTGTGTTATTTAAATTAAAACCAATTTATTGCATATAAAGTTATTATATGTATAATCATAAATGCCAATAAAATCATATTTGAAGTCAGTTTTTTCAATTCGCCAATCGCATCCTATCTTGTATCAAAGTTGCAGCCAGGAGCTCGAACAGCTGTGCCATCGAAACCTTCTGATGCGAATAATCCCGAATTGATCAACTCCCTTAAGACTAATATCGTCCGATTCGTGGGATAGATCCAGAAACCGTCAACAAAGTCTAAAAATTGCAGTTGTCATAGTCGGGATTTCTCTTCCCTATCTCTCGTGTGAAAGTCTTTACTCCATTACAAACACGTTGTTCTTCTTAATTACACGCATTTGTGGTAAAGTTGTAGAAAGTAATCTTATTTATAGAACATAATTATTAAGTCCAGTTCATTATATTTAATTTTTGAAAGATACATGTACTTGGACCACCCTGTAGGTGTTCATACATATTTCACTGAATGCCGAACGATCCTCCACATAGGTTGCGTCAATAAGTAGAAGAATTAATGTGGGGGGCAATAGGCAACCTTTTGTAACTCCCACAGATGTGCTGAAAATTTGGAATTTCTTTCCATTAAAATTAACTTTATATGCTGCATCCCTGTACAGTTCTCGAATCATGGATACTATCTTGCCCGGTGTCCCCTTTTTGGGCAGGGTTCAGGCTTGTTCAAAGTCAACGAAATGTTGGTTCAGAGGCGAGTATTGTTCAACTGATTGCTCTCTGATTATAGGTAAAGTGTTTACGCGGTCGCCTTGAATCCAGCGTGTTCCTTACCACAGAGCAATAGAAGAGAGCTTCTATGCCTCTCTTCGTGTTCTCTTAATGACGACGAGATAGTAGGCCATTTCATAGAGTTTGATTTGCTTTGGTAAATTACACTTTGGTTGGCATAATACGGTCAGAAATAAAAGGGAATGCGTATTTTCGTTTGATGCAAACAACATAAAACATAATTTAGCTGTCATTAGTATCAATCACACACTTTTAAACATAGTTTGTTGCATGGTCTATAATCTTTATGTCTTCTTTGGTCTCTCATTCTAATCATTTCTCTAGTACCTTTTCGGTCAGCTGTGCCATAGAAACCCCTTGTCCTTACGCACAACTTGGCCCACCACTGGCGAGATCCGCTACGATCCTTATCGCGATTACTTTGCCTATTGCGGTTAATAAACGTTAGGTCAGCCTTTTTCGGGATAGTGATAACCACTATTTCTTTCCACTCCAAAGGGATTTGGTTGTTTATCCATGCACTTCTGATGACCGCCGTACTGACATCTGCTAATGTTGATGTTCTAAATTCAGCGGCTCTGCTGGAATGAAGATTTATGATCCTTCACTTTTCTCAGTGCCGCCTCGTTCTCTGCTCGCAACGAGGGATTATTCCATGCCGAAGAAGTACTCTGATTCTCATCTCTGGCAAGAATTCACGACATATCTCTACTTGCTGATTTGATGATGTTATTTCCGCGCCATCATGAGCTTTTAAAGATGCAGTACTTCTGATGTTGCTGCTACTTAGCTGTTTTTTTTTGAAGAGTAAATACTACTGAGAAGACCTGTATTTGCAGCTTTATCGCTTTGATCCGCTATATCGTTCAAATAGTTGTCGTAATCTGAAACGACCATGTACTGTACGTGCTGATTGCCGATAGTCTGATTTTAACTGCCTCTTCTACGTTAGTGTCTTCGATCGTATAGGCATATTGTGGAAGCGTTCACGATTCCAAATTTCGGTCCAGGATTCTGCATAATCCAGGGTTTATTCACACATCGTTTCTCACCAATGACCTCCCTGCCAGTTTCCTTCAGCGTTCGAACAATGTTTGGCCAGGTATTTTGACGATTTTATGCCAAATTAGATCATTAAATTTGAAATTACTGCTGATTTACTAACATATTATACAAGACAGTAAAACAGAGCAGAAAGCTAACTTTTTCGCCCACTTTGTTTACACGCAGCAAACTGCAGTCTTAGCATAATTCGTGTATAGTGGAATTAAGGTCAGTGCTAAGCTAAACATTGTGCCCAAAATTTGGTTACTGTGCGCGGCTCTTGTACATGAGAACCCTGCTCTGACCACATTCAAAAAAAAAAATTCTTTCGGCGGCGGCTCACCTCGCATAATGACGGCGTCACTATCGAGTATATAGCCATGAAACAGCTTCTTAAAATACCGTTCGGAATCGGTGTAAAACCAGTAGGTCCCAATCAATGAGTGAAAACTGGAAAGCGCACAGCTCAGTGATTGTGAGAAGTTCTCCCCGGTCCCTTCATGGGATGTAATGGGAAACCATTTATTTATTTTTATTCGTTAAAAAAGCCAGCGAAATATTAATGTTACTAAGAAACAATAGACGTGTTTTGTCTACAAGCAAGCTATTATCGCTTTCTAATTTTATTCCAAAATATGAAAAAGGGTTGAAAACGGTAAAAGATGTAAAACAAAAATTCTTCTTAAACTTAATGAAAATGTTTCGCGTCGCTAAGTTTTCGCTAATTGCTTCATACAAAACAAGCGATTATATAAGCAAGCGGTGTAACCAAAACTCGCTTACTGTAACGACCAATCAAGTTGTAGGAAAAAATTATTAATGTTGTCAACTCTCATTAAATTTTTCAAATAAATAGATTCCTGGTGAAGAGCCCCCCTTAAAGACAGAAAGAATATAGTCGCCAACACTGATATATTGCTGATCAATTTCAGTGAACTTAAGTAATTGAAAGCGCACAAGTCATAGATCGTGGTAAACTCACCGCAGTCCATGTGATTGGAAAATAAGTTTATCTTTCTGTGAACTTTATAAATCTTTATAGTGTCGGAAACCACCCTTGATTGTAAAATGTCTACAATAGTTGGGCATCTGATGAACTTGTCATAAAATTGGAAACTAATCATGCCAGTGAGTGTGGTTTCTTAAATGGTCTACTATTCCAAAAACAACAACCATATTTCACTTAGAAAAATGTTTATGACCTTGTAAGTTTGTACGTAGTGTGAACTTCTCTTACATTAAAATACAAACAAATAATATCGGGCATAACAAAAATAAAATGTAAGACTTTATTTCACTGTCTGAAATTTTCTTGAATTATTAATATCGAGGTGTCAACTTATGACCATCGGTAGCTTATACATGCATACATATGCAATTAATTATATTAAATAAATATGTCGTTGTATAAATAATCTCTAATCTCAAATAAATTGTATTCTAACCACATGAATTTACATAGAACCTCCTACAAACTAATAGTTTGAATAGTTTTCCGTATACAACATTTTGGAAATAAACGATATGTAAATTTCCACAGTGTGGGCTAGTGTACTAAACCAAAGCATCTTCTTTCGTTCTACATTGTACGAGTATCACCATCCGATCGTGAGTAGTACTAATGTAATATAATATGAATAGATTTGTGTACTTCGTATTCATTCATAAAACGCCACACGTTGTAAACAAAAACCCACAGTTTCAAATTCAGGAATTGATGGAATTGAAACAAACCAAGAATTAGTATATCACACCACAAAGTGTGGAACATTCCTCCCACACGCGCACAACAAGTGAAACAAGTTCCTCGCCAAACCGCAAAATGCTTTCAATCTCAAAGCGAAACAAAGACAATTGCCAACCAACAATGTCAAATGAACTCGAAAAACTTAGCACAATATCCAAAATCGAGCTGTGATGGGAAAATATGCACAAATGTACTACCACAATAGATCAGTACCTCGTTTCTGTAGTTTTCACATGAAACATGAAATTTGAAACGTCAAAAATACTCACAAATTAAAACGCTGCGAGATTTTAATGCTGTTTCTACAAAAAGGCTTTTAGGAAATTAAGAATTTATATATTAAAGAGAGAAGGCTAGAATTATACCATTTTGTTATGTATTTCAATTAATTTGTCCTAAATATTACAGAAAAATCAAAACAGAAACCAGAAAAGTATAGTTGAATGCATGTCATCTACTTTAGAATTTGCAAGAGACAATTTGGAGGGTGAAATTCCAACACCAATTGTAAGGAGCAGTGGGAACCCCTTCAAAAAACTTCTGTTTGTTGTTCTTTTTCACAATAGCTTATTTTGTTTGTTTATATTTTTTGTATTACTTGACAGCTTTCTTGGAATATTCCAATAAAAATGTCATCAGCATTGAAATACAGAAACACTTTTTACTCACAAATCGAGAAACGATGGAATTTTTTGTTTCATGTTTAATGTGAAAACTTTTTCTATTCGAGAACTGCAGAAACGAGGTACAGGTTAGTTGAAATTAATACTTTTTTTGGTACCGAAGGAGAAAATGCTTCCATATGTATAATTCAAATTTGCAAATTTTCGACAACAAGGGGCAGTAAGGAAACTTCCTAGTGTCGGCAGACGACGAATGGTACACACGGATGACAATATTGAACGTGTACATGAGAGTATTCGGGAAGATGGAGACACATCAACCAGGAAACGTTCGACATAACTTGGCCTCTCACAAAAATCGCTGCGGAGAATTTTGCACTCAATAAGAATGTTTCCATACAAAATTCAGCTTGTCCAAGAATTAAAACTAACAGATTACGAGCAACGACTTGGTTATGCAATTTACTTCCGGCAAAAAGCAGAAGAAAATCATGATTTTAATCATAATTTAATTATGAGCGACGAAGCCTATTTTAAATTCAATGAGTTCGTTAATAAGCAAAACTACAAAATATGGGCTACGGAAAATCCAACAGTTTAGTTTACACCCACTTAAGTGTACTGTTTGGTGCGGTGTTTCGTCGGAGGGTATAATTCGCCAAAATTTTTTTGTTGGAAAATCAACACGGTGTCGTCGTTTCCAACACTGGTGTTCGATATCGTTTAAGGTCAGCTGTGCAAATCCAGCCGCAAGCATGGTTCCACTGGACGGAGACACAGCGCACATTGCGAGGAACACAATGACTCTGTTACGCGACATCTTTGGTGAACGAATTATTTCGCGTATAAGGGATTTTAATTGGCGTCTGCGTTCACCGGATTTAACAGCTCCAGACTGTTTCCTTTGGTGTTATTTGAGTGAGAAAGTCTATATTAATAAGCCTAGAACCATCCCGCGATTAAAAACAATATTCGCGACGTAGTCAACAACATAACACCTCAAGTTTTGCATAAGGTTATGGAAAATTGTTTGGAAAGATCACGAAACAGAAAATGGCCACCACTTGCAAGATATAATTTTCCATAATCAATTTAAAAATATTCTCCATTAATGCTCGGTATTTATAAAAAATATATATATAATAATTATGTCTTGAATAAAAGTTATGACGAATTGATTTTGCGCCACCCTGTACAAATCAACAACATGGATTCTAATATATAAAAAAAAAATAAATTACATTTATATCATTTATTAAATTTAATAATTTATTTAATTTTTTTTATTTATTATTACAGGGAGAAATTCGGGTCGTATGATTTTGAATCGCAAGAGGATTTAGCTGGACCACCTATTTACTGGGAATGTGCAAATAGTACAGATGGATGGAGGTAAGAGGATAAACAAATGATGATAAATTTAATTTGACTGTTATGCTCCCAGGAAAGTAACAGAGTAGTCGTATATTGCTGCTGAACTTCAAGGCCCGAAGAAGCATTAGCTGAAAACAACGTTGGAACCAGCTAATGAAAGGCCTAAGGGTTTTCGATCCTCAAAATAAATTAGATTATTAAATTGACTTGAACTGAACTGAGTTGAACGAATTGAACTGAATTGAGTTGAATTGAACTGAATTGAACTGATTTGAATTGAATTGAATGGAATTGGATTGAATTAAATTGGATTGAAATGAATTGAGTTGCATTAAATTGAATTGAATTGAGTTGCATTAAACTGAATTGAATTGGGTTGGTTTGAATTGGAAATTATTATTGGTGTTCAAATCATATTCCAATTTACAATGCAATATAAAGTTTATTTAAATTTGAAACGCATGTTCACATTTGTAAGAAATTTCCAAGAATGAAAATCGTATAAAGTGTAAAAATTTAATTTATTGAATAATTTCAATTATTTAACTTTTATTAAATTAATATTTAAAAATTGGTTTCCCGTTACATCCCATGAAGGGATTAGGGGGAGCTTCTCACAAAACAGTGAGCTGTGCGCGTTGTAGTTTTACACTCACTGTTTGGGACCTACAATTTTACACCGATTCCGAACGGTATTTTGAGAATCTTTTTCATGGCTAAGTACTCTATAGTGTCGCCGTCACTAAGCGAGGTGACCGCCGTCGAAAGAAAGTTTAGGTGGTCAGAGCAGGGATCGAACCCACGTTCTTATGCACAAGATCCGCGCACACTACCATTGCACCACCGACGGCCATAAGCATTTACCGATGATTAAACAATGCCTGAACAGAAGCTAATGACATATAAAGGGTCGGCCATGTAAAGTTTGGAATTTAGAAAAAAAGAAAGATTTAGAAAATACAAACAGATTTTTTTTAACGTTATAAGTTTATTGGTAATCCCCATAATTAACATTTGAAGCCTTCTCGCGAATAACACTGTAACTCCGGGATCAAACACGGCAATTTTACTTGCTCAAGAGAGAGCAAGTATAAACTCTCCTATAAACTCAAGGCTTGCACAAGTTAAATTGCCGTGTGTGATCCCGGAGTAATCAACAAAATGTAAGTTATTCACCAGACACAAAAAGCTACTTAGGTTATGTTTGTCTCGTTAAGTTTTGGATTAATTTCCTTTTATTAGCATTAAACAGAAAAGTATAATTTAGAATATTTAATTTTGTATAGTTTTCTCAATGAAATAACGTTTTATATTCAAAACTAATGCGATTATAACTAGGGTCTTCCATCGATTGACCGTTCACAGCGGCGGATGTCGCAAGGCCTTCCACAAATAAGGCATGCGGAATGGTTCTTTTGTAATGCCTTCCTAAAATAAGGCCTGGGGAATGCATGCATTTTTTCATCAGATATAACCACGAAGAAGAGTTTTACAATTTTGAGAAATTTCTTTTCCGATTCTTTTTAATCGTAATGTAATTGGAAAATTTCATACAAATTTTAAAAATTTTAAAAATTTTTATTTTGATATTTTTTTGGGTATATTTAAAATATACAATTTGAAGTTTGGCTTGGTACAACTTTCTAAGATAGATGCATACATACTTATAAATAAATATATAGAAGTGGATAAAGATTTTGTGCTAAAATAAATTATTTTAATTTTATTATTGTTTAACAAAAATAAATTAAAGTAAATGCCTTCTAAGGCCTTCCTCTTTGCATGCCTTCTAAGGCCTTCTTTAGGCAATGGGCAAGGAAGGCCTTGCCTCCCAATCTCACGCAATGTTAAAAAGAAAGGAGGAGATAATGTGTAGGGAGGGCCTTCCGTAGTCCTGTTTGAAGTTATGACTTCCGCCGCTGGCTTGTTTGATTAATCGAATAATTTGCTTCAAAAATTTACTCGATAACTTTAAAATTCCTGATTTCGAGCAATAAATAAATAGGGTAATTTATAACGGTTAATCGAAGAAATCTTATTTAATATAATACTACAACATAGGTTTTCTTAAATATATAAAATAGAAGGTTATAGAACAAATCTTGCTATTTACCACTCAGGTTATTAAAGAGGATGTGTTACATACCACATACATAAGTCTATCAGATAATGGAATGTCTTCTAGCGCAATTTCAATACTCAATATACACATAATATGTCACAGTGTTGGCCGTCGGTGGTGCAATGGTTAGTGTGCGCGGCTCTTGTACATGAGATCCTGGGTTCGAACCCTGCTCTGACCACCATAAACTTTATTTCGGCGGCGGTCACCTCGCATAGTAACGGCGACACTATCGAGTATATTTAGCCATGAAAAAAGCTTCTCAAAATACCGTTCGGAATCGATGTAAATCTGTAGGTCCCAATCAGTGAGTGAAAACTGGAAAGCGCACAACTCAGTGATTTTGAGAAGTTCTCCCCTGTCCCCTCATGGGATGTAATGGGAATCCATTTATTTATTTTTATGTCACAGTGTGCATGTGTCAAAGAATCATGATAATAAGTGAAAATAAAAAGCCGAAGTGCAATTTAAAATCAAATGTTATTTCGGCAGTCTGTTTAATTCCGCCCGCCCATTTCGTTCAAAACTTGGGAGAGTCCTATACCGAGCGTGATTGTATAATTTGGAGCTACGGAAAGTATAAAGTAATTCTTTCAATTTAGAATGTAATTGTAAACTAACTAGTTGGAGCTGCATTGATATAATTAATTTAAGAAACAGGGGTGATATTCAGTGTTGCCAGAGACCGACTAAAAAATTATGCCAAATGTCCTCAACAATTGTGCCGTTTGCAAAACCATTATGCTAAATTTGCCTTTTGGTATTTTTTCTATTTCTGAGTACAAAATACAAATAGTCCCTCCACGAAATGGGTGCTTATCTCGACTTTAAATAGCTGTTAGACGTTAACAGTTCAACTTGAAAATAAGTAATGTAATGTCGCATTTAGACCGCAGTTTATCGCGGCCATGTTAGCGATAAACTTGTTCTCTAATCTTTGCCGTTTAAACTGCAGTTACAACTACCAAGATTATCGCTTTTTCGGGATTATAAGTGTCAACTTCCATAAGAAAAAAAACGTCGATAATTCCGAAAATGCGATAATCTTGGTTGGTGTAAATGCCGTTTTATGGTCTTAACATATTATAGCCTGTATCTTAACTTCATTCAAAACAATAACTTAAAAAACTCAAATTCAAAACGTAACTGACACTAGCCCGGTCATCAACAAATCTATACCACAGAAAAATTCAACACTGATATAGTAGAAATGCACCTCAAAGCACTGCAACAATGTCAGTATGCAAGAGGAAAAGAAGAACATGGTGGAAAAAAGTCGTCTGTTCTTGTGTTCAAAAATAACTTAAAATAGTTGTAAGAATTTCTACAATAACATCGAAAGCCAAACTAATTGTGATTTTCAGCTCCAATAAGTATCACATTTTTTAAATAAAACATAAACAAAATTATTTATTAGTTTGTTTGAGATCCATTGTATTTAACAATTTCTTTCAATCGTCTTAGAGTAGCAGTTCCCAAGTTTTGGATAATTTCTTTTGGAATCCGTTCCACTTACTCTAGAGAACAGTGACAAATCATATCGACTTCGAAACTATATTTGTCGGATATTTCCCTCATAATGAAACCGGAGGTTTACCCTGTAGTTTATATAAGGGGCTACCACAAAAACTCTCATCGAATTTAGACCATTTTGCAAAAAAGTCACAACTTGATATTGAAGGCACTGTACGGTCCAAAACGACTAATTTTAAGTTTATAAATAATCGTCCATATTCTTATTCCAGGTAAAGAAGTACGTTTTACAACGGGCTTTTGCCTCCTGTATTCAGCATTTTGGCAACCCTAGTAATAAATTCATAAGGAATTTAGTCATTTATCTCTATACGGAATTTTTAAAATGGTCAACCTATTTCTTATATTTCATGAATTACATTTTTGCTTTTACGCCTGTGGAGTTACTTTGATAGCCAAAGAAGTCGGATATCGTATTAAATTGTCTGTCCCAATAAATTGCTGTAATTTACTTTGTTCACGAAAATTTCTTGCAAGACAAATAAAACGTGCACTATTTTTTGAAGACGACGCTTCACCGAAAATACGCTTAGGTGTGTAGATATCTAGAAATGTGATATTGTGCCTTATATACCGATAAACGTGCTGTAAGATTTTCAGATTAATTAATGGGAGAAACTTTCAGTACAAACATTGTGCCGTTTGCAAAAACATTGTGCTAAAAAATTTCTCTAAAACGCAAAATATTGGAAAAATGTTGAGGAAATTGTGCTAAACGGCACTTGGCATAACTTTTTAAAAAACAAGTGCCAAAACCAAAACAATTATGCCAAAACGGCACAAATTATGCCAACATGGTAACACTGGTGATATTGTTACCAAAATCCAATAGATAATATAATCCAATCAGCTGTTCATTGGTTAGTATGGACGACTCTTGTATGTGATAACGTGGGTTTGATCTCTGCTCTTCGTCAACGGTAACCTCGCTTAGTGATGGCGACACTATCGAGTAATGAGTCATGACAAGTTGTCATACCGGTGTAAAACAGTAGGTCCCAGTCGTTGACTGTAATAACTTGAACTCGCACATCTCACTGATTGCGAGAAGGGATGTAATGGAAAAATATTTATTTTTTATAAATTACTGGACGCTTTGCAATTACCATTGACGGGCATATCTCTCACAATCCATGTGCATTGAGTAATTTAAAATTGGATAATTTGTAGGCATACGATTGAGCAACTATTGCCCATAATTTAAAGGTATATCTCCTTTAATTTCCAGATTAGATATATGTATATAGGTGGCTTTAAGTACCAGTATAAAATATGATACAATCTTCATGAATACTTATATTTGCAAACTATCTTGACCAAGGCCCACTCTAAGGTGTGATCTATACATCAAAATTTTTGAAGTAAAGATTTTATATTTTAATGAGTTAATGTTATTTGTTAAAGTTGTCTCCTTTAATGATATGTTATTAAACCTGCTGTAAATTTGAATTTTTCAATAAAATTTATTAATTTCAAAAGGGTAAAATTACTCGAATAATAACAAAATTTTGCCTGTTGTTTCGAGTAAGTCAAGAAACCTATTATAGAGTTACTTGATTACTCGAGCAAAGCAAAACCCCGAAAAGAATAGCGTTTTTCACTTAGAGAGGGATTTAAAATATCAGAATCAGATATTTTTTACTCAGTTTTGCTTTTATAAAGGGTGTCCCAAAATTCACGCAACATTTGAATTGAATAGAAAACAAAGTTTTTATTCTTCTTATGGTAATATTTTTATTGAATCGTAAAGTACATAGGACAGGGTTATTTATGGAATAAAACATCTGTCAAATGGCCTCCACGGCTTTCCATACATATACGTATTCGTTTGTCGAAATTTTCCATGATTTTTCTGCATAAATCTGGTCGAATTTCGTTGATGCAACGATGAATCTCCTCCTTTAAAGCACGAGTGATTGTGGGCTTGTTAACATAGACCTGTGATTTTAAAAAACCAAAAAAAAAAATCTAATGGTGTTAGATCACACGATCTTGGGGGGCCAGTTCTGGTCACCAAATCGAGAAATCACGCGACCTGGAAATGTCTTTTGCAGTAATTGAAGAGTTTCACGAGCTGTATGACATGTGGCACCGTCGTGTTGAAACCAAATATTGGCCACATCAATATCATTCAATTTCGGCAAAAAAAAAACTGTGTTATCATGGCGAGATATCGAACACCAGTAACACCAGAACACCAGTAATTGCGACCGCAAAACTTTCATTACTTTTGAAATATTGTTCAATAATGAAGACACGCTGTTCTATCGTGCAATTGGGCATTTTTATTAACCCTGAGCTGTCAGCTGTTTTTTTAGGGTTGCCAACTCTTTTCTACGTCGATAGCAGCAAATTTAAATGTTGCGTAAATTTAGGGACACCCTTTATAATACACAGAGATAATAGTCTAACGGGGTCAAATGAAAGCTGCGAGGCGACCAATGGTCTTCCGAGTTTCTGCTGATTATGCGGTTTTCGACCACAGTGCGCAAAAGATCGACTGTAACATTAGCTGCGTGGCACATTGGCCAAAGTCATCCTCTTCAACTCTTGGGACCAAAAAATCGCTCGTCATTGACGGTAACGGCGGCTCCTTTCTCATTTTCGAAGAAAAATTGGGTTTATGACGCCGCCATGCCAAGAATCGCACCAAACAGTCGTTTGTTGTGGATACATCGGCTTCTCCACCCAACTGCGACAATTTTGTTTGTTAACGTAGCCCACGGGGTGCAAATGAGCTTCATCGGAAAAGATGATTTTGCGGTAAAATTCCAAGCGATCTTCATCCCGTTCAGCAAAGTTTTTGGACTTCTCTTCTGCAAAATTCTGCGCAAACTGCGAGAAATATTTAATTGCAGGCAACGGCGGCGAGATGATGTTGAAGGCTGTTCGAGCACAGTTTCAGCTACAGCGGCAATATTTTCCCCTGAACGTAATGGATGAGCACGTACGCGAGTTCTTTTGTCCAATAAGGAACCGGATTGACGAACTCGCTTCACAAATTGATCCACACATTAAGTTGATGGCACTCTATTTCTATCGAAGTTATTTCATTGATTTCTTACAATTCAATTTGAAGACTCAGAACCGGAGTAAGTAAAATTCCGCTCGCGAGCCGAAAAATTCAGCTCCTCCTCAATATAAAGCTCTCACAGAGAGTTTAAAAAAATTAAAATATTTAATTTTAATTTTAAAAATTTTACTTAATTTTTAAAATGTTTGTTTATTTGAATCGTTTCCGAGCGAATCAGATATAAAAAAATTAAATTCGATTCGGAGTATAATTTTTATTTTACTGGGAGTGAGATCTTTATAGTGAAGAGGAACCGAATTTTTCGACTCACAAGTGGATTTTTTTCTGAATTTGGCTATACATAAGAGGCAACTGCGACAAAAATCGATTGGAATGTTGTAGAAGGTGCAGAAAATAATAAACGTCTATCAGAAAGGGCAGAATTATAAAAAGACTAAAAAATCGGATAGAACAATGGGGTATGTACCTATATGAAGTAAATAGTATATGTGGTGAAAAACTACAAATAACGAGATATTGGTATGGAATTATTGGGTCTAGACGTCGACAAATAATTGGAATATAAGATTAAAGAAAGCTACTAAAGGTAGACCAAAATTTGTTTTGGACAGTGACTGGAGATATTTTAATTATAGTGTACGTGGTTAAAAAGGGGTAAAAATTGGCAAAAAGAGTTAGACTTCAAAATGCGATAAAAATCGTTTGGAATGTGCAAAAATATTGTCCGTGAGTATAAAGGGGGATAAATTGGTAAAAACTTGCAACTTGCAATAACGGCAAAAATATTTGGAAATGATTAGAAATTTATTAAAAATAATGTGTGTTCGTAAAAAGCTGTAGAAACAAAAAAACTGTACAACTTCAGACTGCGAGGAAAATAGTTGGGAATGATTTGGAATGTATTAAATATAGTGTACGTTCGGTGTATACTGTTTTTCGGTAAGTTTGCAATTTTACCTCAACATACGATTTTTTGATTCACAATTTTCCAAACGACTAGGTCGCATTTTCACGTTTGACCCCTTTTGCCCCCATTGTGCCCGTTTTTAACCACATTCACAATTTTTTTCCACATTTTGCCCCCATTTTTATCGATGTATACAATTTTTGCCGCATTCCTAACCTTTTCAAATGATTTTCTCGCATTTTCAAGTTTCAACCTTTTTGCCTTCCTTTTTACCATTTTTTAACCACATTCACAATTTTTCCAACATTCCCAACCTACCCAATTTACCCCCTTTCAATATTGTTTCACATTCCTAACCTTTCCAAACGATTATTCTCTCATTTTGAAGTTTTACCCATTTTGCCCCCTTTTTCGGTTTAACCCTCTTATCCACATTCACAATTTTTCCGCATTCCTATTCGTTCCAAAAGATTTTTCTCGCATTTTCAAGTTTGACCCCTTTTGCCCCCTTTGTGCCCATTTTTAACCACATTCACAATTTTTGCCACATGCCTAATCTTTCCAATCCATTTTTCCGCATCTTTTCAACATTTACCATTTCGCTCACTTTTTACTGCATTTTAAAGATTTGTGTTCATAATCATTCGATACGAAGTTTGTCGCATTTTTAAACACCTTCTCACCCTTCCCATTGTTAACACCCTCCCATTCTTTCAAACAATTTTTCCGTATCACAAAATTTTCAAAATTTGTTGCCCGATTTTCTA
This sequence comes from Phaonia tiefii, assembly GCA_963931995.1. Lineage (NCBI taxonomy): Eukaryota > Metazoa > Arthropoda > Insecta > Diptera > Muscidae > Phaonia > Phaonia tiefii. Next base: position 157,243,415 of record OZ008369.1, on the reverse strand, counting down.
TTGTTTCACCCATATGTACATTAGAGTGCCCATATAACAAAATGTGTTATTTTTTCCGCTCCCCGGCCATAATCGATAATCAAACCTAAATAGATTTATAGATAAATTTAGTCTCTGGTTTACGAGTTTACGAAAAGCTCTGAAGTAATTTTACTCCATTTTTAGGGCTAAAGGTCGTGGGTGACTGGCCGGTTTGCATCCGATATAACCAATTTTTGCACGCATATTATTTTTTATGCCCAATCTATTAGAAAATGGGCGGGGAGTGGAAAAAATAACACTTTTCCATTTTTCTATGTATTTCATGGGCACTCTAATTGTACATGTACATATTTCCTATACATTTAATAATTAAAAAATATTATGAAATTTGACTCGCCAATCATTCTTTTTGAATTAAATCGGGAGCGAGCAATATTTTAAAATCTTTTAAAAATAAGAATTCGGCTCCCGAGCTAAAAATAAAACTCGGGAGTTTAAAAGACTTAAATCGTCAAAGATTTTTAATTTAATTGCCGATTTAAATTTTTCGAGCGAATCGAAAGTGAATGGCTCAATTTTCTTCAAGCGTAAAGCGACCCATCTTGTTAATTTCTAACCTATAACTAATAATCTGTCACATCATAAATATCAAATTGGCCACCTGCTTCGAAATATTGGGGTGTTAATTGGGTGTCCTCATTTTACATGGCCCACCCTTTATAAAAAATAAAGTTTTAGAAGAAACACGGCTTCGTACTACATGTGTCGATTTTTTTGGGAGGTACCAGAGCACAATTTCATTGTGATCGATAACGATTTACGGCTGTTATCGACAGACGCACATGGCTCAATTGACTTGAAAAGTCTTAAAATGACTTTCGTCCAAAGATACTAAGGGTCTAATGTGGCTCCTTCTATGCGTTAAATTTGTTTCCGTATTAAATGGTTGAGTGTACAAAAATAGCAGTGTACCATCACTGACATCGATTGAAATATGTATGTAACCCCATCAAATCAATTCTAAATTACGAATTGAGGGGCACATACATAACAGACAACCAACACTTTGCAGCAGAAACGGAATGGTAACGAAACACTGATCACCACTGAGAGCGCCATCACAGCGGAGAGAACAGATACATGTGAGAACACACATGAATGCTGTTGGACACAGAACACAAATGTTTTGTTTGTTGTTTAGTTTCATTTCCGATGGCTACCGTGTGTCGGTCGAGTGAGCAACAGCAGATAACAACCGACATAACTTTGTAAGTTCAGTTACTCACGAGCGGTCTTTTGGTTTAAACGTTGTGTCTAGTGTAGCGGTTAAACGAGAGTGCGCAAGCGCGTTTGGCGGTTATGAAAAACAAAAATGAATCAACGACACAATAAATTATAACAAACATATGGAGTAATAAAAACAATTGTTTAACAACAAATCGATTAATTAAAACGAGATAATCATAAAAAAAATACAGTTTGTGTCAAATAAATATCAAATAAATGGAAAATCTACTAAAAATTCAAGTTGCACCACCAACTGTATTGCAATAATGTTCTTGTGTTTTTTGCGTGCCTGTTAATTTAACTAGTGATCAACAAAAGTGATTGATATTGCGTGCAAAAATTATAATTGATAATATTTTCGAATACTCGTATACTCAAGTGTTGTACAGTTTATAACATAAAACACCAAACTTCTACAAAATTTTAATTAAGCTGCAATTTTAAATGTCAACCTAATTTTTTTTGTGAAATTTTCAAACGAAAAATCGATGAGTGAGGAGAAAAACGGTTCAGCCGCCCGTATTGCGAATTGTTAATTTGTGGTCTGGTAGTGGTAGCCTTCAAAAAGCGCATGAAAATTAAATGCAAATTTGTTACAATTTGCATATAAACTATTCTGGTTTTTGTTTCTCCTACGAGAACACAGAGTCTGTCTGTCTGCCCCAGTGTGGTTTCTTAAGAAGTTTTGGCGTCTTTCTGGTTTTGTCACAAAAGGCAAATAAGCCCACCACCTGTTCTAATGCGCTTTATAGATTTTGGCAATATATCCAAATAAACGCTCGCGCTCCCAGACTCGCACACACACACACACGCACCTATCGACAAAATCAACTCCACACACTGAAGCAACACAAAAACAAACAAAAAAAACGTGGTAAGTTTTCAACGCCTTGATTTTCATGCATTTTCTTTAAGAGATCAGAACGAAAACATATGGCTGGATGTAAATACGGTGGTTTAGGCAGATCATACACTTGTCAAACACGCAACCAGCAGAGCAACGGTTGTTGGTTACAATACAACCAAAATCACGAACATTGGGGTGTTTTGTTGTTGTTGTGATAAATAAATGTTTTTATTCGTTGCAAAAAATAATAAACTACAGATTTCGATTACATAATATATACGACCTTTTATCTGGGTCCCAGACTTCCCATTCGTGAGTCAAACGCGGATCCAATACTAACAGATCTGCATTATCGACAAAAATTTTATTCAAATTTTGTATTCCTGCTTACACTACGAACAAGTCGGACAATTACTACTTTTTCTCAAGTTGCTCAAATAGAAGGCGATGCGACCAATACAATTTTGTTAAACAAAAATATTTGAATTTATATCTGTTAGATCCAACATCATGTAAGAATGGATATCAAGTTTATCGTACGATTAAGGTCATACCCAGCGGCGGAAGTCGCAAGGCCTTCCACAAATAAGTCATGCGGAATGGTTCTTTTGTAATGCCTTCCTATAATAACGCCTGCGGAATGCATAAATTTTCATCAGATATAACCAAGAAGAAGATTTTTACAATTTTGAGAAATTTCTTTTCCGATTTTTTTTAACCGTAATTTAATTGGAAAATTTCATACAAATTTTAAAATTATGTTGTTTATTTAATATTTTTCAGGGTATTTTTAAAATTTTCAGTTTGAAGTTGGGCGTGATAAAACTTTCCAAGATAGATAAATACATACTTATAAATTAATATATAGAAGTGGATAATGATTTTGTGATAAAATAAATTATTTTAATTTTATTTTTGTTTAACAAAAATAAATTAAAGTAAATGCCTTCGAAGGCCTTCCTCTGTGCATGCCTTCTAAGACCTTCTTTAGGCAATGGGCAAGGAAGGCCTTGCCTCCCAATCTCACGCAATGGTAAAAAGAAAGGATGAGATAATGTGTAGGAAAGGCCTTCCGTATTTTCAAGAAGGTCAGTTTGTTCCTGATTTCAGGACTTCCAGGTCATGACTTCCGCCGATGGGTAACTTGATCATATTTGACTCATACAGACGATCATTCGCAGGTATGCGAGATTTGGTTTGGAGCATGAGATATTATTCAGGAAGGGCACACCACCATGTTCCATATACAGTGGAATGGATAAGGTAGTAAAAAATCTTGTCGACCATGCGTTCTATAGATTTACAAAACAATGGTTTCCCATTGCATCCCATGAAGAGATTCGGAATAGCTTCTCACAATCAGTGAGCTGTGCGCTTTCCATTGGTACACTCACTGATTGGATCTACAGTTTTACAACGAGTCCGAACGGTATTTTGAGTAGGTTTTCATGGCCAAGCACTCGATAGTGTCGCCATCACGAAGCGAGCTGACCGTCGTCGAAAGAAATGTAAGGTGGTCTGACCTGGGACCGAAAGGCCATATATGTAAGATTATCCATATAAGGTGAATATCAAACTGATTGGCCATCTCATTCAGAGATGCGCGGTAAGAGCGATATTGGTTGTAAATGGGGACCTATACAGCAGTGGTAAGACCATTATCGGGTTGTGGCAGGTGTTTGGCCCACCTACTATATACTACTGATTATGGTTCAGAGAATGGCGGCAACGTGCGTCATAGCTTCTCTGCGCACCATTCCCACCGATGCAATGAATGTAATGTTAAATTTGTGGCCGGTAGATATTATAGGAACGCAGATTGTTTCATCGTGTGCCATCAAGTTAAGACCACGTTGACAAGGCGACATGGGCTAAGTCGGTTATGAAACACTGCTGGAAGGCGACGCCAATATTCCAGCACTCGTAGACTATTCGAAAGTGGAAACAATATCTGCTTGGAAATGCCACACTCTCATATCGGAAAGGATTTCTGGTATAGTGGGATATGTGAATTTATATGTAGGGTAGGGTACTCTAGTGATCTAGGGTTGTCTCTTTCTCATAGACTACCTGATCATTAGACCGCTTACCAGGCATAAATTTAGGCTTCCAGGTCCAACAGTTATTGACATTAGTGGTAATCAAGTCCCTGGGATCAGTATCAGATCTTTTAACGAGATGTCCTTGCATTGCGATATTGCACCTAGCGACTTGTAAACATATCATACAAGAACGCTTCTATATGATGTTGCTGAAGAGATGGACGAGGGACACAGATTATGTACCCGCAAAGAAATATGGCCGATAGTAGGTAGTAGTAGAACTATGAACCTTCTGTCTTTAGCCTGGTCTAAGTAAGTGTTTCAATTTTGATCGGTCACTGTTTGATTGGGAGACATGCGGCAAGATTAAAGATCAGGACAATTGACTTATGACGAAGAGGTGAGCGAGAGGCACAGATTGTAAATAGCAGGAGATCCATGACCTTTCTATCTTCAGTCAGGTATCAATAAATGTCAGGGCAATAGACTTCTTTAGAAGCTGTAACGATGTGGAAGTGGAAGAATCAATGACACATTTTTCTGGACTAGTAGGCAAGAGGATGTATTTGGTGGCTATCTGCATGTTTAGGAAGCTGGCTCCTACATGTTGGGCCAAGACATGATCTTGGGCTTCCTAGAGCAAATTACATAGGGCTAGCCAGTGGTTTCACAATGAACCAGTAAGTCTAGGTGAGTCGTTCATCGACTGCCACCAATACCAAATATAACCTAAGGACAAATAATGTTGGTAAGAATCGGTTCATGTTTTGGTATAGCCCCAATACAAATTTATATCGGAAGCTTGGTTGATATCGTCTAAGAATTTTAAATTGCAATGGCATACAAAATGACTTAACTCAAAATGGGTAATATAAGTCCACATTTGATATAGCTGCCCTAGAACTGCAACTCCCACGCTCTAACAGTCGCACTTTTTTTTATTGTTATTGACTACAATTTTCTACCAAAAATTGGAATGACAATAACAATAAATGAAATACCAATGGGTCATACTGGTTTACAATTGGATATACTCATCTACAATATGCGTGTGACAAAACATAATCATAAGCTACAAAACATAATCATAAGGTACAAACCATAATCATGGGCACAGTGTCAATCATAGAGAATTATATACAGAGTGTGCATAAGTGTTTCAGTTCCACAAAATTGTCGACGAGAGTCACTTGGCTGACGACAATTTTGATACAGGTTTTGTTTATGCCAGAATTTAAATGTAATAAATAATAAATAAATTGTTTCCCATTACATCCCATGAAGGGACCGGGGAGAACTTCTCACAATCACTGAGCTGTGCGTTTTCCAGTTTTCACTCACTGATTGGGACCTACAGTTTTACACCAATTCCGAACGGTATTTTGAAAAGTTTTTTTTTTTTAAATGTAATGTAATACAAATAAAAATAAAAGAAAATTATTGTGTTCGTTCAAATAAAAACTTATTGATTGCATATAAATTTATTTTAAGTCATACGTTCCAATGAAATCACATTTAAAGTCAGTTTTTCCATTCGACTATCGCTCATTCTCCTTCACCTGTGTCAACATGTGCAGGTAGAAGGTCGAACAGCTGTTTCATAGAAACCCACTGGTATTAGCTCTGGAGGAACCATTCAATATTTAAGTATTCTCTGAAAATCAGCAGACCTAAATTTGGTTTTTGGAATGGATTATAACTAAGGAATATTAAACTTCGTATGAATCCAAGGATTTTTAAACTCAAACATTTTTATAGAAGAAGATGCATTCATTAATTCTTTGAACAAAAATATTTCCACAAGTCTAGTACTTTACTTCGTAAAATTTATAATAGTGAACGTAAAATGAGGATTGAGAACTTTATAAGAATTAGAAAGATAGTACGGAAAATTCTCAATACAACAGTATCGTAAGTTGCTGAGTTTTGGTACTCTAGTTAAGTAAAAAAGGTCTTCAGTATGAACACATTTTTTAAAGCTAAAGATTCCTACCATTAAAGAAAATTATCATAAAAGTATTACAATTGAACTTAAACCCATTCTGGATATGAACATTTATGAACTTTATTTTAATTTTTGAGATAAGTTTTAGTTCAATACGAATTTAAAATCCGTTTGGTTGTACAATTACTTTTTAAGTAATTTGTGAACTAAATTTTAACACGCCTTTTACCTGACAGTCATTTTGAGTAAATTTTTCCTACGAAAAATAATGAAAGTTAATTATTTTCATACATGGTGTACATTAGGGATGCTAAACGGGATTGATTTTAAAAAATCCCGGGATTTTTCGGGGTTCTATTTTTAAATTTTTTTTGGGAACACGTCTATTTTACGTCTTACACTCCAACAAACAACCACAAGAAGGGTAGAATACATTATTATAAGCAAAAAAATAATACAACAAAATCGGGGCAAATGCATAGTTTTGGAGTTATGGGCCCCGAAATTTTGGATATGTGAGAGGGTTATGGCGTTAACGTACCACGTAAAGGCATTGATATCAGTGTTTTATATAAAACAATTCAAAACAAACTCATACAATAATGTAGCACTGTTTGATAAGTCGCTTCTTATCGAATTGTTGGATGTTGACATTGAGAAAAATTATCGATTTTTTTACTTTTCTCAAACATCGCGCGATTTTTCGAATATTCTTTTTTTCAATCAAAAAAAAAAATTATTTTAAAAAAAATTTTAAATTTTTGTTTGAGAAACGTAAACATCCGATAACTCGATAACTAAGCGACTTATCGAAAAATGCTACATCATTTTTTGAGTTTGTTATGACTTGTTTTATACCAAAAAGTGATATCAATGGCTTTACACGGTATGTTAGTGGAAAAAGAATTCGAAATGTCGGGGTCCATGACTCCGAAACTATGCATTTGCCCCTATTTTGTTATTTTACTTTCTTTGCTTAAAATAACATGTTCTACCCGACGCAATAAATTTTGTACTTTTGGGAGAGTAAGCCGTATAATAGACATTAACTTAGAAATTAACTTACGTTAAGATGTGTTATTAAACCTTTTGTAGAGCCGCCATTCGTTTTTAACCCTTTTTGCACAATTTAAAATAACACCACACTGAACTTTTGTCATTGTTTATAGTTTTATGTTTTTCAAAATTAATAAAAATCCCGGGATTTACTTATTAAAATCACGGGATTCGGGATTCATCAATCCCGAAAAATCCCGGGATTCCCCTTTGGCATCCCTAGTGTACATTAATTATGTGACAATTATAATTTGTAGTTTAATTTGAATTACAACTACTAATGCAAATTCGCAAGAAAATAAAAACCATTGGCAATTGTACTAATTTTCAAAGCAATTCCTTCATATCTGGGAGTTTTGGCTTTCAAATATTTTATACAGTAAAGGATTATGAATTTGAAAGTACTACGAGGCAATACCTATCGAAGCCGCAAACCCCTAATATAAAATTCTTTAAAAACAGAATTGCCAGCAGTCAAACAAATTCAAAATAATTACAAGCATTCCCATATTTAGCATCCAATTCCTCAACCTGCAGTTGCATTGCCTGAGCCAATGCAAATTGAAAATTTTTTCAATTGTCATTGCGAACAATCACATTTTTTTTATTTGCATCAGATAAAGTACTGAAAATTAAAATACAATGCAAATTAAAAAGAACCGTGTATGATTTCCAGCAGTCAAAATAATTAAAAGCATTGCCATATCTCACTACAATTGACATCCGATTCCACAACCTGCATTTGCATTGCCTGACCAAATGCAAATTCAACATTTTTGCAATGGCCATTGCGAACAATGGTAATTATATTTCACTTGCATTAGATAAAGTAATGCAAATTAAAATTCAATTCAAATTAAAAAACCCATGTATGGTTATTTTATTTTGCCTCCATAAAATGTCCTCCGATTTAGTTCAATTTCATAATGTTAAGGACAAATAAAAAGGTTACAATTGAGTACATTTTTAGAAATATACTTAAAAAAGTTTTCAATTCAAATGGGCATGGTTCCAAAAAAGTACTAAGTGCATTTTCTACATTAAAAGCAGAGTTGCATACTAAAATTTCATAGGCTAATTTAATAAAAATTAGTTATGTCGTATATACGACTGGTGCATTACAGCAATGCAACCAGTTGGTTAACGTTTAATGTTTGACAAAACAACATAATAAATAAATAAAACATTAAAATTTATTATATTTATTATTTAACTCTTTTTCCCCCAACAATATTTAAAGGGTTTTCCAATAAGAACTTGACAACCTTTTTTTTAAATAAACGCAAATCATTTGAGATATTTCCAAAAATGTATGATCGACTTGAAATACAATCAAAACATTTATGAATGGAACTCGACTTCGTTCATATGGCCACCGCGGGCACGTCGGCAGCGGTCGATTCGTTGGACACAATTTTCGATGACCCGGTTACACATTTCGGCCGCTATTTCGCGTTCAATGTTAAGGTTAAGGTTGGCTCTGAGTTCTTCCAACGTCGTCGGCTTGTTGGCATAGACCAATGATTTGACGCAGCTCCAAAGAAACAAGTCTAGAGGCGTTGAATCGGACGAACGAGGCGGCCAATTGACTGGTCCATTTCTTGAGATAACGCGCTCACCAAACTTACACTTAAATCGTTTGTAACGTGTGCTGTGTGGCTGTCGTGTTGAAACCACATGTCGTCCAAGTCCATGTTTTCCCATTCGGACCAAAAATAATCGGTAATCATGGCGCGATAACGATCGCCATTCACAGTAACGTGACGATCATTATTGTCGACGAAAAAATATGGCCCAATAACGCTGTCGGCATGCAAACCGCCCCCAGTTATTTTTTGTGGACGAAATTGTGATTCATGAAGCACATGTGGATTTTCACCAAACCAATAACGCATATTTTGCGCATTGACGAACCCCTTGAGCCAAAAATGAGCTTCGTCACTGAAAATGATTTTGCGATAAAATTCATCATCTTTGCGCATCTTCTCCAGAGCCCAATCGGAGAACGTACGTTCGCGTCAAATGGTCCATCGGCTTCAATTCTTGAGTCAGTTTGATCTCGTATGGGTGTAAACCGAGATCTTTATGCAAAATTCGCCATAAAGTGGGCTTGGTGATGCCCAGTTCTTGAGGTAGCCGCAGAATCGACTGGTTTGGATCGTTTGCTACGGACGCCTGAACGGCAGCGATATTTTTGTCACTTGGAGTTAACGCTCTTAAAGTTGCTGTCACCGACTCCGTATTTCGGTATTACATTTTTATAATTTGCATACGTAGTTCGTTCGTGATGAAAATGTTGAGTTTAATGAAAAATGGAAAGTAACAGTTAGATGATCAGTGAAATAGTGCGTTCACAAATTAAATTCAAAGTTGTCAAGTACCTATTGGAAAACCCATTACATACGTTGCAACAACGACAAAATCGCTGAACGTAGGAAACTTTTGATTTCAGCAATGCAAATACACTCAGCAACATGTTTCACCCATACGAAGAAGCGTTGTTTTAGTGTGATCTCACCTCTACACTGGCAGAATCAATTATTTCAACCGGAATTCAACTGTTGCCACGGAATTGCAGTTGCACAACCGAGTTTAGGTTGGCCACAACCGAATTTAGGTTGGCCGCAATTGAATTTAGTCAACTTAACTTCCTCTAGTGGGATATGACAACCTCTAATGCAGTTTTGAAAACCTCCAATTTGGTTGTTATGACATCTAGTATAATTGTGACAATCTCCAAATACGGTTATAGCTAATTCTGTGTATTTTGAATCTATTCTGTGTATTTTGAATTTGAATCCACGTTTTATCAGAGAGATAAATCTACCTACATATAATTAATATTCATAAAAAAAAATAAAATAAATAGTTTCCCATTACATTCCATGAAGGAATCGGGGAGAGCTTCTCACAACCAGTGAACTGTGCGCTTTCTAGTTTTATTCTCATTAATATTCATAAAAAATAAATGGTTTCCCATTACATCCCATGAAGGGACTGGGGAGAACTTCTCACAATCACTGAGCTGTGCGCTTTCCAGTTTTCACTCACTGATGGGGACCTACAGTTTTACACCGATTCCGAACGGTAATTTGAGAAGATTTTTCATGGCTAGATACTCGATAGTGTCGCCGTCACGCAAGGTGACCGCCGCCGAAAGAATTTTTTTTTTAAAGGTGGTCAGAGCCAGGTTCGAACCCAGGATCTCATGTACAAGAGCCGCGCACACTAACCATTGCACCACCGACGGCCACAATTCAATATATTCATACTCTCTGCAAAAGAAATCGTTGCAGCCATTTTGATGAAATAATTGGCCGTCGGTGGTGCAATGTTAGTGTGCACGGCTTTCGTATATGAGAACGTGGGTTCGATCCCTGTTTTGACCATCTAACATTTCTTTCGACGACGGTCACCTCGCTTATTGACGGTGACACTATCGATTATTTAGCCATGAAAAAACTTCTCAAAAATACCATTCGGAATGCGTCAGCTTAAAACAAGAAAGCGCATAGCTCACTGGTTGTGAGAAACTCTCTCTCATGAGATGCAATGGGAAACGATTCGTTTTTGAATTGGTTTAATACTGTGAACAATTTTGTACTTCACGAGTTTGATATCAAGGCGTGTTCGCCCCCCCAATTCATTAACGTTGCCAGTAACAAGTAAATGTTGTATAGAACAAGAAAAAATAAAGTGTGGTCCTAACAATGGAACTACTTATTGTAGGACAACCAATTCACCATTACATGTGGCCGTCAATGGAGCAATGGTACATGAGAACGTGGTTCTGATCCCTGCTCTGGCCATCTTACATTTCTTTCGACGGCTGTCACGTCGCATAGTGACGGCGTCACTATTGAATAATTGCTCAAGCTCATCATAAATGAAAAGCTGAAATCATAAAATCGTTCGGAATCGCTGTAAAACTGTAGGTCCAAATCAGGGAGTGTAAAACTAGAAAGCGCACAGCTCAATTTCTTAAAAAATGTTGTTAAATAAGGTTGAACTCTGGAAGATCTCGATTCCGGGAACAACATCGTTGCCCATTTTCTGTTGAAACATTTGAACTACATGCGAATAAGGAGCTGAAATTTAACACAAAAGTAGTCAAAATAGAAGTACTACCAGCCGCTGAAAGCACAATGAAGATGTAGCAACCAAATTTCACTACTCGTAACTGAGCAATTGTGGTGAAATGCCTGGTGATTGGTATACAATGTACCCAATCAGTTTTACTCAATCAATACGAGTTCACATGTTGTACAAACTCTTGAAAGGGAGTCACCAGTGGTCCTCTGAACTTTTTCCCATGATCTTGAGCAGAACGAGGCGTTAACATTGAATTATTATTTTCTTTAAGCTTCTGTGGCTTGGCTTTGTGGTCTCGCGTGTGCTTTCATGTGGTTTCAAAGCGAAATTATTAGCGAATATTTTGAATTGTTATTAAGTGAAAAGCGCTAATTGCATGTGAAGTCATGTAAATAAAAAAAAAAAAAAATATTTCTGTGTGATATTACTTATATCATCTAAGTGTAAATTAGATTACAATTGGATGGGATATGGATTACACGATAGATAATTTACATAGATATATGTGCGGTTTGTTAACAAGTGTAAAAATGTGGAAAATAAATATATATTAAAACAATTAATACTAATTTTTGCAATAACTCGATCGGATTAAGAAATAAGTCTCAAATAGTTGAATGTTATTCTAGAAAGCACAACTGTTAGAATTGTTGTAATAACAGTGTAATTGCAAGGCTTTAATTCAGTGTACATTTTATTGGCCCAAAATGTGTTTTAACAAATAACAAATCTAGTGAAACAAAACTTGAATTTTATAAGAACAAATCTGCTTGGAGAACAAATCTGCCTAATTGATGGCCAAATTTCGAGTGTAATTTAAGCTTGATTAAAGTGGAGCAAAAGAGTGTGTTCACGGGGTTATTTATATTTTAGCACTCACCAATTCCCCCGTTTCCTTCCGTTCGGTTTTTGCTATTTCAAACACTATTACTTGAATTGACCACTTTTGTTTAACCGAACATCTGCTTTAAATACAATAATCAGGTGTTAATTTACTCGACATCTTCAAATGAAAAAATCCTGCTACAGTGTGAATGCAGTATTTTACGTAAAATAGAACACAAGCAAAAAATTACAGTACTTGAATCGGTGCTTGTTGGGATACCAATTGACTGAAGCCCTGTATTCCGTACTTGCGAAATTTTCGTTAGAAATTTTATCAATTATCTCTAAACGGAAAATTTGTTTACGGAGAGTTACCACCTATCCTTGATTTACCCCGCGAATATTTCATTTATAATTCTGTATACACTCCGCTTTATTTTTAACGCATGTGGTATTACTTCTAGTTGTTAAAATTGTCGAAATGCCAAAAACCCGGTCCCAAACAATTGTCAAACAACTGTTTTCGTACCAAAAAATTTGGCGTAATCAGGGGGTTTCTATGGCACAGCTGATCGAAAAGGCACTAGGGAAATTATGTTGAATGAGAGACCAAAGAAGACATACTGATTATAGACCATGCAGCAAATTAAGTTTAAAAGTGTTTGATTGATACTAATGACTGCTAAATTATGTTTTATGCTGTTTGCACCGAACGAAAATACACATTCGCTTTTATTTCTATTCGTATTGGTCCAACCAAAGAGTAAATTACCAAAGCAACTCGAACTCGATGAAATGGCCTACTACCTCGTCGTCATTAAGAGAACACGAAGAGAGGCATAGAAGCTCTTTTCTATTGCTCTGTGGCGTAATAACCCTGTAGTTGATTTTGCCTACGACAGTTTACGGAAAGAGGTGAGTATCAAGCAAATGAAAAGTGACCGAATTTTTCGATCCTTGAAATTTTCGTTATTTTTTATGCACGTACTTTTTATGGCAACGAAATCTCTAACGGTCATGAAATCTGAATACCCAGCTTTATAAGGATCAGGTGCGGAGACGGCGAACGTACATATTGAATCGGTTACTACGGGAGAGCCTGCATTTGAAGTAACCGAATATGATCCATGGTTAACGGGCTCGGGTTATATTTCCGAAGGTTACAGGTAAAGCTATAGTATTCGCTTCGGCATTCGGCTAGTTCTGGTGTAATTCATGTTAGTCGTGGAGGCAATGAAACTAGTTCTCAGTAGAAGCAAGGGAATAAAGGTACAGCCCCCACGAATAGCAAAATCTTCATACAAATAAAGGTGCAGTACTCACGAAGTATACAACTTTAGCACAATTTTGGTTCGATGCACGGTTGAAAATTTTTGAAAACCGCAAAGAGCAACCCTAATACCTCCAGTCACCAATGGCTTTTTCTCTTTCAAACTTTCGTCTCCACCAAAACTCCAAGTACATATTCGATCAGCTGTGGGTGAATATAGTTGCCAACTATATTTTCATTTACCTTATTTACGCATGAATGAATAAATCTATATTTTTGGCAATATTTGACAATGATGTAAAATTATAGAAAACATGTCAAAACTGGTAAAATAATGATGAAATTTTGTTACTGTTACTTAGATGGGTGAAAAAGCTTATTTTCCCAAGAAGACATTGCGTTTATCGGCATTTGGGTAAAAAGTTTTGTGTTGGATTAATCGAACAATGAACAGCATATACAATTTTCTTTCGTTTGCCATATTTCTCGTTGCCTTATTTTTTCAATTTGATTTGTCTACAAATTTCAGTGTATTCGTTCATCTGCCGGTTACTTCTATAATTGCATACCCTATGCTGAATTCTCAGATAACAACGATAAGCAAATTGGTATTGCAGCTGATGTAGTTCTTCGTTTTATCCCAAATTGTAGAGTTTCGGAGGCGCCACATGGTTTATTTTGTTTAATCTTGCGTCCAACTCGTTCACTAGTTCTCAAACACGTTAACTAGTTCTCGATCTCGTTCATTAGTTCTCGAACTCGTTCAGTTAAAGTGTCCGGACATATCAATCACGAACATACTCGCCATATCTAACATGTGCAAAATGTTCGTTGGGGTGATGTCTGGTCACCCTAAATGAACTATTTATGTAAATATATCATGAACTATCAACTCTAACTTTGATACCTTTTTATGTCTTACAACCTCCTATTTTGTACATTGCTACGAAAAGCAAAATACTTAAATAGTTCATACAAATTATTTTCGAGTTGAGATCGGTTACTCCCTTATCATGGAAGGCGAAGATGAAGATTCAGCTCCATCTACTTGGTCTTGGCAACAAAAAATATTGGTAACTACCCTATACAAGAAGCGATCATAGGGCCTTTCGGATATCTGAATGTATACCGAATAATAAAAATCCCTCACCAATAAAACAAATATGAATAAATAAAAGGACAATCCTCATACAACTACTAAATCAGTTTGAAGCTTTGTTGATCTCCCAACCTGAGTCAAAGTTCAACCGTCAAATCTTCCCTGAAATAAAGGTCAACTATGAGATTGACCTCAGATAACAACGATAAGCAAATTGGTCTTGCAGCTGATGTAGTTCTTCGCTTTATCCCAAATTGTAGAGTTTCGGAGTCGCCTCATGGTTTATTTTGGTTAGACTTGCGTCTTGAACTCGTTCACTAGTTCTCAAACTCGTTATTAACTAGTTCTCGATCTCATTCACTAGTTCTCGAACTCGTTCAGTTAAAGTGTCCGGACATATCAATCACGAACATAGTCGCCATATCGAACATGTGCATAATGTTCGTTGGGGTGATTGATGTCTGGTCACCCTAAATTAACTACTATGTATATCATGAACTATCAACTCTAATTTTGATAATTTTGTATGTCTTACAACTAGTGATGCATAGAATCGAGGAACCGGTTCTGCAAAACCGATTCTTCACAAGAACCGACCGGACCTGTGCTTGCAAGTACCGAATTACGGTTCCAAAAGAACCGAAAATGGTTTGAAACCAACCAAAATTAACCAAATGAACCCAAAACAGCTCTTAAAGAACGAAAACGGTTCTCAAGGGACCGAAAAACGTGTTCAAAAGAACCGAAAACGATTCCAAAAATGCAGAAAAATGCAGGCGACGACGAAGGAGGCGATGAATCAAGTTTTGTTGATCTCCCGAACTCAAACAAAGTGCAACCGTCAAATTTTCCCTGAAATAAAAGTGAACTATGAGAGAGTTAAAATAAGTAATGGCGTTGCAAACACTACTGACTGGGTTAATTTCTCGAAAAAACAATGGATATAATTCAGCCCCTCTTTCAATTTTTAATATGATTTTCGAATTTAAATAAGTGTAATGAGAATTTGAATAAAAGTTTTAAATTATATATCAAACACATATTCCAAATTGGATTGTAAGTTTAGTTTTTATTTAAAATTTAAACGTGATTATGAAATTTAAATACAGTTATCAAGTTTTGGGATATAATCACGAATAAAAATACGAAACGGTCGGTAAATAAATGTATTGTAAGTGGTACACGTGCAATTCAATTTTGAAAAACACCGGTGTAGCAGGTTTTGGCCAAATTAAAAAACCAGAACCGGTTTCCTAAAAAATTGATTTGGATTGATTGATAAAAGACGCTGGATTTTTAGACACTACTTTTAATAAATTAAGATTTTTAAATTGTGTCAAATTAAGTGTCAAGCAAAGCGTAACAATTGATTTTTAATATTTATTCTTAAACTCTTTGTATTTATACAATTGCGATCTCCATATCAATGATCAATAGAATTGAATAACACAGTTTCAACTTGTTCAATTAATTATGGAAATTTTTGTTTAAATTCTACACATACGATTTTTAATCCTCTTAACCGGTCAACATTTTGAAATATGTTTTGATTTTCGACAGTTACTTTTTTTAATCTTAATCTGAGTAATTTTATTAGAATTTAACGATTTTTTTAAACTAAAATGCAAGACAACATAATCGCTGACTGTCATTAAATGTTGTCACACGGAAGTCACTTGCATGGGTGTTCTTTACGCCCCCAGGTCAAAGTTGTTGTTTCAAGGCATATGTCAGATTCTCAAATAACAATTCAAATAAGAAAACATAAATGGGAAGAATTTCATGTGATTCATTTTGTACATAAATCTTAACAATTGCTCCGTGCAGAATCCCCATAATTTTAAGAAATATGTTTAATATAAAAAAAATCTAATTGTACTTTGTATATTTTTTATCATGTATTTTAATAGAGTGACCCTAACTGCTTTCTCCCCAAAAGCTTAACCCTCTAATGCTTAAAAGTGCCTTAAGGCATTCTTCACAAAAGACATAGTGATGGCAAATGGAACGGCTTTTTAGTAAGGAAGCTTTTTTTACAGTTCCAAGAGATGTAGCAATATATTTGTAAATGCTTTTCAAGCTTTTAAACGCTCCTTTTTATCAGTTTTTTCGAGTTGTTGTAGGCACATGGATTTGGGATAAACTTCATTTATGCTGTTCGAATCATAAAAATCATTAGTTTGACTACCATAACCGAAAATTAATAATGTGTTCCAGGGTTCGTATTTCGTGGGTAGTGATGCCATATTGGAGACACACATTGGTTAAAGGCTCCTTTCGAGGTACCATTTTTATTATTTTTTCGATTGGACGCACCGTTTTCGAGTTATAGCCACTTTTTTATTTAGCGATTTTTTTTTGGCGATTTTTCGAAAAAAAAATTTCTCCATACGATTTGGACCACTTTATGAAAACCCCTTAGAAAACCGCATTGTTTATTTTTTCGATTGGACGCTCCGTTTCCGAGATATAAGCATGAGGGCGTTTTAGCGATTTTTTGTATGAAAAATTTTATTTTTAGCGATTTTTTTTCAAAAAAAAGTGATGCCATATTTTAGACACCCATTGGTTAAAGCCTCCTTTGGAGGTAAATTTGTATTATTTTTTCGATTTTTTATCTCCTTTTTTATTGCAATCTATCAAATACATGACAATAGGCAACTATAATATTCAAACAATTTCAAAAAATATACAAATTTTAATTTGTTGCAGTCTTGGCGTGATGAGAAATAACCAGTGCTGGTCCTCGTTGCAGGTGGGTTTTATATCATCGAGTGCTGACTAGATGCGTGAGTTTGAATCTTTTAAGTCTTCTGCATTGTGAAGTTACTTCTAGAAGATTTCGTGCTAAGACGTTAGTGTGCGAAGACAGTCTTAAAGCGTACCGTTCGTTGATTTTGTCGATCTCCTGTTGATTGGACGCACCGTTTTCGAGTTGTAGCCACTTTTTTATTTCAGCGATTTTTTTATTTTGGCGATTTTTCGAAAACCCCTTAGAAACTCACAAAAATTGGTTATTTTTTCAATTGGACGCTCCGTTTCCGAGATATAGACATTTTTTCTAATTTTTTCATATTATCGATCAAAAATGGGGATGAGTTACCCTGGGTAACCCATTGCCCATCGTCGTGGGTTGCTACCCATTATTTTCCCCATTGCCCTGAGGGTAATGGGTAATCGTGATGGGTAATTCCCCATTTCGTGGGTAGCTACCCATTATTTTCCGCATTGCCCTGAGGGTAATGGGTAATCGTGATGGGTAATTCCTTATTTTCGTGGGTAGCTACCCATTATTTTTCCCATACCCTGCGGGTAATGGGTTAACGTTCATTACACATTCCCCACGACGATGTGTATGGGTTACTCATGGGGGCGTACTCTGATGTGTTCTCAATTCTCATATGATTTTGTAATTAATTTCAATTGTTTTCAACGAAACCCAACATAAAGTATTCATTAAAAATTTACTGTATTTTTTGCCACTAAAGGCCCAAGACGGCCTCAAGGTAGTTATTTATATTATTATTTATATTTTTGAAATCAGAGGCCCAAATTTATCCAAAAAAAATTATTCTCATAATTTTTACACATTATTTTAAAATCCAACATTAGAGGGTTAACTCTTCGAGTATAATCGGCCATATTTGTTGCCAATTTTGGTATGAAAAATGCTTTTCATTTATATGCGTTAATTCCACTGAGTCATCGCATACTTTTCACAAACAAACCCCGAACATTGTATGTTTCTATTGAAAGACGACAGTAATAATTCAATAGACAGGATTTGGAAGCATGCTCAAATAAACAAGTTTAAATTCGGTTATATTTGATTTATACCGGTTTTATAGATTGGTATCGATTCTAATTATCTGTATTTGGAACTGATTTCTGAAACCGAGGTTTTAAAACGGGTTTTAAATCTGTGTCTTGAAATCGTTTCCTAAACACGGTTATTGTATTTACTTCGCAAACCCGATCTTTAGAACCTGTTTAACTACATGATATTAGTTTCTCGCTCATATTTATTACCTATTAATTATCTAGCAACTATATTAGACGATCTTGACTTCAGCTAAAATACCATCGTAGTTAGATTTGTTTCATAGTTCAAATAAATGTATGTTTTGTAACAAAAAATTTAAAAAATCAAATAAATTTTTTTTTTAACTCACTTTTTTCAAACTTTTAGGCTTCGTGGAATTCTGCAAAACTTTCACCATTCAACAATTTAATTGAGCTTAATAAATATAGGAAAAAATTAATAATATTCCAAAATCCGAAAACATTGATCGATTTCATGGGGAAGGTTTTCGCCACCAAATTAATATTGTTCATTATTTATGAAGCATTTTCATGAATTACAGCCATATATTTTTAACAAATTAAAAAAAATTGAAACAGTTCTATTGGATTTTAATTCGCATTACTTTATCTAATGCAAATGCAAAAGAATTACCATTGTTCCCAATGGCAATTAAAAAATTTTGAATTTGCATTTGCTCAGGCAATGCAAATGCAGGTTGTGGAATCGGATGCCACTTGTAATGAAATATGGGAATGCTTTTAATTGTTTAGAATTTGTTTTAATGCTGGCAATTCTGTTTTTATTTGTTTATTATTTATTTGTTTTATTGCCTCATAGTACTTTCACATTCATAAACCTGTACTGTATAAAATGTTTGAAAACCAAACGTGCCAATATAAAGGAAATGCTTTGAAGATAAGTACAATTGTCAATGGTACTGAAATTTTTTTGAATTTGCATTTCGAAAGGTAATTCAAATTAAACTACAAATTATAATTATCATATAATTAATTTGCCCCACGTATGATCCCTAGTGTATATAAGTATACATATGTGTGTTTGTATAAACTTGTTTTTCGCAAAAAAAGAGATTCAATTCAATGAGTGAATACATTTGAGTGTATGAAACATTTACATTTCAGTGTATACACACCTTCGTTAAAATAAATGGTTTTCTTTATTTTCCGCAAAAGTAAATTCTGACCATTTTGGCATAAATGAAAGTTCGTTTACAAGAAAGAAACAAATTTACGATAATTTGTTTTTTTTTTTTTGATGCAAAAGTACATATCATCTTTTGTGGCCAACCACGAGTCTAAATAACAATCAAAATATTTTCGGTGCAAATAACATATTTTTGCATCAAACAAGCTCCAAACGTTATTTTCTCATAACAGTTTGTCGCAAACCTTTTTTGTTTGTCATAACCGTTTTTGATTTGTAGTTAATGTAAATCGTTTGAGACAAACAAAATAACAGTTTCTTGTAGTCGTATCAGGTTTCTCATAAAGGTTAAGTTTTCGATGTAACAAATTTTCGTTTTCCGCAAATAAATTCCTCAAAAACATCACTTGACTAGTTATTTAGAACCTAACATTTATACCATCGATAAAGTATATATTTGTCTTCTCCCATCACTCAGTAAAGCAGTTTATGCCTCGCCTCGTGAGAAGCATGTATTCATGACGTTCCCGGAAGTATAATTGTGTAGAAATTTGCCATCAGTTCGATGGTTTGGCCTGGCTTGTCAACTTCTTCATTATTTGCTGGTACATGGATCAGGGTTCAGACTTCTCGTGGGCATCAATGGTAAGTGCTGTTTTGGTCTTAGCGGGGAAATGAGAACCATATCGATAAGGGTAATTGGGTAGGCAAGGGTTCAAGAGTATGCAATACTTTCATCGAGGAATACAAAAAGCACGAGACTAACTTGATGGCGAAATGGCCGTGTACGGCCAATGTGTATTTTGTAGCCTATAGTTTTTCTGCAATGATCCCAATGTTTGTTAGCTTCTTTCACTCTGTTTTCTATGAATAGAAGTTCATATGATTCACATTTAGAATTTTGTTCAACGAATCTAGTTGTAATGTTAGAAATAAAATAGGTTTTTTGAGTCCGAACATTTATTTTAAAAATTGCAGTGTTGCACACTTTTCATAGGGCTGTATTTTGGCCGGCATGTAAAATATGCATTTTTTAGTACAGTTTTCAGAGGGAAATACTTGGTGTGAAAATGTGAAAAATATCTCGTTCTTATGTACAAGAGGTGCACACGCTGCTCATTGCACCAACGAGGGATACAATCATATTTGTTACACATACGACGAGGCATTACTTTTTATTCAGTGGATAGTTAACTTTCAGAGTACTTTGGGATTAAGATAATTAGAGGAGAACTTTGCTGGAGTATGCACGAATTCTGCCTTTTTAAATTCTTTATATTAACTTGACCTGACTTTATGCATGCATGCCGAAAAAATTTTGGATTGATTTTTAACCCTTTTCCAGTGATCCAATCGAGCTGAAACTTCGTAGGCAAACTAAAGGCGACGACAGAAAATATGGTCGGGTTTGGACAAAGGGGCGTGGTACCTCCCATACAAATCACAAACTAAAAGTCCATTATTTCTGCTCCTGTTAACGGTATTTGAACAAAATTGGGAATGTTGGTTTTCACATTATAAGATCTGCTGCAAATATGAGCAGGATTGGACAAAGGGGCGTGGTAGTGTTGTCATTTAAAGTTTGTATGCAGAGTAATGTATCTCGTCTTGGTTGGGGGGGGGGGGGGGGGTTGTATGGTGTTTGACAATCTACACCATCATCCACTATCATTACCTCCTAATCTTCAGTGGAAGAATCTGAGTAGAGTAGTGCTGAAAAGTGGTCTCTCCACATTTTGAGCACACACTGCTTCTCAGTCACCAGATTCCCATTCTGGTCCTTGCAGGAGGGCAGCCCATTATTAGGCCCGTTATTCGACCTTCTTACGCTCTGGAAAAACTTTCGGGATTCACCATTCATCCTTGACATTTCGGTTTTTCACTCTCTCTCTGCTCCCACTGCCATTTTTTACCTTACTCTAATGGTTTGTGTCCGTCTCGACATTCGATAGGCCTGCAAATGTGTTGAGGTGAGAGTTTGGGAGACTCTCCGAACGCTGTACAGAAGGCTTTGGTATTAGCAAAGAAATGGGCCATGAGGCGACTCACCCCTCTGTCAACCTAACCTAAATAAACCTCTTCCCCTTTTCTGCACAACATTAATTTTAAAGTGTAAAAAATTTTTAAAGATTTTAGATTTTTAAATTTCATTAAATTTTCAAAGAAAAAAACAGTGGAAATTAATCAGAATTAACATCAAATGTGATCAGGTTTGAATGGGTTATGCTTCTTCCCAACACCCTACAAGAATTTTTCACCAACTTTCGGACATCCGAAAGCTGACCCAAAGCACCCTGTATATTAAAAGTTTAACATATGATACGTACATGTAGATATACGAATAATAATAATACTCGTACATTTATAGCGAATATGTGGGATGATTTTGATATGAAATTAACACAATTTCTTAAGTTAAATCGATCCATATATAGTAACTGCAAATTAATTGAATTCGCACACGAATATACACAAAAGTTTCCACATTTTCGTTTGAACATATGAACCTACCTACCTACAACAACTCGGTGACTCTCTGCCATGGCTATGATTGGGCCATTGTTGCCCATGGCGACTTGGATGTCGCGTCACATCGCATCACATTAAAACTAAAGTGAATTGAATTCACTAATATTTCTATACTTATAACCAATTGATAGCCTAAATATTAAAGATGAACTCGAATGGAATCGAATAAAATGTTGGACAACACTTGAGCTGAACACTTAAAGGTTATGATGACGATCGAGTGAGTGTGTTGTTCACTATCCAATCACATCTAAAGTACGAGTATAAACTATATAGCCTATATGCGCAGATCGGTGCTGGTGGGTCTGTTTGTCTGTCTGACTGTGTGGTTGCGAGTTAGTAGTTTCGTTGTTATTTTTTGTTCGAAACAAGTATTTCCTTTTTAAAACAAAAGATGAAAAACAGCAACAATAATATTGTATTATTGACAGTTGCAGAAAGTTTTTTCGCTATATTTTTGTTGATGTTGTTGTTTTATTTTGTGAGTTGTCAGTGAGATTTTGTGTTGCCGTTGTCGCAGTCATTTTGATTTGACAGCCACTGAACACACACGACATTACGACCGACGAGTGACAGAAGCAAGTCGAGAGGAGATCTGCCATATTTGGCAGTTGACTTTGGGTTAGCATTTGGCGGATAGATGTGTAACACTGTCCCTCCAAACCATTCATTCGTCCATATGTGGTATTGGGTTGTATGTAGTATGAGAATGACTTGTTACGAGTGACTCGCATTGTTTGGGTTAGAAAAATTATTTATGATATTTTCTAAAAATATGTCTTAACAAAACATGGCAAATTTCATACTATTTTTGGCAGTTTTTACATGTTGTATTAGTTTTTTGTTTTTGTTTGCGTAAAGCCTACATATGTACAGGAGGTGAAAACTACAGATGCGAAATTATAGTTTTCTTTGTTTTTGTTTAATGGTGAAATTATATGTGCGGAAAGTTTCGAATTTGTTTGATTATATAAAATATAATGGATGGCCATAATTCAAAACTATTTTAATTAATGTGGGATAAATTGTATTTGTTACTCTGAAATTGAAGGTATTGAGCAGCGGCTACAGTTGGGATATCCATGGCACTCAAATTTAAAATATTATACTATAACACTCATCTCGATTCTTCAGAGATAAAACATTCTGAAATATGATTATTGCACCCCTTGTAAATAAATCTGTAAAGCATCCTCTCCAGCCCTTAGATCTCCGCAATTGCTTGGTAGACAGACAAATTAATTGAACTCGTTCACTTTGCTGTCAAAAATCAAATTTGAACGAAATTTCAACTGTTTGAACGAAATTTCAAAATATACGGAAATGGTGTAAAATAATCAATGAGTGTTCGTACTCACGGGCGATGTGTTAACACATTTTTGTTACACGGTACCTGTTCGATTTCTGTGAACACATTAGTAAATGTTACATTGGAAAATAAACAAAAAGAATAGTTTTTGTGCTCAAGGCTCTGTTGCTATTGCACTTCCTTCTTTCCTATATCTAACTGCTTTAACATTAGATATAATATTGTTAAAATAAATAAAGCAATATTTATTTAGCTCACTGAAATAATTGTTTTTGTTTAGTCATAAACAGATCGACGACAAAAAGTATTTAATAGTATAGATAACTTATTGCACTCTTTTTCCGCTCTCATGCAGAGAGTCTGAGTAAAAGAGCATTAACGAGTCTTAGGGTGGTATTCTATAAGTCGTGAATCAGTCACTTCGCGTTACTTTTGTCGTTTTGGTAGTTTCTAAAACGTTACAGCTGTTTGGTGACTACCTGCGTTGAGTTACGTTATTTAATGGTTAGTTTATAAAACGCAGCGCAACGTTTTTGATCACTGCAGCTGTCAAATTGAACACGCCACAGTTCCTCGCGTTAGTTGAAAAAAATTACAAATTTAAAGAAAAATTTCGATCTAGGATGGGCAGATTTTGGATGAATTTGTCAATTTTGGATGAAATGCAATCGACGGATAGGCTGAGTTTCTTTTAAACAATTGAAAATTATAATGTTTAGGAACTGAAATTCTTATTTACTATAATAAAATTAGAAATTTAAAATTCAAATAAATAATGCGTTGCAAAACTATTATAATTATATTTAAAAATTATAGACATCAGTTGATGTTGACATTAATAAACAAAAGAACCAATTTAAATACCTCGAAATTGCACGTGATTTTGAAAAGACAACTAATTAAATATAGATTGGAAAAGTTATTTAACATTGCAACCCAAAATAATGTGGGTTTTTGCACATTTTATGTGAATATTTTTGGTATTTGGAGTATTATAAATAATAGCAACCTTACAATTTGTTGATCTATTGAAATAGAGCTAAATTTTTTAATCTTTTTAAATCTGCGCATTTAACTCAAGATAACTTTTTCTAGTCTATAATAGTTTATTTTAGTTGTGCAACTCTATGAACCACAAATTTCAATGACATATTTCGTAAATGAACGCAAGCGCGAAGTGATGTATAAACTAAAATTTTTTTGACTTTGGCGTTCGCGTTGGCTTTTGCGTTTACGTTCACTTTCGGGACTTTTGGAATACTACCCTTATTCTCTTTAAAGAATATTTCAATATAAATACACCATTTCGACAATGTTATTACATACAACAATACCAAAAGCATACATGTTTCAAAAGGTATCAACGTTTCACATCAAAACTATGAATGGACCAAGTTCTGACAAAAAGAAAGTAATACGTTTTCAATAATTCGCCAGATGTCGCCAGTGCTTTTGAGTCATAGAATTCGTTCCATGAGTTCTCTATATTATTTAATACTCTTTGGCGACGACGACATGCTTGTTTGTTCGCTGCCGCTACATCAATACCATCATACTCTTTTTCAGACAGAGGCTATTGTTGTACAACAACCACGTATGTGATGCTAACGCTGTGTGTTGTTTGCATGTGTTCACTTTGACAGATTGCCCTACCCGTACCTATAGATGTTAACACATCAAAAACTCTGTTCATCGAAGTGTCCGATCAGCAACTGCTGCTCGCACTCCATGTGATGGCGTGTGTTAGCATGTAAACTCTTCTCTTTGAGTGCCCGTTAACGGTGTGACTTCGTTTTCTAACTCTTGCAGTGCTTACTCTAACAGGATCTCATTGTATGTATTGTCGCTATGAGAACAAAATTCCATAGAATCGGGTCTAACTAATGACGACATAATTAAAGTTATTGTAATTTTTAGTAGATTTCCTTGTATAATTTCACATTATAGTAAGGAACAAAATGTATGGGCACTTGCACCAACTAAAGTAGAATCCAATTGTCTGGGTTGTGTATATATTTTCATCCTTATTCCAAGGCCGCTTACAAATTGTTCCTGCACTTTTAATTTAATTTTTACATTTTTCCATTTTTTGATAGCACCGTCTAGGTTATTTTGACACTAACAACTCAAAATTAGAACAGGTTGTACGCAAGTTGCACCTGATGATTTCAAAAATTGCACCACTTTTTTCGAACCTAGCTTGATTTACGAGACATCTCAAAAAGACGCAAAAAATGGGCATTCTTACCAAATGTGATACAAATTGCAACATACTGTACCTTATACTAAATATACGCAGGGGGTTTCCATGCCACAGCTGATCGTCTATGAATTTGGAAAGGGAAAGAAAACATAGTAGATAGGTGAAGAGCGTTAAGCAACCAGAAGCAAACCATGCAGCAAACAAAGTTTAAATAGTGTTTGTTTGATACTATTGACTCTTTAATTTCAGTCCGTTTTATGTCCAACCAAAGAGTATCATGTAACAGCAACTCAAACTCGATGAAGCTCAACCTCGACGACCGCCAGAGATCGCTATTAGAGTTGGGTAGTTCATGAACTACCTAGTTCATTTAGGGTGACCAGACATCACCCTCATGAACATAATGCACATGCTCGATACTGCGAGTATGTTCGTTATAGTTACGACCGGGCACCTTAAATGAACGAGTTCGAGAACTAGTGAACGAGTTCGATACAAGTCTAATCGCTATGAGAGGGATGGGGACTCTTATATATTGTTCTATTACTACAGATACATTCAGAGAATGAGTTCTACCCACCGAATTGCAGTTTCCATAACAGAACTGATATTGTCACGGATGAAATAAGTCTCCACGACTGAGTCTGAGTAAAAGAGCAACCTCGTTTCATAAATGATTTTGTTGTGACAACTGAATCTTCAGTTATATTCGTTCTGTCAACCAAATTTTCTACAATTTCGGTTGCAACAATAGAATTTTGGAATTGATATGGAGGCAACATCCGAGGTTGGTACCCAGTTAACTTGCAGTATCCGAATGTGCTATAAATTCATGCTAAACTCGAATTTGGCATTAATTCGGTTTCAACCATCGAATTTGGTATCCAAATGGGTAATCGTACAATGAAACCGATTACTTACACAGACAAAATGATTTTAGGTTTTATTGGTATCAACATCATAGATAGATACTTGGAGCAGTAGGTTAAATGCAAAGCCCCTGTGGCTTATGTTGATTTCGTTTCTAAAAAAATATGACCCTAGTATGTGGCGACATTTAAAAAATGTTGCCATCGCCCCTACAAAGTTGTGCCTCTTTTAGGGTGAGAAACGAACATAGAAATGTTGCATTTTCTTACAACTGTATGATTTTTTAGCATGTCTTTCATACCTCGCTTAACTATGTTATTCGACCAGTGTATAAGTATATTATGGAACCCTCAGAGATATGAAGCAATTTTAAGCGACTCTTCGTACAGACTGGTCGGATGTCTACCAATTAGAATGGTATTTTTAGTTACTCCCGCTTAATTAAAAATTCGACCACTTTATTTGAGAAGGTAAGCGAATTTCACTGAAGCCGCTTAAATTACCCTTGCGCCCCTTACAAGAGGTAGAAAAATTAGCTTAGCGAGGACAAATAACACAAACAAATTGACAGAAAGTTTGCCATTTTATCGGGCAACATTCTCCTCCGTGACTCGCTGAGAGGGCAGAAAATGCTACATTTTCTCACTTTTTCCCACTTTCTCAGAAACGAACACAAAACCTTCAAGTGGGGTTGCACTTTTTTCACAATCGAACATATAAAGGCACTTTTAGCGACAAGGGCAGAAAAAATGTTGCATTTTTTCTCAGAAATGAAATCGCCATTAGTCTTGGCTTCCGCCATCTTGAATAAAAACAATGAAAATTCAAAAGCCAAAAATATAACATAAAACTCTCCATTCGTTACCGAACCCTGCAAACGTTATAAGGACCACCTAGATTATAAGTAGTTTTTACAGACCCGGTACTGGTTCCCAATGGCAGATTACCTCGACAATAATAAGGCTGATGTTACCGATATCCATGAAATGCAATGAACTGGGCATGGTTATACAAGGACGAAAAACAGTGACATCTATTACAGTTGCCATGAAAAATGCATGAATTTGGTTGCAGTTTTGTGGTTGGAATTGAAATTGTAGTTACAATTCAGTATGTTGACCCAAGATCGTGAAATTTAGACATACAAATATTCATTAAGCAAGTGCATGTTTCCAAACACATTTCTTTTGCAGACAGGAACGAAGAACAGCATAAAGGTTTTAAATAGTCTTAATAGTAACCGGGTTTTCAATAAGAGCGCTACAAAAGTTTTTTAAATAAAACAAAACCGGTTTAAGATACCAATTAAATTCTTTATTCCTGTGAAAGTACGTTCGATGCCATTATGTATGGAACTCTATTTCTTTTGCATGGCCACCACGGGCACGCTTGCAGAAGTCCAGACGCTGAACCCAATTTTCGACGGTTTTCAAGCATAAATGCGCCGATACTGCTGCAATTTCACGTTCGATATTCGTACGAAGTTCATCAATCGTAGCTGACTTGTTGGCATAGACCATTGACTTGCCGTAGCCCCACACGAATTAATCTAATGGCATCAAATCGCACGATCGAGGCGGCCAATCGACTGGGCCATTTCGTGAGATAACACGTTCACCAAACTTGGTTTCCAATAAATTGATTTTGGCATTCGCTGTGTGGCTTGTGGCGCCGTCCTGTTGGAACCACATGTCCTCCAAGTCCATATTATCCAATTGGGGCCAAAAATATTCGGTTATCATTGAACGGTAGCGATTCGCATTCACAGTAATGTGCCGGTCTTGGTCATCACGGAGGAAGTAAGTCCCAATGACGCCGCCGGCCCATAAACCGCACCAAACCGTAATTTTTTCGGGATGCAATGATGACTCATGGATTACGTGTGGATTGATGTCTGGCCAATAACGCATATTTTGCTTATTGACGAACCCATTCAGCCAGAAATGAGCCTCATCGCTGAAGACGATTTTCCGATGAAAATCCGAATCATTTTCAAGTTGTTGCTCAGCCCAATTCACGAACATACGACGCTTATGGTGGTCAAGCGGCTTCAGTTCTCGCGTCAATTTGATCTTGTAAGGATGTAGACCAAGATCTTTTCGCAAAATTCGTAACAACGACGTCACAGAGATGCCCAACGCTTGAGAACGACGTGTTAGAGACACATTTGGGCTTTCTTGAACTGAATCCTCAGCGGCAGCAATATTCTCGACACTACGGGCACTTCTTTGTCTCACTGGCACGAAAACATTTTGTACTGTGGCTGTGGATTCAAATTTTTCTACTAGACGCTCAATTGTGGATCTGGTAGGACGATTATGACGACCATAAATTGGACGTAGCGCTCTTAAAGTTGAGGCCACTGACTCCAAATTTCGGTAGTAAATTTTAATAATTTCGACTCGTTGTTGGCTCGTATATCTTTCCATGATGAAACGGCAAACCTTACTGAAGAGAAATGTCAAAAGAGCGGGAAAAAATATGGCGTCGTTTGCTGTCCCTATCGATTTACTTTTGTAGCGTCTCTGTTGAAAAACCCTTATATACAAAATTAACTTAACCATCTAGTGCATAGCCCCGCCTATAGACGGGGTCTACGTAAAACCCAATTTGATAGATATTTTTTTAAATGGTAAAACTATGAGTTTTCTGACAGTGTAGTAGTAGCTTTAAGCTACGCATTTGATTTTTGAGGGTGGCAACACTCCTTCTGGCTTTCGAGTAATGCCAATTTGAAGTGATAGGTGGCCACTTTCATGCGGTTTTTATTGTTTTTGCAAACACAGCAATTTTTGCACATATTAAAAATATATTTTATTTCTCGATTTCAATTTAAAAAGAATACCAACTCGTAAGAAATTTTACGTTCTTTCAGCAAGTGCTTTTATTGTGGAGAAAATATTATTAGCCGGTGAGTAAATTGAAACTAACTCAAGTCCGCCTTGAGGCGGACTCATGCATTAGGGGTCAAAACCAAATTTATGCATTAGAGGGTTAATACCAAATTACAATGTTTTAGAAACGGAAAACTGTAAACGGAAATTTCCAAAAATTCGGTTGTGGCAGCGTTTAAAATAGGTTGTAACAATCTCTAAAATTCGGTTGAGACAACCTCCAAAGTCCGTTGTGAGAACCACCAAACTCGGTTATGACAAATTCTAAAGTCGATTGTTAAATCCTTCAAATTCGGTTGCGACAACATCTAAACTCTGTTGTGTCAGTCTCGAAAATTCTTTGTAAAAACATCCAAATTGTTTTACGGCCAATTCGGTTGTCTGAACCGAAGTTTTGAATGGTGCTTGTAATTGCGTGTTGCTACATCTGGCTGCATTAGATATACGACGTCCATCCTAGTTTGAGATGCGTTGTGTTCATTTTCCCTTTGCCAAGCAGGTATTCGTGGAGAAGTTCAAATCTGTTCAGTGTAACAACCATGATCACTTGTGATTAGTTAAGAAATCCTTTTTTTGCATATCTCTATTCACCATTTTTTTGTTGTTAATTTAATGTTGTACCAATAAACTAGTATATTATCTATATGAAATTGGTATTATTAAATATAAATATATAAGTATTATTTGTTGATACAGCTCAATATTAACGGAAAAATATTTAAATTCCATAGGCAAAAAAGGTGCAGGACTAGCAATCGACTTCAGTTTTTTTCCAACTGCTTCAATTTGGAACACAACATAATTGTTCCATGTCCAATAGGCGTAAAATGATAAACTGGTATATACTACTACACAATGTGGAACGACAATTATTCTATATATTTGTATATATTATATACATATCTATATGTCGTATATCGTTTTCAAAATGAATTGAGACATCAACAAGTTATACAAATCTTAAGAATTTAAAGCGGGTAAACGATAAAATGTTTAATACAAAAACCATTGGAACTCATGCCATGCATATCGAATCGGAATAAGATCGGTTTGTATCGATAGTATCGTATATCAATTCAAATTGCTAAATATTTGTTCGTAGCTGTACATACGCAACAATAAGTTTAAGATATTTTTCATGGTAACTGCAAATTTTACGAGAGAACAAGCGGCTGGTAGCTTTAATATATACTAGTATTATATACTAGTATTATTATCCGCCTCATAAGTGTATCATCAATTGCCATAATGAAAGTAACAACTAAAGTAAATATTACGGGTTCTTCTAATCTATAAACAAACAATTAATTAACGTTAAAATGTTATATCTACTCTAGCTCTGTAATACGTACTTTACCAAGAGAATAGATAACACTGGGCAACATTGGTTTTTGTGGCGTTGATTTTGCATCACATTTTGAGTAATTTGATTTTTTTTTATCACTTTAGCGATTTTTGTTAAAAATGATTTTCCATAACTTATATGCTAAGAATATCAAACATAGATGCGAAATAAAATGATAAAGAGAGAAAACTACAAATTAAAAACTAAATTAAAGAGGAATACCAGTGGTTATTTTTACCCCCAATAAATTGAATATTCTTAATTGAGGGATGTACCTTCAAACTGATGGAACAACGCTTCGTCGAAGGGACAAGTCATGTACGGTAGTGTTACAACGAAAAGTTTCGTACACGCAAGGATCTTCTCGTTGCTTCAACGAACAATGTCATACGAGTATAACATTCGATTGTACACAAAAATTTATGTAAATGACACATGTCATGAACAGTTCCATTCATCTAAGAAAATGCACTTTCCTCTTTGAGTGCAGTTTTGAAATTTTTGGTTTTACCCAAAGATCAATTTCCAAAACTTGGGAATATTTTTTTTTAAATTCTGGACATTCGTAACATTTCACTAACATATTAAGCGTGTTTTAGTTACATCGCTTGCTTATACGATCGCTTGTATTGTATGAAACACTTCGCGAAGACTTTGCGGCACGAAACTTTTTGTTTAAGTTTATATTTTTGTCTGACATCTGTTACCACATTAAATCCTTTTCCATATCTTTGAATAATATGACTTTACGCTAAATAGCCGTTTTCTTGGCAACTGACTAAGCGATAATCGCTTGCTTGTAACTAAAACTCGACTATTGTTACTTATTTTACCCACCATTACCGCGAAATCAGGTTAACATGCCAAATTCGTTTTAAATTGTGTTCTCATTTTCAAAATTGTATCCTTCAGATTACAATTGACAATTATTTTATAAAACAAAAACTTACCTCAAGTGGCAATAAACATTTACGGCCTTATTTATAAAAAGTTACGAGAGGTTTGAAAGACTGTTTATCATACAAAAAACGTCTCTCAAACCTCTCCCAACTTTTTATGAATAGGGCGGTTATAATTTAGTTGTGGCTACCAAATTTCAAATAAGTTAGTGAATTAAACTAAACTTCAGTCGCCATAAAAAAATTCATGAGTAATTCAGTAGCGTTAGACAATTCCTGAGGCATTTGGTTGTAGTAACCAATCAACAGAATATCAACAAATTGAAATGTAATAAATGCACAATTCGCTTGTTAGAACCGCAATAATGAAAAATGCAGTTCCTGGAATATGCATACAATTGTAAATTCGATTGTCGCAACCGCAGTTATTATAAAATAAGTTTATTGAAAAATTAATTGCAGCTATTTGAATTGAATTCAGCTGTGGCAAAATGAAATCGGTTGTGGTAAATTCAATTCGGTTGTAGCGACTGAATTTCGCTATCGCGACTTACAGTCAAAGTCACGATGTCGACCGTTAACGTTCGCTTTCTTTCTATGCGACAAACAGCTGATTTGGGAGCCACTAACAAGCAAACGAAAACATAAATATACAATTCAGTACAAAATCCAAGCGAACGAAGCCAGTCACTCACTTTCGTATCAAAAAGCGAGTCACTATCTTTCGACTAGTCGTTCGCATGGTTTTACGTGTATTTGTGTGGTTGTTGTTCAAAGCAATAACATAAAGTTGACGTTCGCCATTTAATTTCGGAGCGAGAGAGAAGAAGTATCTGCAGGTGCAGCAAAGTTAACGTTTTTCTGCTGAAATGGAAATACATACATTTTAATAACAAATTTATTATAATGACATTATTTTCTGTCCATAGTGTT
The DNA here is from genome assembly GCA_963931995.1 of Phaonia tiefii. Classification (NCBI taxonomy): domain Eukaryota; kingdom Metazoa; phylum Arthropoda; class Insecta; order Diptera; family Muscidae; genus Phaonia; species Phaonia tiefii. The sequence continues at coordinate 157,211,019 of OZ008369.1, read as the reverse complement.
TCTTCCATTGAATTCTATGTAAAGGGGTTTTCAACAGAGACGCTACAAAAGTAAATCGATAGGGACAGCAAACGACGCCATATTTTTTCCCGCTCTTTTGACATTTCTCTTCAGTAAGGTTTGCCATTTCATCATGGAAAGATATACGAGCCAACAACGAGTCGAAATTATTAAAATTTACTACCGAAATTTGGAGTCAGTGGCCTCAACTTTAAGAGCGCTACGTCCAATTTATGGTCGTCATAATCGTCCTACCAGATCAACAATTGAGCGTCTAGTGGAAAAATTTGAATCCGCAGGCACAGTACAAAATATTCCCGTGCCAGTGAGACAAAGAGTGCCCGTAGTGTCGAGAATATTGCTGCCGCTGAGGCTTCAGTTCAAGAAAGCCCAAATGTGTCTCTAACATGTCGTTCTCAAGCGTTGGGCATCTCTGTGACGTCGTTGTTACGAATTTTGCTAAAAGATCTTGGCCTACATCCTTATAAGATCAAATTGACGCAAGAACTGAAGCCACTTGATTACCATATGCGTCGTATGTTCGTGAATTGGGCTGAGCAACAACTTGAAAATGATTCGGATTGTCATCGGAAAATCATCTTCAGCGATGAGGCGCATTTCTGGCTGAATGGTTTCGTCAATAAGCAAAATATGCGTTATTGGTCAGACAGCAATCCACACGTAATCCACGAGTCATCATTGTATCGAGAAAAAATTACGGTTTGGTGCGGTTTATGGGCCGGCGGCGTCATTGGGCCGTACTTCTTCCGTGATGATCAAGACCGGCACATTACTGTGAATGCGAATCGCTACCGTTCAATGATAAACGAAAATTTTTGGCCCCAATTGGATAATATGGACTTGGAGGACACGTGGTTCCAACAGGACGGCGCCACAAGCCACACAGCGAATGCCACAATCAATTTATTGGAAACCAAGTTTGGTGAACGTGTTATCTCACGAAATGGCCCAGTCGATTGGCCGCCTCGATCGTGCGATTTGACGCCGTTAGATTATTTCCTGTGTGGCTACGTCAAGTCTATGGTCGATGCCAACAAGCCAACGACGATTGATGAACTTCGTACGAATATCGAACGTGAAATTGCAGCAGTATCGGCCGATTTATGCATGAAAACCGTCGACAATTGGGTTCAGCGTCTGGACTTCTGCAAGCGTGCCCGTGGTGGCCATGCAAAATAAATCGAGTTCCATACATAATGGCATCGAACGTACTTTCACAGGAATAAAGAATTTCATTGGTATCTAAAACCGGGTTTGTTTAATTTAAAAAAACTTTTGTAGCGCTCTTATTGAAAAACCCGTTAAATTGTTTTTGCTTCAAGCTTTTATTTCATTTCCAGCTATGCGACAACCAAAAGTTACGTGACTGGTTTTGACATTTTCGTTCGCATAGATGACAGCGAAAATAGTTAATGGCTTCCGATTTTGCAAACGCACAACCACACAATAACTTTTAAAGCCTGGGATAAGAACGAAAGTGAGTGACTGGCTTTCGTTTGCGTAGGCTTTCTTTCGAGATTGTGACTTTGGCTGTTAAACTCGGTTGTGGCGAGGATAATTCGACTCCTACAACCGAATTTTCTGCTGCTTTAAACATTTTTGCAAACCAATAGTTGTGTGAATGTAGGATGTATTAAAACAATGTCACAAATTTTCTGAAATTTTAATTTTTATATAGGTTGCTTTAGTTGATGTGAGAAAAAATTGTTTCCATCGGAACAGATTTTGCCAATTTCCAAATTTAAACTGATTGCTGCTTTAATACTTACATGTACATTAGAGTGCGCCTTATTTTTGAATAGTTAACATTTTGGAAACGACACCCCCTAGAATGGGATTTAAGTGCATTAAAAGGCCACGTGGCAAGGTTTCATAAAAATTGAGCCTGTTTAAGCCGCGCCGTTGAGGCCTCAAAGAATATCGCTAAACTTTCTACTAGTAATGGTATCTATTAAGACAATATCGTTTGAAACCAAATTTTGCACATATATTACCTAGTTTTCTAATAACCCCTTTCCATAAACTTGTATCTTTAAAATGATGATATCGGAATTTTATCTCCTGAAGAGCTATTCTAGTTTTTACAAGACTTTTAAACCTTGTGACCACAGCGGCGCGGCTTAGGCAGCTTCAATTTCTATGAAAATTTACAGGTGGTTTTCCATTGAGCTTAGAAACAAAACTAGGGGGTATCTTTTGCAAGTTCAAAAATAAGGGACACCCTATTGTGCATATCTGGGATATGCCATATATCCACACGCTGGAAAAAACGGCCCCAGCAACATATTGCAGAAAGCATGTATATGTTTGCAAGCATTGTATTCATGAATTGAAGATATAGCGCTTGTTTGTTTTAATGTGGTCTGTCACATTTTTGTTTTCAGCAGATTTCAACAAACAACATTTATAACCTGTTAGTCATTGTGTCTCAAACATGTAATATTGTATAGCAATCACAATATGTTTAGTAAATAGCAATAACAATAGTTGCTACATGCTACAAACACGTTATATTTGCATCCTAATAACAAAAAAAGAAAAAATGTTCAGCGTGTAGCTGAATTTGCAGACAAATGTGTCTAGATCGTCTGATAACATTATAGCGATCAAGAATCTATATGCTTTATATTGTCTCTGGTGAATATTTCAATGTGTTACAAACGGTATATCCGGATTCTATGGTAGATGTTATACAAATATTAAACTAACCTACAGAAAATTTATGAACGACAGGGCTGTGGTGTGTGGCCGAAATTGGACGACTCTGACTCCATTTTGAAAATACACGACTCCACTCCGATAATATAGTAATATATATTAAATTGTTTTACCTTCTGGAAAAAGTATTATGTTAGTAATGTAGTTGCAAGTTATCACTATAATCGACTTTTCAGTGTACTTAGGAATCCTCGATAAATATTAATTCGCTTATATTAATTGTATATTTGAGTTTGTATGTATGTATACGATTGATGATCTACCAATGGTACCAATTCAGGCACTGTTGTTAGGCATCTGATGATGAACTTGTCACGGAGTTCGAAATTAATGATGCCAGTGGGTGTAGTTATCTGAATTATCTATTATTCCAACAAAACCCAACAATATTCAAATTGATTATAGCATGAACTTTTCATACTTTAACTAAAAAAATCTTGAAAGCAAGTCAGGCTAATAAAAAACCATATGCAATTTTGGCTTAAAGCAAACTCCTTTTATCTAATACTGTGTACAGAAATGAAAAAAAAAACGTAAAAACGGTTTAAAAATATTTTGATGTGTTAATATCTATAGGTGCGGGTACTGACTAAACTCACAAAGTGAATACATCCAAACACAGTTTGTCCGACTGCGATCGCAGATTGTTTGACGTTAAATTCCTCCGAAAAGGCTGGACCGATTTCTATGTGCATATCGGGTAGGTCTCAGAATCGGCCAACATCTTTTTTTCATACCCCTAAACGATAAGGATGAGCCACCCCTATGTAGAACACAGATTTATCCGACTGAGATACACAGATTGCCAGTCTACGAAAAAAAAACACACACTGATGTAGCGGCAGCGAATAGTTGTCTTGTGTGGGTGCGGAGCACTCTGAGAGCAAAGAGAATAATGACGTGGTTATATGTATATAAAAATGAGATAGCAAGAGAGCAACGAAAATTGAGTGAACATAACAATGTATGTATGTTCATATGTGTGTTACTTTTCGAACACTCATTGAATTTTTTTTTGTCGAAATCTGAACTCCCGAACTTCACGTCGGAGTCGTCGAAAATTGTACGACACCGACTCCAAAAAAGGATCCAGACTCCGACTTTGATTATAACTCGACTAAGCAGAGAGTAGAGCCGACCCGACATTATCGGCTGTGGCTGAACCAATATGGTCGGCGTCGGCGGCACGCTGGCTGAAATCAGCTTAAATTTTTTTATGTTGACGGATGTGTCAGGGAGAGTGCGATATCCGAGATCTGTAGATCCAAAGTAAGGCAGAAAAATTATGTAAAATTCGACGGTTACTCGCTTAGTTATCGAGATATCGGGCGTTACATCTTGGAAACATCTATGTTTTTTATGGTACTGGATATCTGAAGTATCGAATAATCTATGCTGAAGTCATTTTTCGAGCCACATCAGAAGATAATAGTCCTAAGCCCGGTCATGAGGAAAGCTTTAAAAACAAAAATCTGCCGAATCCTGAAAGCTAGCGTTGTTAAGTCCGGCTGCATAATGTTTTTAATATCTAAATATTTTAATATATCCGGTGCTTGAATGTGTATTGGAGCAAGAAATATGTACATTAAAAACTTTATTGAATTTTAAATGTTCTATACCATGGTAGAATAGGAAGGTAAACTCAGTAGACAGCTGACTTCAGTTTTTTCTTGTTGTTCAGTTGGCCGCTTCTGTGATATTCAAAGGTGTTGTTTTTGTACTTTTCTGTTTACATTTACATAGTTGTTGGTATACGTAGGTGTTGATTTTGACATGAGGAAAGCCTAAACAGAAACAAAATGCCTGTTGTTGTTGCCCACAATTGTTGTTGTATCTACTGCGACACCTTGGTAATTTTAGTATGTTCTATACCATATACTTAGGTAACTAAGGGAGTTATCCATTACTTTTATGTAACATTTGCTGCATTTTGTGTTTGTAGTGAGCTCCAAAAAGAAGACATAGAGTCTGCGGTCGTGAAATCGTTGCGAAGTTTTTCATGTTGGCGGGTTCTTTTCTCCCTATTTTCAAATTCACGACCACCACGAAGATTTGGACGAAAATTTAAATACCTCGATTATTACTATGTCCTTAAGGAGTGTCTTCGAAATATAATATCTAGAATTTCCCAAGGACCTTGAGAAATTCAGAATTTTAAATTTTCTGTCTGAGGTCACTGTGCAAGATTTTGGCCCACTGTGGTCAAACGAAGAATTCTCCAAGAACCAAATATGTGCAGTTGGGTAGTGCTTGACACATCCGTCCAGAATATGCCAACCAGATATTTCAGAAGACCTTCAGAACCGAAAATTTTTCATTTTGAATTTCATATACGAAAACAGTTTTTCGCCCACTGTGCCCAAACGAAGAATTCTCCACGCACCAAACATATGCCAGTCGATAGTCCTTAAGAAGTGTCTTCGAAGTATAATATCTAGAATTTCCCAAGGACCTTCAGAAATTCAGAATTTTAAATTTTCTGTGTGAGGTCCCTGTGCAAGATTTTGGCCCACTGTGGTCAAACGAAGAATTCTCCAAGAACCAAATATGTGCAGTTGGGTAGTGCTTGACACATCCTTCCAGAATATGCCAACCACATATTTCAGAAGACCTTCAGAACCGAAAATTTTTCATTTTGAATTTCATATACGAAAACAGTTTTTCGCCCACTGTGCCCAAACGAAGAATTCTCCACGAACCAAACATATGCCAGTCGATAGTCCTTAAGAAGTGTCTTCAAAATATAATATCTATAATTTCCCAAGGACCTTCAGAAATTCAGAATTTTAAATTTTCTGTGTGAGGTCCCTGTGCAAGATTTTGGCCCACTGTGGTCAAACAATGAATTCCCCAAGAACCAAATATGTGCAGTTGGGTAGTGCTTGGTTCTTGGAGAATTCTTCGTTTGACCACAGTGGGCCAAAATCTTGCACAGGGACCTCACACAGAAAATTTAAAATTCTGAATTTCTGAAGGTCCTTAGGAAATTCTAGATTTTATATTTCGAAGACACTCCTTAAGGACTATCGACTGGCATGTGTTTGGTTCGTGGAGAATTCTTCATATGACCATATTTTGCCCTAATACTGTTTTTCGTATATGAAATTCAAAATGAAAAATTTTCGGTTCTGTAGGTCTTCTGAAATATGTGGTTGGCATATTCTGGAAGGATGTGTCCTGCACTACCCAACTGCACATATATGGTTCTTGGAGAATTCTTCGTTTGACCACAGTGGGCCAAAATCTTGCACAGGGACCTCACACAGAAAATTTAAAATTCTGAATTTCTGAAGGTCCTTAGGAAATTCTAGATTTTATATTTCGAAGACACTCCTTAAGGACTATCGACTGGCATGTGTTTGGTTCGTGGAGAATTCTTCATATGACCATATTTTGCCCTAATAGTCCCACTATATGTGACATATTTAAATACCAATATTGAGGATTTGGTTGCATATATATTAGTTTGTGCAGCAAATATATTTAGCTTGGAGTGTATTTTTATAAATTACTGTATTTTCAATTTCTGAATCGATTATTTAATTGAAAAAATCAATAAATTGCCATTTTAACTTTAAAATAAAGTGCGTAACAGAGCTCTGTTGGTTGCATAACAGAGCTCTGCTAAGTAAATTGGTTTGTGTCTTTGCTATTTGAAATACGAATTTATCTTCACGCACATCAAAAATTATACGACACCGACTCCAAACAAGGATCCCACACTCCGACTTTGATTATAACTCACTATTTTCTCACAATCATTTGCCTTCTAGTGGTAAACTCACTGATTGGGACCTACAGTTTTGCAGCGGTTCTGAACGGGTTTTGAATAGGCTTTTCCATGGCTAATTACTCGACAGTGTGAATTTTACGTTGTCGAAATACATGTAAGGTAGTCAGTACAAGAGTTGCGTACACTTACCACGAACTAATATGAACTTTATATACAAATTAAATTTTCCTTAAACTTAGTTATTATTTACTCATGTTAGTATTAAGTTTAACTGCGTGTAAATAAATCCTTTACAACATTTAATGACAACATTTCATTGAATTGATGACGTTTATTCGTAAATACTCAAAGTGCTGACAAATGTTCATTAAAATGGTGAGAAATTTACATCAAATGGAAGTAACTTCATTTCGGTGAAAATTTATATTTTACTTTAATGAAATTTCTCGTAGGTCTGTAAAATAATAAAATTTTCCATGAAATAATTTCGGGAGATTATTGGTTACGCGAAAGCAAATTAGCTCCATACGATATTGATATTATTTCTGTTCACTTGTGTAATCAGAGGAGGCTACACGTTATTACGTGAATGCGGCAATGGCGATAAAGTATTAGGGTATCTATCTGTTGGTTGATTTACGTAGTTTATACAGTATACTGTACACTCAAAAAATAATGTTTGTTAATAACAGTAAACACTGTTTTCCGCTTGCCACCAGGCAATTTGTTTGCTATCACAGCAAATGTAGGGTTAGAATAACAAACTGATATGTTAGCTAAAATATGTTATGTTAGCTAAACCAGCAAATATATCGTACCCTAACCTTCAATAGAGTGATATCTCAAAATTTAAAAAGTTTGAGAAAGGAAAAAATTTGTCAATAACGGGAATATTCATAGGGGATTTTTATGATGAAAGGAAGAGAAAATGATGTCTGATTTCTACAGTGGAGAGAAATGATCCTTGTTTATTGTGTTTACCCATGGGGTTATTATGCCAAAGCATATCGAAATGGTAGTTGGAATTAGAGTTCTGCATGAGTATACATTTTCACACATACAAATACATTCATGTTTTTTGAATGTGGTAATGTTCTCATTCTAGCGATTAGAGTACGATACATACAGCCATTCTTCACAGCGTGTTGCAGCGTGTACGAAACACAATGAAACCGAGAATAGAGAGTTCTTGTATGAAGGAGTATTAACTATATTGAGTAAAAGGTCTTTCGAGACAAGCAGAACTATTCGAATAATGAGATGTATTCATGAGACATATTAAAAAAAGCGTAACTAAAGCAAATGCTGTTTTTGTATGATTTGAAGTTCTAATTTCTTTGGAATAAAGAACAGGATTAAAATTAAGTCAATTTTAGAAATGTAGCACTTGTGCCTCACTAGGTTTGATGTCGAAGTAGAATGTTTGTTTGCAGTTACTGCAACTGACATATTTCATTTCTTTGCCGTCTCCATCCACAATTAAGGAAAAAACTTCCCAAACTTTGATGCGGCCTTTTTTCTCCTTCAAAACGACTTCCCCCTTGAAATTCACGAAACAATACTATTTTCTTCACCCACAGCGGCTGATTGAGTTGAGGACTACATATTTTTAATGTTTAATAAATTTTTTTTAAAATAATTTACTTCATCAATTTCCATTTTCTAATATATATTTTTGCAAAAAACGAATATTTCTTTCTTTATAGCAAGTTCAGACGGCTGGCTTTTTTCGTGTTTCGTTCTCTCATTCGTGTTTGGCCCCCCAATCATGTTTGAAACATCATGGTTCGCCATACAAAATTTTGAGAGCGAACCATCTCGTTTCAATTCGAAACATCTTACCAAACATGAATAATTTACTACCATCTCTAATTTATTTAGTACGCTATCGCTTTTTTATCTGAACTAGTTGTCAGAATAAGCAAAACAAAGCAAAAAATAAATAAACATAGAGCGAAAGTGTAGTTTGTGTTTAAATATAAATAAAAAGCAAAGCCTTGATTGTTAACACAAATAAAACATTTGCTGGCACTTTTTCTATTTACTAAAAAATAAGAAATTTTGGTAAAAATACTTAACATTTGGTTTAATATTTTCTTACCTTTCTTTTCCATTTTATAACCAAAACGTACAAAAACAACTATTTTTTTTGACATAAATCACAACTGTCAATAGAAACACGAATGCGTCTTGTGAACAGGGCGATTCACAATCATGGTTGAGTAAACGAAACAAGTGTTTCACATCACCGTCTGAATTAGCTATTAGTCTCACACAACGTTGCTGATCTTTTCATTGACGAGAAAGCAAATGAGACCCATAACCACTCATAATTTACCGTTTTCTCATTCGAATATTTCTTAGGTATTCGAATGGTTTTTACATTCACGAACATTTATTGAGTAAAATGTTGTGTAGTCGTAACAGAATTGAGAAGTACAGAGTAGTTAACAGAGCAGAGATTCATGCAACAAAATTCATTCCAAGAGCACACAGGAACGTATCGTTTCATTTCGTTGTTTACACTATTCGGACAGGTTGGTATCGGTACAGTGAGATAATGAATGTATTCTAAAAGAGAGTGCATTCATGCAGGGTACTAGTTGGAATTTGATAGAGAATACACTGGATGGGAGAATAAACGATAAGCTAGGAGAAGCAAACCTAAGTATAGCTAGTGTTTGTTTGATACTAATGACAGCTAAATTATGTTTGATGCTGTTCGTTTTATGTCCACCCATAAAGTAACTCGAATTCTTTGAAATTTCCAGCTACCTCTATGGTTTAACCAAAAAATTTAAATCTGCAATTTTTAAGTTAAAAAAAATAAATGGTTTCCCGTTACATCCCACGAGGGTATTAGGGAGAGCTTCTCATAATCAGTGAGCTGTGCGCGTTCTAGTTTTACATTCTCTGATTGGGACCTACAGTTTTACACCGGTTCCGAACGGTATTTTGAAGAGCTTTTTCATGGCTAAATACTCACTAAGCGATATGACCGCCGTCGAAAGAAATTTAAGGTGGTCAGAGTAGGGATCGTACCCACATCCTAATGCACAAGAGCCGCGCACAATACCATTGCACCACTGACAGCCACGTAATTTTTTTTTTGAAATTTGGAGTTATGACTCTTTTCTAGATAGGGTGTGATATGTTTACTAATACGACATTTCTGAAATAGCAAACATGTTTGTAAGCTCTTTTCAGCAGTTTTTTCTTTTGTTCACTAACATGTTGTTTTTTTTTTGAGTGTTCATACTATATTTGCTAGACTATAGATGGCAAATATTATTGTTATTGTCATTTTGTTATGGGAAATTACTGCAATTTATAGAACTTATTAAAAGAAATGGAACAAAAGGTGTTTGTTATTTATTTATTTATTTATATACATACGTGTACACGAGATCATATGCATTTATGTACATAAGACTATAAGGAAGTAAATAAATACTTGTAAACGCCTGTACCAAGTCTACGCCAAGTTAGTGAGCGTAATATAACGTAATGCCAAACTAACTACGTCGTCGAATGTAAATCAACAATTTGTGAATTTTGCAATGACAGTTTTGGCTCACAACTCAGTACTCACAAATGTTAATACAAACTGAGTTTAGAGTCACGAGTATTCATGAGCTGAGGACTGACAGTACTGAGTAAAGACTCCGAAATCATTGCTAGAAGAAAGAAATGAGTTTTCACTTATTCTAGTTTTTGATTATAACTAGACACTTTGCGCGAACTTTGAAGTACCTTCATTGATCTTAACCTTCTGTCGAGAAAATATCCAGACACTCAGTCATCTGTTGTTTATGTTGACCGAGTTAAGGGCTCCATTTAATCTAAACAATATACTTGACTAAATAAATAACCGCCATGTATTGACGAACCTGCTTGCCTATACATTCTACGATACACACATGGGTTCTAAAATAAATATTTTTTGTTGTTGTTCGCATTTAAATGCTTTTTAGTGTTTGATATCTTTAACGTATATTTTTGAATAACAAATATTTAAAATCTTAGAATAAGAACCCAAAAATCAATATCATGTTGATTATCTTCACTATTTGCTGACACTTTGTTAGATGTTTATGGGCATAGAGGTTCACAGTAAAAGTTTAAAGAAAATATGATATTGTGGAAACAAAACCCTATACAGCTGTTAAACCAAGATTCTCATATAAATAACACTTCTTCTCCATCCATCGTACCAGCAATCACCTTCTTGAACTGCCACAATTTCAACATCATATTGTGCTTCTTTACCATTTTCTGCCTGGCTTAAAAACTTTCAACGTGATATGAATTCTTGATTATTTTTTCCTTTTTTTTGTAAGAACTGTTCTCAGTCTTTAGCGGGGATTTCATTCAGGGCTTAAATGTGAAATTGATACTTAACATACGTGTTTGCGTGTTGCTGAATCGCATACAAGTTGCTTGCTATTTCTCTTTTCTGTTGGTCAACATCAAACATTTTGGATGATTCTTAGAAATTGGCGTTTGAAGTTTTTGCGTGCCGATAAATCACACTAAAATTTACTAATGTTTTTTGTGATTCTATTGCTGTATATTCTTGTTGTCGTTGTTGTTGTCATTTTAACAAATGATGACCGATGCTCAGATCAATAATATCAGTAGAACGCAGATATTTGAAAGAATGCGAACATTAAATAGTAGAATTCGCCCAAAATGATTTAATTTTAAATAGGAATTCTGTATTGTTTTGGGAGGATTTCAATATTTAAAATATAATTATAATTATTAGTAAGTAATAATAATAATAATAATAATTATAAATAGAATAATAATAATAAAATAATGTAATTATTAGTAAAATTAATCAATAACAAGTACTTCTGGAGGAATCACATTCTCATAACTTCTAAACTACCATACTGAAAAGAAAAGATTTCCCACCTCGACGCATAGTACGAAGACAGTTTGAAACTTCGTGACTTTTTGAAAAAAAAATATTTTTTTCCTCAAAACAAAGCGTTGTAGTTCTCAACATAGTTTTCTGGTAGCTCGTTACATTTTTTCCACTGTTGTTCCAATTTGTGTATTCCTGCCAATTAATACTATGGTGGCCAAAAGTATTTTGACAAAGATGCGTGCAATTTATCTTCGATTATCTTTCTTATTTAGTAGAAGCAACGGTTTCCATTTTATTTTTTAGAGAGGTAAGAAATGTGTAGCTAACTGAACGCAAAAGATAACGGTGATTACTCTATGAATTTCTTTTCTATTGAATTTCATGCAAGAGGTCAAACCTTTTTGGCTGGACAAAAGTATTTTGACATTACAGTCTTTTAGTTGTTCTTAGTTTCGCGTGCTGTGCGAATCACGTTGCGCCATTTGCGCTATTTTTTTCATTAATTGTTAGTGTTTTTTGCTTTCATTGATACCATTTAACAACAAAAATGGTTAAACCACACGAAATAAGCCAAGGTCAACGAAATGAGATGGTTATAAAGTATAATCTCGGTATTTCGATTCGAAATATCAGCAGATTATACAAAGTGCCTTGTCAAACTGTTTACTATCAAATAAATAAGCATAAAAAATGAATTCCACAAACAACTTGGCTAAATCAGGCAGACCACGCAAAACAACTTCCAGAGAGGACCGCCTGATCCTGGGAAAAGTTACAGAAAATTCGCTGATTACACCAAAATCGATATCAATAACAATGAACGAGGAATACAATGTGTCAGTTAGCAGGAAAACAATTGAAAGGCGCCTGAAGGATACCAATTATGTAACGTATGTAGCTCGTAATGTGCCTTACATATCAGCAAGAAATAAGCTTAAACGTTTGGCTGGCATTTGCTCAACAATTTGTAAGAAAGCCTCAATCATTTTGGGAGCAAGTATTATGGACTGATGAAAGAACATTTGAGTACCATGGTTCCAAAAGGAAAATATTTTGTAGATTACCTAAGGAAGCTCGGAGAATAGTGGCCCCAGTATGTGAACGGGTACCTCATGGTGGAGGTATTGACGGCACAATAAACCAAGGCAAATACATCCAAATATTGAATGACCACGCATTCTCTTCCGCCAACAGGTTAATTGGGCAGTCTTTTATATTGCAACAGGATAATGCACCGTGTCACAAAGCCCGAAGTATTACCAATTTTCTTAGAGACATCGAAGTGAGTACGTTGGATTGGCCCCCTCAGAGCCCTGATTTGAATATAATTGGGTATGTGTGGGCTTACATAAAAAGAAAGAGGAGCTCATGCTTAACCAGAACGCGCGACGAGAGCATTGCTGAGATCGAAAGACTTTGGAAGGAGGTTTCATGGGCAACCATTAAAAATTTGGTTAAATCGGTTCCTGCGCGGTTGAAAAAAGTTATCGATGTTAAAGGAGGTTATATTTTTCATTAATATTCCATGCATTCTTAAAAATGTTTTCATATTTAATTTTTTCTCTTTATCGCTCTATACTTTATATTGTCAAAATACTTTTGTCCACCAACAATTATGAAAAATATTTTTTTTCCTTTCACTTGCACTGAACTAAATTATTTTATGTTTTTTAAAAAGCTGAATTCGTTATTTCTAAATTCAAATTGTATCAGATTTTTCTATTAAATAAACTATAATTACAATCAAAAAACAAATAAATTTATAAATGTCAAAATACTTTTGGCCACCATTGTAGGTGTTCACAACATCCTGCCATTTCTTCAGATTTGAAAATAGAAAATAGTTACTGAAGGCAAAATACGGAATATATGGTGGGTGAGGTAGCTATTCGTAGCCTAATTTACAGATTTATACATGGTGACTCCGCACTTTTACGCTCAAAATACGGCCACTGTAACATATCTTCACAAACAAATTTTGCAGGAACCATATATATCTTTGGAACACAATACAATATTCCTATATTTACAAGCCCTAAACTCACTTATCCTTAAATTCGAACCTTAGTATGTTTATTTGCAAAGATGTATACTTTTACGTGGAGTCATATGCGGGTTTCATCCCAAACATCGATATGCTTACGTTGAAGCATGCCTGTGTTTCCTCCCAAACCAATGATTGACCACTGAATGTATGCAACTAAAACGCAACAGATCAGTCAATATAAGAAACCATCATTTCATTTGCACACGCATTCGGGAAAATTTATTAATCGCTGACTGAACGAATAATGCTAAATACAATTGTACATTTGCAATAACATTAATTTAGGCTGAGAACAATCTCTCGTTGCCCCTTGTTTATTATATTGTTATAAAACAATTAGGTAAGCAGGTCAAAAAAAGTAATTAAAGAGTGCACTAAACACAGCTGTATTTGGATCACAAACAAAGCTGTATTTGGATCACAAACACATATATTATAACATATAGTTCGTTGAATCCCAACAGGTAATATTAAAAAGCAAACACAATGTCTACTATATGTATTATAGTATATATATATTTGAAAATATGTATACTATATTTGCGACAAGCTACAAACACACGTTATATTTGTATTCAAAGAGGAAAAAATACAGATTTTGTGTTGCATGGTGGAGATCACTGTTTTCTTCGCCAAATGCGGCCGTTTTTGTTTCAAATCAATGTCAGCAGCTGTGAATAATATTCGCCGGTGATCATATCACCATTTTCAAGGTCACCAATGTGAATGACACCTCATGCATCCCAAAACACTGTCACCATGACCTTGTTGGCTGACAGATCCACCTTGTACAAATAAAAAGATGACCTTAAAATTTGAACAGAGAAACTTGATACGTGAAAATTAGCAAAACTCAATTAAATTTTTAATTGATTTACAGGGTGGGCCAAAAGTCACCATGGGGTTTATAAATTTAACAACTTTTTCGTCTTTGTTTTCATATTATGAAATATACAAAATGAAAATTTTTTACGCTAAGTATGGAAAATAATGTCACTTAATGTCGGTTTACATCATCTCCCATAACATCTTTCAAAAACTTGTGGCTTGTGTGTTGTTCACATATGTATACTTACTCCTTCAAATAACCCCAAAGAACATAGTCGGGTGCTTACAAATTAAGTGACTTAAAAGTGCTATTGTGTATACGGCAGTGTGGGAAGTGGCTCCACCCTGCGGAAACAACATCTCGTGTCTGTTTTCAAGAGCAGAACGTAAAAAATTTTCTATCATTAACCGATAATGCTCTCCATTTACGGTTACAGCACTTCCATCTTCATTTTCGAAGAATTAAGGCCCAATGATAGGACATGCACATGGGACTGTCCTTGGAGGCGGAAAGTTTCTGATAGCCATTCACTTGGAAGTGGCCAGAAATGATTCCTTCATTGGGCAGTCCAAGCAGCTTACTACTTCCACGCAGTATGTCCTAAAGTGAGAAGGCGAAACGAATGAGCAACCTGAGTGGTAATGCGATCACTGATACGTCTCAGGATTATTAGGTGACCCTGTCACTGAAGCTCTTCGAAGTAGTGGGCATATTCTTCTGTCCTTTGAAGGCGGATGAGCCGACACCCCTGGCCAATGGCAGATCAAAATTTAAGAAACCAAAATCCAGTTTCGACACACTGCATTCTGGCCAGCGTCTGATCCATAATGGGCGGCTAAAACATAATCATCCTGGCAGTAGGTAAAATGCAAACCACGGTGAGTTGGGTTTGCCTCCCGCCACCGTTATATTGGCAATGAAAACACACGAAGAATATAATGAACAAAGAAACCCCCCAAACGTTTGACGACCCTCGCAAACGTTATAAGGACCATGATTTAAGGATATGTACCTGGAACGTGCGAACGCTATACAAGACTGGTGCCACTTTCCAACCGGCGGATGTAAAGCTGACATCATAGCGACCAAGGAAATGCGATGGATAGGATATGGTTGCACCAGAAAGAAAAACTTCGATATTTACTACAGCTGCAATGAGCGAAAGCACGAATTTGGGTGCGGATTTATAGTTGACAAGAGACTGCGATACCTAGTTTCAAAGTTCAACCCAGTGAGTGACCGCAGAGCCACAATTAGTATCAAAGCGAAAGGATAAAGATGATGAGGTCAAAGAAACATTTTATGAGCGTCTGGAGGAAGTATATGAACGCTGCCCTGACCACGACATTAAGATTATTCTAGGCGATTTTAATGCCAAACTAGGAAAGGAAAGTGTTTTTCGACCAACCATCGGTAGTCACAGTCTACATGATACCACCTCCGATAATGGAATAAGACTGATAGACTTCGCCGCTGCAAAGAACATGGTAGTTAGTAGCACACGATTCCAGCATAAGGACATTCATAACATGACCTGCATATCTCCTGATCCCCTGATTCCGAATTGACGGAATTAGAAGTTCCAGCACCAGTTTCGATAACGAATGGGGCCAATAATGCACCGCATCTATAGTCAATTTACATTTCGTCATGTGAGTACATTAGTGTCCAGTACGCCATATATAAGTACATACATTGGTATATTACTCACACGACGATTTCCATATTTTCCAATTTGCCTATTCGATGTTGGTGCTTTAAATTAATATGAAGCCCTTTTATCTGTCCACCTTAAATATCTGTGGAATTTGACGAAACTA
This sequence comes from Phaonia tiefii, assembly GCA_963931995.1. NCBI lineage: Eukaryota > Metazoa > Arthropoda > Insecta > Diptera > Muscidae > Phaonia > Phaonia tiefii. The sequence goes on along the minus strand of OZ008369.1, from coordinate 157,194,975 downwards.
TCTATGCATATCAAACAATTAGTTTTGTTCAAACATAAAAAACATCCTAATCTTCGATTCCAAAGCTGTAGTGAAAAGCTACAGTCGACGACGTTCCGCAACCCTATTTGCTGAAGATGGAGGACCTACTGAGATGTTTTTTTTGCTTTTGTCTGAACAACTACCTCGAAATATGAATTTTTGTCAAAAGTCCATAGATTTTCGCCTCAATCATTCATTTCGACGAAAAATCGAATTTCTTAGTATCAAATTGATCGATGTGGAAGGCATGGAAATTGTTTTCCCATTTTGCTGTCAATATTATTACCATGTATTTGTGCATTTGAGTAGACGCTGAAAAAAATGTTCCCAGCAACATATTGAAGGAACCGTGTACATTTGCATTGTATTCGTTAATTAAATATCTGCGGTTTTTTTTGGACGCAAATGTAGCGTGTTGGTAGCTTGTCGCAAATATAGTATATTTGTGTATATACACAATAATTAATTGGTCATAATATTTGTGTTTGTGACCCAAATGTGGCTTTATTTTTAGAAAACTGTTGTAAACAGAAACGTGACAGACAACAAAGAAACAAAAAGGAGCAGATGTTCAATTTATGAAGAAAATGCTTGCAAACATATACATGGTTCCTGTAATATGCTGCTGGGGCCGTTAGTCAGTGTACCAACTACAATTTAATTCGAATATAAACATACTTATAAGAAATACCAGCTAAAATATGTTTAACCCTTTTTTTGGAAAACAATGCATACATACATACATGGTTTCCCATTACATCCCATTAACGGATTGGGCAGAGCTTCTCACAATCAGTGAGCTGTGCGTCTTCTAGTTTTACACTCACTGATTGGGCCCTACAGTTTTACACCGGTTCCGAACGGTATATTGAGAAGCTTTTTCGTGGCTAAGTACTCGATAGTGACACCATCACTAGGCGAAGTGACCATCGTTGAAAGAAATGTAAAGTGGTCTGAGCAAGGATCGAACCCCCGTTCTCATGTCCAAGAGCCGCGCACACCAACCAACCATTGCACCACCGACGACCACCAAAAAAATATAATAATAATTTATTCGCTGTAGCAACGGAACGACGTGTTGTTGTGCCCTGTGATAAAAGGCTGGGCTAGCTCGAACTATACTGGCTCATGGGGACTCTCTAGACATTCCATTCTATGGTATGTCGTTCGAGGAGCATACAGAAACGATGGAACATTTTCTCTGTCATTTCCCGAATCCTCTTTCTCAATCCAACCTAAATGCAGTATCGTATTCCCAAACCAAGCACTTCCACAGACAAAAAAAAAATAAATGGTTTCCCATTACATCCCATGAGGGGGCCGGGGAGAACTTCTCACAATCACTGAGCTGTGCGCTTTCCAGTTTTCACTCACTGATTGGGACCTACAGTTTTACACCGATTCCGAACGGTATTTAGAGAAGCTGTTTCATGGCTATATACTCGATAGTGTCGCCGTAACTATGCGAGGTGACCGCCGCCGAAAGAAATTTTTTTTTTTGGAGGTTGTCAGAGCAGTTTTCGAACCCAGGATCTCATGTACGAGAGCCGCGCACACTACCCATGGCAGCACCGACGGCCACAAACAGCTAATACAATACCATTCTTTTGATATCAAAATTGTTGTGATATTTGACGAACTTGTTGGAGCAAACTTTAAATAGCGTCTCTTACACTGACAGATAAGTCGGCGTAGTTATATGTGACAGTGTACATGGGACTTTTTTCGTTTCAGGCGTATTTTTAAAATGCTTACAATCTCAACAAATTTCAAACATTAAACTAAATTCAAATTCAATATACACAATTTCAAAATTTTTATGATCCACTCACCACCACCTAACTAGAAAATATTATAACGCTCACACACTAAATGTTCGCCTCAAGGCGGAAATGCCTCAACCTGTGTTGTTTATTATTAATATCTAAATTCATTTAAACCAAATATAAATTATTAATTATTAAATTATTTCACAATACAATCACACTATACGATACCAATATCGCATTCACACCTAGGTATACTACTGCAATACCTACATAGCCACAGATGCTGTTGAATCCACTGGGGGTAGCTTCATTTCATCTTGATGCACCCATCCAGTCAGCCAGTCAGTCAATCTTTTGATATGGCGACGTCTATTAACTCAGATGAAAAACGTTTCGCAGTAAAGTATTAAATTAAATTGCGCCCGTGTAATGCAGTAAATTGCTTTGTTGTATTTACAATTTAATTAAATAAATTAATACTGAGAAGATGTGGTTTCATCTCGTTGTTTATTGTTGCAAAGAGAGGCGAGTGACAATTTACAATAAAAATAATTTAGCTATAAAATTCCCAAACGTAAAATGAATATATGATAGGTGGTGGTGGTGGAGGTGGAGGTGGATCAAAATGTTTGTCGGCAAAAATAGACATTCAACCAACTAAAAGTGGTTATTTCCAATTAAAGCAATAAACAAATAGCATGGTAATTATAAAGGAGCAGCAGTAGAGGAAAAATATTATTTTCTTTTAGGAAACTGTCTTTTAACTATAAAATTATTTTAAATCTTTTTCTTGAATACAAGGAATTGCTGCAACATGACTACGTTACGAATTGTCCTATGCTAATTTTAATTGTAATTGCAGAAAACATAAATAAATTAAATTATTTATTCATACGATTTATCGCAAACGTAAATTATTTTTTTCGAGATAAACCGTTGCTTATTACACACGAAGTTTAATGATTTATAGCTTTAATCGCTAAAATTAGTATAGTAAAGTCCGCATATGAACTAATAACTATGAGGCAGTCACTCTTATTAGTCCTGAGAAATATTGAATATCAAACATAGTATGTCTGTTTGAGGGAATTGAAATTTAATTCTATCTCACTATATGCACTCATTCATTCATTACAAAAATAAAAATTAAAACAAAAATTCCGCAGCAAAAGCATTAAAAATTATACTAGAATTTAGTAGTTTGATTTATGTATTTTGTTACGAAAGGAAAGTATGATTAATATGTTGAAAGTTCCGACTAGTTTGGAGTTGAATAGGCCACATTTCTTGTGTATTTCAGTTTTGATTGGTAGATGAAATATTAAAAAACCGCCAACGTGTCCTGATAACACTCGATAAATAATGCCAATTTTTTGAGCTTGCGGTCAATGTTGCCTTGTATTTTCGATACTTCGCTACACCATTAAGGATCATCATAGTTCCTCGGAAAATTTGGATTATTTATTGTTAAACCAAAATACATGCAATCATTTTGGTTATTGGTTTTACGAAAAAGTTCGTTATTCAATCATAGTAGTCGTCATGCTTAAAACATTAAGTTAAACATAAACATTAAAAAAATTATATAAAAAGATTTTTCGAATTTACAACCAGTGTTGCCACAACAGCACCTTAGGTAATTTTTTGGCATTTATGTTTTGGTACATGCAATTTTTTTTAGAAACTGTGCTAGGTGCTTTTTATCACAGTTTGAAAAAAGAATGCATCTTTTTTGACAGCTTTTTTTTTAAATAAGTTTCATATTTGGCACTAACATCACCCAAATTTTGGGTTTGTTTGGTAGAATAATAATGTCAAAATCAACACAAATGTATAAAAACAAACAAAGTGAACAGTAAAGTACAACATGTCTGTATTTCACACTTACTTTGTTTTTTCGTTCAATTAACGTGCAATGGTAGTGTGTGCGGCTCTTGTGCATGAGAACGTGGGTTCGATCCCTGCTCTGACCATCTTAAATTTCTTTCGACGGCAGTTACCTCGCTTAGTGACGGCGACACTATCGAGTACTTAGCCATGAAAAAGCTTCTCAAAAATACCGCTCGGAACCGGGGTGTAAAAATGTAGGTCCCAATCAGTGAGTGTAAAACTAGAACGCGCACAGCTCACTGGTGTGTCAGAAGCTCTCCCTAATCCCTTCATGGGGTGTAATGGGAAACCAAGTATGTTTTTTATTTTTTAATAAAAAACTAAACTGGGCAGTCATAACGCAAAATTCTGGATGAAAAAAAAACAGTAGCTTTGAAATATTAAGCACCCCTTTTTCATTTTGCTTCCTTTAGACCATTCAGCACCTTTTTTGACACATTCAGGCAACACTGTATATATAATATATATATATAATGAAACAGCTGATCAACCTCCAAGCTACAAATTTGATACACGATAGAATGTGAAGAAGAAGAATGTGGTCGGCTTGTTAGAAAGGCCTTTAAGAGACCTTTCAGAATCATTAAAAAAAATACAAAAAGTGAAATCGCCGAGATACGGAGCTTTCAAAAAAAAATTTGACCTCTGGTTCAGAATGAAGCAAATTTATCCTAGTACTCTCCGACCACCAATCCGAATATTTTCAAACCGCTGCCATTTCGCCCCCTTGCATAAATGGTTTTTCAACAGAGACGCTACAAAAGTAAATCGATAGCGACAGCAAACGACCCCATATTTTTCCCCGCTCTTTTGACATTTCTCTTCAGTAAGGTTTGCCATTTCATCATGGAAAAGTCTACGAGCCAACATCGAGCCGAAATTATTAAAATTTACTATCGAAATTTGGAATTAGTGGCCTCAACTTTAAGAGCGCTACGATTCGGACTTTCATCGGAAAATCATCTTCAGCGATGAGGCTCATTTCTGGCTGAATGGCTTCGTCAGTAAGCAAAATATGCGTTATTGGTCAGACAGCAATCCACACGTAATCCATCAGTCATCATTGCATCCCGATAAAATTACGGTTTGGTGCGGTTTATGGGCCGGCGGCGTTGGGCCGTACTTCTTCCGTGATGATCAAGACCGGCGCATTACTGTGTATGCGAATCGCTACCGTTCAATGATAACCGAATATTTTTGGCCCCAATTGGATAATATGGACTTGGAGGACATGTGGTTCCAACAGGACGGCGCCACGAGCCACACAGCGAATGCCACAATCAATTTATTGGAAACCAAGTTTGGTGAACGTGTTATCTCACGAAATGGCCCAGTCGATTGGCCGCCTCGGTCGTGCGTTTTGACGCCGTTAGATTATTTCCTGTGGGGCTACGTCAAGTCTATGGTCTATGCCAACAAGCCAGCGACGATTGATGAACTTCGTACGGATATCGAACGTGAAATTGCAGCAGTATCGGCCGATTTATGCTTGAAAACCGTCGAAAATTGGGTTCAGCGTCTGGACTTCTGCAAGCATGCCCGTGGTGGCCATGCAAAACAAATCGAGTTCCATACATAATGGCATCTAACGTACTTTCACAGGAATAAAGAATTTCATTGGTATCTAAAACCGGTTTTGTTTTATTTAAAAAAACTTTTGTAGCGCTCTGTTTTTGAAAACCCGTTATTTTCATGAAATTAGCCACGGAATATACGCTGGTGAAATTTGGCCAGTCGTGACTGAACCACCCTGTATATGTGGTATACCAAGTTTCGTTATCGTTCTTATGCCACAAATTTCGTAAAACCCATTTTTTATATTTAAAATCAATGTACAGAAAAACTCAATAACTCACTCGTTTTATAACAAATTAAAACGTTTCGTACCAAAGAGTATGTACAAGTAGAGAAGAAAAAACCACCTCGTTCTCTGCTCTCTCTCTTACTCTCTTCGTTGATTATTTCAATACACGAGCAGTTTTCTGATGATGTTACAGTATCTAACTATAGAAATTCCAAGCACGTTTATATAAAATTACATAAGAGTCTAAACATAATCAAACACGCTACAGACGACGACGTTTGATCTACATACGTTTCTTAAGAAGGGAAAAATCGTCACGAAAATCCGCAGCGGCTGATGACTCGCCGCTAGAATAGAATCTTTTGTAATCTCTCAATTGAGAGAATGAAGTTGCTACATTTTCATGAAAATCATAAGAGCAGCCAACACATACATAGGGTGATACATGTGTATACAAAGGAAAATTAAAGAAAGGGTTTGAAAATGATTTAATTTTAAATACAATATAATAAAAGCGAATACAACATTTTTAAAAGCACTAAAAACAATTTAATTAATTCCTGTATATTACTTTTCCAAACAATTCCAGGAGAGCCGCAGAGACATACGACGCAGAGAGAAAAAATCAACCGAAATCGCCAGACGCTCTCTCTCCCATTTCGTTTAGACGCTAGAGATTGTTGTCGTCGTCTGAAGCGTGTCTGGTTCTGTTTGGACTCTAAAGTATGAAATAATCTAGTTATGACGCGAGAAATCCGTTTGAGTGAATCACGTTGACTTTTTGGTTCCTTCCTACGAGGGTTGCCACAGTGCGGTGGTTTTTTCTTCTCCACTTGTACATCCTTCTTGTTCGTACTCGTAACGGGTGTTTTCTACAGGTTCACCACTTTGAGTTGGTAACACAGTTTTATTTGACAACTGATTTGCATTTTATTCTTTTTCCTTCATTTTAATTTAAAGCCCTGTAACTCTAATAAACACCCTTTATAGTACTCTATGGTACTTATATATAAAGTTTCGATTTCATTCTTATTCCACAGATTAGATAAAAAAAAAAATAAATAAATGGTTTCCCATTACATCCCATGAAGGGACTGGGGAGAACTTCTCACAATCTCTGAGCTGTGCGCTTTCCAGTTTTCACTCACTGATTGGGACCTACAGTTTTACACCGATTCCGAACGGTAATTTGAGAAGATAAACCCTATGTTTTTATATTTAAAAAAAAGTTTCGGAAAATCTCGACTCGGGTGGCAAATCTTCGATAACTCGATCGTTTTATAGCTTGAAATACAAATTAAAAAGATTTATACTCTTACAAAATATCTACATTTTTCGGCTCGCGCGCTAGCGAGCGTTACCTTCGTTCGCGTCATGTTCTGTTATTGAAAAAATTAGCAAAACTGGCTGTGGTCAGTTTAATCTAGAGTTGCGTATTTTAATTCATTCAAATGAGCGCTCTTTTTAGTTCAGCTCAGGAGACTGAACTAGTTCATTCAATTAGTTCACTAGTTCAATTTAGTTCATTGTATAATTTCAGTTCAACAGTTCATATGAGCTGTGAACTAAAGAACCGATTTCAGTTAAATTTGCCCTTTTAGTTTAATACGTGTGAGCAGGAACTGCCTATTTCTAATCTCCATAACATATTATAATGATGACTTTTTATAATCAATCGGGATATTGAGGGCATTATTTGAAAAAAACTTACGCGGAGGTCACAATTGAGATGGGTCTGTATTCTTTTCTGTATTTTGTAATAAAAATTGTCAATATCGACGTAGTTGTACATGCTGGTTACACTTCGATTCCACAAAGATGGTAACATTAGGCACCAGCTGTTGAATTGGGTGAGACAAAAATGTAAATGATCTAACTTTTTATGGCAAATGTTTAAAAACTTTCCAGTCTACAATCTTAATACCAAAAAATAAAAATCACCAATCGAAAGTTTTTCCAATCTCTCAAAATGATTGAAAAATCCCCCAATTTTCGAACGTTGCTCGCTCAAGGGTAAATTTTCTAAGGTGAACAAATTTATATTCGACTGCATTCAATGCATTCAAATGCATTAATATAATGTAAATAGTTTTTTTCTTTCTTAATAAAATTCAAAAATAACAGTAAAAGATTAATGGTACCTTTCCGAGAAAACATTTTTAAAATGTTTGAGGTTAAAAAAATCATAAGCTTGAAGAACTTGCCACTTCTCAACGGTGATAGATAATTCAAAATATATTTTTGTTAGATTTTCAGAAGTGTTCTCTGTATGGCAGTGTTTTAAAGATTAAGATTTGAATCAAAATAGACGAGCTAATAATATAAAAATAAAAAAAAAACAGAGCAAAAATCGGCAATTTTTGTTAATGCCAATATCTTTCAAATGGTCAGCCATGAATCACACATCACACTTCCTTAAACGATCCGACAAACAGTTTAGAAGTTCTGATATTATTACCACTTTTTTGCAATCGGCCCCACTGTACGTTTATTCAATCAAGCTTAGCAATTTTCCCATGTTGAATTAAAATGTACACTCAACAAAATTTTGACCAATTTCTAGATAAAATTAACTAAAACTGAGGAAAATTTAACTTTGTATGTCGCCAAAAATGTTTTAACTCAATTTAAGTTCAGAAATTAGTTCATAATCTGAACTTGGTTCTATTGAACTAAAATCAAGGGAAAAATAAACGTCGTATAGAGCCAGATACAGTTCATTATTTCCTTGTAACAAATATACAGGGTGTCCCCTAAACTTTTGTCTAAACTTAAACACGTGATAGCTGAGAACAAAAGCTACAATATTTGTTCTTACGCCAATTGCCTAGGTGGCTTCGTTTTCGAGATATTCGTGTTTAAAATAATTGCATTTTTGAATGCATTTTCAATAAATGCATAATCTACTTTTTAAATGAAAAAGAAATATCACTGAAAATTGCTTCAAAATTGATTTTAAATAATTTACTTTTCGTTTGAAATGAAAACGATTTTTTTTTTTAAATGTTTTCAATTAACGAAAATTTTCAAATGAGAGCCTTGTTGCGTTATGCACTTAGATAAGCGGTCTCTTATTTCAGTTGTAGTTGTATTAATAGTCATTTCCTGTCGTATCACTTCAAACGCGCTATCTATTTTCGATAAAAGTTGGCACCGGTCGCGGATTTTTCAAAAAATTTTTTTTTAATTTCTTGCAAATTAAACAAGTAGTTTTTCTTGTTTAAAAAATGCATTTAAAAATGCAATTATTTTAAACACGAATATCTCGAAAAAGAAGCCACCTAGGCAATTGGCTTAATGTAGCTCCTATTCTCAGCTATCACGTGTTTAAGTTTAGACAAAAGTTTAGGGGACACCCTGTATTAATAAACTTGGAATAAGTTCAAAATATACAAACTCAGTACAAACATCTGCAACATTTGCCCTATCGCGTATATAGGTATGTGTGCTACCAAAGTGAGAAACGATTTTGAGGAAAGAAACTGGAAAGGACAACAACATGAAGCCCTCTGTCTGTCCGAGCCTTTACTGATAACATCGGAACGACGGCCCATTTGTGAAATAAACGCTAGGCTTGCATGAACCATATTTGTATATAAATATATTCTTTGTGTACCAACGCATAGTGATAACCAACGCATAGCCGAAACCTTCCGGAAACAAAAATGTGAGAGATAACAAAGGAGAAGTAAAAGAGCAGCAGATTCTCATTTCATGAAAAATATTTGTTTTATTAAATGCGGATTGTTGTATTAAATGTGGAAAATTAACTAAAATAAATAATACATACATATGTATATATTGAAATCAAAGAATAATTCGTTCATAAATATTATTATGTTTGGCGAGAAATATGCATATGTTTCCACGTAAAAGCATACATGTTTGCCAGTAATCATGATTATGTTTACATTTAAACATAAGTGAGTTTGGGACTTGCAAACATATTAATGTTTGAAGTGCGTTCCAAACATATACATTGTTCCTACAGAATATGTTTGGGAGAATATGTTAGAGAGGCCGTTATTTTTCAGCGTGTACTAACTTATTTACTTAAATAATCTCGAACAACTCCGGGGGTCAGGGTCCTTACAAAATGAAGACAACATATTTCGCCAACCATTTTTTCCTATTTCCTATTTTTCGTCGTCCTTCGAGTTGGGTTTCGAAGACCCTTCGTACTGGTTCGTCTTCATCCAATCTACTGACATGGCCTAGTCAACGCAATCACATTATTTTGATCCGTTCAACTATGTCAATGTCGGGATATAGCTCATACATCTCATGGTGCATACGTCGCCGATACTCGCCGTTGTGCACTATAGTGCCATAAATTATTCGCAGTATTTTTCTCTCGAAGACTACTACAGATGTTTCGTCTGCGTGCGAGATTCTGTGCCATAAAGCAAGACAGGTTGTATGAGAGTCTGCTACAGCTACACTTTTGTTATTCGAGAGAGGATTCATCTCTAAAGTTCTTACTTAGCCCAAAATAACATACTATATTCGCAAGAACAATTCTTTCGTTTTTATTTACAGCAGATCCGAGGTATAAAAATTCGTCCAACACCTCGGAATTATAACGGTTATCAACGTTCAACGGAAATATACATTGAACTGAAAATGGGTAGAAATTACCATATTCAAGTTAACAAATAATTAGTTAGGACATGGTAGCCATTCAATACATTTCACCATTTCTTTAATGATGTTTACAGTGGGCTAAAGTACTATCGAAACCGTAATAAAGTAAAGCCCAGGGTACTAATGCAGTTTATCCATGTAACTCGGATCATTTTCAAAGATCTTTTTCAACATTGATATAATTCGTCACTCTGGGCCCGAAAATTATAAACAATTTTCTAGGCGGTCCGTAGTTTCCGAGTTACGGGCCCCAACATTTCGGAAATGATATGAGCGCATGCGCTCAGTGCAATTCTGACAATATTAACTAACTTGATTCAATTTTTTAATGATTTCTGGCAAAATAAGGCGGTTGGACATGTATAACATTATCATTTCGGAATGTGTTAGTCCATGCTTCAGCGCTTACTTTTTTTTCGGGGAACCCAGGAAGAAACCCAAATCGTGCGTAGGTTGGTGAAGTGCTTTTGTCCCGACTTCAAATAAATTAGTAGTAGCAGGTCAAACAAATGCTATTAGTAGTTCAAACAAATGAAAATAATTTTGACTTTATGTAAATTTGTACATTCGGGTTACTTTTGGTACAATATCTTGAAGATTTTTGTACAGTTTAAAAATATTGTAAGCCCATGACTGTTCAGAGCTGGTAGAGGTAAATTGAAAATTTAGAGAAAACTTAACTTGTAAAAAAACTTAAAGATTTACGGCCTTATCCATAAAAACTTATGAGAGGATTGAAAGACGATTTGTCATACAATACACGTCTCTCAAACATCTCACAACTTTGTATGAATAAGGTGGTTAGACTCGCGATTGGGTCTTTTCGCTCTCGCTCGAGAGGAGAGTCGTATTATGCTCTTAAATGATTAAACACAGAAAAATCGTGAGCGAGCTATATTTTTATATCATTAAATTTTAAACTCGCTCGCGAGTTTTACTTTTTAAAATCGCGATCGAGATGAAATGAAATTTACTATTTGACGACCTATCGGGGAAAGAGCGCCCTGCGTACTATGTTTCATATCTTTGAACTCTCTAAAAAATACAAAAATTAATCTGAAACATAAAAATAGTATCATTCCTATTAACATTCCATAAAAAGTTTTCAAGGCTTCAACAAAAAGAAATTAAGTCAATATTAAAAATTTTGACACATTTCGTTTTTTTGTACAATGATTGAATATTCGGTCGCACGTATAGATGACAACGTGTAAACATTTGAGTACGGTCGTTCTGATGTGTTCTTAGATGAGGGTTTATTTTTCATGGGTTCGTTGATGTCGTAATGAATTCGTCGCTGTTGGTCTTGTACAGTAAGTGATTGCGTATGCAGTATATTGGCAATTAAGTTTGTTTGTCTCTATGTTTGTATTGTTTTGTTTGTTGGTCTCAATGTGTATAATGGACGTAGTATATTTTGGTACTTTGGTGTGAACTTTTTGTACATTTGGGTAAATTTTTTTCAATTTGCGTGTACACTTTATATACTCTTTGTATACTTTTCGTACTTTTATGTACAATTCTGTACTTTTATGTAGACTTTGTAACTTATGGTAAGTTTGTGTACACTTTTCATGTACTTGCGTACACTTTTTGTACTTATTGTGTACACTGCTCATACTTTTACGTACACTGTTTTACGTACACTGTTTTATATGTGCAATTTCTGTACTTTTATGTGAGCTTTGTGCACTTTTGTGTAAGTTTTTGTGCATCGTTGGTATTTTAATGAACACCTTTTGTATTTTAGTGTGAAATTTTTGAACTTTAATGTACACATTGGTACGCTGGGTGTACACTCTTTAAACTATGGGTTCACATTTTATAACTACATTCAAAAATTCTGATCAAATGTTATCTTATAGGAAAAAGTTAAAAATTCTCAAGTAATTTTAAATTCTAGTTTTATAATTTCATAAATTTTCATCATTTATAAATTGAAAATAAAATAAAAAATAAAATCTGCTATTTCACCAGTATTGACCAGTCGCAAGAAAATAAGGAAATAAAAGCATAATAAATATAGAGGAAAATTTTGCGAATTTCATTAATTTTAATTTAAAGAAATTATTGAAAGTTATGGAACTTTTAAACTTCACATAATTTTCATATAAAATATCACTCGATGCTCGATCAGGATTTCTGAAAAATATTCAAAATTTACAGTAGGGCCACAAATACCAGTAGGAATTTTATGGCAGATCAATCTCTTAAACTATCGTCATTCGTCATCATCTTCTATAAACGTTTAGTTCTTCAGGTTTCCTCTAAAAAGATTTTTTCCAAAATCAACTCAATTGTATGAATCATTCTGCAATTTAACCACTATAGTTCGTTAGAAAAGTATATTTTTTTTCTATTTAGAAATCCATTCAAATACTACAATACGATTCTTCTTCAATTCAAATTCAATCGCTGTACACTTGAATACGAATATTCCTAAGAATGTGCGGCTGTTATTAGTCAGTTTGAATTGAATGTGGGTTTTTGGCCATGTACATGTATTATGTGGTATCCGAACTTCTCGTTCTAAATGAACTCACATTAACACCCACTGTAATTCTTATAAATGTATAAAATACCCGCATATGAATACGAATATATATGTATGTACTATATATGCACCTAAATATGTACATTTATAACTTTGTATAAAGTACATTACATTATTTGTACAATATTAAGTATTTTGTATTGTTAATAAAAAAGGAGAAGACAAAGTGTTTAATAAGTTTCGGAGATGTCGACGACATACGAGCTTGCCCACAATTGTTTTTCTGTGGGTGATACAACTCATTAAATTACGTTTATTACCGCTAAACTAAGAAGAAGAAAAATCATGATACTAAATAGCATAGTAGAATAACTAAGGTAGACGCAGTATAATTTGTTGAAAATATACATGCCCAAAAACAGGCATTGTGATTTTGTTTTGTGTTTCTTTTCTGTCAAATTTAATTTGATGTAGAGACAAAAATAACAAAAACAAAATCCATGTGAATTTGACATAAGAGAATTACGGAACAAGAAAAGAGTTCACATCAGCTGTTCTAACGAGTTGAACTTACTTACTCTACCAGACAAAATAGTATTAAACTTACCTTGATTTATTTTTTAACCTTTTAGGTTGACCCATTGAGCAATAGACACGAGTCGCCACTCCTCTCTTTATGTTTTCTCGATGACGACGAGATAGTAGGTCATTTCATCCAGTTCGAGTTGCTGTTGTATAATACTCTGTGGTGGGCAATAAAGCGGACTGAAATAAAAGGGAATGGGTATATTCGTTTCTATGCAACTAACATAAATCATAATTTAGCTGTCATTAGAATCAATCAAACACTATTTACGCATAGTTTGCTGCATGGTTTTCTTGAGGTTTCTTATCGCTCTCTCGCCTATCTACTCTGTTTTCTATCAATTTCCTATTTCTTACTCGATCAGCTGTGTCATGGATACCGCCTTAATATAACTCTGAGCGTAAGTATTTATAGATAAAATATATTCTTCAAACTCTTGCTTTGCCTTTACTTTAGTGCTTTATTCATGCAGTAATAGATACGAGTTTTCATCCCGCTCTTACTGTTCACTTTGGGTGACCGAAGTTGTTGGAAATTTTGTGTTGTGTGTTACTCTTTGGATGGACATAAAACGGACAGAAATACAAGGGAATGTGTATTTTTGTTTGATGCAACCAACATAGAACAAAACTTAGCTGTTTAGACTTAGTTTGCTGCATGGTTTGCTTCTGGTTTCTTATCGCTCTCTCGCCTATCTCCTCTGTTTTCTATCAATTTCCGACTTGATAGTAGATCGGCTGTGTCATGGATACCGCCCAAATTGAACTCAGAGCTTAAGTATTAACGTATAAAATGTAATCTTCCAACTCTCGCGTTGTCTTCACTTTAGTGGTTTGTTCATATAGTAATAAATAAGAGTTTCCATTCCGCTCTTACCGTTCACATTGGGTCACCGAAGTCGTTGGAAATTTCGTGTTGTGTGTTACTCCTTGGTTGACATAAAACAGACAGAAATACAAGGGAATGCGTATTTTCGTTCGATGAAATCAACATAGAACGTAATTCAGCTATTTGAACTTAGTTTTCTGCATGGTTTTCGTCTATTTCCCCATCACTCATTCTCGCTATCAACTACCAACTACCATATCGATCAGCTGTGGTATGTGTTCCCCCTGATTTTTTCCAAATAATGCATTGCAAGAGGCATCAATATGAACATGCGGGCTGTAATATTTTCTGTATTTCTCTGACGGCCTACAACAATTTTCCGTTGTCTATCTTGCTTAATGACGGCAAAACAATGGCACACCTTTACCAGAGTTACTCTTAACCCTCCGGCGGGTGAGAAGGTCCCTGGGGACCTTTTTCATTTTCAAACTGAAATTACTCCTTGATGGTCCATGGGAAGTATACCCGACCCCCACATGTATTCCAAGGAAATTTTATCTAGAATCGATCCGACCAATAGTTTAGTTTCTATTGAGATTTAAATGTGGTTAGTACGGGAACGTGTGAAAAGGTCCGCTGGGACCTTGTACTGAAATTTCAAGAAATCGTTAATAAATGCACTGTCTTTTGGCTTGTTTTATTGTTTGAACACATCACAAACGTGTTCCTTGAGTTTTAGATACTTTTTGGATTATTTTATTGTGCCTTTCCTCGAAACATAAAAAACTTTCCGTCCCTTTTTGAATATTTTTTACCTGCTACCTGTACTTTATGTTTGAACACATTTCAAACGAGTTGTTTGAATTTACTCTTACTTTTTGCGCATACTCTTACCTACTCTTACTCTTACATAGACGCAGTTGTACAAGCTAGAAGCCAGGTAGACGTAGAAAAGGGTATAAAAGCAGCTCTAGTTTCGTAAACCAAATCATAGAAAGTTGAGACAGTGAACAGTTAACATCGAGTGCGAAATTTTATTTTGAATTTTATAAAGCGAAATAAAAGTACAACACAATGGTAGAGGAAAATTTAGACATTGCTGAGATTGTGGTACGTCGTAGTACACGCTACCAGCAAATGAGTGAGGATGAAAGACGTGCAGTGGATGATATATTTGCAGACTTCATGAGTGCGGGGATGAGTGATGACGATGTAGGTGCTATTCCTGCATTTGGTCTTAAAGGTGCGGATGATGACGATTTCACATATCAAGCAAATTTGCGGATGCGGAAACTGAACCGCATATACACATCAATGAAGATATTAGTGATGACGACGATGATGAAGAGGAAGACACTGATGCTCAGCAAACAAGTGACAATTACTTCATTTCCAAAGATGGACTTCCACCGACTTCCCGTACTCGTGCTCATAAGGTGGTCGACTACACAAGGAGGAATCCGGGACCAGTAGGAACCACATATGATCCCTTTACCATATTCCGCTCGCTCATCACCGAAGACATGGCGTACATCATAATACGCGAATCAAATCGGAAAGGCAGGGAAGTGAACGCTGCATGGAATTTGGCAAATCCAACTAACACAAAGGAATGGAAACCAATCACCGTCATGTCGCCTATGCCGTTCTGAGTACGGACTGCAGCGGAAAACAAGGGCCTATTGCCATTCCTGTAACAATCCAGTTTGTGCAGAGCATTCAACACTTATGCTACACCTGCACAGAAAATATGTTGGACGAGGGACAATCTACACAACAATAGTTTTTTAGGCTTTTTTCATATAAAACTCATAAAAAATTAATAATGTTATATATAAAAAAAAAAAATTTTTTAACATTCATTATACATTAATGATTAAAAAATAATAATAAATCGAAACAAAAAAATGTTTTAAAAAAATGCGTTTTCATATAAAATTCCATACAAATAGAAATAGGTCCCTGTGGACCTTGTACTTCGTATAAGGGCAACGGATGACTCAACCGTCGGAGGGTTAAAGAAGTAGAGAAAAAGGTCATCTACATTACGGAGTCCCAAAAAAATTTTCGTTTTGGATTTTCATGGTTGCTCAAGCTTGATTACAAAGCTTATAGGGTAAAGTATTTATGAGATTTTTTTTCAGATTCATCGGAAGAGGTTTAGAGGTCGCACAAGTCGAATTTTCCCCAAAAATCGGGTATTCCGGACGTTTTTTTGAATTTTACTTAAAACTCGGTCAATAACCACGATTTTCTTAGTTTGTAAGTCAACATTTTTAAAGCAAAACGTTCAAAGTTTTATTGTATATGCATAAACTACCAGTTTTGGCAATAATTTTGCTCAATAAGGTACCACGTATTAAATTTTTTCGTAAATTTTGGATAAATTTAGATAGTAACGCTTTATAATTTTTAAAATTTCTATGCAAATTTAAAACACTAATGATGCATTCTAAAAGACGGATAAATTTCAAACAATTTTCTATCAGTGAGTGTAAAACTGGAAAGCACACATCTCACTGATTCCTCTCCTCAATCCCTTTATGGGCTGTTATGAGACACCATATAATTAATTACGTTTCAATTTTAAATACAAACTATATATTTAAAATTAAACTGTTCGAGCGTTAGGTATATTTTAAATTATTTTATTCTTCATCGTCGGGAAGATAAACACAATTATTAATCAAAAATTAAATGAAACAAATAATGAAATCAAGAAGTAAAATTAAATTTTTAATTAATAATTGTGCTTATTTTCCTGACGATGTTACCCAATGGGTAGCGAAATAATGAAGAATAAAATAATTTTAAATGGACCTAACGCCCAATAATTGTCATTTTAAATATAATACGAAAGATCGAATAAATCATCACATTTTAAAAAAATCTATATCATATTCCAATTTGGAATGCGTGTTTAATATAAAATTTAAAAGATTTATTCAAATTTGCATTAAACTGATTTAAAATCGAAAATCATATTCAAAATTTGAAATAAGTTTTTCATGTATAAAAATCTTATTAAGTTAAAACATATATATATATATATATAAATGGAACTGTTGACGGATTAGATACAGACATAAGGCTATAAGTTTGGAACTTCGAATAGATAATTTTTAAAGAAATTTGAGTTTATATTGTCAAACTCTGCATTCGATGGAGCTGCAAATATGTCCTGAAATCATAGAATTAATTATTAGCATATTCAGGTCCACGATATCTAGATACCTAGTTACCCATTTTATGGCTGGTTCATCGTCTAGATTGGATTCTGGGCCGCTAAATTGGTTACCGAAGTCCATGTTTAAGTGGTAACGGGTTTTTCAATAAGAGCGCTACAAAAGTATTTTTAAATAAAACAAAACCGGTTTTAGATACCAATGAAATTCTTTATTCCTGTGAAAGTACGTTCGATGCCATTATGTATGGAACTCGATTTCTTTTGCATGGCCACCACGGGCACGCTTGCAGTAGCCCAGACGCTGAACCCAATTTTCGACGGTTTTCAAGCATAAATCGGCCGATACTGCTGCAATTTCACGTTCGATATTCGTACGAAGTTCATCAATCGTCGCTGGCTTGTTGGCATAGAGCCTATGCCATAGACCATAGACTTGACGTAGCCCCACAGGAAATAATCCAATGGCGTCAAAACGCACGACCGAGGCGGCCAATCGACTGGGCCATTTCGTGAGATAACACGTTCACCAAACTTGGTTTCCAATAAATTGATTGTGGCATTCGCTGTGTGGCTTGTGGCGCCGTCGTGTTGGAACCACATGGCCTCCAAGTCCATATTATAAAATTGGGGCCAAAAATATTCGGTTATCATTGAACGGTAGCGATTTGCATTCACATTAATGTTCCGGTCTTGATCATCACGGAAGAAGTACGGCCCAATGACGCCGCCGGCCCATAAACCGCACCAAACCGTAATTTTTTCGGGATGCAATGATGACTCATGGATTACGTGTGGATTGCTGTCTGACCAATAACGCAAGCCATTCAGCCAGAAATGAGCCTTATCGCTGAAGATGATTTTCCGATGAAAATCCGAACGTAGCGCTCTTAAAGTTGAGGCCACTGACTCCAAATTTCGGTAGTAAATTTTAATTATTTCGACTCGTTGTTGACTCGTCAATCTTTCCATGATAAAATGGCAAACCTTACTGAAGAGAAATGTTAAAAGAGCGGGAAAAAATATGACGTCGTTTGCTGTCCCTATCGATTTACTTTTGTAGCGTCTCTGTTGAAAACCCTTTATATAAAGACGAGTTTTATAGCTCTTCCACTTTTGCCCATATAATTTGGCCATATATTCCGATATTAAATTATTGTTAAATATCCATATAGCTGACAAATATTTTTGATGGCAATCTCTAGTAAGACATTTTTAAAATACTTCAAACTACACCATTCCCAATTGAAATTTGAAAAAAATCAATTGAAATTTAAAAATTCTATTTGAAATTTGAAATACATCAAATAAAATTTGAAAAATTGGTATTTTTCAAATTTTAATTGGAAATGTTGTAGTTTGAAAACGATGAATGAAATCAAGTTTGATTGCAAGCAGTACTCAAACACTAGAATTTTCGGAATATTGATGGTTATTGGGAAGGTTGATTTTATGAAAAATCTACATCTGAAAACTAAGATTGAATTTTCTGTCATTTACACTATCGAACACTACACTATAGCAATAGAGAGGAGCCAAATATTTCTGCTTGAAAAAAGCTATCATATATTTTTATTAAATCTAATTAAATATTATATTAGCTACGCAAGAAGTAGTTAATATCGTATTAATTTAAATCTATTAAACAATTTAGGGTAACTCTTTCAGAAGAGTTTGTGGTTCATTCTTTTGCACTTTATTTTGTGCGATAGCCTTGCTTTGCTCCGCCAGAATGTTCCCTGTAATAAATTTACTTTGGTTATTAACAAATATGATTTTTTACATTTCCTTTAAAATTTAGAGTTGAAAAATCAGACACATTTATTTGCCGCGCCCTTTTTAAACTGTCCAATTCTTTTGGTTGGAGTAAAAAAAAACATTTGCAAATATTTCAGTTAACTGAACTTTTTAGGTGTAGCTGCGTCAATTGACATCAATGTCCCACCCCCCTTATTTATTGAAACACTTGTTTTATTATCGTTTTTTTTCTTCTTCTTTTTGCCTTTGTTCAATTGTTGTACCACATTTGCATATTTAACAAATTGCATTTTAATTAATTTTCAAAGAAACTGTTGTTGGTATAAATCCATTTTCATTATTTTCCATACATTCGTCACTGCACAAAAACAACAGAAAGAAATTAATAAGAAATTTAGGTAGGGCATAGACAGACGGGCGGACAGCTTTTGGCAACATGTAGTAGTTGAACTTAAAATTAGGATGAAGTGCGTCTAAGAGGGTTCCACGTAACGATAGCCACTGCTATTCTAGAAAATTGTAAATGAATCTAAAATAATTGATTAACTGAAAATTTCGAAATATAATATTTACACCTTTTTCTTGAAAATAAAAATTAAACAACAATATGCAGATGAACCAGAAAAGAATTACTATAATTTTATTGTCATCAGAGATGGAATCACGAAACTGACATTGGGGTGATGGAATTTATAGGACTGTCTATGCAGTCTTAAGATACCACGAATTTGCAAAGTTGAACAAACTGTGAATAATACACACTGAAATATAAAGTTATCATATAAATTCATCGCCTCAATGTAAATATCATTGCAGCAACGACAGCTTTGTTAGATGTATGAAACAATTCATTGCTGCAGCGAATATTTACTATGGGCGATAAATTGTGTACGTTGCTCAGTTTTGTTGAAACTAGTCGTGACGATTTATTTTTCAGGTTACTGAATGGTTCGAGTAGGTTTCTGCATAATACCAAAACTGTTTCTATTCTCAGATTTCGGGCTGCAGTTTTCGTACCCGCCAACGAATTTGTTTAAACAGGTCGGGCCTCGTTTTTACATTACGTACTAAGAAGGGAATTCTTCCATGAGTAAAAATAGGTTAAAGTGAAAAATTGACTTTTACATAATAATTGTCTTAATCTCCTCTCAGAATTCAAATTGTTATTCATTACATTTCATAATATGACATCCATGGGAACGAAAGCTATAAAACCTTTTATCCTAGCACCAGAGATTGTCAATGGGTAGAAATTGTACATCGAACTCGTTCTTCTAAAGGGAGTCAACTCAAAATTTACAAAGAGTAGAGAAAATGATGTAAGATTTTTACAGTGGGTAGATATTACCTGTAGGTCCCAATCTGTTAGTGTAAAACTAGAACGCGCACAGCTGTGAGAAGCTCCCAACAATCCCTTCGTGGGATGTAATGTACATATATCGTTTTCTTGCAAAAAGTGGATATTGAAAATGTTGAATTGACTCCCTTTAGAGGAACCAGTGAGAAGATATAAGGTCTGTCTGTTTACTTTCCCAGTAAGATTTACTCAGTAACTATTTTGAGAGAGTAAGACAGATTATACTCTCAAGTTGAAAATATACCAAAAAGTAAACAGACAACATCCAGTAAAAACTTGCAAGAAAAGAAAACAGCTGATTTGTAAACAGCTGATGTAAATAATTAAAGATTCAAAAGGTGTTTGATTCCAAACATACAAATAATTATCGTTGTGTTTTTCTTTAAATAAGCAATTAAAAAAAGCTAAATGTAAAATGTTCACCAGGAACATACCAAAGGGTTTCGGGTGGTAAGTAATGAAACTTAGAAATATACATAAAATGTAAACCATTGTAATTTAATAGATAAAGAGTAGCGGGAAACTATTGCTGAGGAAGTTGCGGGAACAGAAACCTTCGACGAAATAATATTTTTGCCGAACGAAGATGAATCGCCTATGGACATGGACAGGCTGTATACAATTGATGCCATAAATGTAGATGCATAATTAAGTTCAACAATTGAGGTGGAAGGCAAAAAACCGCCTTGGCTGGATTCCTCAACTAAAATGTTGATAGCCAAAGTGAAGGAATTGCGTCCAAATAGTAGGCAAAAGCGCAAGCCCTAAAAACAGAACGATCGCAATGTTTTTTATTACCATTCTGCAATAAATTATGTTGTACATTGTATTTATTGACTTTTATTCATATTAAAATGCACAAAAAACACTTCTCCGACCTATTACTCTTACAACTTCCATTGTTAACTTTCAATTTTATTTTCCTTTAATTTGTTTATTTGCATAAAACATCTGTTTTCATATAACAGCTGCTTCCATAAAACATATGTTTTCTTACTGGCAAGTTTTTACTGGGAAAAAAATCTCCAGTAAAAACTTGTACGTTCTCTATCATTGAACTGTCAAAAAAATCTCTCTCTGGCTCTCTTTTACTGACTTTTGGAGTAAACAGACAACATCCAGTAATAATTTGTACAAATTATTGAGTAAACAGATAGTCCTATAAGTGACTTAGGTACTTGCTCATTTGTCCATAGATAATACAGTTATAAAGAATGTCCCAAAATTCACACAAGGTTGGAATTTCGTGTCATGTGGGCGGAAAATTGTTGTTGTTCCAGGTATAAAGACGGCGTGACAACTGACAGTTTCGGGCTATTAAAATTGGAACTCTGAATAAAACTACAACGCGTATTCATTGTGAAGAAATACTTTAAAAATAATGAAGGATTTTTGACCAAAAACATCTTCGTTGATGAGGCTTTTTTTCAAAACTCTAAATTGTTGCATTTGGGGCTCAGAAACTACACGAGTGATTGTTGGGAAACAAATGCACCAACACGTGCCACTGTTGAGATGTTGGGCTGGGGCTATCAATGTACTACTTTTCTTCGAAAATGCGGCTGCACTGGAAACAAAAGTTAATGGTACCATGACGAGACTAGAGACTAATGTAAGTTTGTGGTTCCAAAATAAAGCGATACACGCTGAAAAATAACGGCCTCTATAACATATTTTCCCAAACATATCGTGCAGGAACCATGTATATGTTTGGACCACAATTCAAACATTCATATGTTTGCAAGTGCCAAACTCACTTGTATTTAAATGCAAACAGTATCGTGCTTACTGACTAACATGTATGCTTTTACTTGAAAACATATGTGTTCTTCATCACAACCATCCATATACTTACGTGGAAGCATTTTGCGTGTTTCCCCCAAACCTACATAGACTTACGTGGAAACATATGCGAATTTCCTCCCAAATATAATAATATTTAGAAACGAATTATTCTCCGATTTCAATATATATGTATTATTTGTTATAATTAATTTTAACAATATAAATCCACATGTATAAATAATTAATACAAAAAATTAATTGATTTAAAATAGCCCGTTCCACATTTAGTTGCATTGAATGCAATATTTGTTTTTTTCATGAAATGAGAATCTGCTGACCTAATGTTTATCCTTTCTTTGTTGTCTCTCACGTTTTTGTTTTCAGAAGGTTTCAGCTATGCGTTGGTTATCACTATGCGTTGGTACACAAACAAGATATATACTGGCTATCAATGAAAGTCTCTATAGACAAGAAAATATGGATATTGATATTTTTGCTTAAACATTGTTTTGGACGCTTTAGCACTAATAGGTGTGGAAACAATTCTCATTAAGTTCGGTTCTGTTAATTCCTATAAGGTGTGATTATAAGTATATGCCTAGGTGATGAGATGATCAAAGTGTCTATATTCCTAACCATACACCGAAACAATATTTTCAGAAACGTAGTCAAATTGGAAGTACTTCCGTTAAATATCAATTCCGTTTAACTACATTGGCGCAGCACTTCAGTTTGTACTACTTCTTCCGAATTAATGTAGTGAATATGGCGTAGGTTGGTAAGCAACGATTTTGCTAGTGATTTTCAAACTATACATGATTAATATGAAATAGATGCGATACTAAATACTAACAAGAGTTTTCACATAGTTATACAAATCAAAAAGAAATTTGCATATTGAAATCCAGTCTTGCCTAAAATGTGATTCTCATAAATTTTAGCACCAGTGTGTGAAAAATTATTCACGTAATAACGCAGTGCAACGGACTATCTCAGATTGAACACAGAACCAAAATTTCTTGTATACATATTTGTATATCTTTTTTTGGGTAAACATGATCTGACTAATAAAATGAAACAACAAACGTTTATGTTTGATTTAAAAGATTCAGTGGCCGTACAAGAAATGGAACTGAAATTTCCAAAATATGTTCATACCTACATATGTATCCGCAATCACAACACAATCTTCAAATCGGCGCAAACAGTTCACGGTGGTTAGGACAGACCGCAAAGCCCAGGCCACTCATTCCACATGAGCAGCGTCGTATTAGAGTCGTTAAGAGGGAGTAAGAAACGCATTTTAAAGTGATTTCTTGTGTTTGCTATCTAAACTACAGGCAGAGCAGTGACAATTTTTTAAACATTGGCCAAATGCTCTGTCCATCTGGCCATTGGAACGGCTGACCTTCATTCAATAACGTGCGAAAAAGTATGAATTGTTTACCCCACATGACTCCGACCAAATTTGTCGTTAACAAATTTTAATTAATTGTTGTTTTTTTTTTCAAAGGTCCGCTGTGACTGTAGTATATGAGATTTGTAGTAGGTGATAGTACTTGTACAATACATACGATTTTGATCAATACCTTAGTTAACATTTTAAAAAATAAACAAAAAAAGGTGTTAATTTAGAATTAAGACAGAAACAAAACGTCTTAATAGAATATGCATCCTGAAAGCCCCAAATGTTTATTATTTCACACACAGAAAGAAAAAAGCTTCGTCAAAAGTGATCTAACGTATAAATTCAACGCCAAAGTGTAAAAATTCATTGCAGCAATGATAAAATTGTCGGATGTCTGAAACCGTTCATTGCTGCATTGGTTTCTTACGCTGCAGTGATGAATTACATGGTCTGACTGACTGACTTTTGATGAAACCAGACGTCAAGGTGGCTGTTCATTTTAAAGCGAATTTAAAAAAAAAAATACGAATTAAAAAATTTATTTTTAAGAGAAAACTTGGCATTTAATGCCACCGGTTGAAGTGGGAAAGTGATAAAAGACAGAGAGAAAGCGATAACCTATCAGAAGCAAACCATGAAGCGAACTAAGTTTAAATAGTGTTAGATTTATACTAATGACAGCTAAATTATGTTTTATGTTGGTTGTATCGAACGAAAATACGCATTCCCTTTTGTTTCTGTTCATTTTATGTCCAACCAAAGAGTAACATACAACAGCAACTCGAACTTGATGAAATGACATGCAACCTCGTCATAAGCGTACCGCACATTTTTAACAATTTATACAAATTGTCACTGGATGTTGTCTGTACTTTGTTTAAGAAAAGCAAGTAATGAGAGAGCTAGAGATTGACTATTTTGACAGTTCGATGATAGAGAACTTATGTGTTTTTACTGGAGAAATTGTTACCAGTATGAGTTTAAAAGTTCGAACAAAGTTACATATATTTGAAAACATATCTATGTTTTGTGGAAACTAACAAAATTAGGGAATAAAAAATCACATGACGTGTCAGGGGACACCCAGTTGGAACGAAGTTCCTTCCGCTATATATCATGTACTAGTTAGTTCCACCACGCCTAAGATGCCCGTTTATAAATTCGATAATATAAATGGATCTTTAAGAAAATAAACTTTTTGTAAAATGATAAACTTTTATTAAGAAAATTTTTTTTATATAGAATTTATTTTTTTTAAAAAGTATATTTTTGGATACTTTTTGTAAGAATATGTCTTATATTTTCCCGAAAAGGTACGTTTTTAAAGAGAGGTACATCCTTTATTAAAAGCTAATATTTTTTGTATGAAAAGATACTATTTTGAAGAAGAAGTAATTTCTGTAAGAAAAAGCCATAACAGTATGATTTTTTTTTACAAAGAAGTACTTTTTTTTAACAACAGGTACTTTTTAATGAAGTGGTACTCTTTTTAGGAAATGGTTATATTTTTAAGAAAATTTACTTATTTTCAGAAAGGCTACTTATATCAAGAAAAGAAAAGCATAGGTATTATTTTATTTGTAAGAAAATGTACTTTTAAGGAAAGGAATTTTTGTAGGAAAATTTATTTTTCTTTTTAATTTTATTAGTCAAGTTTTCAAAAAAGAGTTCTGCAAATGCATTCCTATGATTCCTGGCAAACCGTCTAGCTATTTCAGATCTAGCCACAGATCTTCATCAGCCGTTATTTGGAATGATGCTATTGAACAATTCGTCAAACTAAATGCTAATGAAAATTCACTTCAATTGAGAATTTCCAACTACGATAGTATGCAAGTTTTCGAAAAATATCGCAAGCAAAACACACAAGAAAACATTTCGAAATACTTCTTTCCATCTCCAGAGAACCATCTGTTCCCATTAGACATGTTTTTTTTTTTTGTTACCTAAAAGACAAAATAACAATTGCATGCAGTTTCGTCGTGCTCCACGTTATTCAGATTCATCAGGGATAAATGGAGATATAGAATGGCCTCAAGCTTGACTAACAAAACTAAAAGTACCAATGAAAAGGCCGAATAAATAGAAATCATCCCTGATGAATTTGAAAATTAATTTTCTTTAAGAGACGGTATTCTTTTGAAGAAAATGTTTTTTTTTTAGAAATGGGATTTGTTTTTAGACTTGGTTCTTTTCCAGAAAAGATAAAGTTATTTTGTTTCACAAACATGTACCCTGTAAAGAAAAGGTAGCTTTTTTAAGAAAAGGCAATTTGTTGTAAGAAACTTTAAGTTTCTAAGAAAAGCTACTTATTTAAAAAACATTACTTTTATTAAGAAAATGTCCTTTTTGTAAGCAAATTTGCTTTTTTAAACAAAGGCACTTCTTTAAGATTAGGTATTTTCTTAAGAAAATGTACTTTGTTTAAGAATACGAATAGGTATTTGTTTTGAGAAAATTTTTTTTTTTTATAAGCAAATACACTTGTTTAGGAAAATGTTCTTTTTTTAAACTTCCTTCACTTTAGCTTTTCTAAATTTACTCTTTATTGGGTTCAAAACTACTCTATATACTAAATATTGGTTACAGGCTCCACCTAGAAACCTTCCCATTAAACACTAAATTTTCCAACATATGTTAGTCTAGACACAAACCAAAGCAAAAGTATCAAAGACGATCAAGAATTAGACAACCAGAATATGAGAGCAATGTGGCAACCCTGGTAAAAGAGAACCCAAAAGTGCCAGATATTCACTCAAACGAATTTCTCTCTCGTGTCATATCTTGATTATTTCATACTTTTTGCATAGTTTATGTAATTTTATTTCAACACGATTGGAATTTGTATAGTTATATAAAATAACACTATCAAAAAGCTGCTTGTGTATTGAAATATTCAATGAAGAGAGTAAGAGAGAGGCCAGAGAAGTGCTAGGGTTTCACTCATTTTATTTGTTGGCATTTGAGTGAAGAGAAATTTTGACTGTCTATTTGTACATCGTTTTTGAAAGTATCCAATATATTTGATAATATTGGGTTGTAGCATAATAGTGTTAAAAAAGTTGTTTAATTTTTTTTCATTTAGCCTCCATCCCGCAACGTGCGATAAGGAACTTCGTTCCAAAAGGAACATAAAATGACAAACTAATCATTGGAATTTTATTTTTTAGGAGAAAAAATATTTGTTCATGCCCCTTTAATTAACCTTTAAATATTCCTTTTAAAAGCGAAGACAGTTTTGGTGATTTGTAATGTTCTGTTCAAACTCCGGGTGTTGGTTATGCAAATGTTTACATTGCAAATCAGCTGTTTACATACAAATGTTCATATTTCATGCAAGTTTTTTCTGGATGCCGTCTGTTAACTTCTGGTGATATTTTCTACTGGGAGAGTAAAATACATCTTACGCTCTCAAAAATATACATAAGTAGTTATTGGATAATTTTTACTCGAAAAGTACGTTGTCAGACATAATGTCAGTTGTGTCATAGAAAACCCCTAGACGTGAATGTGGTGGAAGTAAAACAGTCGTGTAGACTCTTTCATTAACGTGTTTACATTGATGCAATGAAAAGTTGCATGCATCTGAAGATTTTGTTGTTCGCCAACGAAACTTATTATACAATTATTGCGTTGCCGTAAACAATTTATTTATTCGTTGTGACGAAGCACTTGTTATTTCATACAGGAGGTGAATCAGCTGATCGACCTCCTAGTTGTAAACTTGATTCAGGATAGAATGTGAATGACAATGAGCGATAGGCGAATTGAAAAAACTGACATTGAATTTTTTCACTTAAAATAACGTCCTATGCATTAAATGAGTTTTAAGTTGAACAAAACCCAAAGAATTTTCTTTTAACCTGTGGAAAAACGGAAAAGCAATACAAATTTTAAATTTCCAGGCTTCTCTTCAAGGTTGCATTCAATTCATTCGCTGGCTTTTTTCGATGAGTCGAATGCTTCAAACTTGGAATCAAGATTTAGTTGAAGCTACAAAGTTAGCAGATGCTGCGAAAGCAGAATTATTGGACAGAGACGTAAATGCAGAACAAAATTTCAAAACGAGTTTTTTAAACAACAAGAAAGATATGCGAAGATCTCGATATCGAAGTAAAGAAACCGAGACTTACTTCACGTCAAACTCATCGTCGCAATATAATGACAGCAGGTATTGAAGATTATTACCGCGTTGCAACTTACGCACCATATCTGGATTTATTCGTTATTTATCTCCAAGACCGGCTTCTCAAACACCGTGGGATTCTATCGAATTTTGTGTGCCTTATCTCTTCCAAAATATCAACCCTAGACGAAGAAGTCTGCAGACAATTATTTCGGCATAAAACTATTTTATCAGCAAAATCAGATCTGAACCAAAATTTCACCAACGATAAAGGCTTTTGCGCTGAGTTCAAAAATAAGTATTTTTTCGCGCTAGGTCCAACTTCTTGAGATATAGGCCTTTAAAGCTTGAGTATATAATCGGTCATATCTCAGGTATTTATCATCGGATCTCTATCATTATAAAGCCCTTGTGAAACTCTATAAATCTATATTTCCTTTTATTAACCCATTGAGGGCTCATTAAAAATATGTTTTTTAACCTCACTTTTTTGGTTTAATCTGCTTGTAGTTGTTGTTCTTGTCCTTTGGAGTTGTTGTCTGTTTTTGTTGTTGTTGGTGTTGTTGTCTTTTATTTCTGTCGTCCTTTGTTGTAATTTTTACACAACAAAATAAAAAAAATATTTCTAAAAATCGCTTGAATTTTTTACCTACGGCTCTTTTCTTTCTTCGGAAAAATTAAAAATCACATCGACTTAAGGTACAGAGTGAATTTGAACCCCCCTGCCTGACTAGGTACCAATATAAATTTAACGATTTTCAAAAAGGTCTACCACACGGTACGAACAACATAGGTCCTGCGAGGGCTAGTTTTCCATTTTCTCACATTCTTTACTTTTTCTCCAAATTTGGATTTTTTTCAAAAAAAAATTTTTTTGGCCTGCCTTAGGTCCTGAGTTTTTGACAAATATTTAATATACATATATAAAAAAACAAAACAAAAAACATTATTTCCTCAACCTAAGGGGTTGGCGTCTTCCACCTCACCGTCGTCTTCCGAAAATACTAATTCAATAGGTTCTTCTTTTTGTATACTTGAATATCTCGGGTCGTTGAAGGGTTATTGCTGCGTATTATAGCTTAAAAAAAAGGTTGAAAAGATCTCTACATTGATTCTAGTAGTAAATTTTTTTTGAAAAAAAAAAACATTTTTTAGCAAAAAAGTGAGATTAAAAAAGGTTTTTTTTAAATTGTCCCTCAATGTGTTAATAAAAACAAATATTTTTATATACACACTTACAGATCCTAAAAGGACCTTCTTAATGAAATTTATTTCATCAGGATCGGATAATAAATGGCAGAGTTGTGCGCGATTCTATATTCAAGCTTTGGCGATCTATATTTCGGAAAATATGAACTTCCGCAAACTTTTTTTTTTTAAATCAGCATTTAATGCTCTATCAGGCAAAAAAACCAAAAAAAAATCCAATTTTGCTGCTAAAAGCAATGTGCTCCATTATTTCAAATATGTACATGTTACAATTTTGCATAAGATTCCCCTGAAGTGTGGATTAATGAAGTGAAACTTTGGCGAAGGCTGATTTCGGATAAGAGTATCAGCAATTCCTACTGATGTTTGCAACGCAAATGCATTTCCAAATGTTTACAAAATTTTGCTTGTGATGCCAGTACAACCAGTAATGACACCGACAAGTGAATGCTCTTTTTCAACACTACGTCGACTAAACAATTATTTGATTTCTAACAGAGTGAAAATCGGCTGAACGGATTGACTTCACTAAATATTCATCGATAGATACATTGAAGTTGCTGCCAACTTTGTATTAGATCGTGTTTTTATACTCCCTGACGGGCCGGTATATTCAGCCAATATTTCAGTAGTTGCCAAAATACGAAAAACAATTTAACGCTTTAATTTTATAATTCCAATATGATTAATATGCACATATCGTAAGTATGTATATGGCATTATTTTCTTAGACTAACATATTCTTTTACAAGATTAGGTGTCAATAATTTTTTATTTATTTTTGATTCCGAGCCCTTAAAGTACACCCCAAACAAATGCAGATCTCGTGCGAAAATCCTGTTGCTCCCAACTCACAATGCATTTTGTTGCGAAACGATTTCATAAAACTATCAAATTTTTCTCAAAATCTTAACTCCAATTTTTCTATTGCCCCTCGTACAATACACCTTACCAAATGACGAAACAACAATCGCCGCATATAATTTAATAGCTTCTGTGATTGGGGTATTTAATGAATTTATGAGAGATACGTCTATTTGTCTGCCAGTCCAATAGTTGCACTCATGTCTATTCGTACGTATCATTTGATTTTGGACACCTTAACTTTTAATTTTAATTGATTTTAATTGATTTGATTTATTTTTAAATTCTTATCAATATTTGAATATTTGATTTGTTTGGGTTGCTCTTAATTTCTTTGCTTTGCTTTGACTCGACCGACTCGTGTGCTCCATTCTAGTGGGAATGTATTTCAATTGTCCGTCCGTTGTTTGGGGTGCCTTTGATTCTCCAACGCCACTTCATAATTTTGAATTCACTCTTAACGTGTGTCCATATTTTACTTAGTTGGACACAAACATTTTATTCCGTTGCCCTATTCTGTTTGTGGTTGTTGATCGTCGTGGTGGTGGTGGCAGTTCTGCGCTCGTTTATTAATTTAAGTTAAATAAAATTTATGACTGTGGATATTTACGATGCCACCACATCCACTCAATGAATTTTGTATTAATAATTTGTGTGCGTGCATCCCATAAGAGGATCGTATCGCATATGACTACTATCTGCATACAGACGTATGTATATGGCCACATATATCATGCTAGCTCCCCAATCGCATCAGCCCCTTCGCAACTGTTGGTCTTCCACTGTCACTGCCACCATCACTATCAAATGCACATGTGTCATATCTCTTTACATTTACAGGAATGACTCCAGGGTTCTTTGTTTAACATTTGGGGGCTTCCAATGAAGTTGTAGGAGCCGTTTTGTTCTGAGCGTATAAGTGAGTGCGTGAACGCACTTTAAATAAGTCAAGTGCGTTCTGAATTGCCTCTTCCGGTGGTAAACCATTTGATTTTCTGTGTTTACGAACTCCATAAAGTTTGTTAATCGAGCAATTTAATACATTCAATTGTTCCATTATGGTTTGTTAGCCATTGTCTTTTTTTTTGGAGGGTACGTAGGTAGATGAGATTTACATACAAATCGACTTACAGTTGGAAAATTTCCTACGAGTTCATTGTTCTTTACGTGTATTTAACGGTTTAAATATAATTTGTTAATTAGAATGTTTAACGCCCAAAATTGAGTACATTGTGGTGTCATTTTCCAATTCTCGACCACATTTTGGGAATACAAGCAGTTGCATTCAAGTCACGTCCTGACACATAAAAGATGTTTCAATTTTATTTAAGACAGGATTTCTCATTAAATAAAAACTGTTTTCTCTTTATATGCCATGCAGGAATTGGGGAGCTTCTCAGAACATGTCATTAAACTGTTTCGAATACACTGTGAAACACAATATTTAGGGGAGGGCGATTCATTCTAATGGCTTATTAACGTATTAGTCATGTACGTAAATATACACTCAGGAAAAATCGAACTCAATTTAGTTCCAAATGGACTAAAACTAAAGAAAGTTAAACTCAGTGTAGCGACAAATATTTAGGAACTCAAATTAAAACCGGCTACCTCTTAGGTTTAGGAAACATATATGATTAAAACAAGGAAATATTTCATTCAATACAGTAAACGTTTCCTTACATTTTTTACAATTATTCCTTTTAATAATTTAGACCAAGACACCAATTTGAAGTACAACTGAACTACAATTATGTATGTACATGTTAAATGTTAATTGACAGTAAATGTTAATTATTTCAGCGAACAGATGTCTCTCTCGTGGACAAGTTTAGTTACCATAAATCCGCCGTGGACAAAACCAATAATGCCAGCTGGAAAGACAACGTCATATACCGAGTAACAAAAATCTTGTTATATCAGATTCAACTACCCCCTCTCCATTTATACTGAGCAGAAACATGGGTCACCTCAACACAGAAAACAAATAAAAATCGATTCCAATTAACATATTCGCATTCTCAATTAAATTCTTGTTCGTTTTTGTACCGATAAAGATATTGACGGTATCAATTAAATAAGTTGTAACGGGTTTTTCAACAGAGACGCTACAAAAGTAAATCGATAGGGACAGCAAACGACGCCATATTTTTTCCCGCTCTTTTGATATTTCTCTTAAGTAAGGTTTGCCATTTCATAATGGAAAGATATACGAGCCAACAACGAGTCGAAATTATTGAAATTTACTACCGAAATTTGGAGTCAGTGGCCTCAACTTTAAGAGCGCTACGTCCAATTTATGGTCGTCATAATCGTCCTACCAGATTAACAATTGAGCGTCTAGTGGAAAAATTTGAATCCACAGGCACAGTACAAAATGTTCCCGTGCCAGTGAGACAAATAAGTGCCCGTAGTGTCGAGTAGTGGTGTGCGAAAAAGAGCAACCTGCTCTTTTTTCACAGTGATTGGCAAATCACAGTTTGTCACTGTGATTGGAAACACTGTCGAGAATATTGCTGCCGCTGAGGCTTCAGTTCAAGAAAGCCCAAATGTGTCTCTCACACGTCGTTCTCAAGCGTTGGGCATCTCTGTGACGTCGTTGTGGCGAATTTTGCGAAAAGATCTTGGCCTACATCCTTACAAGATCAAATTGACGCAAGAACTGAAGCCGCTTGACCACCGTAAGCGTCGTATATTCGTGAATTGGGCTGAGCAACAACTTGAAAATGATTCGGATTTTCATCGGAAAATCATCTTCAGCGATGAGGCTCATTTCTGACTGAATGGCTTCGTCAATAAGCAAAATATGCGTTATTGGTCAGAGAGCAATCCACACGTAATCCATGAGTCATCATTGCATCCCGAAAAAAATACGGTTTGGTGCGGTTTATGGGCCGGCGGCGTCATTGGGCCGTACTTCTTCCATTATGATCAAGACCGGCACATTACTGTGAATGCGAATCGCTACCGTTCAATGATAACCGAATATTTTTGGCCCCAATTGGATAATATGGACTTGGAGGACATGTGGTTCCAACAGGACGGCGCCACAAGCAACACAGCGAATGCCACAATCAATTTATTGGAAACCAAGTTTGGTGAACGTGTTATCCCACGAAATGGTCCAGTCGATTGGCCGCCTCGGTCGTGCGACTTGACGCCGTTAGATTATTTACTGTGGGGCTACGTCAAGTCTATGGTCTATGTCAACAAGCCAGCGACGATTGATGAACTTCGTAGGAATATCGAACGTGCAATTGCAGCAGTATCGGCCGATTGATGCTTGAAACCCGTCGAAAATTGGGTTCAGCGCCTGGACTTCTGCAAGCGTGCCCGTGGTGGCCATGCAAAAGAAATCGAGTTTCATACATAATGGCATCGAACGTACTTTCACAGGAATAAAGAATTTCGTTGGTATCTAAAACCGGTTTTGTTTTATTAAAAAAACTTTTGCAGCGCTCTTATTGAAAAACCCGTTAAAATATTATTTGAGGAAAATTAAAAAAAAATTCTATGCTAACTAAATAATTTGTTGATTCACGGTCGATAATTTAACCAACGTGAGTTGGTTGGTTGGTTGGTTGAAAAGGCCGCAACACAGCACGCTGTCTGGCACTCTTGGGCACACTTAAGCCCATTGTGATACCTGCAGTTTCCTCTATAGCAACTATTGACTAGTCGTCTAGCCAATTTGCCCTTTCAATGAATTTGTCTATAAGACCTACAGGAATATCCTGTAGGGCCACGGTGCTAACTAAATGTGTTCCGAATATCCTACTTCTCAGTCCTGCCAGAGCAGGGCAATCCAAGAGAAGGCGTTTCGTTGTTTCCTCGTCCTCTTCCGAGGGTGGAGTTTCTATGTCCCAATCTTAGGGCGTGTTTTCCTATATGACAATGTCACGTAAGTGTTCCTATCATTGTGGATAACCGGCCTCTCGGCAAATTAAATAGTTGCCTAGTCCGCCAGCGGCCAGAGGACCCTGGCTTGTTTGCAAGTTGAAGTAAGTCTCCACTTGTCCTTGAACATATTATCGGCCCACTGGCTGATCTGCAAACGGCAGGTAGCCACAACTACATGACAAAAATTAAATCGGAATTTCTAATAACACAACCAGTTAATTGAATAAGTGTCAAAATATTGTCTGCTGTACAAATTTAGTTTGAATTTCACGACCATTTTTTGTATTTATGTGGAGTCTCACCGTGAAAAGTCAACCAATTACCCATCCTAAACGAAAAAACAATAATCTAAATGTTATCCTATATTTAGCTGGCCAATTTTGCCAAACTAAGCATGAGTCAAAATAAAATAAACCAGCATCCAGAAGTAGCATTCTTAGCTAAACCAAGTTTAACTAATAAATAACGTTGAACTACATCCAAAAAACTGGCTCTAAGTTCCCAGTGTGCCATATGAATCTGTTTCGATTTAGAGACAGGCTCGTTTCTTCGTACATTTTATCCGAAACCGACATCAGTTACGGACCCATAACGATTCTGTTGGCGAATGAAATTCCTCCCGAAAAAGCTAATCGTTTTTCTACATTTTCGGATCCTTCTCGAACTCGCAACGGACTTTATATTCGAATCCGATTCGGGTTGGTTTTTTGAAATAAAATGGCCTCTAGACGGATCCAGTTTTATAAAGTTATGCGGGTTCGAAAGATATTTTAAATCAAAATACCTCTTGCTCGAAAAACGTGTTTGGTTTCCTCACGAGATGTTTGCAATTTAAATTGATTTTAATTGTTTTCGAATTGAATTGAATTCAATTGAACTGAATTGAAGAATTGAATTGAATTGAATTGAATTGAATTGAATTGAATTGAATTGAATTGAATTGAATTGAATTGAATTGAATTGAATTGAATTGAATTGAATTGAATTGAATTGAATTGGATTGAATTGAATTGAATTGAATTGAATTGAATTGAATTGAATTAAATTGAATTGAATTGAATTGAATTGAATTGAATTGAATTGAATTGAATTGAATTGAATTGAATTGAATTGAATTGAATTGAATTGAATTGAATTGAACTGAATTGAATTGAATTGATTTGAAATGAAATGAAATGAAATGAAATGAAATGAAATGAAATAAAATGAATTAAATTGAGTTGAATTGAATTGAATTGATTTGAAATGAAATGAATTGAATTGAATCGAATCGAATTGAATTGAATGGAATGGAATTGAATTGAATTGAATTGAATTGAATTGAATTGAATTGAATTGAATTGAATTGAATTGAATTGAATTGAATTGAATTGAATTGAATTGAATTGAATTGAATTGAATTGAATTGAATTGAATTGAATTGAATTGAATTGAATTGAATTGAACTGAACTGAATTGAATTGAATTGATTTGAAATGAAATGAAATGAAATGAAATGAAATAAAATGAATTAAATTGAGTTGAATTGAATTGAATTGATTTGAAATGAAATGAAATGAAATGAAATGAATTGAATTGAATCGAATCGAATTGAATGGAATGGAATTGAATTGAATTGAATTGAATTGAATTGAATTGAATTGAATTGAATTGAATTGAATTGAATTGAATTGAATTGAATTGAATTGAATTGAATTGAATTGAAGTGAATTGAATTGAATTGAATTGTATTGAATTAAACACAGAAACTGAATATAAGATATTTAATAACACGCTAAACCATAAAATAACATTTGCAAAAAATTAATATCGCCGACAAGAATTCATAAAAAGCAGACACAACATAAGAGGTACCTGGATATTAATAAATGATATTATTGGAAAAAAAGGCGACAACGTTGACGAAGTGATTGAAAAAAATTTTAATAATGTAAATATGAAAACAGTAGCCAATAATTTCGCTATTAAATTCAAACAAAATGTTCAAAACATAATACACGATTGTGACATAAAGACACTAAATTCCACAGAAACGAGAATACCACCGAGTAATACTATAAGAGTGTGCACTAGTTGATTTTTGTACTAACGAGTTCCGAGACCTACGAGGAAAACATATAGAGAATGAAAGCAATCTTTAATTTTAACAAATTTGTGTTAATTGTGATCTACACAAATATCTTTACTCTAACACTTCATTACATTTTGATTTTTTTCACTGAATATCCATTTTTTTAATCAATTTAGTTGGCAAAATTGACTCCCAGTTGATGTGTTTTGTACTTTTGGTTTGACACTCGGCAGCAGAAATTTGAAAATCACACCACGCAACCCAGTCCCTATCAACGAGTCTTCTTTGATAGCACATTCTCTATTTGTTCTCCAAGTACTAACTTGAACAGCTGTCTCATCGGTACCCCTTGGAGAATACAAAACACTATATACATTGAACAAACTAATGAAATAGAAATTCTAAATATTCTTAAAACCATAAACATTAATAAAGGGGCAGGAGCAGACGGAATTCGTCCAAAGGATATCAGATCAAACGCACAACAACTTACACCAGCAATAACAGACTCGTAAATACAAGTCTGAATGAGTGCACCATACCCACACTCTTGAAAACCTCACTGGTAAGGCCGATATTCAAAAGTGGTAGGAAAACGGACTACAACAATTACAGGCCCATATCCATTTTACCCGTGGTAGAGAAAGTATTGGAAGAAATTATGGTAAGGCGACTTAATAACTTCCTCACCAAATATAATGTTATAAATAAAAATCAGTATGGCTTCCAAAAAGGAAAAAACATAAACAAATTACTTGGTCATTTGACGACCCACGTTAACAAATGTTTGGACCGAAATATGCATTGCTTAGCGCTGTTTATAGATTTTAGCAAGGCTTTCGACACGCTTTCGCATACAAATTTAATAAATATTTTGGAAAGAATTGGAATCCGCGGTCAATGCCTTAAATGGTTTCAAAACTACTTACAATGTCGATCATATAAGGTAAAAATTGAGGGAAACTTAAGCCAAGAAATACCAATGCTAACGGGTGTACCGCAAGGATCAAAACTTGGCCCAATTCTTTATTTGATATATGCCAATGAAATGTTGAATCAGTTAAAGAATAGCACCAATTTTGCTTATGCCGACGATACGGCCATAACTGTTTCTCATGAGGATCTCCCAACAGCAGTACAAATGATGCAATCTGAACTGAATGTTGTATCTAGGTGGTGTCATGACAACGGTTTGATAATTAATGCCACAAACTCTAAATTAATGCATATGAAATTATCCCACATACCAAATTCTACAATGACTATAAAATACCATAACACAGACTGTCTCCATAAAAACAGTTTCTCACAAATCCTAGATAATGACAAATGTGAAACGTTAATCGAGGTCGTGAACAACTATAAATATCTAGGTGTCATTGTTGATCAACATTTCAACTGGAAGGATCACATAGCGTCACTAAACAAAAAACTACGCAAATCATCATATGTTTTATATCACCTAAATAACTGCGCTCCATTAAACGTTACAAAACAAGCATACTTTTCACTAGCAGAATCCTGTCTGCGACATGGAATAACAGCGTATGGAAACTCGTCATACTGCAAGATTTTGCAACAGATACCAAACAGGCTCATAAAAATATTAATGAAGAATAAAACAAACAGCTCAAATCACGTAAATAATATACCTCACACTCAAACTCAACTCTCAAACAACCCTAATAATGCACCCTAATAAAGACGAGCAGAAGGCACTGAATTGAATGAACTGAATTGAATTGAATTGAATTGAATTTAATTGAATTGCATTGAATTGAATTGAATTGAATTGAATTGAATTGATTTGAATTGAATTGAATTGAATTGAATTGAATTGAATTGAATTGAATTGAATTGAATTGAATTGAATTGAATTGAATTGAATTGAATTGAATTGAATTGAATTGAATTGAATTGAATTGAATTGAATTGAATTGAATTGAATTGAATTGAATTGAATTGAATTGAATTGAATTGAATTGAATTGAATTGAATTGAATTGAATTGAATTGAATTGAATTGAATTGAATTGAATTGAATTGAATTGAATTGAATTGAATCGAATTTAATTGAATTGACGTGGGTTCGATCCCTACTCTGACCACCTTAAATTTCTTTCGACGGCGGTCACCTCCCTTAGTGACGGCGACACTATCGAGTATTTAGCCATGACAAATCTTCTCCAAATACCGTTCGGAACCGGTGTAAAACTGTAGGTCCGAATCAGTGAGTGTAAAACTAGAATGCGCACAGCTCACTGGTTGTGAGAAGCTCTCCCTAATCCCCTCGTGGGATGTAACGGGAAACCATTTATTTATTTGGCTGTCAACTAACACTTCTCGGATCGAACATATTAAAAATAAAAGGATAATTTATCTATCATCTTTGTTGCATCGCTGTAAGTCCAGCCCGACGTTGCATAACAATTGGCATCCACTGATCAACTTGCCAAAAAAGCGTTTCACACCTTTAGTCTTTGTAAGAATAACTAAAAATTGAAGTAGATTTCCAAGATGGGATCAGCAAGCTTTCGCATGGTAGGATCAAGTGGATTAATCCCTGTAAAAACTTGGTGTGATCACATTAAATAATTGGCAAAATATGGGATCGTCGGTTAAGAAAATTTGTTATGTTTGTTGATTAAAAACCCCAAACCTAAAATGAAATAAAATAGTTTTGGGTTTGTGAATCATCGTAAGTTGGTCGATATTTCCCATAGACAAATAAACTGTACATTAATCACTTAATCGACAAAACTGGCAATTGAGTTTTGATTTTTCATACTTAACCCTTTGTCAATTGTAATGGAAACTTATTGATGGCAGCTGCCAAAACTCATTAATAGAATGAAAAATTATACGCAAAAACAATCGACCCTAAGAAATAAAATAAAAAATCAATTATATAATGAACGCGTTTTATGAATAAACGACCTTTTTTATTCTCGATACCCCGTCCCCCCTGTCCGCTACAGCTTTATTTCAAAGGCTGAGTTACATGTAACGGTGTAACCATTTTGAAGGCAATGGCAATTACAGTCAGTTCCATCAAATGAAACAACTTAATCGACGATTGAAACGGCGACGACGATTGAAATGATGATGTCGATGATAATAATACGTTTAATAGAAATGTCAATAACATTCAAAATCCATAATTTCATTAGACATTTTGCAATACAGATGATATCCCCAACCCGTCCGAGCGATCTACCAGAATTTGTCTCCAGCTATTTAAAAAAAATAAACTACAGACGGCGTCAACCATAAAGAAACCTTGACGATGACGTTTGTATGTGTTCACATGTTGTTTTTTTAGGAGCGAATAATCACCAACTAGCCAGCCAACACCAGTGTTGAGTCGTCATACCTGGGCCCTCTCGAAACTGTCAGAAGTGTTGGAAGAAAAATGCATCGCTGCATTTTAGGTACACGGGTACGAGATCTCTACTGTGTGGATCTCAATGGGTAGATAGACACACAGATAGAAAGATAGAGACGACGTATGTAGTCTGTGGATACACTCGTGTCTTGACATATCGCAACACAATCCGCGACCAAGTTGTAATTAAATGTTATTTTTCAATCGAATAACGACGAATATTTAAATTCATATTTGTATGGACTTTTAATTGATTTTGTGTTTTTAAATTTGTTAATGACTCAAAGGTTCTCCTTTTGTTTTGCTCAATTTTCTCACTTCATTTCTTGGTCGTCTATTTTTGGTATGACAGTGTAAAGGGGGCTTGCATCCCATATATAGTAGATATATATGCGTGCGTCAATGGCATATACCTAGAAAGATATTCTGTATTTGATAAAAAGATCCAAAAATAAAAAACCTTAAACGCAACAACAACAACAACAACCACTCCATCATCATAGTCATGACTGCGTTTGTAAATTTAAATCACGTCTGCGGATATCCGCGCTGCCACTAACTACTCTTTTCGTTACTCGTATTTAGTGATTATTGTATTTTCCTCTTGTTTTTCGTTTTGTTTTATAATTTCTACTTAATCGGTTTTTAAAGTTTCTTATAGACATCGATATCTTTGCTATGTGTTGATTGTTGTTGCTGCTGTATTTGTTGTTAGCGCCTTATTAAATAAATATTTGTGTAAATAATTTGTTGGCCAGTTGCATATTAACGGTTCCTAACGACACTCTTAACTCAAAAATGTTTTTAAGTTGAAAGAACAAAATGTGTACAATGACAGTCATCAATAATTTATGGGTTTTAAATTAATATATTATTTGATTTACTGACGTTTAAATGTTCAAAGTTAAAGGAAGGAAGAGATTATTTGTCAGAGAATTATTATGTCTCAGAAAGTTCTAGCGTTTTTTAATGCCTTATTGGTTACACATGCGATGGATAACCAAACATTATGATTTTAGCAGCATTTTTGAATTTAGTTCTGATAACCCCGATTTCAAAGATATCGCACCCTAACTACAAAAGAGTCATAATTCAAAATTTTCAGTATTTTCAGGCATCGCAAACACACGCAAGCGACCATAGAAAATCCTTCTCACTGTTTCAAATACATCTCGCGAGACTTGAGTCGTATATTTCCGCACGCAAAATGCGGCTCGGAAGTCGTTTGTTGCAGGCAACGCACACGCTCGGGAATTCGTGGAACTCTTAGAACTTTTAATACCCAGCGGGCAAAAAACCGAGCCTTAGCGAGTGTTACGCTAAATGCTCGCAAACGGGCTCAGAAGCGAGTATTTACCGGTCCAAAACCGGGGGAGAAATTAAACTCGCCCAAATATTCGCAAACTGGTTTAACAACGGGTGCTAAACGGACGAAAAGAGAGAAACATTGTTGTCGTTGTGTCGTGCGCCAAACAGACGCACTCACGTGCAGGCACACGACACAACAACAAAGTTTTGGCTATTGCATTTTGTTTTATTTTTCGTGTTGTTCTCGCAAAAGATATTGCAAAAGTCTCGCAAACGAATCACTTGCAAGACATCGTAAACGAAACTTTTACTGCCACAAACTGAGCGACTGATGATTCATTTTCCGATCGTTTTCGGATCTGTTTTCGAGAGTTTTGCCCGCAAATGTTTCGCGTAACTCTCGTATGCGATATCGTATACGAAGTTTTGGTCCGCTGGGTAATTACATTTTAAACACACACGCTTCTGAGTAGGTTCAAAAACGAGCAGTAAAACAACTCGCGATTAGATTCGTTTCTGTAAAATGTATAAGCTCCTGACCGTGTGCACGTGCATTGATCTACAACTCACTGCCCGCAGTGGCCATGAGATCCTAATATTGAAAAAGTACCAACAAACGTACTACAAATTACATACAGTACAAAAGATTATAAAAATTCTGCCAAAAAGTTCATAAAATCTACAAAAATAAATCAAAACGTACATGAAAGGTACCAAAATTATACCAACGAAGCATATTAATTGCACCATAAAGTACACATACCAAAGAGTACACAACGTGTACCAAAAACAACATTTTGCGAGAAAGTACATAAAGTATTCCAAAACATACATACAGTGCACACTGGTCTTGTCTCAAGTGTTTTTATTGGCAGACATCATAGATAAAGGAAATACGTAGATATCGCACAGGCGTTGTCAAGTACTGCCACTAGGTGCTGTGTTGTCGTTTTGTAACTTTCATTGACGTTACTCATAACATTCACTGACGTTTATTCAACAGTGTGGGACATTTTTTCAATACAAAAATAGAATCTTTTTCCAGGTTGTGCTATTCAAACAACTAATTTAGTTTTTTTCATGTCGTTGTGTTCCCCACTTTAAAGTGAAAATATTTTTATTTTGATGGTATCTTTTTGCTTACTGTTATTGTTGGTGTTCGTTTCTGTTGAATTTGAGAGCAACGGACCACAAAACAAACACAAAATCCCTGTTGATGTTGCCGACCACACCTATTGTCAGCACCTGTTATAAATACATCTTGCAAGGTATATTTTGTTTGGGATCAAACGTTGTAATTATTGCATCCAGCTCCATCTAGAAAATATCCCATTGAACAAGAAGTTTCTCAAGGCATGTGCGATATCTAGTTAATTCCTTTATCTATGGCATACATTCAACAAAAAATGTAACCGTTTTCAAAAAATGTAAAACTTTGGAGGATAATAATATTATAAAGGGTCCGCCATCTAACGTTTTTTTTTCAACTAGTGCTTATTTCGTGAATGGTAACACTTAGCTCATGTCTGATTTGACAGATAATTAGTTTTATCCTTCCGCTGAACGAATATGGTTGTGTATACGCTTGAACAACGCTGGGAAATATTGCGACATTTCTTTGAAAATCATGGTAATGTTTCAGAATGCCGATTTACAGAATATGCCGATTTTGCCAAAAAAATCATCTTTTCAGATGAAGCTCATTTTGATCTTGGCGGGTATGTAAACAAGCAAAATTGTCGCATTTGGGGCACAGAAAACCCGCACGCATACATTGAAAAGCCGATGCACCCAAAACGAGTCACTGTTTGGTGCGGATTTTGGTCCAGAGTCATAATTGGGCCATTTTTCTTCGAAAATGAGCAAGGAGTGGCCGTTACAGTCAATAGCGATCGTTATCGGGCCATGTTGAACGAATTTTTGTTCACAAAAATTGAAGAGGAGGATACTGGCAACATTTGGTTTCAACAGGACGGCTCTACGTGCCACACAGCCGAAGCTACACTCTATGTTTTGCGCCCTGTTTTTGAAGATCGCCTTATCAGCCGCAGAGCTGATGTCGTTTGGCCACCTCGGAGGTGCGATTTGACACCGTTGGACTATTATTTGTGGGGTGCCCTCAAAAATAAGTGTTACGCCGACAAGCCAGAGACAATTGAAGCTTTGAAGGATAATATTCGTGAAGCCATTGGTGAAATACAGCTGCACACAATCGATAATGTGCTTAAAAATTTGAACCGATCGTTTCGGCTACTGCATGGCCAGCCGAGGCAGCCATTTGAATGAAATTATTTCCCATTATTAACCGGAAGGATTGTACTTTCAAATAAAAAAAAGAAATTTGAGAAAATATTCAGTAGTTTTTTTTTTATAGCATTTTCAAAAAAAAAAAGTTATTTGGCGGACCCTTTACATGTTTTCCACGACCCTTCGCTTGTTTTGTATGAAGCATTTAGCGGGGACTTACCGAAGACTTAGCGACACGAATCATTGTCGCTAAGTTTATAATTATTCTTGTTTGATATCTTTCACCATATCTTTCGCTAAATAGCCGTTTTCTTCGCAACTTAGCAAGCGATAATCACTTGCTTGCAACCAAAACACGACTATTGTGACTTAAAAAATAAAAGGCACTAACTGGTTTTTATCATAGAATAATACATACATAGATAAACTTATTCTCTCATCTGACGTTTCATTTCACACTCTTCATCGTAGGTTTGTGGAAATGAGAGCAATTAAATTTAAAATTATCTTACACCAGGTGGAGCTACAAAATATGTTCACTTAACTTTTTCCTGTCGTTTTGGTGTAGAACTGAAAAATTTAAATATATTTTGCACTTTTTTGTTGACTGTTATCGTTGGTATACATTTGTATTGTATTTAACTCAACTAGTTTGCCACAAAAACACGAAATTCGGTTGTTGTTCCTTTGTGGATCGCTGTATACTATTGCCACCATCTGGTATTATTGAACCCATATTTTCTACCATCCAATGTTTACTTTCCATCGTACCTATGACGGTTAATTTATTGAGCGAATAAAAGCTTCTATGGTATGTATTATTCTATGGTTTTTATTAATGACTTTTAAAAATAAAAGTCATGCCTGATTTTCATCGATCATTTTTATAAATAAAAGTCATCAATAACTGTTATTAGCGACAAAATAAAATAAAAATCAAAACTAACTGTTATTTCAGATTTATAGAATTTAAATAAAAAATAATTGTTATTCTTTTTATTTTACATAAAATTGCAAGAAAATAGTTTATTGTTAATTTTGATGCTCAGTGTGAAAAGAAATCCATTGGTATACAACATGTGGTTGTGCAATATTTACTTCATAGAAAGTTATTCAAATCAAAACTTCATAAATATAAGTAACTTACTTCCGGTCCCTGCAAAAAATTGCTTATTGCATGGAGGAAAAGTTATATTTGTGCACGCTTGTGCATATATCTGTGAATGCAAGACTGTGTCTTAAGGGCTCCCCTAAAATGTCATTTATGCACCGTTTTCAAACCTTTCCGCCTTTTCGGCTTAGTGGTCATAATTGAAACAATTTCGATGAATGACCAGAAAGACATAGATCAAATACATTTTTAGCTCTTCATATTTGTGTGGAAAATCACCAATAAATGATTACGGAACAAATATACATATGACATTCCATGCACTTATATGTTATCCATCTACCGCACATAAACAGAACCATACTATGC
Source organism: Phaonia tiefii (assembly GCA_963931995.1). Lineage (NCBI taxonomy): Eukaryota > Metazoa > Arthropoda > Insecta > Diptera > Muscidae > Phaonia > Phaonia tiefii. The sequence continues at coordinate 157,150,858 of OZ008369.1, read as the reverse complement.
TAGGATTATTTTACACACATTTTTGAAGATACTTACCAATATCCTTCAAAAATTTTTGATGTGTTAACATCTATAGGCTCGGGTAGGGTAATCTATCAAAGTGAACACATGCAAACAACACACAGCGTTAGCATCACATACGTGATTGTTGTACAATAATAGTCTCTACCTGTAAATAAGTATGATGGTATTGATGTAGCGGCAGCGAGCAAACAAGCAGGTCATCGTCGCCAAAGAGTATTGAATAGTAAAGAGAACTCATGGAACGAATTGTATGACTCAAAAGCACTGGCGATATCTGTCGAATGATTCAAAACGTATTACTCTCTTTTTGTCATAATTTGGTCCATTCATAATTTCATAATTTTGATATGAAACATTGATGCATTTTGAAACATTTATGCTTTTTATATTGTTTTATGGAATAACATTGTCGAAATGGTATTGAAATATTCTATAAAGAGACTAAGGCTCGTTTATGCTCTTTTACTCAGACTCTCTACATGAGAGCGGAAAAAGAGTGCAATAATTTCTATATACTATTCAATAATTTTTGTCGTCGCTCTGTTTATGACAAAGCAAAAACAATTATTTCAGTGAGATAAATCATAGTATAATCATCTATTAGGTAGTTGCATTAGAAATTCCGTGGTTAAGCTGTCGAAATTAGTTGAATACTTGATACAAAGTCAGTGATATAAATTGCATTTTGATAGAAATTTTTTAAATTTTATTAACCAACAAAAAGAAACAAAACAAATTCGAGACAACTTACCCACAGAAAAGATGAAAAACCACAAATCAGCTGGGCTAACGCGTTTACCCGATACATCATTTTACCATGAGCTAAATATTGATATTTATTCAGTTATATGCCAGCTTTCAAACAAGCAGGTCGTCGTCGCTCTGCTTATGACAAAACAAAAAATTAATGAGTGTTCGAACTCACGGGCGATGTGTTAACACCTTTTTGTTACACGGTACCTGTTCGGTTGCTATGAACACAGTAGTAAATGTGACATTGGAAAATAAAAAATGCATTTGATGTACATGAACGTTCTTGTTGCGATTGCTCTTATCGCTGCTCCTGCTGTTGTTGAACTAATGAATCCTGAATCGGTTTTTATTAAAAATTAAAAATTAGCCGTCGTATTCATAAAAATTTGTGAGAGGTTTGAGACACAGTTTATCATACAAAAAACTTATCTCACAACTTTTAATGCATCAAAATAGCAATAGCAAAATATAATGCGTCATGTAAACGTTCAATGAGGAAGAAAGAATTTATTGACAAAGCTTCAAATATATTGGTGCACATTGAAGTATACTGATATGATTATATACTGAAATATTACAAATATTGGCGTCAACCTCTAGTGCGCAACTTTTGTACATGAGCACGTGGGTTCGATCCCTGCTCTGACCACATTACATTTCTTTCGACAATGGTCACCTCGGTTAGTGATGGCGACGCAATCGAGTACTTAGCCATGAAGAATCTTCTCAAAATACCATTTGGAACCGGTGTAAAACTCTAGCCCCAATCTGTGACTGCAAAAACTGATCACTTCATTTCCTTTCTGGTGGACAGTTTAAAGTCTTTTTGGCACACTTTATGTACCCTCTTGATTCACTTTATCTACTTTTTGATATACAGTTTGGTACTTTAATGTCTTTGAGTACACTTGAGTTCTCTGTGGATGGGTTATGTACTTTTGATATATTTTGTGTACTTTTTTGGAACGAAGTTCCTTTAACACTTATGCTACAACCCAGTATTAGCAACAATATTTGTACTTTTGCTTTGGTTTGTGTCTAGACTAACACATGTTGGGAAATTTCTTGTTTAATGGGAAGTTTTCTAGGTGGAGCCTGTAACCAATATTTGTAATATATTTGTATATATTGTAATTTTGAACCCAATAAAAAGGAAATTTAGAAAAGCCACAGTGAAAGAAGAATAAGTAATTGAATTTTCATAAAAAAATCACATCTTCTCAAACAAAAAAATACCAATTCATGTTCTTAAACAAAGTACATTGTCTTAAAAAAATACCTTATCTTAAAAAAGTACCTTTGCTTAAAAAAAGTAAATTTTCTTACAAAAGTACATTTTCTTAAAAATATTTTTATTTCTTAAAAGTATTTATTACATTTTCTTAAAAAAGTAAATTTTCTTACAAAAAATTGCCTTTTCTTAAAAATCTACCTTTCCTTTAAAGAGTACCTTTTTTATGAAAGAAATTAACTTTTCCTGAGATAAGTACCTACATTTAAAAATGTACCTATTCATAAAAAATGTCCAATTCTAAAAAATTCCCATTTCTTGAAAAAGCTTTTCTTCAAAAAAATGCATTATCTTAAAAGAATACATTTTCTTCCAAACACCCCTTTTGTTAAAAGTACGTTTTCTTACAAATAAAATAATACCTTTCTTTTCTTTTCTTGCGATAAGTAGCCTTTCTGAAAATAAGTAAATGTTCTTAAAAAATTACCTCTTCTAAAAAGAGTACTTGTTTTAAAAAAAATACTTCTTTGTAAAAAAAAAAATGCATACTCTTATGTCTTTTTCTTCCAGAAAATACTTCTTCTTAAAAATAGTACTTTTCTTAAAAAAAAACAATAGCTTTTAATAAAAGAAGTAGAAGGAGAAGTAAAAAAGATCCTTTTAGGGAAAATAGAATACATATTCTTACAAAAGCGACCTAAAATATACTTTTTTTAAAAACAAAATACATATGTACATTCAATAAAAAAAAATCCAATGAGTGTTCGAACTCACGGGCGATGTGTTAACACCTTTTTGCTACACGGTACCTGTTCGATTTCTATGAACACATTCGTAAATGTTACATTGGAAAATAAAAAACAGCGTTCAATCATATGATGACGTTACAGTTAAATAATATTAATACTTACAATTATTTAAAGACCCAGTGCAAGCACATGTGTCATTATTTTCTTGCTCAATACTGCAAAGCAACAGACACTTGTATATACATACATACATTGTTATATTCGTACATACGCTACACAAGTTCACAAAATTGTCGTTGCTCTCTTGCTATCTCATTTTTATTTACGTATAATACGTCATTACTCTCTTTGCTCTGAGAGTGCTCCGCACCCACATTTTATGGGACTTACCTTTCACTATAATAAAAAAAACCTAAAATAAAAACTTTTAAGGGAATGCAAAGAGTGTAGAGTGTGAGTGTAAATTGTCATGGGTGAGGGTATATAAGCTTCGGCCCGGCCGAACTTAACACCGTTTCTACTTGTTTTTGTATACACCGGGCAATGCTGAACATCAAATGACTCGCTTTGTTTGGCCATAGCAACAACAACGAAACAACCAAACTCACAACATCACACATCCTTAGTCCGAGGTAGCTGACGTATACGTGTGTCACATAACCACATGTTTGACATATCAACAGCAACGAAACAGCCAAACACACAACATCACACATACTTTGTACGAAGTAGCTGACGTATTAGTGTATCACCATAACGTCGACTGCGCAAGCTTGCAAATGAAATTTTGCGTGGCTATGCTTTATATCTCCGTTCAACAACAGACACATGTACATACATACATTATTATGCTAATGCATACGCTAAAGACACAATTTCGTTTGCCTCACCCCTGCCCCACCACTCTTTCATTGCTCTCTTGCTCGCTCATGTTTGTTTAACACGTCATTGTTCTCTTTCGCAGTCGCAGAAAATCTGGTTTTAGCAGCAGCATAAAATCTGGTTTTAGCAGATTTTGACTTTGATAGATTTAGTCCCTATACGCCGCTATAGATGTTAACACATCAAAAAAAATTGTTCTTAAAAAAGTTTATCATTTTACACAAACTAAAATTAAATTATCGTATTTTTCAACGGGTGTCTTAGGCGTGTTGGAACTAACTAGTACATAATACATATATAGCGAAAGGAACTTCGATCCAACCGGGTGTCCCCTGACACCTCATGTAATTTTTTAAATATCATGGTTGACGGTGGTGTAATGGTAGTGTGCGCGACTGCTATACATGAGACCGTGGGTTTCGTCAGTCATTTGACGGATTTATGTCCCAAACATCCCACACAGCACAACATTTGTCCCACATTTGTCATATATAGCGAATTAGTGTTAAAAATACCAAATACCTTTTTCCTTGCGCTCTTACTTTTTTAAATTTGTGGAAAAAAAATTTGACTTTTTTCATCTTTCTTTGTGTTCAATCGGGGAGTGTGTGTTCAAGTTACCCTGAGGAACTTGGGAACAGATCCGTCTTTCAGTTGTGTATCATATTCATTGAAGGCTTTTGAAGCAAAGAAGTTATGCTGGACCAAAGTCAATTTCCTTTTCAAAAACGATATTTTTGAAAACTTTGCTGCTATAGCAATTCCACCAAATCACTCTTTTTAATAAAGAAAAATTGAGTGAAATATCTCCAAAACTGAATGAAATACAGTTCCAGAAATTCCAAAAAGGGAGATCATAATGTTTCGATTTTCAAAATTCGGAAAATGAGAATATCGTAATACGACAACAATTTTAATTTCTTGTGTGCAATATGAATAATTATGTCAAAATATGTTTAAAAAAAACATAACATTAAATGAAAAAAATTTATGTTTTCTTGGATATCGAAAAAAAAAACAAAATGTAGTCAACTTTGGAAATTTTTCTACCCCATTGTGTGATTTTCAGTGTTGTTATACAGCAGTAATCCTAGACTCATTGCCTACAATCGTTTATTTACAAAACTTAAAAATGTTTACTAGATCAAAAGATATAGAATTTTGACCAACGGAAATCAATTCTGACCCACTGTGCGGCGATAAGTAATAGCCTCATTTTTGATTGACAATATGATAAAATTAGAAAATAGGCGAATATTTCGAAAACGAAGTATCCAATCGAAAATTAACCAATTTTTGCTGGAGTCTAGTGGGTTTTGATAAAGTGGTTCAATTCATATTAAAGAATATTTTTGTCAAAAAATCGTCAAATAAAAAAATCGCTAAAATAAATTTATGGATATAACTCGGAAACGATGCAAATATGTAGTGTAATGGTATTGCAATTAAATATTTAGTTTTTCTAACCAAAACTTTGCCTATGAATATCATCCAATTAGAATTCCATAACTAATTTAAAGGTTGACTTGTTCAAGGAGTTTTAAATTCGATTCAGATAACAAATTTAAATATGAATCCATTCAAGGATTTTAAATTTAAATTTTATAACAATTTTAAAAGATTTTTAATTTCGAATTATGAGTTCTACAAAATAATTTAAATATGAATTATTTGCTCATCAACCTGTATACTGTATTTCTACTTCGGCATATATTAATAAATTTCTTGTTGGACATGGGAACTTAGCCACTTAACTGGTTGTAGGGCTTCGTCTGAGAATTATTGAGAGTTTGCCAACCCCGATAAACTCCCAGTCATCTTCTTTGAATTCAATATTGGATATTCATGGTGTATTGAATATCGTATTCTCGGAAACTGTATACGCTTCATTTGCACACACGAAACATAAAACGCTCCTGATGTTTGTGGGTAAACCAAGTTCCGATTGATGACTATATTGCGATTCCCATTGATCGCCATCATGGAGATTCCAAGCAAAAGACTCTTAACATGCTCTAAGCAAATAAATTAATAACAATCAAAGATGACTGACTGCAGGACTGGTAAATTTCCATAAATGATCACCTACAATTCGAAGTCAACTGAAATCGATTTAAAAACAATTTCGCAAGTACTCGGTTCACCACCATGATGAGTACGACTTTATATAGGGAATTCACAAAACCACCACCAACCACATGATGATATGCGCGTTTACTGACGCAATAACTGGCCCAGCATGCTGATGGATGACCGACCAAGCGTTGGATCGATCCATCCCGTCAATGCAACACTTATAGATGGATGCAGCAGGCAGCAGTTTGGTTTGGTTGTTAAACATTTTTCGAGATCACATTAAATTATAATGTTGCACCGCATCCGAGATTCGTTGTCCAACATCGATTGCCGGTCGGTCAATTGGCAGTTTTGACGATTGCAATCGCATCAAAAGAACATAATGGTTCATAATGAGTGGTTATCAAAATACGATTCCGAGTAAGATGGTTGCAATCGCGTTTTGTAGCTACAGGATAGTCGACAATTATTTGTTGTCGAAAGTCGTGAACTGAACAAGTCGATGAATGGTTGGTTTGGCTATGAAATGGTGTGAATGTAATTTGAAGATTTTTGTTACATTATTTTGGCGTTTATCTTAACCCATGTGGAGTAGAATGGTACGAAATACAATAATTTCCAATTAAAACACAATAGAGTATAACGTGTGTACCTACTTTCTAAACACGGAAACACGGGTTTATATGGAAACACGGGGTCACATGGAAACACGGGTATTTTCAGCGACGAATTGAAGCCTCAAAAAGCTCTTCAATGCCTTTTCGTTCCGCAAAGAGTGAAAACTGTAGATCGCAAGGACTAATTACATATTTCAATACGGCAAAATTTGTTAGAAGCTCATTACCATATATTTCATGGAAATAATTCCATCATTTATAAACGTCTTATCCATTTAAGATAAAATTATACAAACAGTTCATTGAAAGATAAACGTTTCGTCACAGGGATGAAACATATTCGTTGCTGATGCAACTCGTCGGAAAAGATGATGTTTCGGCCAAATTCGATGTCCGATTGAAGACGGCAATATTTCCCAACGTTGTTCAAGCGTAAAGCGACTTAGCTTGGTCCGTGGAGGTACGATACTGACTGATCGCCAATATTTCGAACAGAAAAAATCTATCAGTGTCAAAATAACATATGATTTAAAAAGATACTTGTGGGTGGTTCAACCGTTAGATGTTTAACTTGCACTAAACTAAAGCTCCTACACGTTTAACTTCAACTTTTAGATGTCATTAGATATACGCCATCCAAATAAATAAATACATGGTGTCCCATGACATCCCATGAAGGGATTGGGAAGAGCTACTCACAACCAGTGATCTGTGCGCTTTCTTGTTTTGAACTCACTGACCGTATATGGATACGGATATATTTCGATGTCTGGAAAAAAATTCTATATTGAGTGAACTCTGCAAATAACGAGCTACTCTAATGTGCTAGTTTTCCAATTCATACTTCTCCTCCAAACTGTAGGCAATTGTGTTTTTTTTTTGCTCTAAAATAATAAATGTTGTCACATTTGAAATGCTATAATCGTTTAATCTGAAACAGCTGCTGCTTTAGATGTCAAATGCGGCGGATGGTGTTAAATGTCAATGATTTCTTGTATATTTTATAGGTCGGTTGGTTGGTTGGACTTACATTAAGTTCACAAGTTTCGCATTTGAATATCAGGGAATTTAAGCTTCTCAATACATAAATATATCTTTACATACTTATTTCAGTTTGACATTGAAAATTAAATTGTGACAACATAAGAGAAACACTATGAACCACTTTAAGTCTTGCCAACTTTTTGTACAGTTCCATACTGAGTTGTTGTGTATCTTCTAGGGTTTATGTTTTTTTTTTTGTTCTCATTTTCCAACGAATCTCGACGTGTGTGCTGAGAAGCAACTGTATGGATGCCTGTATCATTTTATATAATACTGTTGAACAGACAGCTTCTTCGGTTTAGAAAATATCCGATTTCAAAATAAAATATTGCATTTAAGGCAGCAAAAAGTAGCTGCAACCAATTTGTAAAGAATTTTGTTTCTAATTACCACGTGACTCACAGTGTAGAGTGGCCAGTCTTATTACACTTGAAGTTGAAATGTTTGTTTTAAAGTATAATTAATAATTATTATATAGAAGCAGTTTGTTATTTTAGATTTAAGTTAGGATGAGGCACCAAAACGCGGTTCAATTCCGCAGAAAGCGGAATAGTCCCACCAAAATTGGAAAGTTGGGTCAGATTAGGTATAACCTAACTTAAGAACAACTATCGATGTTATGTTTGATTGAGACCAAAGATGGGCCTAATAACATCTCTTTTGTTATATTCGCAAACTGTGCGTAAGAAATTTTATCATTTATCTGTACCCGGAAATATGTGTTGCAGAGAGTTACCATATCTACCTTGAAAATATTTCATGAGTAATTCCTCTTCGTAGTCCATTTTTATTTTTACGCATATATGTAGTTTAACTTTTGTTTGCAAAAATAACTGAAACTTCCAAACTTCCTTCTCAAGAAATTATCAAACAATTAGTTTCGTCTGAAATGAAAGTAGTGCAAAAATTTTCAATATTCTTGAAACACGTGATTCGTATGGGAACGATAATGTCATAACAGCTGAATACGAGGCATGAACAGGATAACTAAGATAACTAAGGCCTCAACCAAAATGGGCACTTGTCACTCTCGGGGTATATTTCGGTTGTATGAGTTTCATAAAAAGCTACCAAAACTTAAGCACCTGAAAAAATTGTATTGTTCTAAGTCGACATTGCGTAAGAGAGAAAGAGACGAATATACATTCATGGGTTTTCCATAACAGAATTTATAGCCTAATTCAAATTTGTCACCAACACTTTGTATACACTTAAATAAAGGCTGCTACTAACTTCGTTAGCACTGAAAGAATTACGCAACATTTCATTTATTTCGCTACGGAATTGCCAAGCAACATACATACTTTACATATCATTGTCGACAACTACATATATTTTTTCCCTGTTTTTACGATTTGTTTTTGGAACGAATTTTCTTATCGCACGTTGCGGGACGGGGGATAAATGAAAAATATTACACAAATTGTTTTAACACTATTATGCTACAACCCAGTATTATCACCTATATTGGGTACTTTGGCTTTGGTTTGTGTCTAGACTAACATATTTTGGGAAATTTCTGGTTTAATGGGAAGTTTTCTAGGTGCAGCCTCTAACCAATATTTGGATATAGTGTAGCTGTGAACCCAATAAAAAGTAAATTTAGAAAAGCCAAATTGAAAGAAGTTTCAAAAAAGAACATTTTCATAAATATGTGCCTTTTCTTAAAAAAAGTAAATTTTCTAAAAAAAAATACCTATTCATACTCCTAAACAAAGCACTTTTCCTTAAAAAATATACGTTTGCTTAAAAAAGGTAAATTTTCGTACAAAATGTACCTTTTCTTTAAAAAGGGATTTTTTTAAAAATAAGTACCTTTTCTTCAAAAAGTACATTTCCTTACAAAAAGTACATTTTCTTAAAAAACTACCTGTTCTTTAAAGATTACCTTTTTTACGAAACAAAATAACTTTTCTTGAGATAAGTACCTACTCTTAAAAATTTACTTATTTTGGAAAAAGAACCAATTCCAAAAAAAATCCCTTTTCATAAAAAAAAAAAATTCTTCAAAAAATTCCTTCTCTAACAAAAATACGTTTTCTTACACAAAGTACTTTTCTTAAAAGTAATAAATAAAATAATACCTTTTAGTTTCTTTTCTAGATATAAGTAGTATTTCTGAAAATACATAAGTACATTTTCCTAAAAAAAATTACATTTTCCTAAAAAGAGTACCACTTCTTTAAAAAGTACCCACTTCTTTAAAAAGTACCTGTACGGTTTGTAAAAAAAGCCATGAGTATGAATTTGTTTTACAAAGAAGTACTTAAAAGAGTTAAAACGTACGTCTTCTTAAAAATAGTACATTTTCTTAAAAAAACATAAGATTTTAATAAAAGAAGCACCTGTCTTTAAAAAGGAGTTTTTCGGGAAAATATACTAAAGGGTTATCCATTTTGCGGTTTCAAAAATAAACGTAAATAAAAGACATATAAAATATTTTTTTTCATGATATTTCTTTTTTATTATAAAGTTTGAACGTTGACATTATGTGTGAAACACTACATCATTTAAATGACCACCAAGCGAAGTGTTGCAAAGCATTGATTCTTTTGAGGTAATTTTCGACAACTTTTTGACGCATATTGGGCGGTATCTCAGCCATAACTTGACGATTGTTGGTTGTTAAGTGCTCAAGAGTTAAAGGTTTATCTGCATAAACACGGTCTTTCGCGTGGCCCCACAAAAAAAGTCTAATGCTGTCAAATCGCATGATCTTGGTGGCCAGTTGATATCGTCACGACGAGAAATTACGCGGCCAGGAAATGTCTCTTGCAATAAAGCCATATTCGCTCGAGTCGTGTGGCATGTGGCACCGTCTTGTTGAAACCACATATTCTCCAAGTCGTATTCTTCAATAGCAGGCAAAAAAGTCGGTTATCATAAGACCATAACGCTCCGAATTGACGGTGACAGTCGTTCCAACGTCGTTTTCGAAGAAGTAAGGTCCAATCACACCTTCAGACCAAAGAGCGCACCAAACAGTGACTTTTTCTGGATGTAACGGCCTCTCTTCAATTACTTGAGGATTCTCAGAACCCCAAATACGACAATTTTGTTTATTAACATACCCACCGAGTGAGAAATGTGCTTCATCGCTGAAGAAAATTTTGTTCGAAAAATCGCCGTCCACCGCCTGTTGTTCAAGCACCCATTCTACGTATCCACGACGTTGTGAATGGTCAGCTGGCTTCAGTTGTTATGTGAGCTGGACTTTACATGGATGTAGGTGTAGATCCAAATGCAAAATATGCCATAATGTGCCGTAAGACAGTCCTAATTCCTGAGAACGACGATGAATCGACACATTCGGGTCTTCGGTAACACTATCACTTACAGCAGCGATATTTTCAGCGTAACGAGCGAAACGATGATGCACAGGCCTTACAATATCTGTAACCGCTCCAGTCTCCTCAAATTTCTTCACAATTTTGCCAATTGTTTGCGTAGTTGGACGATTATGTAAACCATAATCTATCTCCTCTTAAAGCACGATATGTGGCTGTGCCAGAATCACCATTTTTGTAGTAGGTTTTAATAATTTTTATGCGTTGTGTGATAGTTAAGCCACCCATTTTCGTCAATGTCAGACTTTCAACTGAAAAGAAAAAAAATTGGTTTAACAACTTAGTTTGACAGATGTCGAATTCCAGCCCTATACTTTTGAAACCACGAAATGGATAACCCTTTACATATTCTTACAAAAAGAAACGAAAAATATACTTATTTTTTTAAAGAAGTATTTTCTATAAAAAAGAAAATTGTTCTTAAAAAAAAGTTTATCATTTTACAAAAAAGTATGTTGTCTTAAAAATCCAGTTAAATTTTCGTATTTTTCAATGGGCGCCTTAGGCGTGTTGGAACTAACTAGTGCATAACATATAGCGAAAGGGACTTCGTTCTTACCGGGTGTCCCCCGAAACCTCGGTGTAATTTTTTTGGTTTTGTGTTTTGCATTAAAAATCTTTTTTTTTTTAATTTAGTGAAAGTTGACGACATAGACCATTTCGTCGTACAGTTTGATTGGTTATTATATTTTTGTTAGAAACATTAAAATGTTCCTCGATACATTTTGCTGATATTTTATGCGTACTACACGTGGGAAAATATATCATTGTTATTTCGAAGGTATATTTTTGTGTATGGGGTTTTGTATAAGCTTTCGCTTCACAAATGTTAGTACCGGCCTTATGAATGGTAGACTGTGACTCGAGTTCCTTTACTGTTTTTTTAGGAACATTTATTATGAGACCAACCCAATCTTGGCTTAAACAATCAGTTAAACAATTTTTCCAGGACATATATACGGCGGTAACAGTTTATCATACAAAAAACGCCTCTCAAACCTCTCACAACTTTTTATGAATAAGGCGGTTAGACTTTACTACGAGTATAATTTTTTTCAAATCGTCTGGCAACCTTACTCGCCCGCTATTAATCAAAACATATCACATTAAATGATAGACTTAAATATTAAAGTTCTTCAACTTCCCAGCAGCAACATTTAAAGGGCCTTTTTATGGCTTTATTAACCGAGGGAATTTTTCCAACTTTTATTATATTTTCAAACGGTCGAAATTGGTTGCTTTTTCGAGTGAACGCTTCGTGTTCGAGACATATTTTTGAAAGTTGTTAATATTTTAAAACAAAAAGTGGTAGTGTTACCCTGGGTAACAAATCGAAAAGGTGAAAATAAAAGTCGACTGTTCAACAACACAAAAGTCGATTTGCAGAAGACAGTCGTATAGCCGAAATCGATTTTTGTGTAGTTGAAAAGGGAGCATTTGTTTTCGACTTTTCGATTTGTTACGCAGGGTAACACTACTTCTATTGGTTTGAAAATATGAAAAGAAAACGAAGCGTTCAATGGAAAAATAAACCAATTTTTGGAGTTTTTGATAAAGTAACCCAACGCATTTGGTTTTGTTGAAAAATAAAAATATGCCTATATCTCGGAATCTTTAAAATATATAAAATAACCCCAAGTTTTAGTTTAAAAAATAAAAAATTTGACTAATCTCTGAAACGGAGCTTACAAATAAAAAAAACCAACCCGTAAAAAACATCGATTTTGACAATAAATTCTTTATATATGACACATGGTTTTTTATTTTACACATTACTCTAGACACAAACTTTAAATGACAACACTACCATGCCCCTTTGTCCAATCCTGCCCATATTTGCAGCAGATCTTAGAATATGAACACCTAACCAACATACCCAATTTTGTTCAAATACGGTTAACACGAGCAGAAATAAAGGATTTTTAATTTGTGATTTGTATGGGAGGTACCACGCCCCTTTATCCAATCCCGCCCATATTTTGATAGTTAATTTTTTTCGTCGCCATTAGTTTGCCTGCTCGATTGGATCACGGGAAAAGGGTTAAAAATCAATCCAAGGTTTTTCGGCATGCATACAGACAGGTGAAGTTAATATAAAGAATTTAAAAACGCATAAATTTTAGAGATTTGTAACGGATAAGCGATAGCACATCGTACATACTGTGGAAAGGCCCTTGCCTTTAACTCAGAAACGAAGCGCTCAATCGATCAAATTTTGTACTGGTTTCTAAAGCGAACCGCAGACTTGTCATGAACTTGGTCGATACCTTGTTATCTGACTGATGAATGTGAAAAAATATTACCAAACAAATATTGTGAACATATAGTGATGTAAACAATTGCGATTATATTCTTATTTGGTATCAAGAAAGGCGGTAAACTGACAACAAACATCAACGATAACTGTTGTTCTTGCTCATGAATGACAAGTCTGTGGTTCGCTTGAGGTGTACCAATTCATATGGTAGCAAGAAATGTAAAACAAATTATCAGTGTGAAAAAATGTTAACATAAAATATGTGCTTCAATTTTTGACCTCTAACGAAGGTTTCAGTCAAGCGATGTCTTCAATATCGATAAACCTACTTTAAAAATCAATAGAATTTTTTCTTTTTATTTCACTATTCAAGCTTAAGACCACCTATATCTCTATAAACAGAGATATAGTTTTTTAAAAAAGAAGATGTTTTGCAAATGCATCCTTATGATTCCTGGCAAACCGTATAGCTATTTCAGATCTAGCCACAGATCTTCACCAGCGGTTGTTTGGAATGCTGCTTTTGAAAAATTAATCAAACTAAATGCAAACCAAAACTCATCTGACTTGAGAATTTTCCTTATGCAAGTGTTCGAAACATATCGCAAGCAAAACACACAAAAAAACATTTGAAACTTCTTTCCATCTTCAGAGAACCATCGGTCCCCATTAGAAATGATTTTTTTGTTGTCTAAAAGACAACACAAAGTTTACAGGTAATTGTTATTGCCTGTTAAAATATCACTAGCCATATCGAACTCATGCTTTCTCGAAAACCTATAGGCATCTGGAAAATGTGGCTATTTGTTTTCAATTGCATGCTCCGTTACCGAGATTTGGGAATATTTGTTCTCAGTTAAAGCCATAAAAAAACTTTATCGATTTTTATTGTGTCCATTTGAAGTTACTTTAAAGACGAGCCGGAGTTAAAACATTATATTAGTTTCGCAATTAGAGACACCTTTTCTGTGTTATAAGCAATCTAGTCAAATATTTTATAAACGAAATCACACTCCTTAAGCCTAAACGAAATCTCAGATAAATAAAACTCGATTCGGGAAGGCAATTGCTTCCTCTGTGAAGCATGAAGAAAATAATTACATAATTTATTACAATTTATTTAATTATTTAATTTATAATTAATTTACAGAAACTTGTTTAAGCTTTAAGCTTCTCTCATTTCCTGACAGTGATCACTGGAGTAGTCAAAATCTTCAACTGAAAACCAGTGCATCGTTTTATTTGGACTCCCACCGACCACCGGTTTTCTGAAAATTAACTGTTTAAATTTAATTTGTTTCAAAATTGTATTTGTACCAAAAAATATTTAACTATGTCCATTTTTGGTAAAATTTTAAAAAATGGAACGGGAGTTCGATCCCTTCTCTGACCACCTTATATTTCTTTCGAGGTCGGTCACTTCGCTAATTTATTGGAAACCAAGTTTGGTGAACGTGTTATCTCACGAAATGGCCCAGTTGATTAGCCGCCTCGGTCGTGCGATTTGACGCCGTTAGATTATTTCCTGTGGGGCTACGTCAAGTCTATGGTCTATGCCAACAAGCCAGCGACGATTGATGAACTTCGTACGAATATCGAACGTGAAATTGCAGCAGTATCGGCCGATTTATGCTTGAAAACCGTCGAAAATTGGGTTCAGCGTCTGGACTTCTGCAAGCGTGCCCGTGGTGGCCATGCAAAAGAAATCGAGTTCCATACATAATGGCATCGAACGTACTTTCACAGGAATAAAGAATTTCATTGGTATCTAAAACCGGTTTTGTTTAATTTAAAAAAAACTTTTGTAGCGCTCTTATTGAAAAACCCTTACTAGGTATGTGCACAATACGTCAAGAAATTTGCCGTTTTTCATGACATGTACTATAACGAAGTTGCGACATCCACCCAGTTAGCAAAATCGTCCTAAGCGATGTAGTCTTCCACAATTTCTCTTAGACAATTGGTTTTTTTTTCACTCACGACACTTGTCGCTTAAACTGGAATTAACAATTTTGTAAGGGAAATTTTCGTTAACGACCAGATGCATGACTAAATATATTGTTGATCATGTATTAAACGCCAGTTTTGACAAAAAAATAGCGATACAGATTTTATTATGCCGTCAATTGAATTCTTTTCACAACAAAATGAGCAACAACTTGATAAAATGTTAGCTGTAGCACTATATTGGCGACATTGTGAGCGACAACCTGTTTAGGTTGTCCCCCATCACAATTTAAGTTGGCGCCAAAAGGAATATGAAATACATAACAAATAACGGGACAAAACATGCAGAAAAATCTAGTTGAAAACAGTATAATCTTCAAAAGAGGAAAGAAAACAATCATTAGTCAAATTATTCAGTTGAAGTTGAACATCATACTGATAAGTTTGTATTTTATTGTGCGTTTTCGTTAATGATTATGTAAACTATAATGTCGCCCGGATTTTCGTCAACGACTGGGTTTACAAAAATTTCGCTCATATTGATTTTCGTCAACGATGTCATTGCTAGAATTTCGTCGCAATGACCGATATTGATCAGATTCCCATTATGTCGCTCACAGGATAATCAACGACGCAATAAGCGATTGTATCGCTCATTGGGTCGTGTACGACTTGTTGGTCAATTGTATGAAAATTTGGTCAACGATCGCCATGGACTGTCACTGATATGTCGTCAGTGATTTAATGTGGACGTGTACTCATCGTTTGAGATGTCCTGAAGACTTTGCCAACTGGGCAAGAACTTCGGATTACTGTCGCCAAAGCATTCGTGTGTGTGTGAGTACACAAAACCACAACATGATATGAAGCTAAGTAGAAGTAGTAGTATTGTCTTTTTGTACCCTTCAACTTCACACATAAAGTAAATTTGTTTATAGATTTCTAAGCGGTTCTGATAATCTGGTTCAATTCGTTTGAAAGATTTTTTTCTCAAAAAATCTCTAAAATACAAATATGGCCATAACCCAAATTCTTGTCATCCATACTCTGTTTTAACTAATGGAGTGTTAAATTTGAGGAAGTTGTAGTTTTATTGACTTTTTTTAAAAGAAATTATGCAGTATTAAAGACATTCATTGTCTAAACCCTATGGAGGCCAAGAATTTGGTTATTTTTGCGGTTGGGCGAACCTTTCCGAGTTATATCCATATTTTTATATTAGCGATTTTCTTATTTTTTGAATTTTCTTGGAAAAAAAAATTCTTCCAAAGACCTTTAGAACCCTGTAAAATTAGTTAATTTTTCGTTGGATGCACCGTTTTTTGAGAAATAAACGTTTCTTCTAATTTTTTTATATTTCCGATATGTTACCCTGGGTAACTCATTACCCATCGTCGTGGTAATTTCTAACGGCCGCTAGCCCTTTCCCCAAGCGTAATGGGTAAAAAATGGAAAAATGCCCATCGCTGTGGCTAGCTACTAGAGTGTCCAGAAAACCGTAATCTTTTGGGAACCGGATTTCGGTTTGTTCGAAAAATCAGGTTTTGAAGAAACCGGTTTTCGGTTTATAAAATAATTTTAATTTTTAAATTTGAAAAAAAAATGTTTAAAACGTTCAATTTATTCTTAATAATTTGTGGTTATTTCTTATACAAGTCAAAAAAGCATTTTGAAATTTAATTAAAAAAATTGTTTGGAAATGTCATTTAGAACTTTTTGAAACATAAAATACTATTTGAGAATAGAAATCATGTTTCGTAATTACAAAATTACATTAAAATTCGAAAATCTATATTATATGATTATTAATTTGTTTAAGGATATGAACATAAATTAAGTAAAACCCGGATAACCGACGCCAAATAACCGGTTACTGGTTTGTTCGAAAATTACGTTTTTCAAAAACCGCCACATGGTTAAGATAAAAAATCATGTTAACCCACTATTTTCCAATATAAACGACCTATTGCCCACGACGAAGGTTAATGTATTACCCTGGGCAACACATTACCCATGAAATACGAACCCCTTTCGTGGTTATAACGTTCAGGCACCTTAATTGATCGAGTTTAAGAACTAGTGAACGAGTCTGTACTCCAATGATCACATTGGAGTGTATGCGTGCATGTGTTTCTATGTTTGCCGTAAACGTAAATTATAAAAGTTTTAGGATAAATTAAAATTCATTTCCGAGGCGGTACCAAAACTAGCCGGCCTAACAAAGAAGACACAAAAAAGATGGGAAAAATTGTCTAAATTTTTCAACATAATCTCCTTTTAGCTCGATACACTTTTCCCAGCGATATTCAATAGCTTCGATACCCTTTTTACAGTATGAACTGTCAAACTCGTTAAAATAATCATCAACCGTAGACTCCACCTCTTCATTGCTGGCAAATCTTTTACCAACGAGCCATTTTTCAAGTTTGGAAAGAGAAAATAATCCGAGGGACCTAAATCTGGCGAATAAGGTGCATGAAAAAGCAATTCGAACTTTAACTCATTAATTTTGGCCATCGCAATAGTGGATGTGTGAACTGGAGCATTGTCTTGATGAAACAAAAGTTTACTTTTCGCCAAATGCGTCCTTTTCCCAAAATTTCATCACTTAAACGCAGCAATAAATTAGCATAATATTCGCCGTTGTTGATTTTTCCATTCTTAAGGTAATCAATAAAAATTATCCGATGCGCATCCCAAAAAACAAACGCCATGACCTTGCCTGCAGATGGAACCGTCTTTGCCTTCTTTGGGTACGATTCTCCGATTCCAGGCCACTGCTTTGACTGTTTCTTCGTCTCAGGTGTGAAGTGGTGGTCCTATGTCTCATCCATGGTTATAAATCGATGCAAAAATTCGGCTTTATTGCTGGTACTGAGGCCGTTTCAAATGGAAATATTGAATTACATAACGGTGACCAATTTTTCCCATGTTTACAAATTCACTGAGATCGTTTACTTTTGATGGCTCAACTAAAAATATTAAACAGCGTGGCGCATTGAAACTTAAAACATATGTTTTATAATTTTGCCACTTTTCACCAAAATATGTTTTTCAAAATACTGCTACCATCTATACGTCAGTTCGCCTAATTTTGGGACAGCCCAAGTACTGTAACACAAACTATTTTATATTTCGGACGCCACAACACAACAACAGTTTATGCTGACTACTAGGTCACATTTTTGTTGTTACATAGTGTAATTTCTAAAATGAAACTGAAAGATATAGTGAAAACCTTTGTGACTCCTCAATCAGGCACGTTAAAAGGCCATCGACTGTTGGATTCCGCTGCTGGGAAACTAAAATTACCATGTTTACATAAACTTGTGAGGCGTTTAAAAGCGTTGCATGTGGATTTCGCGCTTTGTTTCGAGTTGAGAGACACATCACACATGAACTTGTTACTTGCAGCGTAAATTTTGTAAATTGTAGTGCTCTCGCTGGAAATTCGACACCAATCCGTGTGCGAGTGCAGCTGT
This sequence comes from Phaonia tiefii, assembly GCA_963931995.1. Lineage (NCBI taxonomy): Eukaryota > Metazoa > Arthropoda > Insecta > Diptera > Muscidae > Phaonia > Phaonia tiefii. The sequence continues at coordinate 157,132,449 of OZ008369.1, read as the reverse complement.
GTGTTTGTATGCCACATAACAGGCCAGCACAACAGCACTTTAAGATTTATTCACCTAAATTACAATACAAACAATTCAAATCTTGGCTGGCAAAATAACAACCGCTCAGCGGTCCAACCAGCCAGCCGTCATCGTCATCATCATTATGAGCGACAGCATCCAAAAGGCACAAAACATTTACAAACAAATGCGATGTTCTGTATCAGGTTTTCACAGCAACGTCGGCGGCAGAGACGACAACATCTGGGTATAGACTAGTGGATCCAAGCAACCAACCTTAGTTAGGATGGGAAATATTCACGAGTACTTCAAAATATTATATCTTCTTATTTACATATCTTTATAGTTTTCTTTTATTAAGTTATTAGTTAATTGCACATTAAGATATCATCTACAAATTGCATTGAAATCTTTGTTGTTTTTGCAGAATTTAAGTACAGGGTGCTACAATTTAAGAAATGTTCAATTTGTCTTTAGCATCTGGCTTGGAACATGACATTGTAGACAAAAATAATTGAACGGTATTTGAGTTAATCAGATGGCAATAATTGGTTTATCCCTACATTTTATCCATTTTGAGATTTTAATGCTATTAGAACCGATGCTAACCTCCTCATTTATTGTCATCACCATGAAGGAGTAATTATGGAGTATTTATGGGCCTCACATTAGATTTGTATGAGAATACACAGAAGTCGAAAACTTCTTTTTAAGTTTTCTGCGCTTTTTCGTTTATGGAGTTAGATCAATTGACCACTGGGTAGCACAATTAATCTTCTTATGGCCAGTTTTTCAGTCAGTGGTGATCTTCGTTTCTTAGTTAAATTCTGGTTAAACATAGCATTGTGTTTTTTAGTCATTGTTTAACTATGATTTAACCACCCAATGTTGGTTGGTTAACTTATAGTCAGAACCATATTATTTTGACAATAAAATTACTGACTGTCAAAGTGAGAAATGAAAATTGTACAAAATACATGTTTCAGATTTACGTATTTGTACACATACGTTGAGTCTAGATCGTTAAATTGTTGCTCCTATATAGTTTTTTACACATTTTTGTTAAAATGACTTCGATTTTATGCATCTATTTCTTATTGTACATTTCCATTTTGTTTGTTCCCCTTTGTTGTTTTGGTATTTATCACAAAACACGCGTTTTTTCCAATAAGAATACAAGGGTTGCCATATTAGTTGACAATATGGCGACTTACATTAACTCACCAATGAAAAACAAAATGCAAAGTTAACCTCTAATTAACTTAGAATTAAGATTAAGTAATCCCATTGTTAACTACCCACTTAAAAACTGGCCATTAAAGAGTTACGCTCATCGCTGATTCACTGACTCTGTCACACTTTTTTGTCACACTTTTTGAACACTTTATATACACACCATAGAATAATACATACCACAGAAACTTTTATTCGCTCAATAAATTAAACGTCATAGGTACGATGGAAAGTAAACAGTGGATGGTGGAAAATATGGGTTCAATAATACCAGATGGTGGCAATAGTATACAACGATCAACAAAGGAACAACAACCGAATTTCGTGTTTTTGTGGCAAACTAGTTGTGTTAAATACAATACAAATGTATCCAACGATAAAATTCAACAAAAAAGTGCAAAATATATTTAAAATTTTCAGTTCTAAGCCAAAACGACAGGAAAAAGTTAAGTGAACATATTTTGTAACTCCACCTGGTGAAAGGTAATTTTAAATTTAATTGCTCTCATTTCCACAAACCTACGATGAAGGGTGTGAAATGAAACGTCAGATGAGAGAATAAGTTTATCTATGTATGTATTATTCTATGATACACACAAAAAAAACGGAAAAAAGAACAAAAAAAAACGAAAAAAAAGCAAAAAAAACCAAAAAAAAACGAGAAAAAAACGAAAAAAATGTCTCTCAACTTACAGAATTATTTTTTCTTCAAAATCGATTAAAATTAAAGCATGTTTCGACGGGCGCCATAGGCGCGTTCCAATCCACTAGTAGTATATAATAAACTTGGCAACAGCTATTTATCGCTTGTGATACTTTTAAACCATTTCTAGCCAAGATACTCGTATTTTTAGGGAATTTAGTGGATATTTTTGGAGTAGGAGGTAATAAGAGGACCCTGAGTCTGAAACCGGTGAACATTTTTATTCGTGAACGTCATACAACAGACAAAACATCCATTTCCGGGCAAATTTAAAGCAGACGTTTTAACAAAATGAGAGAAATTCGTTGCGAACAAGCGAAATTGTTGACAGTTTAATTACGTTTGAGAAATTTATTTTGCAGTAAAAGTATATTTACGTTTATGAGGAACCAACAATGGTGTCATGGCGATAGCATTAATTAATTTCTTCCCACCATGATTCAACGTTTGAAACGGTTTAGCAAAAATTTATGATAATTTAGTACTTATGCTTTCCCTTAATTGCAATATATAGTAGGCATTTCGCCAAGATGAATAAAACCATAACATTCCCATTGCATGTTCGGTTTGACCGAGAGAAGAGAGAAGTAATTCTGGGCAGAGACATAGAAACCATTTTAAACAAACGTTTCACTAACGTTTTCTATGTTTGTCGTAAAAGAAAATTATACAAATTTTGAGATAAATAAAAATTCGTTTACTATAATACAAAAAACTATTATGATACTGATGTTTTCTTTGGGGAGGGGTGGTTGCAGTCAGCGTTGACTATACAAAGCAAAAGAAAATGTTTCCGGCAAACGTTCTACAAACATTTTTTCTTTGGATATGCCGTTTAGCATAGTTGGCAGTATTTGTGGTAACTTACTCCAATTCAAGAGAGATTATGGTGTATATCTGTTGGTGTATGCTCATATTTTCTCACAAAGAAGAGAAAATCAATTCATCAGAGTGCTCACCTTTGAGTGTATTATGCGTGCATGTATAAACTTTTTCGTTTATATGAAATGGTTTCTTTATTTGCCGCAAAAGTAAATTATGTCAATATTGGGATACATGAAAGTTATTTTACAACAAAAGAAAAAAAACAAAAAGTTTTACAAGAAATGGGTTATCTTACGAGAAAAGTATCAACTTTATGCCTAAGTACCAAACGAAGTATTTTTGGGGTAAAATAAATATTATTGTATCAAACGAGAGCCAACATTTTTCTTTGTGTGCAAGTTTAACCAATAAACATCGTTGAACTAAGTACCAAAAACTGACTGACAAAATGATTTAAAAGTCAATACAAGAGTTTTATTTAGCAAAATTTCGACGAACACTTATCGAAGTAAAGGGTATTCCAATGAAAGTGCACGGTTTAGTTTTTGTGCCATTTGTATAGCTCGTTAGCATCATCCAATATTTCTGCTTTTTTTGTATATCCATTTCGACGAACTTGTGGGATATATTGGATATATAAATATGGAGCGTATTAAGAACTTGAGCCAATATCTCTTTAAATATTTGTACTATTCTGAAAAAGGCTGTAATCCAAACGCCACAATGATTTGAATATTTTGTGGTCCCAACCATATAAATAATCGAGGTTTAAAATTTCTAAAATGAACGGAATAACTTATCATGTGTGATTAAATGTCCATATATCCTTTTAGTTCATTTTAGAGAAATGTAATACACTTGATATAAAAGGATAGTTATTGGATTTAAATGTTGAACTTTATTTCACATTGAAATTTAAAAACTATCAATTCAGTTGTAAAAGATATCAATTGCAAAATGTTTGATTTAAAATTGGAAAGTCATCAATTGAAATTTAAAATTAAAAAGACATCAAATGAAAATTAAAAGACATCATTTGTAATTTAAGAGACATTAACTGATATTTAACATTAAGACTGTTTTTTTATTCCCTTAAGCTATCGCCACTTACGACTTTCCAAATAAAACGATCCACACTTAATACTACGCAATGTGGCAACATTTGCTGTAATGGGTGATAAAAATGCGATACGGCAACACATTTGTAACCAGTGCCAACAAACACATGGTAGCAGCAGATGTTGTTGTAATTGTAAGCAGAAACAACATACATTTTATTTTCGTTCATTCGTTTCAGATGTCAAACTCTAGACATATATATAACAATAATACAAGAATACAAAAAAGGATAAAAACAAAATACATATCGGTGGTCACAAGGCATAACAGCATAACTCGAGTTATGCTCAAATTTAATTTTTCGAGAATCGAGCTGGTATATATCGTAGTGCACACAATATCAATTTTTGTGAATAATTCAATTTGTAGTTCCCAAGATATTGGACAAGATTAATTAGCAAATCTCGATCCGTCACTACATTACAAATGACATTTGAACCTTTAAAACGCTCTCCTAAAATGTTGAAAAAATTGACATATGCTGTTACGCCTTGTGACCACAGATATGATTTTGACAAGTGAAACGACCATGATCCATATGTATAACATTTCTGAACAATTTATTTCCAATTTTGTTTTTTATAGGAAATAAAAGTCTATCCTTCAAACTTAGAAATATAAAAGTATACGTAGTCTTTGATTAAACAAAATAATTTTAATGAACTTGAAATGTGTAAGCCATTTTCAAATTTCTGCTTTGGAGTCTCTCCTTGATAACATTTTCATTCGCAAGCAATGATATCAAAATGTATCTAAGATAACTTTTTGTTGCCATTTCTTGAAATTTAACATGTGGCAACATTGTCATTGCTCAAGTCTGAATTTAAGTGGGAAATTGAAATGCCTTAATAACACATTTACACCGCTGTTTATTGCGTCCAGGTTAGCGATAACCCTGTTCTCTAATCTTTGCCATTTATACCGCCAAATTTGAGATTAAATTGTCACTTCAGTTGGCAACATCGTGCTTAGACCAACACTGCGCCGAAACAAAATTATTGAAGACGGCGGCACAACAAAAAAATTAAATTGGCTGCTATTGATTTTGCCAGTGTTTTACAAATTTGGGATGTATTCGAAATAACTGAACCTTTAAAATTGCATCAGTCGGTCAAATCGGGACAGTCGATAAAATCTACTTACATTTTAATCCAATAACAGCAAATTATATTGGCGGCGGCGTGAGCTTCAAAAAAGTTTTGGTGGCGGCGACTCGTTGGAAAATTTTCGATCGGCTTCCATCTGTCAAACAGTTGATTTTTTGTGTATGATTCTATTATGGTTGAATCTTTTAGTAACTAACAGTGTTGCATTAAAATGTACACCAGTTGAACTGAGGTTAAAAATTAAAATTCAGTTCTACAGATTAAAATTGTATGAGTAATATTCTAGGTTATAGCAGGTTAACGGAGTTAACCATCGAAATGCGCTAATCTTGGTCGATTTAAATGCCGTATAATATCGCTTAGCTGCCCCATACAATTTAAGCTATAATTAACTTTAGCGGGGTAAAAAAACACACTTATTAATTGAAATTTAAAACGCATTAATTCAAATATAAAAGATATTAATGGAAATTTAAAAAACATCAATTGAATTTTAAAGGACGTTAATTGTAACTTAAAAAACGTCAGTTGAAATGTAAGACATCAATTGCAATTTCAAACACATCATTTATAATTTAAAATGCAATTACAATTTAAAAGATGTCAATTGAAATTTAGTAGAAACGGCATCAATTGAATTTTAAATAACATCAATTGAAATTTGAAATAATCAATTGTGATTTAAAAGATATCAACTGAAATTGAAAGCACTTTTTGCAGTATTGTTATTACAGAAGCTGCTGTCAAGTTTCGGATTAACAAATGAAAATTCTGAATATACAGGGTGATTCAGGAAGTTCCGGACAAATTTCTCCAGCGTATTCCTTGGCTCATTTCATGAAGAAAATTCTACTAGGACCATGTCCGAAAATGCAAGGGTGCGAAATGGCAGCGGGTTAGAAAAGTAGGAAAAAGTCAAATCGCCGAGATAAAGAGCTTTCGGAAAAAAATGGAAAAAAAATTCACATAACCTCAATTTGCTCAGCCAGATGGCAGGTAACTTATGTTTTTGTTGAAAGATAGCCATACCTCTTACCTTTCGAAAATGACCTAAACGAAGCCCAGAGGTCTTAACGTTCCAAAGTTATGACCATATTACTGAAATGCAAAAATGTTTTTTTTTTGGAAGCGAAATAACAGCACACATTTATTTGTTTTTGTAAATTAACACGTTTAAGATTTTATTTTCCAGTCCATTCATCAGTGCCTAAAAAAGTAAGTAGTATTTATAGGAATTCATTGATAGAATTTTGTCATTCAACAACATTCAAAAACATAAGTTACCTGCCATCTGGCTTAGCAAATTGAGGTTATGTGATTCTTTTTCCATTTTTTTCCGAAAGCTCTGTATCTCGGCGATTTGACTTCTTTCTATTTTTTTTTATTGATTCTGAAAGGCCTCTTAAAGACCTTTCCAACAAGCCAAAAAAAATCCGACCACTGGCTCAGAAATTAACAACTTTACCCTACTACCCTCCGACCACCAATCCGAAAATTTTGAACCCGCTGCCATTTCGCACCCTTGCATTTTCGGACATGGTCCTAGTGGACTTTTCTTCATTAAATGAGCCAAGGAATACGCTGGAGAACTTTGTCCGGAACTTCTTGAATTACCCTGTATTTAGCCACATCGAAGTGTAAATTTATTAAATGGGCGATATGCATGAGTCAAATGTATTTTTCTATAAAAATATAGGTTTAAATGTACCAGGTTACGAAACACAATTTAATATTTTCTAAACCTAATAGGCTAAACTTCTTTCGTCATAACCTATCATCATCACCCATTATAGCGTATTACACTGCTTGTACTTTACAATTAAGTTCTCTACAATTCTCCTTCTCTCACAAAACTTTAACTTAATATGTTTAATGATTGACAAATAACGACCGAGTTCATTAAATTTTATGCCCCGTATCGCTAGAAATATTAATGATCCATCATTGTGTTGTCTTTGGCGTTGTCTATAGTGTTGTCAGTCTTATCGCCTTGCTACTAATATTTTCCATACTTACTAGTAAACAAAATTCAGTAGCATTTATGACTTAATTATGTTGTGAATTTAACCAATTAAATAAGTCTCCAACTACAAACATAGTTTGGTTAATTGACTTATAGCCACTGAAATTACTACGTTAATTTTGTAAATCACAGTGGATTCGTGCTAACTAAATATTTAAAACTGTTACATATGACCAAACCATAGAGTATATATAGGTTTAGAGGAAATATCCGTCTCATCTGACGATTCGTTTCGCCGTCTTCGTCGTGAGGTATGTGCCATAGAAACATGTTTGATGCAAATTGACTTAGGCCAGGTGGAGTTAGAACTGTAGACAACTGTAAAAATTAAATGTATTATGAACTTTTTTGTTATCTGTTTCTGTTAGTATTTGTGTAATTACATTTGTGTTGTATTGAATACAACTATTTTAACACAGAAACACGAAATGCCGTTGCTGCTTTCTTGTTGGTTGTTTTGAACTAATGCCTCTATCTGGTATTATTAAAGTAATCCACTTCAACAACCAACGTTCGTATGCAACCATGCTTAATGTCATCAATTTACCTAGAGAGATGTTCCCTCTATACCTATATATACTCTATAAGTATAGTTCAAACATTGTATGACAATGAATTAACATCTATTGTTAAAAAAAATATGATTCTTGCTCTAAGGCAATTCTTGAAATGTTATTGGTTTTGAAACTGAAAAAAATTCCGAATTAAAATTGAAACTTCGTTTACAAAAACGAGTGATAAAGATACTTCTCGGGAAAAATGCTGTTGAGAAGAGGATGTCGAAGCCTTTATTAAAAGCCCGTATTAAATTCAATATTTCACGGGAAATTGTCTAAAACTACATACAAAAGAAAAGCTGGTGAACTATCAAAGACAATTTTCCTCCAATGTAGTACCAAGAGTTTAACCCAAAACAACTCCAACATGTATCGTGCAACATTTAAATAAATTTTCCCCCACCAATCCTGTTGTGTTAAGAAATGATCAGGGTTGCTAACTTTGATTCAATTTATCAAAAATTTGTGAGTTTTAGAATAAAAAATTACATGAGGTGTCAGGGGAGACTCAGTTGGAACGAAGTTCCTTTCGCTATGTATTATGTACTAGTTAGTTCCAACACGCCTAAGGCGCCTGTTGAAAAGTACTCTAATTTAATTGGATCTTTAAGAAAATATACTTTTTGTAAAATGACAAACTCATTTTAAGAATTTTTTTTATTGAATGTATTTTTTTAAAAAAAAGTATATTTTTTGGTCCTTTTTGTAAGAATATGTATTATATTTACCCGAAAAGATCTCGTTCTTTAATGAGAGGTACTTCTTTTATTAAAACCTAATGTTTGTTTTTTAAAAAAGGTACCATTTTTAATAAGAAGTACTTTCTGTAAGAAAAGTCATTTTTTTAAGAACAGGTACTTTTTAAAGAAGTGGTACTCTTTTTAGGAAAAGGTTATTTTTTTAAGAAAATTTACTTATTTTCAGAAAGGCTACTTATCTCAAGAAAAGAAAAGAAAAGGTATTATTTTATTTTTAACAAAAGGTACTGTGAAGAAAAGGAATGTTTGTAAGAAAAGGTATTTTTTTTAAAGAGAAAGTATTTTTTTTTTTTAAGAAAAAGTTTTTTTTTCAGAAATGGGAATTTTTTTAGAATTGGTCCTTTTTTCAAGAACAGGTACAATTTTGAGAGTAGGTACTTATCTCAAGAAAAGTTATTTTGTTTGACATGAAAGGTACTCTTTAAAGAAAATGTAGTTTTTTAAGAAAAGGCAAAAAAATTAATGTTTTTAAGAAAACGTTATTTTTGTAAGAAAATTTACTTTTTTTTAGCAAAGGTTCTTCTTTAATTAAGATAAGGTATTTTTTTAAGAAAATGTACTCTGTTCAAGAATATGAGTAGGTATTTTTTTTGAGAAAATTTCCTTTTTTTTAAGAAAATACACTTATTTAAGAAAATGTTATTTTTTAAACTTCTTTCATTTTGGCTTTTCTAAATTTACTTTTTATTCAGTTCAAAAATACAATATGTAGTAAACAGGCTCCACCTATAAAATTTCCCATTAAACAACAAATTTCTCCCCATACGTTAGTCTAGACATAAACCAAACCAAAAGTAAGAGTGTAAGAGTAAGTGTGCTGCCAAATGTAATTCCATGCTCAGGGTTGTATTTCATGGATTTGCCAGTCTTGCACTTTGGTTTTTCTAAATTTACTTTTTATTGGGTTGAAAACTACAATATGTTATAAACAGGCTCCACCTAGAAAACTTCCCGTTAAACCAAACCAAATCAAAAGTTGGGTTGTAATAAAGTAGTTTAAAAAAGTTGTTTAAAATTTTTTGTCATTTAGCCCCCATCCCGCAACATGCGATAAGGAACTTCGTTCCAATAAACATAAAAACAGATAAGTAGAAACATTAAATGAGGGTATAATTGATATATTGTTAATTTCTTCTTACAACTGGAGTGGTCTTTACCTTTTTCCAAGAAACATTTAAATGTTGCTATTAATGTTGCTGATATATTTTCAATATTTCGCTGGAACTTTTTTCTGTCTCGAAAAAAATTCTGTATTGCGAATAAATTTCCGCAGGAAATATTTTGTTCAAAAGTGGAAAAATCAAAGATAAAAGAAAAAATATTCCACGTAAAATCCATTTAAAATAAGAAAATGTATTCCTAAATCCTGGCACATACTACGTTGTCACGACAAATCTGTTTGGCTCCGACATTGGGCAGCAACATATCGGAGTTGACGACTGTACCTTTCTAAGTTTTAAGGTTTCTTATACGCTAAAAATCTTATTTTTAAAGAAACTTACACATTTCTTAGAAACACTAAAATATTGCAAGATGTGTATATGTCGGTGATATTTCGTGCGAACAACTTAGTACTACAACTTCTGAAATAATTTTGACATATTTTTTTTAATGAGTTTTGTAAAATTTCAAGCGAAATGTTGATCTTACTTCAAGCCTTTAAGGTCTTCACAAAAAAAAAATTCAGCAACATAATTTGTTTTTGTACAAAATCGACCAGCAACATATCAGTGTTGCCAACTATAATTATCTCTCTCTTCTTTTGATAAATTGAATACGGAAATATTTCGGTGATAGTTCACAAGCAGTTTTTTCTATGAGATATTGTACAATTTCACACGAAATGTTGCCTAAGTACGGCCAGCTAAACGTTAATAGCTATTCAAGCGGAATTTGCCACCATTAAACGTTGCTTCGTTCTCTTAATATTTTCCGGCAATCAAAACATTTCACGCGGAATTTCATTCGGGATAGAAGAACAATTTTGACTGAAATTTGTATCTTAGTACACTCACAGAAAAATTCGGTTGAGACGGCCGAATTAGCCGTAACCGAATTAAGAGGTTGTCTCAACCGAATTAGAGATTGGCACAACCTCATCAGAGTTTGACACAACTTCATTAGAGGTTGACACAACTTCATTAGAGGTTGACACAACCTCATTAGAGGTTGACACAACCGCATTAGAGGTTGTCACAGCCGAATTAGAGGTTGTTACAACCGAATTTAGATACTGTCACAAATGAATTATAAAGCTATTTTTATTATTAACTGATTATTTATTTTCTTGTATTTTTATAAATGAATCAAAAAGCGAGAAAATAAAGTCATATATATGGGGTAATCTATATTAGTAGAGTAATAGATTTGATTTACATGCCTCTATCGACCTTTATTGAAGTGCCGGCCATCATGGGGCACCGCACTCATTCTGACGTGTTGTATCGGTTGATCTAGGTCCTAAGCCGTTTTCTATACAGACTACTGCATATATATCTGCTGTTAATATCTGCTTAAATAACTTCTGCAAAATAAGACGTTTTAATACAAAACATATTTTACTTACCTTTCTTAATAACCACAAAAAACTCTTTACATTCTTTAATTCTTTTTAAAATAATATTTGATTATAGAATTTTAAACGTCAGTTTTTAAATACATACAATTATGCTGTGGTTACCAAATTATGGTTACAGAATTGTTGAGAAATCCGGTTACAGCAACCGAATTGACGCCAAATTCAGTCGTTGCAACCGAATTAAGGCTATATTCGGTTATTGCGACCGAATTGATACCAAATTCCGTAGTTTCAACCAAATTGATGTCAAATTCTGTTACTACAACCGAATTGAAGCCAGATTCGGTTACTCCATCTGAATTAGGTACCAATTTAGGTGGTTGCATCAGAATTAATTTGAAATTCGGTTGCACCAAACGAAATTTTAAAAAAAATTAATTGACTGAACGAATATAATTGAAGATTCAGTTGTCACAACCGAATCAATTATGAAACGAGGTTGCTTCAACCGAATTTCGGTTGTGGGGACTGAATTCGGTCGTAACAACCTCAATCCGGTTGTGGCAACCTCAGCTCGGTTCTGGCAACCTCAATTTGGTGGTAACAGCCGAATTTACGGTTGCTACGACCTCTATTCAAACAATTAGTTCTCTGGGTGTATAAGCCTTTAATCGAGTAGGACGGTCTGCAGTGAGCTCTTGGCAGTCCTAAGATTCTCCCAGCTGGGTATCGTGTCATCAGGCATGATGTCACATTCCGGTAAAGCGTGACAATGAAAAGGATAGTGTGTCCCTGTTTTTATGTACCCATTGCTTCAGTTTCTGTCGCACTGTGGGGCATTACTCAAAAAATTTGGGATTAATTCAGCAGCTTCGAAACGGCTTGTCCGTCCAAGATGAAATTTCCTATAGACACAACTAGTTGAGATGTATTACTATTGAAATATTTAATTTGAAAGTTTTCAGACCCCACTCGTAAAATATTCGTAATGCCAGACTAACGAATTCTCATTAAATTTACAGGTTTCGTTGCATATATAAATTGATGATTTTTGTAATAACTTCATTCCGAACAACAGCTGACCGAGATATATAACTGGATCCGAAATATAACTGGATCGGCAATGTACTTAATAATTGCTCTGAACATCATTAATTTTCTTTCGGTGTTGGTCAGCGTGCTTTGTCACCTAGTGCGTATTTGATCATTTAAAACTTTTCAGAAGATTGGAAAATTATTAGTATTCATCATCTTTCAAGTCTTTTAATTGGTCCATTAGAATATCAACAAAACCTGTAACATAAATATCAATGAATTTCGAAAAATCAAAAAATTTAAAATGTCGTCTTCACTTCCAGTCCACTGTCATATCACACGATGACAATAAAATTAACTAATGAAGTAGTTTTCAATTACAGATACAATGCGGCTGGCTGGCGGCCGTCGAAACTACTACAGCCTACACAGAAAACCAGAAACCACTCTTTGCATACCAACAAAATCCAGTCCGCATTTGTTTCCATACGCGCTCCATGTAAAACCGTAACGAATTTTGTCGATACGATATTAATGAATGAAATCAGTAGATACAAGACGAGAAGATGCATGAATGACTAAATGAATGAATGAGCGACTAAATGAAAAATCACTTAAGTCATTTTATAGAAACACACAATCAGTTCACCATGCATTTGCATATGTGAAGACGAAACGATGGTAGAATAGATTTATGCGGCCCGTGGCGGTTTTTCATTTAGATGCAGGTTTAGATGAATCTAAACCGAAAAATAATATAATGTAAGGAGAAATCATAGAAACAAGTATTTCATAATGTGTTAATTAGAGAGACTCTATTTTCAAAGAAAGAAACAAATTATTTCAGATGAAGAAATATAAATACTAAAAATACTTCTTAATTGGAACACATTTTTAGCTGTATTTTTTAATTTAATCCAGTTCCAGTAAATTTAAAATGATATAGACATCATTATAAACCACATGCCAAGATTCCATTTAGGCTGATACTTTTAGTACATTTATTAAGTGAGTTGGTCTATTGTATACTATACATAATTATATACACATTTATGCACCACCTCATTGTTAAAATGTGTTGCAGTCAAGTGGTATATCACACCTACATTCGTTGTCTTATTTTAGGTTCGGACACAGTGATGTTTTCATCATATCTGCTTGTATTAAAATGTATAAATTGTAATTAAAACCGGAATTATTTTTAATAATTAAAAGTATGAGCTAATTTTCGTTATGAATACCATTAACAACATTGTATCTAAACATGTTGACGTAAGTAAGATGCTTAACTTGAGTTGCATTAAAGCCACTAAAAATCATGTTTGAGTGAGTTATATGCTTGTGTGTTGTATGTTGTATGCTCATCAAAGAGTTGTATGCTTTCTAGTTTTACATGCGGCCTACAGTTTTTCACGGATTCCCAACGGTATTTTGAGAAGCTTTTTTGTGGCAAAATGCACGATATTGTCACCGTCACTAAGATATGTAAGGTGGTCAGAACAGGGAATCGAACACACTTTCTCACGAAAACTTTTACAAAACTCCATACAAAAAAAGGCTGCAAAGTATCGACGAAATATTTCCACACGTGCAGTACTAAATTGGTCACGCGACATATCAGCAACATGTATCGAGCAACATTTTAATGTTGGTAAGAACAATTCAACGACCAATCAAATTGTAGGAAGAAATGCTCAATGTTGTCAATTATTGCTCAATATCTGAAAAGACAAATAATTTAAAAAAAGACTTACAAACAGAAAACATACAATCGTCATCCATCACTGATAGGTTGCTGGCATATCGTCGATTTATTATTTATTTTGTTGTAACCGCCAATTGTTTGAAACGGAGAAACCAATATTCACAACTCTACCACGATTACAAACTGCCAATTTTTAGGGATATACAAACAAATTAGAGTAAACGTCATTGTAACGGTGAAATATATAAAAAATCTGACAATAGATTCGGGAAAAGAACGCACAAAAACCTGTAGATACAATATCAACTCGAACAAAAAAAAAAACAAAAATGTCGTATACGACAAAACAACAATCCACCGTCGATATTTTACAGCTAAACAAATTGATGTTGCTCAATATTTTTCACGGGATGTTAGTACTCGGCATTAGGTTTCATTTAATAACGGGAGGCATTAACTTCGTTCGCACAAAACCCATTTAGCAACATCAGTTTGTTATTTTCTAAGAATATTGCCAAGAACATATCAGTTTTGACGACTATATTTTTCTCTGATTTTTATTAATTTCTTCCTTTCCCTTAATAATTTTTCTTCCGCTAAATCATTTGACAACCATGATAATTTCTTCCTACAATTTGATTGGTCGTTATATATTTTTTTTTCGAAACATTAAAATTTTGCTTGTTACATGTTGCAGATATTTCTTTCACTTGAAACGCACGGTTTTGAAAAATTTCGCACGAAAGGTTGTACGGGTCTTTAGAGAAACCGACCTTACAATAGAATTACAATGGACATTTTGTTGCGGTAACCGAAAGAACAGTTGGTTGAACAGTTGTTCGTTTCTCGCAAACGTTTTTTCAGTTCTCGCAATCGTTTTTTTTATTTTGGAGTATCTAGAACTCGGTTGCTGTAACCGAAACAACAGTAAAAGGTTTTTTCACCTCTCATTTCTCATAACTCGGTTACTGAAAACGTTTTTCAGTTCTCGCAAACGTTTTATTTTTATTTTGGAGTAACTAGAACTCGGTTGCTGTAACCGAAACAACAGTTGGCGGAACCGATTTTCGTTTCTCGCAAACTTTTTTTTCAGCTTATATTTTTCATAACTCGTCTGCTGCAAACATTTTTCGGTTCTCCCGATCGAAATGACATGTATGGCGTAACAGAAGTTCGTTTCTCCGTTGGCTGGCCATTTCTTCCTTCAATTTGATTCGTTCTTAATTTTTCATGGAGACATTGAAATGTTAACCTTAGGTTGGTTGGTTGGTTGAAAAAGCTGCAAGACAGCACGCGGTCTAGCACACTTAGACTAAAGAAACCCTTTGTGATACCTGCAGTTTCCTCCATAGCAACTATTGACTAGTCGTCTAGCCAATTTCCCCTTTCAATAAATTTGGTTATACGACCTACAGGAATATCCTGTAGGGCTACGGTGCAGACTACATGTGTTCCGAATATCCTATTTCTCAGTCCTGCCAAAGCAAGGCAATCGAAGAGAAGGTGTTTCGTCGTTTCCTCGTCCTCTTCCATGCTGCATCTACAGAGAGTGGAGTTTCTATGTCCCAATCTTAGGGCGTGTTTTCCTACAACACAATGTCCCCTAAGTGTTCCTATCATTGTGGATAATCTTCCTCTCGGCAAGTTAAGTAGTTGCGTAGTCCTCTTCCTGTCCACCTGAGGACTCTGGCTTGTTTGCAAGTTGAAGTAAGTCTCCACTTGTCCTTGAACATATTATCGGTCCACTGCCTGATCTGGAAACGGCAGGTATAGATAGGCATACCACTTTCTTTTGCCGGAAGAACATGTACCGTAGTGTCCTGTCTAGCTAACGCATCCGCTACGCAATTGCCTGGAATGTCGCTGTGTCCCGGTACCCAGATGAGCCTGATGTCAAAATACTCTGTCATCACCCTAAGTGATGAGTGGCATTCTTTCACCATCAGGGACGTAGCAAACATGGCTTCCAGGGATTTTATGGCAGCCTGGCTGTCTGGGTAGACATAACCGGACGCTACAAAAGTAAATCAATAGGGACAGCAAACGACGCCATATTTTTTCCCGCTCTTTTGACATTTCGCTTCAGTAAGGTTTGCCATTTCATCATGGAAAGATATACGAACCAACAACGAGTCTAAATTAATAAAATTTACTACCGAAATTTGGAGTCAGTGGCCTCAACTTTAAGAGCGCTACGTCCAATTTATGGTCGTCATAATCGTCCTACCAGATCAACAATTGAGCGTCTAGTGGAAAAATTTGAATCCACAGGCACAGTACAAAATGTTCCCGTGCCAGTGAGACAAAGAAGTGCCCGTAGTGTCGAGAATATTGCTGCCGCTGAGGCTTCAGTTCAAGAAAGCCCAAATGTGCCTCTCACACGTCGTTCTCAAGCGTTGGGCATCTCTGTGACGTCGTTGTGGCGAATTTTGCGAAAAGATCTTGGCCTACATCCTTACAAGATC
The DNA here is from genome assembly GCA_963931995.1 of Phaonia tiefii. Classification (NCBI taxonomy): domain Eukaryota; kingdom Metazoa; phylum Arthropoda; class Insecta; order Diptera; family Muscidae; genus Phaonia; species Phaonia tiefii. Next base: position 157,116,402 of record OZ008369.1, on the reverse strand, counting down.
AAATTGACGCAAGAACTGAAGCCGCTTGACCACCATAAGCGTCAAATGTTCGTGAATTGGGCTGAGCAACAACTTGAAAATGATTCGAATTTTCATCGGAAAATCATCTTCAGCGATGAGGCTCATTTATGGCTGAATGGCTTCGTCAATAAGCAAAATGTGCGTTATTGGTCAGACAGCAATCCACACGTAATCCATGAGTCATCATTGCATCCCGAAAAAATTACGGTTTGGTACGGTTTATGGGCCGACGGCATCATTGGGCCGTACTTCTTCCCTGATGATCAAGACCGGCACATCACTGTGAATGCGAATCGCTACAGTTCAATGATAACCGAATATTTTTGGCCCCAATTGGATAATATGGACTTGGAGGACATGTGGCTCCAACAGGACGGCCCCACAAGCCGCACAGCGAATGCCACAATCAATTTATTGGAAACCAAGTTTGGTGAACGTGTTATCTCACGAAATGGCCCAGTCGATTGGCCGCCTCGGTCGTGCGTGTTGGTCTATGCCAACAAGCCAGCGACGATTGATGAACTTCGTACGAACATCGAACGTGAAATTGCAGCAGTATCGGCCGATTTATGCTTGAAAACCGTCGAAAATTGGGTTCAGCGTCTGGACTTCTGCAAGCGTGCCCGTGGTGGCCATGCAAAAGAAATCGAGTTTCATACATAATGGCATCGAACGTACTTTCACAGGAATAAAGAATTTCATTGGTATCTAAAACCGGTTTTGTTTTACTTAAAAAAACCTTTGTAACGCTCTTATTGAAAAACCCGATAGATCTGTGGCTAGATCTGAAATAGCTAATACATACATTTGCTAAAACGCCTTTTTTAAAAACTACATCTCTATTAATAGAGATATAGAATGACCTCGAGCTTAAACAATAAAATTAAAAAGTTGATAAATAACATAACTTTTGTTTAAAAGCTGGTACTAACTTCGTTCTCACGAATAACAGTGAACAACATCAACTTTTCTTCTCTGCGAAATTATACAGTATTGACGCCTTATACTTATATACTACATTGTTTTGAAGTCTCTTATATTTTAATAATTGGCAACATTGGTCATTTCTTCCAAGAATTTGTTTGGTCGTTATATTTTTGTTAAAATGCTGATCGACACATGTGGTTGATATTGCGTGCAAACAACTTAGTTACACGCGTGGTAATAGTTCGCCGGTATTCCACAGGCATTGATTTATTTGTAGTTTTTTAAAATTTCGTGGCCAAATGATGATCCTACTACGGTCCCTTCCCTGGAGAAAATTCACGTCCCACAGTACGACCGATTGCAAAAAAGTGGTAATAATGTCAGAATTTCTAATCCTGTTTGGATTGTAATAATAGCACTTGTCGTTCGTCGTGCGAACAAAGTTAGTACTAGCCTGTTGTATTAAATAGTGCATACGAAATGACAAGCACCATTTGAAATTATCGGAAATAAATAACTAATGCTTCTTGATGTCCTTCAGTTTAACAAAAAAATTACACTTCGAATCGACCGTCCACCAATCTGAGATCAAGTCCTACTTCCGAATGTTTCAACGTAAGAAATTAAAATCATATTCATGTAAAACAAAAATATGAGCGAACGAACTTAGTGCCAGCCCTAAAACATATACTAAAATGAATTACTTACAAAAAATACCTGTGAAACACCAACGAAATAGTTGGTCGAATGAAATATCAGCAACACGTATCGGTCAACATTTTATTGTTTCTATGAAATGTGATGATTGAAAATGTGATGATTTATTCGACCTTTCGTATTTTCTTTTTAATTTAAAATGTTCAAGCGTTAGGTCTATTTTAAATTATTGTATTTTTCAATATGTCGCTACCCATTGGGTAGCATCGTCAGGAAGATAAACAACACTTACTAATTAAAAATTAAATGAATGAAAGAAATATTTAACAACCACTCAAACAGTAGGAAGGAAATAATCACTGTTGTTAAACGCCCTAGATATAAAGACAAATATAATTTTGAACTTGTCAATTACGCGACGAAGAGAATATTTATTCTTTTTATTTTGGGCGAAGGAACTTAGGTGCCAAACTTAAGATATTTTCTAAACCTATTCAATACATAAAGCAACTATGGTATATAGAACCAAAAAGTATGTATAGGTAGAGAACGAAAAGCACTGCAAAAGAGAACCAAAAAAGTCGACGCGATTCACTCAAACGTATTTCTTTCCCGCGTCATAACTTGATTATTTCATACTTTTTACATACTTTATGTAATTTTATTTAAATATGGTTGGAATTTCTATTGTTAGATAGAATAACACCATATGATAACTGTTCGTGTATTGAAATATTCAACGAAGAGAGTAAGAGAGCGAGCAGAGAAACGACACGCTTCACTCGATTTCTTTGTTGGCATTCCACTCCATGAGTAAAAATTCTTCTCTATACAATTGTTGCTTTATGATAGAACAACATTTTCTCATGGAGTTGAAAGCCAACAAAGAAAACAAGTGAAGCGCGTCATTTCTCTTGTTTCTCTCTTACTCTCTTCGTTGAATATTTCAATACACGAGCAGTTTTCTGATGATGTTTTTCTATCTAACTATAGAAATTCCAACCATATTTAAATAAAATTACATAAAGTATGAAATATTCAAGTTATGCCCCGGGAAAGAAATGCGTTTGAGTGAATCGCGTCGACTTTTTTCGTTCTCTTCTACTACGGTTGCCAAGATGCGCCGGGTTTTTCTTCTCTAGTTGTATATCCCTTTTGTTCGATATCAACATGTTGCTGGACACATGTTGCAGTAAATAGATGCTTACATCAAACTACCATTGCCAAGCCACTTTAGTTTGGGAAATATTTTGCCTGAAAATTCTTATTATATTAAATTTTCGAAATTCTGTTTAAAGTTTTTTTTTCATATTTCAGATATATAATCACAACCACAAACTAGTCTTTTTTCAAAAAACCGGAATAATCCACAACTTCAAAACAAGGGGTCGGAGGTAAGTGTTTGTTATTGTTGTATTTTAATAAGTAATTTAATTAGATTTGATTAGCGTTGCAAATGTATGATTGCCCATGCGCAGTGATAATAACTTTGTTTGAATAGAAGCAAAAGTTCATTGCTCTGGTCAATAATAATGTTGGCGCACTCAAGAAATTGCCACAATACAAATGTGTGTGAATGGCCCGAAATCCCCGTATGACCTTAACTTTGAATTGTCGAGCCAAACAAAAAAACACAGTCAAGACACACGATTTAAAACACACACATTCACATAAGTTGAAGCTGATTATGACTTGAATTTTCAAACTCCCTGCTTAAAGATTTAAGGCAATGGTGGGTAAGTTGAAGAGTTGAATGGATCTTAGACTTTATCAAGAAAAGACAAAAATAAATCAAAACTAAATAAAAAACTATAACTACCACCAATAGTCGACATAAAACTGTGAACTCATTCATTAATGCCGGAAAACAATGATCTTTAAGAAACCTCTAGTAACCGCAAACGTTTTTTGTTTTTTTTTGTTTTGCTGGAACATTTTATGAACGGGCACTCCAACAGAACAGCGCTAAATAAATTAATTATACACTCACACACATGATCTGATATGGAACAAACAAACAACCAAAAAACAATGCGTTAACAAACGACAGAAGGCATTTTGACGCATGCGCAACCGACAGAATCTATGCAAATACTTGATAACCGCATCCGCAACTGTTGCGCTGTAGTTCAGTAGTTCAAGTCTAGATTTGTGTTCGAAGATAAACTTTGCTGCAGCTTTAATGCTTTTCTCATTTCTAAGTGGAACTGTTGCTTCAGTGCTTCCAGTGTTACCTAAATATATGTATGTACATATGTTGCCAGCTGAACATGTGTCAGCCAACCAAGCAACATCTTTAAGAGCACAGTTTTTGTTCCTGGCCCCCACTTCACAAAGTGTGTTGGTTTTTATGGGTTCGACAACTTGTCTATTATTATTATTATTATTATCGTAGTCATCGATAGCTGTTCTCGTCCCCAACGTCAATTCCAATACTAAAGATTATGATGATGCTGGTGCTGGAACTGGAACAGTTTGGTGGTGCTGGGGGCATAGTCGTCAATATGTTTGACATTGACTTGATGAATATTGGTTTTGTTTTTCTGTTTCTTTGCTTGCTTTCATATTAATTTTGCCACTTCTGTGTGGGCACATCTCTCAAATACAAGTATTTGCCATAAATTTTTGATATCGAAGTCACAATGCCTCAAAGTTTCTGTTTTCGATTTGTTGTTTCTCACAAAAGGTTTATAGTATTGTTGAGTTTACTTTAGAAACCGGTAGATTTTCAGAAAATTCATTCATAAATTAGTCACTAGAGATCCACAATACGCTTGAAAAATGCTAAAATACAAAGAAATACAGTATCATGTAAAACTATTGTACTTACCAAACTAATCAAATCGTAATGTTTGATCAGATTTCAGCAGCATTTTCATTTCAAATTCGATGAATTTCGATTCCCCAATTTTATTTAAAAATTGTATTAAAAAAATTATAATTTGAAATGTATCAACAGAAATTGGAAAGCATCAATTGCAATTAAAAATAATAAATACAAATAAATCAATTAAAATTCAAAATACATTAACTAAAATTAAAAATACACTAAAATCACCATGTAGTAACAAAAATGTGATTCCATCCCGTCACAAGTTATGATTTATGAATCCACCCGAAAAATAAATAAATATTCTGTATATTTAAATACACTGTGATTCAGGAAGTTCCGGACAAATTTCTCCAGCGTATTTCTAAGATTTTATTTTAGCAACTTTACCCTACTACCCTCCGATAACCAATCCGAGAATTTTGAACCCGCTACCATTTCGCACCCTTGCATTTTCGGACATGGTCCTAGTAGACTTTTCTTCATGAAATGAGCCAAGGAATACGCTGGAGAAATTTGTCCGGAACTTTCTGAATCACCCTGTATATTTATAAATATTCTAAAATCGTTCACAGTTCGATGAATTTCTTTATTAAGTTTTAGCTTAAGCAAAATTTCATTGAATCTACAAAACATTTTTATAGATTCTAGAAAGCAAAATCGATGAATTTTGTTCTTAACAAAAAAAAGGGAACAAAAGGGAGAAAATGCCCTTCTGCTCTTGTTGTTGGAATAACTAACTGACTTTCAGGTTGAGTTGGTATTGCGGCATTTTCGATCGACACTAATTCGCACATGTAAATTGCATAGAAAGTTGGTATATATAGTATTGATGGTCCTACCAACGGTAGGACCTGATGATGAACATGAACAGGCACCTGATGATGAACATGCCTCTGAGTTCGAAACTAGTCATGCCAGTGAGGGTACTTTCCTGAATTATCTATTATTCCCACGAAAACCAATTATTATTTCTTTTAAATTGTATTCAGTACTGTGGAGTCGGAATTGTAGTCAAAGTCTTGGAGTCGGAGTCGGAATCTGGGACATTTGCCAGGAGTAGAAGTATTATTTTGAATCGCAAAAAATTGGACGACTCAGACGCCAAGTTTAGCATTTCGATCAAAGGTCCACATTTTCGAAAAGAACAATTTGTTGACTTATTTTTCGGTTAATATACATTTTCATACCGTATTAGATGGTGCAATGGTTAGTGTACGCGCCTCTTGTACATGAGATCCAGGGTTCGATCCCTGCTATGACCTCTTTAAAAAAATTTCTTTCGGCGGCAGTCACCTCGCATAGTGACGTCGACACTATCCAGTATCGCATAGTGACGGCGACACTATCCAGTATTTAGCCATGAAAAAGCTTCTCAAAATACCGTTCGGAACCGGTGTAAAACTATAGGTCCCAGTCAGTGAGTATAAAACTAGAAAGCGCACAGCTCACTGGTTGTGAGAAGCTCTCCCCAATTCCATCATAGGATGTAATGGGACACCATTTTTTTTTTATTTTTTATAGATAAAATCAGTCTTAGATCAAAATCGATTTGTCGTGGGTTTCTTAGTTTCTTATGCGAAGAATGTTAAGTTTATGGCGGCCATATCTCGCAACAAGGCTGATGTATTGTTAAATTTCTTGATATATTCGAAATTATTCCACCTCACATCTGAATTATACTTGCAAATAGACAATGGCAGTACTAGACAATTCCAATACCAAAAATAATAATCGAACTTCAAACTATTTTTCAATTCGAGAATATAGGCACATTATTTTGAAAGTGAATTCGTTTTATATTAATTAAAAAAAATATTTCAAATAAAATAATTATTTCTGTGTTGTGCTGCCAACAATAACATATTACATATATGCATTTGAAGTTATGTCCTTGTTAAGGAAAATCATATCCTAGAAAATGGTTTTATTTAATATTGGAGTCGGAGTGGACTCGTGTATTTTCAAAAGTCCCGAAAATTTTTCCAGAGGGTATGATAATTCTGGGCTGCCCTCATGTATGGACAAGAATGGGAATCTGGTGATAGATACACAGGACGTGCATAAAATGTGGAGAGACCACTTTCAGAACTACTCCACTCAGATTCCTCCACTGAAGATAAGGTCCATCGCATATAAAGTCGTGTCCATCCTATTATGTATATTATCAGTGTGGTTTTAGACCAGGGAAGTCCACGACTGACCAAATATTCAGGCTACTCCAAAACGTGGAAAAGACCCACGAAAATCAAATCGATACATACCGTACTTTTGTCGATTACAAGGCTGCTTTCGACAGCCCCATACGGGGAAAATTTTACGAAATTGGGATTCGAGCAAAACAGAGCCGCCTCTTTAGAATGATGCAGACCAACACCAAATCAGCAGTGAAGGTGGGGAAAGACCTACCGACCCATTCAGTGCCAAGCGAGAACTGAGGCAAAGCGACACACTTTTGTGCAATCTCTTCAACATCTTAATGGAGATAATAATGAGAAAAGCTGCAGTAAATATGAACAAGACCATCAATACAAAAAACCATATGTTGCTTGCGTACGCTGACGACATGGACACAATTGGACGAAATTTGCGAGAGGTGACTGCAGTATTTTCAAGAATCGAAAAGTATCAGCGAAGGTGGGTCTTGCTGTTAATGAAGGCAAGACAAAATTGATGGGGTAAACGACTAGAGAAACCTCTCGACTTGGTCCACACTTGACCATCGACAACCGATTTAATTTTGAAGAGGTAGATGAATTAATCTACCTTGGATCTGACGTGACCAAGGACAACAAGGTCAGTTTGGAGATAAATACGAGAATTATTTAGGAATAAAGCCCTCTCTCGACGGACAAAAGTCCAGCTATATTAGACTCTCATTTTACCTGTCTTGACATATGGCTCCGAAACTTGGGTCATATCGCAAGCGGATGAAAAACACCTGGGAGTTTTCGAGAGAAAAATTCTCCGTAAAAATATATGGTCCTGTTAGGGAAAACGGCGAGTACCTACGTCGCTGGAACGCAGAGCTATATAATGTATATTCTGATGTGGACATAGCTAGACGAATCAAAGTGGGCTAATAGCGTTTACTACGCCATGCTATCAGAATGAATGAAGATGAGACAGCGCGAAAGGTTTTTGATAACGTACCCGATGGAAGCAGGAAAGGAGGATGACCAAGACTCCGCTGGAAAGACCAGGCAGAAGAAGTCCTCCGTATCCTTGGTGTTACCAACTGGCGAGAAAAGGCGAAAGATAGAGCCAGTTGGATGAATATGTTGAAATTTGTTTAATTTGATTGTTTAATTAATATATGTGAAACGTCTAACCTCATGAGGTTGTAATATATTCAATAAAAGTAAGATGTTATTTTTTAATGGAAATTAACCATTCCATTTTGCTTCTACTCAATCTAGACATTTGTTCAAAATTATGATTTCATTAATATTTATAAATGAGGTACAACATCGGACAAATGGCTACCACAACTTGCTTTACAGTATTGTGCTGGTTAAGCCAAGTTATCAGAATGGATGAAGATGAGTCAGAGCGAAAGGTTTTCAATAACGTACCCGATGAAAGCAGGAAAAAAGGACGCCCAAGACTCCGCAGGAAAGACCAGGCTTAAGAGTCCCTCCGTATCCTTGGTGATACCAACTGGCGATGAAAGGCGAAGGATTGAACCAGTTGGAGTAATATGTTAAAACTTTAATTATTCGTTAATAATGAAAATTTGAATAATTTATTAATGACTAACTCCTAACCAGCGTAGCTAAACGTGCAACTGATAAAAACCGCGAAGGGATCATGGCGACTACGTCAGCTAGCCGAAGTAAACTGAGTCGAATGGAATCCAAGCAACACAGTTTTTTTTGTAAGAAGGTAAGAAGGTTTTTATTTGCCAAATAAATGTTGAAATTGAGTTTCGGTTATAAAAAATCGAACAAAAAATTAAGTTTTCATCCAAAACTCGTTGAAAATTATTTTTTCTTTCGAAAGACTGATATCACCATAGTGTTTAACGTGCGAATTTCTTTAGAAATGAGCTACTTGATATTGGAGAAAATAAAAAATTGGTTTGGAGCCTTAAGAATAACAAAAAAGAGTAAAAAATCGAAGAAAATCATTTTTCGACAAAAACTCGTCGAAAAGCCCAAGAAAAACACTTTTTTTTCGAAAAAATTATAACACCATCGTTTTAAGCGTACATTTCTACCTTGGAAAGGAAATATTTAAAAAAAATTAAATCAGCCGATTTTTTTATTATCTACTAAACAACCTTAAAAATAAAAGTTGAGATTAAGTCAAAACATTTAAATTTGAGCTCCTCGAAAATGATTTTTTTGATGTCTTTTTTCCTTTTGCCAAAAGCTATCGAAAAATCGATGGCACAATCTCGATTGCTAAATCGACCCAGACTAATATACAACTAATTGCTAAATCGACCCACCCTTTTTCCAACTTATTTGATTTTTTTGCATAAATTTGTCAATTGTATGTCTGTAGACCTGCGCCCATCGGTCTGCATCGCTCTCGTAGTTGAGTCCGGATGGAACGTCAATAATGTGAAGCATTGAGTAAATCGCCGTGAGTAGATCGCCTGCTCAGTTAGAATTTTGACTTCGTCAAAGATTGGCTTGTGTCCAGTTAGCGTACAGTGGGCTGCGAGTGCAGTTCTCCGTCCCAAAGGCTTATAACATGCCCTTTGGTCCAATCCATATAATAATATTCTCGCTTTCAGTTTGTCTATCGTAGTACCCACATACGCCTTCTTGCATATGTTGGATTTGTCCTCGGTGCACTTGATCCCATATACCACATTTGGTTTTCGATTTTCGATTTAGTTCTACTGAAAAGGCGATTTACGGAAAAGTTAGAGTTTGGTTAAACCATTGCATGGTAACCGTTTTTTTGGTATTCGAGAACAGCGACACACATTCAATAACTTCACTGCACTTACTCAACGTGTTTTAAACAGAAAACTGAAGTTCCGCTACTTTTTTTGGGTGAGAGCAAATCAGAGTAAAAACAAACACAACCGCACCGAAATGTTTGATTTAAGTGACAAATGACTTGTAACACAAAAGTAATCGAGAACCAAAGACACGAAATCAGTGTACCCGTTAAAGCAGACAGCGAGTGAAGTACTTGAGCAATTTATGGTTGAACAAAGAGAAAAGAAAACCAGTACATAAGTTTCAGTCGGATGAACCGACTTAATCATAACCTCACCCTAAGTCATCCATTACGTGGGAGTTCTGTTAAAAAACGCCCATACTCAAAAGTGATCATATTCAATAGATTGCCGACATTGCGTTAAATATTATTGAATACCCAAATTAGTTAGTTTCCCTCCCAATATTTATATGCGAAGTACAAAAATGGGCATGGCAAGTTGTTGCCAAAATTTTCATCAGTACCAAACTTTATTAAGATCGGTTATGATTTATTGGAGATATCGAGTCGGCAAACCGCAAATACGCCCAACTTTTGTATGGGACGTACGAAACTGGGCGTGGCACAATAGTCAGTTATTAATTACACAGTAGCTTTTACCGAATTTTATTTAGATCGGTTGTAGTTTACGAGAGTTATCGTGTCGATCAACCGGTCATCCGCCCAACTTTTATATGGGAGGTACCAGAATGGGTGTGGCGAAACAGCTCATTTTCTATAGGAGAGCTTTATTTGACTAAATATTGACTAGTACAAAATTTCATAAAGATCGGTTCGATTTTGCGAACACCCACACGGCCAAACAAATTTTGTATGGGAGGTACCACAATGGGCGTGGAAAACCCGCCCTTGTTTTAATTGGTGATTGGCGTTTGATAATGTGATGCGTTATACCTAATTTCATTAAGGTCGGAAATGTTTCACGCGATTTATCGGATTGACAACCCTGACGAACACCCTTTTTTGTATGGGAGGTACCAGAATGGGCGTAACAATCTCCGCCCATTTCTTCCAGTTAAGTAGGCATTTACAGATTATTACCCGGTGTGTGAGTTGAAGCTAATCACATCTACCAGAAGAAAGTTTTGAAAGAAATATGATTTTGTATTAAATGTGTCGATTTGTATGGGTGGTACCAGAAGGGGTCCATTTTCAATCCCAAACTCAATATTGGCAAATAATAGTCACTGACAAAATTTCATTGTGATCTGTAAAGATTTACTGCAGTTATCGTGTTGACCAGCCAGCCAGACAGACAGACGGACATGGCTCAAACGTCTTAAAAAGTCCTAAAACAAATTTCGTCCAAAGATACTAAGGGTCTAATATGGCTCCTTCTATGTGTTACATTTTTTACGTATTAAATGATATATATTACCTCCATCCCTATGGGTGAGGGTATAAAAATAAATGTATTTATGTAAATCTGTATATCAAGATCAGCAGCTCTGTTCGAGTACTCGAAAATTTGTGCAAATTTGTACAAATTTTTACTGAACTCTGTTCGTTTACTCCGAAAGTCCAGTAAATGAGAGCCAGAGAGCGAAAATTTTGACAGTTCGATGTTAGAGATTTTGCAAATTTTAGTTGGAGAAATTTTAGCCAACAAAAATTTGCACGATAAAACAGCTGTTTTATGTAAACAAAGAAAAATCCAAAATAAATTAACAACTGCCGAAAAAAGTACAAATGATTATTTTACTATTTTATTTAAAATATCACTGGAATTTAGAAAGAAAATGGAAAGCAGTAATATGTAGTACCATTCAGCATATTCTGGTGAACCGACGACGTCATAATTGGACTACTGTGGCAGTGTATATGTAATGTAACTACAAGCCAAAATGTGTGTAGCAAATGATAAAACTACATCAGCTGTTTCGTTGCAAATTATTACTGGAAGTCGTTCGCGTACTTTATTTGCAAATTTTCATAAAGAGAGTAAAATTGTTGTTTCGCTCTCAAAAGTAGATTCTTGCAAATTTTTACTGGGAAAGTACTCGAACAGAGCTAATATGTCTGACAGTAAATGCAAAGAAAACAAACGAGTTAAAATGTCTTCAAAAATTGTGCCGATTGCGAAACCATTATGCTAAAATTGCCATTTTAGTCTTTTTTGTAATTTTGTGCCCGGAACACAAAAAGTTACTTCTAGAAATGGGTGCTTATCTGCATTTGAAAATAACAAATCATTTTGTTATTATAGATTCAAGTCAGGCTGCGACACCCAAACTGAGGGATATTCGCGCATAAAGCGGCATAATCGCGCAAAAAGCGAGGTAATTCCGCTAAAAGTGAGATGATTGGTCAGGCTAGTTATACCATAACTCTTTGAAAAATCCATTGTTTTTAACAATTTCTTTCAATCTTCTTGGAATAGAATTTTCCAAGTTTTAGATAATTGCCTCTGGAATCCGTTCCACTTGTCTTAGAGAACAGATCTCAAATCGTCTACTTCTCAAATCGTCTTCAATAGCTGTATTATGCGTATTTGATGGAAACCAGTTGACTCAATAAATTTTAGACGTTTCGATGTGGAATAATGTATAGGAAATATTGTGCACTATTTTGTGAAGACGTCGCTTTGCCGAAAATACGCTTACATAGGTACATATGTAGGAACCTTAAAATGAGGAATTATGCCACAAAATACCGATAAATACTACAGCAATAGATTTTTCAAAAAAAAAAAATTAAATTAAGAAAATTTTAGTACTAAAACTTATGCCGTTTGCAAAACAATTGTGCTGAAAAATTACACTTAAATTGAACAAAATTACAAAAATTTTGGGGAAATTGTGCTAAACGGCATTTGGCATAATTTTTCAAAAAACAAGTGCCAAAACCAAAAAAATTGTGCCAAAACGACACAAATTATGCCAACATAGTAACACTGTGTGTAAGCATGCACCGAACAAATCATAACTACTCGAAAACTTGCCCACTTTTCGAATACTTGCTCGCTTTTCGGAAACCTGCTCAATTCTCGAGACATTCTCTCATCTCTCTGACTTCTCTCTTGCTATGTTTAATATATTCGCTCGAATCCAGAACTTCAGTGTAGAGTCGTTGGTGAAAATTTGTGTGCGTCACTAAACGAACTGTTTTGGTTGCTACCACTGACGTTATCGTTTTGTTCTAGTTCTCGCTTCAGTGTACCCGTTTAACGATTGCAGTACTATACACAGTATTACAAATGTACAAGGTGGCGCAAAAGTAATCCTCCTATCAGAAAATGCTATACATTTTGCGACTGGCCCCTAATGTCAGTTCTGTTTTGACATTTGTGTAGTAAACACATGCGAAATACACGTTAATAAACAATGTTACGCTACACTGCTCCCGAACGTGGAATATTGCTGACTATTTATTTGACCAATAATCGGTCGGTGACTTTGGCACAACGTGAATTTCGTTGCAGATTTCCTGGCCGTTCAACGCCTACTGGTGAAACACTGCGACGTTTAGCCGCTCGCCTTGAAGAGACTGGCACAACACGAGATGCTGCCAGGCGTGGCAGACCCCGGAGTAGCCGTTCTGCAGAGAATATTGCTGCTGTAGCCGAGGATGTCATGGATGCGCCGTCGACATCGACCAGACGACGTGCCACGCAAATGGGTATCAGTCGACGGTCTTTACAGCGAATTTTGGTACAAGATTTGAAAATGTTTCCGTACAAAGTCCAGACGGTGCATCAGCTGTTAGCTGCTGACCGCCAATCGCGTCTAACATACGCTCAAGCCATCCTTAATCACTACCAAGAGGAAGATGATTTTTCATCAAAAATATTCATGAGTGATGAGGCCCATTTCCATCTTAGCGGGTACGTAAATAAGCAAAATTTACGCTTCTGGGGCACTGAAAATGCGCGAGTAACCCACGAAGAGCCATTACACCCGCTCAAAGTCACTGTATGGTGTGCTGTTTTCGCTGGAGGAGTCATCGGACCTTTTTTCTTCGAAGACGTCGCGGGCCAAACGGTTACTGTGAATGGTGAGCGCTACAGAGTAATGATCAACGAGTTCTTTTTGCCGCAACTTGATGAATTGGGATTGGAAAACATGTGGTTCCAACAGGACGGTGCAACGGCACACACTGCACGTGCCACAACCGATATGCTGAAGGATGCATTTCCCGGGCGCCTAATCTCCCGTTTTGGCGATTTGCACTGGCCAGCAAGATCGCCTGATTTGACCGCTCCAGACTTCTTTTTGTGGGGCTTTTTGAAGTCGCGGTTTTATGTCAACAAGCCTCAGACTCTTGCAGCTCTTAAAGACAATATCCGTCAAGAATGTGAGGACGTATCGCCGGAAGTTTTGGCCAAAGTGATGGAAAATGCCATAAAAAGGGCTCAAATGACAATCAACTGTGGCGGCGGCCATTTACATGACATCATATTCTCGACTTGATGTAAAAAAAATTAAAAGACCAAATAAAAATAATCCACAAGAAGAATCAAAGTTTTTAATTTTTTTTAAATTACAGCCACATCGGAAGTTTACTTTTGCGCCACCTTGTATGTATGCAATACTTTAATTTTGGTGCTACCTGATATATCCCCCAGTCATAAATATCCGACTGGTATTCTCTCTCACATAGTTCCGGAACATACGATATGGTCTTATACGTATATCCTCTCCTGTGTTGTATTATCCTTTGGCCCCGGTAGTTTCAAGTCGGATCGAGTTGGTAACTCGTCAATCGCGTTCAAGGGAAACTGTTCATTCGCAAAATCGTTTGCACTTACCCCTTATCTTTCCTATGAAATTCCACGTCACTTATCCGCACCACTCTGTTGATGAAGTTGTAGGCCGTATTATTTATTGTCGCTCTAGGATGCTTAGAATTAGAATTTATCAGTCGTTCTATTGCTGTCGGCTTTTGATACCAGTCAACTCTTAAATTTCCATCTTTTCCTATAAATATGCAATCCAGGTATGGTAATTGTTGATACCTTTCACCTTCCACTGTAAATTGAAGTTGCCGGTTGCAGGAGGTGAGTGTTTTCATCGTGCTCTCCACCTCAGAATTCCTAATGATCAGAAATATACATATATATATTACACATAACTATTTAATTTCTGGTTTTTTCTTCCATTATAATGTCCGCCATTACCGGTAACGCTGGAGAACCCATATGCAAACCCAAAATAACGTGTCCCCTTGATACAAAACGATAGTAATTCCATAAAAAAAATATCCCGTGGCACGGTCGGATAACCCTCGAATTTACTCCAATTTTCCCTTATAGTTCCTAATGCCAACGTTATGGGTACACTGGAAAAAAGATTAACCACATCAAAGGATAATAATATTTCGTCTTGGGCAATTTGTAAGTTCCCTATACGGGATTCAAATTTAAATTGCGTCCATGACCATATGGGATTGCAATGGAATGTGTCAAACAAATTACCGTTATTACACCCGCTTGCCGTCCCAGCAAACAAAGATGATAGAAATACCCTAGATGGCGCATTCAATTATTCACCATTTCACCAGATGGTAAAGGCTGTTTCCGTAGGACCATTTTTCATTCGAATACGACGAAAAAGCATTCAAAAATCATATTTATTTCGTTAACGTTGTTTGAAAATAAAATACAGATAATTGAAACGCATATTGCAAATTCAAAAAAACATGGTTAAATAGCAATAGTTTTTATTTTAAAGGAATTTTCCCATTTTTAGAAAATTTCCCTTCACATTCAAATCCAACACATCAAATTTAGAGGTAACAAGTGGAGGGCAACCTCCAAGCCCTCGGTAGGGGTTTACGCGAAGGCCAACCGTGATACACACCATTGTCATTCTCTGGACTGGACTCTGGACATCGCCATTCTATGGACTCTGGTTTTATCTAGTACCGGTCACCAAACAACGATGCCTTTGTGCAATTTCAGGAAGACAACATCTGTATACATCCATTAAACTATTTTCGGGGATATGCTACTACTAGAGTGTCCAAAATACTGTTTTATCGGTTTTTTGGAAAATATACTTTGTATAAAAAAAAACACATTCAACGTTGATTCAAATAGTAGTACAGTGTCGAAAGTGACGGTTTATCGGCATTTCTCAAATATACCTATAGATCAAAAAAGTAAATTAATTTACGCGTTGTTTTGCAACAAGTAAAATATATTTTCGGTATAAACCGATAAACCTAGTATCTTGGACCCTCTGGCTACTACATATTCTAAGGATAGCCCTTTTTGACAAATATAGGGCCACTGTAGCTCTACTGAACCTATCCATAGTGATAGAGACATAGAGACTTGAAACTAAGGTGTCTGTCGACAATCAACATTAGTTATCTTGCACTATTCTTTAGTCAAATTTTTCTACCACAAAGAGTCAAGGGATGAATATACGGAACCTTCTACTTCTAGGGAAGAGTAGGAGCTCTATCGTCTTTAGATTTATATGCAGTTCATTCTCCGTGACCCTTACTTACTTACTTACTTAAAACGAAGATAACATATTTCATCAACCAGTTCGATCTTCTGCTGTATTTCCCCAGTTAGCTATACCAAGTGTACGGAGGGATTCGTCAACCTGATCTCTCCAGCGGAGTCTTGGTCTTCCTATTTTTATTTGATCCGCTTAACTATGTTAATGTCAGGATAAGGGTCATACAGCTCATGATTCATGCGTCGCCGATACTCGCCGTTGTGAACTATAGGGCCATAAATTTTTCGGAGTATTTTTCTCCCGAAGACTCCAACAGATGTTTCGTCTGCTTGCGATAGGAGCCAGGACTCTGCGCCATAAAGCAAAACGGTTGAATGAGAGTCTGGTATAGCTGAGGTTGAGTGAGAGTCTGGTATAGCTGGACTTTTGTTACTCGAGAGAGGGCTTTATTTCTAAAGTGCTTGATTAGCCCCAAATAACATATATTCGCAAGCACAATTCTCCGCTTGATCTCAAGGCTGACGTTCTTGTTTTTGTTTACGGCAGATCCGAGGTATATAAATTCGTCCACTACCTCGAAGTTATAAGTTCACGCTTTGCTCTAACCGCGTGGAGGCCCTGTACGTTGAAACCATTAATTTTGTCTTGTCCGCGACCCACTTCCTGATAATGTTCTGGAGCACATCTCTGCATGTGTAGGGGTATTTTTCCTGCACTGCACTTGCCAGATCATCAGTATTTTCTTTGACTGTGCAACCTAATCATCCAGCTCTAGAAACACATGTCCAGTGCTACATTCCATAGAAGTAGTGATAAGCCTACTCCTTGGGGGTTCCTATATTCACATTTCAAGTTAAGGTCGTGAGTTCCAGGGACGAAGATAAGCCCTCGTAACTAATCATAGATCAAATTTATAATCGCCTGATCAACACAAAATGCTGATAAAACCAATTTTATTGATTCTGGTTAGACGTTGTTAAACGCACCCTCTATGTAGCGACAAATGCGAAAAGAGTGTACTCTTTTGTGTAAATAGATTTCTCTATCAAGCTCATACGAGTGGGCAGAGTGGTTTCCGTTAGTTTGCCCTTGTTGTAAGCGGGCTGGCATGTGGTTAGGGAGAAGTACCTATAGTCGTTCGCAGGTATGGCTCAATCATCTTCTCCAATGCCTATGACTCAATCATCTTCTTCAATGCCTTTAGGAGTGCAAAGTCCTTTGGACTAATATGCGATGACTTCCTTCGGAATGATAACCACCTTGGATTCTCCGCATATAACGAGGATATATGATGGCTTTATGCAGCTCATATAATGTTTCAGTAGCCAGGGAGCCAAAATTGTTTGTCCACTTTATAAATCCTCCAGTGATATGTGGTCACGACCAGGTGATTTGTAGGGCTTCCTATTTCCTATTGCCCAGTGTAGAGTTTCCTCTGTCACGTTATTTCCCGAAACGTGCGACATCACATAGCTGTTCGGTGAGTCGGACTTTATGTTTCGGACCAGTTTCCTGGAAAGTGTGGGCTAAGCAGAAGGTGTAATGATCCAGCACTCGATGTTGTACATCGCCTGTTTTGCTCTTCTCTTGGATAAAGACGACATCAGCTCCAATTTTTTTTGTATATGGAGCAGGAAAGTTCACAAGCAGATTTAGAGGTTTGTATGTAGTAGCGTCAACATGAGCAGCTACGTCCATCTCCACCACCATGCTGTCGGCGTCTTCCAGCAGGCTCTCTGAGAGTTCATCGATGGAGTTTCATTCCCCCCTATATCCACAGTGTCAATGACATCCATATTTTCTTCACCATTCTACATGTCTCTCCACCAAAATTATTTTCACCTCATCGGTATCATTGAGGAGGCTATATACTGGCTTATCAATGAAGACATTGATGTAACTTCCCCCGCAGTATTGACAGGGTGAGTCCTAAGCACCACTCCGTCCAATGCTGGCATAACTTCGGTGGGTATAGTGTCAGGTGTGGCTTCCTGGTCGCTTTAATACACCCTAAGATGAATCTGATAGAAGCCATAAGAAATTACGCCTTTTATTTTATTTTTTTCGCTCTTCAACAGGAAGCGATGTTGTTTTTTTGAACGACATCTAGTTTGGCACCAGGCCAGAGTTCTCACGGTTCTCTCTACAGCTCAATAGGTCGCATATTTTCAAGTGGAACGAGCTTAATTCAGTATTGTTATCATCCTGCGTCACAGCAGACGGGAGGTGGCACCACAGAATCTCCACAGACCTCATAGTACACTTTATTAAGGGCAGCCAAAACACCCAACCATCTGCATGTCCCCTGTCGATGACCACCATAGTGAGGCTCTCCTTCAGCACTTCACTAAACGCTTTCGGACCGCGGTTTGTGGTTACCTTATGTCGTTTACACTTTGGCGGATCATCGGGTGAGCATGCACGTTTTCCCGACCTCATTGGGGCAGAGTCAGCGCCGTCAAATGCCTTGCCCAGTTAATTAACGCATTGTGTTTCTCTGTGAGTTCTGCCGGATCGTTCTTGCCCAACCTATCTAGAATTCTGGAGGCTGATCGTCGATCATTTCGCCGTCCGCATGATGAATTTATTCCACGACTGTAGAGCGGTAGTTCCAGCACTATACTTGTCTCTTCGATTTGATTGTTTTTCGTATCATTTTTCGATATAATGCGACTGTCTTTGATTCTGTTTGTAGAATTAAGTTTAGGTCCCACGAGAGTAGGCTATTTAAGGTCAACCGCACCATACCCCCCGTAGTATTAGAAGAACTTGTGAGATATCCCTGACTGCAAACTCTCTGCAGGCAATAGAAAGCTCTTCCATTCAAATATATGGACGCTTGACAGAAATGCAATGCACATGCCGTACGTTGCTTTGATGAACGTATTGAGTGATTCGAGATAAGTGCGGAACACAATTGCGACGTACGGCGTCAAAAATGATACGCTGTCAAAAATAAAACACACATGTTGCTCTGATCTCGCCCACAATTGACGACGACAACGTATTGGCGTTTTTGCGTCGTACGTTCAATTATATCTATTTCTATTTTTTACGCCGCGTACGGCGTATAAGTTCGTATCTGACGTTTCAGACGGTTTGTTTATGTTTGAAAATAAAATACAAATTTGGTGAAATTATTTATAAAATAAAACAATTGCTGATAAAAAATGAGCGGAAATAATTTAAATGAAAAGATTATCGAGGAGGTAATGAAATACTCTTCCTTTACGACCTTTCCACCCCGGAGTATAGGAATCTTATAAAGAAGGACAAAACTTGGAAAACAATTGGAGCCGCATTAAATATAAATGGTAAATAACATTTATAAATTATATATCCTGCAATATTACAGAACATTCCATTCGATTTCCTAGATGAAGTGTGCAAGAAACGGTGGAAGTCGCATCAAATCGTTCCAAAGTCATCCTTGTCGCTTTGAAGAAATGCTCTTGGTCTTTGCCTTTCAGCTCCAAAAATCACGCCTGGAAAACCTCTACTTCATCTCTGGTACGGTGCACTGGACGAACCCACCATCGTCTTCTCAAACGGTTTGTCACATGCACATACCCTTGATGCAACGAGTGCACAACATCAATTAGTTTTATAACTCACGATATTTTATTAATTTGGTAATTCATTTCTATGAAGTTGAACTATAGGAAAATTTATAAAATGTAAACTTATGTATGTTGACGTATAATACGTTGCTACGTTGTACGCCGCTATTGTGTGCATGGTGGACGTATGGACGTATTTTCACGACGTTTTACGCCCGCACGTCGTACTATACTATGAACAAAGACGATTTACAATTAGACGACCAGAAGATGTGCACAACTTGGCAACCCTGGTAAAAGAGTACCAAAAAGTACTAGGAGTTCACTCAAACGTATTTTTCTCTCGCGTCATATCTTGCTTTTTTCATACTTTTTGCAAGGTGTGCGAAGTTAGCCCCCCATTTTTGGAAATAAATATTTTTGAAGATTGTTCTGAATTGTTCTAGGATTGTTCTACATTGTTCCAAAACAATGATTTTCTAAAATATAATTTGTACCGGTAAATCGAAAAAAACCAATATTAAACTTTGCACCCCATTTTTGGAAAAACGAAATTTTTGCGGTTGTTCTGGGTTGTTCTAGTTGTTCTAAACATTGTTCCAAAACGATGATTTTCTAAAATATAATTTGTACAGGTAAATCGAAAAAAACCAATTTTAAAGTTGCACCCCACTTTTGTAAAAAAAAATTTTTTTTTCCAGTTGTTCTAAGTTGTTCTAGGTTGTTCTAGTTGTTCTAAACATTGTTCCAAAACAATGATTTTCTAAAATATAATTTGTACCGGTAAATCGAAAAAAAACAATTTTAAAGTTGCACCCCACTTTTGTAAAAAAAATTTTTTTTACTAGAAACTGGAAAAAAATTTTTTTTTACAAAAGTGGGGTGCAACTTTAAAATTGGTTTTTTTTCGATTTACCGGTACAAATTATATTTTAGAAAATCATTGTTTTGGAACAATGTTTAGAACAACTAGAACAACCTAGAACAACTTAGAACAACTGCAAAAAATTTTTTTTTTACAAAAGTGGGGTGCAACTTTAAAATTGGTTTTTTTCGATTTACCGGTACAAATTATATTTTAGAAAATCATTGTTTTGGAACAATGTTTAGAACAACTAGAACAACCTAGAACAACCGCAAAAAAATTTTTTTTTCAAAAATGGGGTGCAACTTTAAAATTGGTTTTTTTCGATTTACCGGTACAAATTATATTTTAGAAAATCATCGTTTTGGAACAATGTTTAGAACAACTAGAACAACCCAGAACAACCGCAAAAATTTCGTTTTTCCAAAAATGGGGTGCAAAGTTTAATATTGGTTTTTTTCGATTTACCGGTACAAATTATATTTTAGAAAATCATTGTTTTGGAACAATGTAGAACAATCCTAGAACAATTCAGAACAATCTTCAAAAATATTTATTTCCAAAAATGGGGGGCTAACTTCGCACACCTCTTTTTGCATAGTTTATGTAATTTTACTTCAACATGGTTGGAATTTGTATAGTTATGTACAATAACACTATCAAAAAGCCGATTGTGTATTCAAATATTCAATGAAGAGAGTAAGAGAGTGGGCAGAGAAGTGCTAGGGTTTCACTCGTTTTGTTTGTTGGCATTTGAGTGAAGAGAAATTTTGACTGTCTATTTGTACATCGTTTTTGCTATGAACACAGTGAGTGTGTATTTTAATATTTTAACGAACGAATTGAGTTTTCAAACGCCAGCTGTAAATATAATTTTTGGGTTTTCACTCTTTATTTTGATTGTAAACAGAAAGATGTTTTTTTGCTGAAATGATTTTATTCGAGATATTCAAACATGGGCGAAAAAACTCAAATTAGACAAACAGGAAATAACAATCGCAATTATTTTAGAAATACTTGATGTTTTTTGATGAAGTTTTATTTCTTTTCCCAGTAAAACAGCTGGTTGCCTTCATTTTGTTAAATTTTGGTATTTTTCAATAGAAAAAGCTTTAGAAATCACCAAAAATAGCACATTGACAATAATCTACTTTAATTTGACAGAAGGGCAGTGAGTATACTGCGCTTTTACTCCCGGACAAAAAAGGAAAAAATACTCAAATAAAAACTTGATCATGGTAGAAATATAATGGTAGATGCAGTACGACAACAAATACAACAAGCCAAAAACAACAGGCATTTTGTTTTTGCTCAGTGTCTGTGTTGTGTCAAGTCAGCTGATAGAAAAATTATGAAAATGTAAAGAAATTTGCAAAAAGTGCCATTTAGAAAATGATTGAGTGTTATTTGATATATTGAAAGTGTATAAGTGTGAAAACTAAAACGTTTCTATGTAATTTTTGCAGAGAAATATTTCAAAAACAGCAGTTGCTGGCGAACGGGGGTTGCAGACAAACAAATGTAAACAAACTTTGACATAAGAGAAAAACTTACTCACACTCAGTCCAGAAAAAAGTTCAAATCAGCTGGGCTAGTGCTTCTACCATTTCTTTGTACCATGAACTTGATCGCTTGGGTAGCCAAAGAGGATTAATGCAGGTAGAGAAGAAAAAAGTGCGCAATTTGGCAACTCTCGTCGAGAGAACCAAAAAGTCGACGTGATTCACTCAATCGCATTTCTCTCTCGCATCACAACAATAAGGCTGCTTTTTTATTCCGACTTTTTATTACGACTTTTCAAATAAAATGATCCACACTTAATACTACGCAATGTGGCAACAATTGCTATAATGGGTGAAAAAATGCGATACGGGAACACGTTTGTAGCCAGTGCCAACAAACACATGGTAGCAGCAGATGTTGTTGTAATTG
The DNA here is from genome assembly GCA_963931995.1 of Phaonia tiefii. NCBI lineage: Eukaryota > Metazoa > Arthropoda > Insecta > Diptera > Muscidae > Phaonia > Phaonia tiefii. The sequence continues at coordinate 157,094,241 of OZ008369.1, read as the reverse complement.
TTCGTTCATTCGTTTCAGTTGTTAAACTCTACACATATATAACTATAACAACAATACAAATAAGGATAAAAAGAAAACACATAAGATTTTGACAAGTGAAACGAAAAATGACATGGAAAAAATGTCATCACTTGTTTAAACAACTATACCTGGTAGATAATTCTACCATCGTCAATATGTATAACATTTACCGAGCGTTGTTGTGAACCATTTGTTTCCAATTTTGTTTTCTATCGGAAATAAAAGTCTATCCTTCAAACTTAGAGATGTAAAAGTATACGTAGTCTTCGATTAAACAAAATAATTTTATTGAACATAAAATGTGTAAGTCATTTTGCAAATTTCTGCTTTTGGGTCTCTCCTTGATAACATTTTCATTCGCAAGAAATGATATCAAAATTTGTTTGTTTGGCTTTGTTTTAAGGTATAATACTTCGCATTAACCCTTCTAAGACCGGAGATATTTATGTTCAAAGTTTGAAATACAAGAAAAAATTTAAGTTTTTTTACTTTTTTCCAAAATTTTATTTATTTTCCTAGCATAGGCCTGAAGTTAAGCTTCAAAATTAAAATATTGGACTTTTATATATTTTTTTTTTTTTTTTTAAGTTAATTAATTATAATTAATCAACTTTAATAAAATATCTTTGAATTTATCTTGTATTTCAAACTTTGAACATAAATATCTCCGGTCTTAGAAGGGTTAATGCGAAGTATTATACCTTAAAACAAAGCCCGAAATGTTGCCTACAGTGTAGGTAGAAAATAGGTTTACTAGGGCTGTTTTTTGAGAAAATCAGATTTTTAGCAAAAAAAGTGAGGTTAAAAAATCGTATTTTTTAAATTTGTCCCCAATGGGTTAATAAAATGTAATATATTTATATGCAAATTTAAAGAGTTTTTAATGGTCTTTGTAATGATATTCACCGAAACCAGATCGGACCATAAATATGTGAGATATGGCCAATTATATACTCAAGCTTTAAAGGCCCATATCTCAAGAAGTTGGACCGAGCGCAAACATTTGTTTTTTCTATTTTAATAAGCTTTTGAAGCCGTTTTAGGCCAAAAAAATTTGTTTAAATAGCGCAGACTTAGCTATATCCATATATACCGATTTCTCAAAAACTGGAGCCAATGTGACACTTCCAAATGTACTTTCGCACTCAGGGGACTCCCCCCTAATAGTTCGAAAAGGATTCATCAAAGTTCATTTTTTTCGGGTCAAAAACTATCACAGTGTTATTCAAGCTTAAGGTCACTTCTGATTTTATAAAACTTTTTGTTTTTCTCTTTTCTCTCTCGATATTTCGATTTCCTTTGGAAATCTTCTTCAGGAAGTTTTTAATATTAATAATAACAGACACACATCAATACAAATTAAAATGAAAATTTTTGACAAATTGTTTAGTCAAGAATAACTTTAGCGGAGTAAAAAAAACACACTTAATGTTATATCATAGTGCGCAATTTGGCAACCCTCGTTGAGAGAACCAAAAAGTCGACGTGATTCACTCAAACGCATTTCTCTCTCACGTCACAACTTGGTTATATCATACTTTTTACATACTTTATGTAATTTTATTTAAAAAAGGTTGGAATTTCTATAGTTAGATACCACGGGTTGAATTTTATGTTTCGGGATTAGAGAACAAAACCAAATATTAATCATCGAAAATCACTTTATTGTTTTTCAAAATATTCCCCATGAAGATTTAGACACTTTTGCATGCGTTTGAACCAATTGTCGAAACACTTTTGCCACTCTGATTGAGGTATCTCCAAAACATGCAGTCTGAATGCAGCAATCGCTTCTTCAGGGGTCGAAAAACGTGGACCTCTCAGTTTGTTTTTTACGTACGGGAATAAAAAGAAGTCATTCGGTGCCAAGTCAGGACTATACGGCGGATGACCCATCAAATCGATTTTTTGGGTGCTCAAAATTGCAGTTGTTTCAGCCGATGTGTGAGAGCTCGCATTGTCGTGGTGAAGAGTGATCCGTCTTCGGCGGTTGGTTTTCCTGATTTCTTGGAAGACAACTGGCAGTAGTATACCTATGAGAGTTCTGGCGCAAAATCCCATATATATTTACTATGGGGGTCTAAATTCACAAAAAAGTGTGACATTTCATATCTCAAGGTAGAGATCCTAAAAAGACCGTTAAATTTAGGTATCAGGTATCAGATCAGGTATCAGATCAGCTATCGATCAGCTATCGATCAGGTATCAGATCAGCTATCGATCAGCTATCGATCAGGTATCAGATCAGCTATCGATCAGGTATCAGATCAGGTATCAGATCAGGTATCAGATCTGATACCTGATCTGATACCTGATTGATAGCTGATCTGATACCTGATCGATAGCTGATCTGATACCTGATCGATAGCTGATCGATAGCTGATCTGATACCTGATCGATAGCTGATCGATAGCTGATCTGATACCTGATCTGATACCTGATACCTAAATTTAACGGTCTTTTTAGGATCTCTACCTTGAGATATGAAATGTCACACTTTTTTGTGAATTTAGACCCCCATAGTAAATATATATGGGATTTTGCGCCAGAACTCTCATAGGTATACTACTACTGGCAAACAAATGGTTGTGTACCACTCAGAATTCACTGTTCTGCGTACGGTTGCGACATGTTTTTTCGAAAAAACAGGCGACCATTTGCTTGGAAGTGCTTCGGGCGCGAACAACTTTTGTTGGATTTGGCTCATCTTGAAACACCCATACAGTTGACTGCTGTTTACTTTCGGGCTCATACGCGTAAATCCAGGATTCATCACCTGTCACGATGTCATAGACGTGTTTCGAAGGATCCCTATCGTATTTTTGGAGCATTTCTTTCGACCAATCGACACGAGCCTTTTTTTGATGTTTATGCAATATCAAATGTTTATGCAATATTGAATGTATGCTGGTCCCACTAATGCCTAAGGTTGTTTCAATCTCATGATAGGTCACATGACGATCTTGCAAAATCAGTTCGCGCACAGCATCAATGGTTTTCGGAACAACAGCTGATTTTGGACGACCTTCACGAAATTTGTTTTGGAGTGAACTACGACCATGAATGAATTCACCATACCATCGATAAACACTGATCCTTGATGGAGCTTCATCATCAAACATTTAATTAAGTTCATCCACGCACTGTTGCTGAGTTAATCCACGTCGAAAGTTGTAAAAAATAATCGCACGAAAATGTTCACGAATTAATTCCATTTTTGGGCCGAGATGAATCTTTTAAGTTACTGTAAACAACACAAATAGCGCTCGTATGTCAAAACGTTCTGAGTACGCTTAACCTCAAAAATGTCCAACTTTACGATAGACCGGTCAGTTGCCAGATTGCAACACTAGATTTGCCAAATCCCGAAACATGAAATTCAACCTCGTACAATATCATCAAAACACTGGTCGTGTATTGAAATATTCAACGAAGAGTATAAGAGAGAGAGCAGAGAACGAGGCGCTTCTCTCGTTTTTTTTTTGTTGGCATTTCACTGCGTGAGTAAATTTTCTTCTCTAGATTTCTTCATGCACTTTGGGGTAGCAATCACACACCTGCTTAAAGAAAAAAGTTCGCTGAACAGGCAATCAGTATTCCTGCATGTGAAGGTTGTCAAGTACAGGGCTAGTTATTGCATGAGAGCGATTGACTTTTGAGTGAAACATATCGAACCTTTTAATTCTCTTTTACGCGGGGTGTCATATCTTGCGGATTCAAATGGAACGTCTTCCAGTCTTTGCCATACCGTTCTAATAGTGCATCGAGTTACTGTATCCCCTACTTGTGCTTGAACTAAGAATTTGTTTCTAACTGTTCGATTCGATCTAAAACATCTAACCGAGTAGTGGTAGTAGTATAAGCGTGAGTGTTAGGTGACTGAGTGTTCTTCGTCTTAGCTCGTGGGTGCACTCGTCTTACTCTTATGTTCCACAATACATACATACTTGTTGAAGCGATCATGTTGTCACTGTGGTTGTTTTTTCTATTATATATATTTTACTTAGGTTTTTTAACAGTGACTTTTTTTCTTTAATAAAAAGAAATCGAAAAGATATCATAATATGTATTTTTCTATGTATTCTATTCGCTTTTTCATCAGAATTTGATTGACTAAACAAGTTTAGACGTTTTGTTTTGTTCTTTTTGTTTTTGCGTGGTGTTCAAACTCACTTCTCATACCTACATCGTATGTGATGCATGTGTACAACATACGATACCACTCAAAGCGGCTCGGCGCTTGGTGCTGGCTGTTTCCCCCATGGGGTGTCCTTCATAGTCTGTCTGGCTGTGTGTCTAATGCTGCAGTCTGTTTGTATGTTGGGACAAAAGACAGCACCGTGCGCATGCGTTCTTTAGTGGGAACTTTGTTAGCTGTTCATGCAAGTCTCCGCTCACACACCACTTGCTTGCGATCGATATCTTTTGATAGAATCGCCAAAACAAAGTACGATTAGTTGAACTTCCGTAAAATAAATAGAATAAAAAAAATGTAATTGATTTTTAATCAATACGAGCGATACTATGATATGTAATTCCTGCATTCATTGTATTTCTTTGAAATTTTCAATTAGACGGGGTTTGCGAAAAGTTTAATGTTTGTCAGTCATCTGTTGTAGGGCGGAATTGAATGCATTGGACATGTGTTTGTCTAAATTCAGTCTGGCTTTTTGCCAAATGAATCAGCATCAGAGACCTGTGGCTTTCAGCAGTAATAGGCGTGTTTTCGTTATAAACTAACAATTTCCGAATATCAATTTGGAGCAATAATAATCGTCTCGCTTTAACGCATGGTAGGAGTATACCATACTGTCACAACAACGTGAGAAATGAAAGCGGTAATTACAACTGCCGATTAATAACGCTTAGCACCCCATACGAAATATGTGTATATACAGGCTGATTCAGGAAGTTCCGGACAAATTTCTCCAGCGTATACCTTGGATCATTTCATGAAGAAAACTCCACTAGGACCATGTCCGAAAATGCAAGGGTGCGAAATGGCAGCGGGTTCACAATTTTCGGATTGGTGGTCGGAGGGTAGTAGGGTAAAGTTGCTAACTTCTGAGTCAGTGGTCGGATTACAAAAACAATTAATTTACAAAAACAAATAAATGTGTGCTGTTATTTCGCTTCCAAAAACAAAAACAAACATTTTTGCATTTCAGTAAAATGGTCATAACTTTGGAACGGTAAGACCTCTGGGCTTCGTTTAGATCTTTTTGGAAAGGTAAGAGGTATGGCTATCTTTCAACAGGAAACATAAACATAAGTTACCTGCCATCTGGCTAAGCAAATTGAGGTTATGTGATTTTTTTTCCATTTTTTCCCCGAAAGCTCCGTATCTCGGCGATTTGACTTTCTGATTCTGAAAGGCCTCTTAAAGACCTTTCCAACAAGCCCAAAAAATCCGACCACTGGCTCAGAAGTTAGCAACTTTACCCTACTACCCTCCGACCACCAATCCGAAAATGTTGAACCCGCAGTCATTTCGCACCCTTGCATTTTCGCACATGGTCCTAGTGGACTTTTCTTCATGAAATGAGCCAAGGAATACGCTGGAGAAATTTGTCCGGAACTTCATGAATCACTCTGTATAAGCAACGGATGTAAACAAATGATTCTCTTATCTTTAACATTAGCATAATAATACAAATAAATTGTTTCCAAATACATCCCATTAAGAACCAGCCCCATTTCACAATCAGTGCGCTATGAGCTTTCTAGTTTCACACTTATTGAATGGGACTTTAAATGCATTTACACCAAACAAGATTAACGTTTTTCGCTAACCCGCGCTAACCCAAAATATTGCTCATACAATTTTAATCTGCAGAAAATGAAGTTTAATTTTTAATCCCATTTTAAGCTGGTGTACATTTTTATGCAACACTGTGAGTTACTAAAAAAATCAATGAGTGTTCGAACTCACGGTCGATGTGTTAACACCTTTTTGTTACACGGTACCTGTTCGATTTCTATGAACACATTAGTAAATGTTACATTGGAAAATAAAAAATAATATTTTTTTTGTATACACCGGGCAATGCTGAACATCAAATGACTCGCTTTGTTTGGCCATAGCAACAACAACGAAACAACCAAACACACAACATCACACATACAATGATGAATGATCGCCGTGAGATGATCCAGTCGCCAAATAATTCCATCACAACTTGCACAGTTGCGTCGCCTGTAGGGTATGTAGCGCTGTCTTGTTGGACCACAGATATCGATGTCGTCAATCTTTGGCCACAGAAATTCCGTTAAAATAGCTCTAAACGGTAGATCATTGACGGTAACGGTGTCTTCTTAATTTCGAAAAAATAAGGTCCGAGAGACTTCAATGTGTTTGGGAAAACGGAGCTGTAAACAAATATTTGTATGGCTTTGTAAGATTCTGAAAATGATTGGTTGACAAAGAGAAAATGATATGTCATATAAAAAAAGCATTAAATTTTTAAAGTATATAACATTTTGTATATCCTGTGCGAGAGAGTCATAACACAAAATTCCTGTTGAGGCAAACAACTCATTAATAAAGGGAAAAAAAACTTATGACAGTATTTTACAGCGGATAGAAAAAGTCCTTGGTTATTGTTTTGCGTCCAATCGAAAAAATAATACATTTTTTTCCTCCATTTGGAGGTTTTAACCAATGGGTGTCTTCAGTATGGCAAAAAAATCTTCCATACGAATTGGACCAGTTTAAGGAAAGCCCTTAGAAACCGCAAAAATTGGTTATTTTTTCGATTGGACGCTTCGTTTCCGAGATATAAACATGAGGGCATTTTAGCGATTTTTTGTTTGAAAATCACCATTGGTTAAGGCCTCCTATGGAGGTAAAATGTGTATTATTTTTTCGATTGGACGTACCGTTTTCGAGTTATAGCCACTTTTTTTAGCGATTTTCTTATTTTGGCGATTTTTCGGAAAAAAATTCTTCAATACGAATTGGACCACTTTATGAAAAACCCTTAGAAACCGCAAAAAAATGGGTATTTTTTGATTGGACGTTCCGTTTCAGAGATATAGAAATTTTTCTAACTTTTTCATATTTTCGATCAAAAATGGGGATGGGTTACCCATTATTTTCCCCATTTCCCTGAGGGTAATGGGTAATCATGGTGAGTAATTCCCCATTGTCGTGGGTAGCTACCCATTATTTTCCCCATTACCCTGAGGGTAATGGGTAATCGTGATGGGTAATTCCCCATTGTGGTAGGTAGCTGCCCATTATTTTCAAAATTCATCGCTACCCATTCCCCACGGCAAGAGTACCTAATGGGTTACCCACAAAATACGAACCCTGGTATTTAAACAAAAAATCAAAATCTTAAAATGTTACGTTATAACCCTTTTGCAGTTGTTGTGCGATACATGCATGCGAATACAACGAATTTTGAACTTGTGGGTGAGGGAAACGACTACGCAAACCTTCATTTTGACAGTACGTAAACATATGGTTTATTAAATACCCAAATTATGGTTATGATATAAATTAAATTGCAAATATATTATGTTTCGGCGATAAATGTTACACAAGCTTACAATATCTATGTAGAGTAATAATTATTTTAATGTAATGGCAACCATATTCCAAATATATATATCGTGGTTTGAACAGTTCTTAATATAGCATATATATGTATAAACACACTTTCAAATTTATTTCAAATCTGTGAAGTGTGGCATATTTTTTCAAGCGAAAACAAAACTTGCTTTTACAACAAAGGGCAAAGTACTTGATGCATTTCAAACATTTACTAGATTGGAGCTAACAACGTGTTTACTAGTCGCACCGAGATTATAATTATAATTTCACTGCGGATAAATTAACAATCTTAGACATTCTAGAAGACCTTCAAGCGCTAATACACAGTCATCCCCATTTAATCAATCGCAATATATGATACGACATTGGTCTTTCCAATTAGCATACGAAGCAGTCAAATTCCATTTCCAATTTCATTTCGTTTGAAAACATTTCATTATCTTGTTAGCATAACTTTTGTTTCAAAGAGTTATTTGATTTAATTTTTTCTTCCCAAATAACTCAAACAATTTTCTCCTCGTCGGCGCGTCTCCACTGAAGTTGTTATAACTCCACAATCACATCGTGTAAATCAAAGAAAGGTTCTCACAATATAAATGAAAATAAAAGTAACAACCACAATAACAAAAACTGGAAATATTTTCTATTGAAGATTTCACTTTCATTTGCAGTCATTTGAAAGCTTCAAATGTTTTCAGTTTGTTTAGTTATGAAAGAAATCAATTTAAATGGAATGAAATGTTGCAACATATCACACGCTATTTAGTCAACATATTGCCGCAACAATGTTGCGGTTAATCAGATGTAACGCATACACCATAACCAATTGTTTGGCTATTGATTCGTTTAAAGTGTGAAAATTTGAGTTAAAATGTAAATTTGAGTGTGTAAATTTGTATTGTAGATGACATAATTTTACACCAGTATTATGATTCACATGGTGACTTTTGATTTCAGGGAATTGGGGATCAAATCATTATGCCTGCCTGAAGTGGTCTGCTGGTTCGGTAAAACGTATGTATAATTTAAATCCGGTCGATCGTATTTATTATGTGGTGCCACTGACCCAAATGAAAGCAAAGTTCATCATCACAGATCATCATCAATGTGTAAAATTTATACATAAGTCGCAAGTTTTAACATCAATTAATTGGAATTGAAACAATATGTTAATTGTAAATTATTTGCAATTGAAATTCAGAACACATTAATTGAAATTCAAAAACACCACCTCAAATTCAAAATAAAGGGTGATTAATTTATAGGTACTGTTTTAAAAAATAAACAAAATTAAAGAATTAAATTGTTATCGGGTACTCTCCGTTAACACGCAAAAGAACCGTTGAGTAGATTAATTTTTTGTTGATTATTTCTTTCCGGGGCCAAATCACCGCATTCGTTGTCGAGTTCACTTTCGTATCGTAAAACATTTCGATAGTCGAAATTTGTTGGATCTCGCTATTCGATCGTAATCTCTTGTCTACTACTCTTTTTTACATTGCTGTAAGCATATGATATTACGAAAAACAACAGGAAAGAGGAAGGCAAAAGTAGTCAATGATGAAAATTGTTTTGTATTATACGGAAAATTTAACTTTGAAAATGAATCCTTGTGTTTTTTTGTTGTCTTCATCGTCGGATTCAGAGAATGAATCAAATATAAGCGTATTGAGAAGAAATATTCGCGAAACAAGCAATCCTTTGTCATTGCCTGAAGTTGAGGAAGTTGTAGTTGTTTTGAAGTGAGCGGCTTCCGCTGTTTTTTAATTGATGTTCATTTTCCCTGAAAACAAGTAAAATTATACTGTGTTAACTTATTTTGCTAAAATAAAAAAATACTTACATTTTTATAAATTTCTTTCCAAAACAAATATTTTCAACTCAATTTATTCTCAGCTTTGAATTTTTTTCGCGTCTTTGAACTGCAATCTTTCTTTGTTCCTCTTTGCATTCCTTCTTTTTAGCGTGCAAAAAATTGTAGTTTGTTTGATTTCGATAATAAACTACCAATCGTGTACAACTTCAAATAAATACGATTCGATAACGAGTACCGTGATCCACGTTAACTACATATCGATGGCAAAGTACTCGATATCGAATGCGGTGATTTGGTCCCTGAAGTTCCAATTTTCGATGACGGGTTCTAGCATTTTGAATGGTATTTGAAGAACGACGCGAGCAATGTTTGCACTATCGTAACCGGCTTACCCGTATGGACTTTGTACTTTACGTAGCTTATGTAGAAAGGACTAGAGGATCGATATCACATGATCTAGGCCGCCAATTTCCTGATTGGCCAAAATAACTGTCCACCGAATTGTTCTCGCAAAAATATCATGATTTCGCAGGCTGTATAGCAAGTATCGACGACGAGACCATGGACTCCAATTCATAGTACGAAAAGCGCTCTTTTTCCGCTCGCGTGCCAATGTATAAATCTCGAGCGAGCGGAATTTTCAACTCGCTCACAATTTTACTTCACATCGATCGCGATTTAAAAAGCAAAACTCGCGAGCGAGTTTAAAATTTAAAGATCTGAAAATATAACTCGCTCACGATCTTAACAAGATGAAATCGCGAGCGAGTTTCAAAATAAAAGGCGCAATATACGACTCGCGAGCGAACGAGCGCGATAAAAGCGGATCGCGAGTTCTAATATTTAAGACAGGGTATGTGTGTGTATAACCGTAAATTGCTTTGTTTATGAACATAGTATTATGATGTTTTTGCAAATTTTTATATTGAGGAAATGTGGGAAACAAGGTCAACATTCAGTTGCCTGATAATGATGATAAAAAAATGCGATAATTAGTTTCTATGTTGTTTTTGGAAATCTCATGATGAAATGTTATATTCCATGTCAATTTTCGTTCAGCAAATTTTCCTACTTTCGTTTTAAGCAACGATTTTGTATTTAACAACTGTCACAATCAATATGTTAAATGCAACTGGACAGTTTTGACCTCACCCTTAGAATAGGGGTATATTAGGGCGGGTTAATGTTTTTTTTTTTGATGAAGCGTATAGCAAAAACGTAATCTATAGGTGATTTTGAGAAATTTTGCTCAAGAGACCACAGCTGGACCATAGCTATATATGGAAAAATATCTATTTTGAAATTTTGGGGGGCTCCAAATCCGACTTAGAGCTATGGTCTCTTGATCAAAATTTCTCAAAATCACCTATAGATTACGTTTTTGTTATACGCTTCATCAAAAAAATCGTTCCATACAATTTGACCCGCCCTAGGGTATATATATATTATAATACGGAAAACATGTAACGCATAGAAGGAGCAATATTAGACCCTCAGTATCTTTGGACGAAATTCGTTTTGGGACTTTTACAGACGATAACACGATACGATAACTGTTGATAACTAACACGATCAGTGCCGTAAATATTTACCGACCACAGCGAAATTTTGTCAGTGATTATTATTTGCCCATGGTTAGTTTGGGATTGAAAATGGGCGTTTTGGTCACGCCCCTTCTCGTACCTACCATACAAATCGACACATTTAGTACGAAATCATGTTTTTCTGGTAGATCTGATTAGCTTCAACTCAAACATTGGTTAATAATCAGTAAATGTGTACTTAAATGGAGAAAATTGGCGAAGTCGCCACGCCCATTCTGGTACCTCCCATGTAAAAGCTTGGTGGTCGTCCCTGTTGTCAATGCGATAACTCGCGTGAAACACTTCCGATCTTAATGAAACTAGGTTACAGGCTTCGCTAGTTACCGATTAAGACAGATGTGTTTTTTCCACGCCCATTTTGGTACCTCCCATACAAAAGTTGGCCGGCCGGCTGGCTGTTCGGCCAGCTAACTCACGTAAATCTTTGCCGATCACAATGATATTTTGTTAGTGACCATTATTTGCCAAGCTTTGGTTGGGGTTGAAAATGGGCATTTTGGCCACGCCCATTCTGGTACCTCCCATACAAATCGACACATTTAGTACAAAATCACATTTCTCCTAAAATGTTATTCTGGTAGATGGGATTAGCTTCAACTCAAACATTGGTTAATAATACTTGACTGGAGAAAATTAGCGAAGTTGCCACGCTCATTCTGGTACCTCCCATACAAAAGCTTGGTGGTCCTCGGGGTTATCAATGCACTAAGTCGCGTCAAATACTTCCCATCTTAATGAAATTAGGTTATAGACTACATGTCATCAAACGCGATGTCATCATCAAAGTAAGCCAAGGGTGATTTTGCCACACCCATGTTGGTGACTCCCATATATAAGTTTTGCAGTCTGCTGGTTATTTGGCAAAATAACTCCTGCAAAACCGAACCAATCTTTATGAAATTTGGTATTATACAAAATTTAGTCAAATGCCACTCTTCTATGGAAAATTAGTCGTTTTACCACGACCATTCTGGTACGATCCATACAAAAGCTTGGTCGTCGTCCGGGTTGTCAATGAGATAAATCGCGTCAAACACTTCCGATCTTAATGAAATTAGGTTACAGGCTACGTGTCATCAAACACAGTGCTTTATCCCAGTACATCGATGGGACAAAAATAGAAGGAGTCGTCCTAGAGTAATAAAATTTGGCACGAATCCCTAATATAATAGGAGTAAGAAAATTTCAAAGCATCGACAAAATTGACCACACCCATCGCCCACCGCCCATGCAAACCGAAATTATTATTGGCTGTACAAATTTAACTATTGCGACAAATTTCATGAGAATTGCGTGAAGAACATATTTATATGCCACCTTATTAAAAAAATAACATTTCATCAACATTGACTACGACAATTTATCGCCCACAGCCCATTAAAATCGAAATTATTATTATTCTAGGCAGAAATCAAAAGTGCTTTCAAAAGCACTTCTCCAATAGCAGCAGATAGGGACTTATTCTAATTTTTCCCTGGTAGATAAATATATAAACTGTAAAAAACAAAAATAAAAATCCTCATATTTCGTATTATTATTTTTTAGTTCATGAAACTTTTATAATTTTTGAATAATCAAATAAACGTGGAACTACTCGAAACAAGATTTTGTTAAATCCCGAAAAAGACTTTGGAAAAAAATTTTTTTCGTTATTTGTTGGATCGATGAGGACCCATTCTTTTTTTCTTTTCATCTGTAAGACAGATGTATAGACTGCCGTAACACCCTAGCGGATAAACAGCCTAATTTGAAGGAAATCGGATAACGAATTCTGGTACCTCCTATACAAATTGTGAAAATTTGGAAAATTTGTCGATTTTAGTTGTTTGGATGCAAATATAACGTGTGTTTGGAGCTTGCCGCATATTTAATATACTTGTGTCCAAACACATTTTGTTTGCTATTCAATATTACATGTTTGAGACACAAAGATTGATATGGTATAACATATGTGTTTGCGTACCAAATATATCTATGTTTGTTTGCCGAGTTTGTTGCACTCTTTATGCTCTCTTGAGAGCAAGAGAAATAAAGAGGGACAGTCTATCTCGTGAGTGGGTATCAGGAATTTTGCATTATTCTCTCCGTCTTTTTCTGCTTCCTGGACGGGCGTCTAAATTGATGAAGTTAATGACTCTTAGTTTGGCTGATGTATCACGTTTCAGTTTCAGTCGTCAATGGTTCATCGGACAGAGCGCTTGATATTTGCAAATATTTATTAACTAATCATTAACTGATTTATTAACTAATTAGAGTAAAAAAAATCTACTACAAAATAATTCATATTTGACTAACAAGTAATTTTAAGCACTTTTTAAAAAGCTTATAAGCGGAAAAAGCGGAGAATATTTTGCATTTTTCTAGTAGATAAAAAATATTAATTCACCGAATTTTATGATGTTTTTTAAAAATTTAAAAAAAAAAATTTTTTTATGATTTATACGAAATATAAAAAAAGTAAACAGCAGACAGTTGTCCGAGGCCTTCCCTGCAGGCTGTGCCAGAGACACGGCCATTAAGTTTAACGTAGAATAAGCCATCCGATGAGACAGAAAACATATATAACAATAAATGATGAATAACATAAGCAAATGAATTTATTTATTTGATAGTTACTTTTGATAATATACATAAGCTTTTAAATATGTTTTTAAATTAAAAGAGTAAGGATAATAAGGATAAATAACAGACGCAAATCAATTTGATTTATATTTTTTATAATTATATATCCATGTTAAACTCAAATTCACATTTAACATTTTGTTTCACTTAAACACATAAGTAAATATACGAAATTTCAATATTTCATCAATCAAAACAACAGCCGAAGGTTTGTGTCCACACTGAAACAGCAGCATAGTTTGTGTTCACGCTACAAACTCAAACACTCAACCAAACACCACACATATGTTTGAGTGTATGTGTTTAAACAATTTTCATTTGAGAAATTTAAATATTAGGAAGATATCAACCAATATGAAATGTATATCAAACGAAAGATAACATCTTCATTTACCTACAAAAAAATTTTTAAAAAAAGTTATCTCGCCGTTTCCTCATAATCAATGAAATAAAGATTACAACAATAACAATCTGACATGACTCCCTATACCGTAAGGTAAGACGTATTCTACGCCAAAAAATTTGTACCGCTTCTTACCTATCCAAAAAAATATAACATAATTTAATTTCTTCCACAAATGTATTTTTGAACAATATTTTCCTTCAATTACTAACGAACGAAACTAAAAAATCAAATTATTTAGCATACAAATCGCTCACTTTGAATTGCTTTAGAGGACAAAAAATCTATTTCTATGACAAATCTTTGGTGTTTTTGTTACCCACGCTATTACCTTTAAAACGATACTAAAAAAATGCAATTCCAACCAAGTAAGTTTTCTGGTTTTTGTCCATGAAACGGACCAGTGTGCGCCGTACCAAGATAAGTTGTACGGCCGGCTGGTTTTTCAGCAAGATAACTCCCGCAAACCCGAACCAATCTTTATGAAGTTTGGTACTGGACAAAAATTAGTCAAATGCATACAAAACAAAAGGTGGGCGGATGACCGGTTGATAGTCACGATAACTCTCGTAGACTACAAGTTATCTTAATGAAATTCGCTATGTTTTCCTAAATATCAAAGATTAACTACTGTCTACGCCCATTTTCGTACCTTCCATACAAAAATTTGGGCGGCTTTCCGGCTGGCCGACTCGATATCACCCGTATACCACTGATCAAAATTTTGTGCAATATGGTATACAATAAACATATGAACAATTTCGCCATGCCCATTTTTGTACCTCCCATATAAATATTGGGTGCACAATTGGCTGCTAGTCACGATAAACCCCCATAAACACTAAGGATCGTAATTAAGTTGGATATTGGATAATATTTAGCGCAATGCCATTCTGCTCGGTCGCAATGATTGACTTCGGGCGAGGATATGTTTAAATCGGTTCACCCAACTCAAATTTCTGTACTGGTTTTAAATGATGTATACCCCATCGCTATGGGTGAGGGTATAAAAATGCCTGCGAAATATCGACTTGAAATTTCCGCCACTGTAGCCCTAAGTTCTTTGCACGAAATATCAGTAACATGTATCGAACAACATTTTGATGTTTCAAAGAAAATGTTGCGTCCAATCAAATTGTAGGAACAAAATATCAATGTTGTGGACTCTCACTCCAATTTTAAAAAAGAGAAAGAGAAATTTTGTACAAAAGTATTTTAATTCAATAGCATTCAATAGCGCCGGAAGGCATTATTGTTGGAACAAGTTACTTACTTACTTACTTATCCGGTCACGAACAACCCCGAGAGGTCGCGGACCTTACAAAACGAAGATAATATGTTTCGCCAACCAGTTCGATCTTTTGCCTTATTTGATCCTTCCAGCGCAGTCTTGGTCTTCCTATTTTTCGTCTTCCTTCGAATTTGGTTTCGAAAACCCTTCGTGCTGGTTCGTCTTCATCAATTCTACTGACATGGCCTAGCCAGCGCAATCGCGATATTTTGATCCGCTTAACTACGTCAATGTCGGGATATAGCTCATACAGCTCATGGTTCATGCGTCGCCGATACTCGCCGTTGTGCACTATAGGGCAGTTTTTCTCTCGAAGACTCCTACAGATGTTTCATCTGCTTGCGAAAAGACCCAGGATTCTGCGGCATAAAGCAAGAGTATGAGTGTCTGGTATAGTTGGACTTTTGGTACTCGAGAGCGGGCTTTATCTGTAAAGTGCTTGTTTAGCCCAAAATAACATATATTCGCAAGCACAATTCTCCGCTTGATCTCAAGGCTGACGTAGTTGTTTTTGTTTACGGCAGATCCGAGGTATATAAATTCGTCCACCAGCTCGAAATTATAACGGTTATCAACGTTCACTCTTTGGTCTAATCGCGTGGAGGCCCTGCTCATTGAAAGCATTAATTTTGTCTTGTGCTCATTGTGCCCGTCAGACCCACTTTTCCTGGCTCCTTCTCAATTCTCGAAAACACCGCAGTATCTTCTCTAACATGGGACTGTCCGTGAAGGTGGAAAGTTTCTGATAGCAATTCACTTGGGTGTGGCCAGAAATGATTCCTTCATTGGGTAGTCCAAGCAGCTCACTACCTACTTCCACTCAGTATGTCCTGGGGAATGGCTTTATCGGAAACCTCCGTTAGCTAGCTAGAGCGAGAAGGCGAAAATAAATGAGCAGCCTTATTTGGTTATAGCTATCGGGCATATTATTTTGTCCTTTAGAAGGAGGATGAGCCAAACATATGGGCCAACGGCGAATAAAAAACCAAAAGAAGAAAATCCAGGTTCGACATATTGCATCCTGGTCAGCGTCTGATCCATAATGGGCGGCTGCAATCAAATATCCTGGCAGTAGGTAAAATGCAAAAACCCGGTGGACTGGGTTTGCCTCCCGCCACCGGTCATAATGGCAGTGAATAAGCGAAAACGAAAGAGAAAACATTGGAGCAAGTTGGCAGAGTTATTTCAAAATGTACAAATGTTACACAAAATAGTACATCATATATAAAAAAAATATAATTATAAAATTTTAAATTTAAAAAAGATATTATTCAAAATTCAGTTCGAATGTTTCAATTAAGCTTTGAATGTTCTGTACATTAAAGAAATTATATGTTAACGCATGTTTTTGGTGTCAGCCCTGACAAGTACACACAATTTTGTTTGTTCAAAATGACCTGTATTCAATTAAATGAGAAGACGAAGACCAGCCCTTGCCAGCGGGATACCTCTGAAATATTTCGGCAGACTGCATATTTTATATAAGCTCTCTATTGAAATGTTGTAAAATGTTGCTGTCAATTGCAAATAATTGCATGTGCTTAGTAAATTATTCATTGTCATGTCAGGGAATGATTTTGCATTTTACGAGTAAGAAGCTATAAACGATTTGTGAAGAATGTTGGAATTCAGTGGCATTAAACTGGTTTATGCGATTTGTAAAATTCATCATTTCATTATTTCAGCACTTTAAAGGTTTTCATTTGTTCCAATAAACAAAAGATCCCAAAATAATCCTTGGCTTTTATTTGTTTTCAAACTCAACGCATTTTTAACAAAATTGAAAACAAAATTAAGTTATTTTGACGTTTTAAATAAACTGTGTAAATATCAACATTTTTTGTAACTGACTTTTTTGTAACCACTTGCTAAAAAAGCAATATGATTATTTTTTTCTTACTTTTTTTGTATTTATTATTATTTTTTCTGTAACGGAAGGTTATCGGTCTCATTATATTGAGTGGATCTCAGAAAAGTGCTACAATAGTGAATTGTCGAAAACAACACAAACCAAAAATATTGATCTCAACGTTTTACAACACAATCAATAACCTGGTTAACTGGTCAACCTTACCGGCTAAACTTGACGCCACTTTTTCAAATTTGGAAATAAAAGTTTAAATGTAACAAAAAAAAAACAGTGAATGCCAACATTGAGTTATTTTTAGTTTGTTATTGTTCATTGGCTGTATTAACCACTACATGTTAGTAGTAGTCTATTTAATATGGGTTCATGCTAGTACACAGTAATGCTACTACAATCAGACATAATATGAAATAATATATAAATGTAAAAAAAAATGTAAAAAAATCTGGAAATAACGGTTGAACTCGACAACAAACAGAAAGAAAAAATAATAAGTTTAAATTCAAAAAAAATAAATTTGCAAATTTGCCGGACTTCGGGAGAGACTCAAAAAACACCCCGAATGTATACACCGGGCAATGCTGAACATCAAATGACACGCTTTGTTTGGCCATAGCAACAACAACGAAACAGCCAAACACACAACATCACACATACTTTGTACGAAGTAGCTGACGTATTAGTAAGTCACATAACCACATGTTTGCCATATCGACAGCAACGAAACAGCCAAACACACAACATCACACATACTTTGTACGAAGTAGCTGACGTATTAGTATGTCACCATAACGTCGACTGCGCAAGCCCATGCGCTTGCAAATGAAATTTTGCGTGGCTATGCTTTATATCTCCGTTCAACAACAGCAACAGGCACATTTAAATACTCTTTCATTGCTCTCTTGCTCGCTCATTTTTGTTTAACACGTCATTATTCTCTTTCGCAGTGGCAGAAAATCTGGTTTTAGCAGCAGCATAAAATCTGGTTTTAGCAGCAGCATAAAATCTGGTTTTAGCAGATTTGACTTTGATAGATTTAGTCCCTATACGCCGCTATAGATGTTAACACATCAAAAATGTTGTCGGCTTGACACTACGGATCCAACACGTCGGTAAAGACAAGTGCGAGTACTCAAATGAAAGGTATTCTTCTCACAAATTCCACCGTGACTATGGAACTATGTAGCAGATAATCCTCTTTTGGCAAATAATATATTTGTATAAATTAAAGGCCGTTTTCCTCTTAGGTAGGCCCAACACCCGCTTCGCCACTTTGGTATTGTGTTTTGTATTTCAAAGCATTGTTAGGGATTTTCTCCACTGGGTCAGTTTTTATGTTACAAAGGATGGGGGTGTATATCATTTAATACGGAAACAATCTAACGCATAGAAGGAGCCATATTAGACCCCCTGTATCTTTGGACGAAATTCGTTTCGGGACTTTTTAATCCGATTGAGCCATGTCCGTCTGTCTGTCCGCCTGTCTGTTTGGCTGGCAGGCTGGATAGCTGGCTGGCTGACTGGTCAACACGATAACTGCCGTAAATCTTTATCGATCACAGCGAAATTTTGTCAGTGACTATTATTTCTCCATGGTTAGTTTGGGATTTACAACGGGCGTTTTGGTCACGCTCCTTCTGGTACCTCCCATACAAATCGACACATTTACTACAAAATCATGATTCTTGTATAACTTTTTTCTGGTTGATGTGATTAGCTTCAACTCAAACATTGGTTAATAATCAGTAAATGTCTACTTAACTGGAGAAAATGGGTGAGGTTGCCACGCACATTCTGGTACCTCCCATATAAAAGCTTGGTGGTCGTCCCTATTGTCAATGCGATAAGTCGCGTGTGAAACACTTCCGATCTTAATGAAATTAGGTTATAGGCTTCGCGTCATCAAACGCGAGTCACCGATTAGGACAAGGGTGATTTTGTCACGCCCTACCAAGATAGGTTGTGCGGCCGACTGGTTGTTCGGCAAGATAACTCCCGGAACCGATCTTTATAAAGTTTGGTACTAGACAAAATTTAGACAAATGCACACAAAAGTTGGACGGATGACCGGTTGATCGACACGATAACTCTCGTAGACTACAAGCGATCTTAATGAAATTTGGTACTCGGCAATGCTTTCTAAAAAATTAACGATTAACTACTGTCCACGTCCTTCTTACAAAAGTTGGGCGGCTTTCCGGCTGGCCCAATCGGTATCTCCCGTATACCACAACTGAAGTTTACAAAATTTGGTACTGATCAATATTTTGTGTAATATTGTGTAAAACAGATGAACAGCTTCGCCATACCCATTTTTGTACCTCCCATATAAATATTGGGCGGACAATTGGTTGGTAGTTACGATAACTCCCCATAATCACTTAGGCTCGTAATTATGTTGGGTAGTGAATAATATTTAGCGCAATGTCACTCTGCTATTGAATATTGCCACATTTTCCAATATTCAATAGAACTCGATCGCATTGGATGACTTCGGGTGAGGGTATGTTTAAGTCGGTTCACCCGACTGAAATTTCTGTACTGGTTTTTCCTTAAAGTCGGGACCACGACGATTGTGCGTCAATTTTATTGCCTTATGAATTGTGTTGTCTTGCAGGCTACAACTAAAACCACGTTTGATGGGAACCTATGACTCTCTGAGATGGAAAAAAAGTGAAGCCGTATTAAAGACATCCATCGGTTAAAGACTCATCGGGAGTTAAAATATGTACTATTGTTGTGATTGAACGCACCGTATCCAAGTTGTATCAATTTTTATTTGATCGATTTTCGCATTTTGGAGATTTTTTGACCAAAAAATCATACGAATTCGACCACTTTATGAAAGACCCCTTAGAGAACATTACAAATTAGTTACATTTTCGGTTGGACGCTTCGATTTCCAGACATACACATTTTCCTAATTTTTTTCATATTTTAAATCAAAATTGGGATGGGTTAACCTAAGGTCGTCTAGCCATTCCTCATGTGTAGCGGGTAATCGTTAGAGTGTTAAAAAACCCGACATTTTTGAATTACCGGTTTTCGGGTTATTCGAATAATCACTTTTTTGCAAAACCGGTTTTCGGTGTCATCGGTGAAACCGGTTAATTTTCGGATTTAATTACGTTCACTTTCCGCTTTTTTGAGGTTTCGTATGGAAAAAATTTGTTAAAAGTTTTAAAAAAAATTAAATCCAAATCAACACAAAACAACATTTTCTTGTATTGTTTTGTTTGCCCGTAAAAAGAGTCATTAGTATTCTGAAAATTTAGCAGTATTTGTCAGATTTTAATATTTTTAAATTTTCCGTTAAAGAGCACATCAGTTAATTCAATTAAGTTCAATTCAATTAAATTCAACTCAATTCAATTCAATTCACTTGCATTCAAATCAAATCAATTCAATTCAATTCAATTCAATTCAATTCCATTCAATTCAATTCAATTCAATTCCATTCCATTCCATTCCATTCCATTCAGTTCAATTCAATTCAATTTAGCTCAATTCAATTCTATTCAATACAATGCATGTCAACTCAATTCAATTCAATTCACTCCAATTCCATTCACTTCAATACAGTTCAACTCAATTCAATTCATTCAAATTCAATTCAATTTAATTCCATTCAGTTCAGTTCAATTCA
Source organism: Phaonia tiefii (assembly GCA_963931995.1). NCBI lineage: Eukaryota > Metazoa > Arthropoda > Insecta > Diptera > Muscidae > Phaonia > Phaonia tiefii. The sequence goes on along the minus strand of OZ008369.1, from coordinate 157,073,413 downwards.
ATCTACTTTAATTCTATTCAACTGAATTGAATTCAATTCAATCCAATTCAATTCAGTTTAATGGAATTCAATTCAATTCAATGCAGTGCAATGCAATTCAATTCAATTCCATCAAGTTAGTCCATGTCTATTCAATCAAATCTAATCTAATTAAGTCTAATCTAAGTCTATCCTCTTAATTGAATTGAACTGAATTGAATTGGTTTTAATTAAATGAATTGAATATTTTTATTTTTCAAAATTTCACATCTGTATTTAAATTTAACAATGATGCATAATTTTTAAATTAACCTGTAAATCCTGTTCCCATTTGCTTTGCCTGTTTACTGTAAAATGAACAAGTTAAATTCATATTCACATTCAACTTGTTTAAATTTGAAAATCTTGGTCGAATTTGAAAGCGATTTTCATGAATGATAATCTTATAAAGGGTAAACAATTAATTAATATACTAATTTAAATTATTTAATTGTTATTCAAATGATGAAATCATTACGAAATTAAAAACTGTTTGAAATCTTATTATTATTATCGTATATTTCAAAGTAGATGTCGTTGTTACTGAATTCAAGCAAAAAAGTAATAGATGAAAATTATATATTTTTTGTTTAATTACACTGTGTGTGACCAAAAATCTGAATTGAGTGAAACATAGCGAACCTGCATAATTTTGATACGCTGAATCTAATGGAATTTCCCGTTTTTCTCTACCACGTCAAAATTTCGAGATATTTGAACCCAAAGTTTGCTGGGATGTCAACAACTGTAATATTTTTGAGACTGAATTAGAGGCAGAACGCTTCAAAATTGAAGTTTGACTTCTGAGTAAGAAATGTAGAGAACCTTAAGAAGAATACCAACTTTAAGTTTGTACCCCCTCTCCTCCCCCCTTACCCCTAATAATAATGTTTTTGTCGAGTTATTAGGGTTAAGGGGGGAGGAGAGGGGGTACAAACTTAAAGTTGGTATTCTTCTTAAGGTCCTCTATTAATAACAGAACTCAGCTACCATAATTAGTTTGTATCTCTGCTGGTTAAATTCGAGCATATCTTAACACTCATTTGTGATCTTTCTAGTTGCGCTTATTTTTCTGGAGCTTCTAGGAGGGCTACTTTTGTAGGCCCTATAGAATGTGCCTTTTTAGCAAGCATTCTGGAAGACCATTTTTTGTAGACCTTGAAATTGAAGTAAGAACGTAGATCCTTGTATCCCAATTCTACCCTATGATAATTGTAAATCCTGTAAATGAAAATTTTTGGAATCTAACATCATTTTCTTTGTGATAAATAAGTAAGATCGTTTACGAGAACCGAAAAAATTTTACTTCAAAAAATATATGGTAACTTTAAATTAAAACAATTAGGAGCTACGAAACACATTTCCAATAACTGATGTTACGTTTCTCACCAAAAAAAGATATAGTAACAACAAACCCAAAAACTTTTATGAGCAACTCTTATTTCGTTTAAAGCAAACGAGTTATATTTCACTGAATTGTATTTAGCTTGGATGTAAGTGCACTCTCATGAATATATTTATTTTATTGAATTTTAAAAAGATATTAATGTTATTACTCATGCTTCCCCTGAAATGGAATTGAATCCAGGAACCATAAATGTCAACTGTGCCATTGTTTTTCGTTGCGCGAATATGAACAACATTTTTACATTAAGAATTGATCGCTGGTATTGTTTGGAAGAAGACAGACTCAATTCAAAAGACACTCTATTGCATCCGTGGATTTGTATAAACTTCTTTTCTCTCAGAGAAGAGAAAAACAATTCATGAGAGTGGTCACTTTTAAGTGAATGCGTGTGAGAATACACATCTTTGTTTATAACAAACGGTTTACGTTTCGTTTACAACAAAAGAAATTACTTTTACGATAAGAGTTGTATATTTGCATGCAAAGTATCAATTTTTGCGGTTTACCATGAGGCAAAGTAGTAAACGAAAGTAATTCCTGCACTGATTCTAAGTTTCGTACTTCTACAATTAGTTATTAGATTGTTTCGCAGAATTGCTGCTAATTATAAAATTTATGATTCAATCTCAAATGCTAATCCATATTTGATTAGATTAGTTTAAAAGTTGTTGTTGAATGTTTAAACTGCACGCAGTATAGAATCTCCTTAAAAATCGTTTGATTTACATGCAACTCTAAAAAAGGCAAATCAAACATTTCACTCCGTTATCAGCTGCAACAAATCGCTTAATTTCGAATGGACAGAAAGATAGACAGACAAACAGACAATCGGCAATGGAAGCCTTTGTACTCGTACTCAAACTCTTGGTTTTTTGTCTATAGTTCTACATGAATCGAGCTGGGAGTGAGAAGTTGTAAGCGTGACAAGTAAAATGCAACCATCGCACGGATCGGATCTGAACTTGTCACATTCGAAGCAATCGCATTCGTTGGCTGTGTACGTACAGAGCAAATCCAGGCGGGGAGTCATTTGTCGTTTCATGCGCATGTGGAGATATGACATCCAAGTGTACGAGTACCAAGCTGGGGCTGAGTGCAACACACACGATCTGGCAGCTGGATCATGATGATGCTGGCAATGATGAGTGTGCTTGGCGCTGGCTGAAAGTACTACACCAGGGGCTAGATGTACGGCATACAATTCACTGACTGACTGCTTCACTGCTGCAGTGGCGACTACACCAGCATTGACCTCAAGATTACTAAAAATGGGTAAAAACCTCTTTTGTCATCATTTAGACTTTGACTTTAGACTTTGGAACGAGGTGGTTTTTTGCCGTTTGTTTGTTTTTGCTGTTTGCTGTTGCGAAATTGTTTTGTAATGCCCAATGTGGAGTTGTGTTGTTATGACAGATCTGTGGACGGACGGCCAGACAGCCACAATGACTGAATGTCATCCATCTATTTGTTGCACAAAGCCTGAAATGAGTTTTGCAATATGAGGATGGTTGTGTTACAGGCACGCATATATCTATACATATGTATTATTTAAATTAAGGATATAAATGTAAATTAGAATGGCTCGAAATACAACATTGTTCTGATGGCGTACTTGCTAAAACTACAGTCGAAAGTTTATTGGTCATTATTTTTTAATAATCGTTCATTAAAACACTTTACGATCATTGGTTTGATTTTTCAAAGGGTTTTACGAACTTCGATATCATATATCTAATTCTTTTCCCGTTGGGGTATTGTTTAACAATCGAAAGATCTATAAAAAAAAAAAACAATAAAAAATCACAAGTTTAAAGTCAAACTTTTCAAAGCTTTTCTCCAACATCGGTTTTGCCAAGTAAAACTCTTTAAACAGTTTTAATTTCGAGTAGATAAACGTACTAATTTTCCAAAATTTAACTCCTTTATGACTAGTTTTTCATTCAGTGGTCATCTTGGCTTGTTAGTCAAATTGTGGTTAAACATCGAATTGTGTTTTCCCCAGCGGCGGAAGTCGTGACCTGGAAGGCCTGAAATCATGACCAAAACAGGCCTTCTTTAAAATACAGAGGGCCTTCCCTATACATTACCTCCTCCTTTCTTTTTAACATTGCGTGAGATTGGGAGGCAATGCCTTCTTTTGCCCATTGCCTAAAGAAGGCTTTAGAAGGCATGCAAAGAGGAAGGCCTTAGACGGCATTTACTTTAATTTATTTTTGTTAAAAAAAATTAAATTAAAATAATTTATTTTATCACAAAATCATTATCGACTTCTACATATTTATTTATAAGTATGTATGTAGCTTAGAAAGTTTTACCACGCCCAACTTTAAATTGAAAATTTTAAAAATACCCTGAAAAATATTAAATAAACAATACAATTTTAAACTTTGCGTGAAATTTTCCAATTAAATTATGGTTAAAAAGAAGCGGAAAATAAATTTCTCAAATTTGTAAAAACCTTCTTTTTGGTTATATCTGATGAACAAATTCATGCATTCCCCAGGCCTTATTTTAGGAAGGCATTACAAAAGAACCATTATTCCACATGCCTTATTTTTGGAAGGCCTTGAGACTTCCGTCGCTGGGTCAGTCAATGGTTAACAATGTTTTAACCACCCAATGTTGGTGGGTTAACTTGTAGTCAAAATCATATGATTTTGACTACCACATTACTGATTGTCGAAATGACAAATGTTAGATTGTATAAAATACATGTTTCTGTTTTTAGAATTTGAACACATACTTTGAGCCTAGATAGTTAAATTAATGCGCCTGCATATATTTTTATAAATTTTTGTTGAAATAACTTCGATTTTATGCATTTATTTCATATTTTGCATAATTACATTTGGATGTTTCTCTTTATTGTTTTGGTTTTTGATTCAATTTTTTTTTAAATAAGAATGTGAGGTGTGACGGTTCACATTAACTCGCCAATGAGAAACAAAATGCAACGTTAAGCTATAATTAACCTTCAACTATGATTAAGTAATCCAATAGTTTATTACCCAATTAAAAACAAGCCCACTTGTTATCGAGTTATCGAAAAATTGTATTTATTTCCTGTTTTATTTGCACACATTTGTGTGACAAAAAACTCTAATATGTTTTAGATTTTTTAAATTTCAACATTCGATATTTCAAAAATGTAATAAAATTGTAGACATGTTTATTTTCTTGAAATGTGATTATGTAACATGTTAAGTAAATCTTTTAAGTCTGTGTGAATCTTTCATCGAAAGCTTTTTTAGATTAAAAAACAAACCGATTTCCAAATTGTACTCCCCTAGCAATCGAGTTATCGACATTTTTATTTAATTTGTATTTCTTAATTTGGGTTTGACGACAGAAACCACAAAATGTATGACAAAAAGCCTAAAATGTTATCGATATTGGAAACTTCAGTGAAAGTGACAGTAGTGCAGGACAGCACCTAGTGAACAAACTTGACAATGGTCGCGCTATATATATTATTTCCTTTATCTATGGTTGTCAGCACTGTAAGATATCAGCTGTTTACTATTATATTTCCGATTTATGTGCAAAGTGTAATGTATGGAAATTGTGACGGAAAACAATCAAAAAGACAATGCGAAGAACTTCTCGGTTGCCGAGGAACATTTTTAGATTGTAGTAGTAGCTTCTTATTAACCTGGTGTAGTAACCTGGTGCTGTAGTAACTTCTTATTAACCTGGTGGAAGAACGCAAGTCAAATACTTAAATCGTTACAACATGAAAACAAACCAGTTGTTATCATCAGTTGTCGGCTGTTTTGCAATTATCGCTCCGATGAACTGCTGACCGAAGTTAGACCTCCTGACAACGTTATCGGCCGGATAAATTGACGGATAAAAGACATTAAGAAAATTAAATTCTATTAACCGGTACTTTATCGTTACGATAAAAGATAATTGGTCATCGAATTATCGAAAAATTGTTATGGTTATTCTTTTATTATAATATTCTGTTATCTGTTGTTATGAATGTTGGCGATAAAGTGTTATAGATGTATCGACATAGAAGAAGTAGTATATGTCAATTTTAGATATTTGTAATCCATTTGAAAGTATTCTCACCATTATATTGGATGCAGTCCATCTTTACAACTACCGTTCATATCGGTCGGTCATACCTCGAACCTCGTGCTACTAGCTACTATCTAGTAGCTATTTAGGCTAACTCTGAATCCTGGCGACGATATATTCGATTTGATCGCATATCTGCAAACACAAAATGCGATAAAGCACCAGAACATGATGATAATTTTTTTCGGAACACCGAAATGTAAGACACACAATAAAATAGAGAATTTAGCGAGATATCGAAAAATCTACACTCACAGAAAAATTCGGTTGAGACAGCCGAATTAGCCGTAACCGAACTAAGAGGTTGTCGCAACCGAATTAGAGGTTGGCACAACCTCGTAAGAGGTTGACAGAACTCCATCAGAGGTTGACACAACCTCATGAGAGGTTGACACAACCTCATTAGAGGTTGACACAACCTCATTAGAGGTTGACACAACCTCATTAGAGGTTGTCACAACCGAATGAGAGGTTGACACAACCTCATCAGAGGTTGACACAACCTAATTGGAGGTTGACACAACCTCTTAGAGGTTGACACAACCTCATTAGAGGTTGACACAACCTCATTAGAGGTTGTCACGGCCGAATTAGAGGTTGTCAACCTCATTAGAGGTGGTCACAGCCGAATTAGAGGTTGGCACAACCTCATTAGAGGTTGCCACAGCCAAGTTCGAAGTTGTCACAGCCGAATTAGAGGTTGTTACAACCGAATTGAGATACTGTCATAAATGAATTATTAAAGTTTTTTTTATTATTAAGTGTTGATTTATTTTCTTGTATTTTTATAAATGAATTTAAAAGCGAGAAAATAAAGTCATATATATGGGGTAATCTATATAAGTAGAATAATACATTTAATTTACATGCCTCTTCCAACCTTTATTGAAGTCCCGGCCATCATGGGGCACCGCACTAATTCTGACGTGTTGTATCGGTTGCTCTAGGTCCAAAGCCGTTTTGTATCCAGACTACCGCATATATATCTGCTGTTGATATCTGCTTAAATAACATCTGCAAAATAAGACGATTTAATACAAAATATATTTTACTTCCTTTTTAAAATAATATTTGATTATGAAATTTTAAAGTCAGATTTTAAATACATAGAATTATGTTGTGGTAACCGAATTGAAAATGAATTCGGTTGTACCTACAGAATTCATGAGAAATCCGGTTACAGCAACCGAATTGACCCCAAATTCGGTCGTTGCAACTGAATTAAGGCTAGATTCGGTTATTGCGACCGAATTGAACCAAATTCGATAGTTACAACCCAATTGATGTCAAATTCTGTTACTACAACCGAATTGAGTTTGGTTAAGACCAGATTCGGTTACCCCAACCGAATTAGGTACCAATTTCGGTTGTTGCATCCAAATTAATTTGAAATTGGGTTGTTTCAACCGAAATTTTAAAAAATTTAGTTGACTGAGCGAATATAATTTGAAGATTCAGTTGTCACAACCGAATCAATTATGAAACGAGGTTGATTCAACCGAATTTCGGTTGTGGAGACTAAATTCGGTCGTAACAACCTCAATCCGGTTGTGGCAACCTCGGCTGGTAACAGCCGAATTTACGGTTGCTACGACCTCTTTTCAAACAATTAGTTCTCTGAGTGTATTTATTTTATTATCTACTTTCAATACTTTCAATACGATCCTTTTTGTTTGTGAAATGACCACTAACAAGTTTTGTAGACGTTTCTAAGGGATTCAAGAACTATGCAACAGCCGGCCAGTTTTCATCTTTAGACATGAAGAAATTCTTAAATCAGCTTCAGTCCAACTTACACCATTAGAAAAATACACTCTAGTCTCAGGGTCTTGACTATTTTCAAAAGTTGTCGGTCTGTGCAATCGTTCTCGGATTCACCATACACACATTCCGCAAATAATTCCCCTTTGTATGGGTGCCTTGAAAAACAAATCGACACCTATCATCTATTTGTCGATTATAAGGCGGCCTTCGATAGCCCGATACGGGAGAAACTCTACGAAGCAATGTCTGAGCTTGGTATTCCTACAAAACTCATACGCCTTTTCAGGATGACCTTGACGAACACCAAAGCCGCAGTTCCAGTTGGTAAGGATCTTACCGAACTTTTCGAAACTAAGCGAGTCCCCAAGCAATGCGACACCATATCGTGCGGTCTCTTTAACATCTTCATGTAGATCAGTATAAGAAATCCTGCAGGCAACATGAATAAAACCATCAGCAGCAAAAGTCACATGCTGCTCGCGTATGCTGATGATGTTGATATTATTGGGCGCACAATTAGAGAAGTTACTGCGGTGTTTTAGAGAATTGAGAAGCAGTCAGCAAAAGTAGGGCTGACAGTAAATGAGGACAAGACAAAATTAATGGTTTTAACGAGCGGGTTCTCCACGCGATTAGACCAAAGCGTGATAACCGTTATAATTTCGAGGTGGGGGACGAATTTATATACCTCGGATGTGCCGTAAACAAAAACAACTCAGCCTTGAGATCAAGCGCGGAATTGTGCTTTCGAATAAATGCTATTTTGGGCTAAGCAAGCACTTTATTACTCTGAAAAAAGTTCCTGTGATCATTCAACTTAACTTCCAGAACGAATTAAATATCCTTAAACATTAAACATGTTAGATCCAACATCCTAGATATTGTCATTTACACCCAGAGACCTAATTGTTTGAAGAGAGGTTGTAGCAACCGTAAATCGATATGCTGTACATTTCTATCTGATATGAAATTGCTGAGTTATGGCACCTCAAAGTTCAAAATTTGCCTTTTATAACGTTCAAGTCGCTCGTCATTTTAATTGAAATTTTTTGAATTAACGCCGAATATAGTGTGTGAACAATGAAAATGAAAATATTGTCGTTCCACAAAATCCTTAATAAAAACTATATTTTACATCCGATTTTGTTTACGCTTAAAATGTTGGTAATTAAATAAACTAGATTAAACATTCTAGATCTTCACTATAACTTAGAAAAAAAAACGAAATAAAAATTAAAAATGTTGAAAAAAAACGTAAAAAAGGAAAATTTTGAACTTTGAGGTGCCATAACTCAGCCATTTCTTATTAGATAGAAATTTACAGCATATCGACGGAAAGGGCATTCAATTGCCTTCCGAATTTGACATCAATTCGGTGGTAACTATCGAATTTGGTATCAATTCGGTCGCAATAACCGAATCTAGCCTTAATTCGGTTGCATCGATCGAATTTGGCGTCAACTCGATTTCTCATGAATTCATTCAATTCATTTTCAATTCGGTTACCACAACATAATTGTATGTATTTAAAATCTGACGTTTAAAATTCTATAATCAAATATTATTTTAAAAAGAATTAAAGATGGTGAAGATCTTTTTGTGGTTGTTAAGAAAGGTAAGTAAAATATGTATTGTATTAAAACGTCTTATTTTGCAGAAATATATTCAAGCAGATATCAACAGTTTTCTTGATTTTCAAGGTCGGTCATGTGAGATATGCTGCAATCGTCCGTATACAAAACTGTTTAGGACCTAAATCGACCGATGCAACATGTCAGATTTAGTTCGGTGCCTCATGATGGCCGGGACTTGAAAAAAGGTCGGAAAATGCATGTAAAACAAATTTATTACCCTATAGATTACCCCATTTATATGACTTTATTTTCTTTTCTTTTTTTTAATTTTTTTATAAGAACGCAGGAAAATAAATCATCATTTAATAATAAAAAACACTTTAATAATTCATATGTCACACTATCTAAATTCGGTTGTAACAACCTCTAATTCGGCTTTAACAACCTCTAATGAGGTTGTGTCAAACTCTAATTCGGCTGTAACAACCTCTAATTCGGCTGTAACAACCTCTAATTCGGCTGTAACAACCTCTAATTCGGCTGTAACAACCTCTAATTCGGCTGTAACAACCTCTAATTCGGCTGTAACAACCTCTAATGAGGTTGTGTCAAACTCTAATTCGGTTGAGACAACCTCTTAATTCGGTTACGGCAAATTTGACAGAATGAGGTTGTGTCAAACTCTAATTCGGTTGAGACAACCTCTTAATTCGGTTACGGCTAATTCGGCTGTCTCAACCGATTTTTTCTGTGAGTGTAGTAGCTGTATGTATCCAGAAAACTATTGACCACTGTAGGGCCATAGTGCCTGTATTAATCCTATCCATACTATTTGACCTGCAGCTAAACTATCTGTATAGAATCGCTCTTAGATATCTTGCGTTATCCTTTAGGCAAATTTATGTACCACATTGAGACAATGGCTGTATACACCCAAGCCGCATAAGCCGTAAACGAATTTAGACGTTGTCGCAACTACGGTCAGAGCCTGCGTCAGAGGTTGTCTCAACCCAAATAGGGGTTGTTATAACAAAATTAGAGATTGCCATATCCAAATTAGAGGTTGTCAGAACCGAATTAGCGGTTGTCACAGCCGAATTAGGGGTCCCATCACACCCAAATTAAGAGCGTGTTGATTCTTTTGATTGATTTTTTTCTATTAATTAACAAAACATTTATTCAGAGTTGTTTAATGTTTTATGGATGATTTATTTTATAGGATTCTCACAAATAATTAGAATGCGTGGAGTAATCTTTAGGCAAATAAATTAATTTTAGCTGGCACTACCGACCGCTTTTGTCATCGCAATAATTCTGAGTTGTTGTGTCTGTCGATTTAGGTCCTAAACCGTTCTATATACAGACGATGGGAGCACATCTCAAACTATCGACCTTGAAAAACTTCTGAACTCTTGACATCAAGTACAAAGGGGGATATTTTCTGCAAAATAATCCGTTTTAATGCAAAAACCATAATTACAAAATTTGACCTTTTCCTTTTTAATTACCCCATAAAAATCTTGATACCACCGCGACAGCAACATTAATACATCCTTTATTTGAAACCTTTATGAAAATCAGCTGTAAAGAATGTTCTGTCCACTTTGATGATGGGGTTGCCAATTTCCTCCATTGGTTGTTTTTTATTATTCTATGTGTATTATTATGGAAAATATGAAAAAATCATTTGAAAAATTATGTTGTTAACCATTTTATATTGGGTAAAAATTAAACAAATGTCAGAATCAGCTGTTAGTTAAAACAGTTTTAAAATTGTTTCGACTCCAAACATAGTCATAAACGCATATGAAGTTATCGTTATGAGTGAAATCGTTTTGTGTCCAACTGATTTCAAAACAGGCATAAACTTAGTATATATGTTGTGGTAACAGAATTGAAAATAAATTCTGTTGAAGCAATAAAATTCATGAGAAAATCGGTGACAAGTAACCAAATTCGAGAGATTTCTAATTCGGTTATTGCACCTGAATTGATGCCCAATTTGGTTGTTGCTACTAAAGTTTGTACCAATTTCTGTTGTTGCATCCGAATTTGGAACAAATTTTGACAGAATGAATATAATTGAAGATTCTGTTGTCACCACCGAATCAATTATGAATCGAGGTTGCTTCAACCTAACTTCATTTGTGGGGACTAATTTCAATCGCGACAATCTCAGTTCGGTTGGGGTATCCGCCTATCGGTTCGGTTGGTAATTTCAAATAATTAGTTCTCTGAGCGTAGGCGGTTAGTTCTGCTTCCTGGTAAAGAGTATGAGCTTGGTTTCTCAGGACTTACACCTGGTGGAGTCTCCTGATTAAGTCATGGAGAACATTTCTGCATGTGAAAGCGTTTTTGCCCTGTACTGCAATTGTCAGGACATCGGCATATGCTACGACTGTGTAATCTGATCCTTCCAGCTCAAGAAAAACATTATCCACCTGCTGAAAATTTTGTTGTTGTTGTTTGAATGTAAATATAACTTGTTTGTAGCTTGTCACAAATATAGTATACTTGTGTCTAAACACATTGTGTTTGCCATGCAATATAACATGTTTTGGACACAATGATTAATAGGTTATAATATATGTATTTGTGACCCGAATGTGGCTTTGTTTGTTGAAAACAGCTGAAGACAGGAATGTGACAGACAATAATATAACAAAAGGCCGCAGATTTTCAATTCACGAAAACAATGCTTGCCAACATGCACATGGTTCTTGCAATATGTTTCTGGGGTCAGCGTGCAGTAGTAAATCCCAGAGAAGTGGAGATAAGACTCCACTTGGAGTGTTCCTCTATTCACATTTCGAGTTAAAGTACAGATCAAATTAATGATCACCTGGTCATCACAAAGTGTCAATATATAAGAGTGTCAATATGTCAACAATATCAAAAGGTATAGTTAAAGGCACCCTCTATATCGACAAAAGGCACCCTCTATATCGACAAAAGTCCTTAAATACTTAGACTTCTCTATGAAGCTAACTAGAGCGTGCAGAGCGGTTACCATATATTTTCTAGCATGTGGACAGCTCAACCCCTCCAATGCCTTCACAAGGTAAGATGAGAGACTGACGTGTAATTTCAGTAAGTTGTGTCCTGTAAGCAATCGGATAGCAGCACGGGGATTTTTTATTTTCAAGAGTTTCAAGAGAAATATTTACCCATAAATAGCTCAAGGTGAAAGCATGCACAGGAAGTGTCCGATTCTGGCATGTAAGTCTACTTTGTTCTCTTTCCTCGCCTAAAAACTGGCAAATGATAATGAAGGACTGCAATGCGAAAACAACTTATAAATCTATCATTAATCACTGTTTTCGGTACAAAATCATATATTTTGAGTCTCCCTAATTGAAAGACATGCCTACATTTTCTCTTTGTCTGATTGAACGTATATTATTCTTAATAAACGTAAATTCATTCAATTTATCTCTTTCAAACTCTTTGATTGTAGTTCGTTCATTGTACATTCGACGGCGTTGATTCTTAGAGGACAAAAGCAAATGATTGAAAGGCCTTCAAGTAGGACTGCAGGGGGTCTCCTGGCTGCAAATTAAAACAAGACATCGTCGATAGTTTCTTTTCAGGTCAAACAGCGGTGGTTTATAAGACACCGATACTCGGTGCTATAGTTGATAGTTCCGAAATTACAGTGTGTTGCCTATGAAGATGTTGAAGAAATCGCGCCGTGGAACCGTACTGAGACATTATTTGATTTGCAATACTACTTGCAAAGAAGACCACTATATGTGTAATCTGAAATGCTTTAAATGATTCATCATTGAGTTTCTGGAAATTAAAATATCCTGTGCAATGATGAGATGCCGAACAAATGCGTCATGCGTACGTATCGGATAATGAACCTCTCATATGTCAACATAATATATCGTGACAGTATTCAAAACAGCTAATTATTATATATTAGGGTGGGACTCCTCGCGAGATCCTTAGGTTTCGACAAATTGACGATCATTTTTTTTGCCGGTTTTCAAACGGGTTAATGTACCACAAAGGCTACAATTCCAGACCGTGTAGAAATTTAAGGAGGCTTAAGCCCGAGTTCATGTGCAAAATTTAGTTAGACGAATACATGTTCGTCTTAGCGTACAGCGTCATATATCTAACAGGGGAGACCCGAGAATATTCTCCAATAGTTGTAGAATAAATCATTCATCCTTTGTATACAATATCCTTCAATGTGCCAAAGTATAAGCCCAAATGTTGGAGACGTGATCAGAGCTTATTAACGTGATTTTAGGCTTGGAAACCCCCCAACTGGCCAGATATTCCCATTACGCTTCTGGAGAAATGCAAATCGACACTTACCATCTCTTTGTTGATTATAAGGATGCGTTCGATATCCCATTATGGTGAAATCTGTACGAAGATACGTTTGAACCTGCTATTGCTTCTAAGCTGATTCACCTTTGCAGAATGGAACTGGCGATCAAGCAATCCTCGCTGAATGTTGGTACAGATCTTGTTGAACTATTTCATACCAAGCGAGGTCTCAGACAAGGCGGCATTCTTTCCTGTGATATCTTAAAGATCTTAATGGAAACCATAATAAGAAATACACGAATGAAACTATCACCAGGAAAAGCCACAAGCTGCTCGCGTAAGTGATGATATAGATATCATTTGGCGAACTGTGTGCGAAGGTTTTGCAATATTATCGAGAATCCAGACGGAATACCACAAAGAGAGCTGGCACAAAATGAGGACAAAATAAAGTTTAAGTTTTCATTAAACAGAGGCTACGCTCCGGTGGAGCAACACGTGAACATTGTTAGCAGTTATAACTCATAGCTTAATTTATTTACTTCGGATCTGACGTAGACAAATTTAATAACATCAGCCTTGTGGTCCAACTTGAAAATATGTGGTATTTCGGACTACACAAAAACTTCCGAGATAAAGTTTCCTCTTGACAAACATAGATCCAGCTATATCAGACTCCCACACAACTTGGGCTGCTTTCTACCACAGAATCCTGTGTCATATCGCCGGCAGTCGAGAAAAAATTCACTGGAAAATATATTGACCTCTAATAGATAACGGCGAGTATCTACCTAGTATGAACCACGAGCTGTATGACCTGTGTCCCGATATTGACTAAGAGAAGTGAACCAAAATAGGGTGTTTATGTAGGCTTGGCCATATCATGCGTATGGGTAAGGATGAACTAGCGCAAAAGGTTTGTGAAAAAAAAGCCAAAAAGATTGGACAACCAAGATTCTGCTGAAAGCACGCAAAAAAATGTTGTTAAGCCCAAACGAATTTCCAGTGAACTTCGTTTGGGGAAACTTAAACTTAAATTTTTCAGAATCAAACCAATCATTTCCTTTGTGATAAATTAATGAAAATCATTTAGGGGAACGTAAAAATTAACCGAAAAAAATGTTTACTCGAAACTTTGTTTGGAAACTCAAGTTGGTAGGGACCATATTATTGTTATAATTAATTTTTTTTCTTTACTTTGCCGAGTGTTGTAAAGGGTGGGCCATATAAAAATTGAAGTTTAATTAAATTTCGCTTTAAAAAATACTAATAGACATTTTTCAAAATTATGATTTTGAAACACAACATCTCTCAAATGGCTTACTTGACTTCCTTTACGATCTTCCCAACTTTTCAGTACATTTTCGATTGTTTGCGCCTCTACGTCTCTGAGTTTTCGTATTTTAATGCATCAATGGACGACATGACGTTGGATTTCCGAGCCCCAAATGCGACAAATTTTGTTTGTTAACGGAACTCCCGTGGTGAAATTGAGCTTCATCGGAAAAGATGATTTTTGTTCATCTTCAGACTCAGAATTTTGGAAGAAGATTATTAATATTTTCCAATTTTCTTCAAGCGTAAAGTGACCTATTTCGTAAATTTTTAACCTTTAACTAATAATCTGATACATCATTATTGCCAAATTGGCCATCTGCTTTGCACTAACAGGAGTTCTAATTCCAAATTGTAAATAGTAAACATTTAACATGAGAATGTGGGTTCAATCCTCTGAGCACCTTACAACTCTTTCGACGACGGTCACCTCGCTCAGTGATGGCGACATTATCGAGTAATTAGCCTGGAAAAAGCTTCTAAACAAAAACGATCCGAATCGTTTTAAAACTGTAGGTCGCAATCAGTGAGTGTAGTAACGCATTTACACCGCCGTTTATCGCGGCCAGATTAGCGATAACCTTGTTCTCTAATCTTTGCCGTTTATACCACCCAATTTGAAATTAAATTGAAATTTCAGTTGGCAACTCCTTGCTTAGACAAATTCCGCGCGGAGACAAAATTATAGAAGACGGCGGCACAACAAAAAAATTATGTTGACGGCTATCGGTTTTACCAGTTTTGTACAAATTTTGGATGTTTTTGAAATAACAGAACCTTTAAAAGTGGATCAGTGAGTCAAATCGGGCCAGTCGATAAAATCTGTTCACAGTTTTAACACATAAGAGCCGTTTACATCGTCGGCGACGTGAGCTTATGATGGCGGCGACGCGTCAAAATAGTTTCCATCGGCTTCCGTCTGTCAAACAGTTGATTGATTAAGTATGTTTCTATTATGGTTGCATTATTTTTTAGTAATTAACAGTGTTGCATCAGAATATACACCAGTTTAAAATGAGGTTAAAAATTAAACTTCAGTTTCTACTGATTAAAATTGTATGAGCAATCTTCTGGAATAGCGTGGTTTAAAATAGTTAACCTTCGAAATACGCTAATCTTGGTCGGTGTAAATGTCGTATAAAAGTAGAAAGTGCGCAGCTTTCTAATGGTGAGGCGGCCTCCTCAACCCCTTTACGGGATGTAATGGGAAACTTTATTTTATTTTATTCGTCAGAGTTTTGTGGACGTAACTGAGAAACTGAAACGTTTGTTAAGTGTTCTGTCGTTTACCGCAAACGAGTCATACCAACTCCAAGCTCAAAAAAAAATACGAGAAACGAAATTCAAAAATCTTCGGTTAGTGATAAGTTTGAACAGACTGTCTGGTGGCTTATCTGGATAGACGCGGCCAAAGATGATGATTTACAAACGAAATGATCGTGCAGCAAATGTAACTGTTTCAACTGTTTTTCACTAACCGAAAAACTAATCTTTCAGCTTAACAGGAATTAATAACTTTATAAAAATAACTCGAATCGAATACAACGAAAGTAAGAAAAGTGTTTGTGACAAGCTGATTTTTCGTTTGACTCAAACGAGTTATATTTCACTAAATAGAATTTGTTTCAAATGGAATATTATCCTCATTAATGTTAGAATTTCAATAAATTTTATATACAAATATAGTTTAAAACATGCACTTTCCCGATAATGGAGTTTAAAGCGGGCACCAACACGGTGCGTCTATCCAGTGATTAATCTCACACCCCAAGACGCGCACGGATACGAAACCCCCATAACATTCGGATTTTCTGGTTCATTTTTATTAAAATGAGGGAGAATCAATCATACAGAAATAGAAAAGAGCTGCTATGCCTCTCTTAACGACGAAGAGGTAGTAGGCCATTTCATCGGGTTCGAGTTGCTATTGTTCTTATAAAACCATAAAACCTAATTTAGCTGTCATTAGTATTAATCAAACACTTTTAAACTTAGTTTGCAGCATGGTCTATAATCTGTATGTCTTCTTTGGTTTCTCATTCTGCATCATTTCCCTAGTACCTTTTCGGTCAGCTGTGCCATAGAATTAATGAATCAATGCAAGAGAACGTGTAGTGCACGTGTGCGTTTCTGTTTGTGTAGACTTGATTACTCTCATAAAACTTAGGTGTACGCGTGCGTGTAACACATTTTCGTTGTAGTAAATGGTTTTCTATACGATATGTTACAATTTTGCAGTGAATGAATGTTCGTTTATAACAAACGAAACGATTTTAACAATAAATCGTGATAAGGAGAAGGATACAATTCATGCGAGGACTTACGTGGCCCAGGGGAAAATTTGTCAATCGGTCAACCATTCAATCCCCTGCCTTAACTCCTCTAGGTAACATGTTTACTTTGAACTCTAGACATTTGTCTGTTGTGTTCAATATCTGAATATGAATATCTGAATATGTCACCAGGTAAAGAGTGTTTTTCAACGCGATAGAAATTGAAAATATAAAAAATAAAACAAACAGTTACATTTTAATCAAAACAAGATTAAAGATTCGAAAGATCATTACATGGCCTTATTATTTCAAAATGGTTTCGCGCAGATGGCCATGGCGGCTTTCATGACGAAGCACTTTCTGGACGTCCAATTCTGAGACACTTTTGCAAGCATTTCTGGCCATATGTCACGAATAACACGAACAATTGTGGCCTCCAAGGCGTCAATTTATTGCTGGTTTATCAGCATAAACCAGCGACTTCACGTATCGCTACAGGAAATAATCGAGAGGTATCAAATCGAACGACCTTAGGTCGAAAGAACGACGCATATGATAATGGACGCATATGTCGACTTTAATTCCTGCACCAGCTGGAGTTTATACAGGTGTAGACCAAGATCTTTCCTCAAAATTTCCCACGTAGAGCCCAATTCCTGCAACCTACGACGAATCGATAAATTTGTATCTTCTTCCACACTTTCGTTTACAGCGGCGATATTCTCCTCAGTATTCATATTCTTTCGAAGAGTTGGTGTTATTGCATCATTTAGTATGTGCTATGAAATCTATACACAGTTCGACGGATGGCTTGCTCAGATGGACGATTATGTGCGCCATAAGAATTACGAAGTCGTTTATAAGTTGTGCGAATCGATGACTGATTTTCAAAGTAAATTTGTATAATTTGGTACCGCTGTTCAAGCGTGAATCTTTCCAGAGTAGACCGATCATAAATGTCAAAAAGTGAGTACAGTATGACATTTAGCTTGACAATGTCATATATCCTTTATATCTGTGTATAATACTGTACATACGTATGTATATTACTGATGGTTCGAGTCACATGATGCCAAGTTTTTAATTATTGTATGCAAGTTTAGTAGCTCTCCTATTGTGTATACGTCCCGATATTAGTTTAATTTCCTCTTATAACACTTTAGTACTACATATCTCCTTCTTCTAGGACAATCACAAAGGTTGAACCGACCTTTGACTGTTGTTTCAAAGATTTGTATGTCTGACATGTGTAATATACCTAATCTAACGATACGATAAGTCTTTCATTTGCTACAAAAGTATAAACTTTTGTGGTCAACAATGGAACTCAGTAAACAAAATATTTTTGGAGCAAAATAAAAATGTTTGCGACAAACGTTTTTCTATTGCGTGGTCTTAAGTGGTCCAGTTGATCGCTTTGTAACTATTTTAACAGTATTCATCTAAAGGAATGATTGATTAAAATAAATCTTAGATTTTCTTTAGTTCTCAAGATCCCGTTCAGCATAACCATTTATAAATAGATTTATTGTCTTTCATAGGAAATCGTAAAAATTATGTAGTTTGAATGTTGCAAAAGGGCGGCCGAAAAGTCAGCTACTTGCTGCGAAACCATAATTTGCTCAAATGTCTCGACTATATCGCATGGAAAGGTCACGTCAGGTCAATATAACAAAACCACAATATTAAAGTAATTAACATTGTCTGGGCTTTGTGGAAAATATTAATCAGATACATGTGCCAATTGGGATTCCTGCTAGTGTTAGAAATCTCATCAATAAGAAGCCTAAGTGCATCAATCAATTGTGTCTGAATCACGTTGGACTGTGAGCTGCTCATTGTTTGTCTTGTGTTTCCCTTTTTGGTTTCAAAAATAAATAAAGTATTACACTAACTGCCTATTTCCGCCTGATTGAGGCGCCATCGTCGCATATCGCATGAATGATTCATACATTTCTAATTTACCTACATACTTACATGTCTGGCACAGGGAGTCATTCGTCGGCCGTCGCCCCATTCGTTTCCAGTGAATGCCATTAAATAAAATGCAAACTAGTGCCTACGGCCAGATTGTGTTTATGCATAAATTCCTAAACGAACAAAAATTTAATATTAATAATATTTGCTTGGCATAAATGTTAATTATGTTATCTTCGCACTTAAATCGCACCTGTAGCCACTGGGCAATAAAACCAACGTACATTCATGTACGAGTAGGTGATGTTGGTCGATATGTTGGAGTTTTGTGAAAAATGTTTTTAAATATTTTTAAATATAATATTGAGAATAAACCACCAATAATTGAAAAACCACATTTAAGATTTATCTTTGATTCTGCTGAAGACAAAGAACATGCTACACTACCCTACTGGAGTAGGTAGGAAGTGTCGGGTGCATGATACACTATGTACTAAGAACTAAGTTGGCATTCTGAATTCAAATTCAAATGTTAACTGTTCAAATACTGAAATATTATTTCAATCAAATTTTTAATTTGTATTTACTTTCTTTCAAATCGCTGTTCATTTTCTTTCTTTTTCACCTGTTGACAGAAGCATTTGGAGTACTAATAAAAGGTCAATTAATAAAATAATTAGTTATATAAAAGGTTAAAAAGTTAAGACCTAAAGTTGTAGCTTAAAGTCATAACATATTGCCAAGTTTCAAATGACAAGAAATTTAAAAATTGTTGAAATAATAGTTTTGGTTGCTCGTTTGCGGACGAAATGTAGCATAAAAATTTTAGCATAAACTGCTCTTCCAAACAGTCAAATAAGAAGAAGTGCTGCGTTGGACAACGCCATATTAAAAGAAGTACTTCTGCACCTAAATTAGCACTACATCTTACCAAGTAGATGTGGTGCAAATTCTACTTCTTGGTATACTCTTTTTTTGCTGGGCATTTTACAAAAGTCACATCTTGATATTGAAGGAATTACTGTCCAATACGACTAATTTTAAGTTTGTTAATAATCGTCCATATTTTATATTTATAAGGAATTTTGTCATTTATCTCTATATGGAATTTTTTAAATTGCCAACCTATTTCTAATATTTCATGAATTAATTTTTTGCTTTGACGCCTGTTAGTTGCTTTGTTACCCAGTAACCTAAAAATATAAATATGATGTAAGAGGTTCAGATAAATTAAAGCGAGAAACTTTCAGTAAGAAAAATTTTGCCGTTTGCAAAAAGATTGTGCTAAAAAATTTAACAAAAATTAAAAAAATCGAAAAAATGTTGAGGAAATTGTTCTAAACGGCACTTGACATGATTTTTCAAATAACAAGTGCCAAACCCAAAAAAAATATGCCAAAACGGCACAAATTATGCCAACATGGTAACACTGACCAAACCCGTGTTACAAACAAGCTTGTGACTTTTGTGGGGGGATAATGCTCGAAATAGCCGAACGATTTTGGGCTATTGATGGTAACGTTGTGGCCACCGTCATATTTAAAGAATTACGTACCGATGTCATCTTCAAATAAACATGGACAGCCGGCACATAAACCGCTTCGAACACTGCACATTATTGAGAGAATTAACACATCTTGTGTAGTTGATCATCAAATCGAATGTGCCAATTTTCCTTTTGAACACTCATTTAACTAGAAATAGGCTTCTTCGCTTCAACCGTAAAATGGTCGAAGGACTCAAGAACCCTTTCACACCGAGCACGAATTTCAATAATAAAATGAGAGCTTTAGACAGTTGCAGGGTTAATCGGCATGAATATATTAAAACCAGTTGTGCTAATACTAAGACTTTGTATATATCCTACTTTCTCAGCATATTTGAAGAATTCAATCATCTTTGATCAACGATCAAGCATTTTTTAAATTCTGAATTAATTTTTAAGGTTAATAGTTGATAGCTGTTTAAACAGCCAAAGTCGGACATGTAAACTATGATCAAGTGACCATATGATTTTGATAGAAAATAAAAAGAACAACAAACACAAAGTTTATGCAACTGTTAATGTGACCAATTATAATCACCGTCCTAGTTTAAATAACAATAAAAACGTATCATTTAACTTTAGAACTTTATTTCTGCTCTTTCTTTTGAAAATGGCGTCAGTTTTAACTATGAATACCGGATATTTTTCGTAGCATTTGCCACTGTTGCCACATGGTATTAAGATTATTTGACAAAACACTCAAAAACTCTTTTCGTATTTAAAGTCAGATCAAACATAAATCAAAATCAACTGAGAGACGCTTTTTGTATGTCAAATCGTCTCTCAAACCTCTCATAACTTTTTATGAATTAAGCCGTATTACTCCACATAGCAATAAAATTACCTGTTAGTTATTCGAAACTCAAAGAACTTTTACGTGACATGAAAAATGTTTGCGACAACATATTTTTTTCTCAATTTACGCTGGATTTTTAATTAATTGAGTTGTAATTCTTTTTGAGGTAACAGATCAGATTTTCGGCTGGTGAAAAAAATTTTAACAGTCTAGGGTAGGATTCAAACTCACATTTGCTGGACGATCGTTTCGATGTTTGTTAAGCATCATCTTTATCAGCAGCATCTAGCCCGTCACGCACTGTCTGTTCAAATTTGTCACGGACCGAAGTTTTTGCTTTCGTTTAATGGAAACGAATTAAAAATAAATAATAACTAAAAATTTTCCCATTATATCCCTGTGCGCTTTTCAGTTTTCACTCACGAATTATTGTAAATTCAAACTCAAGAAAATATATACGAGAAACGAAAACTGTTTATTCTTTTCATGCAATCGAGTTATATTTCACTGAAGATGATTTAGTTTGGATGGAAGTGTAACCCCATTAATAGTAGAAGTTTAATCAATCATATTAAAGACTAGGAAACCCAGCAGAAGTCATTTGAATTTTAGTAGGGATGCCTATTGTTTCTTAAAATAAAATATAGTCTATGTTACTCAGTGATAACGTAGCTTACTACTGCTGAAAGTATATTTAAAATCGAATGAGTAGTTTAGAAGATAATCCTCTACATACCAACTCACAAATACTTCCTCTTTATATATTAAGACGGTATTTAGTTTTTATGAAATTTTCGTTGCCATAAAAAATAACGAAAATTTCGTGAGCCGAAAATTTCGCTCACTTTTCATTTGCTTGGTACTCAGCTCCTTGAGTAAATTTCGTAGGCAAAATCAATTGCAGTGAGTACAGTATGACATTTAGCTTGACAATGTCATATATCCTTTATATCTGTGTATAATACTGTACATACGTATGTATATTACTGATGGTTCGAGTCACATGATGCCAAGTTTTTAATTATTGTATGCAAGTTTAGTAGCTCTCCTATTGTGTATACGTCCCGATATTAGTTTAATTTCCTCTTATAACACTTTAGTACTACATATCTCCTTCTTCTAGGACAATCACAAAGGTTGAACCGACCTTTGACTGTTGTTTCAAAGATTTGTATGTCTGACATGTGTAATATACCTAATCTAACGATACGATAAGTCTTTCATTTGCTACAAAAGTATAAACTTTTGTGGTCAACAATGGAACTCAGTAAACAAAATATTTTTGGAGCAAAATAAAAATGTTTGCGACAAACGTTTTTCTATTGCGTGGTCTTAAGTGGTCCAGTTGATCGCTTTGTAACTATTTTAACAGTATTCATCTAAAGGAATGATTGATTAAAATAAATCTTAGATTTTCTTTAGTTCTCAAGATCCCGTTCAGCATAACCATTTATAAATAGATTTATTGTCTTTCATAGGAAATCGTAAAAATTATGTAGTTTGAATGTTGCAAAAGGGCGGCCGAAAAGTCAGCTACTTGCTGCGAAACCATAATTTGCTCAAATGTCTCGACTATATCGCATGGAAAGGTCACGTCAGGTCAATATAACAAAACCACAATATTAAAGTAATTAACATTGTCTGGGCTTTGTGGAAAATATTAATCAGATACATGTGCCAATTGGGATTCCTGCTAGTGTTAGAAATCTCATCAATAAGAAGCCTAAGTGCATCAATCAATTGTGTCTGAATCACGTTGGACTGTGAGCTGCTCATTGTTTGTCTTGTGTTTCCCTTTTTGGTTTCAAAAATAAATAAAGTATTACACTAACTGCCTATTTCCGCCTGATTGAGGCGCCATCGTCGCATATCGCATGAATGATTCATACATTTCTAATTTACCTACATACTTACATGTCTGGCACAGGGAGTCATTCGTCGGCCGTCGCCCCATTCGTTTCCAGTGAATGCCATTAAATAAAATGCAAACTAGTGCCTACGGCCAGATTGTGTTTATGCATAAATTCCTAAACGAACAAAAATTTAATATTAATAATATTTGCTTGGCATAAATGTTAATTATGTTATCTTCGCACTTAAATCGCACCTGTAGCCACTGGGCAATAAAACCAACGTACATTCATGTACGAGTAGGTGATGTTGGTCGATATGTTGGAGTTTTGTGAAAAATGTTTTTAAATATTTTTAAATATAATATTGAGAATAAACCACCAATAATTGAAAAACCACATTTAAGATTTATCTTTGATTCTGCTGAAGACAAAGAACATGCTACACTACCCTACTGGAGTAGGTAGGAAGTGTCGGGTGCATGATACACTATGTACTAAGAACTAAGTTGGCATTCTGAATTCAAATTCAAATGTTAACTGTTCAAATACTGAAATATTATTTCAATCAAATTTTTAATTTGTATTTACTTTCTTTCAAATCGCTGTTCATTTTCTTTCTTTTTCACCTGTTGACAGAAGCATTTGGAGTACTAATAAAAGGTCAATTAATAAAATAATTAGTTATATAAAAGGTTAAAAAGTTAAGACCTAAAGTTGTAGCTTAAAGTCATAACATATTGCCAAGTTTCAAATGACAAGAAATTTAAAAATTGTTGAAATAATAGTTTTGGTTGCTCGTTTGCGGACGAAATGTAGCATAAAAATTTTAGCATAAACTGCTCTTCCAAACAGTCAAATAAGAAGAAGTGCTGCGTTGGACAACGCCATATTAAAAGAAGTACTTCTGCACCTAAATTAGCACTACATCTTACCAAGTAGATGTGGTGCAAATTCTACTTCTTGGTATACTCTTTTTTTGCTGGGCATTTTACAAAAGTCACATCTTGATATTGAAGGAATTACTGTCCAATACGACTAATTTTAAGTTTGTTAATAATCGTCCATATTTTATATTTATAAGGAATTTTGTCATTTATCTCTATATGGAATTTTTTAAATTGCCAACCTATTTCTAATATTTCATGAATTAATTTTTTGCTTTGACGCCTGTTAGTTGCTTTGTTACCCAGTAACCTAAAAATATAAATATGATGTAAGAGGTTCAGATAAATTAAAGCGAGAAACTTTCAGTAAGAAAAATTTTGCCGTTTGCAAAAAGATTGTGCTAAAAAATTTAACAAAAATTAAAAAAATCGAAAAAATGTTGAGGAAATTGTTCTAAACGGCACTTGACATGATTTTTCAAATAACAAGTGCCAAACCCAAAAAAAATATGCCAAAACGGCACAAATTATGCCAACATGGTAACACTGACCAAACCCGTGTTACAAACAAGCTTGTGACTTTTGTGGGGGGATAATGCTCGAAATAGCCGAACGATTTTGGGCTATTGATGGTAACGTTGTGGCCACCGTCATATTTAAAGAATTACGTACCGATGTCATCTTCAAATAAACATGGACAGCCGGCACATAAACCGCTTCGAACACTGCACATTATTGAGAGAATTAACACATCTTGTGTAGTTGATCATCAAATCGAATGTGCCAATTTTCCTTTTGAACACTCATTTAACTAGAAATAGGCTTCTTCGCTTCAACCGTAAAATGGTCGAAGGACTCAAGAACCCTTTCACACCGAGCACGAATTTCAATAATAAAATGAGAGCTTTAGACAGTTGCAGGGTTAATCGGCATGAATATATTAAAACCAGTTGTGCTAATACTAAGACTTTGTATATATCCTACTTTCTCAGCATATTTGAAGAATTCAATCATCTTTGATCAACGATCAAGCATTTTTTAAATTCTGAATTAATTTTTAAGGTTAATAGTTGATAGCTGTTTAAACAGCCAAAGTCGGACATGTAAACTATGATCAAGTGACCATATGATTTTGATAGAAAATAAAAAGAACAACAAACACAAAGTTTATGCAACTGTTAATGTGACCAATTATAATCACCGTCCTAGTTTAAATAACAATAAAAACGTATCATTTAACTTTAGAACTTTATTTCTGCTCTTTCTTTTGAAAATGGCGTCAGTTTTAACTATGAATACCGGATATTTTTCGTAGCATTTGCCACTGTTGCCACATGGTATTAAGATTATTTGACAAAACACTCAAAAACTCTTTTCGTATTTAAAGTCAGATCAAACATAAATCAAAATCAACTGAGAGACGCTTTTTGTATGTCAAATCGTCTCTCAAACCTCTCATAACTTTTTATGAATTAAGCCGTATTACTCCACATAGCAATAAAATTACCTGTTAGTTATTCGAAACTCAAAGAACTTTTACGTGACATGAAAAATGTTTGCGACAACATATTTTTTTCTCAATTTACGCTGGATTTTTAATTAATTGAGTTGTAATTCTTTTTGAGGTAACAGATCAGATTTTCGGCTGGTGAAAAAAATTTTAACAGTCTAGGGTAGGATTCAAACTCACATTTGCTGGACGATCGTTTCGATGTTTGTTAAGCATCATCTTTATCAGCAGCATCTAGCCCGTCACGCACTGTCTGTTCAAATTTGTCACGGACCGAAGTTTTTGCTTTCGTTTAATGGAAACGAATTAAAAATAAATAATAACTAAAAATTTTCCCATTATATCCCTGTGCGCTTTTCAGTTTTCACTCACGAATTATTGTAAATTCAAACTCAAGAAAATATATACGAGAAACGAAAACTGTTTATTCTTTTCATGCAATCGAGTTATATTTCACTGAAGATGATTTAGTTTGGATGGAAGTGTAACCCCATTAATAGTAGAAGTTTAATCAATCATATTAAAGACTAGGAAACCCAGCAGAAGTCATTTGAATTTTAGTAGGGATGCCTATTGTTTCTTAAAATAAAATATAGTCTATGTTACTCAGTGATAACGTAGCTTACTACTGCTGAAAGTATATTTAAAATCGAATGAGTAGTTTAGAAGATAATCCTCTACATACCAACTCACAAATACTTCCTCTTTATATATTAAGACGGTATTTAGTTTTTATGAAATTTTCGTTGCCATAAAAAATAACGAAAATTTCGTGAGCCGAAAATTTCGCTCACTTTTCATTTGCTTGGTACTCAGCTCCTTGAGTAAATTTCGTAGGCAAAATCAATTGCAGGGTTGTTACGCCAAGTTATTTCGTACGAAAAGAATTGTTTGATAATTGTTTGGGACCGGAATTTTGACATTTCATTTCATTCATTTTGACATTCATTTTTGACAGATAGTGTGGCCGTCGGTGGTGCAATGGGTAGTGTGCGCGCCTCATGTACTTGAGATCCTGGGTTCGATCCCTGCACTGACCACCTTAAAATTTCTTTCAACGGCGGTCATCTCGCATAGTGACGGCGACATTATCGAGTATTTAGCCACGAAAATGCTTCTCAAAAAATACCGTTCGGAACCGGTGTAAAACTGTGGGTCCCAATCAGTTAGTATAAAACTAGAAAGCGCACAGCTCACTGGTTGTGAAAAGCTCTCCCCGATTCCTGTAATGGGAAACCATTTTTTTTCTTTTGTTTTAGTTTTAACAACCATAAGTAACACCGAATGCGGTAAAAATAAAATGGAGTGCTTAGAGGAATTATAAATTAAATATTTGCGAGGTAAATCAAAGATAGGTGGTAACTCTCCGCAACACATTTTCCGTTCAGTGATAAATGATAAAATTCCTTACGAAAAGTTCGCAAGAACTGAATACGGGGCTTTAGTATAGACAAATTTATTTTAGTACTTTCGCATTCCTTGAAATAGAGTTGAACACAGTCACTATCACTACACATCGCAAACACAGAAAAAATCGTATGCAAAAACAAAAATATCAATTCAGATATTACGATAAACACAAAAATGCGATCTAATTACTTTTTATTAAATTCTTTATATTAAGTGTGTTTTTTTTACCCTGCTAAAGTTAATTTTAGCTTAATTTGTACGGGGCAGCTAAGCGATATTAAGTGGCATTTCAATTTCCCACTTAAATTCCGACTTGAGCAATGACAATGTTGCCACATGTTAAATTTCTTAGATAAATTTTGTTATCATTTCTTGTGAATGAAAATGTTATAAAGGAAATACTCAAAAGAAGAAATTTGCAAAATGGCTTATACATTTTAAGTTCATTAAACTTATTTTATTTAATGGAAGACTACGTGTACTTACTACGTGTACCACTAAATTTGAAAACAAAATTGGAAATAAATTGTTCACAACAACGCGCGGTAAATGTTATACATATTGAACATGGTGGAATTATCTATCAGGTATAGTCGTTTAAATAGGTGATGTAATGGTTTCCATGCCATTTTTCGTTTCACTTGTCAAAATCATATGGATTTTGATTTTATACTTGTTAGTATTCTTCTATTGTTGGTATATATTTGTGTAGAATTTGACAACTGAAACGAATGAACGAAAATAAAATGTCTGTTGTTGCTGCTTACAACTACAACAATATACGCTGCTACATACCATGTTTTTGTTGACACTGTGTTGGCACGTGTTGCCATATCGAAATTTTTTCCACCCATTACCGCACATGTTGCCACATTTCGTAGTATTAAGTGTGGATCGTTTTATTTGGAAGTTGTAAGTGGCGATAGCATAATGGAATAAAAAAAA
The DNA here is from genome assembly GCA_963931995.1 of Phaonia tiefii. Lineage (NCBI taxonomy): Eukaryota > Metazoa > Arthropoda > Insecta > Diptera > Muscidae > Phaonia > Phaonia tiefii. Next base: position 157,045,810 of record OZ008369.1, on the reverse strand, counting down.
CAGCCTTATTAACTTCACCTTAGTGTATGCATGCATTAATGCATGCCGAAAAAACTTTGAATTGATTTTTAACCCTTTCCCGAGATCCAATCGAGCTGAAACTTCGCAGGGAAACTAATGACGACGACAAAAATAAACTATCAAAATATGGGCGGGATTGGATAAAGGGGCGAGGTACCTCCCATACAAATCACAAATTAAAAATCCATTATTTCTGCTCCTGTTAACGGTATTTGAACAAAATTGGGTATGTTGGTTAGGTGTATATATTCTAAGATGCCTAAAATAATGAATTTCCATAACGCGTGGTGGACACAAAATGCTGTTTCTGCGCTTCTGACACACGTAAGGTGTAAGTTTCTTCGTGTGGTTTCGATCGTGGGCGGTCGGCTCTTGCGTTGTTTACATTTTTTCAAAATCAAACTTTGTTAGAGAAGGGTTACGCTATTGTCGAAAAATACATCAAATTGAACTTCGTTTTATTCTGTTTCACACACAACCGCAATGTGTTTTAATAAGTGCGTGGGCATCACTTCTATAAAGTAATAGAAATTAAACTACAAATTATAATTGTCATATAATTAATTTGCCTCATGTATGAGGTTTTGGAAACATTGCTATCTTTTCAGTCCTGTGATATTGATGCCATTTAAGGCCATGACTCACTATCAGTTTTAGTTTGGATCTGTCAAGACAAAGCAAATCGTTGGACTTGAAGGAGCAGTCACATTTACAAGCAACTTTAAGAAATACGAGTGTGCTAATATGTAACGCTCAGTCAACACTATGCAAAATTGTATGTAGGGTACTGACACCTCGTGTTGGAACCAGTTTGTAAGGAATGTACAAATGTCAAGTATTATCGCCGATAATAAATGTAATGTAAATAACATGATATGTAGAAATACATTCCTGTAGAAATGTGAATAACATGTACACCGATTTTTGTTTTGGGGCTATATATGTATGTACGAGTACAATGTGTTTTTTTTTTTTGTGGGTGTAATAAAATAATTGTTAAAATTACGCCTCTAACGATCTCCCAAGCACGCGCATAATTAATAAATCAATTAAAACAAATGTGAACTTAACAGAAATCTGAAAATCAAGCAAATCAGTTTAAATCAAAAAATAAACGTTTACACCCCCTTTTGAAATGCGAAACTTTAACAACATTATTACCCGCTGCGCAGAAAGAAACTTGAATATGTATTTGTTCGTTGTTCTCTTTGCTTTGTAAATGTTCAACATTTCAATTGTAAATTTTTGTTGTAGTTGTTGTTTTTTTTAAATGTTACAATTGTTGGTACCCAGATTTAAGCCAAACACTTGCACACACACACACACACTGTGACACACCTGCTGTGTGTGCCTTTACACCAACAACTCACGCACGACCTTGCGCTTATTGCGCTCCACTGCCAAAGTCGTTGCAGTCTGTTAATGCACTCACCACATCCACGACATCTGACTACGAGTATTTACACCACCACTGTTACGAATGTTGCGCTGCGCGTCTTTACGTTATCAGCCCAAATTGGTTGCAGACATGGGGATTTTTTTTGTTATGACAACTGTTTTGTTTAATCTTGCCTGAAAATATGGTGCGAAACAAGTAAAGTTTTTGTGTAAACAATTGCAATCTCAAGCTGGACAGTGGGATCAAAAATATAAGTCAAATAGGGTAGTATTCTAAAAGTCCCGAAAGCGAACGTAAACGCAAAAGCCAACGCGAACACCAAAGTCACAAAATGGTAGTTTATATATCACTTAGCGCTTGCGTTCGCTTACGAAAGCTGTCACTGACATTTGAGGTTTAAAGATTTGCCAAACTAAAATAAACAATTATAGATCAGAAAAAGATATCTTGAGTGAAATCAGGGGGATTCTCAAAGACGATTTACAATTAGACGACCAGAAGATGTGCGCAACTTGGCAACCCTGGTAAAAGAGAACCAAAAAGTGCTAGGAGTTCATTCAAACGCATTTCTCTCTCGCGCCATATCTTTCTTATTTCATACTTTTTGCATAGTTTATGTAATTTTACTTCAACATGGTTGGAATTTGTATAGTTATATACAATAACACTATCAAAAAGCTACTCGCGTATTGAAATATTCAATGAAGAGAGTAAGAGAGAGAACAGAGAATGACTAGGGTTTCACTCGTTGTCTGTTTGTTGGCATTTGGGTGAAGAGTAATTTTGACTGTCTACTTGTGCATCGTTTTTGGGATTCTCAAAGACGATTTACAATTAGACGACCAGAATATGTGCGCAACTTGGCAACCCTGGTAAAAGGGAACCAAAAAGTGCTAGGAGTTCACTCAAACGCATTTCTCTCTCTCGTCATATCTTGCTTATTTCATACTTTTTGCATAGTTTATGTAATTTTTCTTCAACATGGATGGAATTTGTATAGTTATATACAATAACACTATCAAAAAAAGTCTAAAATATCATGCTCTTAAATATTTATTTCCTTAACTACATAAAACTTTTATATATAGACATATAATTTTTTTAATGTAATTCGAAACAAAACATATTACCAAAACTGAGTAACATATAAAAATTGCTAAAATACGTTTTAATATTTAAGTAAAAGTGGGTGAAAGTTGACAAACATTTTCTCAAAATTTTGTGCTCCAGATTAACACCCCTACCTTACCGTATAACGTATTCTACGTTAAAAGCTACTCGTGTATTGAAATATTCAATGAAGAGAGTAAGAGAGAGAGTAGAGAAGTACTAGGGTTTCACACGTTTTGTTTGTTGGCATTTGAGTGAAGAGAAATTTTGACTGTCTACTTGTACATCGTTTTTGGGATTCTATGGCACAGCTGATCGAAAAGGTACTAGGCCGATGATGGAGAATGAGAGAGCAAATAAGAGATGAACTAATTGTAAATAGTGTTTATTGATACTAATGACAGCTAAATTATGTTTTATGTTGTTTGCATTGAACGAAAGTACCCATTCCCTTTGATTTCTGACTGTTTAACGAAAGTGTAAAATTGGTAAAATACAGCAGCAAATAAAACTCTATGAAATGGCCTCCTATCGCGTTGTCATGAAGAGGCATCGAAGAGAGTAATGGAAACTCTTACGTATTACTCTATGGTGAAATGCTCAGAATGAAAAAGATTAAAAAATTTAGCTCTATTTCAGTAGATCAACAGATTTTAAGATTGATATTATTTATAATACTGCATATACCAACAATATTCACATAAAATGTGTAAAAAAAACCTATGTTATTTTGGGGTTCAATGTCCAATAAATTTCCCCATCTATATTAAATTAGTTGTCTTTTCAAACACACGTGCCATTTGGCGGTATGTATTGGTGGTAATGTATTGGTTCTCTTGTTTATTATTGTCAACATTCAGCCTTATTACGTATGTCGTTGTCGTATTTCGACTACGACAGTTTTGTAAAAGATTAAAGATAACACGCCAACTTTGTCTTTAATCTTTTACAAAACTGTCGTAGTCGAAATACGACAACGACATACGTAATAAGGCTGATTAACTGATTGATGTCTATAATTTTTTAAAGATAATTATAACAGTTTTGTAACGCATTACTTATTTGATCTTTTCATTTCTAATTTTATTACTGTAACTAAAAATTTCAGTGGGTAAACAATATATGTACACTCCGGTTCAATTATTTAAAGGTACTAAAAATTCGATATTCAGCGGCCTGTATCTTTTGCAATTTGTAACCGATTGCAGAATTTTAAAATCGACATGGAAGCTAGACATCTTGAGATATAAAAAAAATCATGACAACAGCGATTTCTTAACTAAATAACTTTTTTGAGCAATTTATAAAAAAAGTCCAAAAATGTGGTATTTTTTGGTTCACTTGAATAAAGTCACTTTATTATTTTGTTATTATTTTTAAAGTAAGCGATGATTTTTTGTAGGGCGCATTTGTTTATTACAGTTTATTACATCTTAATCATTTTACGAGTCAAAATGGTAAAACACAAAATTTTAAATCTATCGGAAAAAACTAAAATCGGTGATTACCGTTCTGAAGGATATTCTAACCGCGCATAGCTAAAAAAAATTGGACAGAGCCCAATAGTTGTCGACAATTACATCAAGGACCTCGAGGAATATGGAAAAAATTTTAAAGGAACGGCTTCATTGTCTTTGTCTACGCATGAGAAAAGAAAAATCATCAGAATTGCTTCTAATTCTGCCTTATCCTTGTCAAAAATAAGAGCTCAAGCTGGAGTGGAAGCGAGCAAGTCATCAGTACGCAGAGTAATTAAGAGCTGTGAGTATCTTAAATACCTGAAATTACAAAAAAGACGCCACTTAATGCTCCTCGTAAGGAAAAGCGGCTTCAATTCGCAAGAGATTACATGGTATGGAATGTGCAGCCAAGAGGTCATGTAATTGACTGGAGAACCGTTGTATTTACGGATGAGAAGAAGTTTAATTTGGATGGGCCTGATGACTACAACTATTATTTCTATGATTTGCGCAAAGAAAAGAATTTTTTTGAACCGACATCATAGCCGAGAGGGCGGCGTTATGGTGTGCGGTGATATTACGTACTATGGCACCATCGATCTTGAATTTCAAAGTGCAAAAATATATTGAAAATCACATCACCAATTTTAACTATTTGCTCGAGGGTGCAGCCCTTCACGCAACCCCACTTCAGGACGATAAACAAGAGCACACACACACATACACGAATGCAGACATAGAATATTTGGTAAATCAGAAACGAAGGGCCAGGCGAGACTGGCAGGCATATAGATCCCCTACTACAAGTCTTCGACTCAAACTTGCCACAAAAAGACTACGGGTAACCTTGAACAACGACGATGATCTTCAACATGGAAAATGTTTTGAGGGATTGACTCCCACGATATTTACAAATTTTTCTTTGTTTAAGTCAATAAGAAATCTTAAAACGCCAGTTGAGACAAAGTTTCCTTTACGTGACATAAATGGTGACTGGGTTACAACAGATGAGGGAAAAGCTAAACTTTTTGCCGAGCACTTGAGTGAAGTTTTCCGTCCCAATCCTTGTAGTAACTGTTTAGTCTATCGAATGTAGCGTGCAACACGTGCACATCTATAGTCCCATTGGATATAACAGTCGGGGAGGTTGTCAATATTATAAAGCAAACAGCAAATCCTAGAAAAGGTCCTGGTTATGATCTAATAACACAGAGGATGATATCAGAACTTCCGCTAATAGCTATCGAGTTCCTCGTAGGGTTGTTCAATAATATAATAAAATATAGCTGCTTCCCTAATGCGTGGAAAATGTATCTAGTGAAAATGATATTAAAGCCAGGAAAGGACAAAACTTTAGCTTCATCATATAGACCGATAAGCTTGTTACCATGCCTATCAAAACTCTTCGAGAGAGCATTTCTTTCAAAACTTAAAAGCCTCACTTCGCTTCATAATATCATCCCTGATCACCAATTTAGCTTTAGGGAGGGCCATAGTACTCTACAACAAGTAAATCGTTTGACCAACGAGATTAGAGAAGCTTATGAAAAAAGAGAATACTCGTATTGTTGTGCTGTATTCTTAGATGTTGCTCAGGCATTTGACAAGGTCTGGCATGAGGGTGTATTATATAAAATTAAAAAATATCTGCCAGTTAATACATATTCCCTCTTCGAAAGTTACTTGGAAAATAGGTATTTTAGAGAGATAATTATGGATAAATACAAAATATATGCCGGGGTCCCGCAGGGAAGTGTTCTCGGTCCTTTTCTGTTTCTTATATTTACAGCTGACGAGAAGCGATCTGCTTACGTCTACCTTTGCAGACGATACGGCAATACTGAGCTCTCATAGAAACCCATGTAAAGCCGCCGAAAATCTTAGCTTACATCTCCAAACAATCGAATCTTGGATTGCTAACTGCAGGATAAAAATAAACGAGACGAAGAGCAAACAAATTACTTTCACATTAAACGCAAGAACTTGCCCACAAATACAACTCAACAGTGTACCAATTCCCTTATGTGATGATATTACTTATCTGGATATATATCTAGATCGTAGACTGACCTGGAAAAGGCATATAGAAGCTAAGAAGACACAAATAAAGCTGAAAACGCATCAACTGCATTGGCTACTTAACTCGAACTCAAGGCTGACATTAGAATATAAGGTCCAGATTTACAACACTGTGATTAAGCCTATTTGGTCATATGGGTCCCAGATATGGAGGAACGCTAGCGCGAGTAACATCGAAGTAATACAAAGAGTGCAGTCTAAAACAACAAATAAATAAATGGTTTCCCATTAAATCCCATGAAGGGGCAGGGGAGGGGAGAACTTCTCACAATCACTGAGCTGTGCGCTTTCCAGTTTTCACTCACTGATTGGGACCTACAGTTTTGCACCGATTCCGAACGGTATTTTGAGAAGGCTTTTCATGGCTAAATACTCGATAGTGTCGCCGTCGAAAGAAATTTTAAGGTGGTCAGAGCAGGGTTCGAACCCAGGATCTCATGTACAAGAGCCGCGCACACTAACCATTGCACCACCGACGGCTAAAATACTACGGTCAATTACTGGTGCCCCTTGGTATGTTAGAAATGAGAACCTACACAAAGATTTGAAGATACCTGCTGTAAAAGACAAACTCCAGCGCATCAAACAGAATCGTAATCAAAAACTGTAACAGCACACAAACCCTCTGGCAAGAAACTTGACAATAACAACAACTTCATCCCGACTACGAAGAAGAGATTTCCCATCAGTTTTATAAATCAACCAATCCCTGACGCCGTAATTCAGAGGCCCGCTAAACAACAATTTAATTAATAATAATTGAATTAAATGGATTAGAATATAAGATTCGAATACTTATTGTTAGGCTCTTTAAGAGCAGATTCAATAAAAAAAACCCACAGTATGAAAAAAAAATAAGTGCAAAAATGACTGGTGCAACCTATAAAACGTTATTGGAATTGACTTTTCCGCAGTTCAGTGAACTAGTTGGTCCCATATCTTGGATATTGCAACAGGATAATGCCCCTATACACAACGCCAGAGTAGTAAAGGAGTTCATTGCAAGCCAAAATGTTAATATTCTTGACTGGCCACCCTATTCGCCAGATCTAAACATTATCGAAAATGTCTGGGTTATCACGTAAGGTCTACGACGAAGGTAGACAATTTGATGACAAGCAGTCACTAATTCAGGCCATAAGGATGCTTGGAATCAAATTTCGCTGGATTACATAAATTCTCTTTATCCCGTATATTTAAAACCCGTATATTTGAAGTTATTAAAAACAAAGGGGGTTGTACCCATTACTAATAGTTCTTAAATAAATTTAAAAAAACAAGAAAAACTGTTTTTCATTAAAATTAGTTAAAGTGCCTTTTTGAAGTAAACAAAAAAAATAGCACATTTTTGGACTTTTTTTTACAAATTGCTGAAAAATGTTCTTTAGTTAAGAAACCACTATTGTCATGATTATTTTTTATATCTCAAGATGTCTAGCTTCCATTTCCATTTAAAAATTCTGCAATCGGTTACAAATAGCAAAAGATACAGTCTGCTGATTATGGAATTTTTAGTGCCTTTAAATAACTGAACCGAGGTGTATTATCAATAACCTTCATAAAAAGTTTTCGAATTTACAAATCGTATTCATAAAACCTTTCACAAAATATATTTCATTAATTGGATGAGTAAATTAAATTTCAGAACTAAGTGTTTGGATGACTGTTCACTTTTCCAACCAACTGTATTCTAAAGACTTCTTCCCATTTTTGTAAGAATTGAGCTTTATACTATAACGAGTTTGGGGTGCAATTTTATACACCTTAACTACCTGTTGCCTGCCAAAGCCACCACTAACCAAATTTCATAGTTGGGGATCCTTCTAACCTGTGTTAGGGACATAAAGAGTTTTCCAATAAGGACTTGACAACTTTTTGTTTAAATAAAACGCAAACCATTTGAGATATTTCCAAAACTGTGTGATCGACTTGAAATACAATCAAAACATTTATGAATGGAACTCGACTTTGTTCATATCGCCACCGCGGGCACGTCGGCAGCGGTCGATTCGTTGGACCCAATTTTTGATGACTCGGTCACACATTTCGGCCGCTATTTCGCGTTCAATGTTGGCTCTGAGTTCTTCCAACGTCGTCGGCTTGTTGCCATAGACCAGTGATTTGACGTAGCCCCAAAGAAAAAAGTCTAGAGGCGTTAAATCGCACGAACGAGGCGGCCAATTGACTGGTCAATTTCTTGAGATAACACGCTCACCAAACTTACTCTTCAATAAATCGTCCGTCCTGTTGAAACCACATGCTGTCCAAGTCCATGTTTTCCAATTCGGGCCAAAGCTAATCGGTAATCATGGCGCGATAACGATCGCAATTCACAGTAACGTGAAGATCGTTACTGTCGACGAAATAATGTGGCCCAATGACGCCGCCGGCATGCAAACCGCACCATTAATGAAGCACATGTGGATTTTCACCAAACCAATAACGAATATTTTGCTTATTGACGAAACCATTGAGCCAAAAATGAGCTTCGTCACTGAAGATGATTTTGCGATGAAACTCATCATCTTGGCGCATCTTCCCCAGAGCATAATCGGAGAACGTACGTCGCGTCAAATGGTCCATCGGCTTCAATTCTTGAGTCAACTTGATCTTGTATGGGTGTAAACCAAGATCTTTATGCAAAAATCTCCATAAAGTGGTCTTGGCGATGCCCAGTTCTTGAGAACGCCGCGGAATCGACTGATTTGTATAGTTTGCTACGGACGCCTGAACGGCAGCGATATTTTCGTCACTTCGACCAAGCCGTTGTCTACTAGGGCGATAATAACGACCGAAAATTGGAGTTGGGGTCACCGACTTCGAATTTCGGTAGTACATTTTTATAATTTGCATACGTTGTTCGTTCGTGTACTTTACCATCATGAAAATGGTGAGTTTACTGAAAAACAGGAAAGTAACAGTTAAATGATCCGTGAAATAGTGCGTTCACAAATTAAATTCAAAGTTATCAAATACCTATTGGAAAACCCATCATATAAAAAAACCCATTATATAAAATTACGAAGGTCTGGCCGTCGCGGGCTCTTGGTCTAATAGCAGGATACACATTTTAATATCATCATTTATAATAATTTCTAATGAAGATCTATTGCTAAATCTGAAATAGTTGGCTACAAATATAAATTATAGTTCTTTGACACGTTTTATAAAATCTGTAGAAATGTGACAGATGCTATGAACAAATTCCATTTGATAGAATCCGTGAAATTTCATACAATCTATGAAAATATTCCGTAGATTCAATAAAATGTTTCTTTGGCTGAAAACTAGCAAGAAATTTATAAAATCTATCCGGGATTTAATAATGTTTATGAATAACATGTTATCACTGTACAAAAAATTTTAAGTTCGTCAGCGCAGCTCTTTTATTTACCTTTTTATTGCCTAAATCAATATTTATACGATTCCTTACTGCGTCAAACATCGACCGATAATGTGAAAGGATGTGTTTGATGTCGCGTGGACCAAATGTCGTTCAGATTTATGTTCCCAATTGTGTAGCCACGAAATGTTGGTACTACTTTGTCGACTACTTTGTATGAGGAGCCGCTTAAAATCGCTGAATACCGCTTAGCTTCCCATACAATGTGATCTAAAAATTTGTTTAGCAGAGAATTCAAACTACAGGCCTAATGGATTTGCCTCGTTTTGTGCAGTAGACGTAGGCGGGAATTATTTCTGCTGTGCCCTAAAATATTTTTTAATTTTTAAGACAAATTTAAATTGCTCTACGAGGCTGTCTACCAATTAGAGTGTCCAAAATACCGGAATTTTTTAAAAAATCGGTTCTCTGTTTGTTCGAAAAATCAATTTTTCAAGAAACCAGTTGTTTTCGAAAACTCAATTTTTCAAGAAATCTGTTTTCGGTTTTTAATCTTGGCAAAAACCATCTGAGGTATAGACATTATCGGTATTCTTTCAGTGCATTAGTAACAAAGCCTCACTGTGCGTGCAGCACATCGTTCACATCAATTCCAGATGTCATTTTATCAAATGATAAATTTAGTATAAATATAAAATAATGAACAGACAGCTTTTACAAGCAAACATTTGAAACTGTTGGTTACAGAATATAAAAAAACAAAACAGAAATATTTTGACAATGACAGTTTCACTGGGATGACTCAGTTAACAACAAATATCTCTGTTTTTTTTTGGATTCTATGCTTTGAGAGAATTTAAACCTTATTTTTGTTGTGGGCAGATTTTATAAGAATTTAAATCAAATCAAAATCTGTTTCCAGTGATCCATTGCTATTGTTAATTATTGTTCAATTAAAAGCTGTTTTGTTTGTATTTAATTTTTTGTTTTTATTTTATTTTCTTTTTTTATTCTAACAGAACGCGGCAAAACATCAAATAAAACAGTAAATAATTTATATTTTATTTTTTTTACTCTCTAGTGTTTTATTATGCATATGTAATGAATAAAGTTTTTTTTTGTTTGTATCTATAAAGATTTTCCTTTCAAGTTATTGAACATGGCTTTGGATCTTAATCGGCATTACTAATATGTATGACAAAACGCACGTTTATTAAAGGTAAATGTGGAAGTTTTTATAAATATATATATATATTAGGGTGGCAATGAAAAAACAACTTCGGATTTTTAATAAACCCCCATGCGGATTCTTGTTCCTTGTGGCCTAAAACTGACTTGGTGAAAATTTGAGCCGAATCGGACAACTCTAATCCGTGCCGCATTTTAGTCAAAGTTTTCGGATTTTGGCATTTTGGGTGAAAATTCGTATACTAGTCTTCATTCCTCGGAGCTTTTAAAAAAAATTTTCACATTGATTTAGTTTAACCTAAATATAATCTGGATAAAGTTTGAATAAAATCCGACCACTCTAAGGGTTCCAAATTTTAATTTAAAAAAATTTTAAATTTTTAACAAAAATTAAAATTTGGGGTTTTCGGTTTTGTTTTTCAAAACTTGTATTTAAATGAAAAAACTATTTAACTTGGATTTCAATACCTTCTAGTCTATACGCTTCCAATAAGCTATAACACGATATATTCATGCAACGGTTTCATGGTGTTATCGTGCGCCAAAGTAGGCTATCTCGAGGAAACATCGTCAAGATGGCCTTATAAGGGTCCCACATTATAAAAATTTCAGATTATAAGTTAGAAACATAAGCTATGTGCTCAAACCGATTCTATTAAATCTGATGTGAGAGTTGGTTACAAAAACCGGTTTTAAAAAGCGGGTTAAAAACCGGGTTAAAAACACGGTTTCAAATACTGGAATTAAAAACCGGTTTCAATAATCAAATCCAGGTTTATTAAAAGGAAACAGTTAGCAAACCGTTTTATATGAACCAAGTTTTAATTGCGGTTGTTAAACCCGGTTTTTGAACTCGGTTTTTTAAACACGGATTTTTAAACCGGCTTTTAAACCCAGTTTTTGTAACCAACTGTCACATCAGATTTAATAGAATCGGTTTGAGCACATAGCTTATGTTTCTTACTTATAATTTGAAATTTTTATAATGTGTTACCATTATAAGGCCTTCTTGGCGATTATTCCTCGAGATAGCCTATTTTGCCGCACGATAATACCATGCAACCGTTGCATGAATGTATCGTGTTATAGCTTATTGGAAGCGTATAGAGTTCTGCTAGAAGGTGTTGGAATCCAGGTTAAATATTTTTTTTCATTTAGATACAATTTTTGGGAAAAAAACCGAAAAACCCAAATTTTAATTTTTGTTAAAAATTGTCAATTTTTTCAATTTGAGTTGTCCGATTCGGCTCAAATTTTCACCAAGTCAGTTTTAGACCATAGTCAGTTTTAGACCAGAATCTGCCTGGGGATTATTAAAATTCGAAAATATATTTTCCTCCATACATTTCATTGCCACCCTAATATATACATATATTATATTAATACACGTACACTCAAAAAATAACATTTGCTATTAACAACAAATGATCCTTGCTACTTATACTTAAAAAAATGGTATCCCATTACATTCCATGAAGGGATTGGAGAGATCTTCTCACAACCAGTGAGCTGTGTGCTAGTTTTACGCTCACTGATTGGGGCCTACCGTTTTACACCGTTTCCAATTGGTATTTTTAAAATCACTAAGTGAGGTGAACGCCGTCAAAAGAAATGCAGCTACATTAGGGAGTAGGGCTCGAACCCATGTTTTCATGTACAAGAGCCACACACTCCATTGCACCATCGACGTCCGGTACGTGCTACTTATCAGCAGGAAATTTGTGTGATATTATCAGACTTTTCTGCTACGTTTACTACCGTATTTTTTGGAGTGTATTCTACATAATGTTTTCAGATCATAATTTATAAACGACCAATATTAATAATACAACTAGGCTTTTAGCTAAATAAATCCGACACAACATTTACACCAATTAGTTTTTTCGTTTTTTTTTGTTTTTTGAAACCACAACGAAATCGTTAAGCGCCTGGAAATCTTCATGCATATTAGAGGTATGGAGGTCTTTTGTATATAAAAAAAGGTGAACATGTTCAAATTTTGAATGGTGTTATATTCGGCGGGGCAAATTGATATTATAATCCGTCAACACTGACCGTAGGGTATCCTACTAAACCGTGTACGTAAGTGTGACACAAGTGGCCATTTAAAATGAATTTAATTAAATTCAAAATCTTAACTTAAATGACAGAAGATTTTAACTAATGGGTGTTTCATTGATAGGTACTTATTTATTTAAAAACATTGGGTACCCAGTAGGAAAATGTCGAACTAGCTCATCAACTACTGGATTTTGAACCACTACCACTAGTTTTTAAACTAGAATAAATGGGCCGGTTTTGAATTATTATTTAAAAATTGTACCTTCGGTTAAACAAATGAAAATCGTAACGCTAATATTATGGAAATAATTTTTTTCCCATTTGAAGAAACATAAATAATTAAAACAAGAAGAAGGTATAACAATATTCCTAAATTTAGAGTAGCTGATAAATACTGCTACATTAAGGCCCAATTTCTGACTGGCTATTTAAATTTATAACACTGTAAGTAGGTGAAAATGACACACCAAAACGCCGAGATACGTCAACCTAATTTTGGATCGTAGGATCCAGTGGTGTACCCCGTTTTGAAAATTTAGCACGAAATCACGAGATATTACGATTTTAAATTTGTAGTAGATTTAAGGCGATTTTTGATTTTATTTGAATGAAAAAACTTTAAAGACTTGTTTAAAATCATTTTGTTTATTATTAATTTGTCAAAATTTATATTTAGAAATAATGGACGTCCTTTTTCAACCGGACCTGGAACTATATTTGCTCTTATTTTGATGATTTTTTATTTTATTCAAATTTTTACTGTTTGTTTGGAATCGACCAGCAGAAATCAGCAAGCATTGAGTCTATTCTTTTTCCAGCGAAACGGTCTTCGAATGTCATTATAGTTGGATGAAATCTGTCGCCAGTTTCGTCTGTTTCTGTCGACAATTGACGTTCGTAAAAATCGAAATGTGCATGTAACATGTGGATTTTCAACGACATATTAACGCCAAATTTGTCGAAAGACTTCATCATGTTGTCAATATAATTACGGTACTCTGGTGAGCGAATTTTGCAAAGAACGTTTTCAATTACCGCACGAATTGAGTTCCATGCGTTTAGTTCAGTTTCATCTAACATTTCAGAAAAACTCGTATACCTTAAAAGTTTCCGTATATCTGGAACGTTAACTACACCTGTTAAAAAAAAAATAAAAAAAAAAATATGAAGCCTGTGTTAGATAACACGGGCGCATAGGTCAGACGAAGAATACGTTAGTCATTTTGCAATTAAAATATATAAATTAAATATAATTTTTGATAAATGATTTAAATCTATCAAATTTATCTTTAATTTTTCTGTTAAAAATTTAGGATAGTTTTTAACAACATTTGGGTACACTTTATATCAATTCGATGCACTTTTGAAAACAAGTGTAAATACTCCATGTGGCAACACTGGTTCTGTAATGTTCACATAAAACATGCATTGTCATTATACTTCTTCTCTTTCTCACACTGGTTCTGTGATGAGCACACAGATAATCATACTGCTCTTACACATGATGTTATAATACATAAAATACAAAGCATATGAAAATTAATACAAAATTTGAAGGAGTTAAATTTTGATTTACTTATAGAATCAAAAAAATTATATGTAGCAATATGATTATTTAAATACAAATCAAAAGAAGACATATTAGATATGTTACGACCATACTTGAATTTTCTTCAATGCATGCATAAAGTATTAAAAACTTATAATGAAAGTGACAAACATTTTCTCAAAATTTTGTGCTCCAGATCAACACCCCTACCTTACCGTATAACGTATTCTACGTTAAAAATATATTGCAGCCACACACTTCTAGATACTCAAAATTACCCTCTTTTAATTTTTCAATTGATAATTTTGGAAAAGCGTTGTTTTTCAAGTATGGTAATGCATTTTTGTTAACGCGAACCAAACGCTTAAAAAAATTCTTTACAACTCCCGGCTTTATATGAAGATACGGAAGAATTATTTTCTGAAGGGGGATCAATGGTGGACGAATTACATTAAATTCGCCAACAACTTGCGAATCGCGTTTTGGCCAATCTCGCTTTTCGTATTGGTTGCATTTTGCACGGCTGTCCCATTTGCAAAAAATACACATGTACTTTGTATAGCCAGTTTGCATTCCAGCTAATACTGAGTGAAAGAACCTTAAAATCACAATTTACGCGCCAATTGTGTTCGCCATAACTGATGCGTTCCAGAATTATTTTCATGGTACTCGTATCATACAACTCATGCATTCCAAGAGCATATGTACATCAATGGCACTGGTTTAACGCTGCTGTTTTCAAACAGCAAGACTACGTTTAAGCTTCTGGTTGAAGAGTCTATGAAACGACTCCATAAAGATGGATTTTAGTTGCAGATTTTAGTTGCAGATTCATTAAACTGGGAATTTCTGGACAATATGCATAAGCTGCGTCCTCGGAAAGCATGAAATAAGACATATATGGTTCTTTCCGGTATTGATAAGATGTAACTTTTACACCTGGTGCCAGCACGTTGACGCTTCTTAGTTCCGAAGCCAAAGCTTCAGATTTCGAACGATTCTATATAAATGTTCCTACTAAATTAATGATGGATATTGTATAACTGGCTGAAGGTAATCAGAATCAGAATCAGCATGATGTAATGATGTTGCTGAAGTTTGTGATTGTACTTCATAGGACGCAGTATCATATTGGTATGTCGATGGATGTACTGGGACAGGCAATTCATCATTGTGTGGAACTGGTACCTGAGCACTTGGCACACCTTTGTATATATAGAACCGGATCGTTCTATAAGAATAAATTATTGTGTATTCCATATATAGTCTATTTAAGTGAACTTACTGTTTCGATGGAGACCGTTTCCATTTTCTGTATCATGTTCCCCTGGATCGGTCCATATCATTGGAAGTCCAAATGGTGTCGAATATACCCGTAATTCCCACTATTTGTTTAATGTACTAAAACATGTGATGCACGTAAATTCAGGTGAATGATCGACATTTCGCATTTCTTGAGCGTGGGTAACCAAAAAATACTGATTGTGAGCTTTGAGGGCATCTTCAACCAAATGTCGTCGATGATTTTTCGAATTTTCCACACACAAAACAAAACATATTTAATTTTTCGCAATGTGATCTGCATTTTTCGTCACTCATTTTTCTATTTTTTCAAAATGGTCAATAAAAATCTGTCAAAGTGAACACTTTAATATATATGTTGTAGCATCTGTTTGTAATAGGGATGCCAGTCCCAAAATCCCGAATTCCAAAATTATTAGAATTATTATGGCCCCAAATTTTAAGAGGTAAACTAATTCTGCTTCCAAATAGATGTCTATTATTTCAGCGGTTACATTTTGTCGAAAAAAAATATATAAATTGATTTAACAAGAGCTTTTGCAGGTTATTCCCTCAAATAAAATCAAAAATCACCTTAAATCTACTACAAATTTAAAATCGAAATATCTCGCTATTGTGAGCTACCTTTTTAAAACGGAGTATACCACTGGATTCTACGACCCAAAAATTAGTTTTGGTGTCTCGGTGTTTTTGTATATCTTTTCAAAATTTCAAATTTTACTTATAGTGTAATCAGTTGATTTTGATTTATGTTTGATCTGACTTTAAATACGAAAAGAGTTTTTCAGTGCTTTGTCAAATAATCTTACTACCATGTGGCAACAGTGGCAAATGCTACGAAAAATAACCGATATTCATACATTTATCGGCTAATCGTTACAATGTGTCAAACTGACGCCATTGGCAAAACTAAAGTGAAGTGGTAAAATAAAAAATATTTAATGAAATTGCAGAATATTTGAACGGAAATAAAGTTCTAACTGCGCTACGAGATAAATGATACGTTTTTATTGTTATTTCAACTCGGATGGTGATTATAATTGTTCACATTAGCACTTAAAGAATCTTTGTGTTTGTTCTTCTTGTTGTTGTCTGTCAAAATCATATGGTCACTTGATCGTAGTTTAAATGCCCAACTTTGGCTGTTTAAACAGCAATTAACTATTAACCTAAATCATGAATTCAGAGTTTAAATTATGTTTGATGGTTGATCAAAGATGATTTTCCACTCAAAAATTAGGCCTAAGAAACACAAATATTTGTTCTTTTTTTGGAACGAAGTTCCTTATCGCACGTTGCGGGATGGGGGCTAAATGAAAAAATTTTAAACAACTTTTTTTTAACCGTATTATGCTATAACCCCGTATACAACCCAGTATTATTTTGCATACTTTTAGGATTTAGGATTTGTACAGTCAGGGACATACATATATGAAGGTTGATTTCTTCGATGTTGGCTTTATGATTATGATATAATTACGGCTAAGGAAAGCGGGCTTCGCTGGAGCTAAGCTATTTAAAGAGGCAAACAAAGGATTTCAAACTTTAAATACAGATTTTGTCTCTATTAGTTTGAAACTTAAATTGTTGTAGGATATGTTTGAAACTTTTAAATGGCCTGCAGACATCTCGTCCTCTCCAAGACGGAAAAAAAACTTCTAGTGACGTAATTTAATTATGCCAGTAACTCCTAACTTAGATAATTTGGACAGAATTCTCTTATCTCCGAAACCGTCGTCGTCTGTTGTTCCTTCATCCACTGAAGTCAAGTACCGTAATCATTATGAGTTTTATTATAAAAATGATATATTAATGATTATATTATGAGTTTTAAAGACTTTTTTCAATGGTAATGATTAATTTGTGGCCGTCGGTGGTGCAATGGGTAGTGTGCGCGCCTCTTGTACTTGAGATCCTGGGTTCGATCCCTGCTCGGACCACCATCACATAGTGACGGCGACACTATCGAGTATTTAGCCATGAAAAAGCTTCTCAAAATACCGTTCGGAATCGGTGTAAAACTGTAGGTCCCATTCAGTGAGTGAAAACTGGAAAGCGCACAGCTCAGTGATTGTGGGCAGCTCTCACCTGTCCCTTCATGGGATGTAATGGAAAACTATTTATTTATTTATTTTTTAATGATTAATTTAAGTAATATGTATTACAAAAATCAGATATTGTGTTTGTTTGAATTTGTTAGTACCGTATAGCCTCGAAAACGATTGGACTGATCTTTTTGAAATTTTCACAGAATGTGGGATATCTCAATATCTGGAGGACTGTTTCACCAATCGTCTTGAAAATTTGTGTGGATGCATTTGGCAGGAAAATTCGTGATTCAACATAAAATGGGCGCGATCTCTATAGTGGACGTGGCATGCATCTTGAAACTTTGTACGGCTATACCTCATGAACTATCAGAGGTATGAATATGATATTTGGTATATAAGTTCTTACAGTACGAATTACAGTACAGTCATTCAAATTAGGGATAGCGAAGCGCAACGGGAACAGCTATTATAGTATAATGAGAAGCTTTTTAGACAAATCAGCACACGATCCAAATCTAATAAAATTCTTCTAACAAACAGTTATTTTACATTCTTCTTCATAATATTCCAGACAACTACAGGTTTATTTGCCCACTGTATTCTTGTTCACACTTTGGCATTACAATAATTTTGAAGGCAAAATGAAGTTTGCCGGGTCCAGCTAATTTAGTAAAAATTAAATTTAGAAAAGCCAAAGTGAGAGAAGTTTAAAAAAAGAAAATTCTTCCTTTCCTCTTCCTTCCTTTCTTTCTTTCCTTTCCTTTCCTTTCCTTTCCTTTCCTTTCCTTTCCTTTCCTTTCCTTTCCTTTCCTTTCCTTTCCTTTCCTTTCCTTTCCTTTCCTTTCCTTTCCTTTCCTTTCCTTTCCTTTCCTTTCCTTTCCTTTCCTTTCCTTTCCTTTCCTTTCCTTTCCTTTCCTTTCCTTTCCTTTCCTTTCCTTTCCTTTCCTTTCCTTTCCTTTCCTTTCCTTTCCTTTCCTTTCCTTTCCTTTCCTTTCCTTTCCTTTCCTTTCCTTTCCTTTCCTTTCCTTTCCTTTCCTTTCCTTTCCTTTCCTTTCCTTTCCTTTCCTTTCCTTTCCTTTCCTTTCCTTTCCTTTCCTTTCCTTTCCTTTCCTTTCCTTTCCTTTCCTTTCCTTTCCTTTCCTTTCCTTTCCTTGCCTTTCCTTTCCTTTCCTTTCCTTTCCTTTCCTTT
The DNA here is from genome assembly GCA_963931995.1 of Phaonia tiefii. Taxonomy (NCBI): domain Eukaryota; kingdom Metazoa; phylum Arthropoda; class Insecta; order Diptera; family Muscidae; genus Phaonia; species Phaonia tiefii. Next base: position 157,027,058 of record OZ008369.1, on the reverse strand, counting down.
CCTTTCCTTTCCTTTCCTTTCCTTTCCTTTCCTTTCCTTCCTTTCCTTTCCTTTCCTTTCCTTTCCTTTCCTTTCCTTTCCTTTTCTTAACAAAAGTTAATTTTCTCAAAAAAATACAAAGTAACATATCTTAAAGAAGTACCTTTGCTTAAAAAAATAAATATTCTTACAAAAGTACATTTTCCTTAAATTTTCTTCTATGTACCTTTTAGAATTCATCAGGGATGATTTTTGTTTATTCTGCCTTTTTATTTGTACTTTTTTTTTAACAAAAATCATCCCTGATGAATTTGAATAACGTGGAGCACGACGAAACTGCATGCAATTGTTATTGTATGTAAAAAAAATTGTGTTGTCTTTTAGGCAACAACAAAAAACATGTCTAATGAGGGCCGATGGTTCTCTGGAGATGGAAAGAAATTTCAGCAAATGTTTTCTTGCGTGTTTTGCTTGCGATATTTTTCGAACACTTGCATTATAGTGAATTTCTCAATTCAAATAAGAGCCCGTTTGCATTTAGTTTGATGAAATTTTCAACAGCATCATTCCAAACAACCGCTGATGAAGATCTGTGGCTAGATTTGAAATAGCTATACGGTTTGCCAGGAATCATAGGCAAACATTTGCAAAACTCATTTTTTAAAAAACTATATCTCTACTAATAGAGATACAGAATGGCCTCGAGCTTGAACAATAATATTAAAAAGTACGTACCTTTTCTTAAAAAGGTACATTTTCTTACAACAAATTGCCTTTTCTTATAAAACTACCTTTTCTTTAAAGAGTACCTTTTTTGTGAAAGAAAATAAATTTTCTTCAGGATCTACCTTTAAAAATTTACCTATTCTTGAAAAAAGGACCAATTCTAAAAAATTCCCATTTCTTAAAAAAAATCATTTCTTAAAAAAAACATTTCTTAAAAAAAATACATTATCTTATAAAAAATTCATACTCATGGCTTTTTCTTACACAAAGTACCTTTTCTTAAAAAAACATTAGCTTTTAATAAAAGAAGTACTTCTCTTTAAAAAATACCTTTTCGGGAAAATACAAGCAGGACCTCAAAATATACTTTAAAAAAAATACATTCTATAAAAAAAATTTTTCTAAAAAAAAGTTTATCATTTTACAAAAAGTGTCTTTTCTTAAAGATCCATTTAAATTATTGTATTTTTCAACGGGCGCCTTAGGCGTGTTGGAACTAACTGGTACATAATATATATCGGAAGGAACTTCGTTCCAACCGGGTGTCCCCTGACACCTCATGTAAGTTTTTCTTAAGTACCGTTCTCCATTGACCGTAACAGTGTGTCCATTTTCTGCGCAAAAATAAGTCCGATGAAGTAGATTGATGAAACTGCAAGCCACACTGTGATATATGTGTGGGTCACTCCACACTCACAAAAAAATTCGGTTGTGGAAGCCAAATTAGCCGTAACCGAATTTAGCGGGTAACAACCACACTATTGGTCGTCACGGTTTTCGCAGCCTCATTCGAATTAGAGGTTAGGTTGTCACAACCAAATGAGAGGTTGCCACAGCCGAATTAGAGGTTGTCACAATCAAATTCGAGGTTATCACAGCCGAATTAGACGTTGTCACAACCTCACTTTGACATGCTTTAATATACCGTTGGACGCGCCACTACTACATTGCGTATACTTATACATTGTCTTTAGCTAAAGTACAAATTTCTTTGAAAAAATAAAAAAAAAAACACTTTTTTTAAAATGGTACAGCTCACGGCATATAAATGCTAGACACGAAATATTTTGGGAATCTACGTAAAACAAACCAAGATACAGGGTGGAGCGCGGTAATTTGCTTATTTGGGAATGAAATAAAAAAATTATGAACCTTAGAAAAATTTATTTTATATTTTAATTATATTGAACAGTAAGGGAATTTTTAAATTACATGGTTTTAAATAGTGTATCTGGCAAATGTCGACCTTCGCTATCCTCACACTGCTGCATACGTTTTCTGAAGTTTTCATGAACTCTAACAAGCATGTCGACTGGTATTCTACCAATTTCAGCCTCAATATTTTGGCTGTTTTTTTATTCCCTTAAGCTATCGCCACTTACGACTTTCCAAATAAAACGATCCACACTTAATACTACGCAATGTGGCAACATTTGCTGTAATGGGTGAAAAAATGCGATACGGAAACACCTTTGTAGCCAGTGCCAACAAACACATAGTAGCAGCAGATGTTGCTGTAATTGTAAGCAGCAACAACAGACATTTTATTTTCGTTCATTCGTTTCAGTTGTCAAACTCTGAACAATACAAGAATACAAAAAGGATAAAACAAAATGCATACGACGTTGACAAGTGAAACGAAAAATGTCATCACCTGTTTAAACGACTATACCTGGTAGATAAATCTACCATGATCAATATGTATAACAGTTACCGAGCGATGTTGTGAACAATTTATTTTCAATTTTGTTTTCTATCGCAAATAAAAGTCTTCGATTAAACAAAATAATTTTAATGAACTTAAAATGTGTAAGTCATTTAGCAAATTTCTGCTTTTGGGTCTCTCCTCGATAACATTTTCATTCGCAAGAAATGATAAGAAAATCTATATAAGATAACTTTTTGTTGCCATTTCTTGAAATTTAACATGTGGCAACATTGTCATTGCACAAGTCGGAATTTAAGTGGTAAATTGAAATGCCACTTAATATCGCTTAGCTGTCCCGTACAAATTAAGCTATAATTAACTTTATCGGGGTAAAAAAACACGCTTATTGTTAATTATGTCTTCCAAGGTGTTGGGACGGTTGATATACACCGTCGACTTCAGGTAAGCCCAAAGAAAAAATTCGCGAACACTTCCGCGTGGGGGAACAGCGAATCGTAAACGAAAAGCACGGTGCACTGCAATGCAAAGCTCTCCTCACGTGTCCAATGCATGATGTCAACTGAAAGGCAGACGAATACAAATCTCCCTGCAGCCACTATAAGCCACGCAGACTCTTCGACCAAGAGTACCGCCATAGCCTGAAGTTCAAAAACGCAAATTACCGCGATCCACCCTGTACATTTTGGAGGGTGGACAAAAGGAACTTTTTTTGTGAGTCGGTCTAATATACATGGTTCCTGCATTATATTACAGTGCCCGTGTTTTTTTTCAGGGTGTGGATTAAAACCTTGCAATTTCAGCAGTTTCAGCTTATTGGGTAAATCTGATTTGAAAATAGCCACCAATGTTATACTTAAAATGCGTTTTATTATAGATTATATTATTAAATCTATTACCACTTAATAGATTTTACAAACGTCTCAACAATTGGATTGAAATACATCTAGCACCACAACAATAATAAGTTAACAATTAAATGACATTTAAATTGAATCTTTTGAAAATTGCCGATATTGACAAAATACATGTCAGGTGTCCTTTGGCAATCTTGAGTACGAGTACGAGTACAGAGAAAAAAACGCTCGATTGCAACTGTAATGTACTGGCAATGTAAAGTGGCTCATTGGAATGCAGTGGGCTAACAAAATACTCGATGTAAGTGAATTTCAACAAATGAAAATTATAAGAAAATAAAAACAACTTGCATTAAACATTTCCAAGTATTCCACTTGAATTGAATTAAATTGAATTGAAGTGATTTGATTTGATTTGCTTGTAACTACTAAGTGCTCTGAATTAATAAATACCAGATCGCGGTATTTTATTTGTAACTCACACAACGATTCAAGGAATTTCTTACCATCGCATTTTTCTTGACGTTACCAATTCAATTTGTTGTAAACAGCAGACTAAAATCGATCATTTACAAATTTATGTTTTAATAGTTAATTTTCGTATCATACCACCACCGGCTGTAATTATAATGTTATCGAGAGGGGGGTAAAACGCCGGGTAATTGTTTATTTATTTGGTGAATTAAAAACAAAAGTGCAAACAATATCCAACAATCGAAAATTTATTAATACTAGTATAGACCTCGGGCATTTTGATATTTATGATAATTTCAATTATTATTTATTAAATATTTGAATACACGTAGGTAAACACATTGTTAATAACGATAAAACCAAACACAGTGAAGGTACGATTTACGCCACTTGTTGATAACAGCTTGTGTGTGTATTAGTCGGTGATGCAAGAGTTAATGGTGAGATGTTTTTTTGTTACATTGTTAACCACGGCAGGTAAATTGCCACAGCTTCTTAGTTTTCGCGATTTCATTTCCATAAACAGCTGATTTTTGGATAGCAAATCATATGTTTGGTGGGTAGAAATCCGGACGCTTAACGGCGATACTTTCAATATCAAACCTAATTGCCAATACATTTTCATAACTGCTCGAGTTTCATACCCGTTCTAGTCTAAACTAAGAAAGCGCTACTGCTAGGTAGCTATTGCTATGGCAGGTTTCATAACCAATGCAATTACATCTCACTTTTATAGTTTAACAAATGTCAATCGGAAAACTCATTCAATTGTAAAAGTTGGAAAGCTCTTTTTAACCCCCCGTCAAACACATATTCTGAAACCTTCGAACAAACACATATGCCCGGTCAGACCCCTCCCTATACGTTTTTATGCAGTTGTATGGCAAAAAGGGTACCGTAACTTTGAATTTCTAAATATGCTCGTTTATTATTTTTGTCTTTAGACTTTGTTTTGGTTTGTTGATATATGTAGCTACTTAAATGTAAAAAAAATTTTATTCATTTTGTGGAATGCATGAAAAACAAGTATAATCATCTTTAGAATGTTGTTGGCACACAGGATTAGTACATTTGGTGCAGTAAAAACATGTCTTCCTACGCAGCTTTTCGTCTTGCGTGGCACAAATTCTGCAATCTTTTCTGGAATTCAGTGTACTAGGGCCGATTTGTTGGTTAGGCAGCAAGTTGCTGGGAATATTCAACGGCCTTCCAAAGAAAGATTCAATGTCCAAACGGGTTGAATGTTGTCCCAAAATAGGATGGTTGTTCATGCGATTTTCAGTATTAACAAGCACCAATTGTTTACTCAGCGTGTTCAAGAACATTCGTCGCTTCTCTTTTCTGGTTCCTTCTGTATTTTCATTGCATATGACGTCTATCATGTTGCAAAAAAATGCTAATGGCCAACGTCTAGTTGACCGTTGGCTTCTTTTGGAAGACACCTTTTATTGGATCTAATAGTGCCAATCGACGAAAGACGTTTACCTGCGTCTAATGTTGTAAAGAAGTTATCAGCAAAAAAAAGTTCTGCCGCTGTTTGTGTATCGATTAGCCAAACTCATGAGCACATTTTCGCCTTGGTTTGTCTCTCGTTGTTCTCCCTCTTTACCAGTGTACAGTTTTCCTTGCAACGGATATTAGGTTTGCGCATCGCATGCCCACCATACTTTTATGCCATACTTTGCGGGCTTTGATGGGATGTATTGCGTGAACTTTGTGCGACCACGGTATGGAAATAGCTGCTCATCGATGGTTACACTTTCGTATGGTTCAAAATTACTGGCAAGATTGTTTTCAAGAAGATTGTTATTCAAGAAGTACCATACGTCGCGAATGGGAGCAGCTTTGTCGGTTTGTTGACGAAATGCGCGCGTACGACTTTCGTCAAATCGAATACAGCGCATCAAAGTAATAAATCGTGTATATGACATGGCTGCACGGAATATTGGAAGTGCATCAGTTTGCCACATCAATCTTGAGAGCTGCATAATATTATGACTGACACCAACAGCTCCAATAGTATCCCAATAAAAGCGTCAAGCTCAACACTTGTCATATCAACCCATACTCGTGGTGTGCAGTTTGCATGTTCTGCGTTCCATTTGCGTGTAACTTTTTCTCCATATAGATTTGGTTGTGTTACGATGACGACGTAATATTCGGTGAAAAGAAAAGCGTGAACATCTCAAGCGGAGTGGTCAGGTTTGTTTTTGGTCACCTCTGAAACGCATGATTTTGTGCTGGCGAAATCTCACTGTAGCGGGTTCAGCTGTACTCCACTTGGTACCACCATTTCCAAGCAAAAAACCGTCTGCAGCTTGAGTTGGTGCATTCTCACTTTCTTCTTCGGATTCTTCATCGCTGTTGAATATTTCATTTTTTCAATTTCCAATTCATATTCAATTTCCGAGGCGTCATCTTCGGGCACAAAATCTGTGTTTTCACCGCTTTTGTCTTCAAATAAAACTAGTTCTTCGTCTGCTTCTGTGTGAAGTGCGAAATCACGCTGTAACGCTGATGATAATTGTTGTTGGAAATTATCAGTAAGGCTGCCTGTACGCAAGCGCGTATACACAAATTCTAAATCCTCTGCCATAATAATAGTAATAATTTCACTTTAGTTTCCGAACAAAAAATTTATATTTCGGACTGTCGATGTTGTATGTTCAGCATTCAATAATAAACTAACTGAACTCAAAACCAAAATCACAAATGAAAGAAAGAAATAATAGAAAATTGAACACAAAAACTACCTGTAAGCAAACATCTGCATTGAATTCACATAAAAACACTCCAAAATATAAAAAAATACCTGGAAACAACAATCTGCATTGTATTTCCAGAAAAATAACCCAAAATGTGTATAATAATAATTTATTTCATACAAATTCTATAGGGGTCAGGCCGGGCATATGTGTTTGTTCGAGGGGGACTTTTTTTGCAGTTTTCGTCGTGTTGGAACGATACTTTTTCTTAAATTGTTCTTTTTAAATAGAAAGCCAACAATATTTTAGGCGGCTACCAGGAAATACAGGTATCTACCTATACTAGAAGTATGTATAATTAACGCTCAAAAATTAAATATGCCTGGCCAGAACCATGTGTTTGTCCAAGGGCTAAACCGATTTCACAACCATGTTTTTGAAATACAATTCCGAAATTATGTTTTGAATAATAATTATGTTTTGAACAATAAAAAACAACATCATCATCACACTGTGCAAACTTAAATCATTTTGCAAACTTTCAAGATACGTCAGTTTTGAATAGAGAAAATAATTATAAACGTCGATTTATGTTAGAAATGTTACAGATAATAAGGAGTCAAATAGCGAAGAGAATACACTTTATAGCAGATACGGATAATGTAGCACAGAATTATAGACATTTAATTAGTAATTAGTAAAAATTGTTTGATGTAGCATTGAATTTGTCCCTAGGTAACATTTTTAATATATCAGGATGTAACTTGTTGAATTTACCATTATGTAAATACTTTTTACAACCAATTTATTTTTCTGGCTGTAAATTAGAGAAACTATTTCTAAACCAAAATTTTCCTGGCAGTAACTTAAACATTTTTCATATCACAAGAAAATATTTTTTTCAATTGTTTAATTTTTTCATTTTTTGTTATTGTTGTTATAGTATTTTTTCAAATAACAAGAAAAAAATTTGTTTATCAATTCTTTTCGTTTCTAATTAATAAGTGTGTTTATCTTCCTGACGATGCTACCCAAAGGGTAGCGAAATATCGAAGAATAAAATTAATTAAAAAAATACGACCAAACGCTTGAGCAATTTAATTTTTGAATATAATATGAAATGTCGGATAAATCATTGCTTATTCAATCTGAGGTTTGTATTTTATAAACATGATTTTCTAAATCATTTAAGTAGCGTTCACAATGGCAGCAACGATTTGTAATTCAAGCCTTCTCGTTCCCACTCACAGTATTGCATATAATGCCCTCTCATGTTTTTCGTGAAATTGGAATTCAAATTTGTCATAGACGTAGGTTCTACTTCTACTTCAAATTGGAATTTGTTCGAATCAGTTTATTCTACTGACCGGTAGGGGCGCTCCACTTCGAATTTTGTTTTAAAACTTGAAAATATGAATGAAAATGCAAACATTTTGTATCAAAACAAACATTTTAATAAATAATATTATCTGTAGAATATAATTTCACATATAATTATAATTTTGTATTACCAAGAATACAACACTGTCGCTGGCTTTCGAACAAATCAGCTGATGCAAATGTGAAATGTGTAGTTGTTTGTAGTAAGTGTAGTTCGCGCCAATTTTATTAATAAACAAAAGAAAAAAGTTTAAAAAAAGCTGACATTTTCAGGTTTATCGAAACCGTCCAAGGCCATGACATATTATGGAACATTTCTAAAGAAAAATTTGAAAATATTTCTATAGAAAAATTTGAAAATATTTCTATAGAAAAATTTTAAAACTTTTCTATAGAAAAATTTTAAAACTTTTCTATAGAAAAATTTGAGAATATTTCTACAGAAAACTTTGAGAAGATTTCTATAGAAAAATTTGAAAACATTTCTATAGAACAATTTTAAAACTTTTCTAAAGAAAAATTTTAAAACATCTCTATAGAAAAATTTTAAAACTTTTCTATAGAAAAATTTGAGAACATTCTATAGAAAAATTTTAAAAAATTTCTATAGAATAATTTTAAAACAATTCTATAGAAAAATTTGAAAAGTTTTCTAAAGAAAAACAGTTAATACTTTTTGCTCCAGGTAATGGTACAAATCTGAGGTCCGTGTCTCACATTTAATTTTTCTATTTTTTACTGTTTGCTTTTTCGTTTGTATTGCAATTCTCCATGGTTTTCAATCCCCAAATATGTATACTGCTGTATAATATAAACAATGTTGCCAGTCAGCTGTATTTTCGAACTTATTCGAACAAATTTGTTGCTTGCATTGTGAACGCCTGTTGAGGTAAATAAAGCTGGCACTGTACTTATGTATATACAAACAATGAAACATTGCTGCCAACTCTAAGGAAATTACTCATGAAATGCAAAGAAAAATCTTGATATCTCGCTAAATGTCTTAACAGGCCTTTCTACCAGAACTTTCCTCTGTTTACGGCCACGAATTTGAATTGAAAGAATTTCCATATTTAATTACTCGACAGTGTTTCAACGTCACTTTGTAAGGGCCTAGTAGCGGACGGCGTCAATTACACTATGCACCAAAATCTTGTATCCAGAATTACCGGTATACTTTTTTATGTGGTTTACTTACTTACTTATCTGGTCTCTAACTACCCAGGTAGGTCAGGGACCTTACAAAACGAAGATAACATATTTCGCCAACCAGTTGGATCTTTTGGCTTATCTCTATAGTTGGTAATAGCAAATGCACCCATTGATTCGTTAACCTGATCTCTCCAGCAGAGTTTTGGTCTTCCTATTTTTCGTCTTCCTTCGAGTTCGGTTTCGAAAACCCTTCATGCTGGTTCGTCTTCATCTATTCTACTGACATGGCCTAGCCAGCGCAGTCGCATTATTTTGATCGGCTTGACTATGTCAATGTCGGGATATGGCTCGCCGGTACTCACCGTTGTGCTCTATAGGGTCATATATTTTTCGGAGTATTTTTCTCTCGATAATTCCTAGGATTCTGCGCCATAAAGCAAGACAGATTGTATGAGAGTCTGGTATAGATGGACTTTTGTTACTCGAGAGAGGAATTTATCTCTAAAGTTTTATTGATGTTGACTGCAGCATTTCTCATAATGATCTGCATTAAGATGATAAAGAGATCGCACGATAGGGTGTCGCCTTGCCTGAGGCCTCGCTTAGTTGCTAAAGGCACCAACTTTGACTGCGGATTTGGTGTTAGTCAAGAACATCCTGAAAAGGCGTATGAATCTTGCAGAAATACCAAGCTCAGGCATTGTTTCGAAGAGTTTATGCCGTATAGGACTATCGAAGGTCGCCTTATAATCTAAAGCCACACTGGTATGGTCTTATCAGACCAGCGATAATTGATTTTAATCTTTCGCACATTACACTTGATAGAATATTATATGCTATAGATAAAAGGCTTATTCCACGGTAGTTGGCACAGATACTCGGGTCACCTTTTTTAAATATGGGACATAGTACACTGAGACTCCAATCGCCGGGCATGCATTCATCTAACCAAATTTTGCTAATGAGCTGATGCATGCACCTTATCAGCTCATCGCCGGCAGTCTCAAACAGCTCCGCCGGTAATTCACCGGCTCTTCCGGCTTTGTTGTGCTTAACTCGGATGATAGCTGTTCTGACCTCGTCTTGGTTAGGAGGGACAATCGACATGGTCGTCCAAATTGTGATCGATTGTCTCCGCGTCATTGTATATCTCAGGTATCAAGAGCGCGGAGATATGATCTTTCCTTATTCCCAACATGCTTTGCACATCTGCGATGAGATGTCGGTCTTTACAGAAGCAGGGTCCTGAACCACGTCCATTAGTTCCGTTTTTGACTTTTTGGTAGAAATTTCGGGCTTCTTTTTTCCTTCTGCATGTATCAATTTTCTCACTCTCGCGTTTTCTCCACTACCGTTTCTTACGTCTAAAGAGACGGTTTACCTCCCTTTCCCCCTATACCGCTCAGTCGCAGCTCGCGTTGCAGTTGACTGAGGTATTGTCATACGTGCAGAGTTACTTTCATCATTTGCTATGCGACACTCTTCATCGTACCATTGTTTCTTGCGAAGCGGTTTTCCACAACCAAGTACGGTTGCTGTGGCAGTTTTTATAGAGTCAGTCAGTCACTTAAGGATCGTCATCATTAGGAGGTGGCATCTGTGCCAAAAGTTGTGACAGCTTCCTTGAGTAGGCTGTGGCTACCTCTGGTAATTGCAGCTTACCGATGTCTAGATTTATCTGTGTCTGGTTTCGTACGATTTTCTCTCTACTTAATCTTGTCCAAACCTTTGCTGTCACCAGGTACTGATCAGAATTAATGTTAGCTCCTCCGATCACTCGCGCGTCCATTACACTGGATGAGTGCTTTTCATCAATTACCACGTGATCAATTTGGTTCTTCGTTCTTTAATCAGGGAATACCCAAGTAGCCTTGTTTACAGGAGGGGCACTGCACAATGTTCAGTAGTTTCGTTTTGACTTTTTGGTAGAATTTTCGATCTTCCTTCTGTCTTTTCTCCACTGCCGTTTCTTACGCGTAAACAGACGGTTTACCTCCTTTTTTCTCCCTATACTGCTCAGTTGCAGCTCGAGTTGCAAATGACTGAAGCATTGCCATACGCGCAACGTTCTTTTCATCATTTGCAATGCGACAGTCTTCATTGTAGCATGGTTTATTGCGAAGCGGCTTTTTTGAAACCAAGTACGGTTGTTAAGGCAGTTTTTATAGTCGGACATGGGTTTGCACTGCGCATCAGGATCGTCATCGGGAGGGGGTGGGTTCTGAGCCAAAAGTTGCGAGAGCTTCCTTGAGTAGGCTGTGGCTACCTCTGGTATTTGCAGCTTTCCAATGTCTAGCTTTCTCGGTGTCTGGTTTCGTACGCTTTTCTCTCTACTTAACCTTGTGCGAATCTTTGCTGCTACCAGGTAGTGATCAGAATTGATGATGATGTTAGTGATAAATTTGGTTCTTCGCTCTTTGATCAGGGTATACCCAAGTAGCCGTGTGGATGTCTTTTTCCTGGAATCTTGCACCACTAACGACCATTTGTTTTGCCGCGGCAAAGTCAATCAGTCTCATACCGTTGTCGGAACTGTCAGCATGTAGACTGAAATTGTCAATAGTTAGATGCAACACATTCTTCCTGCCTACTTTAACATTAAAATCTCCTAGCATAATCTTAATGTCATGGCCAGGGCAGCGGTCACACGTTTCCTCAAGGCGCTCATAGAATATGTCTTTGGCATCATCATATTTCTCTTCTGTCGGGACATGCAAACAAATTAGGAAAATATAAAAATGTTTCGCTTTTATGCGTATTGTGGCTATACGTTCACTCACAGGATTGAGCCAAAAGACTAGATGTCGCAGTCTTTTGCCAACTACAAATCCGCAACCAAATTCATGTTTTTTTCATGGCAACTGTAGTATATGTCGCAGTTTCTTTTTCGTGTGCAGCCATGCCCTGTCCATCGCATTTCCTGGATAGCGGTAATGTCAGCCTTATAAATTTCGGGGACATCTGCCAATTGGATACTTGCACCGGATCTTTATATTGTTCCTACGTTCCAGGTACATATTCGTAAATCGTGGTCCTTAAAACGTTTACGAGAGTCGTCAACAAATAGGGGTGGTTTATGTTTTCTCATTCGTTTTCGTAAATTCACTGCCATTATGAACAGTGGCGGAAGGGAAACCCAGTCCATAGGGTTTATGCATTTTTCCTACTGCCAGGATATATGATTGCAGCCGCCCATTATGGATCAGACGCTGACCATGATGTAAAATATCGAACCAGGATTTTCTTCTTTTGGTCTCTATCCGCCGTTGCCCCTAGTATTGGCTCATCCGCCATCTAACGAGAATAGAATATACCCGATATATTCACATCAGTCGCCTACTAAGCCTGAGACGCATCAGTGGTCGCATAACCAATAAAAAAATAAATAAATGGTTTCCCATTACATCCCATGAAGGGACAGGGGAGAGCTTCTCACAATCACTGAGCTGTGCGCTTTCCAGTTTTCACTCACTGATTGGGACCTACAGTTTTACACCGAGTCCGAACGGTATTTTGAGAAGCTGTTTCATGGCTAAATACTCGATAGTGTCGCCGTCACTATGCGAGGTGACCGAAAGAAATTTTCAGGTGGTCTGAGCTGGGATCGAACCCAGGATCTCATGTACAAGAGGCGCGCACACTACCATTGCACCAACGACGACCAATCAGGCTCCTCATTTTTCCTTTACAACAATATAAACTGTTTTTACTGTAAACATTTTTATTTATTTGAATTTGAATTTTTATGACCGATTTTTTGATAGGTTCTTGTTAATGTATGAGAAATTCATACTACAATCTTACAAGTCATGAACATTTTTCTAATTGAAAAATGTTTGGTTTTTGTTGGAAATAATAGACAATTCAGATCAACACACACTCACTGGCATGACTAGTTTCGAACTCCGTGACAAGTCCATCATCAGATACCTAACTACTGTGCCTGAATTGATACCATCGGTTGATCATCAATGGTATATATACAAACTCAATTCTACAATTCACACGTTCTGTAATTCATTTCCCACATATTTATGGGAAATGTTTTACCTGTTATAGTCAATCTTGAATATACGTAGCACAAAAAATATTTTTGTAACAAACGACCGCCGAATGTATTTTTTGCGCGAGGGCAGTTGTTCCCAAATTATGGGATGAAATGCTTGATTTACCCTCCTATAGTAGTAGGTCTAATTACAAATCAATGGGTTTGATATACAGACATGCGTCCAAACTGGTAAGAACAGGCCCGTGGAATATTTCTGCTCCTGGTCACCGCTGAACCACATTATATTAATTTTAAAGTAAAAAAACGTGTCACAACGAGCCTCAATAGTCACCGGCGCTTTTACCTAACTTCACCTAATCGACTCATGTTAGAGCCATATTCTCAACCGTTTTATAAGGGGCGTTTTCTTCGCAACCTATATAAGTTAAAATCAACCGTTACGAAAAAAACGCATAGACGTTGAATATAATCAACTTGGCTTTATCCGATACTTCTGCCTTTCTATTTGTCAATTCGTTAATTTTAAAGTCAAACTGAAAACAAAATTCAATATAATAACGGGTTTTTCAATAAGAGTGCTACAAAAGTTTTTTTAAATAAAACAAACCCGGTTTTAGATACCAATGAAATTCTTTATTTCTGTGAAAGTACGTTCGATGCCATTATGTATGGAACTCGGTTTCTTTGCCTTGGCCACCACGGGCACGCTTGCAGAAGTTCAGACGAGAAACCCAATTTTCGACGGTTTTCAAGCATAAATCGGCCGATACTGCTGCAATTTCACGTTCGATATTCGTACGAAGTTCATTAATCGTCGCTGGCTTGTTGGCATAGACCATAGACTTGACGTAGCCCCACAGGAAATAATCTAACGGCGTCAAATCGCACGACCGAGGCGGCCAATTAACTGGGCCATTTCGTGAGATAACACGATTACCAAACTTGGTTTCCAATAAATTGATTGTGGCATTCGCTGTGTGGCTTGTGGCGCCGTCCTGTTGGAACCACATGTCCTCCAAGTGCATATTATCCAATTGGGGCCAAAAATATTCGGTTATCATTGAACGGTAGCGATTCGCATTCACAGTAATGTGCCGGTCTTGATCATCATGGAAGAAGTACGGCCCAATGACGCCGCCGGCCCATAAACCCTACCAAACCGTAATTTTTTCGGGATGCAATGATGACTCATGGATTACGTGTGAATAGCTGTCTGACCAATAACGCATAGTTTGCTTATTGACGTAGCCATTCAGCCAGAAATGAGCCTCATCGCTGAAGATGATTTCCGATGATTTTCCGCTCTTAAAGTTGAGGCCATTGACTCCAAATTTCGGTAGTAAATTTTAATAATTTCGACTCGTTGTTGGCTCGTATACCTTTCCATGATGTAATGGCAAACCTTACTGAAGAGAAATGTCAAAAGAGCGGGGAAAAATATGGCGTCGTTTGCTGTCCCTATCGATTTACTTTTGTAGCGTCTCTGTTGAAAACCCCTTTATATGAATGAGGTGGTTATACTGCATTGCACTGAAAAATAGGTGTTTGGGTAAACGAAATCTCCTATCACGAGATTTCGATTGCAATAGTTCAGGACCTTAATGCCATATTGGGGTATCACCGAATTTAAAAATACACCCGGCATCGTAAACGAACACTTACAGCCCGCTGGATCGCCATGAGTCGTAAAGAAACCCGGGCATCCCCGAGCAAGCCACGTGTGTTTCTTTAATCAAACTAGGAGAGAAATATGGCCAAATGGCTCCAAGTGATGGAAGTGGATCGGTGTCCTCATTTATTCGCCATAATTTGCACGAAAAGTACATACAATTTACCATAACGTACATACAATGTACGGGAAACTACACAAAACATTTATTTACCATACCATGCATTTAAAAGTGCAGAAAATCTACCACAAAGTAGTATACTATATCATGGTCCATAACGTACATAACCTGCACCAGAAAGTACACAAATTTCGTCAACACTTTAGGAAAATCACACACCAGGTGTACTTAACCAAAAATACTTTAGGTGCAGTAAAACGTACTTAAACTGCATCAAAAAAAATACATAACGTTACAAAAATGTGTGCCAAAAAGTACATAAAGTGTATGCAAATAGTAACTAAAGTGTGCAAAAAAGTACACAAAGGTACCAAAAATTGTATAAAGTTTAACAAAAAGAATACAAAGATCAACAAGCAGACAGAACCGAAGGAGTTCTTGCGAATCGAGTCATGGGAGAATATCGGTGAAAGTATCTGTTTGTGAATCGAGCTATTCTTCGGCTTTCGTCTTCGCATCACTTCCTTTTTGGTTTGCTTTAGTTGTTGTTTGTCTCCAGTATTGTCTTGGAATTCTGCTTGTGGAAGAAGAAAAAATCAATAATGTTTTATACAACTTTTTAAATATTTTGTTAAAAAAGTACTACCCCTTATATTTACATCATAATTTTCGATATGTCTGGGAAATATATGAAATTCAATGACATATACTTTATATTTTTTCATACAACAAAGTCAAAGTTGGTAACACTTTTATCGGAGTTATTCTCAACTTCTAAAATTATACATGTTACCCGGCAGGTTTTCAATTTGTATGAGTTAACGTGTATAAGTTACGAAAAAAACACCCCTATAGTTAGAATAAATTGGAAAAAATCGTCAAAATATCGAAAAAGTTGCCAGATTTTAACACTACAGTCTATATTTGTTAGGCTGTCCTCAAGTAATATGTATATAAGATATATTTCAATACAAGTACTTTGTGTACTCTCTATTGGTACTTCAATTTGTATGAGTCGAGTACATTTATTCCGAGAAGTACAACCGTACAAACATGTAATATTAGTACTTACAGTGCTTTCTAGTGAAGTATTCACACAAATTAACAATCTTAGTTCATTTGCACACTCGAGCAGTGACGAACGACAGTATAATTTCATACAAAATAATTACAATCAATAATCAATTAGGAATTCTTAAGTACTTGTAATATAAATCATCAGTTCATTAAGTAAATTAGTTGATATACACTGAGAGAATTTAATTATTTTTAAAAAATTCAATCATGGCATAGGTATTTGATAATGACAAATGAATGTATAATGATGATATGTTGTTTTTAGTTAAGTACTAACAGACAGATCACACATGGTTAAACTATGGAAATGAAAAGATTTTAATAGAATATTTTCAAAGAAAGTTTAAATTTCAACACTTGATTGGTATTCGCACGTTTCCAGTAGGCACTAATTAAACCGCTGCTCTTCATTGCTTGAATTGTCACAAATTCAAGTGATTGGTAGTGAAGTTTGAAGTTGAACAAAATTGAGTTTGGACGATAAAAAAACAAACGGAAGAAAATCACACAATGAATGAGAAAAGATAATATAAATAAAACTCTGCGAATGCATTTGTGCTCAGCTTTAATAAAGCTTGTATTACACTTAAATTTTAGCCTTAACTTAGGCTGTGCCAAGTCGTTATGCGTGGCTGATATTCGATTTCCATTACTGCGGATTTCCTATTTTTTTTCAAGCATTTCTTGGCATTTTAAATGCTTTTGCAATGAAATGTTAGTTAAGATCATACACTTATTTTATTTCGTTCCATCTTCCATGTATGTGACTGGATTTGAAAAACACGATGTACAAGTAGACAGTCAAAATTACTCTTCTCCCAAATGCCAACAAACACACAACGAGTGAAACCCTAGTCATTCTCTGTTCTGTCTCTTACTCTCTTCATTGAATATTTCAATACACGAACAGCTTTTTGATAGTGTTACTGTATATAACTATACAAATTTCAACCATGTTGAAGTAAAATTACATAAACTATGCAAAAAGTATGAAATAATCAAGATATGATGTGTGAGAGAAATGCCTTTGAGTGAATTACTAGCACTTTTTGGTTCTCTTTTACGAGGGTTGCCAAATTGCTCACATCTTCTGGTCGTCTATGGATTTGAGTCTCCATCTTGGATAAGTTGGTAGTGTTTCCCTTATATGTCTAGAGATTTTTTTGCAATGCAAATGTTTTTCAACCACCCCCCCCAAACTTTTGTTCATTCGCTCCAAAATTTTTACCCGATCGGATAAGGCGTGCCACAAACGCCCTAAAGATCTCGCAAGCATCACCCTTAGACATTTTTTTTGAAATAAGGTAATACAAAACTATTCGCGGTTGTGTACCCTCGTGATTTTTGTATAAAATATTATCCAACTATAGAGAGAATATGTGTGTAAAATTTGGTGCAGAATGGAGATCATTATACACATTATACACTCATTGTAACGGGTCCGCCAAATAACTTTTTTTTTTGAAAATGCTATAAAAAAAAACTACTGAATATTTTCTCAAATTTCCTTTTTTATTTGAAAGTACAATCCTTCCGGTTAATAATGGAAAATAATTTCATTCAAATGGCTGCCTCGGCTGGTCATGCAGTAGCCTACACGATCGGTCCAATTTTTAAGCACATTATCGATTGTGTGCACCTGTATTTCACCAATGGCTTCACGAATATTGTCCTTTAAAGCGTCAATTGTCTCTGGCTTGTCGGCATAACACTTATCTTTGAGGTAACAAATAATAACCCAACGGTGTCAGTGACCAAACGACATCAGCTCTGCGGCTGATAATGCTATCTTCAAAAACATGGCGCAATACATCGAGTATACCTTCGGCTGTGTGGCACGTAGCGCCGTCCTGTTGAAACCAAATGTGGCCAATATCCTCCTCTTCATTTTTTGTGAACAAAAATTCGTTCAACATGGCTCGATAACGATCCACTTCTTGCTCATTTTCGAAGAAAAATAGCCCAATTATGGCTCTGGACCAAAATCCTCACCAAACAGTGACTCGTTTTGGGTGCATCGGCTTTTCAATGTATGCGTGCGGGTTTTCTGTGCCCCAAATGCGACAATTTTGCTTGTTTGCATACCCGCCAAGATCAAAATGAGCTTCATCTGAAAAGATGATTTTTTTGGCAAAATCGGCATCTGCAACATTACCATGATTTTCAAAGTAATGTCGCAATATTTCCCAGCGTTGTTCAAGCGTATACACAACCATATTCGTTCAGCGGAAGGATAAAACTAATTATCTGTCAAATCAGACATGAGCTAAGTGTTACCATTCACAAAATAAGCACTAGTTGAAAAAAAAAACGTTAGATGGCGGACCCTTTGCAAAAAAATAGCGCATTTTTGGACTTTTTTTTATAAATTTCTCAAAAAAAGTTATTTAGTTAAGAAACCACTTTGTCACAATTTGTTTTATATCTCGAGTTGTCTAGCTTCCATTTCCATTCTAAAATTCTTCAATCGGTTACAAATTGCAAAAGATACAGGCTGCTGAATATGGCATTTTTAGTGCCTTTAGCCAATTCAAGCCAAATAGAGATAAATTGAAAATGAAATTTTTTTTATATAAAGTTGTATGGGTTATGAACTAAGAAATCTTTGAAAATACTATAGCTGTATTGAAAATATTTTGAAGATTAAAATAAAGTGCAACCAACCTTACCTTATTATACTGCTTTCATAATCCGATTTGGAGTATGATTTTCAAAATTATAGAAAAATATTTTTTCCTATTTTTTTGGAACAAAATTTTAAATTTTTTATATGTTAAACAATAAGTATGTACCCATTGGCCGTTGGTGGTGCAATGGTTAGTGTGCGCGCCTCTTGTATATGAGATCCTGGGTTGGAACCCCGCTCTCACCACCTTAAAAAAAATAAATTCTTTCGGCGGCGGTCACCTCGCATAGTGACGGCAACTCTATCGAGTATTTAGTCATGAAAAAGCTACTCAAAATACCGTTCGCAATCACTGTAAAACTGTAGGTGAGTGCACACTGGAAAGCGCACAGCTCAGTGATAGTGAGAAGCGCTCCCCTGTCTCTTCGTGGGATGTAATGGGAAACCATTAACTTTTTTTTATGTTAAACAATAAGAAAGGTCAAAAATCATGTTTAGAAGACATATTGTTACATTCTGATTTTTCCATAACTACGTCATTCATCCTCAAACATTAATAAGGGATCGTCTCACATTGGTTCAGAATCGATTTTCATCGGCCAAATTCAATAGATTTTGATTTTGTAAATATGTATTTTTAAATTCTGTAAAAACCCGATTGTAGGCAAGGAATCAGGTATTATTGCGATATATCAACATTGAAAATCGCAAATCGAAAATTTTTCAAAATTGATTACTTTTGGTTTTTTTTTCGATTTCCAGGAAAACAACAGTTTCGGATTTTTTCTTCTTGTTATTTTTTAACATATTTTCACATAATTGTTCATAATGCGTACGAAAACATTAAATTTAATTTTTTTGTATTACAGATATTCGCTATGTACGAATTTTGGGTTAGTATAAAAAAGTATGTTAGTATAACAAATACCAAAATGAGGAAGAGAATTTTATCACCTCTTTAGGTGCATACCTACTTTTTTAAAGTTGTTGAGAAAGAAAGAGTTATTTACTTTTATGCTCTAAAAAATCACACTTCTTTCACTTCCTGGGAAACAGATCAACATTGCCAACTGTGTATCTATCATATCGGCGCAATCGACATCGTCGTCCATATTGTGATCGATTGTCCCATCGTCATCGGATATCTCAGGTACTAGTAGCGCGGAGAAATGCTCTCTCCATATTCCCAACATGCTCTGCACACCTGCGACGAGATTTCCGTCCTTGTTTTTACAGAAAGGGGGCCCTGAACCATGTCCATTAGTTCCGTTTTTAACTTTTCGGTAGAATTTTCGGGCTTCGTTCTTCCTTCTGTATGTCTCAATTTTCTCACTCTCGCGCTTTCTCCACTGCCGTTTCTTACGCCTAAAGAGACGGTTTACCTCCTTTCTCTTCTCCCTATACCGCTCAGTTGCAGCTCAATTGACTGAAGCATTACAATACGTGCAGCGTTCTTTTCGTCATTTGCTATGCGACACTCTTCATCGTACCATGGTTTGTTGCGAAGCGGTTTTTCAAAACCAACCAAGTACAACCAAGTACGGTTGTTGCGGCAGTTTTTATAGAGTCGAAAATGGGTTTCCACTGCGCATCAGGATCGTCATCGGGAGGGGGTGGGTTCTGTGCCAAAAGTTGCGAGAGCTTCCTTGAGTAGGCTGTGTCTACCTTGGGTAATTGCAGCTTTCCGATGTCCAGCTTCCTCTGCGTCTGGTTTCGTACGATTTTCGCTCTACTTAATCTTGTGCGAACCTTTGCTGCTACCAGGTAGTGATCAGAATCGATGTTAGCTCCTCTGATCACTCGTACGTCCATTACACTGGATGAGTGCCTTCCATCAATTACCACGTCATCAATTTGGTTCTTAGTTCTTTGATCAGGGAATACCCAAGTAGCCTTGTGAATGGCTTTATGCTGGAATCTTGTACCACTAATGACCATGTTTTTTGCCACGGCAAAGTCAATCAGTCTCATACCGTTGTCGGAACTGTCAGCATGTAGACTGAAATTGCCAATAGTTGGATTAAACACATTCTCCCTTCCTACTTTGGCATTAAAATCTCCTAGTACAATCTTAATGTCATGGCCAGGGCAGCGGTCATACGTTTCCTCTAGGAGCTCATAGAATATGTCTTTGGCATCATCATCTTTCTCTTCTGTCGGGGCATGCACACAAATTAGGGAAATATAAAAATATTTCGCTTTTATGCGGATTGTGGCTATTCGTTCACTCACAGGATTGAACCTAGAGACTAGATGTCGCAGTCTTTTGCCAACTAAAAATCCGCAACCAAATTCATGTTTTTTCTCATGGCAACTGTAGTATATATCGCAGTTTCTTTTCTTGTGCAGCCATGTTCTGTCCGTCGCATTTCCTGGATAGCGGTAATGTCAGCCTTATAACTTTCGAGGACATCTGCCAGTTGGATACTTGCACCGGATCTATATAGAGTTCTTACATTCCAAGTGCATATCCGTAAATCGTGGTCCTTATAATGTTTGCGGTGGTCGTCCACAAATAGGGGTTGTTTATGTTTTCTGTTTCGTTTTTGTATTTTCACTGCCATTATGAACGGTGGCGGGAGTCCACCGGGTTTTTGCATTTTACCTACTGCCAGGATATTTGATTCCAGCCGCCCATTACGGATCAGACGCTAACCAGGATGCGATATGTTGAACCTGGATTTTCTTATTTTAGTTTCTATCCGCCGTTGGCCCGTATGTTTGGCTCATCCGCCTTCTAAGGACAAAAGAATATGTCCGATTGTTTGATGAGCTTCAGTGGCATCAGTCACCTACTAAACCTGATTTGATGCTCATTTGTTTCGCCTTCTCACTCTAGCTAGCTAATGGAGGTTTCCGAAAAGCCATTGCCCAGGACATACTGCGTGGAAGTAGTGAGCTGCTTGGACTGCCCAATGAAGGAATCATTTCTGGCCACTCCCAAGTGAATGGCAATCAGAAACTTTCCACCTCCACGGACAGTGGAGGTCCGACTTCGGGTGTTTACGGAACTTAAAAATGTTTACTAGATCAAGAGATATTGTGTTTTGGCCGTTAGAAACCGATTCTGAACCACTGTGCGACGGTCCCTTACTAAAGTTTGTAGATGAATGAAGTAGTTGTGGCAAGTTCAGAATAGATCTTTATGACTCCTAAACTTAATTGTAGGAAAACTCGCCCTAAGATTTGGACATAGAAACTCCACTCTCTGTAGATGCTGCATGGAAGAGGACGAGGAAACGACGAAACACCTTCTCTTGGATTGCCCTGCTCTGACAGGACTGATAAGTAGGATATTCGGAATACATTTAGTTAGCACCATAGCCATACAGGATATTCCTGTAAGTCTTTTCGACAAATTCATTGAAAGCGCAAATTGTCTAGACGACTAGTCAATAGTTGGAAACTGCAGGTATCACAATGGGCTTCTTTAGCCTAAGTGTGCTAGACAGCGTGCTGTCTTGCAGCCTTTTCAACCAACCAACCGAACTCAATTTTTGACCTTTACTTATACTTAAACAAGGGAAAATATTAAAAATTTTAATTTTGTTCCAAAAGAATGCAAAATTTTTTTCTAAAATTTTGAACATCGTACAACAAATCGGATTATTAAAGCAGTGTAATAAGGTTAATATTCAAACATATTTTAAACTTCAAAATGTTTTCAGTACAGCCATACTATTTTCAAAGATTTCCGAATTCGTAGGCCATACAACTTTATACCAAAAACTCAAAAAATACCGTTTTAAATGTTTCTCTATTTGGCTTCAATTGGCTAACGACTGATCTCCAAACTCCACAAAATTTTACACACATATTCTCTCTATAGTTAGATATTATTTTATACGAAAAACACGAGGGTATACAACCACGAATAATTGTATTACCTTATTTCAAAAAAAAGTCTAACGGTGATGCTGTCGAGATCTTTAGGGCGTTTTCGGGACACCTTAGCGTTATCCGAAATTTTGCGCACACCAGTTTTTGGTGCAAATGAACAAGTACTTTCTTCCTGATAAACACCATGTCAGGTGTAATTAGTTTTATTATATTTTTTTCAAAAAAAATCTGTACATATTTGCAAAAAAATCTTTATTTCTGAAAAAAAATCTGTTTTTACGCAATATCATTTCAAGGATCTAATATAAGAAAAATTCTCCGTAAAATAAAGGGTTCTTCAACAGAGACGCTACAAAAGTAAATTGATAGGGACAGCAAACGAAGCAATATTTTTTCCCGCTCTTTTGACATTTCTCTTCAGTAAGGTTTGCCATTTCATCATGGAAAGATATACGAGATTTGGAGTCAGTGGCCTCAACTTTAAGAGGCCAACTTTAAGAGGCCTCAACAATCAGTGATGAGGCTCATTTCTGGCTGAATGGCTTCGTCAATAAGCAAAATATGCGTTATTGGTCAGACAGCAATCCACACGTAATCCATGAGTCATCATTGCATCCCGAAAAAATTACGGTTTGGTGCGGTTTATGGGCCGGCGGCGTCATTGGGCCGTACTTCTTCTGTGATGATCAAGACCGGCACATTACTGTGAATGCGAATCGCTACCGTTCAATGATAACCGAATATTTTTGGCCCCAATTGGATAATATGGACTTGGAGGACATGTGGTTCCAACAGGACGGCGCCACAAGCCACACAGCGAATGCCACAATCAATTTATTGGAAACCAAGTTTGGTGAACGTGTTACCTCACGAAATGGCCCAGTCGATTGGCCGCCTCGGTCGGGCGATTTGACGCCGTTAGATTATTTCCTGTGGGGCTACGTCAAGATTATGGTCTATGCCAACAAGCCAGCGAACTTCGTACGAATATCGAACGTGAAATTGCAGCTGTATCGGCCGATTTATGGTTGAAACCCGTCGAAAATTGGGTTCAGCGTCTGGACTTATGCAAGCGTGCCCGTGGTGGCCATGCAAAAGAAATTGAGTTTCATACATAATGGCATCGAACGTACTTTTACAGGAATAATGAATTTCATTGGTATCTAAGACCGGGTTTGTTTTATTTAAATAAACTTTTGTAGCGCTCTTATTGAAAAACCCTTTATATGGTCCTGTTAGAGAAAACGGCGAGTACCGACGTCGCTGGAACCCAGAGCTGTATAATCTGTATTATGACGTGGGCATAGCTAGGCGAATCAAATTAGGCCAATTGCGTTGGCTAGGCCATGTTATCAGGATGAATGAAGATGAGAAAGGTTTTCGATAACATACCCGATGGAAGCAGGAAAAGAGGACGACCAAGACTCCGCTGGAAAGACCAGGCAGAAGAATCCCTCCGTATCCTTGGTGTTACCAACTGGCGGGAAAAGGCGAAGGATAGAGCCAGTTGGAAGAATATGTTGAAATTTGTTTAATTTGTTTGTTTAATTAATATGTGTAAGACGTCTGACCTCATGAGGTTGCAAAATAGTCAATAAAAGTAAGTAATATAAGAAAAACACAAAGATTTTATAAAACATTAGTGAAAACAGTAAACACAAAATTTTTCTTTGAAATACAATAGTGTGTGTTAGAGATTATTGTGTAGGATATCACAATAATACTTTTGCATTCAATTACATTGTGAGGTAACAAAAGGTATACGACTAGTTTTTGCTGCAAGCTTTTGTCAACTAATTTGATTTTCCGCCTAAATTTGTCAGTTGTATGTCTGTAAACGTCTGCACATTGGTCCGTATCGCGCTTGTAGTAGAGTCTTTTCCCAGATAGAACGTCAATAATATGTAGCATTTCCAGAAAGAGACGTCGCGAGTAAATCTTCTCTTCAGTTAGAATTTTCACTTCGTCAAAGATTTGCCTGTGTCCAGTTAACATACACCACATTTGGCTTGTCACCCGTAATCGATTATCGATTTAGTCCTACTAAAAGGGCGATTTAGGGTAGAGTTAGACTTTGGAGCTAAATGGTATGTCTTCCTCTCATAAATGTTTGATTCTTTCCGAGAGTCCTGGCACACACGTTATGGATTTATATATATTCTCCGGTCTCGTCTTATCCTTTGGTGTTGCTGGTTTCAAATCTGTTCGCATAAGCAAGTCGTCTATCGTGTTGAAGGAAAACTGTTCATTTGAAAAATCGTTCGTGCCTTCTCCATATTTTGCCCATGAAATTCCACGTCGCATATTTTCACCACTCTGTTAACGAGAGTCTTGGCCGTATTAATTTTAGTACCTCTAGGATGCTTAGAATAATAATTTATCAGTCGCCTTACGCTGTAAGCTTTTGATACCAGTCAACTTTTAAATTTCCATCTGGTAATAATTGGCCCTTTCCTCTTCAGCTGTAAATTGAAGTTGGCGATTGAAAGAATTGAGCGCTTTCATCGTGTCCTCCACCTCAGATTTCCCAATGGTTACAAATATATGGTCCACATATTTAGTTATAATTTTCGGTCTCCTCGTTAATGTATTGAAGGTCGTGTCAAGTAATGCTTCCATTAAAATGTCCGCCATTATCTCTATTCATAAAATCTATCCTCATATTTAATATAACGTGTATCCTTGATACAAAATGACAGTAATTAAATAAAAATACCCTGTGGTATAGTCGTGTAATCCGCATTTTTTCTCCTCTATGGTCCTTAATGCCAAATTTATGGGTATACTAATATTCCGTCTGGATCTATTTTCAAGTTTTTATCCTGGATTTGAAATCAATTGCGTCCTTAACATTATATTCAGAGGTTCCCGTTACATTTTTGAGTATTTCAACCATAAATTTGCAAAGTGCATAAGCAGGAGCATTTATGGATGAGGATTATGAATTTTGGAAAGGATTCCCCTCTTTATGAATTTTCGGCAAACCTTAAATTCTGGGGGCTGTAGATGTTCTCGTGCTTAATTTCTTCCTCGTGGAGCGTAAATTAACTTTTCGCTGAATAAATTATCCAATAGTTTGTTATTTTTCTCCTGTAGTCTTGAGGTCGGATCTCTCCTGAGTCGTCTATACGTGCATATATCGCCCAGAATATTTCCCATATTCATCTTATATTCATCATTTGAACTGTCTTTTCCCCTTTGTCAGCGCACATAATGAGAATGTAATAATTTTCCCCCAAAAAGTGTCTCGCGCGACCCACTGCGACCATGAGGGTCCAATTTTGGTTTGTAGAGGTGGTCATCGATCAAACCAACGAACTTCGTTCTTGAATTCTCCTGCTCTTCTTTGTTACAAATTGCCCCCTTCGGCCTTGCATTTGAATAAATGGATTATTGTCAATGTATGTGGCAATGCATACTTGGGTCCGAGAGACCGTAACAATTGTATCGATACGAGACGCTTCCCTCAAACTTTTCTCTTTCACGTCATTTCTTCATTGTTTTATAATTTTTAATTTATATTATCAAAAACCGCATTGCCATAACATTTTACAAAATCTGTTTTCAAGTCTGTGAAAAACAGATAAATCTGTTAATATAATAACGCTGGGTGTAATGCAACTGTGCATTCTTGCAAGCTCAAAATCGTCACTTAGTGCTAAGTTATAGGTAATGCCATTATAATAACCCAATTTTATGTATGCTTGCAGCTTACCTAAATACTGACAAATCAATCGCTTTGATCGATCAATACAATGAATATTAACTCAATAGAGATGTCGTTATATTCGCATCAAAATCACACTTAAGCTCTGAAGTGATGTCAAATTATTTGGAAAACATTTCTATGCAAATTTCATATATTCCAATTTACATTCGCCACAACATGATGGGCCTTTCGAAACAATCATTGATTGGTGTTAAACGATCATATTAAGTATACAACCTGACAGATTGTACAAATATAATAATTATATATCTACTTGTAATCATGATGATCATCCCATCATTATTAGAATGGGCAAATAAAATAAATTTTGTTATCGAAGCTTACAACAGTCATTATTGAAATCAGTTCATTTGATATGGGATCGCAACGAAGTTCGAAAACAATTTGCCAACAACAAAAGAAGAGAAACGAGACTTTAAATTTATATTTTTGAAATTGGAATTTTCAAAGTCGTAATTTGAAATGATTTCAAAATTCCTTATCATATGTCAATTTGTATTGATTTCTTAACTGATCTCGTAAAATCAGTTCAGTTTTCAAAATTTTGTTTACGCTTTACATTCTTTAAAATTGATCTTGTCGAAATAGTTTACACGCGTATGCATTCATATACATGGGGCGGCAGATATTTGGAAAATGATTAAGTTGTTATCGTATTAATTAAATTAAAATCAAATTAAAAATCCATGTTTTTGTGTGTGATTTTTAAACGATCTGAAGCTTGAGCTATTTTGTTATTTAAACGATTTTTGAATCTACGATAAATTTCCACATCAATTTATTTATCAATAAATATTTATGTGTTGCTCTCTAGCTAATAGTTTATTGTTAAATATTAATGCTATGTTAAATAATACAACAGGTAGTCACACGGCTTGGCCAGGCGCCAGATTTGTAAACGAAGCGTTGAAAATCCGGTATATTTCAGTGCCCCCCCCCCCCCTTAATAGGGTGTGGCATTTTGGTTAACCGAAAATGGGGGAAAAATAAGCGAAATTTGGATGACTTTGGCTTTGAGTGCAACTTTAACATTTATAGTTGTGAGAATTCACCAAACAAAATTGAACAGACATCAATTGAAATGGAGGATCTCTTGTAAATGTAAATGGACCTTAGTGCTACGGACTATAAGAACTATGATGAAGTTTGGCTTATAGAGGTTTAAATTGTACGATATTAAGTTTGGATTTGCAATTGAAGTCTTTTGAATTGCAATTGGTCTCTTTAGTATTAACATTGATTTTGTTGCAATGTATTGTATTTATGTATTTATATCCTGAATACTGATGTACTTATGTCGTGAATACTGAACAACTTACAAGTTAGGTCTAGAATCGTGATGTTTGTACCACCCAAACACACTAGAGGGAGACCATTCCTGGAATAAATTAGCAGTATGGGGCCGGAAATAATGAAAGCGAAAATTGATTTTTGATAGATTATGTCCCTTTTTTTATTGCAGGACACATATGTCACTTATAATTTCAATTAAAAAACTTATTTTTCAAAATGTTTGGTTAATCGCAGTCTTGCACCCTAATTGCAAAATTGTCAGATTTTAATATTTTCTTCCCAAAAACATTAACCAAGGACCAATATCTACGGCTGTTTTAAAAAAAAAACAAACCTGATTGGTCTCTTGATATTATTAAGAAACATACCAGTTAAGCACAATGAGAGTTGGAAGAAAACAATCGTAAAACAAGCTGCACTTCGCAAGACTACAGTTACCAGATGTGGCCACATCATTGTCAAACAAGGTTACCCAATTGCAGACGCTACCCTTCCACAATCTTAAAGCGAAGTGGAAACGCGTCGCCAAATGCAGAAACCGTACTTGGAAATAAAAAAAACACTGCCAAGATAAGCCATGGTACTTCAAAGATTATCGCTTGTTAACTGACGATAAGAAAGCGGTGCATATGGAGATTCTGTAACCAGTTACAACGCCGGCTACGATGCCATAGTGAAAGCCTGTGCTAAAAGTACGAGAGTGAGCAAATCTAAATGTGTAGAAAGAAGAACGAAGCACTAAAGTTATACCAGAAAGACGAGCCAAAGGCTGCTCATATTAGGATACACAGGGAACTTTACTCCAGAATAATAAAATGAGGAAGTCGAAAGTTAGGTTAGGTTGAGAACACTTGTCAAATAAGTTAATCAATGAATTAAAAGTAAATACAACACTGATCTGTTGACCCATTGTGATTGTCATGCGGAAAGAAGATAGCTACAAGTTATGAAATAAAAGTTTGGAAGCCAGACATATGTATATATGAAAAAGTGGATGATACAACCGCTCGAACAGCACATGAACTCGTGAGTCAATACATTCAAAATACCAGCCTAGCCCACATGAAAAAATTAGTCGGAGTCCATAAAAAATACTCAGAAAATATATGGGTATATAAGATAAAGAGAGCGAGGATAGTTAGCGGAGCGAACACTCAGCTCCTGAGCCATTTAAGTCCCCGCACTATCTCCAGTGATACTCCAGTATCAACAGCACGAAGAGAATTCCCACCCCCCACCACAAAATCACCATAGAATTGCCTCATCCTGTACTGCTGAATTCGACATTAGCACAGAAGGTGTTCGATGGTGTCAATTTCATCTTCATCCTAATAAATACGACAATAATCAATCGTCGCATTACTCTATTTTCTGGTCAGTTCAGGCCTCAATCATTACAGTGCCCCGCGATTAAGTCAATGATAAGACTGAGATCGGTTTTTCCCCAATTGTAGTAGCGATTGTGTTCTTATAGAATACTGCATCGGCCAGAAATCACTAGTAATACAGCAGTCTGTCGTCGCCAACCAGGCGGAATTGATCTTGCGTCAATCCTACATCTACATCAGACCACAAAGGTATGAAATCGGTGGTTAAAGAAAGACATACGAATCGTGAAACACAACTTTTTCTGGCAGCTGACTGCCTCGTTGCCTGTTACATCGATATAGTCAGGAAACTAGCAATTTCTTAGTCGTAGCATATTCAGAACTGCTTTATATTGCTTAACCAGTTTTGATTTGCACGATTTTGATTTGATTGCATTAGAGGAAATAAGCCCAACTCAGTTAGCTCCTCTGCAGTGGTCATGATGTTTGGGATTTCAGTTTTGAAGACAGTTCAGTTGCCATCCAACCTTAAAGGCCAATTGGGTTGGGGGTCCACTCTAACGATCCCAACTCCAGAACTTCTATCCATCTTGAAACCATCAATAAAAATGAAATTTACCGAAAGTGAGGACTGAATCACATCTGTCCAATTTTTCCTGTGCAGTATTATTATCTCCGGACCCTTGAACATCCCCTCTGGAAGTCCAATACCGGAATAGAGTAGCTAGATGCTCGACTCATGTATCCATCCGGATCGGACTTATCCATATCAAGAAAAATATTAGCATACTATAGATGGGTAAACATCCAAGAAGGAAGTTATCTTACTCGGAGTACGCACCATTTTGCATACTGGTCCCGAGTAGTGAGATCAAGAATTGTATCCAAATACACTTGAGGGTATTGCGCTCCCTGGATCCACAAATGTATAGTTTTGAAATTTGATCAGCAGTTGCAATTGGTTGCACTTACCCGAGGCATTCCACCAAACCAAACAGAAAGGTAATTATTGGGCGAACATATATAACCAGTAAGTGGTTTTTGGAGTTAGTCCCCAGTTTTAATTTTATCAGGCATATAGAGTATTCATACCTCACTTCCCTTTTCCAGTTTAACCCACAGCCAAGCATAACATCGGGATGCTTGATCTCACAAGGTAATTATAGCACTACACCAATGGGCAAGCTAGACCATTTTAAATTCCTCAGGCTACTGCCTACGAGTGAATAGGACCAGCTACGTCTATAGGGATTTTAGTCCCAAACCACGTAGTAATGCAGATAGTGGAATATCATTGCCCTGTATTAAAGATAATGGTATTAATTTTCCGGTTTGAACCCTTGGCGTGTGGAGTCGGATTTGGATTGTAGTAGTCGGAGTTCAGGAAATTGGGCGAGAGTCGGAGTTGGGCCCGGTTATCCATATTGACTTTTGTTATCGAATCGTCACCTTTCCGACAAATTAATTTTAATTAAGGCTGGTACCGGGTTATTTAAGTTTTTTTAATTAGCCTTTCCCTGTGTTGTTTCTAGTTAAGATATCTCAGAAACCCTTTATAGTAATTTTAATAATGGGTGTTTTTAATCAATCGAAGTTAGGGACACACATATTTTTCTGGAATGATCTTTCTATATGCATCGTTTACCACGTACAATCTTTTGGGTGTCACCTTTGGGATGTAGAATATAGACTTTTAAATTTAAACTCTTTATTATTCAGATACCTTAAATTGAAATCTCTTTCGTACTGCTATCAGTTAGTTTATGCTCATAGTTGACCATGAATATTTTTTGAGGGAAAAATACAAGGTTTTTTTAATTTTCCTTGGAAGAAAATTAAAGCGCTGATTTTCATATTCACGTGCTTCTTCATAATTGTTAACATTAAACCAAAATACATTCAAATTCGCTACTTTTAATGGAGTTGGAGACAAAGTTGATTTTGGACTTCAGAATTTTTTCATTGCGAGTCGGTGTTTTGAAAGTTTTAGGAAACTCCACATCAACGTTAAACACGACGTAGCTTTGGGTGACGTTGGACTTCCACCGGGCCTGTTTCAGGTCTGCCAGATTTGCTAATTTCTTGCTATTTCTCAGTTTGCATCTTTTATGTGTGCAGGACTGGCAGTGACAAACTCAATTGCGTAAGATTATCTTCAAGTGGGAGAGACTGCTGTCCGGTTTTGCACAACAAAAATCTAACGACTGTCTATGATAACAAGCCATGGCCTTTAGTCGATTATCCCAACGATAAACACGATCAGCGGGTGACGTTTTTCTGTTGTGACAATTATAAGTGGTTGATTTTTCGTACTACAATAAAAGTAATTAATTACTCATGAACTGCAGAGGTTTCCAAATGCAGAGGCTTCCAAACGCATAATTTGGAGAAACTTTGTCCTGAGCAGTGACTGAGAGTTTTTTATTGCGTTGCCAAGTGATTGTCGGTTATAAGAACACTTCGCAGCAGCGTTACCAACTAATATGGCATTTACACCGACCAACATTAGCGCATATCGAAGGTTAACTCCGTTAGCCCACAAGGTTATTCATACAATTATAATCTAAAGTGTTTTCCAATAAGGCCTTGACAACTTTTTTTTTTAAATAAAACGCAAACCATTTGAGATATTTCCAAAACTTTATGATCGACTTGAAATACAATCAAAGCATTTATGAATGGAACTCGACTTCGTTCATATGGCCACTGCGGGCACATCGCAGCGGTCGATTCGTTGGACCCAATTTTCGATGACTCGGTCATACACTTTGGCCGTAACGCCCGCTATTTCGCGTTCAATGTTGAATCTGAGTTCTTCCAACGTCGTCGGCTTGTTGGCATAGACCAATGATTTGACGTAGCCCCAAAGAAAAAAGTCTAGAGGCGTTAAATCGCACGAATGAGGCGTCCAATTGACTGGTCCATTTCTTGAGATAACACTCTCACCAAATATACTCTTCAAAAAATCGATTGTAACGTGTACTGTGTGGCTTATGGCACCGTCCTGTTGAAACCACATGTCTTCCAAGTCCATGTTTTCCAATTTGGGCCAAAAAAAATCGGTAATCATTGCGCAATAACGAGCGCCATTCACAGTAACGTGACGATCGTCATTGTCGACGAAAAAATGTGGCCCAATTATGTCGCCGGCATGCAACCGCACCAAACAGTTATTTTTTGTGGATGAAGTGGTGATTCATGTAGCACATGTGGAATTTCACCAAAAAACAACGCATATTTTGCTTATTGACGAACCCATCTTGGCGCATCTTCTCCAGAGCCCAATCGGAGAACGTACGTCGCGTCAAATGGTCCATCAGATTCAATTTTTGAGTCAGCTTGATCTTCCATGGGTGTAAACCAAGACCTTTACGAAATATTCGCCATAAAGTGGTCTTGGCGATGCCCAGTTCTTGAGAATTCCGCAGAATCGACTGATTGGGATCATTTGATACGGTCGTCTGAACGGCAGAGATATTGTCATCACTTCGGCCTACCCGTTGTCTCACTGGCACGGCAGCATCACACAATGAATATGTAGACTCAAATTGTTGCACTAAACTTGTTATTGCTTGTCTACCAGAGCGAGAATAACGACCGAAAATTGGAGTTAACGCTCTTAAAGTTGCGGTCGCCGTCTCCGAATTTCGGTAGTATATTTTTATAATTTCCATACGTTGACCAACTAAAGTGCCGGTTAGTCACTCGGCATTCTAACTGGACTTTAAGAATATTAACCTTAGTCGGACAATCTTCTTTATCACATTTCCAAATGAATCAAAGAAAAAATCGGTTTTTCGTCTGAAACAAAAAATCAAAATAAATTTTTTAACATTGTACTGGTCAATTCAATAAATTAAACTGGATTTTTTTCGATTCTTTATTAATGAAGTCAACAGAGATCAACTAAAAAACACAATATTTTTATTTAAACAATTAATTTATGGCATTCACGAAAATCCCATTCAATTCTCTTAAACCATTCATTCATTCTTCTTAGTTATTATTATTTTCTTGTCAAATTTATTGATTCGAACAAAATATGAACTGTCCCTACATCAGTCCGTGTCCCAAATGTACTGGAAGATCAAACCAGACATTCGTCGCCCAAACACATTGTAAGCTCAGCTAAGCGGCTGCCGGTCACCACATACTTACACACAATGTTTCGAACATGCTCAAAGACAATAAATTAATTAAGTCGAACGAACCCCTTGGGGGAAGAAACCCAGAACACCCAAAGAATTGACAACGACCAGTAAGACCAGCACAACCGTCATCGCCACAATCTACAGAAACATCAATTATACATTTTAAATCACTTGACAAAAGACCCGAAGCTTAGGAAAATATATGTAGATACGAGTAGACCAGATCAATTTCGAAAACACAATGGCCACAGTTTAACACCGACAAACTGCGTTTGTTATAAAATTTGGTGTTTGTAAAATTATTTTACCAAATTATAGTTACTAAATACTCGTACTATGTCGTTACTAATAATATTTTTTTCTTTTTTTAAATCTATTTTCAGATTTTATTCCATTTTACCTCCGGCACCTCCACATCTACACATATTGTTTGGAACGCAGCTCAGCAACGACCGACATATTTTAACGTTAAATGCCAACCATGTCATGCAATGCATGATGCATCATGCATTCAATTGCATATGAACTAATTGAGAATTCTAAACGTGTAAATGCAACACATGACAACACGTTCTAGGTCCGTCCATATACAATACAGCGGCTAAATTGTATAACATTATTACGGTTCGATCGCTACCTCATTGACCATTTATTTTGTAAACACTACGACGTTACATTACGTTACGGTACCACCACCATCATCGCCACCATCTTTGGAATCGTAACGAAATTTCGAATTAAGCCCAAAACGGAAATTTTACCCATTTGCGCACTTTAAACTAAAAGGGTTAGCACCACGTACTACTTAGTGGCGACACCAACTGCAAGACGTCGTCGACCCCTCCCTTCCTGAGAGTGCCATCCAAGTAACTAAGCGGTATTGACATAGACGAAATTTGTTCATTATGGACTCACGCATCGGCCTGGATTACATTGTCGAAAATCGTGATTATATTTCGAAATTAGGCACCGCTTTAGATACGAATAATGTCGTTGTTAAGAAACAAGTCTTTGAATTACTGTCAGCTTTATGTGCATATAATGCAGATGGTTATATTCGTGCCATAGAAACATTAGAATTTTATAAGGTAAGTAACGTTTTATCGAAAATATGAATTATCAATTTAGATTTCAGATTAAACAAGCGATTTCTGTAACATTTATATGATATCCCATACGAAATCTCAACAGGCTAATTAATTTTAAATATTCGAACACTATGACGTCTACTGTAAAATACTGTTACGCAGAAAAACACGCTCCCTCGCACGAATGAACCGCTTTCGTTAATGTCCTGCTGCAATGAAAAGCTTCGAATTTCTGACCCTTTTGCTGTAGCTGCAACGAAAAGTTGCATACATGATTTTATGACAATTAGTCGTTTTGGTAGTGCATAACTTATTTTTTATTAATGCAATGACACATATTGTTACGAATTTCCGTAATCGTCCTTGAAACGCTGTTTTATTACCGATAATAAAACAAGGTTCGTATTTAAATTACTATAAGAACAACAGTTTTGGTTCCTTCTATTTTACTTATACAGATTTAAAATCAACACTTGACAATAAAGCCGCATTCACAATGCAAGCGACACTTTCGTTTTTCATGCTATCTCGTTCTCACACACAGAATTTCACATAATAGCCTTTCGTTTTTTTTACAAAAATGTAACTCCAATTTGTCGCTGAAGTTGATCTATTCCTACTCCAGCAACATATTTGTTCGAATGAATAATATACTATTAAGCGGTAGATGGCGCCGTACTTCGAATTTCCTTTTCAAACTTAAAAACATCAATGAAAATTGAACCCATTTGTGTTAAAAGATGCATTATAAAACGTCATTTTATCTGTAGAATCTTTTAATACCAAATGTGTTTAAATACATTAAAATTTTTTAATATTCGAAATACAACCCTGAATGTGACATTTGAATCATGATGCAACTAATAGAGGTTGTGTTATAAGAACAACTTAAATGATTTACTTTTCCTTCTGTTCATTATATGAAGAATCAAATTCAAATGTATTTGGTTTTTATAATTTCTGGCTAACTTTTAATCTTGACAAACATTTGTATTAACATTAACATGAAAACAAAATATATTTTATTGTTGCCTTGATATATTGGCCGTAATACTGGTATCACCTGTTAGAACAAACATCTCGTTTCGAAGTAAACTGTTGCTTGCATTGTGAACGCCTTTTGAAAATGTTGCTTGCATTGTGATTCCGGCTTAAGTCTAAATTTTACTATCAGTTCGCGTTGCTTACTTTCCCACATTTAATCATAGACTAACTCAAAATGCTTAAAACTTCAGCTATGTCTACGAGCTATGTACAGAGTACATCTTCTAGGTTGGTCTACCGGATTCCAGAACCTCTAGTATAGCTGTTTTAAAAATAACGTACTTGTAGCCGACTCGTCAACTGGTTTGTGGTAAGGGTATACTTTCAGGCGCAGCATTAATCGCCCTGTTATTTACATTATGTTAATTTGGACATTAAGAGTAAATGAATGAAACCTTCTATTTAATCGTTAATTGTGAATTTTGAACAGAATTATTACTTTGTATTTTAGAATATGGAAAGAGTTTGCGATTTATACTGCTGTTATTTGGTTGTCTCGTCGTGAGTGCACGTTAATAAAAATAGCAATCGCTTGCATGATCATACCTGACTTTAATTTTTCGTATTCACGCTCACGGATTATGCTCACGAATCACACTTACGATCATGTGTAAATTCGAATACAAATAGCAAAGATGCAATCCACTATGGTTAACAGAACTCTGCTATTAAGTGAATAGAGATCTGTTAAAGGAATAACAACAGGAATACAAGTTAATGAACTTAAACTTTATAGGATTGGAACTCCATAAATATGAAAAAATATACAGAACTCCATAAATATGAAAAAATATACGCCAGAAATTCTTTAGATTTGTTAAACGATTCGTAAAATATAAGCAATTGTCAAATATTGGTCCTGAAACTCTTCACAAATTGGATGATCAGAATTTGGCATTGTGGCCAAATAAAGGATTCTCTGTGAAATGATTGCTCCGAAATATATTAAAATCAGATTCTGAAAGTATTCCCCGAAGACAATCAGCTGGCATATACATCATTCACAGATAGTCCTTGATTTGGTCATAGTGAGTCAAACTAAAAAATGAGTTCTAAAATGGAAAATCAAAATGGCGAAATTCTGAAATTGCTTTGAAATATGTGGAAATAAACTCCGAAAGTACACCCTGAAGACTATCATCTGGTGTACGCATCATACGCCCACAATCCTTTATTTTGCCACAATAAGAAATACTGTTCATCCAATTTGTGAAATGTTTGAAGAGCAATATTTGACCATTGCTATATATTTTG
The DNA here is from genome assembly GCA_963931995.1 of Phaonia tiefii. Classification (NCBI taxonomy): domain Eukaryota; kingdom Metazoa; phylum Arthropoda; class Insecta; order Diptera; family Muscidae; genus Phaonia; species Phaonia tiefii. The sequence continues at coordinate 156,990,889 of OZ008369.1, read as the reverse complement.
CGAACCGTTTAACAAAACTATCGAATTTTGGGCTATGTTTTTTTCATGCTTCTTAACATTGGTTATTTATGCGGTTCCAATCTTCTAAAGATTAAATTTATTCATTTCTGTTCCTGATTTTATTCCTTTAAAAGAGCTATGGATACTCAATAACAGAGTTCAGTTAACCAAAGTGGTTTGCGTCTTTGCTAGTTGTATTCGAATTTATTTTCGCGCACATCTTACGAACCACGCTTAGGAGTTCGGAGTAGATATGGGGGCGAGTCACGTGATTGCGGTGGATCACATGTGTTTCACGCGTTAATGTGCTCAGATAAGGCCAGGTGTTAGTGACCGTCGACGAACGACTGAACTTTTTAGATCATTGTAGAGAACTATTAAGTTTTCTCCAAGTAGCTCAAGATCTTGTATACGTTTATCTGAGATAATTCGCGCATCGTATCGATCGTATCGGTAGGATCCCACAGTTGACATCCTACTGCCTGGTAGAGCCTGACGCGTGTAAGGAAGATGTTCAATGAGTTTTTTCTTTCCTCATAGTTACAGATTCTCAAGAAGTCATTCGCCCTGACCTTTAGTCTCGGCACATGTATACCAATCAGACAGTGACACATGTATATAAAACAGGCAATGTCTGAAACAAGCATTGATACCTTGGTTCTAGGTAGAGGCAGAAAGTTCATGGTTCTCCTGTTATCCATTACCGGACTGATTTGTCTTGCACGTACATACATAATCTCTTCATCTCATCCACATCTCCAGCTACACCATATCGAGGCGTTCTTACAGGATATGGATACAAGTCGCAATTGGCATGCCAACACGCTCCAACTTTAGTAGAGCCAGTAAAGTAATCCCTAGTTTCATTGATTTTGAATTTACACGGATCTTCACGCATCTAATTTCGATAATGAAGGTGACTCACTAATGTCGAACTCTCCTTTCCGCGCGTTTAACGTCTTAGACCAACGTTTCGATAAGCTGTCGTCTACACTCACTAACACATTAACATATACCCTAACGAACATGATAAAGCCGCATTCACAATGCAAGCGACAATTTCGTTTTTATCTCGTTCTCACACACAGAATTTCACATAATGGCGTTTCGTTTCTTTTTACAAAAATGTAACTCCAATTTGTCGCTGAAGTTGATCTATTTATTCCTACTCCAGCATCATATTTGTTCGAATGAATAATATACTATTAAGCGGTAGATGGCGCTGTACTTCGAATTTCATTTTCAAACTTAAAAGCATCAATGAAAATTGTACCCATTTGTGTTCAAAGACGCATTATAAAACGTTATTTTATCTGTAGAATCTTTTAATACCAAATATGTTTAAATACATTAACATTTTTTAATACTCGAAATACAACCCTGGATGTGACATTTGAATCATGTTGCAACTAATAGAGGTTGTGTTTTAAGAACAACTTAAATGATTTGCTTTTTCTTCTGTTCATTACATGAACAATCAAATTCAAATGTATTTGGTTTTTGTAAATTCTGGCTTACTTTTATTCTTGACATAAATTTGTTTTAACTTTGACACGAAAACAACATACATTTTATTGTTGCCTTGATATATTGGCCGTAATACTGGTATCACCTGTTAGAACAAACATCCCGATTCGAAGTAAACTGTTGCTTACATTGTGAACGCCTATTGAAAATGTTGCTTGCATTGTGATTCCGGCTTAAAGGCCGAAATATTGAAATGTGAACAGAGAATTATAAAAGAAGTTGACATTAACACGCAGATTAAGCAGTTGTTAAAAGAGAGTGAGGGAAGTCTCTTACAACAACTTGAAATAAAATTGTGTGAGATGAAAACAGACATTAACAACATCGCAGAGCGCGTTACACAGCTAGAAACTGTCACAGTCGAACATGAGACAACCATCAAAGATATTAAGAATGACATATCAAACGTTGTCGAGAGAATTGCCAATGTGGAAACAAATAATGCTAACTTGAATAGGGCTGCCATCCCTCAGGACTTACAAATTGAAGTGGCAAAATTACGCTCGAAACGTCGCTGTGTCAAGTGAACTCCGAATAAACAATATACCATATTATTCGAAGGAAAATCTCTGTGAAATGTTTCATTTTCTTTGTCAAATAATTAATGTCCCGACGCCACAAATAAATAGTATATACCGTCTACAAACTAAGGATAAAAATTCACCTGCCCCGCCCCGACTATTCTCGTTAAACTTTCATGTCCATATGAAAAAAACTATATACTAAAATCCGTTGCTACATTTCGCCGCAATAACAGAGGCTTATTACGATTGAACATGCTGAACTTCGATACTAATGAACCATTTTACGTAAATGAGAATTTATCAAGGGCTAACTATGAAATATTTAATGCCGCTGTAAAACTGAAAAAGAGAAAACTTATTATCTCGGCATTTACGTTGCGTGGTGTGGTTTACGTCAAGGAAAGCGAAAGTGATAGCCCAATCCTAATTGAGCAAATTGAGCAGCTGAATACGTTTTTTCGTGAGGACAACAATGATCTGCAGTAAGACCGCCGCAAACTACAATCTAAGTAATTTAACATTGTATTTATATTTCATATTATTGTTAACGGATATATCACTAACTACAACCTACATTCTTCGCTGCTTAAATTTTTACTCAATGTTTCAGTTAACGTCTAAATTATTTGCAAACATTTATTTGTGCAGGAAATGTGTCAAATTTTTCAAAAAATATTTTTCTAATGTTCTAAATGTTGCTGGTGTTGATCTCTTGCGTAAACTGTCTCATAACTGCACTTAACGTGTCACGTTCCACCGAGGTTATGATGGATATGGTCAAAATTCTTTCGAAACAAAGAAATGGTCTAAATGTATGTCACATAAATGCACAAAGTTTAAAAAACAAAATTGATGAGCTTAGATTAACGTTTGAAAATTCTTTGGTTGACGTTATTTGCATTTCTGAATCCTGGTTCGACGATGCTATTCCTGACAGTCTGGTATCGCTGAATGGATATAAACTATTTAGAGCTGATCGGAAAAAACGCGGTGGAGGGGTAGCAATTTATGTAAAAATGAATATCAATTGTAAGCTTGTAGCTAGAAATGAAGAGAGCAAAAAGATTGAATTCTTGTTCATCGAGATATCTGCAAAGGATCGCAAACTGCTACTTGGAAGTGTTTATAGACCTCATCGTTCTATACCCTTCGACAATTTTATAAGGCAAATTGAAGTTATGACTGCAACTTATAGTGATGTCCTAATTGCAGGTGATTTCAATTCACTCCAATGCTTGAAAGAAAATATGTACTCTTTTGGATTAAAAGTCGTCAACAACGTGTTACCCACACATTTCACAACTTCATGTAATACATTATTAGATCTATTTATTGTTAACGATACCTCCAAAATATTACTTTACGACCAAATTTCGGCACCATGTTTTTCTAAGCATGACTTAATATTTTTGTCATACAACTTTAAGCCAAATATTGAAACACAGACCTTAATGTACCGCGACTATAAAAATTTAGACTACGAAGCTTTACGGGAAAATATTAACTATATTGATTGGTGCAGGGTGTACAATATGGTATCAGTCGACGAAAAAGTAGATTTTGTGGAAGGGAACATAATTAAACTTTATGACATTGCTGTACCTTTAAGGACAAGGATACTTAACCCGCAGTCTAGACCGTGGTTTAATTCAAATATAAAAGCCCTAATTAGGAAAAGAGATTTTGCTCACGGTCGCTGGAAGCGTTTTAAGTCAACGGATTTACAGCAAGAGTTTAAAACTGCAAGAAGGGAGGTAATTGTGCAATTAGAAGGGCTAAATTTGAATATTATGCTAAGTGTTTCAGTAAATCAATTGGTTCTAGGGCAACGTGGAACAATATAAAGAAGATTGGAGTCTGTTGTAAAGAAATGTCTGATGAATCTGTTACACTACCAGATGTGTTCATATATTGAATCATCAGCATTGCTCGTGGAAAACCAGTCTGGCTTCAGGGCAAAACATAGTTGCGTTACCACATTAACGGATGTTGTGGAAGACTTACGACTTAGTATTGATGATAAGCGAGTGAACGTGCTTGTTTTGCTTGACCATTCCAAAGCTTTTGACACTATAGACCACGACATGCTAGGATTTAAACTTGGAAATTTTTTTAATTTCTCTAGGACTTCTGTGAGCTTAATAAAGTCTTACCTTTTTAATCGGAGTCAATCTGTTTGTACGGGGGCATCTGCTTCGCTTCCACTGTTTTTATCTAGAGGCGTTCCCCAGGGGTCAATACTGGGACCCTTGCTATTCTCGTTGTATGTAAATGATCTCCCGCAACACATACATAGTTGTAAGACACATATGTACGCTGACGATGTACAACTGTACACTAGTACACCCATTGAATTATTGGGCGAAGCCGTCAACAGAGTGGATGCTGACCTTCGGTCAATATGGAATTGGGCAAACGCGAACGGGCTTTCGTTGAATCCGTGTAAATCAAAGTGTCTTGTGGTCCACTGTAAGTCATTGAACTCTACGTTTGACGTTAATATAACTATAAACGGACACAAAATTGAGGTAGTCTCAACCGTTAAAAATCTGGGTATTATAATGAACGATACGTTAACATGGAGTAATCAGGTTAACAGAGTTACCAGTGTTATTTATGCTAAGTTGCGGACCTTGTGGCAAACGCACTATTTCACACCTCCCAAGATTCGGAGTACTGATTGCTAAGGCCTATCTTATGCCGTCTCTTCTTTATGGCTGTGAAGTATTTGCGAATTGTGATTCAGTCAGCAGAAATAAGCTAAACACAGTCTTCAATAACATTTGTAGATATGTATACGGTATTGGTAAATACGATCATATTTCCCAGCATTCTATCAAACTTTACGGTATCACTCTAGATCAACTATTTAAAGTTCGAACCCTATTGCTCCTTCATAAAATAATATACTCTAAATTTCCAACGTATCTCTTCCGACGCCTTACTTTCACAAGATCAAGCAGAGGAATGAAACTTATTCCCATTCGGTACAAAACACTGACATCTGAATGGCAATTCTTCATAAACGTCATGCCTCTGTGGAACAGTTTACCACACTCAATTCAAAAATCCAGCAACATTACTCAATTTAAGACACTTCTTTTCAATCATTTCGCATGAAACACAATATGTTTTATTCATTCATGTAATTCTTTTATTCACTCATGTAATTCTTAAATATTTAGTTCCTGACTTCATAAAAGTATAAAATTAAATTGTCACATAGCGTCATGCCTTGAGGCCTTAAAATTACATTTTATTTTGTCGTAGTATTGTATAGTATTGTATTGTATTATATTATTCAAATGTTCTTATTATGCTTTTCTTCTTCATTAAAAATTCCTATACTGTAATTAATAAGATTTAAATCTTGTTGTATAGGATATCAAATAAATAAATAAATAAATAAATAAATACCCCTGTGTCCTGATACCCATATGAATTGAATATTGTACCAATGGGTCCATCTCGATAAGAGAACAGCTGTAGTCCTGGGCAGATGTTGAGTTCATACTGATTACAGGAACTCGACGGATTACAGGAACTCGATGGTACAGTGACCCCAATGACTGATAGCCTATTATCGTCGATCAGTCGGTTACTTTTCTAAAAGCAAAAAAAAAATACACCTGAAACCCGCGACAATGATCAGCTAATCTACCAGAAGGAGACTCCCATATCCTATCTGATCATTCATTTTCGGTCAATCGGTGTAGAAATGCACATATTCCTCTAGACCAGGAACTCCCTTGTTCCAGAAATTCCACTTACGACTTGAGAGTGAGGTATCTCCGATCGAACAGCGCTTCCACTTTCAAGTAGTCGGCAATTAAAGCTATGCTGCGAGTAACTTCCGAGTAATGTTTCATGAACGACTTTAACCATGCACCTTAACCTGACGACACACGTAGACACAATCTTACTTACTTACTTGTCTGGTCTGGAACTACCCCGGGAGGATCAGGGGCCTTACAAAACGAAGATAACATATAACAACCAGTTCGATCTTTTGTCTTACTTCTTCAGTTGGCAATACCAAGTCTACGCAGGGATTCGTCAACCTGATCCCTCTAGCGGAGTCTTGGTATTCCTATTTTACGTTTTCCCTCAAGATCGTTTCGTTCTAATGCCATGGCCTAGCGCAATCGCCGTATTTTGACTAACTATGTCAATATTATTTATGTCAATGATGGGATATAGGTCATACAGCTCATGGTTCATGTGTCGCCGAAATTCGCCGCTGTGATAGGAGGATTTGTCGATTTTCCAGGCCTAAAGCCACACTGGTATGGTCCAATCAGGCCAGCGATAATCGGGTTTAGTCTTTCGCACATTATACTTGATATAGCCTTATATGTTAGTGATAAAAGGCTCATTCCACCTTTTCCAAAGGACGCCTTTTTTAAATATGGGGCAGGATACACTGAGACTCCAATCGCCGGACATGCATTCAGCTAACCAAATTTTGCTATTGAGCTCAGGTCATCGCCGTCAGCCTTTAACAACACCGCCGGTAATCCATCGACTCCCGTGGCTTTGTTGTTCTTAAGACGGGTAATAGCTGTTCGGACCTCGTTTCGAACTGGTTGGCGAAATATGTTATCTTCGTTTTGTAAGGTCCCTGACGCCTCGGGGTTGTTCGAAACCGGACGTACGTACGTACCTGGACAATTTGGTTTTGTTTACTTGCGTACTATTGTGCATAGTCGTTAATGTTTTATTGTTCATGTCATGCACATGTACATACATATATATATGTGAACGGTTTTTCGTTGTTTTTGGAACAGCCGTATATACATATGTGCTAGGAAATGCCCGCTACTTCGTGTGCGTCTATACAGTAATATATATAAAAGTATCTAATACAATTTTGCTCCATTAAATTCTCACCTTCGAAAAATAAACTCTCGCCATTATTATTAATTTTCCTTTAACAGTCGCAGAACTATCAACATGTCTTCATTTTGAAAAGTTCTTCGCTGATAAAGTGTCATATTTCGAAATTCAAAAACTCGTTCCAGTCGACAATACTTTTACACATCTACTTAGGCGTGTTTGGCCAGCATTTTTTAATCATGCGTCTTTTCGATGCATAAATAACAGACTCCTACTTGACGGCTTCTTCATACACTCCACGTAACCTCAAAATTTCATCATACTAGGTCAGAATGATTAGTATTCTGTGACACGCTCTTTACGCCATCCCTCATAAACTCGAAATGTTATGAATCTTCCACAATTCGTATTTCGGAAATCCCATCATTATATCGCGACCTTAGGACAACAAGGTTCTAACTTAATTTTTTTTTAAAAAATGAGTTATATATCGCATCGCTCTAAGCGGCTACGCTCTTTCGATTGGCGTTCTCAGTTGTTTTCTATCTCTTACAGTTTCTGAGATATTCAATACAACTAGGTTCTAACTACGCGTTTTTGGTTTGAGATTCAGTTAACAAGGTTCTAACAGACTGATAGAACCTTGTTAACCGAGAAACCCTATATTATTTTGCAGATAGAACCATGTGGAAACTTTAATTGCAAATAGAACCATGTTGCTCAGATTCACAATTGTATATTGTACTACAATTAGAACCAACTGGAATGTGAAATATGTGTTTTAAGCAGAGCACGTATGCTCAACCAAATGTTTATGCGCGGTCTGCTCACTCAAAAGACCGAAAAAAATGAAAAGGAATCGCTCAGTGTCTGAACAGCAACCCTCTTTTTCGTTTCATTCGTGTTCTCACTCTCTCTCACTAATCTCATTTTACTTATCCACACGCGCAACACACATACATGCTGAGAAGACCGTTTGCTAAGTTTTTTCGAAGTACGAAGTCACGTATTATCACAGTATTATCTTGAAAAAACGGTAAATCGTGTGCATTTATTTCTAATATTGTATAGTGGAAGTGTTCGCGGAGGTTTCAATTAAACTATTTAATATTAAAACTCAGGTAAATGTATTATAAAAATGTGTTTTTATGCCTCGTATTTAGTTACCTTTTTATTATTGTGTTTGCAATAGGAAAATGGACCCAAAGGTACCTTCAGTCCGCCCAGGCGATATCATTGAGCTAGATTTGGCGGTCGTTATGAAAAATTTTATTAGTTTGGAACCGGCAGTCATTGAGGAAATACATGTAAGTAATTTCGAAACCAATGAAAACTATGTGGTAGAGGATGAACCAAATGTTGCATCAACCTCTGAAAAAACGCGGAAACGGGCTATAAACCAAAAATCTTGGAAGCGAAACGTGCGACAAAGAAAACACCAAGCACGGTAAGCTTATACAAGTTCACGAGGAAAAGAAGTAGCACGAAAAGAAATATTGAATAAAAAAACTGCTTCGCGAACTGTGAATACGACTGTCAAAATGTTGTTACACAAACCGAGCGTGAGGAACTATTTAAGGATTTCTACTCCTTAAATCAAGAAGGAAAGTCAACTTATATTTTGAAATCAACTCAGAGAATTGAAAGTGTTCGAAAAAGCAATAAATCGGGAAATTCGCGACGAAACTACTCCTTTAGCTTTGTAGAATTGTCTGGAAACATGATTCGAGTTTGTAAGACATTTTGGCTTGGAACTTTCGCGATTTCCCAAAAACCAGTTTACAACGCACATGAAATGAAAAATAGTGTAACTGGGGTTCCTAAAAAATGCGATAAGGGGTTGAAATCCGAAAAACGAATTCCTGAAGACAAGGTTTCTGAAGTAAAACACATATTACATCATCACCAAGAATAGAATCCCATTAATGCCGTGCCAAAACTTCGAAGCATTACCTTGATCCAAATCGCAATATTACTAAAATGTACAACTTGTACAAAGAAACAGTTCAAAACCCTGTCAAAGAAAGCTTCTACAGGTATGTTTTTAACACTAACTTCAGTTTGGGTTTTCATCAACCCAAATCTGACAGGTGTGGAAAGTGCGAAGCATTTTCTGTAGCTGAAAAAGAAAATAATTTGACCAATGAAATGAAAAAAGAAAATGAGATCCACCTTAAACTAAAGCAAATGATGAGAGATCAAAAGGATTTGGATAAGGCTTCAGGTACTCCAATATTAACTATTGACCTTGAAAATGTGTTATCCTGCCCCCGAGCTGAAATTGGGCCCATGTTTTATAATTCAAAACTTAACGTTTATAACTTAACAGCACACTTGTCAAAAAGTATACTGTGCTTTGTGGACAGAGTATACTGGAGGAAGAAGTGGGAACGATATTGCATCAGCCTTACAAAAAATTCTCGAAAAAGTATTCGAAGACAACAATATCACCAACTGATAACATGGAGCGATTCCTGCGTGCCTCAAAACAAAAATTCAATTATGGCCCTAGCAATGCAGTATTTTATGAAAACTCATCCCGACGTTGAAAGTATTACTATGAAATACTCATTACCGGGACACTCAGCGCTGCAAGAAGTTGATAATGCTCATAGCCAGATTGAAAAACATCTTTCAGTCAATGAATACTTTTCACCAATGGGGCTCATAAGGGTGCTGAAAAATGTAAACATCAGCAACCCATTTGTTATCATACAGATGCAACCGTTTGATTTTAAGGATTTTGGAAAATATTCAAAAATTTGCTTTGAATACAAAAGTGTACCTTTTTCCAAATTAAAAATGTTGAGATTCACGCAAATACAGTATGAATTGGAATACTCGTTGGATTATGAAACACTGAACATGACCAATACCGTGATAAGGCGAACAGTAACACGACTTCGGAAAAAGAAAGGAGAAAAACAGGAAGTTCCAATACTGCAGGACATTGAGACTGTTACTTTGAAGACGGGTGGTATATCCCAAGAAAAATCGAAACACCTACTGTCTATGTTTAAATACATGAGCTCTGCTGACCAAGTATATTATAAAGTCATCCTTAAATTGGGTATGTATTGTAATTAACGATTTTCATAAAATTGAACTATATCAAAAAACATTATTTTTCTTGTGTTTTTCAGATGACGAAACCGCAGAATAGTCCTGTCGTTTTATATCTGAGATATTCGAATTTAAGTTCCTTTTATGTCTAATCATAATATAGGTTAACTTAATTTACTAAAAACAATAATATTTATGAATTTAAAAATGTGACTAAGTCTGATTATATTTTTTTTAATTAATATAATTTTGTTTTAACTTAATTTACTTAAAACCATAATATTTATGAATTTTAAAATGTGACTAAGTCTGATTATATTTTTTTTAATTAATAGGAAAACTATTTATTTTAAACACCTTTTTTAAAAATACAAAATAAAACCATCAAATTTATTAAAAAAATACTGACACTCCTATTTCATTATCCTTATGTTTATTACTTTTTTTAGCATTTAGAATTAGAGACATGGTTCTATCTGGAAAAAAAATATTTCTTACCGTCACACAAAGTTCTATTAGGTACTTAGAACCACATTCATGTGCCTCATCGTTGAGCATCAGAGTTCTATCTGTTTTTTGAGACTCAAATTGTAGCAAAACTAATATAGTAGCTTGGATATTTTTAAAAACATAATAATATTTCAGGTCTAAATTCAAATTTTTCAAAAACAGTTTTTAAGTTAAGTGGAAATGGACTAAGTAAAACGATTAACAATATTCAACCTTAGTTCCCTCAAAAGTAGTGTTGGTGCAAATAGAAAAACTTCTTGTCCTAAGGTCGCGATACATACAGGGTGTAAAATGGTCATAAATTTGGAACGATAAGACCTCAGGGGTTCGTTTAGGTCATTTTGGAAAGGTAAGAGGTATGGCTATCTAAGTTACCTGCCATCTGGCTGAGCAAATTGAGGTCATGTGAATTTTTTTTTTCGAAAGCTCTGTATCTCGGCGATTTGACCTTTTTCTACTTTTTTTATTGATTCTGAAAGGCCTCTTAAAGACCTTTCCAACAACCAACTTTACCCTACTACCATCCGACCACCAATCCGAAAATTTTGAACCCGCTGCCATTTCGCACCCTTGCATTTTCGGAAATGGTCCTAGTGGACTTTTCTTCATGAAATGAGCCAAGGAATACGCTGAAGAAATTTGTCCGGAACTTCTGGAATCACCCTGTATATGTCAAGGCATAGTTCCATGTAAAGATTCAGTAGTTTGTTGTCTTCATGTAAAAAAAATAACTTAATATATGGTCCTTTTTTAGTGTTATGATCTTGTTTCCCGTTCACAATTAGAATTGCGGTGAATTCTTTTCCATATTAATATTTTTTAAATTTTAAATAAATATATTTTAACTTTCCAATTTTTTTTATTCTAAACCCCTAATTTTACCGCTTTGGTGCGAGTTTCGATTCATGTGATTTTGTCCCCCGCCGTTAATTTATCGCCCCGACTTAAATTTGGAAATATCTGTCCATGGCTAAAATCTATGTCATAAGTGAAACATTTTTCCTAAATTTGTGGTTCAGTTTTGCACGTTTGGTTTTGAGAAGAATTAGAAATCTAATTCAATGTCACGCGTCGATTCAATGGTTCCTAATACATTTCGGCTGATCCCAATTCATATATTCACAAATGTATTCTGGACTGAGATCTACCACTTGAGCGGAATATGAACTCTAGGTTTAGCACCTTCAGGTTCTACCGTTTCTTTAGAACTATAGTAATAACACTGTGCAACAGTGGGTTTCGGGCCTCAACCAAACCAAAAAATTGTGAAAGTACTTGGACGTGGTATCACAAAACCCCGCTCGGTTTTGCCCCTATACGTAACCAATTTTTTTTTGCAGGCCGAAGAAAATTTTGCAGGTGGATCAGGGCCCTATTTAAGATTTTACTTCCATAAATCCTAAACAGCTTGAAATATTGCATTACAACCTTCGACAATATTGTAGCTATTTTCCCATTTCACAATTTCCTCTAATATATGTCTAAGGAAAAGTACACTGTTAAACGATTATTTCATGAAACCTCATGAACAATTTCACATATTTTATATGTTTTGACATTTCTTGCTTAACGGTAAATAAATTGCGGTAGCTGTCTTCAAAAGAATTGTATCCTATACATTTCTTGATAACTTTTCTAAATACACTAATCAACAAAATTATATTTAGAGCTTCGAAATTGGTGTAGAAATGCTGCGTTTAACCATATTCTTTAAATAATCACATACAAGGTGGCGCAAAAGTAAACTTCCGATGTTTTTTGGCTGTAATTTAAAAAAAAAATGAAAAACTTTGATTCTTCTTGTGGATTATTTTTATTTGGTCTTTTAATTTTTTTTTACATCAAGTCGAGAATATGATGTCATGTAAATGGCCGCCGCCACAGTTGATTGTCATTTGAGCCCTTTTTATGGCATTTTCCATCACTTTGGCCAAAACTTCCGGCGATACGTCCTCACATTCTTGACGGATATTGTCTTTAAGAGCTGCAAGAGTCTGAGGCTTGTTGACATAAACCCGCGACTTCAAAAAGCCCCACAAAAAGAAGTCTGGAGCGGTCAAATCAGGCGATCTTGCTGGCCAGTGCAAATCGCCAAAACGGGAGATTAGGCGCCCCGGAAATGCATCCTTCAGCATATCGGTTGTGGCACGTGCAGTGTGTGCCGTTGCAACGTCCTGTTGGAACCACATGTTTTCCAATCCCAATTCATCAAGTTGCGGCAAAAAGAACTCGTTGATCATTGCTCTGTAGTCGATGTCGACGGCGCATCCATGACATCCTCGGCTACAGCAGCAATATTCTCGATTATTGGTCAAATAAATAGTCAGCAATATTCCGCGTTCTGGAGCAGTGTAGCGTAACATTGTTTATTAACGTGTATTTCGCATGTGTTTACTACACAAATGTCAAAACAGAACTGACATTAGGGGCCAATCGCAAAATTTATAGCATTTTCTGATAGGAGGATTACTTTTGCGCCACCTTGTATATGTATTCAATATTAAACAAATTACAAATTGATATCTTCTACAAAGTTGTAGTGCTTAATATACGTAACAATATTGTCAAATACACTAATGGACAAAAATAGTATTTTGGGTTCCAAAATGATTGTACCAATTCAGAAATTTAAAATTTTCGCATATAATTTCTATACTATTAAAACAACAATGTAATAACGTTCTCCAAAGTTGTACAACTTAAAGCTTTCGACAATATTATCAAATACATCAACCTCCTAAAATGTCGTACAAAATTTTCAAAATTTTCTTCTTCCTCCTAGATGATTCTAAGAATGCACTTTCGGTCATAACTAGTCTGACCATCTGTTTTTGTTCGAAAAGCGGAATTTTGACCCAAAAAGTGGGATTTTGTTTTATAAATGTTTAAATAAATAAAATATAAAATTTAGAAATAGTTTAAATTAAATTTAAGAATAAAATATATTTTTTTTTTCTATTTATTAATCTTTATTCAATATATAATTTTATATTGATAAAAAAATGTATATTATATATCTTTTTGACTTTTAAAAAGCCATACTAAAAAAAAAACTATTTTTTGGCTGAAAAAAAATTCAATGAGTGTTCGAACTCACGGACGATGTGTTTACACGTTTTTGTTACACGGTACCTGTTCGACATTATTAAATGTTACATTCGAAAATAAAAACAGCGTTCAATCATATGATGACGTTTCATTTAAATAATATTAATACTTAATAGCGTTTAAAAATATTTAAAGACAAGTGTCATTATTTTTTTGCTTAATACAAGGTGTTTCAAAAGAAGTCATCCGATGTTGTTTGGCTCTCATTTTTTTCTAAATGAAAAATGTCGATTCTGTTTTTTGATTATGATTATTTGAACCTTTAGAATTTTATTGGTTAAGTTGAGAAGATGATATCGGTTAAATGGGCGCCGTCACAATTGATTACCATACGGTCTCATTTTATGGCATTTTTGTTCATAATGATTTGAAAATCATAATGAGCGATGAGGCTCATTTCCACCTCAGCGGATATGTGAACAAGCCAAACTATCGCTTCTGGGGCACCGAAAATCCACGAGTGATGCAAGAGGAGCCATTACACCCGCTCAAAGTGACTGCATGGTGCGCTGTTCACGCTGGAGGCATCGGGCCATTTTTTTCGAGAAGGCCGCTGGTCAAACGACAACAGTGGACATGTTAACCGAGTTTTTTCTGCCGCAATTCGACGAATTAGGACTAGAGGACATGTGGTTCCAACAGGACGGAGCAACGGCACACACTGCGCGAGCCACAACCGATATTCTGAAGGCGGCATTCCCGGGCAATTTTTATTTTATACCCACAAAAAACAAAGAGAATGCAAAGCAACAGACACATGTAAATTTATACATTGTTATGTTCGTAAATACGCTACACAAGTTCACACAATTTTCATTGCTCTCTTGCTATCTCATTTTTATATATGTACGTATAACCACGTCATTATTCTCTTTACTCTGAGAGTGCTCCGCACCCACACAAGCCAACTATTCGCTGCCGCTGCATCAGTGTGTGTTTTTTCGCAGTCTGACAATATGTGTTCCGCAGCCGGACAAATCTGTGTTCTATATAGGGGTGGGTCACCCTTATCAGTTAGGGGTATGAAAAATAGATATTGGCCGATTCTGAGACCTACCCTATATGCACACAAAATTTCATACAAATCGGTCCAGCCGTTTCGGAAGAGTTTAACACCAAACAATCGGTGAACGCAGTCGGACAATCTGTGTGATCGCAGTCGGACAATCTGTGTGATCGCAGTCGTATAAAATGTGTTTGGGTGTATTCACTTTGTGAATTTAGTCCCTACCCGCGGCTATAGATGTTAACACATCAAAAATTAGGTATAGCAAATTAATGTGAATCAAAATTGACAAAAACCACTATCAAAGTATTTCAGTTAGTTACACAGATGTCAGTAGTCTACAACTACACCTCTGATGAAGTTGTTCACAAACTTCGAAACGATCGTCTGACAATTCGAATTGAAATCCTGCAACAGTCGCAGAAAATAGTATATAAAAAAATATTACTTCCAAGCTAAATTATACTAGACTAGTTCCAATCCTAGTTAAATCCAAGGCGGGACATCGAAACGGGATAGTTGGTCAGGTTAGTCATAACACTTATTACTTTGATTCATTGTGGCGCGTATTTTAAGGTTCCGTAAAAGGAACATACATAACAAATTTCATATGTCCATGTACAATAGAATGTAGGTCCTCACAAACTAAATTCTTAGGTACTGAATCAGTTAGAGCTAGTTTTTTGTGTATCAGCTTATATTTAATAGATTATGTTCGATTAATTAATCATGTAATATTATAAAATAGACCTGATCTCAAAGACAGCACTTTTAGTTTAAACTAGCGTTGAACTGTACCCGAAAAACTGGATCTTAATTTACTTGTATAGAAACAAAAACATCACATGAGGTGTCATGGGACACCCGGTTGGAACGAAGTTCCTTTCGCTATATATTATGTACTAGTTAGTTCCAACACGTCTAAGGTGCCCGTTAATAAAAAATACGATAATTTAATTTAAATGGATTTTTATAATAAAACTCATAATGATTACGGTCCTTGACTTCTATGGATGCAGGAACTGTCCAAATTATCCAAGTTAGGAGTTACTGGTACAATTAAATTACGATCACTATATGTGACTTGCTCAACGAAAAGGGACCTCTGCGCCGAAAAGAAGTTATTGTGAAAAACGCGTTTAAAAAAAGCGCTTCGTTTTTCCGCTACAGAAGAACCACCAAAAAAGCGTGTTAGGAGTAAAAAAGAGTAAAATTTTGATATTTTTGTAATTTTGTACCTTTGATATTGAACTTTTTTTAAATTTCAAATATTATAATATATTTATATTTATATTTATTTATGTCACATTTTTCAATTTTTTCATTAATTATGTTCATCTTTACAGGTGATTTGTAAAAAAACTAAAAGACATAGAAACTTGCGGTTTGCGGCATCCTATAAGAATCACTCAAAAAGTAAAAAAAAATTTTTTCGGCGCAGAGGTCCCTTTTCGTGGAGCAGGCCACATTTGCTTTTATTCCGTCTTGGGGAGGACGAGATGTCCTCAGGCCATTTAAAGTATCAAACATATCCTACTACGATTTAAGTTTCGAACTAATAGAGACAAAATCAGAATTTAAATTTTCAAATCCTTTCTTGGCCGTCTTAAATAGCTTATTAAAGTCAACATCGAATTCCCTACATTCCCAACATGTTCAGCGAAGCCCGCTTTCCTTATCCGTAATTATGTCGTAATGCCTTCCATTGAAGACAGCACACTTCACATGGGAATGACTATCCCAAAGCCAACATGAAAGAAAACAACCCTCATATACGCCCCTGACTGTACAAATATAGTAATAATTACCAATTATGTCTAAAGGTATGCAATAAAATAAAATAACAAAACGAATTGGTATAACTTTCAAATACTAAACACGAAATCCTAAAAGTATGCAGAATAATACTGGGTTGTATACTGGGTTATAGCATATAAAGTTGTTTAGAGTTTCTTCATTTAGCCCCCATCCCGCAACGTGCAATAAGGAACTTCGTTCCAACAATGACATTGTATTACAATTCCCGAGAGGAAAGATGAGAATTTGTTAAGAAATTCATGATTGAAAAACTTACATGAGAGTAATAATATTCAAACAATTCTTCTATTTGTTTTCTTATACTCTTTTTATTAAACACCTCTGTTAAAACAAAGTGAAAGGTGTTTAAAGCAAATATATGTGTATAAATTATAAAAAGGAATAATAACTTAAATCGACAATCAGCCAGATACCCAACAATTTTGCAAAAAACTGTAAGAATTTTTTCGTAGAAACCCGGTTATACCCAAGTAAAACCTAAACCGGTTTTGAAAATGATTGTTAATCAAACAAACCGCAAACTGAATTTTGAAAAAGCGATTATTTCAAAAAATTGCAAACCGGATTTACTTTCGGTAAAACCATTTTTTTCGAAAAACTGGCTTCCACTTTATTCAAAAAAACATTTTTTACATAGATCCGGCTAAAGTAAAGTATATCCGGTTTTCGGGAGTTTCAATACCACGCTCCCATTTCTTCCGCTCCTAATCAAATAATCTATATAGGAGCATCCACACCAAATTTTATGATTCTTAGGCCACTCGTTTGGTCAGAATGCTTATTAGTCTGATTTAGTGCCACACCCTTTTTTCCCGCCCCCAATTTAGGTATTTAAAAATCCCCTAGTATATGTGACTCCTAATTCATTAGGGGAGCACCACACCAAATTGCATAATCCTTACTTCAGTCGTTTGATCGGGGTGATAATTGGTTGTAGCTGAAATTTCGAAGAATCCCAAAATTTTTATTTTTTACTCCAGGAGGTGAACACACTCTCCAAATTGCATGATAATAGGCTCACGCATTCGGTCACAGAGAGATTCGGTATTCGGTCTTCAAGAGATTGAAGGCAAACGCCGGATGATGAATAAAACACTCGGCCGAGATCTGGTGGCCATTGTTGAATGGGGTCGAATGAATAGAGTAGATTTTAATGCGGGTAAGACCTAGTGTTGTTTGTTGTCGCAAAAACGGATTGCTGAACCAGGTGTGTCGTCATTGTTTATGGACGGTGTGGATATTGATGAATCAGGCGCTCTTGATGTTGTGGGCATGAAAATACAATACGATGTCCGTTGGGCAAAACATGTATTTGAAGTGTCGAAATATGCATTCAAGTGTCTGGGCTTTTTAAAGCGGTGCACGAAATACTTCACTCCATCTGATCTTCTCAATATCTACACCACCTACATCAGGGCAAAGATGGAGTATAACTTCCATATATGGGCAGGTGCTCCTAGGACCTCTTTGGAGCTTCTCGACCGTGTCCAGAGGAGAGCGACGGTGTTAATAGGGGACAGTGGGGTATCCAACTCTATTGCCTCCATTGAGCATCGTCGAAATGTGGGTTGCGTGTCGCTGTTCTATCGATATTTCCACGGTATGTGTACTTCGGATATCCGTCAACTTATGCCAGACATGAGGATATTTAGCTGAAGTACGCGGCTTTCCAGGAACTCTCATACATTTTTTATCGAGTGGCCGATTGACCGCACTACACACTATAGAGAAAATTCGTTCTTCAGCCGTACAGTCCGTATGTGGAATAAACTTCCGGCTAGTGTATTTCCCACCAATTGTGATATACAAACATTCAAGGCAAATGTTAAGAGACACTACTCCCTCTTTCCACCACTACCTCAATTTTCCTTCGCCAACACAATGCACTGCATTTTATGGGGGCCATCCCCTGAGTGTTGGTTTGATAAAAAAAAACCCAATTTCTACCGCCCCCAATTAGAATTTCCAAAAATCCCTTCTTAGGTGAGGTCTACTCTGTAATAGGAAAAATTTTAATATTTCCTACGCATTATGAACAATTACCTCAAAATATTTTTAAAACACAGAAACAGATTTTTATTGTCTTTAAATCGAAAAATGGGAAAAGTAGTCAACTTTGGAATATTTTCTAAAATACACCCAATTACACTGAGCAACAAATTAAAAACAATCTTTTGTCCTAAGAACGCCACTATGTTTTTTGGATGTAGTTTGGTCTAAAACATGAAAAAAAAATATTAAAAAAATATCTATCACGCCACTGAATTTTAAAGGTTTAAAATCCAATTTGCGCTAGTTTGTTTACTCTTCGGCCCATATCTTGTGAACGGATGCTCCGAATATTTAGTTTAAGGTAACAATCGAAAGATTTTTCAATTCCCATAATAATTTTCTAATACATCTCTTCACTTGATCAAACCGTTTGAGCACAATTTAGAAAAATAACAAACTTTTCGGAAAAATTTCAAATTTCTTCGACATTCAAAAATCACGGAAAAATAGTAAAATCGATTCTAAAAATCTACAAAAATATTACGTACGTGTGCTATACTCCAACGAAATTTTTGAGATATAAATGGAGAAAAGCGGTGTATAAATGCGGATTTTACTACAATTTTATTGAATTTACCCATATATGCAGTTTTCCTCCCTTGCGATACAAAACCGTATATACTGTATAGTTGTGGTAAGCTGTGTATTGGTGGTTACAAAATTGATATTTTTGACTCATTTTGCATGTGTACATTGCGAGTGATATATACGGTGTAGTAGTACTTTGAATATTACTAAAATGTTGAGATATAAAAACTAGTGGCATTTCATAATATCTACAAACAATTATAGTTTAAAATAAATCTTTTCAAACGAATTGCATTATTTTTCGTTTAAATGTATTTACGTTCAAATGTGATTCGAGTTCAGGCGCCATCTTGGTTTCAGTTATGTATATTTCATTTGGAATAAATTGTTGGTGGATCAACCATTAACAAGAGTTTGACTACATTTTTGTAAAAAGGGAAATAAATATATTTAGATAAATATACCGTGTGAGAAAAAGACGCCGCGAGTATGAGAATATAGCTATAAGCAATTGACATGTGTGCCGTCTTTGTCTACCCCAGGATATTTTATGTAATGACATCTCTACCTATATATAAAGATAGTTGTTTGCGAATCACGTGCAGTTAGTGTCAGTTTTCTTGTTCAAAAAAGTTTATCACCAAAATTAATTAATTTCCAAACCAAATGTCGAAACAAATAAAACGAACTAATGCGTGTATAAATAATCCAAACGATTTTTGTTAAGTATGTGGTGAATATGTACGAAAGCATTTTCGTACTAAGTTTAACTCTACCCTTCAAGAAATATATACCCAGTCTTTCGATATGAGTGATGAACATGGCGAGAGATTCCATCAGGAAATGAAAAACATTGAAGATCGCTATAAAGGACGTTGTACTGCAAGAATGATGGGAGACTATATTTAATTTCTCATAAGTCCAAAGCAGAGATACTTAAAAGGCAGTGCAAAAACCAAAAAGACAAAAAATTGTATCATATATAAAGAAAGTAATAAATCTTAATCTTAATAAGTCCATTTAAATCATATTCAAAAACATTGTTAATTTTTTCATTGTAACTGATTTGTTTAGGAGCCTCTTCACAGTTTTAAATGGTTATATTACTAACTAAGGCAAAAATATCAATTTCCTATATACGGTTTTGTGGCCGTCGGTAGTACAATGGGTAGCGTGCGCGCTTCTTGTGCAAGAGATCATGGGTTCGATCCCTGCTCTGACCTCCTAACATTTACTTCGACGGCGGTCACCTCGCGTAGTGCCGGCGACACTGTCGAGTAATCAGCCATAGAAAAGCTTCTCTTCTATTAATAATCCGTTCGGAACCGGTGTAAAACTGTAGGTCTTAATCAGTGAGTCTTAAAAATAGAAAGCGCACAACTCACCGATTGTGAGAAGCTCTCCCCAATTCCTTCATGGAATGTAGTAGGAAAACATGTATTTATTTATTTATATACGGTTTAGTATCGCAAGTGAGGAAAACTGCATATATGAGTAAATTCAATAAAATTGTAGTAAATTCCGCATTTATACACCGCTTTTCTCCATTTATATCTCAAAAATTTCGTTGGAGTATAGCACACGTACGTAATATTTTTGTAGATTTTTAAAATCGATTTTACTATTTTTCCGTGATTTTTGAATGTCGAAGAAATTTGAAATTTTTCCGAAAAGTTGATTATTTTTCTAAATTGTGCTGAAACGGTTTGATCAAGTGAAGAGATGTATTAAAAAATTATTATGGGTATTTAATAATCTTTCGATTGCTACCTTAAACTAAATATTCGGAGCATCCGTTCACAAGATATGGGCTAAAGAGTAAACAAACTAGCGCAAATTGGATTTTAACCCTTTAAAATTCAGTGGCGTGACAGAAACTTTTTTAATATTTTTTTTTCATGTTTTAGACCAAACTACATCCGAAAAACATAGTGGCGTTCTTAGGACAAAATCGTTGTTGATCAGTGTTATTTTCGACAATCGGTTTTTGACAGAATTTGATTTAGAATTTTGCCGATAGAAATCGATTCTTAACCACTATGTGTCGTCGAAATACAAATTGTCATATACTAGTTTTAAAATGACTTTAATTTTTGTATGCATTTTTATTTTCCACTAATTCACCTTAATTTTGTTCTTTGAATCACTTTCAGAATCTCAAAAATGAACGTTATCGTTTTAAAATCGTTATCAACGAATTAGAAAACCCCACAAATTTCGAATATCAGGTCGCCCTCTTGGCGTTCATCAACTGCGTAATCATATCAGCGTCCACTCTCCAAGATCGGATACGAATACGCAATGAATTTATAGGTAAGTAAAACAACAAGATTAACCTTAATAATATATAACAGAAAAAAAAATCATATCACAAAGGAACAGGTCAAAAACCTCAAACAATCCCGGTGAGGATTTTCAACTCATATACATATTTTTGACACAACACAGCAAGATGACAAACATTTTTTGAATTGTGTTTCGATGACATTTATCTTAAAAGTTATGACTTGCCTAAGTTTTATAGGAAATCAAATTGTTGTTGCCGTTTTCTTGGGACTTTTTCTTGGGAATCTCATGTCCCAGCCATTGCAAACGACTAAGTACAATTACGTGCGGTGCGAGTGATGGCGAGTTATACGCGTCGCAGGCAATTACTCATACAGGGAAGGTGTAAAAAGAACTGATAAATATCAAGCTCGAGACCAGATTTTATAGATTGTTTTGGTTTCAGGTTCTTCTGTTGCTGCTGTTTATAATGTTGTTGATATTCAACTGTTTGTGGTGTTAACACCAAAATTTATCTGCACAGTGGTTAATTTTGGAAAAACTTTTCAAGGCGTTAACATTTAATTTAAAAAAAAAACATCTCAAAAATTAAGATTTCTGGTGGGCTGTGTAAATAACGGAATAAAAAATGTATGTCCGGTAAATAAACATTTCTTATTTGTGTTCATTATGAACTTTAACCTTAAAATAAAAAAAAACAAATTTGTTATGGATAAGATTTTTTAATTTTTTTTTATTATATACTATATTTTTTTATATTTTAACTATATTTGAAGACAGAAATATCTGATCAAGCCCAGTATAATCTCGGTTTCGAGACACGTCCATGCGCTACGAATGTTTTGAACATAGTTTCTAAATCAGTGGAGTAGGTTAAGTGCAGCGGGCAACAAATTAGAAGAAACTTATTACTTTGACAACAAATTAGTTTTTCGAACACGTAAAAAATCAGAAAAATTAGAAACAAAATGTACAACATCTTTATAATTTTGTCGCGTTTAGCCTTGCATCTTAACGAAGAAAACAAGTCATATCTTAAGAAAATCGATGTATAAATATATAAGTTATGACCCGTTATATATAAGCACCTCAAATTCAGTTTTTGTACTTTTTTCTTTATTATAGTGTGTTTTTTTGGTTCTATTAATTTCCTTCATTGACTTCGGATTTCAGTTACATCTAAAACTATGATTTTTAAAAGTAATTGTGACTACTTCTTTGCTTTTTGTAATTTTTGGAATCCATTTTTCTTCTACAGAGACACGTACAATGTCTTATACTAATATCCCTGGTAGCGCCCCTAGATGGAGTTCATTTTTTGGAATGGAAGTTAAATAAACCGATTCTTAAAACAATAATACATATATTCAACAATATGACATATATTCAAGTACAACAACATTAATTATTTAAAAACTAAAATTAATTTAAAAACAACATAGCTGTCTCGAAATTTTGACTATACTGGGCTTTATACCATGGTTCCATCTAAAAATCTACTCCAAATGGTGAATCTATTTCCGACTAAAAGTAAAATGTAAAAAATTAAAATTAAGACAAATGTATCCATAAAAGAGGTTTTATAACTTTTTTCGAATTTAGAAGGCCAAAATACAGTAACTATAGGTGGAGATTTATGAAAAACAGCTGAAAAGCAGTGTGTTCAGTCAGAGTCAGAGAAATACAAATTGGGAGAAGGAGAAGGGACCTGATGATTTATCTTGATCAGAAATGAAATAGCTATGTATATTCCGAACCATACACCCTAATAATCAATATCACTTCCATTTTGAAGAATATATTTTCTATTAAAATAATTTTTAATAGAAAATATTTGATCTCGAACCGGATTATGATCGAAAACATATGTACATAATATTAAGTTCAGACGATATAATACAAAGAAAGAAGCGAAATATATGTAAAGATTTAGTGTAGACAATAAAAAATAGTCTTCGATCATGAAATCTTTGCCTTTACGAAGGAGTACAAATATTTGATTAATTATCAAATATGTAGTAAAATTAATTCTATCGTAACTGTTACCAATTAAATTTTGTGAATTTTAAAAATTTCTTCGTTAGTTTTTATAAGATGTCTGAAAAGGTTTTGTAGATCCAGTGAATAGCTGGCAAACTGCATAACTGCTTCTGAAAGTCGATTTGGATTATGCTTGCTTACATCGCGAGTGTTATCGTTAAACTCGAATTTGAGCACCCTACATAAACCACGAGAATTTACCCGGGCGCTCTTTGGCTGTTAATCGGCTACCTTTTCTTACAGTCGCAATAATTAACAATGTTTGAAGTTTTATCGAGTTTGAGGAGTTGTCGTATGTTACTCTCTGGTTGGACATAAAACAGACAGAAATAAAAGGTAATAACTATGTATTTTCCTTCGATGCAACCAATATAAAACATAATTTATCAGTCATTAAACATACATACATGGGGCAAATTAATTATATGACAATTACAATTTGTAGTTTAATTCGAATTACTTCTACAAGCGCAAATTCAAAAAAATTTAAATACCTTGGCAATTGTACTTATTTTCAAAGCATTTCCTTCATATCTGGCAGTATTGTTGTATTCAACTGGAATTCCACCCAACCATATTTTCCAATTTCAAGTGTTGAATTATACTTCAATAACACTGTAAAACAATAGCAATCTCCACTGAAATTAACCATTGAATTCAATTCCAATATTAAAGTGTAATTGCAGTTGAATTCAAGGCTCGAATTACAGTTGAATTCAAATCAAAATAAGTAAGTCAGTGCACTGGAATTCAAGGAAGGAATTACATTTTAAATCCAGCCTTAAATCACTGTTAATATACTTTAATTCAAGCCGTGTATTTTATTTTCAAACCCCTATGTAGAACGAGCACGGTTGCTTGGAATTGTCCATATTTAGAAATACATATATTTAAGTGGAATATAAATTGTTATGACGCTATAAATTAGGAAGAGTGAATGGATAATTTGTAACTAAAAATTAATTTAAGATATTAAAATTTAACGAGTTATGAAACTCTGCATTTGATGGAGCTGCAAATTTGGTCTTTGATTATCTGCAATAATAGAATTAGTATTAACATAATCAGGTCCTCGATATCTAGATATCTACTTACTAGGGTATTCAATCGGTTAATCGTTAACCGGTACCAATTTTTGTACCAATATTCGATCGAATAATTTAAAATTCACAAATTTCGAATAACGAATAAACCGATTAATTTTATACGATTAATCGGTTAATCGAATTTAAGCAAAAAGTACTGCTTACACGCACTATTTATGGGAGCGAAAATTTCATAAAAAAAATCGTTTTTTTCCTATTTATTGAATTCTTTTCGAACACATTAATTGTACCAGCTGCTTTTGTTTGTGTACATTTGAATAACAATTTTGCGTCTTTCAGACAAGGACAAATGCGAGCAGTGTCGCCTCATAGAGGCGCGCGGCTGCCAACTATTTTGCATAATATTTCGCCTCCGCCATTGACTTCAACTCAACCGCCAGCATTGCACAGCGCCCCAAAAAAAAAAACGCTGTATATCAGATTTTCTCTTCCAGGCTTGGACAACAGCTTCGCGATATTGTCAGAGAAAACGAAACTATTTATTTTCCTAATTTCAGCTTCCGAGGACAAGTAAATTATCATGAATTTTATTTAATTTGAGTTTTACAATTTTTAAATCTAAATATTAATACAATTCGACTGGGCGATGTGTTAACTCGTATAAACCGTTTGAAATCCGTTTTGCGTTAATCTGTTTGAAAAAAAAATAAAAGTATAAATTGGGAGAACATTTGAGGCACATCGGACAACGTAAAAAGTGGCACATCAATGTAGAAAGTTACAGGCTTGTGCATTTGACCCGGCATTTTATATAAAAATTAAAATTCTTTCTTTACAGTAGATTCCCAAGAAAATTTGAAAATTGCTTTACTTTGATCCTGCATAAAATTTAAGAGGAATCCAAAAACTCTGGATTTGAAAAAAATATGGAGAAAACGTAAATAATTACTTTTATTATGTATGATTCGATCTGAAAATGTTTCTTAGAAGACTATTTTTTCCATTTCCTATGAGTTACACTGATCAGGGGTTAATTTCTGCAATTCGTTGTGAATGAGTAGGGTTTTTCTTTTTTCGAAAATAATGCATCTAGATACAAAATACATTTAATTTGGACATATGTGATTTTTGATTAAATCTTGTACGGGTAAAAGAAGAGTATATCCACCGATTTACTGAAAATTCGAATTTTCGAACAACAGTGTGGAACTGGTTTTTTCAAGCCAAATCTAAGGATTTTTTTTTACTGATACGAACAGCCAAATATGATCTCCTATAATTGGCTGTGTCCAAAGTTTTATAATACTAAATGTAAAACTTTAGAAAACGATATCAATGAACTTGTTATACCAAATGTAATTGTTTGTTATAAAATATAATATTTCTTGCTTTTTTTAAACAAATTTACAAACAATGTATGAAAGTAGTATTTTTTGCTTTTACTCGATTAACCGAACAATTGTGCAATTTTATTCGATTAACCGCTGAAGAGAAAACCTCAAATAATTACTCGAGCGGTTAACCGGCCAACGTAAAATGTCGAATAATTGAATAGCCTACTGCTTACCTATTTTATGGCTCGTCTAGATTGGATTCTGGGCCGCTTAATGGGTTATTGCAGTCCATGTTTAAGTGGTATATAAAGACGAGTTTCGTTTGTAGCTCTTCCACTTGTTCGTCCTATAAAAAACGCGCTGCAAAATGCTGTTTATTTGTTAATCGAAATGAAAATCAATACTTACCACATTCCTTGAATTGATCTTTCGATTTAGTAAGTTTTCCGGTAAATTACTATTAAATATCCCCATAGCTGACAAATATTATTGATGGCAATTTCAAGTAAAATATTTTCAAAAAACTTCAAACTGATTTGAAAACGAAGATTAAAATCAAGTTTCAATTCAAGCAATACTCAAACACTTGAATTTTCGGAATTTTTGTGTTTTTTGGGAGTATTTATTTTATTTTATGTATTTGAAAGTACTACGAGGTAATACCTATTGAACCCACAAACCTCTACATATGTATACCTCCGGTTCACTTATTTAAAGGCACTAGAAATTTCATATTCAGCAGCACCCTGTATCTTTTGCAATTTGTTACCGATTGGAGAATTTTAAAATGGAAATGGAAGCTAGACATCTTGAGATATACAAAAGTCAATTTGTAAAAAAAGGTCCAAAAATGTGCTATATTTTTTTTTTGGTTCACTTGAATAAAGGCACTTTTTTATTTTTAAAATAAGAAAAATTTGTAGGGAGCGTTTCTTTATTACAATTTATTACATCTTAATCATTTTACGAGTCAAAATAGCAAAACAAAAAAATTTAAATCTATCGGAAAAAACTAATATCGATGTTTACCGTTCTGAAGGATATTCTAACCGCGCAATAGCTAAACAAATTGGACGGAGCCCAACAGTTGCCGACAATTAAATCAAGGACCCCGAGGAAATTTTAAAGGAAGGATTTCATTGTCTTTATCTACAAGTATGAGAAATGAAAAATCATCAGAATTGCTTCTAATTCTGCCTTATCCTTGTCAAAAATAAAAGCTCAAGCTGGAGTGGAAGCGAGCAAGTCATCAGTACGCAGAGTAATTAAGAGCTGTGAGTATCTTAAATACTTGAAATTACATAAAAACAGCCGCCACTTAATGCTCCTCGTAAGGAAAAGCGGCTTCAATTCGCAAGAGATTACATGGTATGGGATGTGTAGCCAAGAGGTCATGTAAATGACTGGAGAACCGTTGTATTTACGGATGAGAAGAAGTTTAGTTTGGATGCGCCTGATGGCTACAATCTGTGATCTGCGCAAAGACATCACAGCCGAGAGGGCAGCGTTATGGTGTGGGGTGCTATTACCTACTATGGCACCATCGATCTTGAATTTCAAAGTGTAAATATGATTGGTGCCAGCTATACAACGTTATTGGAACCGGTTTTTCCAAAATTCAGTGAACTATTTGGGCCCATATCTTGGATATTGCAACAGGATAATGCCCCTTTACACAATGCCAGAGTAGTAAAGGAGTTCATTGCAAGCCAAAATGTTAATATTATTGACTGGGCTCCCTATTCGCCAGATCTAAACATTATCGAAAATGTCTGGGGTTGGTTATCTCATAAGGTCTATGAAGGAGGTAGACAATTCGATGACAAGCAGTGACTAATTCAGGCCATTAAGGTTGCTTGGAATCAAATTTCGTTGGATTACATAAATTCTCTTTATCTCTCAATGAAAACCCGTATATTTGAAGTTATTAAAAACAAAGGGGGTTGTACCCATTACTAATAGTTCTTAAATAAAGTAAAATAAATTAAAACAACAAGAAAAACTCTTTTTCATTAAAATTAGTTAAAGTGTCTTTATTCAAGTGAACCAAAAAAATAGCACATTTTGTGACTTTTTTTATAAATTGCTCCAAAAAATTGTCTTTAGTTAAGAAACCACTATTGTCACGATTTTTTTATATCTCAAGATGTCTAGCTTCCATTTCCATTTTAAAATTCTGCAATCGGTTACAAATTCCAAAAGATACAGGCTGCAAGTGAACCGGAGTTTAAGCAGAAGTTGATAATGATTTTGTGATAAAATAAATTATTTTAATTTTATTTTTGTTTAACAAAAATAAATTAAAGTAAATGCTTTCTAAGGCCTTCCTCTTTTCATGCCTTCTAAGGCCTTCTTTAGGCAATGGGTAAGTAAGGCCGGGCCTCCCAATCTCACGCAATGTTAAAAAGAAAGAAGGATGTAATGTATAGGGAAGGGAAGGCCTTACGCATTTTAAAGAAGGCCTAATTGGTCGTGATTTCATGCCATCCAGGTCATGACTTCCATCGCTGGGATACTATTCAATTTCAACCGCGGATTTCTCAAATAACCAATAAAATATTGGAAAGGTTAAATCTGCATTTTGTAGGCAATAGGTAGAACTTTTAACAAATTTTGTGAATTTAAGTTAATACTCGTACGTCTTTTTATTACGTCCCGAATACTTTAGGGAATAGAGATATTCTGAGGTCAGATTCGAGATCATCAGAACTCTAAGTTTAATGTTTCCAGGGTTAAACAATTTGTTGACCTGTGTTATTAATAAAATAGTTGAATACTGACTCAGGTACCACTGTCAATAAAACCAGCAAATGACAAACTGATCATAAACAAAACGAACTCATACATTACGATCATAGACAGACATTATTTGTTTTGAGTTCGAGTCATGAACTTCTCTCTTCGGCAATTGATCTTGTCCACAGAGCAGACCATTAGCAGCGGTTGCAGAAACTGACGCCGGTATTGATTTGACTGGTGTTTGACTTGATGGCATTAACCTTGACCAGCAGCACTGGCCGCCAACCGATCGGAATTTATCATAACGCCTGAAGCCAATATGATATGTGTGATATTGCCTTTTCTTTTGTTGGCGGTTCGTAAACCAAATCCAGGCACGTATAGATGATTTCAATAAAATAAAAAGGTCTAAATTACAATTTCGATTTGATTTCGGTTAGAAAAACATATGGATTTACACTCAGTCGGCCGAACACGGCGGATGATAATATATAGAAATTCAAATTTATTCAATTTGATCTTTTGAGTTTTTGGCGCGATGATGCAGCTTCCGGTCTCCTATTAAATACAATAAATTTAAGCCCAAAAACAAAGAGAAATGAATAAGCAATTTTCACCTGCTGTATTTGTTGTAATTGTTTTTAGGCGATTTGTTAAAATAAAAACAGTCAACAGATAAATACAAATAAGAAAAACGCGTCTTGCCATTTAAGGTCCGGCATTTGATGTTGGCCAATTTATTAAACAATTAACTTTGCCAAATTTGGTTGGAGTTTTGTAATTAAAAACAATAGACTTTATTCGTTGTTGTATTTTTCTTTATTGCCTTGTGAAATTTATTATTTTGTTTATTTTCCAGAACAACAATAAATTTTAAATTTTTCCATTAATTTTTTTGGGAAAGTTGTTTTGTATTTATGAGCCTGGTTGAGATACGAAAAGTAGAATTATTACGTCCTATTAATTACGTCTATATCAATCAGGTTCGGCACATGGGCGTAGATGAAAGATGTTTATAAAGGGGAACCAATATGCATCGTGGTTTTAATTGCTTTTCAAAGCCGGTAATGATATCCTATCCTACGTCTTTTAAGGGTTACCCCAGCAATTGTTGAACTTAACTTTCCTTCTTGGAGGAAAAGTAAGTAATTGTTATATCCCACACAAAAATAGAGAACGCCCATGTTTCATCAGGAAGTTGTGAAAACGAAATACGCACTGCAATATATTCGGCAAACACTTCCAGGTTCAATATTGTCGGCCAATTAAGCGAATAAATGAGATTTTGCTTAAACGTATACTGCTAATGCCTAGAAGGAAATACGCGATTCAATAAGAATCGAGGTATGAAAAATCCTAATGGTGATTTCGTTTCTAAAAAATAATGTTGCCCCTTGTATGGGGTATCCTTTAAAGAATGTTGCCATCACCTCTTCAAAGTTTTGCTTTTATGGGGTGCGAAAAGAATATAGAAAAGCATTTCGTCACATTTGACTTCTTTTTTGATGAATCTAATATTTTTAATCTATCAAAGTGAATACATGCAAACAACATACAGCGTTAGCATCACATACGTGGTTGTTGTACAACACTAGTCTCCCAATGTGCACAAAAATGGATGTTGATCCTTTTCGAACTCGTAACACGTCCATAAAATCATAAAACAGCGAAATTTGAGTTCTCGAATTCGTTTCGAACCCGTTACGAGTCCGTAAAAACATAAAAAAAGTGAATCAGTGAAATTGTGATTTGGCGGATCCGTCTCGAACCAGTTATGAGTCCATACACACAAAAAAAGCAAATCAGTGAAATTGCGATTTGGCGGATCCGTCTCGAATTCATTTTAATTCCAAATAAAAACAAATCCGAAACGGATTACGAGTTCGAGACGGATCCGAAAAAGTACAAAAAAAACTGTTCGAGTTTTCGAGAGGAATTTCATACGAAAACGAATTCGTTATGAGTCCGTAACTGACATCCGTTTCGGACAAAATGTCCGCAGAATCGGATCCGTCTCGAATTCGTAACGGATTCATATGGCACATTGGCCTCTGCCTGAGAATAGGTATGATGGTATTGATGTAGCGGCAGCGAACAAACAAGCAGGTCATCGTCGCCAAAGAGTATTGAATAGTATAGAGAACTCATGGAACAAAAGCACTGGCGACATCTGGCGAATGATGCAAAACGTATTACTCTATTTTTGTTATAACTTGGTCCATTCATAATTTTGATGTGAAACATTGATGCCTTTTGAAACATTTATGCTTTCTATATTGGTTTATGTAATAACATTGTCGAAATGGTGCATTTACTTATATTGAAATATTCTATAAGGAGAATAACACTAGTTTCTGCTCTCTACATGAGAGCGGAAAGGGAGTGCAAAAAGTTCTCTATACTATTTAATACTTTTTTGTTTGTGAAGCATCGACTTCAGTCGCGTCGAGCCCGTTAAGCCACCGCACTAATGACTAATCGAGTTATCTAGTATTTACAATTTTCTAAATAATTTTATAAATCATCATTTCCCTTGCGGCAGTTTTTTAGTCGGTCTATTTTTTAAACTTACAATTTTCTAAATTTATTCAAGCTCAAGACCTCGAATTTTTTTTTGAAAGTAATATAAAGCTAATGAATAAGCTTTATATTAAAAAGGTGTACCAATGATACCAGGCCTGTCTGTATAGCTATTTCGGATCTTGCCAAGATCTTCATCAGTATGTTCTCGATGAATTCATCAAAAATATATATCTATCTCGTCATATTAATGAGAATTCCATTATACATACGTTTGAAGAATACCAAACACTAACATTGGACAACTTTCATGCACAACTCTTTTTTATCATGCCGAAAAACCATTGGTTTTAAACAGGCATGATTTGTTTTTGTTTTGTCATTACACAACAACAAAACAGAGGGTTGACATCAACAATATTATTGTTTCAAGCTCGCGGTGCTCTACGTCAACTTTCATCATTTCCCTTTTTAAACTTGTAATATTTATTAGCTTTATATTATTTTCAAAAAAGTCGACGATCTAGAATTGTTATATAATTTGTTGGCTTAAACTTCTACAACAAAGTACATAAATCCAGCACTTCGTCCTCGCGACATTTTTTTGGACCAAGTAGTCCCCATGGGTCCGTGCTTCAAAAATGTTTAAATTAGTCGTGTTCTAGTATTTTAGACTAATTTCGTGGCCACAATAGATACATTTTATAGTCATATTTTTTAAATATACAAAAAATAGAGGTTGTCACAATCAAATTATATGTTGTTTCAGCCGAATTAGAGGTTGTCGCAAACGAATTTATTGGCTGCCACAATCGAATTAGAGGTCGCCACTGCCGAATAAGAGGTTGTCCGAACCGAATTTAGAGGCTGTCACAACTGATTTTTGAAATATTTGTCTATTAATTTAAAACGCATTTAGTGAGAATTGCGTAATCTTTTACTGATGATTAATATTCTCAAAATTTCACATGCCACATCCAACATTTTTGAAGTCCCGACCATCATGGATAACCGCACCAATTCCGACGTATTGTAACTGTCGATTTAGGTTGCAAACCATTCAATATAAAGAACATGGCAGCATGACAGCACCTTGACAACTTAACATCTGCTTGTATTGCAGTCTGATAATTCTGGACAGATTTTGCAAAAAAAAAACATTCTAATGCAGAAACCATAATTACAATGCCAGTGAGTGTGATTTCCTGAATTATCGATTACTCCAACGAAAACCTACCATTTTTCAATTTGAAAAATGCGTCTTACCTTAAAAGCTTGTAGTATGAACTTTTCATACATTAACATCAAAACTGTTTAGCATTACATTTGTTTTTAGACTATTAAACCGTCAGGTTTGAAATATAAAAAATTATGTTGTGGTAAACGAATTGGAAATGAATTTGGCTGTATTAACAAAATTCATGAAAAACTCGGTTCAAGCAACCGAATTAACGCCAAATTCAGTCGTTGCAACGTGCGAGAAGTTAGGGTTAAATTCGGTTATTGCGATCGATTTTAGACCAAATTTGATAGTTATAACTGAACTGATGTCAAACTCGTTGTTGCACTAGAATTGATGCCACATATATACCAATTTCGATTGTTGCACCCGAAATTATAGGAAATTTAGTTGACATTTAGTTTCAGTTGTCACAACCGAATCAATTATGAAAGGTTGTTGCTTCAGCCTAACTTCAGTTCTGGAGACTAAATTCACTCGTGACAACATCAATTCGGTTGTGACAACTAAAACCTCTTTTTAAGCAACTAGTTATCTGAGTGTAATTATTTTATACAACTTCTGATATCTATAGGTATATATGTATATATATACAGTAAATATACTTTTATTGACTATTTAACAACCTCATGAGGTCAGACGTCTTACACATATTAATTACACAAACAAATTTCAAAATATTCTTCCAACTGGCTCTATCCTTCGCCTTTTCTCGCCAGTTGGCAACACCAAGGATACAGAGGGATTCTTCTGCCTGGTCTTTCCAGCGGAGTCTTGGTCGTCCTCTTTTCCTGCTTCCATCGGGTACGTTATAGAAAACCTTTCGCGCTGGCTCATCTTCATCCATTCTGACACCACTTGACCTAATTTGATTCGCCTAGCTATGTCCACGTCATAATATAGATTATATAGCTCTGGTCGGTACTCGCCGTTTTCTCTAACAGGACCATATTTTTTACGGAGAATATTTCTCTCGAATACACCCAGGTGTTTTTAATCCGCTTGCGATATGACCCATGTTTCGAAGCCATATGTCAAGACAGCTAAAATGAGAGTCTGATACAGCTGGACTTATGTCCGTCTCCTATCTATCTCCAGACTAACGTTGTTGTCCTTGTTCACGGCGGATCCAAGGTAGACGAATTCATCTACCACTTCAAAATTAAATCGCTTGTCAACGTTCAAGTGACCCACCTTCGCTGATTCCTTTTCTATTCTTGAAAATACTGCAGTAACCTCTCGCAATTTCGCCCAATGATGTCTATGTCGTCAGCAAACTCCAGCAACATATGGCTTTTCCTGTTAATGGTCTTGTTCGTATTTACTGCAGCCTTTCTCATTATTATTCCCATTAAGATGTTGAAGAGATTGCACGAAAGTGTGTCGCCTTGTCTCGCTTGGAACAGAATGGTTCAGTGATGGTTCAGTGAGTGCTGATTTGGTGTTGGTCAGTATCATTCTACAGAGGCGGATCAGTTTTGCTGGAATCCCAAGTTCAGACATAACTTCGTACAGTTTACCCCGTATGGGGCTATCGAAAGCAGCTTTGTAATCGACAAAAAGATGGTATGTATCGATTTGCTTTTCGTGGGTCTTTCCAGGATTTGGCGTAGCATGAAGTCGTGGACTTGCCTGGTCTAAAACCATACTGATAAGGTCCAATCAGGTTTTCAATAATTGGCTTTAGTCTTTCACATAATACGCTCGACAAGACCTTATACGCGATGAATAAAAGACTGATACGGCGATAGTTGGAACAGACACAGGAATCACCGTTTTTGAATACAGGACATAATGCACTGAGACTCCAATCGTCAGGCATAGATTCCCCCAACCATATACTGCATATAAGTTGATGCATGTGGACTAGCAGTCCTTCGGCACCGGCCTTAAAAAGCTTGGTGGGCAGCACATCCACACCAGCGGCTTTATTATTCCTAAGCCGGGAGATTGCCGTTCTAATCTCGCCTTGGCTGAGGGGTACAATCTACAATGTCTTCCACAATCATTACCTCCTGATCTTCTGTGGAAGAATCTGAGCGGAGTAGTGTGGAAAAGTGGTCTCTCCATATTCTAAGCACACACTGTCCATGTCCAAGAACTGAAGCCTCTTGATTATCCTCTGCGTTTCTGCTTCGCTAAATGGACTAAAGATGAAAATTTTTACCGAAAAAATTAGTGACACAATTAAACAAGACAGTCACTGGCCTAGAACTCTAAGGCGCTGATGAGAAAACTCACAATCTTCCAAACGATAGTTCGCTAATGTGAGTTCAAATCCCAGTTCCGACTATTTAATTTGTTCACTATTTGGCCATCGGTGGTGCAATGGTTAGTGTGTGTGGCTCTTGTACATGAGAACGTGGGTTCGATCCCCGCTCAGACCAACTTACATTTCTTTCGATGATTAGAGATGACGGCGACACTATCGAGTACTTAGCCATGAAAAGGCTTCTCAAAATACCGTTCGTAACCGGTGTAAAACTGTAGGTCCCAATCAGTATGTGTAAAAACTAAAAAGCGATTGAGATGAGCTTCTCTCATAGATTGTGAGAAGCTCATCTCAATCCCTTCATGAGATGTTATGGAACACCATGTTTATTTGCAGAAAACCCTGATCTATTAGCTCGTTGAAAAACTAAAAATCTTCTCATAAAAAGAAATGCAGATCGAATCATATTATGGTAGAAATTTTGCAACCACATAAGGCCTAATGGCTCGGTTATGTATATGGAAAGAAATAAATGAAATAAAACTAAATCATCTTTGCCGATGAAGCCCATTTTCACCTCGGTGACTACGTTAACAAAGAAAATGGTCGCAAAATCCACCCGTCGTCGAGGAGGACCCGATGCATCCATAACAAGTGGCTGTTTGGTACGGTTTTGTACATGGCGGCATCATAGAGCCATTTTTTTCTTCAAAAATTAGCAAGGAGCCGACGTCACCGTCAAAAGTCGAAGAGGGTGACAAGGGCGATATATGGTTTCAATAGGATGGCGCTACGTGCCACACAGCCAACGATATAATCGATATTTTGCGCACTGTGTTCGAAAACCGCATAATCAGCCGAATCTCGGATGTTCATTGGCCACCTCGCAGCTGCGTTTTGACCCCGTTAGAGTATGAAAGATAAGTGTTACGCAAACAATCTTCAGTCCATTTAGGACTTAGAACACGAAATCAACTCTGTCATTCACGAGATAAATGCCCAAACAATCGAAAATTTACTGAATAATTAGGTAGATCGAATGAGGTACTGTAAAGCAAGTCGTGCAAACTTTTTGAACGATGTTATGTTTCATTCATAACTGTCAATGATGGGCGTTATCAATAAAATTATAGTTTTGAAAAAATCTCTATTTATTTTATATTTTATATTTTTTTAAAGCGAAATTAAATTCCAAATTTTACATGGTCCACCTAATGACCCTAAAATCGCCGTCGTGTTTAATCACTTTTCGCTTTTTATCAGTAAATTCAAAATGACCCACAACACTAGTTGACAAAATTGTTGCATACCACAAATTTCGTTACGAAATTTAATACGACAGAAATGAACTTTCCGAAACAAAATGAGCCACATTTTTTGATTAATAATTTTGGCTCCAATCATATACTCATCAAACCCCATGCACTGATTTTATGCCGCATCATTTCGTGAATAATATATAAATGATGCAATTAATTACAAATATTCTACCCCAGCAGAATTTTTGCATAAAGATGGGTTCAAGGCCACATTGTTATAAATAAAAAATTCAAATTTTAACATTTCAAACAGAATAGTTTTGAGAAAATCAGACACTTATGTTGGAGATGATGATTTAATTATGATCATCTGTGTACCTTAAAAATGCATCAATGATTTCATTCTAAACTACAGTGTTGGCATTTCTTCTTCCACAATCACTAGTTTTGACATTTATCATCAAAAAAAACAAAAAATCTTTTCATGATTTATCAAAGCAAAAAAAAAACTAAAATACCACACAATCATTTGATACAACGATCTAGCAATTGCTTTGATATTTCCAAAGATCTCCACCACAATTCACATCATCTCCAACAATCAAGCCGAGTGGAACTATTAGAACCACCAAGTAGATATGAACACAGACACTGGATGGATCCCAGGCCAACGAAGCGTTTAATAGTTTTTATTGGTTTGAGTTGAAAATAATTCAATTAAATGATAAATTGTTTGTAACACAGTAATTTATTGTTTTGCATGACATCTAATTCAAAATGTAAATGAATAAAAATCAGCGAGTACGAGTGGCCAGATACCTGATTGCAGTAGTGTGGGTCCATGTACGATATGAGAAATGCCTCAGCTCCGCCCCAAAGATTTAATAAAACCCAACTCTTGTCGTAATAAATATTGAAAATGACCGCCACATTTAGAATTCGAAATTGTTTGCTGGCATTCATTTTTCTTCCTCGTCAAATGATTGTGAGTTAATATACCATTAAGTAATTAATGAAGTGTTGTTAAGGTGGAACATGAAAGGTTCCGAGTAGCAATACTAAGATAATGTAACAGGTATATATTTTATGACAAGTGAGGAGATTTTCCGGACCTTTAAGTTTTAAGTCAATCTGTTGATAGTACACTCTCTTTTACATGGACTGATACTAAACAGTGGGGATTTTTAAATCAGCAATGAGGTAAATTTTGTTCCATGTTCAACCATGCAAAAATTTAACATTGATTTTATGGGAATAGACGGGACCATTTTAAATGCAAATCTTTCTTGAGTATTTTGAACACAGTTGACGAGGACATTTGAAATTCAGGTACACGGTGTCTAATTGACGTGTCTGGGCTTTCATCAACATTGTCTCTTACTGCAGCAATATTTTGGGCCGTACGTACGTACGTACTTTATCTCCCAGTGTATACAAAGTTTCAAAATTGTTTATTATTTAAACCAAAAAAAAAAATCCAGAAATTTCTTCGCGATTTACAAGATTATTTAGTTAAAATATTTGATGTGTGTGAAGATAAATTCGAATTTAACTAGCAAAGACACAAACCAATTATTTTTGCAGAGCTCTGTTATTTTATTAACAGTACTATGTTAGACACCTAAATTGGGGGCGGTTATATAAAATAGCGACTTTATCGAGATCTAACACACATTCATAATTCATAAGTCATAATTTATATTGCCAACATTCAGTAAATGATATGCCAGAACCTGAAATTTAGCAATTCTATGCCGAACCATAATAATAGGCCATTTTTCTAATATATGTTCTGGAAAAGGATTGGGGCTATTCCGGCTCATCAGAACAAGTTTACCGATTGGGAGAAGTGTCAAATTATAGCTATTGGCATCTATTTTCATTATTTAATACCCGTGTTTCCAAAAGTACCTTCAGAATACCAAATTCGTAAGGAACTTATGAAATTTTCGATTCGGGCGGACAAGATGCGTCCATGGTGGTATTAAATAATGACAATAGATACCAAGAGCTGTAATTCGACATTAGTCCCAATCGGTAAACTTTTTCCTGGTGACCACCATGGACGCATTTTGTCCGTCCGAATTGAAAATGTCATAAGTTCTTGGACGAATTTGATATTCTGCAGGTACTTTTGGAAACACGGGTATTAAATAATGAAAATAGATGCCAATAGCTATAATTTGACACTACTCCCAATCGGTAAACTTGTTCTGATGAGCCAGAATAGCCCCAAACCTTTTCCAGAACTTATATTGGAAAAATGGCTTATTATTATGGTTCGGCATAGAATAGCTAAATTTTAGGTTCTGGCATATCATTTACTGAATGTTGGCAATATAAATTATGACTTATGAATTATGAATGTGTGTTAGATCTCGCTAAAAGTCGCTATTTTATATAACCGCCCCCAATTTAGGTGTCTAACATAGCACTGTTATTAAAATAACAGAGCTCTTAAAAAATAATTGGTTTGTGTCTTTGCTAGTTAAATTCGAATTTATCTTCACACACATAAAATATTTTATTAACTTCAACATGTTGTTGGTGCGTTACATGCTCCATAAAAATTGTTATCGACGGCTCTGCACGTCTGTCAAATACAAACTGACAAATGTCAACCAAACAGAAATGACGGTCAAAAAACATCGGCCTGGAACATAAAAAAAACCCTTGTATAATCGTCTTTCAACAAGACATCTGATTTTAATTCATCAACCCTGTAGTTGTTGTTTCCTTTTTCCGCACAACGAAGCCTTTTAAAATGAAAAGAAGATATGCGAATTAACTTTGATATTTACATATACATTATTCTGAAAATATCTAACTATATGCATATTTTACCATGTGTTATCCTTTAACGCCATCTTTGGAATGTAGAATATTGACTTCAAATTTCTTTAAAATCGAATTTCTTTTACTAGTTCAGTTAACAGCAATTTAAACCGTCCGCTACTGATATTAGTTAATTTAGGCCACTTTTAGCCATTAATATTTGTTGGAGGAAAAATAACAAGGCAAATTGCAAATAATGTAGAAATAAATTATTAATATTGAGTCCATAGCCTTGTCGCCAGTTGAGAAATGAACTGATGGTGATCGAATTTGTCTACATCTAGGTTTTCAGTGTACGGCAATGTCCCAAAACAAATACAAATCAAAACTCGAACACACGATAGCTACACGCTGAATCAACGGCCCCTGCAGGAATAATTTTTATGTTTGGAACATCGATATACTAAAGTGCAAGCATTGTTTCCATGTATTGAAGATCTCCTGCTTTTTTGTTACTTTGTTGTCTGTCACGTTTTCGTTTTAAACAGTTTTCAACAAAAAAGCCACATTTTGGTCAAAAAACATATATTATAACCTATTAATTATTGTGTCTCCAACCTGTGATATTAAATAGCAAACAAAATGTGTTTGTACACAACAAACATGTTATAAGGGGTTTTTCAATAAGAGCGCTACAAAAGTTTTTTTTTTAAATAAAACAAAACCGGTTTTAGATACCAGTGAAATTCTTTATTCCTGTGAAAGTACGTTCTATGCCATTATGTATGGAACTCGATTTCTTTTGCATGGCCACCACGGGCACGCTTGCAGAAGCCCAGACGCTGAACCCAATTTTCGACGGTTTTCAAGCATAAATCGGCCGATACTGCTGCAATTTCACGTTCGATATTCGTACGAAGTTCATCAATCGTCGCTGGCTTGTTGGCATATACCATAGACTTGACGTAGCCCTTGACGTAGTAAATATACTAACGGCGTCAAATCGCACTACCGAGGCGGCCAATCGTCTGGGCCATTTCGTGAGATAACACGTTCACCAAACTTGGTTTCCAATAAATTGATTGTGGCATTCGCTGTGTGGCTTGTGGCGCCGTCCTGTTGGAACCACATGTCCTCCAAGTCCATATTATCCAATTGTGGCCAAAAATATTCGGTTATCATTGAACGGTAGCGATTCGCATTCACAGTAATGTGCCGGTCTTGATCATCACGGAAGAAGTACGGCCCAATGACGCCGCGGACTCATAAACCGCACCAAACCGTAATTTTTTCGGGATGCAATGATGACTCATGGATTATGTGTGGATTGCTGTCTGACCAATAACGCATACTTTGCTTACTGACGAAGCCATTCAGCCAGAAATGAGCCTTATCGCTCAAGATGATTTTCCGATGAAAATCCGAATCATTTTCAAGTTGTTCCTCAGCCCAATTCACGAACATACGACGCTTATGGTGGTCAAGCGGCTTCAGTTCTTGCGTCAATTGGATCTTGTAAGGATGTAGGCCAAGATCTTTTCGCAAAATTCGCCACAACGACGTCACAGAGATGCCCTATGCTTGAGAACGACGTGTGAGAAACACATTTGGGCTTTCTTGAACTGAAGCCTGAGCGGCTGCAATATTCTCGACACTACGGGCACTTCTTTGTCTCACTGGCACGGGAACATTTTGTACTGTGCCTGTGGATTCAAATTTTTCCACTAGACGCTCAATTGTTGATCTGGTAGGACGATTATGACGACCATAAATTGGACGTAGCGCTCTTAAAGTTGAGGCCACTGACTCCAAATTTCGGTAGTAAATTTTAA
Organism: Phaonia tiefii; assembly: GCA_963931995.1. Taxonomy (NCBI): domain Eukaryota; kingdom Metazoa; phylum Arthropoda; class Insecta; order Diptera; family Muscidae; genus Phaonia; species Phaonia tiefii. Next base: position 156,950,634 of record OZ008369.1, on the reverse strand, counting down.
TAATTTCGACTCGTTGTTGGCTCGTATATCTTTCCATGATGAAATGGCAAACCTTACTGAAGAGAAATGTCAAAAGAGTGGGAAAAAATATGGCGTCGTTTGCTGTCCCTATCGATTTACTTTTGAAGCGTCTCTGTTGAAAACCCCTTTATTTGCATTCAATTATATTTCTGCACGCAAAATGCGATTCGTATGCCGTTAGTACACAGAGAAAAATATGAACCGTTAAAATCAATAAGATTGCCTTATTGAACGATTTTGCCAGGAATTCATCTTAAAAAAAAACCAAACAATATGAACTTTCATTTCAGTAAAGAAATCTTATAGTTTTCATGAAGAAAATCATATTATTTGTATTAAACAATATGGGAATCTCCTTAAAATACTAAAATAATGTTGTGCTCACATTTTTCAAACTGTATGACATCAATATAAAATGTTGTTTTATTAAGATATCCACATATTATCGCTCTAGAGGGAGCCACATCACATACTGTTTAGGTGGCTTTCATATACTTTTTAAGAGATTCACTTAAAAACAATGAAATTTCCGCTTGATACTATGCGGACAACTTCCTGTTGTTATCCAATAATATGATTTTTCCTTAATATAAAAGTGATTTCACATTTTTTCTGCGGGATTTCCACGTTGATTCAAAGAGATTCATATTACAAATAAGAAGATTTATTCTTATTAATATGGGTTTAAAGAGGAAGCTTTTTCATGTCAAAGTACTAGACATTTGCACAAGATATCTCGAATGGCGAATCAAGACATTTCGTTTTTTTTCAAGCATGTAGTCTAGCAAAGTTGCAACAACCAAGTACTTCAATATTCGGGAAAAAAAACATTCGAATATTTGTTTTAAGCTGTAGATGTTAAAACCACAATACTACTATCTGTACTTCGCTTCACATCGTATTGTGTTTTTGTGCGCATACACATACACACTTACACGAATGGTTTGTCGACAGTACCCCTTGGTACTTGGTTGTTTCAACTTCGCTACACCGCCGCAGTTTTCAAAAACTGACTATTTTCCAAACTCAGATTCGGAATTTTGTTGTTTTTTTTTTGTCACCAAATTAACGAGGACATTTTGTTATTTATTTTTGTAGGATTTCTCATAATTTACATGGTCGTAATATTTTTAATTCTTTGAAAACATTCAAAAATGCATATCCCTAAAGATGATTTCTAATCCGCCGCACTGAAGGCAAACGTTCAGTGATGCCAACTCTGCAGGAACAAAACGCGCCGTCGAAGTACCTAAACAGTGCTAAAACGCGCCAAATAACGAAAACGGACAGAAAATCCCAAAAGTGCTGAATCGAGCTTAATAAATGAAAGGATTTCCAATAGGGGCAAGCCGGTTTTTAATATTCCACGCCGGTTATGTTGTTTTATCTTTTGTGAATTTTCCTGTTATTTATATTTCCGACAGTAGAGACAGTTACCATGGCAAGTTCCAGTGTCGAGCAACATGTGTGAATGATACAACTTTATTACCAAATGCACATACTTTCGAATAAATGGGTACATCAACAAGCATTGCCGGATTTAGGACAATGCCAATCAATATCAAGTGGCAATGCATGTACAGAATGCCATTGTTTGGTCAGGATTGTGGTCCGTCAACCGAGAGCGTTACCGATCTGTGGTTCAATCAGGACGTCGCTACGTGCTACGCAGCCGATGCCACAACGGGCATTCTGCACGACCGATTTACGATTTATCTCACGCAGAGGCGACGTGAACTGGCCACAGACACCGAGCGATTTGACCCACTTAGACTTTTCTTGTAGCGTTTCTTTAAATCGCAGATCTCACACGCAACTTGTTTCATTAAATTTTATCATCCTCTGTTGGAATATCCTTTCAGATGTCCACCCGAAGAAAACAATGTTTGTAGTGCAGATTTGACAAGTGCCAGCATTGCCTGACATGTTTGCTTTCTGTTCTGTCTGTGGTTGTACCAACCATCAAGAAAGGCTCCATGTATTTCATATGTTTCTGTGATCTTGAATAATTTGTTACGTACATCGAAGTGTTTTGCAGCAATCATGCATTAACAATAAATACATACATTTGCCTTGGACTCACCATTGGGGGTTTAACCACTTCTTAAAAGAGGGGTTTGCTCTCCATACCTTCCGATATTTTTGGGTGTCTTTCCACCTAAAAATGTATAAGTATTAAACGTAATAACTACAGCAAAAATTGAAGCAAACAGTCAACGGTGTTAAACGGTAGAAGCAACAAATTTAACATTCCTTAGCAAATTGGTGTTGTATAGAAAACGGGCTAAAGGAGGGCTAAATAAAAACTCAAAACGCGTGCACATTACGCGTTTATGCAAAAAAGCCCCAATGACAATTTTTTCGCGTTTCGCAAGGTCGAAAAGTGATAAATCTAGCCCCAAAAGAGCTAAGTTGGCATCACTGCACACGAGTTACTGTCATTTCATTCTAGACATTTTAGGAATGATTTGCAAAGTGTTTGCTTATCAAATGTGCAACCTGCGCCTATCTACTTTCGGAGGTGGTCCAGCTGATGCCTCTGCTGTAGAGGCAGCTGCTGATACTGAAGGCGTTACTTTGGCATGGGTCATAGCAGATGCGGGTAACTAGTAGTAGACTTCGGTTATTAGACGTATGTTTCCAATAACCAACGTGATATCGTATCGGAATCAAACTTCACATTTGAGACTTATTCTTTGACCAGTCACACCCTTGCATTAACAAAATTTCACGCCAATAATGTCATGATTTGTTAAGAGGTTTACCTCTAAATTATATACTGTTTTGTTTTTATTTTCAATTCATTGATTGTACCCCAACGTATTCCGTCAAAATACATGAATGTTAATGTAAAAAAAAACCTGAGTAAAACCCTTTAGGCGAAATTTTGAAACCCACCTACCGTAACAAGCGATTAAGTTGATAATCGCATCTCAAAGAAATAAAAAAAAAACAATGCTAACAAGATTGAGTTGAAAACGGATTTACAGCGATTTTAACAGTCATGTTATCAATTCAACTTGATAGAAAACAACAAGCTGGTCCCACAAAATTATACGGCTGGGATAGCAGCAACTCTATCAAAAAGATTTTGAAATAAATTTGTAATTTTCTCTAATTATCGTAAATGAAATTTGCAATTAAAAATTTAAAAACACAGACACTTCTTCTTCAGTCAATTAAATGAATTTCTAAGAACATGTGGCCGTCGGTGGTGCAATGGTAGTGTGCGCGGATCTTGTGCATGAGGACGTGGGTTCGATCCCTACTCTGACCACCTTAAATTTCTTTCGACGGGGGTCACCTCGCTTAGTGACGGCGACACTATCGAGTATTTAGCCATGAAAAAGCTACTCAATATACCGTTCGGAACCGGTGTAAAACTGTAGGTCCCAGTCAGTGAGTTTAAATCTAGAACGCGCACAGCTCACTGGTTGTGAGAAGCTCTCCCTAATCCCTTCATGGGATGTAACGGGAAACCATTTATTTATTTTATAAGACCATTTCATTGTTCACATTACGTTGACAATTTAAACAAATCAAACCAATTTTATATTTCACCAAATCTTAAGATTTAGTGTTTTTCCCCTTCATTTCATTAAACTTGTTCAGAAGGGGATAGAAGATTTATAGTTGTCATGGCCCATTGTTTATCGATTCATTAAAAATATAAACAAATTCATATGATGATGATGATGTGATGATGATAATGATGAGCACCATTTAAAATCTCATCTGCAGTGGCAATTCGATATAATATATTATTTGTCGCTGCTGCTGTTTGCTGACAAAACAAAGTTATTGTTATTGCTTGGCAAGTTGTTGACAACACCATCGATTTATAGTATGCACTGGGAGAAATTTTTACGAACGCCATATAAAAATGCCTCGTTTTTCTATTGGAATATAGATTCCTAATTTTTAAGAAGTTTACGAAATTTAAAAAAAGTGTTTTCTAATTAAAATCATTTAAATATATTCGGTTTATATCAGCAATAAGTGTGACTCAAAAAAAAAATGGTTTCCCATTTCATCGCAAGAAGGGATTAGGGAGAAAGCTTCTCACAACCACTGAGTTGTGCGCCTTCTAGTTTTACACTCACTGATTGGGACCTACAGTTTTACATCGGTTCGAGCGGTATTTTTGAGAAGCTTTTTCATGGCTAAATACTCGATAGTGTTGCCGTCACTAAGCGAGTTGACCGCCGTCGAATGATATATTAGGTGGTCTAAGCAGGTTTCGCACCCACGCACAGTATGATTATGGTGTTAAAAACAATATTTTTCGACCACTGAATTTCAAAAATCTAATGATTCAGTTTTGTAGAGAAATGTTTAAATATGAAGTGTGCATTTATGCTATTTTAGAAAAATATTATTTTATATTTGAAAAATTTAAGTAAAATCCCTGCAATGGTGCTAAGCAAGAAATGACTTATATTTTCATGCAATTCCGTGGTCCATATATGTATAATATTCTTGATAGTACCATTTGACTTTAATATATTTGAAAAATATAGTATTTCTCCATAAGTTAAAAAAAAAATTATGGGGATATCATAGTCCGTTAAGAAGGTATGCCCAAATGTGTAAGCCCCTAAAAATTAACTTATTTTTAATTTTCAATGGAAACAAAATAATGTAGCTCCACTTGCCTCCAAGCTGTTCTTTTAATAAAATGAAAGGTGAGAATGTCTTCATTCGATTAAAACCAATAATAGTTTGCGGTAATATGTGGAACTGGAAGAAAACTAACTATACATTTCTGGTAAAAGTCATGAAACTTGTCATAAAATTTTTGGAAACAAAGTATTGCATACTTTTAGGCTAGCTAGTTATTCCATATTGAATAAAATACTTTACATGGAAAAGACATCATGGATGCAGCAATGCTTCCTATTGGTATGCTAAGTGAAGAGGCGGAAGAGGCAAGAAATAAGGACTGCAGGAAGTATAGGTTAATGTTTGCTTGGAAATGCAGTATAGCTTCGACAAACACAGATACTTTTCGTCGCTTACTGCATGGCATGAGCGATCCAAACAGGATTTGGAATGTGATCAAAAAGTCAAAAAAAAGATAGATGAAGAATAAAACCGATGGCTACAAGTGTGACTCAATAGCAGCTAAATAAAAACCTTCAGAATTGGTTCCCTAGCACGTTTGAGAGTCTTCTAGATATCAAGAAAAACTTTCACGGTATAATTGAAAAATGCTATAATATTGATTAATTCTTTGAATTTCAATTGATTACTATACATTCTGATCAATGATTTGAAATCTTTTGAATTTAAATTGATTTTAGAATTTCCATTGATTAGATTTAAATTTAAATTGATGTCTTTTGAATTTTATTTGATGTCTTGAGTTGCAGTTGAATGTGTTTAACGGTGTTTGAATTTCAATTGATGACTTTTACTTTTTTTAATTAATTTCCCTTGCACTTCAATTGATGCCTTAGATTTTTAAAAGATGTCTTGCATTTTAAGTGATGTATTTTGAATTTCAAATGATTTTTTATTTTATTTTTAAATTCAATTCCCCAATTCTGCATTAAAATTGTTGACAACAGTTGATGTCTTCCGAATTTTCAGTTGATGTCTCTTTAATATCAATTGATTTTTGATTTTCCATTGTTGGGATTTAAATTTCAAATGATGTCATTTGAATTTCAGTTGATTACCTTCTAAAATATATAGTCTATATAATAAGACTAGTTGTAGTATGCATTTAAACTGGTTTTTGTATTAAATGGTTGAAATAAAGAAAAAAAAATTACCTTCCAAATTAAGTTTATGCATCTTAATTTTAAGTTGATGATTTTTGGGTTTCCATTGATGATATTTAAATTGATATCTTTTGAATTTCAGTTGATTTCCTTCGAAATTTAGTTGATGATTTTGAAATTTTAATTCATGATTTTTTAATTTCAATTCATTATAGTTAATTTCTAATTAATTGATGTCTTAGAATTTTAACTGAAGTCCTACATCTTAGGTGGTATCTTTTTTAATTCAATTTATATTTTTTTGAATTTCAATTGATGTCTTTTGAATTGCAATTCTCGATTTCTGAATAATAATTGCTGAGATTTAAATTTCAGTTGACATCTTTCATCTTTCAGTTGATGCCTCCTTAATTTAAATTGATTTTTAAATTTCCATGTACGGCATTTAAATTTCAATTGCTGTCTTTTGAATTTCTGTTGATTTCCTTCGAAATTCTGTCGCTGCCTTTTAAAATGTCATATGATGTTTTTTGTAGTTCAATTGTTGAGATTTAAATTTTAATTTATACCTCTTGTGCTTTAATTGACTTCTCATGAATTTCAATTGATATATTTCAATTTAATTTCTATTGGCATCCTTTGAACTTAGAGTGATATATTTCAATTGGTGTCTCTTGAATTTTCATTAATTTCTTTTGAATTTTAATTGATGGCTTTTGAATTTTTACTTACCGAACTCTAAATTTGTAATTGTGTCGTTTATGCAATTATGTGTTTTAAATTTCAATTAATTCCTTTTGCATTTTAAGTGACGTATTTTAATTTGCAATTGATGTCCTTTGAATTTTAACTAATAAATTGTAATTGAAGTCTTGAACTTTAGTTAATATTTCTACATTTTTTTTCAATTTCAACTAAAGTCTTTTTAATTTCGTATCTTGATTGGTGTCTTTAGAATTTCAAATCATGTCTACAATTTCAACTTCTGAATTTCAATCAATGTATTTTAAATTGCAATTGATTTGTTTTTTCCCAATTCAATTGATTAGTTTTAATTTTCAATTGATGTCTTTTCAAATTCAACTGTTCTTTTCACGTAGATTTGTCATTTCAATTATAATTAATAAGTTATAATTTCAACTGATGTCTTTTGAATTTCGATTGATATTTTAAAATTCAATTGTTCTTAATTTTAATTTATGATTTCTGAATTTCCATTGATGAGATTTAAATATCAATCGATAGAATTCGAATTTCAATTAATGCCGTTTGAATGTAAGTACTTTACTTGAGTACTTTAAATTGTATTTCAGATTTCAATTAATATTATCGTTTTAATTGATTTCCTTTGAACTCTAATTGATTAGTATTGGAATTCAATTGATATAATCTTAACTACAATTGATATCATTTCAGTCTGAATTCATTATTTTTCAATTTTATTTGATGAAGTTTGAATTTTAATTGGCGCTGAAACATTTTTTTTTAATTTTTAAGTTCAATTGGTTTTATTTTAAATTTAATTTATATTATTTTAGTTTCAATTGAAGCATTTGAAATTTCAGAAGGAATTTTAAAATTTGAATTTTAAATAAAATTGGAAGTTTTAGTTGATGTATTTTGGATTAATCGCGACCGTCGGTGGTTTAATGGTAGTGTCGCCGGCGGTCACCTCGCTTATTGACGGCGACACTATCGAGTATTTAGCCATGAAAAAATTTCTCAAAATACCGTTGGGAACCGGTGTAAAACTGTGAGCCCCAATCAGTCAGCATAAACCAAGAAAGCGCACAGCTTACTGGTTTTGAAGACTCTCCCCAATCTTCTCATTTGATGTAATAGGAAACTATTTTTTTTTTGGATTTCAAGTGATATATTTTAAACTCCATTGATGTCTTTTAAATTCCTATTTTTTAAATTTCAATTGCTAATATATTTATTTTAAATTGTATCAATTAGAGGATGTTAAATTTCGAATCGAATTTTAAAATTTAAATTGTTCTTTTTATGTTGAAATGAAATTTTAAAATTCTACTAAATTATATTTTTTTTAAATATTTGTTGATAATTTTTAAATTTTAAATGCAATTTATGAAGTTTTACCCCCTTTATCACCATTTCCAGTTATAATATAATTAAACCTAACCGAAAGTTTTAGGTGTCAGTTTGTATTTAATTTAAAAATTATAACTGTTAGTTAGCCCTAACTTGATATTGTGATAATGGCCCTTAATCGATTTGTTCCTGTGTTTCCATTGAAAGTACTGAAGTCCTGGTATATTAGTCCTGTTTGATCCAATTCCTCCTAGTCCCTTTCAAATCTAATTGCGTTTCTTACTGTGTAGAATAAACTAAAAATTGTGTCATTTTCCAAAAAAGTGCAATTCGTATAAAAATTCATTAAAATGGAACACATGGACGATTGAATACTTACGATCACCACGCAAAATTATCAAGCAAGAAATCTCAAAGTTGGACACTGATCATTAACAACATTGCCATGCATTGCATTCCTTTAAACAAAAAAAGTGTCATCTTTTGTTCGAGGTTTTTTTTTTGAATCGTTTTTCGTTACTGCCGTTTCTTTTGTATCAACAATTATTATTATTCTACGTAAGACAAATGTCTTCAAAATTATTGTCCATTTGTCAGAGAACAATTCGAGTCGTCGTCGTTATATCCATTGTCTCCATTGAATTCTGCCTCCGTGGAGTTTGGTGGAATTTTTTTTTTTTTTGTGATTCGTTTGTCGAGAGTTTTATGATAATATTTTGCTTAACTGAAGCGCAACTTAATTTATTTTAATTGAAGACAATCTTGAATAAAATAACCCCAATATGTGTAAGTGTGTGTATGCGGTTGTCTACCTACACGTATTCAAATTAGGATGCATCACACCAATGTTTGGTCTATGGAAGTAGAAGCATCAAAATGCAACCATTCAAACATTTAAAAAATTTCCAAGCTTTAGATTAACAGAAGCGAAAAATTTAGACAAAGTAATCACCCTCAAAATCATACTCCCCTCATACCATTCACAACTACATATTGTTTATTTGCGTCATCAGTACCAATCGGAATAGGTGTAAAACATTAATATTTATTAGAAAAAATTAAATGGAAGAGCTGTGCCTAATCACTTTACGTAATGTTAATGGAATTAGTTTGAACCAAACGTTTTGAATTTATTTGCCGCAAAAACATACCTCTTGCTGGGAATACCTAATGTTTATCGCAAAAATTCAAATGTTTCCTGACTCTACTATAATGTTTTTTAATCATAGATAGAATCACAGCCGTGACAATTTCAAAAAAAAATCACAACTCGAAAAACTGATCTGTTAGAGGGAATTGCAACGTTGTTAAAACCTTATATCGCAAATGACGTTTGTATACTGGCAGATGAACTTTCATTTATCCCAAAATTGTAACAACACAAAAAACCTTTGTGCAACACAAAAAACCTTTGTGAACATTAAAAAGCCATTGGAAAAGTTGGACTCTACCAGGATTTGAAGGTCGGTGACGCGATAGCGTTCGCTTTCAATGACCTAAACCCTTTTCGTTTCTCATAAACATTGTTGGTTTGGCGCAAACAAATCCCTCATACGACCTACGAGGGAGGGTCAATAAGTCAGTGAGTTTTTGAATGAAACACAGTTTTTTTTTTAAATTATTTTTCAACATAATCTCCTTTTAGCTCAATAGTCCAACGTTTCTCCAATTTTTGTATCCCTTCCAAAAAATAGGATTTTTCGAGGTGCATTTGTTTTGATCAATAATTTCATCGTTGGAGCTAAATCTCTTCCCACCGAGCCATTTCTTTAGGTTTGGAAATAGGAAATTGTCACTGGGGGCTAAATCCGGAGAATATGGCGGATGAGGTACCAATTCGTAGCCCAATTCATGGAATTCCAAACAATCCTTTGAAGTTGTCACACGATTACGTTTATGGTCAATTGAGAGCAAACGCGGCACCCATCTTGCAGACGGCTTTCTTAAACCCAACTGATCATTTAAAATCGAAACCACACTGCCATATGAAATGCCTATGGCATCAACAATTTCACACACTTGTACTCTTCGATCGGCCAACACCATTGTAGTGGATTTTTCGAAATTTTCGGGTGTATTGACCTCTATTGGCGTCATTTGTACTTGTGCGACCACAACGAAAATCAGTAAACCACTTTTTTACAATTGAAGTCAATGATGCAGAGTCCCCATAGAATTTATCAAGCTTTTCCTTGGTTTGATTGACAGTTTTTTTTCGCATGTTCAATGATGTTTAATGAGCACTCGAAATTCAGGTTTTTTAATTTTTAAAAAAATGCACGAGGTTGTATGTTTTGAACAGCTGTTAAAAAATAAAATAAATAAATGGTTTCCCGTTACATCCCATGAAGGGATTAGGGAAAGCTTCTCACAATATGTGAGCTGTGCGTGTTCTAGTTTTACACTCACTGATTGGGATCCACAGTTTTACACCGATTCCGAACGGTAGTTTGAGAAGCTTTTTCATGGCTAAATACTCGATAGTGTCGCCACCACTAAGCGAGGTGACAGTCGTCGAAAGAAATTTAAGGTGGTCAGAGTAGGGATCGAACCCACGTCCTCATGCATAAGAGCCGCGCACACTACTATTGCACCACCGGCGGCACCGACGGCAACAGCTGTTAAACGCAAAGTAAATAACGGAACTTGTTCAAAATTTGACAGTAGTCTATTAACAGGTGGTAGTTGATGGGAGCAGTGTTGCATTCTGTGCAATCTGTGTCTCTTTGGTGTTTGGATGCAAATAAAATGTATATGCAGCTTGTTGCAAATATGGTATACTTGTGTCCAAACACATTGTGTTTGCCATTTAATATTTCATGTTTGAGACACAATGATTACTAGGTTATAATATATGTTTATGTGAACTGCTTCGTTTGTTGAAAACTGTTGAAAACAAAATCGAAACAGAGAGCAAAGAAACAAAAAGCAGCAGATCTTCAATTAATGAAAACCTTGCTCACAAACATATACATGTTTCCTGCAATATGTTGTTGGTTCGGTTTTTTCAATATATAAATCTTATTTGAAAAATATCAAGTACAATTAAAAATTTTTAGAATATGAAAATAAGAATTCATCAACTGGAATTTAAAATACAGCAAAATATATAAGAGATTTTAATACTGTACATTAAATAAAGTTGAAAGCTTTAAATGGAAATTTTAAAATCATAAATTGAAATATAAAACATATCAATTTAGATTAAGATTCGGTAATTTCAGGCATCGCAAATGCATATATCTCTTTTATTTATAGAAAATATCTCTGTCTGCTCGAAATATATTCCGTGAGACAAAACACGACATATTCTGTTGTATTTGAAGTAGGAAGTATTTTAAAAGTGGTTTGACTTCTTTCTTCTTCAAGTTGGCCTTCAAAAAATCATTGGTGGAAATCTCTTGTATCCGGAAAATAAATTTGGCTGACTCATAAGTGGACCATTAACTGTAAGGGGAACTTTTACTTTTCCTTCCTGGGTTGCTGCTCCTTCAGAAACATTGAATGAGGAAGTAAGAAAATTCTGTGAAATTGAGGAAATGCAGAAATGTAGAAAAAGTCTTTCTACAGCCGATAAATGGTGTGAAAATTCTACAAGAAACGACTAATCCTCGTTACTTTTAAACTCGATTGGCCCACAGATATGATGGTGGGATCATCGCGACGAGCGGCTTTGATTCTAGTCTTGAGAATGGAAGAAACATTGAAAGCGTCTCCAGTGTTAGCTTGCGAATATTCGAATGGTTTGGTTGAATATTTAAAGCTTGAACATACGAAGCCAACTATGTCCACTGAAATTTATGAAAACTCTCTGTACTTATCTGTCTATCTTCCTCATTATACTGTGGTAAGTCCACTAAAGTACGTGCAGTTTCCAATACATCAAAGACAACTACTAGTGGCGTTTCATTAAATGATATCCTTTACACTGGTCCTAATCTTCAAAACGACTTAATGAGTGTCATTCTTCGATTGACGAGTGGTCAGATATGTTTTTAACGGAGAATTGTTGTCCATGAAGATGATCTACAGTTGCAAAGTATTCTTTTTATAGAATCTTCAATGGCCTCAATTCAAGACTTTTGCTTCAACTGTGCTCCATATCTGGCATTATAATCATTATTACAACTTCGCGATGAGTGTAGGTCCACTCATCCCAATTTTGGTTGATGATGTCCTGTTTGGATTACACATGTTGATGGAAACACAATGCTATTTGACCGTATTGATTGATTTGCTCCCATACGACCGGATATTCACTGGAAAATATTACAGCAAATTATAGTTAAATTCTTCAGAATTCGAACCCGCTCGATCTTCTAGGCGAAGATTTTCTTAAATTGCAAATCGGAAGATGCAAGTGAAACTAAAACTTTGGGGATTCCATGGAACACTATCACTGATACTTTATTTTACAAAGTCAACAAATAGCCAGTCTCCCTGTGCGCCAATGACGAAACGAAAATGGTTCTACCGCACAGTTTAGTTGGCTCCAATAATAATTCTGGCAAAATTCCTAGTACAAAAAAAGTCTATTATTTATCTCAAACTTTTGTGACACAGAAAACACGAAAATTTCCCGTTAAGCCACACACACAACATACTCGTAGTAAAATTGAAATACACACGCTGGAAAATCTGTAAATTTTTGTTATTTGGGTGCAAATATAATACGTTTGTTGCTTGACGCAAATATACTATACTTGTGCCCAAACACATTGTTTTTGCTATTCAATATAACATGTTTGAGACACAATGATTAATAGGCTTTAATGCATGTTTTTGAGACCCAAATTTGGTTTTGTTTGTTGAAAATTCCTAAAAACAAAAACGAGGCAGACAATAGAGAAACAAAAATTCAGCAGATCATCAATTCATGAAAGTAATGCTTGCAAACACGTACATGTTTCCTGCAATATGTTGCTGGGGCCGCTATTTTCCAGCGTACATGGATTTTAAAATTAATTCAAAATTCAAAACAAAGTTTTCTTGTGTGGAATAATTGTTATTTCTGACATTAGCCGACGTTAGTTGCACAGATGGCACGGCATTCAATAATGTCAATTAACCCATTCAGTACCAAGACATCTTTTCTTTAAAATTCTTTGATAAATCTTTGTACAGTGGGTAAAAAGGTATTCAGAGTTTGCCTATATTTTAGAGGTTATTAATGGAAAGATGTCTCTTCGTGATATTTTCATTGTTTGTGGTCACTTCAATGTTCCTTTTGTGTCTTGGTTCCATTGTCCTGAGCGTGGGAACATGATGCCCACGTGTATGGGTAAGATAAAGGAAGGATTTGTCGATATTGTGTCTAGTTTAGGGCTTATGCAATTCAATGAAACGAATAGACTTCTAGACTTAGTTTCTTCTAATATCTTCTGATTTTTAGAAATTTTCTCTTGTTATGCATAAATGTGACACGTTAAATCGGAATCTTTATGATTTATATTTCTTTCAGGTGAAAACTAGGCTAAATTCTGACCCAAAGGTTTTTTAGATTTTTTAAATTCGAATAGAAAGGTTAAAGGAATTCCAGCTTCATTGAACTATAGGACCACAACTAAATCTTCTGATCATGGCATTGCTGATCTCTTCGTTGACTTCTTTCAGTCAACTTATGTTAATAGTTGCAACTCTTTATTAAGATACCCTTATCATGTTCTTATTTCGTTTTCCTACGATGAAGTATATACGAGTCTGCTGTCGAAGAAAACCGTCAAGTCGTCGTGGACCTGATGGAGTGCCTGCGATAGTAGTCAGAGAATGTGCGGTTTTGTTGTACAGGGTGGGCCAACTTGGACTCATTGATTTGAAATGCTTATAATTTTTGTATTTTTAAATTATTTTATTTAAATTTTTTTGTAAATGAAAGTATAAATTATAAATTTTTTTTTAAGCTAAGTATGAAAATTTGAATCTTGTAGATGGCGTCCATTCTCCTGTTGGCAGTTAATGGCTCTACTCAATACATTTTGCATTACGTTGCGCAACGTTTCTGACTGCAATTGAGCAATTTCGGTGCGAATATTCTGCTTTAGCTCCTGAATATTTTGTGGTTTGTTGACGTAAACTGGTTGCTTCAAGAAACCCCACAAAAAAATCTGGGGCCGTCAAATCTGGAGAACGAGGTGGCCACGCGAAATCTGCATTTTTTGAAATTATTCGGTCATCGAAAAGTTCTCACAGAATTGCCATTGTGGCTCTTGCGGTATGAGCTGTAGCTCCACCTTGCTGGAACCATATGTTACACATGGTCCGGTATACCACCCCAGAGACAGTTTCTGGCTCATTAAGTTCATTTTCGAAGAAATATGGACCAATAACTTTATCAGCCATGATTCCACACCAAACAGTGCATCTGACAGGGTGTAATTGTCGCTGATGCAATTCTCTCGAATTCTCTGTACCCCAAATTCGGCAGTTCTGCTTATTCACATATCCATTTAAATAAAATGTGAAAATGTGTGAAAATTTTCTTTGCGTTGTAACAATTGATCGTCCGGAAACATAATAAAATTTAACAATTTTTACACGTTCTTCCACTGAGTATGATGATATTATAAAGTTTTACAAAATTCTGTATTATCTGCAAAAAAAAATACAAAAAATTAAAAATACAAAGATTATAAGCATTTCAAATCAGTCAGTCCAAGTTGGTCCACCCTGTACATACCTTCGATAGATATGTTTAATAGATCATTGGCCAACAGTGATTCCCCAGAATTGTGGAAAAAAAAGTTTTATTGTCCCTTTATATAAGAGCGGGCGTAGATCTAATGTTGAAAATTATACAGGTATTTCTAAACTCAGTGATATTCCTAAACTGTTTGAACTTCCGATTACTAGTAAACTTATGCATTCTCTAAGGAGCATTGTTCCCCTTGCCAGCTTGGTTTTTGCAAGGTAAATCCACGGTTACCAATCTTTTTGAGATTACTTCATTAGTTTTGTCCAATTTTTCTTCTAAATTACAAACCTATGTTACGAGATGGATCAATAAATCCGTGACTTTTCGAACTGCCCTCGTAGTTATATGAAATGCAATACTGCTCCCATCAAGTACCACTTGTTAGTAGACTACTGTCAAATTTTGAGCAAGTTCCGTCATTTACTTTGCGTTTAACAGCTGTGCAAAACATACAATCTCGTGCATTTTTTTAAAAATGGAAAAAAGTGAATTTCGAGTTCTCATTAAACATTATTTTTTGCGAAAAAAAACCGTCAATCAAACCAAGAAAAAGCTTGAGAAATACTATGGGAACTCTGCACCATCGATTTCAATGGTAAAAAAGTGGTTTACTGACTTTCGTTGTGGTCGCACAAGTACAAATGACGCTGAATGTTCTGGACGGCCAATTGAGGTCAATATACCCGAAAATGTCGAAAAATCCACGATATGGTGTTGGCTGATCGATTAGTGAAAGTGCGTGAGATTGTTGATGCCATAGGCATTTCATATGGCAGTGTGGTTTCTATTTTAAATGATCAGTTTGGTTTAAGAAAGCTGTCTGCAAGATGGGTGCCGCGTTTGCTCTCAATTGACCATAAACGTAATCGTGTGACAACTTCAAAGGATTCTTTGGAGTTGTTTAATTTAATTTAATTACGACTTGGTACCTCATCCGCCATATTCTCCGGATTTAGCCCCCAGTGACTATTTGCTATTACCAAACCTAAAGAAATGTCTCGGTGGAAAGAGATTTAGCTCCAACGATGAAAATAATGGTCAAACAATTGCCTATTTTATGGACCTCGAAAAATCCTATTTTTTGGAAGGGATACAAAAATTGGAAAAACGTTGGTCTAAGTGTATCTATCGAGCTAAAAGGACATTAAACGAAAAAAAAAAATTTCCAAAAAAACACTGTATTTCATTCCAAAAGTCACGGACTTATTGATCCGCCCACGTATATACACAGACTTCAGTAAGGCGTTTGATAAAGTGGTCCTTAGTCTACTTCTTCTAAAACTGGACTTAATTGGTTTTCCTATTCGTTTATTAAATTGGTTGAAATCTTATTTACTTAACCGAATCCAATGCGTATTATTCAGGAATACTCTTTCAAAACGGATTCTTGTGCTCGCAGGCGTTCCTCACGGAAGTCTCTTGATGCAAAGCTAAACTTTAATTTGCACATAGATGGTTGTATAATTAAATCTTATAATTTACTAGGTTTTACAAAACGTTGGTCTAGGGAGTTCGACGACCCATATCTGTAAAAAGTTAATGTCACTCATTGTAGTTTTTCGTTTTCGATGTTTCTCTCCTCTTTCTGATACAATTGAACAAGACGGTCACTTGCTTTGAACGCTAAGGCGCTGATGAGAAGATTCACAATCTTCACAACGAACGTCCGGCAATGTGAGTTCAAATCCTAGTTCCGACTGTTTACTTTGTTCATTAATTGCAGAAAACCCTGATCTGTTAGCTCGTAGGAAAACTAAAATCTTGCCATAAAAATTAAAAAGTTTTTGTTAAAATCCACTATGTATAGTTAAAAACCACTTAAATAAATAAATAAATGGTTTTCAGATCGTACCATGTAGGAATGAGGGAGACTTCCTAACAACTTGGTTGGTTGGATGGTTGAAAAGGCTGCAAGACATCACGCTGTCTAGCACACTTAGGCTAAAGAAGGCCATTGTGATACCTGCAGTTTCCCCTACAGCAACTACTGACTAGTCGTCCAGCCAATTTCAATAAATTTGTCTATAAGACCTACAGGAATATCCTATGCTAACTAGATGTGTTCCGAATATCCTACTTCTCAGTCCTGCTAGAGCAGGGCAATCCAAGAGAAGGCGTTTCGTCGTTTCCTCGTCCTCTTCCATGCAGCATCTACAGAGATTGGAGTTTCTATGTCCCAATCTTAGGGCGTGTTTTCCTACAACACAATGTCCCCTAAGTGTTCCTATCATTGTGGATAACCTGCCTCTCAGCAAGTTAAGTAGTTGCCTACTTCTCTTCCTGTCCACCTGTGGCCAGAGGACCCTGGCTTGTTTGCAAGGTGAAGTAAGTCTCCACTTGTCCTTGAACATATTATCGGCCCACTGGCTGATCTGCAAACGGCAGGTAGAGATTGGCATACTAACACATTCTTTTGCCGGAAGAACCTATGCCGTAGTGCCCTGTCTAGCTAACGCATCCGCTACGCAATTGCCTGGAATGTCGCAGTGTCCCGGTACCCAGATGAGCCTGATGTCAAAATACTCTGCCATCACCCGAAGTGATGAGTGGCATTCTTTCACGGTCAAGGACGTAGCAAAGATGGCATCTAGGATTTTTATGGCAGCCTGGCTGTCTGTGTAGATACATATTCTCCGGAGGTGTGACACTACTTTTCAGTAGCTCAGCAACCACCAGTATGGCGGTAATTTCCGCCTGAAATAGACTACAGTGATCAGGCAGCTTGAAGGAAATATTTACATTTAGGTCCGGTGAATGGACCGCATAGCCTACTTGCTCGTCCAACTTTGATCCTTCCGTGAAAAATCTGATACTACTGGTATCTCCTTCCAGTGACTTTTCCCAGGTATTCCTGTTCGGAATAGAAGTCCTTAGACTTGTCGCTGGTAGAAGGTAGGGGACACAGTAGTCAGTTTTACGGGAATAGAGTTGTTCCGGTGTAGTAATTCAGCGTGTCCGGAATGCCCCGATATCAAAACGCCACAATCCCTGATTCTCACCAGGGATGTAGCGGCTGCCGATTCGGCCTTGATATCAGGAGTACAGATGTTCAGGATAGCACTAAGTGCAGTACCTGACGTCGTGCTCATTGCCCCACTAACGCTAATCAGTGCTGATCTTTGAATTTTCATCAAGGAATTCAGAATATATTTCTTTTGGAGGGACCTCCACACAAACTACGATGCCATAGAGAAGTATTCACATGGTGATCTTAGGAGACAGTCCCTAGAGCTTTCCTATCGCCCCTTTACAGCAGTAAGGCGCAACATACTCGTTTTTCACCCTCTCCTCCACATTTGGTTTCCAAGACAATTTTCTGTCGAGAATTATTCCCAGATACTTAAACTTTTCCGTCAACTGTAATTGCACCCCATTAACTGACGGCAGTTTAAATGCGGGTAATTTATATTTCTGAGAGAACAAGATAAGCTCGGTTTAAAGTGGGTTAAGTGATAGTCCGTTGTTAGCGGTCCAGTTCTAAATCAGACTAAGTAGGCTGGTTGTACGAATGCTAAGTAAATTGAGGTTTCTACCCGTACAGATGATAGCAATATCATCGGCATAGGCAAAGACCTGGCATTCGGCCCTGTCCAATTCAAGAAGCAGTTCATTGACAGAAGTTAACCATAACAGTGGAGACAGAACTCCCCCCTGCGGTGTCCCCCTGCTAACGTTCCTAGCAATTGTAACACCATCCCATTCAGCTTTGACGGATCTATCTACCAGAAGCTACCCAATTGGGCGTGTCACTAATCTATCGACTCCTTGAATCTGTAACGACCTAAGACTCGCCGAAGGTTGAATGTTATTGAAGCCTCCCTCCCTCGATGTCCAGGAAGGTCCCCAAAGCGAAGACCGTATTCTCAAGAGAGTTTTCTATTATCCTGACTATACAGTGGAGGGCCGTCTCAGTTGACCTGCCCTTGATATAGGCATGCTGAGAACTCGATAGTAGATTCTGTGAAAGATTACTTCGAACATGAATGTCCAGTAACCTTTCAAATGTCTTAAGAACAAAGGATGATAGACTGATTGGTCTAAAGTCCTTTGGTTTAACATGAGAGCATTTGCCCGCTTTCGGGACGAAAACCACTTTGGGTTGCTTCCAAATGCTAGGAATAACTCCCAGCATAAGGCAGCCCCCGAAGATTGCCTCCAACCAACTACAAGATAAGTATAGTGCCTCATGTAGTTGCGCGGGTATTATCCCGTCAGGTCCGGCTGATTTATAGGGCTTAAAGCATCTAATGACCCATATCAGATTCTTTCTGCTCACTATTGAGCGAACTTTTCCTATGCTAGGTAAGTTTCCGCCAAACTCTTCTGGCTGATGACCAGTATTCCTGTCATCGTTGGGAAAGTGGGTATCCAGGAAAATGCCAAGGGACTCTTCACACGAATACGTCCACGTTCCATCGTCTTTCATTAAGAACCCCGCACACGGTGGGTTTCTAGCGAGCACGCATCTTAAGCGTGCAGTCTGGTTGGTTCCCTCAATGGATTCACAGAAAATTCGCCAGGATTTCCGTTTCGTCTTCTTGATTTCACCTTTATATAAATTAAGATTAATCTTGTAAACGTCCCAATCCCTTTGGTCGCCGCTCTTTTTGGCCTTGTTGAAAAGCCGCCTAATGGACGATCTTAGATCCTGAAGCTCAGCGTTTCCACCAATGAGGTTTTTTGTTACCCTTGGCAGCATTATAACCACTGGTCTTACAGGACTCATTGAGTGCGTTCCTGCACGCAACAGTAAATTTGCCGACTACTTCTTCCAGCTCTGGCACATTAGTCGGAATATTCGGATGGTTAGCTAAGAGGTTCCTTAGGCGTCCACGACACGCGTTCCAGTCGGTTTTTCTATAATTTTTAAAAACTTCCTTTTTCAGGTTCGATATTTATGTGGAACTGTAGATATCTATGATCAGAAAGTGAGTGATCAGAAAGTACGCTCCAATCGGATACAGTTACATAGTCGTAGCCAAGTAGTAAAGTTAGGTCTAGTACTCCCCTCCTAACCGAAGTTATGAAGGTCAGTTCCTCGCCTCTATAACATATAGTCAAGGTTCCGCTTATAATGAAATTCAAAAGAGACTCACCTCGATCATTGGTGCCGGTACTCGCCCATATTGTGTGATGCGCGTAGGCATCGGCACCTATAATGACGCTACAATTCCGTCTTTTTGCCTCCGATAAACTTTCTCTTTGATAAACGTAGTTATCATCAACCAGTTCATATCAACTACGCCATAGTCAGGGGAATTTCATCCACAACGTGGTTGAAATGTTGTCCATTATTAACTGCGGATTTTTATTTTGGTGAATTCTTTTCCAAATTTTAATTTTCTAACGCGCTTTCTTTCCTCTTTGACAGACTGTCATCGCACAACAAATGGTTTTGTACATTTTTGGGGATAAATAACACTGTGAGACAAAATTAGATTTTTTTCAAAATGATGGGGTTCTGGCAACGGATTCTGGTAGAAAGGTCAAACAAAAAATATACGAATATCGGCGTTTTGCCAGATCTGATCAGAATTTTATTTAGGGCGGGTCAAAGTTTCCGCCCCTCGAAACTGTCCTGCAACATATCGGCATGCAAAATTGTGTGTTCCTTACTTCTGAGGTACAAAATATGTTCAGAAGTTTTATAGAAAAGATTCAGATAAACATTTTTGTGGAACAAATTAACCCTCTAACTGTCACGTGTCGCACAGTGTAATTAATGCAAATAGTAAATTCAAAAATAGCAGAATCTACTAAACAAGATAAATCCTCACGCATAGCGCTTCTATGTGAGCTGTAATGTAATGAAGCAAAACTCTAAAGCCCCAAGTTAAAGCTCGGCGGTGGCTTCTATATGCTGAGGCCTTTAGAGTTTGAAAAACAAACTTGCGGGAAATTCAGCAGAGTTCATGAACCCCAAATTTAAGATTTAACGGAGTAACAGAGTGGTGTTTACTTTTCAACATGACATGTGGTGCAGTGAATGTCAAATGTGACATTTACACAGAATTCGTTTTGGGGACTATACAGAACATATGCATCGCTTGTATGTATGTATGTATGTATGTACATATATTCATCATTAAGCTGTGGCCCAAGTGCAGTGGCATGTCATGAATGTTAAATTGATATTGATAATATAATTTATGTGCAGACATATGTATGTATGTACGAGTACAGATGTATGTACTATATACGATACTATACTTTATATAGTGTCACATGTTTATGTTCATTGTCTAAATCTGTTGACAATGACTGACACATACTCGCAGATAACTATTCTTTTGAATTCCCTTGAATGTGGGTGTCATTCATCTCAAAATCCGGATATTAATGATTTGAAAAAATGTTGTTTCTTTTTACGCCGGCTTTGTTCTTTTGTGGTTTCATTTGAGTTTTAAAGTAGATTTATGATTTCAACTAAACTATTAATGAATGTTCTATTTATCTTTGTTTTAGGTTTAAAAGTTCTTCCTTTATTAAATAATTTAAGGTAAGTGATTTATATATTTACGGAAAAATATTAATATATTTTAATATATTTATTACTTTGCAAGTGCATGTATAGATAATTAAGTATTAACAGTGAATATGATTTCCGGTTGTAGACTTTTATCATGTATGTAACTCAAATTGAAGTGACGAACTTACTAAGACAATATTCACCTTAATAGGTTTGGACCATATTTGTTAACAGAAGGTGCTGACATACTAGTTTACGACACGAGTTTATATTAAAAAAACGTTATGTTACACTACTAAAATAAATTTATAATTAAAATCCCAGCCAGGCTTGTCGGAACCATAACTGCTTTAAATCAACAACGCATTTCATAAAATTTGGTGTTCTGTAACTTTTTTTCAAACGCCACTTTTCACTGAAATTAGAATAGATTAGTTTGAAAAAGTGGAGTTGTATCATTGGTGCTTTTCCTGGTGAACGACTCCTGAGCAACCAACTAAAGGCCAACAATATATACCTAAAACGCTCTGGGCAACTTTTCAAAACAGTCCAAAAAGCGCCAAATTAAATTTCAATACAAAAAACATTGTTTCATTAAAATCAATAATTATTATATTTTCTTAAGCTTTTTAAATTCAACTAGAAACATAATAACAATAAATAAAATAAAATTAAAATTTCTTTTATAAAATTTTTGTTTTTAAAATATCTTCTGGTCTAACCATTTTTGTATTAACATTTATAATAAGTATCATGATACTTTTTATAAAAACAATAATTGTTTTTGCACAGACTTCAAAGAAACATTCTTCGACATGGTTTTGACTTCCCAAATCTCTAAAAGATTTCCCACAAAATGGGCCGCTCGTACACGCTGGAAAAATAAGATCTCTGTAACATATTCTTCCAAACATATTCTGCAGGAAGCATGTATTTGTTTGGAACACACTTCAAATAATTATATGTTTGCAAGTCCCAAAGTCAGGTGTATTTAAATGCAAACATTAGCATGTTCACTGACAAATATGTTTGCTTTTACGTGGAAACATATGTGTGCTTTATCCCAAACATCCCTATACTTACGTGGAAACATATGCGTATTTGCTCCCAAACATAATAATATTTAGAAACGAATTATTCTTTCTATCTTTATTTATTATATTTAAAATAAATAATTAATACAAAAAATTAAAATATTTAATATTACCCTTTACATTTACTTGCTGAATGCATTACTTTTTTATGAAATGAGAATCTGCTGCTCTTTTGCTTCTCCTTTCTTTGTTGTCTCTCACGTTTTTGTTTTCAGAAGGTTTGAACTTTGCCTTGGTTATCACTATGCGTTGGTACACCAAACAAAATGCTTAGGTATATGCAGCCGTAGTTCATGCAAGACAAGCGTGTATTAATTACATGTGTTTTTTTTATTATATTTCACAAATGGTCCACCATTCCGATTTTTTCAGTAGATGCTCGGGCAGAAAAAGGCATTCACGTTGTTGCCTTTTCCAGTGTCTTTCCTCAAAATCGTTTCTCACTTTGGTAGCACACATAAATATATGCGATATATGTTTTTTTCACTGATCAAGCGCTTTTGATATCATCTGTCCGAAGAACCATTGACGACTGAATACATGAAATTAAAACGCAATACATCAGCCGAAATAAGAAACACTGACTTCGTCTGCCAATTGCACCCACATTCAGGAATATTTACGAATCACTCACTGAGAGAATAATGCATAAAAACAGACCCACACTTAAAAGATATACATACTCGTTGCCCCTCTTTTATTCTCTTGTTCTCGAGAAAGCATATACAGTGCAACAAACATAGCTGTATTTGTATCACAAACATAAATATATTTGGGTCTCAAACACATGTGTTATAACATATTGATCATTGTGTCTGAAACATGTAATATTGAAAAGCAAACACAATGAATTTAGGCACAAGTATATTATATTTGCGACAAGATCCAAACACATGTTATATTTGCGTCCAAACAACAAAAAAGTACAGATTGTTCAGCGTGTACATAATGATATTTTGGTATTATGTGGGATGGGGCCTAAAATTTGTGGATTTACTGTATTTAACCCATGGGAATACGATGCCACAAGTGATCAACTAATGGCTAGCTTATCAGTCAGTGGTCATCTTGGTTTCTCAGTTAAATTGTGGTTAAACATAGAACTGTGTTTTTCAGTCAATGGTTAACGATGATTAAACCACCCAATGTTGGTTGGTTAACTTTTAGTTAGAACCATATGATTTTGGCAATCACAATACTGATTGTCAAAATGAGAAATGTTAAATTGTATAAAATACATGTTTCTGTTTTAAGAATTTGAACACACACTTTGAGCCTAGATAGTCAAATTGATGCGCCTACATAGTTTTTTTTTATAAATATGTGTTGAATTGAATTCGGTTTTATGCATTTTTTTCATATTTTGCATAATTCCAATTGGTTGTTCCTCTTTGGAATTATGTTGGCTTTCTGTTGGCTCCTTGTAAATATTTAAAGTTGAAACTTGTTCGTCGAATTTTTTCAATTAATTTAGTAATATTCTTTTTTTCAGTGATATCAAGATTAAACTAAACAAGAGCTCGCTAAGACTGTAATAGTTTATGACATTTGTATTTGGCTAAAAAATTATGGGATTTGCTTAAACCCACCCTAATCCATTTTATTAATCTATAATCAAGTTTGCATTTAATTAAACATTATGATTTGCATAATTATTTGCAGCTATTACGTCTTTAATTAAATGTTAAATACATTAACTGGAACAAAATGGAAAAAAATAATTATTTGATAGTAAACTAATGAAAAAGTGTGACCCTGCCAAATAATTATAACACAGAGTAAAGCATAAATCTTCTTTACATTATGTTAATAACATATTCAGTTGTATATATATATATGTATATTATTTATAATGCTGGAGGCTGCTTATAATTTTAGGGGACAAACCCCAAATTGATTCATTTCCATAATTCTGCTATTATTTCGCTCATTAATGTGACATGAAAAACATAAATATCACAACTCGTCAAATAAAATTGCTGTTGACATCCGTCCAGTACATTTAAAAATTGATTATGTTTTGTTGTTACCACAACAAAACCTAAGAACTTCAAATGCAACCCATGTCAACACTGTATTTAACCGTTATTAGGAGTGCAAAAAAAGGTGGCAATAAAGGTCATGCACAAAAAAAATAACCCTAAAACATGATATAGCATCAATAATTTTGGACGTTGTTTTAAGACAACTGATTTCCGTTTGCTGGCGTTGCTTTGAATAAACTTCTAGTCCCTTAAAATATTAAATTTTCAACAGCAGCAATTTTCAAATTTCGTTCAGTTCCACATTAATCGTTCAGTTTTACTTAGATGCCTCTGAGCCATTTCTCATATTGGTTTAATTTGGCTTACATGATTTCTTGTGTAAAATCTTGAAGATAAAGATCATGAGTTTTTTTTTTTTTTGATTTCATGTTTTGGCTTAGATACACTAAATTGTCCAATGTGTGGACACTGATTCATTCATTCACTCATTGCAGTACCAACTGTCATACGTGGATTGTACAACTTTTGAGCTGAAGCTGCAGCAGCAACATTTAAAATTGGTGGGTGTGTTCAAATGCATTATTAAGATTATTACAGATACAACAGATTTGTAAACTATAATTTGAAAATTAAATAACACCATTAACATGAAACATTTTGTTGGCAAATTTTTTGTATGGGTCATTCCATAAATAAATGATCATTCTCTGCAAATTTCAAATTATCAAAGATTTTGTGAAAGATTTTTTAAAAGAATCCTATAACTGCCTTAATAACTAGAGTTTTCAAATAAACGGCCTTTCCAACAAACCGGGTTTTCGGTTGTTTCGAAAAACGACGTTTTCGATAAACCGTTGCAACCGGTTTTTGTGAAGTAAAACCCCGGTTTAAACCGACTTCGGTTGATACATATAACCTAAATTTTTTATTATAAAATTTAATCAAAAAACTTTAATTTCCACAGAAAAAACTATTGTAGTTAAATTTTAAAATGTTTTCTGAGATTCCTTAAAAAATGCTCCATATATATATATATAAAATTCTCGTGTCACAAAGTTAGTTACCTTACTCCTCCGAAACGGCTGGACCGATATGTATGAAATTTTGTGTGCATATCGGGTAGGTCTGAGAATCGGCCAACATCTCTTTTTCATACCCCTTAATGATAAGGGTAACCCAGGCCGTTCCACGCCCCCTGTTCAAAAATCGCTCTGACGGTTTTTCTAATATACCGATTGTTATGAAAATTTCACAATGCGGTACTGATGACCTGCTGACAATCCTTGGCTATATTTGGAAATGTTTGGATAAAGGGGCGTGGCACCGCCCATACAACTTGAAATTTAAATGTTTGTATCTCATGAACTATCAGAGGTAAGAAGATGAGATTTTGTATATATGTTGTTTGTACAGTGTGAATTACAGCCAGGGTGTAAGTAGGCGGTACCAGGCCCCCTTTTCAAAAATCGCACCGACGGCTTTTCTAATATACCGATTGTTATGAAAATTTCACAATATGGTACTGATGATCTACTGATAGTCCTTGGTTATACTTGGTAGTGATTGGATAAAGCAGCGTGGCACCGCCCATACCATTTGAAATTTAAAATGGCTATATCTCATGAATTATCAGAGGTATGAAGATGAGATTTGGTATATATGTTGTTGATACATTATGAATTACAGCCAGAGTGGTAGTGGGATGTACCAGGCCCCTTTTAAAATAAACCGTTATAGCAGTCATAACAGGCTATTTGGAAGCAAGTTGGCAAAAAGGGCCGAGGTGCTGCCCACACGCATCAATATTTGACTATTACATATACTATATCATACAATTGTCCGTACCCCAGGCACTTGACAACACATTTCAATGTATCTCAAAAAATCTATGGCAGAGTCGATTTAAATCATTTCTTTAAAGTTCAATGCTTCTAACTTTAAAAAAAATATTTGAATCATATCCGCCATATATCTTTTGAGGTACATTGAAATATGTTCACAACTGCCAGGTGTACGGACAATTGTTTGATACAGTGTAGGAATGTGAGGTTCGGTACACATACCACTGATATGATGCAAATTACTTTTTGGGGAAAACCAATAAAAATACGGCTATTAAAAAGGTCAGACTATGGCGCCAAGAAAGTGACCCCTGAATATGAATATCATTGAGGTCAGTTTCGAGAGCATCCTAAATATCGTAATCCCAATAATGCATTTAAAAAATGCATTTAGAATAATCTTATAGAGGCTACTATAATCACTGTAAATTATAAACGAACTGATGTACTGATTCCACGCATTCCCATGATATCTACAGACAACCCCATCGATTTCAAAAGATTCCAGTTTCCGATTCTGTTGCCATTTGCGATGACCATTAATGAAGCGCAAAGGCAGTCGCTTAAATTTGACAAATCTGTGTTTTCCCACGGAAAATATATGTTGCATGTTCACGTGTAGGTAAACCTTCCGACTAATATACATTTGCACCAGATGGAGAAACTAGACATATTGTATATCCTAGAGCACTTGAATAAATAGAAAAAAAATAACAAAATTGTTATTCATTAAAATTACAATTCAGGGGTAGCGAAGCGCAACTGGTACAGCTATTATAGTATAATGAGAAGCTTTTTAGACAAATCAGAAAACGATCGAAATCTAAACAAATACTTCTAACAAATAGTTATTTTACATTCTACAGGTATATTTGCCCATAGGGCGGGTCGATTTATTTTTCGACAATTTCCCTATGATTTCCGTATTCTATGGGTTATTCCATGAAAATTTGCCAAAGGAACCATACCTCTATCGTTAAAATCGAGTCCCCTACTTTTTGTTGGTAGATTTTTTCCCAAATTGACGTTCGTATGAAATATTACCTACACTTTCACATCCATAACTCAAAAACTATCGATCGGGTTTAATCGCCAGTAGGCGCGTTGGAAAGGTGAGCTCATTTTGATCAATTTACATTGATCCAACGGTTCAAAAGTTACGGGCATTTTTGTCCAAATTTTGGAGCATTTTTCCATTTTTTTCATGATTTTGTCCAAGAATATTATTTCATGGGCATTTTTTTGACTTACGAAGCTTACGAACCTTACGTTACGACTGGACTGATTTGCGCTTTACATTATTGGCATATTTTTTCACAGGGTGAACACCCTGTGTTATGTTTGTTTATTTCTTTTTGTTTTTAGTTTCTTTATAGACTTCTTTATTTTTGTTTGTTTATAATATTCCAGTGTATGCTAGTTTTGTTTGAGCGTCATTTCAGTGAAGTGTTACTTGAAATAACTAACAAATAATCAAACTATTTTGAAATTTAGAAAAGATTTAAAGGTAAGTGTAAAAAATTGCTAACTATTATAGTTAATAGTTATATTATTATTCTATGAAAAACATATTTAATTCTTTTAGTGACGGTTTAAAAAATGGATTCAGAGCCTGGTTCATCGCAAAATCCAACAGATACCCAACACAGTAGTTTGCAACATTTAGTCTCTCATGATGTTTTTTCTTTTGGCGTGGCCTGTGAATTACCTGATATTAATCTGTCAACTAAACGAGATATATTGAAGTACTATTTTTTCTTGGCCGAACGTTCAAAAGCCCAAAGCAAAATGTTTTCGTATAAAACATTTACTCCCCAAGTTGCAGACAGATTGTTAGAAATTTGGAATCAACTTAGTATTGAACTTATACTCAAAGGTAGTATCATTAGAAAATTGAATAATTTGCTTGACGCATATAGTAATGCAGATAAACAACGTGTAAAACGCGCAACAGAATTCAAAAAATTCGTAGAATCAACAAACCAATTATTCAACATTGGAAAATGTAAATGCAACTTGAAAGAAAACGACTATCCCAGAAAACTTAAAAGATTTCATGCGCGATCAATATAATGACAGAATACAAACGATACCGGAACACGATAGTGGAAGTGAAGAGACGATACCAACGACTATACCAACAATCCCAGTGAGCAACGATCCTACATACGAACCACATTATGACGAAATGGAAGTTGATGTGAGAGGAGGTTCAGAATTAGAAGGCGCTATGGCGACGACATTAGAGAGCCGTACGAAAATACCCAGACTTGAAAGCAAACAAGACTTTCAGAAAAAATAATGTTTTTTTTTCACATTTTGTCTTTTACTACACTCAAATTGAATATTTTTTTTTGATAATAGGTTGATAGATACTTTATTATCTCTTAATTTGAATTTTTGTAGAAAAAAAAATTAAAAGGGGAAAAAAAAGTTGGTTTTATGTGTTATTTTGTTTTAGCAATATCGCATGAATTAATCAACCGAATTCGATAAATTTGGGCTTAAACTCTTCGTTTTGAATTGTAAATTGAATTAAATAATGGATTGAGCCAAAAAAAAATGGCCAGGAAAGTAATATTCTTGGACAAAATCATGAAAAAAATGGAAAAATGGTCCAAAATTTGGACAAAAATGGCCGTAACTTTTGAAATTTTTACCAACAAAAAGTAGGGGACTCGATTTTAACGATAGAGGTATGGTTCCTTCGGCAAATTTTCATGGAATAACCCATAGAATACGGAAATCATAGGGAAATTGGTGAATTTTTTCACTCCCTACAAATCGACCCGCCCTAATGTATATATATATAGATAGATATTGATTACAGGCGCTCCTCCTAGAAACTTCTCATTAAACAAGAATTTTCCCTCCATATGTTAGTCTAGACACAAACCAAAGCAAAATTACCCAATATAGTTGATAATACTGGGATGTAATAAAGTTGATAAAAAAAACTTGTTTAATTTTTTTAATTTAGCCCATAACTTCGGCCCAAAAAAAACATCGAAAAATATATACGCATTTCCGTTTTACGCACACTTTTGTGATGATGTGTTTTCCTATATAAAATGTGTGAATTCATTTGTGCCCATGACATTATTGAATACTTTTTGTCGGCAGGGCGAAGTCTGCCGGGTCAGCTAATATACTATATATTTAATATTAAACCTCTCATCTAACTTCACTTTTGTATTGGCTACACTTAAATAATTTTAACTTTCTACAGAGAAATCTTCAATTTTTTCAACATAACATTATTTTGCAAGTTTTTTTTTTTGAAAACTTTCCATATATTTGCAATTTGCAAACGTAATAACTTAGTTTGTCAGAATTTAAAATTCTTGACGTTTTCTTACTAAAATTTCCCATATACAATTGCTTGTCATCAAATTGTCTACCTCCTTCATAGACCTTACGTGATAACCAACCCCAGACATTTTCGACAATGTTTAGATCTGGCGAATAGGGTGGCCATTCAAGAATATACGTAATAGCATCCCACACCATAACGCCGCCGTCTCGGCTGTGATGTCGGTTCAAACAACCCTTTTCTTTGCGCAGATCATGGAAATAATAGTTGTAGACATCAGGTCCATCCAAACGAAACTTCTTCTCATCCGTAAATACAACGGTTCTCCAGTCATTTACATGACCTCTTGGCTGCACATCCCATACCATGTAATCTCTTGCGAATTGAAGCCGCTGTTCCTTACGAGGAGCATTAAGTGGCGCCTTTTTTGTAATTTCAGGTATTTAAGATACTCACAGCTCTTAATTGCTCTGCGTACTGATGACTTGCTCGCTTCCACTCCAGCTTGAGCTCTTATTTTTGACAAGGAAAAGGCGGAATTAGAAGCAATTCTGATGATTTTTCTTTTCTCATACATAGATAAAGACAATGAAACCGTTCCTTTAATATTTTTCCATAGGGTCCTTGATGTAATTGTCGACAGCTGTTGGGCTTTGTGCAATTATTTTAGCTATTGCGCGGTTAGAATATCCTTCAGGTCGGTAATCATCGATTTTAGTTTTTTCCGATAGATTTAAAAATTTTTGTTTTGCCATTTTGACTCGTAAAATGATTAAGATGTAATGAATTGTAATAAACAAACGCTCCCTACAAAAAATCATCACTTACTTTAAAAATAATAAACTGCCTTTATTCAAGTGAACCAAAAAAAAATGCAAATGCATAGTTTCGGAGTTATGGACCCCGATATTTCGGATACTTTTTCCACTAATGTACCGTGTAAAGCCATTGATATCACTTTTTTATATAAAATAAGTCATAATAAACTCAAAAAATAATGTAGCATTTTTCGATAAGTCGCCTAATTATCGAATTATCAGATGTTGACGTTTCTATAACAAAAATTTAAAATTTTTTTTTAAATAAATTTTTGTTTTTGTTTGGAAAAAATATTAGAAAAATCGCGCGATGATTTTAAAATAATTTTTGTTTTTGTTTGAGAAAAGTAAAAAAAATCGCAAATTTTTCTAAATATCAACATCCGATAACTCGATAACTAATCGACTTATCGAAAAGTGCTACATTATTTTATGAGTTTGTTTTGAATTGTTTTATACAAAAAAAACTGATATCAATGGCTTTATACGGTACGTTAACGCCGTAACCCTCCCACATATCCGAAATTTCGCGGCCCATAACTCCGAATTTATGCATTTGGCCCGATTTGGTCATTTTACTTTTTTTAGCTTAGAATAACGTATTCAACCCCTCTTATGGGTGATTTTCCCGGGATTTTTTAAAATCAATCCCGTTTAGCATCCCTAGTGGATAACCAAAAAACCTGTGGAACGGTTTTCGGTTTCGGTTTTTGAATACTCTATTAATAACACTAGGATGATCAACTAGGCTTTTGTAAGCCCACTTGTACTATCTTATTAACAGAAAAATATCGCATTTTTTGACAAAACATCATAATAAAACGAAGCCGATTCTGTATAAATTCACATTTGATTCCACAGATATAGGAACCGTCGTAAAAGAGAAGCAAAAGCATAGAGTAATAATGCGAGAGTGTCCAACAGCAGTTCTAATTTCACTGGAAGTCACTGCACTACTAGTTCGAATAATTATGGAGAATGAGCAAATTTTTAATTTAACAATGTGCGTCTGAATTGCGATCGATAGAAATAACTTTACTCTAACACTTCATTACCTCTTACTTTGGTCACTTGTTATCCCTCTTTTTCTTCGATATAATTGCCACAATTTTCAATAAAAATACTCCAAGTTGATGTGGTTTGTAACTTAGGTTAGATGCACGATTTAAAATTTTTGAAAAGCGAACCGAGCAGTCTTAATAATAGAGTAATGGCGTCTAGAGCTACCATTATTCTCATCTGAAATTTCCTTTCACACTATTCGTGATGCGGTCGGTGCGATAGATAGTTATTTGATCTAAATTAGCTTACACCAGGTGGAATTCCAAAAATTGTAGACTTAAATTTTTCATGTCGTTTTGATAAAAAACTGTGAAATTTAAAAGAATTTTGGATTTTTTTTTTGACATATTTTATTGTTAGTATATAGTTGTGGTGTATTTACACTCACAAATCGATATGCCGTTGCTGATTTATTGTTGGATGATTTGAGCTATTGCCTCTATCTGGTATTATTAAAGCAATACTTTCCAACATCCAACCGCCCATCTGCAACACACCAAATGTCATCAAAATACTGAGAGAGTTGGCGTCTCTATACGTCATTACTCTATAGTCCTAATATTCCAGTTACCTCTCGTTTTTCTTCTCTCAAACACTCTTATCTATCAAAACTCCTACTATATGGTCGATCAGCTGTAACATCGACAGCCCTTGACCAAAAGGTTCGAAATTTTTCACACAAGGTTCGAAATATTCCACTCAAAAGTACTTCTTTCTCTTGCCAATTACTTGACCAATTCGCAATTTGTGTACACTTGATTTTATTTTCCTTAACATTTTTGGTATTTGTAATATTATTGCGTGGAATCAGGGGTAACCCAAAGACGATCAAGAAATCGACGACCTGAAGTAGTGCGCGATTTGGCAACCCGAGTAAAAGAGAACCAAACTGTCGACACGATTTACTCAAACGCATTTCTCTCTCGCATCATTAGTTGATTATTTCATACACTTTACATGCTTTATGTAACTTTACTTAAACATGCTTGGAATTTGTATAGTTATATATAATAATATTATCAAAAAAACTGATCGTGTATTGAAATATTCAATGAAGAGAGTAAGAGAGAGCACATAAACGAGGTGCTTCACTCGCTTTCTTTGTTGGCATTCAACTTCATAAGTAAATTTTCTTCTTTAATTCTATTCAATCTCTTTGTGAAAATCGCATTGAACAACCCTAAATATTACCTGTCATCTATTTATCTTTCTCACTTTATTCTGTATGTTTTTCCAACTCTAAGGTTGATCAGCTGTGGCATAGAACGCATCTAATTTAAATGATACTAATGCCACCTAAATTATATATTTGACTTCTGACTTCTTTATGATGTTGGTTGCATCGATCGGAAATAATCATTTCCCTTTATTTCTGTTCGTTTTATATCCAACAAAAGAGTAACATACAACAGTAACTCAAACTCGATGAGATTACCTACTCTACTACCTCGACGACCGCAAGAGAACGCTAAGAGAGAGATGGAAACACATACATATCTATTGCTCTATGATCGAACGTAAATACCAACTTTCCTTTAATTCTGTTCGTTTTATGTCCACTTCTAACATCAACTCGAACTCCATCAAATATCCAACTACTTCGGTGACTGCAAGAGAGTGTGAAACAGCTGATGGAACTTGTATACTGTAAACCATTCTCAAAATATTGAATATGTATTGAAATATGCAAGAAAGTCAATAAGAGTGGAAAGAAGGAAAGAGATTAGAGTCAATTTTGTTTTTATATTCAGAGATAGAAAAGATTTTTGATCAGCTGTTTTGGGTTCTCTTGCGGTCACCGAGGTAGTTTGAAATGTCATTGGGTTCGAATTTCTGTTCTATGTTAGTATATGTTATGAAATACATGGGAAAGGGTATTTGAGTTCAATGCAACTAGCATCAAACATAATTTAGCTGTCGTTAATATCAATCAAACGAAATGTAATCCCAATTTGTTGCTTGGACTACTTATCGCGCATTCTCCCATCCACTCTCGTCTCTATCAAATTCTAACGACCACTACGATCAGCTGTGGCATAGATGCCCCCTGATTATACTTGTCCATGGGTGAGCTAGGCTTGTCTTCCGCCGCCGTTTATTAATGACAATACGAATACGAACTGAGGACATAAAACTCTCCACTTGTTGATGAACCCCGCAAACGTTACTAGGACCATGATTTACGGATATGCATTTGAAATGTAAGAATGCTATATAGATCCGGTTCCACTATCCAATTGACAGATATCCGCGAGATTTATATGATCGATATTATTGCGATTCACGAAATTCGATGGACAGAGATTTGTACAAAAAATATATATGTACATACTTATATCTACTTCAGCTGCCATAAAAAAACGCCTAAATTTGGTTGGGTATTTGTAGTTGGCAAAAGACTACGACATCTAGTCTCTAGGTTCAATCCCGTGAGTGAATGTATAGCCACCATCCTCATAAATGCGAAATACTTTAATATATCGCTAATTTGTGTACATGCCTCGATGGAAGAAAAATACGGTAACACGCGCCTACAAGAAAACATATGACCGCTGACCTGGCCATGACATTAAGGTGTCCTAGGTAATTTTAATTCCAAAATCGGCAGGGAAAATATCTTTGAACAACCCATCGGTAAATTCCGCCTACACACCATTACTTCCGATTACGGAAAGAGACTGCTAGTTTAATGTGGCTGTCAGTAGTACGAGATCCCAACATAAAGACATACTCAAGGATAATTGGATAGGCTAATTCGGAAAGCCAGATTATTCAGCAGGAAGGCACTCTTGAAGACACTCTACTAGTGTAATGGACGTACGTGTGAATTGAGCAGTTATAATTAACTCGTTGTAGGGAGCGTACATCCAGTGAATAACTTGTCGTTATGAATACGAAGGTGATATTTATTTATTATTTAAGATTGTTTTCTCCAAAGCTCCCAACAAGTTTATTGACCATATAGTTTTGTGGCTGCAACGACAAAATTGTTCCATCTACCCAACTCTTCACAGAAGCAATGTAAACACTCTAAAGAACACGTTCCATCCCTGGGACAAAATGTTTTTCTGACAGTGTATGGCGTTATAGATTTGAATTTGGGACAAAATTGAGAGATATTTTATAAAATGGTTTACATATCTAACGCCCAATTTCACCAAACAAAGTTAAAGCTAACTGACAGTTAAAAATTATAAATTCCATACAAGCTGACAGCTAAAACTGTTTGTTAGCTCTAACTAAAGGATAATTGGACATGGTGAAATCGGCCGTAAGTGTAATTAGAAAAAAACATATTTGTAAAGATTCCCCAAATTTACAAAATTGAAACATCACGTGGAATGGTCCATATACGTTTACACTATATGCAACATTTGTGACGTCTGTATACCTACATACGAGTATACATATGTGTACGGTCGGTGTCATGGAAACTGATCGCAACTGAACTTTGCTCAAGATTAATACGTTTGACACACTAAAAAAAGGCACCAACATTTGCCAAATAATCTTAGGGTTTGATAAAATCTAACATTGAAGAAATCCATAACTACTACTATTCATTTCATCACCAACAGCACCATGAACAATAGAAACCTTGTAAGACATACAATTCCAACATCGATCGCGATTGATCGAACATGAACTCGCACTCGATTTCGTTTGGATTTAATCGTTTCTGTGATTTTTTTTTTGCATTTATTTTTGTTGAAATTCTCATCATTCTGTTTGTTGCAAAATGATTAATTAATACTAGAAAAAATATCAATTTAGCTAAATTTCACAAAAAAAAAACAGAAACAAAAATCACATACATACAGCCATCAATTAACACTTTTCTAATTCTTAACCCCAGTGGGCTACCAATGTCAATTAGTGCTGTATCTTCTTCCGAAACCGAAGTCTCAAAATAATTAATGAGCTTTTTTTGCTTTCGATTTCATTTCGAGCTATTAGGTTGCGCTAGTGTGTTGAGGGGTGTGAATGAATTGAGATGCGGGTAGTGGTGAAAAAACCACAGTGTTATCACTGGTGGATGAAAAAATAACAGGGGTCGTATCACCGCATATGTTTGGAAATAGTATAAAAAACAAACATTTGAATTCTATCATTTGAAATAGTTGTATATACGAGTATTAAGTCATGATTAATTAAACAGTAGTTTTTTTATATTTCCGTACTTTTTGAACTTCCCTCGTAGTTAATTAAATATTAACACTCCTCCTGTCAACTACCATCTGTTAATAGACTACTGTAAAGTTTTAAGCAAGCTGCGTCATTTAGTTCGTGTTCGACAGCCAATAAAATCAGGCAACCTCGTGAATTTCGACAAAAATGGGAAAAAGAGAATAGCGTGTGATCACCAAGCATTAACTTATATTTTATTATACCTATTATACCAATTCAATCAAGCCTATCTGGACTCAATTTCAATGGTTAAATCGTGGTTTAGTTAATTCCGTTGTCTAAACTTGAATTGTTCATACTTATATTATAATTTCAAAATGAATTCATATTTAATATATCTAAGTTTGAATTGTTCAACCTAATATTCATAATTGGAAAAGAATCTGCTATTAATTATCCATAAACTGAAATGTATTCAAATGACTAATAACGAAAATTTCCCACTTTGAGGTGTACATTGTGAATTGCATCTATTTCGAAAATCCCTTTGCAGTTTGAGTACAATATATATTGTGAATGGTTATGTTCTAAATGTTATGTTCTAAAACAAATATTGTAAACCTCCGAACCAGTGTTGCCAACTCCGGGATAGCAATACGCGCAGACAACTTTCGAAAAAGGGGCTAAAACGCGCTAAATTACAAACTAAATTGGTTCTGACCTTAATCAATCACTGACCATTAGTTTAGAATGTTTATTTGCAATATGAGATAAATACATAGTTTTTTATAGTAAAGTACAATTTCATAGTTAGAGCCTGTGCCAAAGCGATAGATTTTCCACCTAGTAGTAAAAATATGACATTTGCGAGGTGAATAAAATTTTACTAGCCCAGGGGGCTAGGTAAATTTTTGGCAACAGGCTGGAAATATTTGACAACCACAATACAAACACCAGGGCCGAAGCAGATTGCATAGCACAGAACCGAATTGCTGCCGTTGTCGATATATTTTGTGCGGCGGGTTGCCGCCGGTATTTTTCAGTTTATGAATTGCATAAAAGTGTCCCAAATGGATTTGAATAAAATAAATTATTAATATTTTCTCTCAGTTACACCCATATTTTTATTTTTAACATCATAATTTTGTGTTAAAAAACTTTATTTCATTGTTAACTTTACCCACGCAGTTTGAATTTTATGGCCGCCGCCGTCGACAACTTTTTATGTCGGCTTGTAGCTGTGGCCATCAGTCATTTGTAAAAAGACATTTGCCGTAAGCCATTTAGAGTCCATTTACATTTTTGTAAATTTGTCTTTATTACAATGGCAACAACGGCAAAAAGATGCAAAAAGAATTATAATACATGTAATTATGTACATGTAAATTTGGAGAAGTAACTACAAAGAATTTTCTGAACAAAATGCCATATCTACAATAATATATTTCTACAAATATTCATTATAAAAATGATTATATTTCAGACGCGTCTTTAATTTCCTTCATCTTACGAACTGTCAAATTTTTACTACTGTGGAAAAACTTTCGGTTTGGCACAGCAAAGAGTAAAAATATTCTCACCACAACACAATTTTTTTTCACCATAGGAAACATTCACGGATTGACACACACCCTTATACATATTTCAATTGATATATAAACTAAATAACATATACTACGTTTATACGGCAGCCAACTCGCGAGTAAAATTAATCGCGAGTACTGAGCTCACTGTTTATACGGTAGTTTGCATTCAGGAGTTACAGCGCTTTCAGTGCTGCCTAACTAAAAAAATATATATAACTGTGGCAGCATCAACAGATGTTTTGTTTGTTTTGATATTTAATTATAATTCATTGAGTGAAATTCTTTTCAGTGCGTAGTGTTAAAAGTCGGCAACAAAAAATCTTGTTATTGCAAAGCTCCATAACTTTCTTGTCCTTCATAAGTTCAAGAAGATGTTTCGTTTCTTCCTTGGACCATGTGCATCGATTTTTATTGTCAGACATTTCAGACATACATGCACGTCAATATCACAATCACAATTGAATTGTTTGTAAAAGAAACATCTGATGCGCTACCAGATTTTCATTGTTGAGACATATGGCAGCAATTTACTCGCAAGTAGCATCGTTACCCATGACTTATTTTCGTGAGTTAGCTACTTGCGAGTAAGGAAATAACTCACCGTTTATACGCTCAAATTTTTTACTCGCGATATTGTTACTCGCAAGTAAGGCGTGCGTATAAACGTAGTAATAGTTACAAAAACTTTCTGAGTTCAAAATTCAAAATTGGTTGTTTGTAAATAAAAAATTTTATGTTTCCTTCGTCTTCAGACCTTAAATTACTCTCTAAATAATATTTCGATCTTTTATAAGTTTCGTTGGAATTTATTTTTAAACAGACTTCTTGTGGAATTCCACACGTTGGATAACAAACATTTTCTCTTTTTACTTTTCTTTTTCAAAGAAAAACAAAATAGTCAAAAAGTAATGTTGCCACATCTCATCAAAATGCATTTGGATACAAAGCGAAATAACGAAACCAAAAAAGGAGAATTTGCAAAATAAGGTGCCATGCTGTTAAAAAAATACAAAAAGCGCTAAAAGGGCTAAAGTAAAATAGTTAAAAGGGCTTCTTTTACGCGTTTTTTAGTTTGGGGCTACAATTTTGTTTTCGGGTTTTGGGTAACCCAAAAAGGGCTCAAAATAGCCCGAAAAGGGCTAAGTTGGCATCACTGCTCCGAACCATCTTCGGTTTGTAAAAAGAAAAGAAACTTTACTTTATGTACAACAACCCACTGGTGAGCATTTAAAACCCTCCATAAATACACTTGAATTCGCATTAATTCACTTGTTTTATTTATTTGTCTATGGTATAAACGTTGCCTAAATTACATATATCATTTCTTTTCCACCTGAGAAATCATATATGCCAATTTAATTTAGCGCAACCACCATCCTTTCCTACAACGCTCTTGCAGACGGTTATAAATATTCTCTGCTTCTGAAAAGCTCCAACCCCAACGATACAGTCCACTAACCACGTCTGGAACAGTCAAATCGAATCCCACACTAACAACAAGGGAAGTAATAAGGTTTACTCATTCCCTTCACTTCACCTACGACGACCACCAAGGAGTTCCATTCCTATCATTCCCCTACTCAACTACGATCTAGTTACACTAATTTAATCATCCGTTGTAATCGCATCAGCACAAATGACGCCGAATATCCATATCGCCTAAAAGAGGTCGTCGCGCCGCACATCGCCGATAAAATCCATGGAATGATATTGGAAAGCGCGTGAGGTGGCTGGAGCTGTATGCATCTTAATTGAGCGGCTGCATCACATTGTACAAGAATATTTGAATATGAAACACAAAGATCCGTGCGATGGGTGCCGCGATTACTCACACTCGAACATAAGCGCAAAAGTGTGACCGCTTCAAAGGAGTGTTTAGCGATGTTCAACAGCAATCCGAAGGAGTGGGCTAAACTTGAATCCACCACAACACACAAGCGACCAAGGAAAAGTCAAAGCATTGGGCTTCTCCGGGTGAACGTGTGCCAAAGAAGGCCAAAGTGCGGCTGTCGGCCAATAACGTCATGGGGTCATGTGTTTGGGATACATGCGGTGGCATTCATATCGATTTTCTGGAATATTATCTTCGGCCATCTTCGGCGAATATTATTTGCAGTTATTGGACAGATTCAACATTGATTTGAAGGAAAAGCGATCACGTTTGACGGGAAAAATTTAGTTTTCCATCTAGACAACGCACCGATGCACAGTTGTGTAGTTGCCATGGCGAAAATCCATAAATTGCCTACGAATTGCAACCAACTCCACAATATTCTCCGGCTATAGCCCCCAGTGACTACTTTCTATTTGCAAACCTGAATAAATGACTCTGGGGTAAGATAAGGCTCAGCGGAAAAAAGGTAATCACTGAAACAAACACCTACGAGGTTGCCATTTATATTTCCAGTCCCGGCAATACTAGTGGTGCCAGATGCAAACTGGAATTTCCATTGGAAAGTCTGACATTTCCTAGCTTAAACACACATAGAACATTTTCACTTACGAGCACTATTTGTTGTACTTTGTTGTAGTTGGTCAAAAAATGGATTTAACTCGTGAAAATTTTCATGCGATAATATTTTACGATTTTCGGCGTGGATTATCGAGACAAAAACGTCTCAATCAACTTGTTTCGACTTTTAGTGATGAAGCACCTATCAAAAACCACTGTAAATCGCTGGTGAAAAGAGTTTAGTCTCGGAGGCCATTCGATCCAGGATGAATTTCGTGAAGGTCGTCCAACTTCGGTCGTTTTACCGCAAATCATCGATGCTGTGCGTGAACAGATAAAGCAAAACCGACATGTGGCATACCGTGGGATTGAGGCATCCTTGGGCATTAGTATGACAAACATCAATAAGATATTTCATGTTCATTTGGCAGTGAAAAAGGTTTGTTCTCTTTGGATCCCAAATAATTTGATGAATGCTCAAAAAAAGGCTCGTGTCGATTGGAGGAAAGAAATGTTGAAAAATACAACCGAGGTAACTCAAATGCAGTGCATAATATCGTCACAGGTGACGAATCATGGATCTATGGATATGAGCCCGAAACAAAACAGCAATCGAGCGTATGGGTCTTTCAAGACGAACTAAATCCAACAAAAGTTATTGGTGGACAAAGCACATCGAAGCAAATGATCGCGTTTTCTTTGGTTTAACCGGTCATGTGGCCACAATGCTTTTAGTGGACAGTAGCACGGTCAATTCTGAGTATTACACCACCATCTGTTTGCCAACAGTGTTCGAAAAAACAAGAAAAACAACTAAAGAAGACGGATCATTTTGCATCAGGACAATGCGAGCTCTTATTAGCTGAAACAATGGACTATGTGAGCACACAACATGTCGAATTAATGGGTCATCCGCCCTACAGCCCTGATTCGGCACCCAATGACTTCTTTTTATTCCCTCACATCAAGCAAAAACTGCGTGGTCAACGTTTTCCGGCGACCGACCGCAGCAGCTGTCGAAGCTTTCAAGAACGATGTTTTGGAGGTGTCTCAATCGGAGTGCTTCGAAACAATAAAACCATTTCCGATTATAAATGATTGTTTGTTTATTGCTGGGCCCAAAATTTAAATAGCAACCCGCATTTTGAGGACATTGAGGAATCCTATTATTTGGAAGGGATATAAAAACAATGGAACACGACGGATTAAATGTGTGTCCATTTACAATGGTAGTATGTTGAGAAATAAAATGTTTTTTGACGAATGAAATTGTTTTTATTTGAGCAAAAAACAGAAGCTGTGACTCCAAAAACAAATTGTTAGAGTTCAAAGCTGTGTAATATTTTCATCGAAATCTAATGCAAATATTCCTCCTAGCAACAAAAAGGATTGCTTTACAGAAAAATTTCGTCACTGAGACGAAATATGATTTAAAGTAGTTATATTATTAGGGCTGTTATTTTATTCCATTAAGCTATCGCCACTTACGACATTCCAATTAAACCGATCCACTCTTAATTCTACGAAATGTGCCAACATTTGCTGTAATGGGTGGAAAAAATGCGATACGGCAACACGTTTGTAGCCAGTGCCAACAAACACATGGTAGCAGCAGATGTTGTTGTAATTGTAAGCAGCAACAACAGACATTTTATTTTCGTTCATTCGTTTCAGTTGTCAAACTCTGAACAATACAAGAATACAAAATAGGATAAAAACAAAATGCATATGATTTTGACAATTTATTGCATGGAAAAAATGTCATCACCTGTTTAAACGACTATACCTGATAGATAATTCTACCATGATCCATATGTATAACATTTACCGAGCGTTGTTGTGAACAATTTATTTCCAATATTGTTTCCTATCGCAAATTAAAGTCTATCCTTCAAACTCAGAGATGTAAAAGTATACGTAGTCTTCGATTATACAAAATAATTTTAATGAACTTAAAATGTGTAAGTCATTTAGCAAATTTCTGCTTTTGGGTCTCTCGTTGATAACATATTAATTCGCAAGAAATGATAACACAATCTATATAAGATAACTTTTTGTTGCCATTTCTTGAAATTCAACATGTGGCAACATTGCCATTGCTCAAGTCGGAATTTAAGTGGGAAATTGAATTGCCACTTAATATCGCTTAGCTGTCCCGTACAAATTAAGCTATAATTAACTTTAGCGGGGTAAAAAAACACACTTATTGATAATAACGACACAGCTTGTTGCTGCAATCAAGATGTTTCATTGTTGCAATGGCGGAATTTCATTACTGCAATGCATAACGATTTTCCCCAATATCGAAAATGGATTGATAGACCGAAAAATGTCACCACTGTATGGAGATAGGGTACAAAATGTATTGGTGGGCTGACATTGTCTGTGGTTGAATACGAATATGAATATGTCGTTATTTTTTGACTCTATGAGGCATTCCACCTGGGTCTCTCAGCAGCTTTCTGTTGTAGTCAGACATGCCACCGCCACGACACCATAACATGTTCTAAACGTTTTCGTTTCTCATAAGCGTATTTGTTTATTTACGCAACAAAACTACGTTTACGCAAATAAACTTCTGAAAAACAATTTGGTTGTCTGAAATTTCGTTGGAATGGAACGAAATTAATTTTTGAGTATACATATATTCACTTTTGCGTGTATCAGGGTATGTTCCACAACGTGCGAGATGAGATAACGTGGTTTATCGATAAGTCCGATCGTACGTCTTTGGGCAAGTTTGCTGGCAGGAGGTCTAAGGATTCAGCGCCAAATGTCGTCCACCGTTCATTGTGTTCTTTCAGATATCACAGAGAGTTGGAAGTTATTGAAAGGACGTTGAGCAGTCTGAAACATTCCATGGTAGCCTTAATGTGTGTCAAAAATGCAGTGTTGTGATTAGGAAAACGAAAGTAACGTCCAGTATTTAGATCCTCCGCCCATGCCTCTCTCCCAAAGATACAGAAGAAAGCAATCCCAGAAATGTTTCCAAACATTCCATTTATGGATCTTATACATCACTAATATAGTAAAGTAAAGTAGTAATTTTCACATATATTGCTTCATCATTGGGAGCTTTCCGGAATTAGCAGTTCCTTGCTTGACAGCGGAGGTTACTTCACCTCAAGTGACCTGACATAACAGCGTCCGCTGGAACGTCAATATCAATATTATTAAATATTGTTCAGAGTGAAGAATGGTTGCAATAATACCGTTCAACCTTTTTCTGTACTTGGTCCAGTAGTACTTCGAACCAACAAAGTGGCAAGAATGAAAACTCTTTGCAACAATGGTCAGAATACGAATGTTAACTTGACAGCCTCCATCATTTAACCAACTCAAAGATATCCACTATGTTAAAATAATATAAGGGAACACTTGTCTATGGTTAGTGACTCTCATCTACAATTTATACAGGTTGTTCCGAAAATTGTATAATGTGCCACGGGTGCTCTAGAATTGGGTTTTGACAAAAAAAAATTCCCACAAAAAGTGAGTATGGGGTTTGAAAACATTATATTTATGATTAAAAAAAACGAATTTTTAAAAAAATCCTAGGACGAATTTAAAAGTTATGACCATTTAAAGTTCTTGGTTTATAAAAATTGGGCGCCTTTGGCAAACTCTTGAAAAAACAACTGCTCAAAATAAATGTTGGCGTCAAACAACGTATCATGTTGATGGTCGATGGCCGCCTTTGCAGTTGACAAATACTATGCCCTCTGCAACACTGACTATTACTGTGAATGGTCACGGCAAATTCAATAACCTTCTTTGTTTGCCTTTGTAAACTTTTAATCATTCACTCGCGCTCCGTAAAACTTAGAAGCAACACAAAACGGCACAAGGAAAAGC
Source organism: Phaonia tiefii (assembly GCA_963931995.1). NCBI lineage: Eukaryota > Metazoa > Arthropoda > Insecta > Diptera > Muscidae > Phaonia > Phaonia tiefii. Next base: position 156,907,538 of record OZ008369.1, on the reverse strand, counting down.
TAATTAAAATTAAAAGTGAAAGAAAATCTAAAATTAAAGTCTGAAATAAAAGTTTAAAAAGAAAAGAAAAAACTTTGGTTTTAATTAAAAGGCAATTACGCCTTCTTAAACCAGTTTTCGCGTACTGCTATTTTTTTTTTTTATTTTAGATCAGAAGATTCAAATCCATAATTTTTTTACTACAATATAATCTGAATTCAACTTGATCTGGTATTTTACTGTTTCAATTAAAAGTTCCGATAAAATTGAGTTTATTTAAGCATATGTATTTTTATGTCTATGCTAGAGTATATAAAAAAATGGTTTCTCACGAAAAATACAGGAAAATGTTATGCGCTATTTGTATAGGCAAAACAAAACAAAACTTCAAATGTCACAAGATATAGAAAACTTCAAATGTCACAAGATATAGAAGAGTTCTTTATTCCTAACTTTGACTTATCAAATTCAATGTTTCCTACATCTATATGTGATTCTTGTCGCAAACAAATCCTTAAAAGAAAAAATAAATCTTCTGCAATGTCATATAAAATTTTTAACTATAATAATGTTGAACGGCCTAAGCCATCTATCAGAGGTAAAGATTGTATGTGTTACATTTGCTCAAATGCACAGTGTACAGATTTTAAGTTAAATAAAATTAAATCGTCGTCCGTCAAACAGAAAGTAGGAAGACCTTCGAAAAAACTTACACCAACTCCAAAAAAGGCAGTGCTTTGCACTAGCTGCTTAAGCCCATTGTGTAGAGGAAAATCCCACAAATGCAATAAACAAAGTAAATTTAGAAACGTTCTAAGTATGACTGGAGAAAAAATGCTGGAACAAATATCCTCTAAAACGATAACAGAAAAATCATTAGCTAGCAATAGCTCATTAAAAGTATCTTTAGAGAATAATCGTGGAATTCTGAAGTTGGTAAACAATTAACTGCACACGATATTTCAGTTTTAAAATGTACACATAATTTAAGTAATAAAAAAACCTTAAAAATTACATCACTTTTAAGAAAAACTGTAGGTAATAAATCTATTGAAACAAATATTAATAATAAGCTACAAAAAAAAGTCATATATTTGACGAATATTTTAAATCCAAAGCTTTTGATTTTGTAAAAAAAGACAAAAAGCTCGGAATTATAAAACCCCAACTACTGTTGCATATTGTAGTAATGTAGATGGATTTATAAACAAAATAAAGCAAGAAAGATGCTATCAAAATGAAGTTCTTCAGTTTAAAGTTGGTGCTGATGGCGGTGGAGGTTTTTTAAAAATATGTTTAAATATTTATGAAGATACTAAAAATCAACAATCAAAATCTGAGTTTCTTGATACTGGCGTTAAAAAGTTATTTATTTTAGCAAATGCTCCCGATGTGCAGGAAAATTATGAAAATATGGCAATTCTATTTGAAAAGTTAAATTTATCAAGCCAAACTTTACCAAATAATATAGTATTTTCAAACGATTTAAAATTGGGTAATATAGTTTTGGGACTAATGAGCCACGCATCCAGCTTTCCGTGTTGTTGGTGCGAAGTTGGAAAAAAATCGCTTTCAAATGTGTGGAAAACTAAGGACGTTTGGAAGCATTCGTAAAAATTATGAAGGCTGGTGTGAAAGTGGTAAGCATCAAGAAGATGCCAAATATTTTAAAAATTGTGTAAACAATCCAATTATATCTGAGCTAGACGAAACATTAGTTTTGGACAAAATTCCACCACCTGAGCTCCACCTATTATTAGGTGTAGTAAATAAAGTCTTCGAGTGTTTGGAAAGAATGTTTCCAGACATCTCACTGGAATGGGCTAAGTTTTGTAATGTTCAAAAAGCGTTAATGCATGGTGGAACTTTTAATGGTAATTCTTCAAGAAAACTCTTAAAAAATGTGTCATTTCTTGAAGAAAATCTACCATTAACATTTTTACTCTTTGCTAAGGTTTTCAACAATTTCAATATTGTGGTAAGCTCATGTTTTGGTAAAACATTAGATGAAAATGCAGCGCAACATATTGAAACATTTAAAAATAATTACCTTCAACTTTGTTCACTGACTAACCAAAAATTGTCAGTAACTCCCAAAGTGCATGCAGTATTTCACCATATACTGGATTTTTGTACTAAAGCAGACGCCGGATTAGGACCTTGGAGTGAACAGGCTTCCGAATCTGTTCACTCAGACTTCAAGATGGTTTGGACCAGATTTAAACGAACAACTGGTGATCCACATTACGGAAAATGGCTACAAAGAGCAGTTTGTGAGTATAATTCAAATCATATTTAAATTTTATTTTATGTACAGTGTATTTTAAATAAAATAAAAAATAAATAAAAAAATTAAAAATATGTGTATCAATTTAATATGTTTAAATGGGGGGTTTAGAAGTTGGTTTAATTTGAGATTTGGACGATACTTTCATGCTGATTTCATCTCTAAAGAATATTTTCTACCTAACAAAAATTTTTTTAATTGTGTTTATTTAATTGAAAATTGCTTGCTTTTACTACAGTATTATTTTGAATTTTCATTTATTGAAAAATATTTATTTTAATAGTTGTTTTTATAAGATATTTCAAATGGCGCCCAATTTTTATAAACCAAGAACTTTAAACGGTCATAACTTTTAAATTCGTCCTAGGATTTTTTTAAAAATGCGTTTTTTTTTTAATCATAAATATAGTGTTTTCAAACCCCATACTCACTTTTTGTGTGAAATTTTTTTTGTCAAAACCCAATTCTAGAGCACCCGTGGTACATTAGCATCTGCAGAAAGAACGACGAGACCTGGCATATATGTCACTGCTTCATCTATAAGTTTTCTTGGCAGAGTGGAGTGTACAGTTAGGTCATCCATGAATTGACTCAGTTCGAGATTATTCAGCTATATCAGCCCACTGGCATATTCTTCCATCTGGGTCGCCCCCACAGGATCTTTGCCGTTCTGCTGATTTCCATAATATTATTGTAGGTTATTCTTGATCATTTTTGAAGTTCGCCCTTTATGGTCGTGAACGGTTTCGAGCATTCCATTTTCAAAGTTTGCCTTTTGGAGCCCATTTGGGCTAGTTCACCTGCAATTTTTTTCCCCAAGATACAGCGGTGCCCAGGAGTCGGTACGATCCCAAGGAAATATGTTTATATTTTCTTTGCACTCGAGTACCGTTAGCGATATAACACTTTGCGACGATATCGCAGTGACCACCGCTTGACTATCTCGAAGTACCTTCAAATTGGTGTATCCATCATACACATTCCATGATCGCCTTAACCTCTGCCTCAACTACAGCGTTGTGATTAGGAAGAAATTAAAAAACATTTAGGTTGCCGATGAAGAGTCTTATTAACGTTCTTTCATCCACCCTAGATCCATCAGAATAGCAGTGGCTATTCAGAATAGCAGTCGCGAGATACCATTTCATCTGGAAAACGGTCGATAGTCTCTTCGGTTGGTGAATAATCCAATCAACCTTACCATTATGTACTGGTGAGTTGATAGTGATCCTCTCGAACCTATTCTACTATTGCCTGAAACAATTTCGTCGCCAAGGACTCCTTGTACTTACCTGGTCGATGTGGGTCCTAGCGCACCGCGGATACCTAGACAGCACGTGAATTGAACCTTTTGAAGTTGTTCCATGTAGCACATTTTCTTCATTGCCGTGCACCAGACTACAGATGCCCAATTCAAAATTTGGTTCTTGGTTGGTGGTTCCTAGCACACCGCGGATACCTAGACAGCACGTGAATTGAACCTTTTGAAGTTGTTCCATGTAGCACATTTTCTTCATTGCCTTGCATCAGACTGCAGATGCCCAATACAAAATTTGGTTCCTGGTTGATGGTTCCTAGCGCACCGCGGATACCTAGACACCACATGAATTGAACCTTTTGAAGTTGTTCCATGTAGCGTATGTTCTTCCTTGCCGTGCGCCAGACTATAGATGCCCAATTTAAAATTTGCCTTATCACGCTCGTCATCTTAGGGGTGAGGCCCCAATTTGAACCTACAGCTTCTTTACAATTACATCAACATTTGGGAGACTTTTCGTCTCTGCTCTCTATGGTATATTTACAAAATTGTTTCTGATCCTGGATTACTCCCAAGTATATCATCCTGTTGGACAACTTTATAGTATTTCCAACAAAGCTTCGTTCCACGTACGCGGCAAAGTTCATCGTTCTCGCAAATAAATGTGTGTACACTTTGTTTAATTTACATTCCTTGTACGATACTTCGGTGACTTTGAGGCCATTCTGCACAAAATATTACCATGTATCGGCCGTCGGTGGTACAGTGGTTGGAGTGCGCGCCTCTTGAATGTGCTCTGACAACCTTACATTTCTTTCAACGACGGCCACCTCGCTTAGTGACGGCGAAATTATCCAGTAATTAGCCATAGAAAACTAAAAAAGAAACCTTTCGGAGCAGGTGGAAAACTGTAGGACCCAACCAGTGAGTACAAAACAAGTATGCGCAAAGTTCACCGATGGTCGGAAACTATCTCTGTCCCTTCATGGGATGTAATGGGAAACAATTTATTTCGTATCGCCACATTTTATGCTTACTGGACGGATATGAATCCCTGGTGGGTCAAAATCCTGAGTAAATTATTTATAATGGTGACCCAGAGAAATAGCGAGGGAGTTTCAACTTGTGGTATATTCACGGCATACTTTGCCCCTTACGTGTATATTATTCCAACCACGACTAATCCACCTGTTCCTTAGCATATGATTGATCCAGTCTATTATTGCCTGGTCATCTGGAAGTTGGACTGGAGTAGCGTTGGACTGGTTTGTACATTGTTAAAATAACCCAGATGTCTTTTTAAACATATTTTATTCCTGAGACGAATCGTTTTTCTTCCGTGTACTTCTCTCTCCACCAATGTGTTGTTCGTCTCATTGTCGATTACTTCCAAGAGACGAAATATAGACAGTCGATTGCAGACGATACTGAGTCATCCCCTGCAGTATATACAGGCGCTACATATCATTCAAAGTTTGATGGGTGTGATTTCACATTTGGCTTCCTGGTCATACCCGTCCACTCTAAGTCGGCTCTTACCGACGCCATACGTAATTAAGGCATCAGTTTTGCTGATAAATGTTAAAACTTTGTTGTCATAGGAGTCTTTTAGTGAAATTTGCTGTCAAAGGTTTGTTGTTGTCAAAGATTCCTTTTAGAAAACTTTGTTGTCAAAGGAAGGTTTCTCCTAGAAAACTTTGTTGACGAAGGTTTCTTCTAGAAAACTGTAGTCAAAAGTTTCTTCTACAAAACTGTTGTCAACGGTTTCTTCTAGAAAACTTTGTTGTCAATGGTTTCTTTTACAAAATTTTGTTGTCGTAGGTTTCTGTTAGAAAACTTTTTTGTCAAAGGTTTCTTCTATAAAACTTTGTTGTCAAAGGTTTCTTCTATAAAACATTCTTCTCCAAGGTTTCGTCAAGAAAACTTTGCTGTCTTTTCTTTTAGAAAGCTTTGTTGTCAAACTTTTCTTCTAGAAAACTTTGTTGTCACAGGGTTCCTCTAGAAAACTTTGTTGTCAAAGGTATATTTTAGAAAACTTTGTTGTCAAAGGTTTCTTCTAGAAAACTTTCTTGTCGAAGGTTTTTTCTAGAAAACATTGTTGTCAAAAGTTTCTTCTAGAAACATTGTTGTCAAAGGTTTCTTCTAGAAATCTTTGTTGCCACCTTCATTAAAAATTACTATTGAGCAAGCATAAAATTATTACTCAACTTAAAACTGTTCAACTCGCTGGACATCTTGTTATATGTGGCGTTCAAAGATTCTATTACAAAACTTAGAATTACCGAAACAAATAAAAGAAAAATTCAAAAGAAAGATAGTATGTACCTATAAGAAGTACGTGTTAAAAACCGGAACCGGAACTTTTGGTGAGCCAAATCAATTACAGGGTTGTTGTGCTGAAGCTAATTCGTACGAAAACAGATGGTTGATAGTTGTTTGGGACCGAAATTTTGACATTTCGATTAGTTTAACAACAAAAAGTAAAACCAAATGCGTTAAGAATAAAATGGAGTGCGAAGAGGAAGTATACATGAAATATTTGCACGGTAAATCGGAGGTAGCTGGTAACTCTGTGCAACAACAATTTGCCTTTAAAAATATGTGGTAAAATTTCTTACGAAAAGGCATTTAGTCCCAAATGTTAAACTGAGCCTTAGAGTTATTTAATTTTAAAAAGAGGTCTTCAAATGCACTTCACCAACAACTAAATAATTTGTTTCTGTTACATCAATTGATATTCAAAAAGATCATAGAGGGTTGCTATTTATATTTCGGGTCCAGGCAATACCAGTGTTGCCAGATGCAAACTATTACTTCCATATTTTAGCATAAACATAAATACAAAGTCGGTGGTGCAATGGTAGTTTGCGCGGATCTTGTGTATGAGAACGTGGGTTCGATCCCTACTCTGACCACCTTAAAATTTCTTTCGACGGCGGTCACCTCGCTTAGTGACGGCGACACTATCGAGTATATGAAGTGCTTGAAAAAGCTTCTCAAAATACCGTTCGGAACCGGTGTAAGACTGTAGGTCCCAATCAATCCGTGAGTATACAACTAGAACGCGCACAGCACACTGGTTTGTGAGAAGCTCTCCCAAAACCCTTCATGGGATATAACGGGAAACCATTTTTGTTTTATAGAACATAGAGCGTTTCCACCTATTTTTTGTATTTACAGGGTGTTGAAAAATGCATCTCGGTCAAAAAAATGGAATTAACACGTGAACATTTTCGTGCGATAATTTTTTACGATTTTCGGCGTAGATTATCAAGACAAGTGTGACTGAATCAACTTGTTCCGACTTTTCGTCATGAAGCACCTTCAGGAACCACTGTAAATCGCTGGTACCAAGAGTTAAGTCTCGGACGCCGTTCGCTCCAGGTTGAATTTCGTGAAGGTCGTCCAACTTCGGTCGTTTTGCCAGAAACCATCGATGCTGTGCGTGAACTGATAAAGCAAGACCGCCATGGGATATACCGTGAGATTGAAGCATCCTTGGACATTAGTATGACAAGCATCATTAAGATATTGCATGTTCAGTTGGCCGTGAAAACGATTTGTTCCCGTTGGATCCCACGTAATTTGACGAATGCTCAAAAAAAAGGCTCGTGTCGATTGGAGCAAAGAAATGTTGAAAAAGAAGTGTTGAAATACAACCGCTGTAACTCCAATGCAGTGTATAACATCATCACAGGTGACGAATTATGGATCTCTGCATATGATCCTAAAACAAAACAGCAATCAACCGTATGGGTCTTTCAAGACCACCTAAATCCAACAAAAGTTGATGAAGCAAATGATCGCGCTTTTTCGGTATAATCGGTCATGTAACCTCAGTGCCTTTAGTGGAATGTAGGACGTTCAATTTTGATTGGTTTGCCAACAGTATTTGAAGAAACAAGAAAAACAACAAGAGAAGACGGATCATTTTGCAAGAGGATAATGCGAGCTCTCTCACACATCAGCTGAAACTATAGACTATTTGAGCACTCACCATGTCGAATTGATGGGTCATCCGCCACACAGCCCTGATTTCGCATCCAATGACTTCTTTCTACTGCGTGGTCAACGTTTACTGCTGTTGAAACGTTCAAACCCCATTTTTTGGAGATGTCTCAATCGGAGCGGAAAAAAACATTCGAAGATTGGTTTCGTTTTTACACACTCAATATATTCTTTGGTTCCTCTTTCCGTATTCCTGCAAGAATGTTGGTGTTGTGTTCGTTATAATAGCTGCAAAATTGGGTATTTTTAAGGTATTCAGAACATCAACCCAATTTCGTCAGTTTGATTTTGGTTCCGAAAATAACGAAATATCGTCAAAGTTGTCAGCTACATATGTTCTTATTTATATACGGCGCAAAATGTGATTATGTATACTTACCATATTTTTCGGTGGATGATATCTATATAATTAATTGTTTTTTCACAAATTTGTTTCTTTCTGTTTAAAGTTATAGATTTTATGAAGCGACCCAAGTCATTGACAGAAATAATGATTTCGTGTGCCAGTATTGGGCACTCCTGATAAAAGTGAATGGACTAACTATATATTCCAAATTAGCCCCATGGGAGCACATAACATACCCATTACAGATATATGCTGATTCCACTTCAGATCATAAAGTTGACTATATCTCCGATCTGAAATGGAATCAGCATATATCTGTAATGGGGATGTTATGTGCTCCCATGGAGCTAATTTGGAAGATATAGTGGGGCTAATTGGAATATATAGTTGGAATATATAGTGTCCAATATTGGCAGTCGAAATCATTATTTCTGTCAACGACATGGGTCGCTTCATAAAGTTGACTATATCTCCGATCTGAAATGGAATCAGCATATATTTGTAATGGGGATGATATGTGCTCTCATGGGGCTAATTTGGAATATATAGTTAGTCCTTTCACTTTTATCAGGAGTGTCCAATATTGGCACTCGAAATTATTATTTCTGTCAACGACATGGGTCGCTTCATAAAGTTGACTATATCTCCGATCTGAAATGGAATCAGCATATATTTGTAATGGGGATGTTATGTGCTCCCATGGGGCTAATTTGGAATATATAGTTAGTCCTTTCACTTTTATCAGGAGTGTCCAATACTGGCACTCGAAATTATTATTTCTGTCAACGACATGGGCCTCTTCATAAATTGGGCTATATCTCCGATCTGAAATGGAATCAGGATATATAGGCTGCGCTGTTTATGCGCTTCTACGGTGTTAGGCGGCTAGACATTAGAAGTTCATTCACCTTCGTCGTGAGCGACCCAGGCTAGATAAAAAGTAACCAATGTCAGTTTTTTATAGGAAGAAAAAATATTTGTTTCTATATAAAGCTAATTATATGCTATATTCATCATAAATGGCTTCAAAAACGCTTATTGGCTCTTTTTTCTTTACAAAATTTCTTTTTTTTTTTTGGTAAAAAATCAGACTTCAGAAATGTTGTAAAGTGGTTTGTGTCTTCGATAAATAAATTTATCGGATAAATTTATCTTCACACCCTTGATTTTCTGGAAACTCCTCGTGTGACATTCCAATATACTTAGTTTCTCTGTTATGATAAATCGAATACATAACTTTGCAACAAGTGTTTTTGCAACAGAAAGTAAATTATGATTACAGTGACTAATATTTGAATACAAATTCTAATATTGTACTTTTTATGAGTTGTATCTTCCATTTCAAATTAATGAGGTTTTAGAAATTCTCATATTGGTTAATACAACTTAATTTATGTAGTAACAACTTATATTTAGTAAGACCTATTTTTAATTTATCAATGACATTGACAAATAATTCTGATATATGATAATTATGAATTCTAATCGAAATATAGTCTTTATCATGGAATTTCCAATGCCTTAATTGATTTCCAACTAATTTTTTTCCTGTGTGTAGAATGTAAAGAATGTAAAGATCAACTACAATCCATGCGTTAGAGCAATACGATTATATATATTTCCTGTTTAAATAGGTACAAAGTTGCCAGTATACAAAAAAATCAGAAAAGTGTTGGATATCGTTATATGCTAGAATAATTACGAATCATGCGTTAAGAAAGATGATTATATAAATTTTCGCTACTTTTTTGTCTTGATTACTAGCAATTAATCGATCGCCAGCTGGTAACGAAAACACGCCTATTGTTGAAGGCACCCTTACACGCTTAAAAGTATTGGCCCCAGCAACATATTGCAGGAAACACGTACATGTTTGCAAGCACTGTTTTCATGAACTGAAGATCTGCTGCTTTTTTGATTCTTTGTTGTCTGTCTCGTATTTGTTTTTAGCGGTTTTCAACAAAAAAAACCACATTTGGGTCTCAAAACCATATACAGGGTGTCTGGTAGCAGATTTATATTTTCAAGCTTAAATAAAAACCATAATAATTGACACAACGTTTTATTAAGAGCATTGAACGATGGAAGGGAAATGCGGATTTTATTTTTTAAAGAGTATGTCATCCAGATGACTTCCGTCGAGTTGAACACACTGTTCAAAATGGAGCCTTGTGTTCTGCGCCACACGCTGCAGTAAACTTGGTTCAATTGAGTTGATTTCTCGACGAATATTTTTCTTTAAAGCCACAAGAGATTGGGAATTTTCATAAGCCCTATCTTTGAGGTAGTCCCATAAAAAACATCCATGGGAGTTAGATCGGGCGACCTCGGTGGCCATGGGATGTCTCCAAAGCGACTGATCAGTTTTTCCCAAAGCAACTTCATCGAAGCTCTGGCTGTGTGTGCAGTCGCCCCATCCTGTTGAAACCACGTGTGTGAAGAGTGCGAAGAGTGATGAGCTCGCAGGTTTGGCAAAAAGAATTCCGTAATCATGCGTCGATAATTTTCACCGTTGACATTCGTCGCCTGGCCTCGAGAATTTTCGAAAAAAAATGGTCCATGCGTGGATAAGGCACACCAAACAGTTACCCTGGGGCAATGCAATGGTTTTTGGATGTTTCAGTCGAGGGTTGCGGGTTCTTGGAGACCAGTAACGAGAGTTTTGCTTGCTGACGTGGCCGTTTAAGTGAAAATGAGCCTCGTCGCTCCAAAAATGGGATCTACAGTGCGAAAACGCTCCAATATCGTTTCACAAAAATTTTTCCGTAAATCAAAGTCACTTTCTTTCAGCTCTTGAACGATTTGAATTTTAAAATGATGGAACTTCTGATCCTGAACAATCATGAATAATCGCTCTTGGAAGTCCCAGTGAGGCTGTTTTTTCCGTTTTGAAAGTCGCGGATTTTCACGTAAACTGCTTTCAGCCAGTTCAATGTTATCGGGAGTCCTTGAAGATCGACTTTGCCCTGGCCGTGGGATCTGCATAGCCGAAGCAGATGCGCGGAATCTCTGCACCCACGAACGCAATAAATTTACACTCGGTCCATCACTTATTCGCCGAATACCGAACTTTGAACAAAATTGTGGACGATTAATTACGTAAGAATCATTATTCGTAAAAAATGTCTCCACAGCGAACGCACGATGCTCACTCGACCACTGCGACATCGTGACTAACAAATCCGCACAGTCGATAATTCCAACGGGGCCAACCTCCCTCCGCACCGTTTATTACTTTTTGAAATAATCGTATTTAAAAATATAAATTTGCCACCAGACACCCTGTATTATGGCCTATTAATCATTGTGTCGCAAACATGTTATATAGAATAGCAACCACAACGTATTTGGGCACAAGTATAGTATATTTGCGACAAGCTACAAACATGTTAATCCAAACAACAACAAACGACAGATTTTTCAGCGTCCCACTATTAAGATTGAAATCGTACGTCAATACTGGGCCGTGTGTCCTATCAGCTGTTCCGATGCCTTCATTTGAAACGACGACGAACTTATTGCCCTAAAGCACTGGTAGAGAAAACCGAACGCACGCACGCAAACATGTTGTGTGCTTGTGTGTGGTAGCAAACGACCATAGACTGACTGATGCATCGCATCAAGCATAGTTGTTGTGTACATGGGAGTTTCCGATCGTGTGTGTGTGGCAATGGGTTGGTTACCACTGCCCTAAAGTCATTGAGAGTAGCTCTTGTAGCTTTCCAAACTTTAGCAGTGTAGAGTATACGATATATCATCTTATCAGCCAGGAGCTCAATATAGCTGCAATCACAAATTGAAGTTTCGCTAGTGGTTCATGTAGCCTGTAGTCGGATTGCCTGGCGTTGGAAAAAATACCGATTGTGTGAGATCTAATGTGGCAAGTATAGAGACGCTACTGGAAAAACTAGGAACATTACATACTATGAAGGAATTAAGGAGAGCTTCTTACAATCAGTAAACTGGGCGTGTTCTGGTTGTACACTCACTGATTGGGACCTACAGTTTTACATCGGTTCTGAGCGGTATTTTTGAGAAGCTTTTTCATGGCTAAATACTCGTTAGTGTCGCCGTCACTCAACAAGGTCACCGCCGTCGAAAGAAATGTAAGGTGGTCTGGGAGGGATCGAACCCACGGACTCATGTACCAGATCTGCGCACACTACCATTGCACGAGATACGCTACTACAACTTATGAAGTCGTCAGGTAATTTATGGATAAAGGAAAATCTAAAAAATCAAAAATATCATTATTTATTATTGCTGAGTGAAGTAACAATATATGCGCGGTTTCCCAATAACAAACGTCTTTATAACGATTTTTTATTTTCGACGATACTTTTGATATTTTTCGATTTCAAAGGCAACAAAAATGTTAATATTTTTGACTTTTATGTTTTTTTAACCTATTTTGAGGTAATTGTTCATAACGCGTACAAAAAACTTAAAATTTAACAAATTTGACTTATTTTCTCGAGTTTCTTGAACTACACCTCTTACACGCTGAAAAATAACGGCCTCTCTACCATATTTTCCCAAACATATTCTGCAGGAACCATGTATATGTTTGGAAGACACTTCAAACATTCATATGTTTGCAAGTTCCAAACTTAAAAATAAATAAATGGTTTCCCATTACATACCATGAAGGAATTTGGGAGAGCTTCTCACAACCAGTGTGCTGCTGTGCGCTTTATAGTTTTATACTCACTGATTGGGACCTATAGTTTTACACCGGTTCCGAACGGTATTTTGAGAAGCTTTTTCATGGCTAAGTACTCGACAGTGTCGCCGTCACTAAGCGAGGTGACCGTCGTCGAAAGAAATTTTAAGGTGGTCGGAGCAGGGATCGAACCCAGGATCTCCTGTACAAGAGGCGCGCACACTAACCATTGCACCACCGACGGCCACTAGTTCCAAACTTACTTGTATTTAAATGCAAACAGTATCATGTTTACTCACAAACATATATGCTTTTACGTGGAAACATATGCGTTCTTCACCCCAAACATCCATACACTTACGTGGAAGCATTTGCGTGTTTCCCCCAAAACCTACATATACTTACCTACATATATTTAGAAACGAATTATTCTTCGATGTCAATATATATGTATTATTTATTGTAATTAATCTTAACAATATAAATCGACATTTATAAATAATTAATACAAAAAATTAATAGATTTAAAGCGGCCCTTTTTACATTTATGTAATGAGAATCTGCTGCTTTTTTGCTTCTCCTTTCTTTGTTGTCTCTCACGTTTTTGTTTTCAGAAGGTTTCAGCTGTGCATTGGTTATCACTAAGCGTTGGTACGCAAACAATATACTTGTATACAACTCTAGTTCCGGCAAGACAAGTGTGTATTAATTACTTGTGTTTTTTTATTACACTTATTGCACAAATGGTCCGCCGTTCCGATTTTGTCTGTAACGGCTTCACGTTGTTGCCCTTTCAAGTTTCTTTCCTCAAAATCGTTTCTCACTAGCAAACATACATATATAGGAAACACATGCACAAAAACCAAAGTAACATCACAAACTATTTAACCGTCCATTTCTTCTTTTTTCACTGATCCAGCGCTTTTGATATCCTCTGTCCGATGAACCATTGACGACTGAATACATCAGGTAAAATAAGAAACACTTCATCTGCTATTTTCACGCATATTCAGTAATATTTATGACTCACTGACTGAGAGAATAATGGAAAAATACAGATACTCACTTACAAGATAGACTCTCACGTTGTCCCTCTTTTATTCTCTTGCTCTCGAAAGAGCATAGACAGTGCAACAAACACAGCTGTATTTGTATCACAAACATAAATATATGTGGGTCGCAAACACATATATTATAGCATATTAATCATTGTGTCTCAAACATGTAATATTGAATAGCAAACACAATGTATTTGGACACAAGTATATTATATTTGCGACAAGCTAAAAACACACTTTATATTTGCATCCAAGCAACAAAAATAGACAGATCTTTCATCGTGTACAGTTGTTTTATTGTACTCATATTATTTTCTTACATAGCGTGGTTCCTTCGCTTTAATATGACGTCTAATTTTTAAAGTTACCAAACACATCTTGGTTGTAGTAAATGTTTCCAAAATATATTATTTTTGAGAAAATAACTGACTTTGTACAAACTTAACTTTTTTGCTGCAAAAGCTTTCAATGAATGTAATACGAAGTTAAATTTTTTTTGGTTTTTCTCAACAACTTTAAAATAGTAAGTACGCAGCTTAAAAGTACAATATCTCTAAAACTGTAAGTACAATATCTCTAAAACTGATACAATTCTAGAAATTCGAAAAATATAAAAAAATTTTCAAAAACAAAACATTGTAAAATGAAAAAAATTTGAATTTTTTGTGCGCGTTATGCACAATTACATCGAAATATGTAAAAAAAAAAAAAGGATAAAACCACAAATATTAAAATCAAAAAATACGAAAATCACCCAATTTTGAAAGGCAAGAAAACTTTCAATGTTATTATTTGAAATTATTGCCCGGGACCTGATCTAAAAAAAATAAAATAAATGGTTTCCCATTACATCCCATGAAGGGACTGGGGAGAACTTCTCACAATCACTGAGCTGTGCGCTTTCCAGTTTTCACTCACTGATTGGGACCTACAGTTTTACACCGATTCCGAACGGTAATTTGAGAAGCTTTATCATGGCTAGATACTCGATAGTGTCGCCATCACTATGCGAGGTGACCGCCGCCGAAAGAAAATTTGAAGGTGGTCAGAGCTGGGTTCGAACCCAGGATCTCATGTACAAGAGCCGCGCACACTAACCATTGCACCACCGACGGCCACATCTACAATCGGTATTTACAGAACTCCAAAATGTTTATTAGATGAAAACATATTGAATTTTGGCCTATGAAAATCGATTCTGAACCACTGTGCGCTGGTATTCTTTCGCGAGCTTCTGGCAACGATATCTCAGTCATCAATTTGATTTACTTGTTTTCAGTAGTTAGATCTGGACCGACTATCGTATTTCCATAACAAATATAATATTTTCTTTCCGCTACTTATGTACTTAAAATTAATCATACATAATCTGAAAACAAAAATTTAATTAAAAAAATATTTACTCAATTGGCTCCCTTTGATACGGCCACGCCCCACTGTGGTCTGTCAGCATTCACCTGTAACCGTTAATAAACGATGAAGCGCGTGGAGATTTCACGCATCACCTAAGACGGGCGTTTGACGTGATTATTTCAAGCGTTGAAGCGTTTCAAACAATTTGTTGTTCGATTCGGTTTGTCTGGTGTCTTCAGTCTTATATTGAATTTGTATTTTTTTTTTTGTTTTTCTATCATCAACACAATGAATGCGTATAATTAATTAATTAACTTCATTTTGTGTATAATTAATGATTTTTTAATTAACACCAATGGGTTTTATGAATGAAAACAGGTGCTATTTTAAAATGTATGCGAAAAAAAAACTTAATAGAAATCACTGTTTAAATCAGAATTTAAACAAATAACCATTTATATGCAAAACTAATAAAAAACAAACGTCGTATTGGTCTTTGTTATTTATTTGCTTATAACTTTTGTGACGCCGCTTTAAATTCAATTGAAATTCAAATAATATTTAAAAATTAAATCTTGAAACATGATCTTCAAGTTATGAATGAACTGAAAAGGGGAGGAGCACCGTATTTGTGAATGGATGGGTGGGGACGTGGGTGTTTGTTTCCGATAGCTAATGGAGAAAGGTTTCAGTTAAAGCACCAGTATTCGACTATACAGTCGATATCAATCGGCATTTTAATTTTAAGACGCATTCTAAGAATGGGATTTTGTGATGTCTATCAAACAGAACAGGTAAGATTTGAAGGAAAAAATAGTCACTCATTAAAATAAAGAAAGTAGTGGATATTAAAGAGTCATATGATTCTAAAAAATATTACGAAATTAAAAAAAAACGACAAACAACAAACGTAATTTCTCCAAGTTTTATTCTATAAAAAAGGGACCCTTACTTTTTTATTTTATTACTAGCTGGACCCGGCAAACTTCGTTGTGCCTTCAAAGTTTTTGTAATGCCAAAGGCTCAACAAAATTATTTTGTTCCATTATTTTTGAAGTAAATGAATAGATCTGCTGGTGTTCCGACACGGAATAAAGCCCCGTTCAATTGACAATGGGCAAATAAACCTGTAGTTGACTGGAATATTATGCAGAAGAATGTAAAATAACTATTTGTTAGAAGTATTTGTTTAAATTTCGATCGTGTGGTGATTTCTTTAAAAAGCTTCTCATTATACTATAATAGCTGTACCCTGAATTGTACTTTTAATGAGACGCAATTTTGTTATTTTTTTCTATTTATTGAAGTTGTCTAGGAATACAATATTTCTAGATTTGCAAATATGTATAAGTCTGAAGGCTTACCCACACGTGAACATGCAACATATGTATATTGTCCGTGGGAAAAACACGGATTTGTCAAATTTAAGCCACAGACTTGAAGCGACGACTGCCCTTGCTTGCGCTTTATTAATGGTCATCTCAAATGTCAACCGAATCGGAAACTGCAATCTTTTGAAATCGATGGGCATGTCCGTAGGTATCATGGGAATGCGTGGAATCAGAACATCGGTTCCTTTATAATTTCCAATGATTATAGTAGTCTCTACAAGATTATTCTAAATTTTTTTAAAAACTGCATTATTGGGATAACGATATTTAGGATGCTCTCGAAACTGACCTCCATAATATTCATATTCATTCGTAGCTGTGGTCACTTTCTTAGCTTTAAGTCTAACCTTTGTAATAGAAGTATTTGCATTGGTTTTCCCCAAAAAGTAATTTGCATCATATCAGTAGTATATGTACCGAATCTCACATTCCTACACTGTCTCAAACAATTGCCCGTACAACAGCTAGTTGTGAACATATTTCAATGTTTGAATCTCAAAAGAAAAGGTGGCGTGGCACCGCCTACTTCCACCTTGGCTGTAATTTATACATAAGGGTTTTTCAATAAGAGCGCTACAAAAGTTTTTTTAAATAAAACAAAGCCGGTTTTAGATACCAATGAAATTCTTTATTCCTGTAAAAGTACGTTCGATGCCATTATGTATGGAAATCGATTTCTTTTGCACGGCCACCATGGGCACGCTTGCAGAAGTCCAGACGCTGAACCCAATTTTCGATGGTTTTCAACCATAAATCGGCCGATACTGCTGCAATTTCACGTTCGATATTCGTACGAAGTTCATCAATCGTCGCTGGCTTGTTGGCATAGACCATAGACTTGACGTAGCCCCACACGAAATAATCTAACTGCGTCAAATCGCATGACCGAGGCGGCCAATCGCCTGGGCCATTTCGTGAGATAACACGTTCACCAAACATGGTTTCCAATAACTTAATTGTGGCATTCGCTACGTGACTTGTGGCGCCGTCCTGTTGTTACCACATGTCCTCCAAGTCCATATTATCTAATTGGGGCCAAAAATATTCGGTTATCATTGATCGGGAGCGATTCGCATTCACAGTAATGTGCCGGTCTTGATCATCACGGAAGAAGTACGGCCCAATGACGCCGCCGGCCCATAAACCGCACCAAACCGTAATTTTTTCGGGATGCAATGATAACTCATGGATTACGTGTGGAATGCTGTCTGACCAATAACGCATATTTAGCTTATTGACGAAGCCATTCAGCCAGAAATGAGCCTCATCGCTGAAGATGATTTTCCGATGAAAATCCGAATCATTTTCAAGTTGTTGCTCAGCCCAATACGACGCTTATGGTGGTCAAGCGTCTTCAGTTCTTGTGTCAATTTGATCTTGTAAGGATGTAGGCCAAGATCTTTTCACAAAATTCGCCACAACGACGTCACAGAGATGCCCAACGCTTGAGAACGACGTGCGAGAGGCACATTTGGGCTTTCTTGAACTGAAGCCTCAGCGGCAGCAATATTCTCGACACTACGGGCACTTCTTTGTCTCACTGGCACGGGAACATTTTGTACTGTGCCTGTGGATTCAAATTTTTCCACTAGACGCTCAATTGTTGATCTGGTAGGACGATTATGACGACCATAAATTGGACGTAGCGCTCATGAAGTTGAGGCCACTGACTCCAAATTTCGGTAGTAAATTTTAATAATTTCGACTCGTTCTTGGCTCGTATATCTTTCCATGATGAAATGGCAAACCTTACTGAAGAAAAATGTCAAAAGTGCGGGAAAAAATATGGCGTCGTTTGCTGTCCCTATCGATTTACTTTTGTAGCGTCTCTGTTGAAAACCCCTTATATACCAAATTTCATCGTTCATGAGATATAGCCACTTTAAATATCAAATTGTATGGGCGATGCCACGCCCCTTTTTCCAATCACTACCAGGCATAGCCACGGGCTATCAGCAAGTTTTCAGTACCACATTGAGGAATTTTCATAATAATCGGTATATTAGAAGAGCTGACAGAGCGATTTTTTAAAAGGCGGAGTGGCACCGCCCGCTTCCAACTTGGATGTGATTCGAACTGTATGAACAACTTACCAAATCTCAACTTCATACCTCTGAGATACATGAGATGCAGACGTACAAAGTTTCAAGATATATGCCACGCCCACTAATGCGATATCACCCCTTTTTTGGTGGATCACGAATTTTGCTGCCAAATGCATCTACACAAATTGTCAAGACTATTGGTGAAACAGTCCTCCAGATATTGCGTTTTAAAAAAATAGTGTCCAATGGGGGGACCACGCCCACTTGATATATTAAAAATTGTCACCACAGTACATTGTGTGGAAATTCCAAAAAGATCGGTCCTTCCTTTTTCGAGTCTATACGGTGTAAACCAAATGCAAACCAACAAACAAACACAAACTAATTTTTATATACATATTATGATTTATATGGGAGGTACCACGCCCCTTTCTCTAATTAAATTTTTTTGTCTTTGCAAACCATCTCCTAAAAATTTCGAATTGAATAAAAAAAAATCAGCCAAATCGCTTCAGCCGTTTTCACGTGATGCTATTACACACATGGTCCGTTTCATTTTTATATATACAGATAGATTCAAGTTTAAGGGTATTCTATATCTTTATTAATAGAGATATAATTAAAAAAAAAAAGTTTTGTAAAATGCATCCTCATGATTTCTGGCAATTTCAGATCTAGCCACAGATCTACATCAACGGTTGTTTGGAATGCTGCTTTTGTAAAATTCATCAAACTAAATGCAAACGAAAACTCATCTCATTGGAGAATTTATCACTATGCAAGTGTTCGAAAAGTATCGCAAGCAAAACCCACAAGAATATATATGAAACTTCTTTCCATGTCCAGAGAACCATCGGTCCCCATTAGAAATGATCTTTGTTGTTGCCTAAAAGACAATACAATTCTTACAGGCAGTAACAATTGTCTGCAGTGTCGCCGTGCTCTACGTTAATCAGGTATGATTTTTAGTTTGTTATCATCCCCATAAGGGGCCAATTAAAAACCTACTGCCCAGCCTGAGAAATGTGTTCAGTGCATTTTTGACTTTAGTTTTTTCAACGAATGTCTCACTTTTACTCATGCAATGCGTACATATTATATCAGTGACATAAGGGAGAAATAGTATCACCTTTGTGACTACACCCACATACCCGGGTGTGTTTTTCATTTTCAAACAGATATATTTTGAGTTACATGTGCAGTATCGACTTGAAATTTTGGGTAGCCTCCTAAAATATTGTTGTCTATCAAATCCCGAAACAGCAACTTGATAAAAAAAAAATTACCAAATTTAGAAGTAGTTTTTGCGATTTACCCCTTTTATCTACAGCCAACACACCCAGGTGTGTATAGAAAATTAATGAAAAATTTTAGGTAGAAATAAAGAACAAATTTTGTGATTCGTTATAAATCATAATTTTTTACTGCATATGATATATTATTATATCTGAAACTATTTCATAAAAGAATATTTTTCGATTTCCTTTAAACTAAAAAGGAGAAAGAAGAAATGTTAAAATAAATAAGATTTTTTTTATATTTTCACAAGTTTTATTTTATATGGCATTATATTTTTCATTGTATTAAATAATGAGGAAAAATTAATAAAACCAATAAAGAATTTTAGGTTGCGCCTGTATCATATTGAGTGATATCCACTGAATATTCAGGACAACCAGGCATTTGACATTCTTCGCAGGTCTTTCTTGTTGGTCTTCTATTTCAGCACAGGAAACAATTTAACTTCTGCTTGAGTCTGCCAGAACTGTCACGTTTTCCTTTAGCGCGTACTGGACGATATTCAACAGTTGGTTTTATGGCGCGGCCCAACATACTTTAAATTCCACTACGAGATATAAAATATCTATGATTTGTCCATTTTGTGAACGATTCCGTATTTCTGCCAAGGCTAAATTTTCACTGAACTGTTGTATGAACAACCGTCTACGGCTACTTGATTTCTTCAAGTGTTGATTATTTTCCATGTAGATCACGAAAGCGGCAACTGCAGCCACATTTATGATGTTATAAAAAGCCAAAAGCCATTTTTTCGTTCTTCTCTTCGTTGAATATTCACCAAGGCATTTGTCCATATTGTGAACGCCTTCTTTGCTTCTGTTGTAAACCAGTACCACTATTGGCTTTATTTTGGGCCCTTCATTTTCGATGTTATAATGGGAAGTTGAAAGAAGCACAACCTAAATCCAAAATAAATGATTCAAAAGCACTTCCTCTTCGATTAGAAAATGCGTCTGGTATAAAAGTACCTATTTTGTTGACAGTGCCCAATATTGACAAAATGTAGTCTAACATCAAAGTAGAAGCTAAATTACAGCTTGTAAAAAAGTTGTCAAATACAATATTTCGCCAACTTCCACAGAAAGATTGCAAACCAAAAATCGTTGACCACACGTTCACCTTGATAACTTTCTCTGTCTCTCCGGAAGGTGCAATACCAGTATAAATTTGCCCTTTGACTGGATAAGAAGTAGTAGCGTCACATACCCACCAAATCTTGACTCCATACTTCGCTAGTTTTCAAGGAATATATTGAGCAAATCTAGTGCCACCACGATAAGAATAAAGTTGTTCATCAACAGTGAGGCTGCCTCCTGGTACTAGTTATTTTACAGGTTTCTATTCAACATAAGGAAAATGTCAGATATTGCTGTTGCTTTGTGAGTTTAAACATTATGCGACAAAAGTTCTGCGACGTTGTGGTGGTTGATCTTACCAAATTCTACCAGTATTCTAGAAGTACAATTATTTGCAGAAGATTCTATTGGATCTACTTCCAAATCTTCATCCGAATCAATTTCACCACCAGGATCATATTCGAGTAACTGTAATTCCTCTGCATCTGAATCTTCTACATTCACATTATTATATTCGCCATCATCCTCTTCATCTGCCAATAAACGGATATTATTATATTGCTTATCTTCACTATCAGCTTCCATAAGTTCGTCCAATCTTCGATTTATGTACTGTTCTCTGTTTTCAAAGCTAAGTGCTTGCATTTGCCGGAGAGTTAACCATTCGCCATCAGCCATTATATATTAGGCCAATTCAGAGTCTTGTGCATTTAAGATTGCATATTTTTGCATATGTAAATATTTGCTATCAACTCTGAACACTCATTTTAGTTAATTTGGCAACACTTGTTGCAAACCACACAATTCACAGTTCCCGTTCAATTTACAGCTGATTGATAAAAAGAACTATTTTTTTATTGATATTTTGGTTTCAAGGAAATTTAATTATGTCTAAAGGAAGTTTTAAGGAACAATTAATGGAGTCTTTAATAGACGAAGCTGTGAAAGAGATTATATTCAACGAAGGTATGAAATATTCTACGCTAAATTTGATTTGATAACAAATTTTTTTTTATTAGACATGGAGAGTGACAATGAAGCAGTGGAAGCAGTTTTAGATGAACTGACAGACAATTTATTTTTATATTGGTTTTATAGCGCAGTGCCCAAGTCAGATATATATGGCGCAACAATATTTTGACAACGATGGATGAAGATAGATTTCGGCAAATGCTAAGAGTAAATAGGAGTCAGTTTACGATGTTATGCGATTTAATAAGTAAAGATCCAGAGTTTAATAAAGCTCACTCTTGTAAGCAGTTTTCTATCGAATTACAACTTGCAATAGTACTTTTCCGCTTAGGCTCATCAGGAGAAAGCACCGATACTGCTGCAATTTCACGTTCGATATTCTTACGAAGTTCATCAATCGTCGCTGGCTTGTTGGCATAGACCATAGACTTGACGTAGCCCCACAGGAAATAATCTAACGGCGTCAAATCGCACGACCGAGGCGGCCAATCGACTGGGCCATTTCGTAAGATAACACGTTCACCAAACTTGGGTTTCCAATAAATTGATTATTGCATTCACTATGTGGCTTGTGGCGCCATCCTGTTGGAACAACATGTCCTCCAAGTCCATATTATCCAATATGGGCCAAAAATATTCGGTTATCATTGAACGGTAGCGATTCGAATTCACAGTAATGTGCCGGTCTTGATCATCACGGAAGAAGTACGGTCCAATGACGGCCCATAAACCGCACCAAACCGTAATTTTTTCGGGATGCAATGATGACTCATGGATTACGTGTGGATTGCTGTCTGACCAATAATGCATATTTTGCTTATTGGCGAAGCCATTCAGCCAGAAATGAGCCTCATCATAAATTGGACGTAGCGCTCTTAAAGTTGAGGCCACTGACTCCAAATTTCGGTAGTAAATTTTAATAATTTCGACTCGTTGTTGGCTCGTATATCTTTCCATGATGAAATGACAAACCTTACTGAAGAGAAATGTCAAAAGAGCGGGAAAAAATATGGCGTCGTTTGCTGTCCCTATCGATTTACTTTTGTAGCGTCTCTGTTGAAAAACCCTATAGAAATAGGTCACTATGTTTACACAAAGAACAATATTTTTCTTCACATCAATGGATAGCAGGAGATTCAGCATACCCTTTATCCAAATTATTTCAGGAGACCACAACACAAGATTCTAGTGATCCTGAAGATTCAAACAATTCAGGGGAAATTAAAAGACAAGCTATTTATTCGCTAATGTTTTCTTAAATTCATTTGAAACCATTTATTTAACAAAAACAAAAAAATACATACGTACATTAATTAATAAATAAAAATAAATAATATTCAATTCATTTATCTCCGCCGCCGATGATTTTGACTAGACTTTGCCCTCTGACTGCAAGTTTGCACATAAGTATTGCAAAGGCAGAGCAAATATAAACTACGGTTGTAAGTGTTGCATATCAGCAAAACCATTGCACGTGCATTTCTGTATATTTTGTTAGTGTATAGGAAAAGTGTGCAATACCAATTTGCAAATGCTACGACGCAAGGCCATATGCACAGGATTGTGAACTGGGCTATTATATTACTGTTACTGCTTACATCTTGAAATAATTTTTTCTCAATCGCGTTTCGTGGTTGCAGTATACAAGCTAGAAAAAATAGAAAATGGGGAGTCGATGCCACCGCTGATCGACTATGAAGCTGTAACAGAAAATATTTTAGTGTTGCGTGAGCGCTTTTTCACAAATATGCAACCGTGTATCGAACAAAATCTGATAACAATGTAAAAATTTACATTGCTATAATTTCTATATGAAATTTACAGTTAGTCAAGTGATGTTATAAGATTTCCAATGATGGAAAGCAAACAGCTGTAAACTCTCTCTATATTAGTCTATTGGGCAAACCATCAACAACATAATTAAGGAATCAAACGTACAAAATGTATGGCACACCCGGGTATGCCGGGTGTATGTTTATGTATAATCTTTTGGCTGTAGACACAAAGGTTAAGAGCTCATAGATCGAACTTGAGTTAAGTATACCCCTATGATCTCCTTAGTCGAAAGTATCAGCAGTCAAATTTTGTTTTAATAAAAATAAATAAATGGTTACCCGTTACATCCCAGGAAGGGATTAGGGAGAGCTGTACACGCTCTAGTTTTACACTCACTGCTTGGGACCTACAATTTTATACCGGTTCCGAACGGTATTTTGAGAAGATTTTTCATGGCTAAGTACTCGATAGTGTCCCCGTTACTAAGCGAGGTGACCGCCGTCGAAAGAAATTTAAGGTGGTCAGACCGGAGATCGAACCCACGCCCGCATGCACAAGAGCCGCGCACACTACCATTGCACCACCGACGGCCACACAATTTTGTTGTAATTCGGTATATATTTCCTGAAGTTACTGTATCTCAGAGACTCTTGACTTATCTCATTCATTATTGAAACTTTACACGGATTAACAACCTAACTCGACCTAAGATTAATGATACTAACTTAAGTTTAAAGGTATATGATTGTTCATCGAAAGTAAAACGTTCTGGGTTTTCATTCAAACCATTAGATAATTCGAATATCTCGCATTTCTCATAAATTCAAATTTAAACTTGAAATTTGTATAAAAAGAATGTTTGACATTTCGTGAATATAAAAAGTTTTACAATGAATTTTTTGAGTTTGAATGAGAACCCATATCCTTGATTTCATGACTAACCGACGTAACTGACACTTTTCCAAAATTGAGTTAATGATGCCATTTGACTCCCCTTTATATTCTACATAATGTGGATAAATTTTGTAAATCTATCGTATCTTCAACCGTTGCATCAGAAATAGCATTCGCGATTTCCGTCGCGACACATCTGACAAAACACTAAAATACTTTTTTACTAACTGGCGTAACTGAAATTATAAATGGTTTCCCATTACATCCCATGAAGGGGCCGGGGAGAACTTCTCACAATCACTGAGCTGTGCGCTTTCCAGTTTTCACTCACTGATTGGGACCTACAGTTTTACACCGATTCCGAACGGTGTTTTGAGAAGCTTTTTCATGGCTATATACTCGATAGTGTCGCGTCACTAAGCGAGGTGACCGTCGTCGAAAGAAATTTTTAAGGTGGTTGGAGCAGGGATCGAAACCAGGATCTCCTGTACAAGAGGCGCGCACACTACCCATTGCACCACCGACGGATACAAGGCAAGTGATAGATAAAAAAAAACCAGCGAAATCTGTAGCTATATCTAAATTCAATAATATGTATTCCGCCTTAACTTTCTGAAAGCCAGAGATTATATATGTATAGCGCCCATCCTATAATTTTTGGATATACAGGATTTACTTTTTCCCATTTACATACATGAGCCTTCAAATGTCCGCTTATGAACATCTTACTCGTATGAGTCTAGTAGACTAACAAATACAAACCTCAAGTTAAAGCCTACCATCAATTTCAAATACTGTAGAAAGATACAACACTGCTGTTTTCTATTTGCTGGGAAGTATCGGCGTAAACCTAACGGAAATACGTTATGAAATTTATAGGTAGGAAATGTCCCAGCGACCGTAATGCATTAGGTTCATGCTCAAACAGACAATGCACTCGGAATCATTATCTGACCCTCAACGAAAAATGAAAACAAGTGTGACAAAACATTGTTCCCCCACTCTGGGTACCTCCCTCCTTAAAGTTTATTAGGACACTAATTACAAAGCTTTCCATATTACGGATTTTGAAAAAGATCCGTCGTCGAAAATATTTAGAAAACGATTCACACACAGAGAATAAAGTTTATTACATTAATGCCATAAGTATTCAACTCAGCAGTATTTACACGGCAATTCTACATGTAACAGCAGAGGCGCCGGAAAGACTCGTAGTGTCTCTTCCGTCGAGAATATCGCCGCTGAGGCTGAAGATGTCGGTGATAATCTGCCAACGTTGACTTGACGACGCTTCACTTAATTGACCATTACACCCTCGTCTCTGACGCTCATTTTGGTGAAAGACTTGAAGATTTCCCCTTTTTAAGCGCAGGTACTCCATCACCTACTGACCATCGATCACGTCTCAACCTCGCTCACGCTCTTTTAAACTTCAACGATACAGTAGACGATTTAGGTCAAATTTGGTCATGAACGACGAGGCCCACTTTCATCTGAACGAATACTTAAACCAAAATTCACTCAAAGTCAAAAAAAAAAGTTATACAAAAAAAAGTTATACAAAATTTGGTGAAATTTGTCCAGTCGTGACTGAACCACCCTGTATATTTCAATTATACATATCGATCGATGGCTTAATATAAACCGGGCCTAACTCGATTTTTTGTTACTAGACAGGAGAAGGAAAAGACTTAATAAAATACGTAAAATTTTAGATACAAAAAAAGTTTTAATGCAATTTTTAATAAAAAGAAGCAAAACATTTTTGTTGTATCTAAAATTTTACGGATTTTATTAAGTTTTTTCCTTCTCCTGTCAAGTAACAAAAAATCGAGTTAGGCCCTTTGTATATTAAGCCATCGATATACACTCCGTTTCACTTATTTAAATGCACTAAAAATTCCATTTTCAACAGCCTGTATCTTTTGCAATTTGTAACCGATTGCAAAATTTTAATATGGAAATGGAAGCTAGACATCTTGAGATATAAAAAGTCATGACAATAGTGGTTTCTTAACCAAAGAACTTTTTTTGAGCAATTTATAAAAACAAAAGTCCAAAAATCTGCTATTTTTTTTTTGGTTCCCTTGAATAAAGGCACTTTATTGTTTTTTTATTATTTTTAAAGTAAGCGATGATTTTTTGTAGGGAGCGTTTGATTATTACAATTTATTACATCTTAATCATTTTACGAGTTAAAATGGCAGAACAAAAAATTTTAAATTTAATTAAATAACTAAAATATATGTTTACCGTTCTGAACCGCGCAATAGCTAAAAAAAATTGGACGGATCCCAACAGTTGTCGTCAATTACATCAAGGGCCCCGAGGGGTATGGAAAAAATTTTAAAGGAAGGGTTTCATTGTCTTTATCTACGTATGAGAAAAGAAACATCATCAGAATTGCTTCTAATTCTGCCTTATCCTTGTCAAAAATAAGAGCTCAAGCTGAAGTGGAAGCGACCAAGTCATCAGTACGCAGAGTAATTAAGAGCTGTGAGTATCTTAAATACCTGAAATTATAAAAAAACAGCCGCCACTTAATGCTGAAAGGCGGCTTCAATTCGCAAGAGACTACATGGTATGAGATGTGCAGCCAAGAGGTCATGTAAATTACTGGAGAACCGTTGTATTTACGGATGAGAAGAATTTTAATTTGGATGGGTCTGATGGCTACAACTATTATTTCCATGATCTGCGCAAAGAAGTGGTAAATCTTTTTCTTCCGTCGGGGCATGTACACAAATTAGATGTATGTAAAGTATTTCGCTGTTATGTGGATGGTGGCTATACGTTCACTCACGGGGTTGGACCGTGAGACCAGATGTCGCAGTCTTTTGCCAACTATAAATTTGAAACCAAAGTCATGCTTTTTCCCAACACTGAAAAAAAGCAATCGTGTATGAGCGCAAAAATACAATACTACTACTTCTGCTTCGTTTCGAATGCTTTGTCGACAGTAACCCGAGGTAATTGGTTGTCGCAACTTCCCTACAGTACAAGTCTTGAATGGCCATTCAAGACGTCTTGTGCAGATGTCTAACGGATACCCCATGCCACACGACAACGAACAACAGCTGCTGGAAGCACCAGCACAGAGTAATTTGTAAGATTAATCTATGCTGATGCTACATTCCCCAACTAGTAAGAAAGTTACCAAGTATGGTCATTTCTCTGTTTAGTTCTCCCAAGTTTGAAGTTGAGAATTATTTTTATTTTTTTATTTTTTTTCATGTGAAAATTAAGTGAAAGCAAATCCCAAATTACGCCCTACTGATGGCTTGCCGTTCCATTTAATTTTAAGCCATAATTATTCAGTGAGTGAAAACTGGAAAGCGCACAGCTCAGTGATTGTGAGAAGCTCTCCCCAGTCCCTTCATGGGATGCAATGGGAAACCATTTATTTATTTTCATAATTATTCCCCATCAAAACGTAAATAGAAAATATGAAGCGTCTTAAATTGAAGCTATAAATTTGACAAACGCTTAACTAAGCGTATAACACTTTAGAAGAAACTAAGTTCACAGTTTTTTCTTTCAAAGTGTCCTCTTCAAGAATACATACATACATATCTTCTTTATATATACTTCTACTGCACGTGTGTTTGTGACTGAACTCCTCCTAAACTTCTGGACCGATTTGAATAAATTTTTTTGTATGCGTTTGGGTGGCGCCCTGGGTGGTTTAGATTTACTATTCGGTCCAATTGGACAAAAGCCCGTGGTATCTCCCATACAAATCGCTTGAAATATTATGCAGGACAACGTCTGCCGGGTCAGCTAGTACGAGTATAAATTGTTTACAATTTTAGACAACTTCAAAAATTAGAGTTTTCCACAAAATATGAAAAATTTACTTTTTTAAACTATCCAAATTTCAATTTAAAACTAAATCAACAATTAGTGAACCCCTAGTACAATATTTGGTTGAATTTTTTTTTTGGTGCCAAAAACCTTCAAAGTAACACATTAAATTTGTATATCATGGATAACGAAGGACAAAAGTAGCTACTTTCGCATTGTAGTATCATAGCAGCAGTCGTCTGCATTACACGCAAACTTGGCCCAAAACAACAAAATGAAATCAACGCAACTTCCAGCAGACACAACTCTGAGTGACAGCGTTTTGTTTGGGAACAGGCAGAAAAAATAAATAAATCGTTGCTGTAGAGAGCGGCCAAAGCATTGGAGCCAAAACCATCGTCATCATAACCATCATCGGCTGTTGACGGAAAAGCCAAACGGAGCTTTGCACCAAAGTCACATGGTGCATCTATCCATCTGTCGGCATTTGTGTAACTGAAAGTTGTTGCAAATTCCAACGCAGAGAAGTAAAGAGATAAACAGAGAGAGAGAGAGAGCCAAAAAGAAAATAAACAATATGCGCGCGCACCACGTGCGAATCTGTTGTGGTAAAACAATAACAAAAAAAACCTGCAACAACAGAAGAAGCAGCAGCCGAAGTTCACATTCAAGTTGGAAGCCACTAAAAGAGATGGAAAAACTACTATGTTAATAATAACTGCTTATGGCCCGCATTTTGCTCATACAAGTGATGAAATCCATTTCGAAAACGAAAATCTATTCAAAACTTTAACTTTATTCAGTTCTTTCGAAATTTTCGTAAAAAATGTTGTAATTTATTTCTAAATGGTACTTTTTATTACGGAGAGCTACCACCTATCTTCGATTTATCTTGCAAACATTTCATTGATAATTCCTATACGCACTCCATTTTATTTTTAAGAAATGTAGTATTACTTTTGGTTGTTGAAATTACACTGTGCAACAGTGGGTTTCGGGCCTCAACCAAACCAACAAATTGTGAAAGAACTTGGACGTGGTATCACAAAACCCCGCTCAGTTTTGCCCCTATACGTATCAATTTTTTTTACAAGCCGAAGAAAATGTTGGGTGTGGGTCAGGGATCTATTTCAGATTGTACTTCAATAAATCCTAAACACCTTGAAATATTGCATTTCAACCTTTCACAATATTGTAGCTATTTTCCCATATCACAATTCCCTCTAATATATTTCTAAGGAAAAGTACACTGTTAATCGATTATTTCACGAAACGTCATGAAAAAATGCATATATTTTATGTTTTAACATTTCTTGCCTAATGGTAAATTATTGATAACTTTTCTAAATACACTAATAAAGAAATATTATATTTAGAGGTTGGTTCTATTGTTGTCAGGAGGTAGGTGCTCATTGTTGTCACGACAACCACATCCACCTCGGCTTTTTCCAGACGACGACTTAAATTAATAGATGTCTCTCTACTAACATGTAGGTCGATCTGAAGAAACCGCTACATTTGTTTGTCTTTTTTTCAATTGTGTGTTAGAAGATCGGGATTACTATCATTGTGTATATTCAATGGTAGCCACGTTGGATGGGTTGGCTGGGATCCGGGCATGTGCCCTGGGCCTGGATTGGAGATTCTCCCTCAGAACAACATTACCTAGGTACCTACAATGCTTATACTAGGATCGGATAGACCTGCTAGTTTTTTTTTTAATTTCTCAAAAAGTTATTATTCTCCTTGATTAAATCGTTTGGAAGGAATTTGAAAGAACTTCTTTCGGGAAAATAATATTTCTTTTTTGCAGCTTTGCTACTCAGGGGTTTTCAGAGAAACGTGCTATGAGATTTTGACCCATAACCACGACCTATTTGGTTACTTCTCGTAAAAATAGTAATTCGTATAAAGTACTTGTTTTACGAAATATACTTACCCACTGAAACAAGGATTCATCGCGGCAGAGCATAGATAATGTACATGTCACTTGAAAATGTGAAAATCGTAGGCTGGGAGGATTTAACGTTTTCCAAATCAAAATCGTTTTCAAACTAGAGTCGGTTGGATTTAAGTGAAATATCTAGCACACACTGATTGTGAGAAGCTCTCCGCAATCCCTTCATGGGATGTTATGGGACACCAATTTGTTTTATCTAACACAATTTAATACAACGGATTAAACGACAGTTTAACACTGTAATTGTCCATTATGTTCCTAAAGTGAAGCTGATAACAAATGTTCCAAAAAAGGTACTTTTTAATGCATTTTCATCACTGGTTTGGAAGCTAAAGTGCTTGAATATATAGTATCGCAAAGATTTGGCAATGGGTCAAAATTATTTTAATACTCACAACTGTTGGGTGGTTGGAGTCGATGTTGGTGTTGGTGTTGATGCCGTCGTCGTTGACGTCGTCTTTTCTTTTTTGTTTTGTTGTCAGACTCCAAAGCACGAATGCTTTACGCCAACAAAATGACGAAAATTTAGCAGTTTTGCTTCAGACTTTAGTGGAAAGGGCGCATTAAAATGTTTCGGTATAATAATAATGAACCTAAGCAATAAGACCAAAGGATATGCTTCGAAACGGAAATAGTGTAAAAATATTGAAAAACATAATGTTGAAGTGAAAACGAAATCGTTAACGCCATCGAAAAGTAGTGTTCTTAGAAGAAATACCAAAAATGTCATCCAGAGCTCCGTCGTAAATTTGTACCTTGTTCGAATCGAATTTAATGGAAAGTTGTGACGTCAAAATAGGAAGGAAGTCTACGGATAGTAGTTTTGTATCGTACATGGATAATGTATACGAAGTGCCATAAAATTTTAGTTGATGGAAATTTGATTACTTATATGTAGTTGTTTATGCTTATAGGAGAGTGTCGTGAGTCTTCTTTTATAATTGGTGTTGTTGTTATTGTTTATGGCGTCAGCTTCCCCAGTCGATTGCCAAGGACCCTATCAAGCCGCACACAAACACTCTCGTACGTAAACATTTGTAAGGATCCCCAAATACTTCCGTCCTCGGGCAACACAACACAAAGGCTGTGCCGTGGAGCCATCAACATTACAACGTCTCGGCTGTGCCGCGTTTTGTTGCTCCCTAACCAAATACAATTTAAGTGGAGAATTTCGTTTGTTGGCAAATCTCAAGTAAGTTGTATGTAGTAGTCGATAAATGGCTTCCCTATACTCCATCCCACCACCAGCAACTCCCCACCCGCCTTTAGCTCTAACTAATAAAAAAAGAAGTTTCCTTTTTTCGTGTGGCTAGACATAAGACGATAATAAAGTTTTATGGTGCTTTTTTCGTAGCTGTCATTTGCAATATTTATTTTGTTTATATAGCCATCTTTATCCGCTCCTATCCCCCTGCCTTCCCTTCCGAAATAGTGGAAAAGGGTTACCATAGTTCAAGCACTAACGGTTTTTGTGAAAATATGGAAGCGACCAAATCAAATACCAGCAACTGCATGGTAAACCCCAATGGTTAACAAAATCCACTGAACCGTAGCTTAATCAACATGCCAACAATTAAACCTCTAAGGATTTTTCCAGTTTCACATTAAAAAAAAACTAACTGGGCAGGCGTTGATTATGTCCTGGCTTGGTCGATTTCATTAGGTGCCCTATGTATGTATTAATAAATAAAAAAAAACTTCAATTAATATTCAAAAAAATTATTTGAACTTTAAATAAAATCCATTAAACTGAAAAACGCATCAATTGAAATTCAAAAATCATTACTTGAATTAAGAAAAACAAAATGCAATTGAAATGAATAAATAACACAAATAGAAATATAATTTACTAGCAAATAATAGGCTAGTTTTGTTTACAACCCTTGATCAGATTGTCGCTTATTTTGTATGGAGAGCTAAGCGGTATTAATAAATACCCGCTTCTATTACTGTCTTAAGTAGACATAAAGGTGCCAGTCAAAAAAATGCATTACAACATCGATAGCTATCGTTTTTGTGATTTCAAGGACAAGAGACGAAAATAAACATTCGCCAGAATGACTATAAACCATGCGTTAGACCAAGATGATTGTATACATTTCTGTATTAAACAGGCACAAAATTGCTTATGAAAAAGGCAGAGCCGCGCATTTAAAAATGGTTTCCCATTACATCCCATGAAGGGAGAGGGGAGAGCTTCTCACAATCACTGAGCTGTGTGCATTCCAGTTTTCACTCACTGATTGGGACCTACAGTTTTATATCGATTCCGAACGGTATTTTAAGAAGCATACTCATGGCTAAATACTCGATAGGGATCGAGCCTAGCATCTCATGTACAAGAGGCGCGCACACTAACCACTGCACCACCGACGGCAGCACATTTAGATATCGTTATTGTGAATTCAAAGATAAGGAAAAGGATATAAACATTTGCTGAAGTGACAACAAACAATGCGTTAGTCCAACACAGTTATAAAGTATAGAGCTCCAAACTATCGCTAGTTTTGTACTTCGTTACTAGCATTCAAGCTACTTGCACTACTACGTTACTAGCATTCAAGAAAACACGCCTAATATCGTTTAATGCTATTAACATTAGTAAACGGTTTTTCAACAGAGACGCTACAAAAGTAAATCGATAGGGACAGCAAACGACGCCATATTTTTTACCGCTCTTTTGACATTTCTCTTCAGTAAGGTTTGCCATTTCATCATGGAAAGATATACGAGCCAACAACGAGTCGAAATTATTAAAATTTACTGCCGAAATTTGGAGTTAGTGGCCTCAACTTTAAGAGCGCTACGTCCAATTTATGGTCGGCTCATTTCTGGCTGACTGGCTTCGTCAATAAGCAAAATATGCGTTATTGGTCAGACAGCAATGCACACGTAATCCATGAGTCATCATTGCATCCCGAAAAAATTACGGTTTGGTGCGGTTTATGGGCCGGCGACGTTATTGGGCCGTACTTCTTCCGTGATGATCAAGACCGGCACATTACTGTGAATACGAATCGCTACCGTGCAATGATAACCGAATATTTTTGCCCCAATTGGATAATATGGACTTGGAGGACATGTGGTTCCAACAGGACGGCGCCACAAGCCACACAGCGAATGCCACAATCAATTTATTGGAAACCAAGTTTGGTGAACGTGTTATCTCACGAAATGGCCCAGTCGATTGGCCGCCTCGGTCGTGCGATTTGACGCCGTTAGATTATTTCCCGTACCAGAATTTCACTGGTATCTAAAACCGGTTTTGTTTTATTTAAAAAATCTTTTGTAGCGCTCTTATTGAAAAACCCCATATATGTGTATCAGTCAGTTGCAACATAAGCCCTGACAGAGAGGTATAAGGAGAAGAGAAGAGCGGAAACCCGTTTATTTAAGAGGAAACCCCGATTGTGGAGAAAGCGCGAGAGTGAGCAAATTGAAACTTACAGAAGGTAGAATGAGGCACGTAAATTCTACCGAAAAGTACAAAGGCAAACCGATGGAAATGGAACGGGAATCTTGTCACAGATGTGCAGAGTATGTTGCGAATATGGAGAGATCACGTCTCTGCTTTACTAGTCCCACGAGAGACACTGATTTACTTGTCCCTACTGCAGTTGAGGGTATTGAGCACATACAGGACGATGGCGTCGACTGCCCCCCTCCTAGCCAAAGCGAAGTTAGAACTGCAATTTCCCGGCTTAAGAACAAGAAATCCGCTCTGGCTGATAGACTACCGGCTGAGCTGTTTAATGCTGGCGGCTATGAGTTGGAAAGTACATGCCTCAGCTCATATGCAAAATCTGGCTCGATGAACGTATGCCCGTTGATTGGAGGCTTATCTTGCTTTCAGAAAAGGCGACCCGACCCGTCAAATATTTATATGTGCAAAATATCATGTTGAGTTGGAGCTTTGAAAACTAAAATTTTTTTGATTCTTATTTTACATATGTATTAGTTTATATTTATGTGTTCTTTAAAATTATAAGAAAACATAAATTTTTTCATATATTTTGTAGAACAAAAAATGTGTTTGTTATATTCTTCATAGAAAATATTTATATATGCAAAATGAAACTTACATGTAATTCTTATTCTTATCCAATTAAAATATGTAATTAATATGATATTTAGTTGCCCTTGTGTATAAGAACTTGTTGTAGCCTGCGTGGCAAAGAACTCACTAAGTTGCTTAAAGTGGACATGTCAATTTTCTCCCATTCCGCCAATATTTCTAGTTTTAGTTCTATAAGCGTCGTATACTGCTTCGACTTTGAAAACACCTTGGCGGAAAGTATCCTCCAGAGGTCTTCAATTGGGTTGAGGTCGGGACTTATGGATGGCCACTCCAGTAATGGAATATTTCGGGACTTAAAAAAATCCCTTGTGAGCCGAACAATGTGGATCGGGGTGCTGTCTTGTTGAAAAGTTCAGTTATCTCCATATAATTCGCAAGCAAAGTCAATTAAATTGCTGTCCAACAGATCAACATATGCTTCCGCATTCATTTTAGTTGGGACAACGCATATTTCTGACTTCCCTCGTACTCCAAATGCAGCCCATATCATAAGAGATCCACCACCGTGGTTTCGCTTGTAGCACGTTTGCCGAGGATGTCGTAAATCTCTCCAATATTTATGGTGACCATCAGGTCCGTCCAAATTAAACTTTTTCTCATCACTAAATATAACGGTTTCAAATTCGTCCTCCCTAAACTTCTAATTTTCTGCAAAAGCAATACGCGCATTTTTAACGCGCTGGGTTAAGCGTGGTTTTACCGTTTTGCTTTGGTACCGAAGACCTATATCGTCCTTTAGCAGTTGCTGCACACACTGTCTCGTTACATTTAGCCCCAATTCCACCTTTATTTCCCTACAACTCATATTCTCATTAGCTGCTAAATGCCGAATGCGCCGCTTAGTCCTCTTGTCTACAGTTGGGATGTGTCCACTGCGCTTAATACAACCATAGTTTTCGGGGTCTTTGAGGAAATTCGAAACTGTATTGCGATGCCGATTTACCGCAGCTGCAATCTCGCCAATTCCTTTACCTGCAAGTATCATTCTAAAAATTTTTCCGCGCTCCTCATCCGTAAGTTCACTTACACGTGGCATGTTCAACTAGAAACAAAACTGTGAATAAAACGTTTCTTAGAATATCTTCATAACGATCACTTTACTCGCGTACAGAAAGATATTTTATACTAAACGCCCGAGAAAAATAGAGTTGTCCACTTTAAAGGGTTAGC
The DNA here is from genome assembly GCA_963931995.1 of Phaonia tiefii. NCBI lineage: Eukaryota > Metazoa > Arthropoda > Insecta > Diptera > Muscidae > Phaonia > Phaonia tiefii. The sequence continues at coordinate 156,872,121 of OZ008369.1, read as the reverse complement.
AACGCGAATGCACATATAATTATTTTCTATTGAATTGTAAACTTACAGCGATAATCATAGATAACGGGACTACAAATAAAGTCCAAAAGAGAAAAAAAGTATATGATAAAGAGAGAGGGATATTATCGAAAAAGTTGTATATGGTCGACATTAAATTGCAGTTAGTTTTCAGAAGGAAAGAAAAAAAAATAATTTGGACATATAAATATTTGACAGAGGTATGTACGAACTATCGCGGAATCCATCCATCGCATACAAGGTCCACTCGAGCGTAATGTGCGAAAGACTAAAGCCTTTTTTAAATTTAGTTGGTTTAGATCCTCGTTATGTTTTAAGTTGTAATTTCCTTTAAGGCTAAGACATCATGTTTTCTCCGGTTAGTGAAAAAAATGTAAATGCCGCGGGTGGGATTCCCTTTTCCTTTTGTGGCAGACTCGATCGGACCTCATCAGTGTGGCTTTAAGCCTGGAAAGTCAACTATCGCCCAGATATTCACATTACGACAAATCCTGTTTTAAACCCACGACAATCGAATCGGCTCCGACCTCATCTTTGTAGATTATAAGGGTGCCTAGGATAGCCCGTTATGGGGAAAACTGTACCAAGCTATGTAATTCGGAACTTGGTATTCCTGCTAAAGTGACATGCCTTTGTATAATGACACTGGCCGACACGAAATCCTCAGAAAAGTTACCTCACCGAACTAGTTAGTACAACGCGAGGCCTTAGGCAGGGCGACGCCCTTTTATGCGATCTCTTCAACATATTAATTGAAATTATCGTGAGAAACCCTTAAGTCAACACGAATAAAACTATCAGCAGCAAAAGTCACATGCTGCTCGCGTATGCAGATGATTTAGACATCATTGGGCGAAATCTGCGAGAAATTACTGCAGTACTTTCGAGAATTGAGATCAAACCGTTATAATTTCGAGGTGGTGGACGAATTCGTTTACTTCGGATCTGCCGTAATCAAAAGCAATAACGTCAGCCTACAAATCAAACGGAGTATTTTGCTTGCAAACAGGTATTATTTCGGGCTAAGCAAGCACTTCAGAGATAAGACCCTCTCTCGAGAAACGAAGATCCAACTATAGCAGACTCTTATACAACCTGTCTTGCTTTATGGCGGAAAGTCCTGGGTCATGTAACATTTTGGTAAAACATTACTGGCAGTCTTCAAGAGAAAAATGCTACGAAAATTATATAACCAAATAGTCTAGAAATTACCACGGGACGGTATCTACTGTTATCATAATTGAACGTCGAAAATTACCAGATGTGGTGAAGAGTTGTTTAACCCAAGTATTTCCCATCATGGTGTCATCGCATGTGGGTGAAAAAGTGAGGAATTGTAGTTCTTTAATCAATTTTTATTACGGCAAGCTGCTATGATCATAACATGGTACATGGCTACCCATTACATTTCTAACAATCAGTGAGCTGTACGCTTTCTAGGCTTACACTGACTGATTGGTTAACTGTACCGGTTCCGAACGGTAATTTCAGAAATTGTGTCATGGCTAATTACTCGATAGTGTCGCCGTCACTAAGCGAGGTGACCGCCTTTGAAGGAATGTTTAAGGTGGTCAGAACAGGGATCGAACCCACCATCTAAAGTACAAGAGCCGCGCTCACCACCATTCCACCACCGACGGCCCAGTTGCTAATATCATTCAGCTTAAATTCCCGAATGTTGATTTAATCAAAAATTAAGGAAGATTCAAACGAAATGTTGTACCATGTACAAAAAAAATCGATCGGGGGCTTTGGAAGTGATTGGTGCTTTTTTTCTCCTTCTCATCCGCACAGCTTGTATGTAGAATATGGCAGCAAGTATTACGAACAATTCAGGTTCAAGTCAAATTCAAATTGTTTGCGTCTTAAAAATTAGCTCCAGATTCAGGAGACCTAGAAAAGTTGTCCCTGTTGTTTCCCCAGTGTCTAATAGTAGGCCCCATTTAGTTGACACCAAATGTCTTCTCCTATCGTACGCATTTTTGGAACCAACTAAATATGTCTCTGTGCCGGACTGCATTGGCGGTTAAATTTTAGAATTTTGTATTTTGAAAGGAGGACGGGGACACAGACCGCTCCAGCGGTCTTAGCTGGTCCACTTTCGCCTGTTCTAGCCGCATTTTAAAGTAACTTACAACGAATGAACTGTTGATCCCATTAACACGCTTAATAAGATTTTTTGGGTGGTACTTTCGACTTTCTATATAAGGATAATTCCAAAATATTTCGACGCAGTCCAGAACCCAACCCCTATTAAATTGCATGAAATTTATACAAACCTTCAATAACTCAGTCAATTAATACCGGATTTTTAAAAACAAAGCTGCGTTTTACTCACTAGAAAATGTCCCTTTAGAATAAATTCAAGAGTATTATGGTTTCTTTACAAAATAATGTGTAAAATCATTGCCAAAGTTGAAAATTGGCGAAAAAAAATTAAAAACTATCTACTACACACAGACAGACTTCTCATATTTTCTTAAAGAACGTATATATCGTTTGAAAGACCTAAGTTTCTTCTTTTCAAATCCGGTGAGAAAATTAAAATCGGTTGATAATCAACTAACTTACAGGCTTATAGGTGCACAAATGTACGCAAAACCGGGTTTTTATCCGGTTTTCAAGATTTTGGGGGTGACTGTTGTATCGACTATTATTAGAGCGGTTATTGTAAGCTTTAAAATGATATCCAACATTTTTAAATCCATTAACGCATTCCAAAGTTATACCATTTTTAAGTCAGGTCCTTTTTCAGAAAGCGCCATACAATATCTACTTCAACGAACCATAAAACAAAAACTACTTTGAATTTTGACTCAATTCTGGTGTCATAGAATTTTTAAAGATGAGGAGAAACTATTCCAATCAAAAGTGGACGGGTTCTAAAATACTGATTTTTGTGTCGATTTTTTTTGGAATTACCCATAAGCTAAACAGAAATTTTGTAAAATATATATATTTCGGACTTGTATATATGTATATACATTGTCGGTCGCTTAATATTAAGGTAGGTCGCTTAATAATATTTAAGAGGCGATTGATCCTTGGCCGCCTGTCTCTTGTTATGTTAGGTTAGATTGAAGTAACTGTCACTGTTGACACACTTAGTCCAATGCGTATTATTGTGATACCAAGGGATGTCAAGTTCTGTCTCTATCGTTAAACCTGTAAATTGATATATTGTGGTTAAAGAGCGTTCAAGGCATATGATAATCCATGCCATTATTCTAGGATGTGGCTGAAGAAGAGATGTACATTAGTCCCTGAAGAATCAATAATTACTCTGGATAAATATCGTACGATCATTACTCTTAACTCTCTGAATATCTTTTATATCCAACATGGGGTAAGACTTTAAATATTACTCACACAGATATTTGACAGTTTCATCTGCAGTAACCACGAGCTGATATTCTAAGTCCAGACGAGTGTCTGCCTATAAAACAGTGGCCAGTGATCACAGCTACTAGTGTAGGGATAGATATATTCTCTATGAATGAGTATCAAAAATAGTGTGGTATTCAGTTCATAACTTGGGCATACTTGCCTGGTGTCTAGTGAAACAACTAAAATAGTCGCCAATCTCGCCAGTTTATCAGCTCTATTGTTCCGTGGAATGTTCGTGTTCCCCGGCAGCCACAAGAGGTGGGGATGAAACTGAATACAGATTGCACATATTTTATACCGGCCTGACTGTTAGACTAGATGTCTATTCCCCAGGTGGTGATCACGTTTCATACACCAGCGTAAGGGCAACTTCCTCTATTGCCACGACTTCTGGCGGCAAGACACTACAATGCTCTGACAGCGTTTGTGCAAGGTCTAGACCAAGCCCTTTAGAATTGACTCCAAAACCTAATTTACCATTTACTTTGGAGTCATCACTGTGCATAGCTAAATAGCTTCTGTATCCTGGTAAGTGTCCCTTCCTACCCTGCCTGTACGGGAAGTTTCTTTCAAAGGCAAAAGTGGATGTCATGTAATCCACTTCTATTGTGAATTGGCGCAGATCCCTTAAACTAGTCCCAGGAATATACGAACTGGTGATTCATCGTAAGGATGACTTTAACGTATAGTTTCATCGAATATTGGTTAATGTATAAATTCATCACCACAATGTAAATATTTATTGCAGCAACGACAAAATTGTAGGATGTATGGAACTTTTCATCGCTGCAATGAATTACTAACGTTACAGCGATTAATTTGTACGTTACTTCACATTCAATGTTGGAACCTTTTGTTTTAAGTAATAACTCTTATGATGAGGGTATGCTAAAGTGAGCTTCTTCGACTGATATTACTGTACTGGAGCAATATTTGAATTGGTTCAAAATTTCAATTCCAACTACTTGGGCGACTGCAAGAGAACGTCAAATGAAAACTCCATCTGTTACTCAATGGTTATACTCGAATACTATTATGCTGCGTTATTTGAATAGCTGGATGTTATTTTACTCACATTTCAAATCTTCCACAACCACCGTGAGAAATCTTACATACCCTTAACTCATGGTGTAGGGTATGACAACAGCATTTAGCAGCTCAGTGCTCTTGTTGTTCTCATTGTTTTTGTGGCGTGTTTAATGTAATGTAATGGTGAATGATACTTTTAGTCCATATCCCTCTGTTGCATGCAACATCAACAGCCGCAACTAAAGCCAAATGCAAAAGCAGCAACAACAGACGCAGCCGCCGCAGCAGTTGCAACTTGAATAAAGTTTATTGATTTTTAATTCGTGCCTAAAGTTCGAGGTAATTTATTGCTCTCCCCTTGAGTTCCCCAACGTTTTTATAGTATTTCAACGTATCATGGGCATTGTTAGTTAGTAACTACTGTCACATACACATCAAATATGAAAAAAATCGTATTTACAGACTCCAAAGTACAGAATGACCTTTTTGTGAAATCCTGTTGTATTAACTTTGCCACACACTCCATACATCAAAGGGAATTTGGAACGGATCTGCTCTATTCACATCTAATGGTTTCACAACACAAAGTCAATCAAATTAAGAGGTTGATGGGAATATTAACATTCATTAACGTAGTTACGTGGTATGGTGTTGCTCTGTCTTTGAGTCAAGTTGTCAAGCAAGTAATGTGGCAGGATCATGGACAAGGCGTTGCCATTGGTTGGGAATCAAACCACTGTATTACGCAGATTGCTTTAAAAGTTATTTAAAAAATTTATGAGTTTTCAAGTTCAATTGATGGGATTTTAAAATTTCGAATTCAATTGAAAATTGAAATCAGAAAATAAATAAGTAGTATTCTTTCCCTGATAGAAGGTATCTAATCTGATATTTTGGAAGCTATAAAATATCCGCGATTGGTATCTCCGTTAAAAACTGTCCACAATTTCCGCGCATTTCTAAATGAGTCCTGATATCTGAAAAATAAATCATCCTTCATTGACTAATAGTTGCATTAAAAGTGAGCTCATTCATCGCCACAATGTAAAATATTCATCGCATCAACGACAAAATCGTCGGATATACGAATTCTGTAGTAGTACTTTGCGTTATCGTGATGAATTTATACGTTAGCTGTTATTCAATGATAGTGGTAGTTAAAGTGACAAGCAGTTTCTCCACGTGTGTGCCGGAGCACAGGCATATTCCAGGGATTAAGCTGGTGATATTCGGAACGACCACATCTGCAACTCAGTTAAATTATTGCCCCAAAATATCAATTCAGACTTTGTTTAAACACAAAATTGTATTCCAACTACAATTTAATTGAGTCAATTATTCGAATACTAGACTGACGAAATTTATGCCAAAAATCTACTATCATTACTATTTCACTCGAGCCAATTATTTGTGTAATTGATATCACAAAATTCTTGATTCAATAGACTTTAAATCAAATTTAGTAGGCAACTATTTGTTTGAATGTTTTCGTAGTACAAGTAAGTATTCTCATTAAGTTGAGTTTTGTTTATCCCAAGAAGGTGTGATGATATACCCAAATACTTGTAGGTAATTGAGCTGATCAGATGTGTTTGGTTAGGTTCGGTCTAATTAAGACCTGCTGCGTTAGAAATGTTATATGTCTGCTACAGGAGAGGAAATGCGGATGCTAGTAGCTGAGATCACTGGGCAGACAAGTGACTATGGAAACTCTCCCTAAGTTTTACAATCAATCTCATTCTAGAATTGAACCCAAATTCAAAAAGATAAAGTGAATGAATGATCTCTTAGAAATTTTTTCGAGTAGTGGAAATTGGTAGAAACTAATTTGCATCTCTACGACGGAAGCAGCAGGATAGCGAATATGTCGTCCCGTGATATAAAAATAGTCCTTATTGGACTAAGTATCTCAATGCTAACAGGCACTTCAACATAAGTCCTGAGACTTTGGATACATGAAATGACTTTTATATGCATCGATATATCAAACACCACCTGGGTCATGAAACGTTTCTCCTCGATTCTTTTATCAATTTTAAATGAAAATTGCGCTTTGGTCAAACCACTCCAGAATATTATTTGCATACTCAAGTTTACGTGGAAAATCTAACTCAAATCGATTCATTTTCATCTCTTTTCAAAAAGAGCAGTGGAATGTCAGGTGTCCGTTTCATTTACTCAGCTGTTCCCATACGTTGCGGATTAGTACTTGTACTTGTATGTGTATGATTTATATACGTATACATATATATGTATATGCATTAACAACTCTGTCTCCGGCTTGGAACGAGAATTGCAAAAGCTAAATAAAACAAATCTTAAATAACTGTTCAAATTGACATTTATAACTAACAAGCAATTTCGCATAATAAATTGCAATAAAATTACTTTATAACAAATGGACAAATGCAAAGTTACATTGTTTTGATAGATAGACAAACACTGAAGTCTAGCATTATATTTATTACAATAAGTTAAGAACGATCATAGAACACTCTACCAAAGCGGATGTGAAAAGTCAAATTATATACTAATTTCTGGGCTAAACTATTTAATAATTAAGATCGAGCTCACCTTATTATAATTTTAAAGCTGAAAGAAGAAGGTCGACAATAATCACATTTTAATACTGCAAATGTCTTATTGTTACTTGGGATTTCTTGGTCCGTTTTTTTTTTAAATGCACGCGGAAATCTAGTTCATTATTTTTCTCCGGCATTTCTTTCATCTTCTTCAATTAATTCACATGTGTACTAACAACCTAAGGTTGTCAACTGCCTTGCATAGCCATGCTTGTCACGCACCTTGAACTTATCTCATGTGTTTTATATTTCTAAATCTCAACATTTAACTTCTGGTCCTGCCAACGTTATCTCGGCTGAGTATCCTCTAATAGTGTCCTGCCAACGTTATCTCGGCTGAGTATCCTCTAATAGTGTTCGCATCGAAGAGTTTGTTATATTGTCACTACATGACCCGACCAGGCATGATTCTGCGCCAAAAAAATTGCATCATTATCAGTTGGAATATTGTTAGCTGGAAGACAGAGCACCTCATTGCAATCCCCATTGAAATCATATACGTTGTTATGTCCTTTTACAAGAATATCGTCAAACCCACATTCGCAGATCTTTATCGGAGCTTGAGAAAGAAATCTTGGATAAAATCTTGCAATTGTTGAGAAACGATTTGTTATCATATTCGTAGGCAAGATGTATATGACCTCTACTGTTGATCTTACAAATCGTATTCAATACATCTTCTCTCACTACTATTTGCATTAAGATGCTGAAGAGATCGCATGCAGCAAACTGTAACTAGTGCCTTATGACCAGTTTTTCAGTCAGTGGTGAACTTGTTTTTTTAGTTAAATTGTGGTTAAACATCGAATTGTGCTTTTTAGTCATGATATTTAACCACCAAATGTTGGTTGCCATACTAGTTGACAATATGGCGACTTACATTAACTCACCACAGAAAAACAAAATGCAAAGTTAACCTCTAATTAACTTAGAATTAAGATTAAGTAATCCGATAGTTAACTACCCACTTAAAAACTGGCCATTAGTAGCACATAGTACGGATTATATTTGTTGGAATATCAAGCTAGAGTTTGCATCGTATTGACTTAAGAATCAGTAATATGGTTGTAAACATATGTAGATCATTCTGAAATACTTATTGGTAAGTGTGTGCGACTCTTGTATATGAGACCATGGGATTGCTCCTTGCTCTGACCACCATTAGATTTTACTGCGACGGGCACTTCGTTTTGTCATGGCGACACTAATAAATTGCCTTTAAAAAGCCCTTAGCTCACTGATTGTAATAAGTTCTCAACATATCATTCATGGGATATACAGATGTTTGCAAGTTTAAAATTACACTGTGCTATACAAAAAATATGCAGGGGTTCTCATATACCAATTCTGTTTCGTCGGAGTCCATATAGTACGGAAAAACTTCGAATTTTTCTCGATCACTTCGTTTAGTATATTTTTTATTCGTAAATGTAGTGTAATGACGGTATTCGTAAAGTTTCAATTTCAAAAAATCATAAGTTTCTTGTTTACAAACTGATTTTCATGCCTTTTAAACCACTAATCGATTTTGGATATCGATTAGAAACTACCTGAGTTACGGTCGTTTCTATTTAAAAACCCCAATTTTTTTTCACAAAATTCTCATTTGCTTCGCGGTCTAAGTTTATCGTGAGACATTAAGAAAAATTGTTTAGGTATACTAAAGTCGGTTTTCAAAAAAATGTAATAAGGCCACATTTTTTAGTATACTTTTTACATACAGTAAAACAAATTTGTTTACAGCCTCGCGATCAACTTAGAGCGTGAATAAAACGAATATTTTTGAAAAATGTGCGTGTTTTTATACTTATACGACCGTAACTTAGCCATTTTCCAACCGATTTTCAGAAACGATCATTTATTTCAAAGGTAAGACTTATACATTTCAAACAAATGAAGCATTTTGAAAATCAGTTTCTAAACATCATACTTATGATTTTTTGAATTGTAAACTTTAAGAATATCGTCATTTCACTAAATTTGACAATAAAAAAAACGAAGTGACGTGATCATAAAAGACTATACGTATTTCCATACTTTATTGACTCCAACAAAAGAAAATTGTTATATGAGAATCTCCGCATGTTTTCTTCTTTCACTTTGGTTGCACAGTGTTATTAATTATAAATCACCGCTTACTTTTTTCCTTACCGAAAGCATGATATTAATATGGTGAGTTCTCAATAGAGTGCTCAAAACCGAAACCTAAAAACCCAGGATACCGGTTTATCGGATTGTTTTCAATTCACCGTGTACCGTTTAAAAAAAAAACACAATTTTACAATAAAACGAAACCAAATAACCGGTTTTAACTCAATTTGTGCTAAATATCCCTACATAAATTTAAAAATTAAACAAACAATATATATTTTTCAAAATTAATGAATTTTTGAATTAAGTAATACGTTATCTAGTTTCAAATATAATTTCAATGCTTCAATAAACAATTTTAAGTTTACAATGATGTCCCAACAAATAACGGCTACCCTATAAAGTATTAAACGTCTTTTGTATTATTTTGTTCTATTTTTCTGTAAAATTTTCAGAACGTAGGTCTTCTTTCAAAATTATTGCACCGAATGGCCTATTTGTCAAACTGGTGGAGTCGGAATTTTGGCCTCACAGAACGTTCGTAAGGGATTTTGAGTATCGGGATAATGGTAGGCGTGATAATTTTGCTAAATTACCGTCTGGAAATAGGGGAGTTCCATAAAACTAATTGGGTGTTTGAATATGGCGTATCAGAATGTTCGCAGTTTGAATACTAAATTGTCTAGATTATTTGTTGATAGCTTTGGTTTTGAGTTTGATGTCATTGCATTTTCTGAGACTTGACTTAAACATAATGTTTTTAATTCTGAGTTGTTCTGCAATAAGTACGTGGTTTATAGAAAAGATCGTTTTGGTAAAATTGGTGGTGGAGTTTTAATCTCAATTGAAACCTCTTTGTCTTTTGATTTTATCAATTGATGATATTGGCGATCTTAAATTTATTGTAGTGTCCATTAATTTAGGAAATTTGAAACTGTTTGTCGCGTGTTTTTATATATTGACGCTATTGCAAAAGTTATTGCGTTAGCCAGTAGAAATAACCGTATTTTAGTATTGGGTGACTTTAACTTGTCGTCTGTGATATGGGTGTCTTTATCCGATACCAATTCTCTGACTCCATTGACACCATGTGATTGGTTATCTGATTTTGTTACGCATACATCCGAACTTGCCTTGATTCAATTGAACGACATTCCCAATTCTATGAATTGAGTCCTTGATCTACTTATAAAGTATGATTCTAACAACTTTGATATTTCTCGAATTGATCCGTTAATTTCTCCTAAGGATAGTTACCATCCAATCAGTGAGTGAAAACTGGAAAGCGCACAGCTCAGTGATTGTGAGAAGTTCTCCCCAGTCCCTTTATGGGATGTAATGGGAAACCATTTATTTATTTATTTATAGTTACCATCCAACGCTGGGAATTAATTATACATCGGATACCATGCAGGTTGGTTGCAATCGCTCTTCGTCGTATGTTGGCCTATGCTTTTCGCGTGAGAACTTTATTCTTTTGAATAATCTTATCATAGATACCGACTGGCATTGTATATGTCAGTGTGATAATGCTTTTGAATTTGAAATCGCCGTGGATGAATTCTATAATATTATTAATGCCTATATTTCTAAGTCTGTACCCAAGAGGTCTATAATGGATAATACTGGTTCCCCATGGTCCTCAAGGGCTCTAAACAGTCTCAAGAATGTAGGGAATAGATGTTCGAAAAAGAATAAAAAATCTGGACTGCTAGCAGACTATGCTAGGTATATTGTTGCTAGGAGTAAATACAACTCTAAATCTCGTGAGAGTTATAGGTTATATTTGGATAAGTTGAAGGCTAATTTTAAACGGATCCCCAAATCATTCTTTAGATTTGTTAACTTGAAGCGTAATTCGTCTTCCACATCTTGTAGTATTAAAGTTAATGGTATTGATTATTCAGATGACGAATATATTGCTAATTGTTTCGCCGATTTTTTCGCATATATTTATTCTGTCTGATCTACGATTCCGTTTGATGCACCTGTCGTAAATTCTTCGTGGTTGCTAGATAACTTGATCAGATTGATATCCTCAAATAAAGCTGGTCCTCATGGTATCCCGGACTCTATGTTGAAATACTGCTCAAATTCTCTCAGCTTACTGTTGACTCTCTTCTTTAACGCTTCGCTGAAGACCGGTCATTTCCCGCACAGTGGAAGAGATCTTATATAATTCCTCTCCACAAGTCTGGTAGATTAGTAAATGTTGCAAATTATAGGGGAATTGCAAAATTGAGTGTCATTCATAAACTTTTTGAGGAGTTAGTCACAGAGGTAATTTCTCATCCTGTTTCCACTATTTTCGGAAGGGTCGTTCTACCGTGACTAATTTGCTTCAGTATTCCTCGTCTCTTATTAACGGCTTTATTGATTATGTGTGATGTGATTTTAAGGCCTTTGATAAAATTTGCCTTTTTTTATTGTTTGGATGCAAATATAACGTGTTTGTAGCTTGCCGCAAATAGAGTATACTTGTGTCCAAACACATTGTGCCTACTATTCAATATAACATGTTTGGGACACAATGATTAATAGGTTATAATATATGCGGTTGTGACCCAAATGTGGATTTGTTTGTTGAAAACTGCTGAAAACACTGGTGTCTGTCACTATAACGAATCAAAAAGCAGCACATCATCAACTCACGAAATCAATGTTTGCAAACATGTACATGGTTCCTGCATTATGTTGCTGGGGACGTTATTTCTCAGCGTGTACTTAATGAACCGAGAACAGATGGTATCATTTGGCCGATCATTCTCAAGATCTATTTTTGTGTCATCTGGGGCGCCTCAGGGCAGTCATCTTGGCGTGGTTATATTCATTATCGACTTACCCGCCCCCATAATTGTTAATGTACGCTGATGACGTGAAGATCTATTTTTCTTACATGGATCCTTGTCAGTATACTTTGCTTCAGAGGGAATTGTCTACTTTCCAGACGTGGTGCGAAGCCAATTTGATGGATCTTAATTTTCCGAAATGTAAGCATATGCTGTTCTCTAGGTCATTATTCTTCTCGGCAAAATATATTTTAGGTGACATTGTTCTTGAATTGGTGGATTCTTTTGTTGATCTTGGTGTTCTCTTGGTCAGAAAATTGAATTTCAACTCCCACATAATTACGAACTGAACATTATTAAACGTTGGGCAAAGGAATTTTCAGATCCCCACGTTACGAAAAATCTTTTTACTTCAGTAGTCCTTCCAATTCTCGAATATGGTTGTCTGGCACCCTCAGTACAATTTGTATGTTAATATGATTGATTCGGTCCAAAAACAGTTTCTCATGTTTTGTCTGAGAAACCTTCAATGGAACCCGAACCATAATCTTCCTACGTATAGTAGTAGACTAGCATTGATCAGATTGCCGACTCTTAGTAGTAGACGTACCGTGATAAACTCTATTACAGTTTTGAAGCTAATTGAGGGATGCATATGTTCTGAATGTCTGTTATCTAAGACTTTCATAAATGTCCCATTGAGACCCACGAGGTTTCTATAAACTTATTCACACCGAGTTTCGGCGTTCGAATTATGCGTCCTTTGATCCAATTAGGAGAATGTGTCACGACTTTAATGAGCTCTATCAGTTTATTGATTTGACTGGTAGTTGGGAAACTACAAAGTCTAGGATAATTTGTCATTTGAACCGATTGCAATAGTGCTATATATTCCTTTACATGTGCAAATTTACTTTCTCCTTACTATCTGGTCTGATTTATAACTTGGTTTTGGTTTTATTCGTAATTATTATTTATCATACAATTTGCATTGGATTTTAATTTGCATTACTATATCTAACGCAAATGCAAAAGGATTACCATTGTTCGCAATGGCAATTAAAAAATTATGAACTTGCATTTGCTCAAGCAATGCAAATGCAGGTTGTAGAATCGGATGCCAATTGTAATGAAATATGGGAATGATTTTAATGGCCTAGTTTTTCAGTCAGTGGTGATCTTCGTTTCTTAGTTAAATTGTGCTTAAACATCGATTTGTGTTTTTTAGTCATTGTTTAACTATGATTTAACCACCCAATGTTGGTTGGTTAACTTATAGTCAGAACCATATTATTTTGACAATCAAATTACTAACTGTCAAAGGGAGAAATGAAGATTGTATAAAATACATGTTTCAGATTTGCATATTTGTACACATACGTTGAGTCTAGATCATTAAATTGTTGCGCCTATATTGTTTTTTACACATTTTTGTTAAAATGACTTCGATTTTATGCATCTATTTCTTATTTTACATAATTCCATTTTGTTTGTTCCCCTTTGTTGTTTTGGTATTTATCCCAAAACACATGTTGTTCCCAATAAGAAAACAAGGGTTGCCATATTAGTTGACAATATGGCGACTTACATTAACTCACCACTGAAAAACAAAATGCAAAGTTAACCTCTAATTAACTTAGAATTAAGATTAAGTAATCCGATAGTTAACTACCCACTTAAAAACTGGCCATAATTGTTTTGAATTTGTTTGACTGCTGGCAGTTCGGTGTTTAAATAATTTTATATGTAGAGGTTTGTGGTTCTGAATAGGAATTTCAAATTCATAAACCTGTACAGCATAAAATATTTGAAAACCAAAATTGCCAGATATGAAGGAAATGCTTTGAAAATAAGTACAATTGCTAATGGTATTGAAATTTTTTTGAATTTGCATTTCGAAAATTAAAGTTTTGAAAGGTAATTCAAATTAAACTACAAATTATAAATGGCATATAATTAATTAGCCCCATGTATGTTATTTATTATGAAGTCTTTGTTATATTAATATCTCGTGATGTACTTTTATACTTGTACTTATTTATGTTTGTGTAATACCAACTGGTGAAGAACTTCTGTAGTTGTTTGCAACCTGTGAACTTATAATCCTTGCTCTCCCGTTATAGACCGGTTTATAATGTGTACGCTGTCCTCACGTTATGGGGACGTGGCCCTCTCGGCCGGTAGGGGCGGATAAGAGTGGCGGCGATGGGTTCGCTCGATTTAAAAAAAATTGGAATAAAATATTGTTTTTGCCGTCGTTTCTAATTGCACGACCATCGACTTTCAGAGATCTATTGGAAAATTTAGTTTCCACTTTTCAGGAATATAGCTAGTTATCGAAATATTCGTAGAAAGTATGGCAACAAGTGAGTATTACACTGCTGGATATTTTCTTTTTTAATTTTCGTTTTATGGAAGTAATTCTGTTTTACAATACAAATTTGGAAGTGGCGTTTCTAATTGTGTGACCACCACTGTATGTTTATGCTCAAATATATCAAACTTTCCAATGGAAGTTCCAGTTTGCATCTGGCAACTAAATAAATAAATTACCAGGATCCGAAATATAAATGGCAACCTCGTATTCTATAAATATACAAATAATAAAAATAGCTTTGACCTGATACCATTTTACCAACAAGAGCACCAACTCTGCCTGTCCCTGATTCTATAGGGTGGATACTAGGGTACCCATTTCATCGGGTTTTTTGATTAATCGGTTAATCGTTAATCGTAAATTTCAATCTGACAATTAACCGAACAAAACGCTATCAAATTATTCGATTAATCGATTATTCGAATAAAATAAAACTATAAAACATTATCCAAACATTGTACTAGGCATATTTATTAAAACAAAACGTAACAAAATCAACTTCATTATAACGTATAAAATATATGTAGGTACAATTCACAAATAGTAGTTGCAGCGACATGAAAAAATCTCAAAGTGTGGACCCAAACGTGCCACGCATTCGGGTACCCCCCATACAAAGCGTAGGGTCGCTGTGAAACTATATCACACTATAACACCCTACTGGATTGATTAACTTTTACAAAACGTAATTTTCTGACCATTATCCTTATTGTATATAGTTTGAGAAGAATCGGAGCAGACATTTTGATACCCCCCATAGAAAGTGACCAGTGGGTCTTGAAATTTCATTTTTCATATTACACCCAATTTAATGAACCAATTTTCAGACAATTTTTTTTATTTATGTCTATGAGCCAAAGCACTGTGCGACGCTTTCCCTCAACAAACTGTCAAATCTGTTCAAAATGTGTGTAAAGTTATGAAATTTGTCGCAAGTCGTTGTCATATGAGTTGCCACATTGCAGGAGTGTTTCAAGACGGACTGCTTCCCATGAACACGTTCTTATATTTTTTTAATCGATTAATCGCACTGATTTGTTCGAGTTAATCGTTAATCGAAAAATTTAATTACTAAAATGTTCGGTTAATTTTATAACACGATTAATCGATTAACCGAATAATGATTAATTGAATGGTTACCCAAGTGGATACGTAGAATAAATTGTAATGTATTTTGTTCTCCTAGCCCCGCGTGCAAATGTCATTGAAATGAAACTAGAAAACTTATGAAATCAATTTATTGTTATTTTTCGCTCCAATTTCGCTTATCTTAGTTTTGTTGTTTTATTAATTATTTATTGTTAATTTATGTATTCAATTAATTATTTATTTTCCCTTTCCATATCATTTACTACATTACAGAAAAGTTGCACAAAGTGTAGGAGATATTATTGTACAATTGGACGTATTCGACGAACAGAGAGAATGCGACGAAGCTCAAAGCCTACAGGGCCCGAATGGCATCAACCTAAACTCACATCTTGACGTCTTTTATGCGATATTAAGACAGGTAAGTGTTCTAGCAGTTCACTTAGACCACTCCAATCGAAAATCCATTTCGAATTTCTCTCATTCATCCATTGTCTTCCCGTCGTCCATGCATCGATGCCATCTAAAGTGTGATTAGGTGCAACAAGTATTGTTGTTGTGTGTGCAATCGGGAGAAGTTGTACGAAATGATTTGTTGATGTTTTTGTTGTTGCTAATGATTGTGGTGTCGGGTTGGAGCTTAAACGAACTCAACAACAACAACAACAAAAACGACACCGCTTGCAATTACAACAATTAAAGCAGTTTGTTATTTATTTACCATATTAGTGCATAATTTGTCAAGGTTGTTTGTAACAACACGTTTGCCACTGTTGTTGTTGATGTTGTTGTTTTATCAAGCAGCAACAACAAAAGCGTAAGCTAAAAACAACTGCAACAACATTGACGACCAAACAAAAACAGTAACAACTACAACAACAGTAACAACTACAACAATTTTTCTACAACTACAACAATTTTTTCAAAGCGAAATAGAAATTAGGCAGATACAGTGCGTGCAATAAGTTATCATACGTCAACTTAAAATGGATTGCACAAAGACCTAGATCAGGGACGAACATGGCAGCACTTTAGTATACTTTTCAGTATTATCCGACCTGTGGAGGTACCGATACAGTAACTCCACAACTTGCTAAAGGTCATGTTAGACTATCAGTGCAAATAAAACTGTTCGCGGAGAGGAATGGAGTGAAACTCTCTTCGATTTGCAAGACATCGTTCGACCCATAGATTAAACTACAGTAGAACTTCCGTACAACGAAGTTTTCTATATAACGAATTCATATCCTGCGAATAGCGAATATTTCTTTACTACGATTTTTATACCCTCACCCATAGGATGACGGTATATATCATTTAATACGGAAAAATGTAACGCATCGAAGGAGCCATTTAAGGATCTTAGTATGTGTGTATCTTTGGACGAAATTTGTTTTACAGCATTTTAATACGATTGAGCCATGTCTGTCTGGCTAGCTGGCTGGTCAACACGATAACGGCCGTAAATCGTTACAGATCACCATGAAATTTTGTCAGTCAGTGCCAACGCCCCTTCTGGTACCTCCCATACAAATCGACACATTTAGCACAAAATCATATTTCTTTCAAACCTTTCTTTTGGTAGAAGTGATTAGCTTCAACTCACACACCGTTTAATAATCTGTAAATGCCTACTTAACTGGAGGAAATGGGCGAGATTATCACGCCCATTCTGGTACCTCCCATACAAAACAGGGTGTTCCTCCGGATTTTCAATCCGATAAATCGCGCGAAACCCTTCCGACCTTAATGATATTACGTATATGGCTTCACGTTATCAAACGCCAATCACCGACTAAAACAAGAGTGATTTTGCCACGCCTATTTTGGTACCTCTCCCATACAAAAGTTGTTTGGCCGTCTGATTGTTCGGCACGAGAAGTCCCGCAAAACCGAGCCAATCTTTATGAAAGTTTATAAATACTAGTCAATATTTAGTCAACTAAAACTCTCCTATGGAAAATGAGCGGTTTTGCCACACCCAGTTTGGTAACTCCCATATAAAAGTTTAGTACCTCCCACACAAAAGTTGGGCGTGTTTCCGGTTTGCCGACTCGATATTTCCAAAAAATGATAACCTATCGTAATAAAATTTGGATTAGCTTCAACTGACACACCGGTTAATAATTTGTAAATGCCTACTTAACTGGAGGAAATGGGCGAGATTGTCACGCCCATTCCGGTACTTCCCATACAAAACTGGGTATTCATTCCGACCTTAATGATATTACGTATAAGGCTTCATGTTATCAAACGCCAATCACCGACTACAACAAGAGTGATTTTTCCGCGCCTATTTTGGTACCTCCCATACAAAAGTTGTTTGGCCGTCTGCTTGTTCGACACGAGAAGTCCCGCAAAACCGAACCAATCTTTATGAAATTGTGTGCTAGTCAATATTTAGTCAAATACCACTCTCCTATAGAAAATGAGCGGTTTTGCCACACCCAGTCTGGTACCTTCCGTATAAAAGTTGGGCGGATGATCGGTTAACCGACACGATAATTCTCGTAAACTACAACTGATCTGAATACAATTCGGTACTAGGCAATATTTTGGTAATAGCTACTGTGTAATTAAAAACTGACTATTGTACCACGCCCAGTTTCGTACCTCCCATACAAAAGTTGGGCGTAGTTGCGTATTGCCGACTCGATATCTCTAATAAATCATAACCGATCTTAATAAAATTTGGGGCTGATCAAAATTTTGGCAACAACTTGACATGCACATTTTTCTACCTCGCATATAAATATTGGGAGGGATATTGGTTGGTAGTCAAACAAATTCCCTAAAACCACTTAGGATCCTAACTAATTTATGTATTCAATATTATTTAGTGCAATGTCAATCTGCTATTGAATATGGCCACTTTTGAGTATGGGGGTTTTTAACAGAACTCCCACTCAATGGGTGAGGGTATGATTAAGTCGGTTCACCCGACTAAAACTTATGTACTGGTTTTCTACGACCGTAACCAGAATGCTCACGCGCTTTTGATCTCCCAATAACGATTTTTTTAGAAACTATTTCGATTGTTGTTTCTTACCCCAAAACAATCGTATAAATGTACTTAGGGGAAGTCCCAAATTATAAAAGTGACGACAACAATCGATTAACAAAATGCCATCACTAGTAATGTTTGACTCAGTTAGCAGTTGACGTGGAGGCTGACACCAAGAAAAATCTCAAAGCGTTATTGCATTTAACTGAAGCAAAAGGTTTTGATAATCAGTGGAGTTGGAAATAAGAAAAATATATTGCCGCGCAGTTAGGAATTCCACCAGTCTATCAACATTTTTAAATTAAAAATGCTGAGTTTTTAAAAAAGGCAGACGGAGAACAATTCAAGTGTAAACGCAAAAGGATTCGCACCCGTCTTTACGAAGATGTTGATGAGGCCTTGCTGAAACACAAAAATCTTCCTCTATCCGGGAGAAGACCGGAGAATTCTGTGTAAATGTGTTGATCTAAATTCTCACAATCACCGGTTACGGGTACACTGGTTCTCAATGGTATTTTGAGAAGTTTTTCCATGGATATGTACTCGATAGTGTCGCAGTCACTCACAAAGTGAGTTGGCCGTCCTGGAAAAGAATATGAAGTGGTCAGAGCAGAAATCGAACGCACGTTCTAACCTTTGCACCACCGACTGCCATGGGATGTCGGGATATCGAAGCCTTACAATGAACAATGAAATCCTGGACAAAATCGACTAATACTCTCTAGTCGATTTTGTCCAGGATTTGGTGTAATGTTAATCTCTGGCAGGCTGTGGATTTTCTAGGTCTAAAGCCACCCTGATAAGGTCCGTTCAGGTCTGCAACAATCGGCTTAAGGCCGGCTGCATATTGGACGTGTTTTCGTACAAATTTGACTCGTGCGAACACATACGAACACGCACGAACGATCCTAATATTGGAGCACCATGGGGAGGTGGCAGACTGGGTACGTACGTGCGAGTACCCCCACCTTATTGGGATTTTTATACACTTTCGTGCCTTTAAAATGAATTTTTGGGAATTAAATTTAAAAACGCAAAAACATTGATTTCGGACCCATAGAGTCCACAAGTTCGAAACACCGGGTCCGCCTAAGGAAAACGTATTAAGTGTGCGCACTCAATTCGTACGACCAATATACAAATTCTTGTCCAATGTGCGGCCGGCCTGGAAATTGGCGTTCTAACCTTGTCTTGATTAGGATGCTACAATCAATACTATCGTATTCTATTTGCTGGGTTCCCTCATACGCTTTGAATTCGCTGGGACAAGTTATGCATAGAAATTATCTCTCCATATCCCCAACATACTCTGTACTCGTACGTCCAAAAGAGTTCATGAGACACAGTCGTTACTTAGGCTTTACACACTTGGGTAGAACTTTTGAGCAATGTTTAAATTTTGTCATTCTCGCACTTTCCCCACTGGTGCGTAAATTGGTGTTTTGCCTCTCCCCCTATTCCGCTCTGGCGCAACTCGAGTTGCAACTGGCTAAAGTATCACCATACGTGTAGTGTTATTTTCATCAGCTGTCATGCGAAGCTCTTCATAGTTTTGAGGCGACTTTTCATAACCAAGCACTTTTTTTGTGTTTCAAATGGGCTTAAGGCCGCGTTCTGCGCTAGGAATTGAGTGAGTTTATTTGAGTAGACTGTGGCTAATTCTGGTAGTTGCAGTTCTCGGACGCCCCGCTATATCTGTGGCCAGTTTTGGGAACCTTCGTTGCGATGAGGTAATGACCCGGAGGGATATTAGCGCACCGAATCACACGAACGTCCATTACACTGGTATAGTGCCTTCTATCACCTAATAAGTTATCAATCTAATTATCGATGTACTTACGGATGTCCTTATGCTGGAATCTTGTGGCTTTAACAACAATAATTTCGCCCGCGGAAATTCATCGGTCTCAAGTCGTTGTTGGTGTATTGGTGTCTTTTTTTGGCTTTAAACTCGCCTATATCAATCTTAAGGTCACAGCCAGGACAGCGGTCATAGGTCTCTTCTAGGCGTTCGTCGAACATTTTTTTTTTATATCTTCATCTTTTTCTTGCATTGGGGCATGAAAACTAATTAACGATATATAGAAGAATTCGGTGGATATACGCTCAGTTACTAGGTTGAACCTCGAGACCAGATATCGTAGCCTATTGCCAACTACAAATCCCGCAACACATGCAGTGCTTTTTCATCACAGCTATAGTAGATGTCACATGTTTCCCTCCTTATATAGTTATATCCTGTCCACCGAAACCCAGGAAAGTATTACTAATATCAGCCTTATAGTTTTCAATCATATTTTGAAGTTGAATACTGTCACCAGATCGGTACAAGGATCATACATCCCAGGTACATATCCTTAACCCGGCACCAATCCGAGGATCATTAATATATTGGGTTATATATGTTTTTGGTTCTGCTTTCGTAATTTCATTGTCATTATGAACAGACAATGTTTGCATTTTATGCATTTTATATACTGCCAGGATATATAGGGTTTTTCAACACAGACGCTACAAAAGTAAATCGATAGGGACAGCAAACGACGCCATATTTTTTCCCGTTCTTTTGACATTTCTCTTCAGTAAGGTTTGCCATTTCATCATGGAAAGATATGCGAGCCAACAACGAGTCGAAATTATTAAGATTTACTACCGAAATTTGGAGTCAGTGGCCTCAACTTTAAGAGCGCTACGTCAAATTTATGGTCGTCATAATCGTCCTACCAGATCAACAATTGAGCGTCTAGTGGGAAAATTTTAATCCACAGGCACAGTACAAAATGTTCCCGTGCCAGTGAGACAAAGAAGTGCCCGTAGTGTCGAGAATATTGCTGCCGCTGAGGCTTCAGTTCAAGAAAGCCCAAATGTGTCTCTCACACGTCGTTCTCAATAGATTTGTGTCGAACTCGTTCACTAGTTCTCGAACTCGTTCATTTAAGGTGCCCGGACATAACAATCACGAACAGAGTCACGATGTCGAACATGTGCATTATATACGCGAGGGTAGTGTCTGGTCACCCTAAATGAACTAGGTAGTTCATGAACTACCCAACTCTAGTTCTCAAGCATTGGGCATCTCTGTGACGTCGTTGTGGCGAATTTTGCGAAAAGATCTTGGCCTACATCCTTACAAGATCAAATTGACGCAAGAACTGAAGCCGCTTGACCACCATAAGCGTCGTATGTTCGTGAATTGGGCTGAGCAACAACTTGAAAATGAGTCGGATTTTCATCGGAAAATCATCTTGAGCGATAAGGCTCATTTCTGGCTGAATGGCTTCGTCAATAAGCAAAATATGTGTTATTGGTCAGACAGCAATCCACACGTAATCCATGAGTCATCATTGCATCCCGAAAAAAATACGGTTTGGTGCGGTTTATGGGCCGGCGGCTTCATTGGGCCGTACTTCCTCCGTGATGATCAAGACCGGCACATTACTGTGAATGCGAATCGCTACCGTTCAATGATAACCGAATATTTTTGGCCCCAATTGGATAATATGGACTTGGAGGACATGTGGTTCCAACAGGACGGCGCCACAAGCCACACAGCGAATGCCACAAGCAATTTATTGGAAACCAAGTTTGGTGAACGTGTTATCTCACAAAATGGTCCAGTCGATTGGCCACCTCGGTCGTGCGATTTGACGCCTTTAGATTATTTCCTGTGGGGCTACGTCAAGTCTATGGTCTATGCCAACAAGCCAGCGACGATTGATGAACTTCGTACGAATATCGAACGTGAAATTGCAGCAGTATCGGCCGATTTATGCTTGAAAACCGTCGAAAATTGGGTTCAGCGTCTGGGCTTCTGCAAGCGTGCCCGTGGTGGCCATGCAAAAGAAATCGAGTTCCATACATAATGGCATCGAACGTACTTTCACAGGAATAAAGAATTTCATTGGTATCTAAAACCGGGTTTGTTTTATTTAAAAAAACTTTTGTAGCGCTCTTATTGAAAAACCCTTCATATATTACAGCCGGCCATTATAGATCAGACGCTGACAAGGGTACAACTCTCCATGAAATTGATTTGTGGTTCATCTACCATGCAAGGGTAAAAGAAATACCCTAATAGTTGGGTTCTTCGTCGAATCGCCTTTTCACTTTAGCTACCATCACACCTGACAAAATGCCGGATGTAGTGCGCTATTTGGGCAGTTCTATAAAGTAATTATTGCGGGTCACTCCCATAATGAATAACAATCAGAGAGGGTTGGACACAATGAGAAATATCACCTTTTCCACTCTATATATTTATCTTTCAACAGCTGTATTTTGTTTGCGCACAGATGTTTCTACAGTCTCTTTTTTCAAGTTAAAGTGAGAGATTTTTGAGAAATGGTTCATATGACGAAACACAAAAAATTCGACTCCTATTTCCAAATCTTTAATATTTGTGCCAAGCTCGAGAAATGGATTTCTTATTTGTTTCTGAATAAGCCAATGTTGTACTATAGAATCTAGAAATTGTTTCTTGAAGTTGGCTCTAGTTTTCGAGATACTCCTGACAAAATTCCAAAGTGGGTGCTTTTTAAGTTAATGTTATTTTAAAATGAGACAAAATTCGTTGACTTTTATATCAGCACCGAAATGTTGAATATATCAATATGGGACTATATTGAAGCGTCATTCTTAACGAAGCCAACTGTGAGGCAAAACTTTTTGAAATCTCCTATTCAGAGTTCACGACAACTTAAAGTTAACAAAGTAGTTTCGAAATTAGGGTGCCTTCGAACTGAACATAATTAAAGGACTATTTTGAATTTTTCAATATTTCGTTGCATGTCCTATCCTATGATGCAACAGTTTACAAATAACAAGAGGGTTGTGGAGGAAAAAAATTATCTGGAAAACATTACAAAGATATTTCTGCGGAGAGATTACAGTTCTGTATGTCACCATTTAAGCGGGCCGGCCCTAAACTGCCATATATGATACGTATTATTGCAACGATGACCAACTTTTTGCACTCACTGTACCTCTGACACATGTACTGCACATGACTATAATGTATGACGTACTCTAAGCAAGATAGTGGTGGGCTCGTATCAGGTTTAAACCTATTTCGATTAGAACAGATACTTACATACATATATGTATATATATATATAGATACATACGTTGCAACTTGTGACAAACTGGTTTAACGCAAACGCTTTTGAATTGTGTAAACCGCTTAAGATGTAAACAAACTTGTACAACAAAGAATCGGCGAAAACGCTTATTAAGTGTATAACTGATAACAGGCAACTTTCCATTTACAGGTGGCCGATACACCACAGGAAGTGCCATTCCTAAGTATACTACAGCATCTGCTGCGTATTGATCCCAAGGAGCAAGTGAGCGATGTTGTCTGGGATACGACCGAGAAGTTAGTGCATCGCGCCACACTGCTGGAGAACCATGAAGACTCGGTGCGTTTGTTGCGCACCACAAATGCTCAGAAATTCACATGTCCCAATTGTCGCAGTGATGCTACTAGTCCCACACGTAAATCAAATGGTCCCATAGCACCTCCTCCGCCGCCACCACCAGCCCCAGTTCCACCACCACCCCCACTGAGTGGCAAAGTGGGAGGCGGAACAGGAGGAGGAGCGCCACCACCACCTCCACCGCCCATGGCCATGTGTAATGGTCCACCAGCGCCGCCACCCATACCAGGAGCACCACCTGCTCCGCCCCCTGGTGGCAATTTACTGTCTGCGAAAACAACAATGCCCGCCCGCTCACTGACGCCTGAGCCACGTCTCAACGATGTGCTGCTACCGCAACAGGACACACCGGCGCCCAAGAGCAAAATGAAAACCCTGAACTGGGGTAAAATTCCACCGCACAAGGTGATTGGCAAACAGAATCTATGGACCATAGTGGCCCACAACCATCAGGACACAACCATGGAGGACATTGATTGGAATGAAATGGAAGGGCTGTTCTGTTTGCAATCCACCAGTGCTCAAGGTTCGCCAAAATTGGGAAGAGCCGACGGCTCTAGCAGCACCAGTGCCGGAGGCTATGACACTTTGGATCGAAAGGCGAAAAAGGAAAGTACGGAAATCAATTTGCTGGATGGCAAGAGGACACTCAACGTGAACATATTTCTCAAACAGTTCAAAGGGTAAGTAGTTGGGGAACTCACCTACAAGGACACTTGTATATATAATTAATTTGAATAATTTGATTCCAATTCAGCTACAACTCCAATGAGGATATTGTGCACCTTATCCATGATGGTAACCATGAGGTTATAGGGGCGGAAAAACTTCGAGGACTGCTGAAAATTCTACCCGAAGTGGATGAAATTGACATGCTGAAGACTTTCAATGGGGATCGCCAACGTTTAGGCCGAGCGGAGAAGTTTTTATTGCTCCTGATGGAGGTTCCTCAGTAAGTCCGGCAACACAAAACCCTTTCCCATAAACATCATTTCAAACATGTTTGAATTCTTTTCCTTTACAGTTACAAGTTGCGTATTGAGAGTATGCTGTTGAAGGAAGAGTTTGCTGCCAATATCACATATCTGGATCCATGTATAAATACAATGATTGAGGCGGGAGAAGGTACGTTACGCTTCGAAAAAGACCGATAGAGTTTATGAAACTTTAAATTTTGTATAGATCTGATGAGCAATAAGACCCTGCAGGAAGTCCTATACCTGGTTGTCGTTGCTGGCAACTTTTTGAATTGCGGTGGTTATGCTGGAAACGCCGCCGGTGTTAAGCTGTCATCGTTAACAAAACTAACGGATATTCGCGCCAATAAGCCGGGCATGAACCTAATACATTTCGTGGCTATTCAGGCCGAAAAACGTAATGCGGCCCTATTAAATTTCACCCATGAATTGAGTAACTTAGAAAATGCTTCAAAGTAAGTACAGCCCCAGGTCAATGCGCGGTCGTTAACGACTTTACTATGAGTATTTCCCTATGTAATTCCCTTAGAACCAATCTGGAGCAAATTAGTATAGACATCAAGAACCTCGATTCTCAATTGCAAAAGATCAAGAAACAGATCGAATTACCCAACACCGATGGCGATATAAAAGAGCAAATGATGGACTTTCTACAGAGTGCAGAGGGTGAAATTGCAGTTCTAAAGGCAGGCATGGATGTCGTGGAGGCTACGCGGCTAAAACTAGCCGAATTCTTCTGTGAGGACCCGGGCGCCTTTAAGCTAGAGGAATGTTTCAAAATACTCCAAACATTCTGTGATAAATTCAAGCAAGCTGTTAAGGAGAACGAGCGTCGGCAGCAATTAGAAGAACAAGCGAATTTAAGGCAGAAACAGAGAGAGGAGCAGCTCGCTAGAAGAGCCAAATATGGTGAGCATTGTGGAAGGAGTAGTATTTTACAATCAATGTATTGAACCTGACCCACACAACTTTCGAACATCATATTCGCAAGTCCAATGTTCTTACTATTTCTAAAATATTATAGGATGAATTGGTTAGGTTAGGTTATGTTGAAACACCAGTACTTCTACTCATGCCCCATTTCTTAGCAAGCACTTCATAATTTCGGGAGAACCTCGAAAACTTCTACTGAAACTCCGTGCTGTGTACAAACTTCATCAATGTTCCCCAATCCGTTCCCCTGAGATCTTCCAAACTGGACATTGTGTCATCGGAGGTTTGTAGAAGTTCTAATACTTCTAAAGCAGTGCAGGAACAGAAAAGGGGTTCATCGTTTCGGTATCCTTCTCTTATACATCAGCTCGTTGAATTTTATGGAGATGATCCCTCAAATTGGATTGTCCACTTATAACACCCATGAATCGGATCAGTTCAAGATTTTCTAGATTTATCAATCACCTGGTTTTTGTTCATCCGTTTCGCCACTGATTTACCCATTGTAGTGGGTTATTCGTACACATTGTTGAAGTTTGGTCTGCATAGCCCCGAAAGGCTTCGAGTTATTTATATTCTAAGTCATGTGGTTGTAGCTCACCCCAACCAGATCATCTGGCTTTTCATTTCCCGAGACGTCAGTGTATCTAGGAGTGCATATAATAACCAGGGTTAATTCAGGCGATTGTATTAAATATTGTCAAAGTAACTCTTGCCAGATCCTTAGGTCAATCATTTTCGCTGCATGTAATTGGACTCACCTTTTACTCGTTCTCTTCCTTTTTAAGCACATCTCAATGGAACTCCAAGCTCTGACTACGAATCACAAATTTCCTTGGATTCTCCCTTTGATCCGAGAGCCAGTCCGGCATTGTCACGCAAACGTTATGGTTCGTTTAATAACGGCACCATGGATATTAATAACAGTTTTATAAGATCCGAAGCCACAAATGGCAACTGTGATGGTCTGTCACCTGACATTACACCAAACGGCAGCATGAGGAGGCGTAGAAGTCGTGTGTTGGGGGAAGAAGATGATCTAATGGAGTTCCTACGGACATCCGGACATGAGCGTAGTAGTCGAGAACGTAAAGCAGCCTACGGAAGCCTGGGTAAGCAATACAATTTCTCTCAGCAACTAAATAACAGTTATAATTGTCTATTCTTTTAACTTAAGATCGCTCCTGGGCCCGCCGTGCCCGTTCTGGAAGCTCTAGCCGTAAACGTCCTGATCTATTGAATATCGACTTTGGAGCCGACAGAGAAAGGGCTGCCTCGCCGCTTCCTATAAATGTGTCGGATAAGGCATCGCCTTTGTCACCAAATGGCGGAGAAATTATACCATCAAATAGTGAAGAAACTAAACCCAGGTATGGAACCACAGACCCCTATTTCGATGTAGAATAATAATCATCACGAACTCCTCTTTCCAGAATTTCTCGTGAATGGCGTCAAAAAATCGAAAACTGGTTGCAATCGAACGAAAACGATGAAAAACAAGACGAAGAATACAAACGTAAGCGACGTTTGGTTAACATTAATAGGCGTTCGCTTGAAAACGATACAGGTGAGCTTCTCTCTCCAACCACCAAGTGCGCACATTCATTTAATTTCCCTCCAAACTTATTGCAGAAAGCGAACGAAAATTGGATACTTTACCAGAGGAGAAACTTGTACCGACTACACCGAATCCTTGTACTAAAAATTCTAATGAAACTATAACCAACAACGCTACTACTATTGCTAACAGTAACCATAACAAAGATGGGTACAAACGAGTATACACGGATTGGAAACCATCGAAAACATTGGACACCGATGTTGTGGGTACTATAGAAGCCATTGCAGGTTAGAGATCCTCTATTCTTTGAATAATGTTTCACACATTCATCATTTTACTAATCTACTTCCAGATGTCAATAATGCACGGGAGAATGCCAAGAAACAACTGGAAAAACCTTTCATCTCGGTGTCGGATGTCAGTTTGGCGAAACTAACCAACAACCATCCGGTTTCCGAGGATGTTGTTTATAGAAGACAGCGCTCTATTGAAACGCAACTTGAAACCATATCCGAGGAGGATCGTCGAAAATCTCTTATTCAAATGCAAATGGGAGATCGAGATGTCAGCGATCGCTTACAAATCTACGTGAGACCAGCACCTCCTGGAGAGCAAGGCAGCAAGCGAGGTGCATCTGTGGAAGCCATAAAGCCCTCAATATCACAAACGACTGTACATGAGACAGCTAGTACAACCAAAGTTATTAACGATTTGCGTCATAGTAAATCTTCCCCAGCACCGCCGAGCAGAGAGACCATTAGTACAGATATACAAACCTCGAAACACAAAGAAATCGACGCCGATAACATCGAAACACCTCCAGTGTCTCGAAGAATTATATCTAGTCCCACTTCTACCTTAGTAACGGTCAATCGACCAAACACTTCGGGGCCGGAGGAAACAAACGCGAATAATACGTCAGTGGCGAACATCAATGATTTGGAGTCATCTGAAACACCTGGTTACTTTGATCGGCACTCCATGGTCAGGCGAACAAGGCGCTACAAACGTCCTACCGATTACAGCAGTGGAAATGAAGAGCAAACTTCAGCCAAAGATTCAAGTGAAGAAAACTCATTAAACCAAAAAAGCAAACCTGATGAAACGAAACCTCAAATCCAAACGGAAGCAAAACCGAAAACGGCGTCTTCGCCTTCACCACCACATACAGAAATGAAGCAGGAGCAATCGAAACGCACTGGCGTTTCCGCGAGAACAATAACCAAACTGGAGAAGGTTGGACGTCATATAAGCTCCATCAATCAAGAAGACGTGCAGGAAGCACTACGCAATCTAAAATCACCCACAGACGCTCCTGAAAGGCTGTGGAGTCCTCCTCGGGAAATACTCAGTCAGCGTGGAAATTTGGCGACAACTACAACCACTGCAAATGGTTCCACAATAATTAAGGTATCAAATCACGAGTTGAACGATGAAGGTTTCGAAGAAACACAAAGTCTAGTCTCCGATACACCATCCCATGGCAAGGAGAGCACAAACTCTTCCTGCAACGAGGTCATGGAAAACGTCAACAAACAGTCGCAAAAGCCTATGTCACAAAAATCCACACCAATTCAGAAAATCTCCAGCCGCCTGGCCGATAGACTACAAATCTCAAGATTACGTTCATCCTCCAAGTCACAAAGCCAACCAACCACATTGACGTCAAACACAGCAGTACCTCGCAGAACATCTTCAGCATCAGCATCGGTAGATCGGTCCAGAACCACCCGTATGCCCAATGGCCAACTGGTTCATGGCCCGGCAAGTTCAACAGCGGCAGCCCATATGAGCCAATTTACCAACAATGCCATTAGGAGAGCAACTTCATTGCGTAAACCGTTAGTGGCAGGGGAACCTGTCCACAACTCTGGCAAACGTGACGTGGAACGCAGTAGTTCGCGCAACAGTTTACGATCATCACGCTCTTCCATCAACAGTGCCACCTCGACGAACACGGTGAAACGTATGCCCATGGGAGGTATCCACAAAGCACCACCGCTGCAAACAGTGTCCGTCGATTCGTCGCCCAGCAAACGTCCACTGACCACACAGAATATCAAGACGACAGCAAGCAGTCGTCTGGGTGGAGTTCCTGCCAGCCGTTCCAGCTCAAGTGGTTCCAGTGTAGGTCCCAATATTATGGTAGTACGCAGGCGCATGGCATCTGCTCCACAACGTCACGTGTCGCATACAAACTTGGGAGGCAGTACTAGTTTCAAGGAGAATCAATCTAACATCGGTTCATCGAAATCACAATCCGCACGAACGGCGATTTTGGTAAAGGCAACCATAACAAATCCCCAGGCAGCGCAAAGATCTGCAACGTCCCGCAGTAGTTTAAATACTCGAAATGTTAGTAGTTTTATGAGACCAACGGCATCGAGTGCGACAAAACGTTCGAAATAAACAAGAAAAATTGGGGCCCAAAAACACATTCCAGAATAAGAGATTAACAAAGAAACGACAAAAACGGAGCAGCGATTAAAGTGACAATTTGAAATGTAAACAGGGAAGAGCGAAACTTTAGGTTTCAATCGCATCTTTGGAAATGTTAATAACATTAATCATTTGAAAATACATATTTCACATCTGGTGCACTGGAGATACAAAAAAGGCAATGTAGAAATTTCGAATAGTTTGAACTTTCAAGATTTGTAGTTGATTTATCTGTTTGAATAATACAGTGACTTTTTCTTATCTCTTATGCAGATACATTTTGACAAGAGAGACATGTTCATTTAAATTAAAATCACCATAAAATACCTTAATGACACCAAATATAAAACGTCCTTTCACAAATCAAAAAAAATCTATAAATAAAACCGTCCAAATCAATTGTTAAAACGCGTTCAAATCAAAATCTTCATAGATATTATTGTTAACAAAGATCCCCGTCCCATTAACGTTTTGAGATAACATTTGAATTTTTGGCAAAAATTTAAATCAGGCCAGATTAAACTTCAAATACAAACCCCAGAAAACTTTGAATCTTATACATTTACACAGAGTTAAATATTTTTATAGCAAAAAAAAAGAATATTAAAATATAGTAAATGTTTAGAAATTAGAAATACAAAAAAAAACAATTTCGAAAATTCGATATCGAACTTTGGAATTTGAAGTTTCGAAAACTCGAATTTTGAAAATTCGATGTCATTACGAAACTCCGATATTGAAATTTAGAAAACTTTGAATTTCAAAACAACAATACAATTCGAATTTCCAAAAACGGTTTAGAAGTTGTCTTCGTTCGACTTGGCCCAAAAATATTTAATCTTAGATTTTCAATTAACCCCGTTAGCTAATAAATATATGTATAGATTGATTACCAATTTTGTAGAAATTTTATAGAGTTGAAAACTAAATTACAATTGTATACCCCTCCCAAATTGTCGGTGGCGCAATACACCAAAGTCACAAAAAAAAACCTCATTGGTTTAAAGCCAAACAAAACCAAATCCTTTAGACAGGATTCCAGGATTCGAAACATTCTTTAAAAAAAGACATTCTATTTTACAGGAAATTACACAAATCACACAAATTATTTAAAGACATTTATATATACATAGTTACATACTTATATTTACTTTTATCTACTCTCTTCACGTTTTAATTTTGATAGTTTTTAACTTTAGTCTAATAACAAAACTACAGAAAAGTAATAAAAGTAATATTTTGTAATCTAACTAAAATCAACAACAATGAAAACTATTTAATATTTCAATTTTTCTATTTTAACAAATTTACACACACACACACAATCTTTAACTAATTCCAATGTACTAGTACTAAGTCCATTTCACTAAATAACCAAGAAGCAACAAAAACAATTAAGTATAATTACAATTAGTTTTACAAGTAATTACAAGAAAAAGAGTCTAGAATTTAATGTTAATAAAAATTAATAAAACACACATAAGACATTAATAAAATATAATTAAAATGCAAGTGTTAACAATTAAATTCTAGAATTTTAATTTATTGGTTTTTATATGTTTTTCCTTTTAAATTGTAATTAATATTTTGATACATTTTCCTTAATTTGTTAAACTGCAACTAAAATAAAATTAATTTTAATATTAAAACAAATACAAATAAAAATAATATGTAATTGATTAAGTCGTTAAAATTGTATGAAAAAATTATAATAAAATCATAAAAAAATACAATTATACAAACAACAAAACAATAACCCAATGTTGAGAAAAATCAATCCGGGGGCTATAACAGGCATTGTCATCTAATGAGCCATCAAATTTCGTGGTTTCAAATTGGTTGGATAAATACATATACTGGTTGGTGAACGTACGACGGCAGTCCCAATACCTGCCGGCCTAACAAAGAAGACACAAAAAAGGTGGGAAAAATTTTCTTTATTTTTCAACATAATCTCCTTTTAGCTCGGTACACTTTTTCCAGCGATATTCAATAACGCGTTTTTCAATAAGAGCCCTACAAAACCGGTTATAGATACCAATGAAATTCTTTATTCCTGTGAAAGTACGTTCGATGCCATTATGTATGGAACTCGATTTCTTTTGCATGGCCACCACGGGCACGCTTGCAGAAATCCAGACGCAGAACCCACTTTTCGACGGTTTTCAAGCATAAATCGGCCGATACTGCTGCAATTTCACGTTCGATATTCGTACGAAATTCATCAATCGCCGCTGGCTTGTTGGCATAGACCGTAGACTTGACGTAGCCCCACAGGAAATAATCTAACGGCGTCAAATCGCACGACCGAGGCGGCCAATCGACTGGGCCATTTCGTGAGATAACACGTTCACCAAACTTGGTTTCCAATAAATTGATTGTGGCATTCGCTGTGTGGCTTGTTGCGCCGTCCTGTTGGAACCACATGTCCACCAAGTCCATATTATCCCATTGGGGCCAAAAATATTCGGTTATCATTGAACGGTAGCGATTCGCATTCACAGTAATGTGCCGGTCTTGATCATCGTACGGCCCAATGACGCCGCCGGCCCATAAACCGCACCAAACCGTATTTTTTTCGGGATACAATGACGACTCATGGATTACGTGGGGATTGCTGTCTGACCAATAACGCATATTTTCCTTATTGAGGAAGCCATTCAGCCAGAAATGAGCCTCATCGCTGAGGATGATTTTCCGATGAAAATCCGAATCATTTTCAAGTTGTTGCTCAGCCCAATTCACGAACATACGACGCTTATGGTGGTCAAGCAACTTCATTTCTTGCGTCAATTTGATCTTGTAAGGATGTAGGCCAAAATCTTTTCGCAAAATTCGCCACAACGACGTCACAGAGATGCCCAATGCTTGAGAAC
The DNA here is from genome assembly GCA_963931995.1 of Phaonia tiefii. NCBI lineage: Eukaryota > Metazoa > Arthropoda > Insecta > Diptera > Muscidae > Phaonia > Phaonia tiefii. Next base: position 156,839,534 of record OZ008369.1, on the reverse strand, counting down.
GACGTGAGAGGGACACATTTGGGCTTTCTTGAACTAAAGCCTCAGCGGCAGCAATATTCTCGACACTACGGGCACTTCTTTGTCTCACTGGCACGGGAACATTTTGTACTGTGCCTGTGGATTCAATTTTTTCCACTAGACGCTCAATTGTTGATCTGGTAGGACGATTGTTGATCCACTGACTCCAAATTTCGGTAGTAAATTTTAATAATTTCGACTCGTTGTTGGCTCGTATATCTTTCCATGATGAAATGGCAAACCTTACTGAAGAGAAATGTCAAAAGAGCGGGAAAAAATATGGCGTCGTTTGCTGTCCCTATCGATTTACTTTTGTAGCGTCTCTGGTGAAAATCCCGTTATAAGTAGATTCGAAACCCTGTTTAAAGTAAGAACTTGCAAACTCGTTAAAATATCCATCAACCGCAGACTCCACCTCTTCATTGATGGCAAATATTTTTAGGAATAGAAAATAGTCCGAGGGAGCTAAATCTGGCGAATAAGGTGCGTGATGAAGGAATTCGAACTTTAATTCATTCATTTTGGCCCTCGCAATAGTGGATGTGTAAACTGGAGCATTGTATTGATGAAACATCACTTTCTTTATCGCCAAATGCGGCCTTTTCCACAATTTCATCACTTAAACGCTGCAATAACACTGGTCTACAAATTTGAAAAGAAATTTGACTGCGCTGAATCCGAATCTGGCATCAGAATTGGGCTATCACGGCTTGTTCGTTTTTTATCGCATGCTGGCAATACTGTAAAACAGCCAACACTGACACTACATTTTACAATTATTAATTTGACAGAAGCCCACATTCAGTCTAAATCTTCATAATAACGGGTCCGCCAAATAACTTTTTTTTTGAAAATCCTATAAAAAAAAATTGTTGCCTGTAAAGTCGGTTTTACGGGCGAAGATTTTACGTGACAACGTCTTTTTCTCGGTAGAATATTTATTGATATGAATATACTTAAATTGCACAATAGGAGTGCAATGAACTCACTTGCCCAATGAGTGTTAGAACTCACGGGCGATGTTTTAACATTTATTGAAACTTATGGTTTAGGAAAATAGAAGTAATTTCAACACCATCTAGGTACCTGTGCGATTTCTATGAACACATTATCAAATGTGACATTATAAACAATAAACATATCCTTTATTATAAAATATAAACATTTCTTTTATTATAAAAAATAAACATTTCTTTTATTAAAAACAAAAGAAAATAATTTACTAACCAAAAAGTATTTCAATTCATCATATTCGCATATCGTTTTTAAAGCCGACCGCAGCTCTCTGTTTCGTTTTGGCTACCTAATTCATATGAAAATTTCTACACACAAACATACACTACACATATCATAAATCCAAAAAACAAAAAACAAAAAAAAAAAAAAATAATACCTTATCCAATGCAGACTGATCTAAATCAATATTCATACACACGCCCATATATACGGACATACATACTTGCTCAGTCGTCATATATATGATGTGCCAAAAAACAAAAACACTCACACCACCGACCAACAGCCACTAGAAGCCAGCAAAGCAAATCGTTTCTGGCACACAAGTAAACACATTGCGTTTACTTGTGTTCGGTGACTCATCGTAACGTTACCGGGCGTTACACTTTTTCATAAGTGACTCCCAGCCGCAACCTAATTTAAGACGTTGTCACGTCAAAACTACTGAAAATTTTCTCAAATTTCTTTTTTTTATTTGAAAGTACAATCCTTCCGGTTAATAATGGAAAATAATTTCATTCAAATGGCTGCCTCGGCTGGCCATGCAGTAGCCTACACGATCGGTCCAATTTTTAAGCACATTATCGATTGTGTGCAGCTGTATTTCACCAATGGCTTCACGAATATTGTCCTTTAAAGCGTCAATTGTCTCTGGCTTGTCGGCGTAACACTTATCTTTGAGGGCACCCCACAAATAATAGTCCAACGGTGGCAAATCGCAGCTCCGAGGTGGCCAAACGACATCAGCTCTGCGGCTGATGATGCGATCTTCAAAAACAGGGCGCAAAACACCGAGTGTAGCTTCGGCCAAATGTTGCCATTATCCTCCTCTTCAATTTTTGTGAACAAAAATTCGTTCAACATGGCCCGATAACGATCGCCATTAACTGTAACGGCCACTCCTTGCTCATTTTCGAAGAAAAATGGCCCAATTATGCCTCTGGACCAAAATCCGCACCAAACAGTGACTCGTTTTGGGTGCATCGACTTTTCAATGTATGCGTGCGGGTTTTCTGTGCCGCAAATGCGATAATTTTGCTTGTTTACATACCCGCCGAACATAACATAACATAACGAACATACGGAGCTGACGGTGCTTCTTAACTTCCAAAATTCGTACGCAATTTTCGCACACATTCTGCAACATTACCATGATTTTCAAAGTAATGTCGCAATATTTCCCAGCGTTGTTCAAGCGTATACACAACCATATTCGTTCAGCGGAAGGATAAAACTAATTCTCTGTCAAGTCAGATATGAGCTAAGTGTTACCATTCACGAAATAAGCACTAGTTGAAAAAAAACGTTAGATGGCGGACCCTTTAGTAGTGTTGCAGTACGGCCCGTAATGAATTACATTAAGCAACACGGCCTAAAATTACATTAAACAACACTGCCTGTTACGATCAGCTGCGACCGTGTTCATTACATTATGTTTGCTTTATTGTGAATTTACATATTTATGTTTGACGTTTATGTTGTAAGCCGCGTTTTGCATTCACCTTTGTTCTCTTTCGTTTGGCGCACTAAATTCGGTGACAAGATCGCCATTAGTTTTAATTATATTTCAGTCGCCAGAGAAGGAGGTGCAAAATTGCGGTGAGTATTGTGTGCTATTTTATTTTTTTAATTAAATTATATATATTTTTTGTATTTCGAAATAAACGATCGTGCTAGTTTTTGTATTGTTAACAGCGTTTGAGCATGTCAGGGAGATCGTGTGTTACTAATTCAAGCTATTTTTGCTTTGTGTGTGGTGAATATTTGGTTGGAAAAAAAGGATATGCGATATCAGAATCATTAAAATATGCATATTTATATTATTTTGGTTTTGCTGTCAGAAACTTGGACCAACCGTGGACACCGACAATTTTTTGCAATAAATGCAGAACTGTTTTATACAAGTGGTCAAATGGCGAAAAGATCTATTTAGATTTTTCAATTCCAGTACTTTGGAGAGAGTCAAGTAATCACCAAACCGATTGTTATTTCTGTTTAACAAAAGTTGCTGGATTCAATATGAAAAATCGAAAAAATATTACTTACGCGAATATCCCATCGGTTTCCAAACCAGTCCAACGTCCACCAAATGATCCATTAGCAGTCATTCCCAATGCTACGACCAGTGAGTCCGAAGCATCTTTCACCAGCATTGATAGCTTGTATGAGGCTGATGATGAACGCCATTTGGTGACTCAAGCTGAGCTGAATGATCTAATTCGGGATTTACATTTAACGAAGGAAAACCAGAATTACTAGCTTCACGCATGCAGCAGTGGAAACATCTTGCAGTTGGGACAAAAGTAACAATCTATAGAGATAGAAGCTTGGAATTGGCTGCATATTTTGAAAAGAAACACTCTATTCTATACTGTACTGATGTTGATGGTTTATTTCAAAAAATGAATCAGCCATATGACAAAACTGAATGGAGATTATTTTTTGATGGCTCTAAGTACAGTTTGCAGGCTCTTCTTTTGCATAATGGGAATAACAAACCATCCATCCCAACTGCTCATGCCATTAATACAAAGGAAAATTACGAATCAATGACTGAAATTTTGACATTACTCAAATACAACGATAATAAATGGGAGATCTGTGGTGACCTTAAGGTGTGTGATTTAATTTTCTTTATATATATAGTATAGACTGTTAATTAATCTGTTTCAGGTCATTGGTTTGATGACTGGTGCTGTTTTTGCACAGCTTTCTCATCTTCAAATCTTTGGTTAATATACGATGTACGGGTATAGCACTTTTTGAAATGCCTATCACCTTCACCTATCACGGCGGCGATCATCCAATACCATTTTGTGGATTTTTTTAACCGTGCCTGGCATGGACATATCAACTGGTCGACCACCACCTCGTGGTGCTACCCAATATTTTACAGCCGTAAAGAGACTCCCACCAGAGTAGAATCTAGCTCGGCTCTAATATTGTTTGGACTGAGACCTTTCAAATGGAAATATTGAATTACATAACGGTGACCAATTTTTCGATGGTTACAAATTCACTGAGATCGTTTACTTTTGATGCCTCAAATAAAAGTACTAAATAATGTGGCGCCTTGAAACTTAAACCATATGTTTTATAAGGTTGCCACTTTTCTCCAAAATATTTTTTTTTTCAAACTATCTTATCTTTTTTTCAAACACCATCTATACGTCAGGTCGGCTAGTTTTAGGACCGCCCTCGTAATTCTAAGAAGGCTTGGTACAAAATTATCGGCAGGAGAAGTCTCATCCGTCGGGGTACCTCGACCTCTATCAGGTAAAAATGGGGTGGTACTAACGCAGGTATTTTTTTAAATCAAACGTTATTTTGACATTGATCCAGTTTTTCTTTTCAAAATTTTGACTATCAGTCAGTATCGCACCTCCGCGTACCAAAATGATGCGCTTTACGCTTGAACAACGTTGGGAATATTACAAATATTGCAAACTCCATTCGGGAATGGAATTTGGTGGAAAAATTATCTTTTCTGACGAGGCGCATTTTCATCTCGGCGGGTATGATAACAAACAAAATTGTCGCATCTGCCGATCACAGAGAGTGACAGTTTGGTGTGGATTTTGGAGTTGTGGCATCATTCGAAATTGCTGCTCGAAACGCCATTTCAGTCAGCTATGATTACGGACTTTTTATGGGCTAAAGTGGAAGATATGAACTTGAATAATCTTTGGTTTCAGCAGGATAGCGCACCATGTCACACAGTTTATCCAACAATCGATATTTTGCGCACTAAGTTCCGTAGCCGTGTTATTTTACCCCGTTAGACTTTTTCATGTGGGGTGCCGATAAAAACTGATGCTGTGCGAATAATCCAGAAACGATCCACATCCTTAAGGCTAATGTCGTCCGTGCCATCGTGAGATAGAACCAGAAACCGTCAACAAAATCTTGGAAAATTGGACTGAGAGAATGAGCTACTGCGAAGACAACCGCGGCAGCCACATGAATGGAATAGTATTCCATAAATAACTGAAATATTTTTAAATTCATCAGGGATGATTTTTATTTATTCGGCCTTTTTATTGATACTTTTAAATTTTGTTGTACAAGCTCGAGGCCATTCTATATCTCTATTAATAGAGATATAGTTTTTTTAAAAAGGAGTTTTGCAAATGTTGTAATAGAGATATAGAAAGGCCTCTAGGTTGAACGATAAAATTTAAAAGTACCAATCAAAAGGCCAAATAAATAAAAATCATCCCTGATGAATTTGAATAATGTGGAGCACGACGAAACTGCATGCAATTGTTATTGTATGTAAAAAATTGTGTTGTCTTTTAGCCAACAACAAAAAACATGTATAATGGGGACCGATGGTTCTCTGGAGATGGAAAGAAGTTTCTGCAAATGTTTTCTTGCGTGTTTTGCTTGCGATATTTTTCGAACACTTGCATTATAGTGAATTCTCAATTCAAATGAGATTTCGTTTGCATTTAGTTTGATGAATTTTTCAATAGCATCATTTCAAACAACGGCTAATGAAGATCTGTGGCTAGATGTGAAATAGCTATACGGTTTGCCAGGAATCATAGGAATACATTTTCAAAACTCCTTTTTAAAAAGCTATACCTCTATTAAGCTTCGAGCTTGAACGATAAAATTGAAAAGGGAAATATTTTCATTGTTGTTTCTAATAACGCCAGAATATACCAAAAGATTCAATAATTAAATTGTCCGAGCGTTTGGTCGTGTTTACAAATTAATTATATTTTTTCGATATTTCGCTATCCTTTGGATAGCATCATCAGGAAGATATATTATTAATTAGAAATGTGAAAACAATTGATAAACAAAATTTTTTCATGTCATTTGAAAAAACAACAATAACAAAAAATCAAAAAATTAAACAATTGAAAAAATTTTTCTTGTCATATGAAAAATGTTCTAAGTTACAGCCAGAAAAATTTTTTGTGTAGAAATAGTCTCTCTAATTTGCAGCCAGAAAAATAATTTGGTTGATAAAAATATGTATGTACATAATGGTAAATTCAATAAGTTACATCCGGATATATTAAAAATGTTACCTAGTGACAAATTCAATGATACATCAAACAACTTTCGGTGAAATATTCTACATTTTACTAATTAAATGTCTATAATTCTGTGCTACATTATCCGTATCTGCTTTAAAGTTTATTCTCTTCGCTATTGCAGTACTTATTATCTGTAAAATTTCTAACATAAAACGACGTTTATAATTATTTTCCCTATTCAAAACTGACGTATCTTGAAAGTTTAGAAAACGATTTAAGTTTGCACAGTGTGATGGTAATGCTGTTTTTGTGTTGAGATGTATCTATATTTTTGATTTGATTTATGTCCTGCAATTCTAGTCTTAAATTTATTTTTAGTTGTACCTACATATACCATATTGCCAACTTTCACTATTATTTCCTCCACAAGGTATTTTGTATACTATATAAGATCTATCAAATTTATCTATTCTATCTTTGGTTTTACTAAACAATCTACCTAGTGTGTGTGTTGTTTTATGGGCGATTTTGTAATTATTAGTATCAAATATTTTTGATTTTTCTAATCTCTCAGAAAATCCTGGCACATAAGATAATGATTTGAACTTTTTCGGTTCCACCGTTGGGTTTTGGATATCTTGCCCCTTATTTTCATGTTGCCTTATCAATCTACATTACGAATATACTCAAAAGGATTACAGAAGACTCCAAATACAATATTAAAGACTCATTGCAGTTTAAGGATAAATTAAAGAAACTAAGAATACAAAATTGTGAAAAATTAGTTTCATTTGATGTATGTATACCAGTAGACTTTAGCACTTCGTATTATTGAGGAAAAATGGGACAGAATACAACAGTACACAAATATTAATAAATCATTATTCCTCTATATTTTAAAGTTTTGTATAGAAGACAACAGGTATTTCCGATATGATGGCAAGGTATATTTTCAACAAGAAGGACTTCCAATGGGATCTCCAGCTTCCACCATTGTGGCTGATATTGTTATGGAGAATCTACTTGATTCCTGCGTAGAAGAGCTGGCCATACAACCGAAAATCATTACCAAAATATGTAGACGATTTATTCTGTATCGTTACAAATAGTGCTATAGATAATATTTTGACAACATTTAATAATTTTCATCCTAATATGTATTAGGTTTACAATTAAAGAAGAGTGTGGATCAAGACTCCCTTACTTGGATACCATGGTAATAAGAAACGGGGAGAATTTATTAGTGGATTGGTACCAAAAACCAACTGCTTCTGGAAGGGTTATCAATTACCACTCCAAACACCCGAAATTAATGGTTGTCAATACGGCAAGAAACCTCATAGAGAGAGTTTTGAAGATAAGCGACGGGAATTTTCACAAAAAGAATAAGGAGAAGATTACAACTATATTAATGGAGAACAATTTCCCAATAGGATTAGTCAATAGATTGATAAGGCAATATGAAAATAAGGGGCAAGATAACCAAAACCCAACGGAGGAACCGAAAAAGTTCAAATCATTATCTTATGTGCCAGGATTTTCTGAGAGATTAGAAAAATCAAAAATATTTGATACTAATAATTACAAAATGGCCCATAAAACAACACACACACTAGGTAGATTGTTTAGTAAAACCAAAGATAAGGTGCCGTCAGACTATGCAAGTAAAGTGCTTGCAGCAAGCGTTCCAAGAATTCCGATTTTGCAAATTGCTTGCAGTGGGCAGTCACACTATGCAAGGAAAGTGCTTGCTGCAAGCGACTTTTTCCTTGCATGCAAGCAAACTTGCTGCAAGCTCTTTTCGGGCCGTCACACCATGCAAGCGCAAGCGCTTGCTGCATGTGCTTGCTGCAAGTGAGTTTCATGTTTCATCGAAAATAGACGCAAAATGGAAAATGAAGAGTTCGGTGAAGAATTTTGTGGTGATGCCATTGTATTTGAAGAAGAAGCAGAATTGTTGGAATCGAGGCAATTGATTCATGTGGAGGTCATCCGACGGATATTGCAGCATTTGAGACAAGAAAATACGGCTGGTTGAAGAGCAATCTGGGTTCGAATTAATTCGAAAGAGCGACGAATTACCTTTTCTTTTGCCATTCCAACAAGTTATCACAAGTTATCAAGCCGGTTCGATTGTCACACACACAATGCAAGATTTTTTGTTTGGCTTTTTCATTTCACGCCAATACACACAAGCCGCAAGCGAAAAACTTGTATGTGCAGACCGTGCAATCGACAAGCGCTTGCAGCAAGTGATTTGAAGTGATTTTCTTGCATGCAAACGCTTGCATGAACTAGTCACACCATGCAAGTTTTCCTGGTGCAAGTGCGTGCATGCAAGCAAATCACTTGAAGCAATCGCTTGCATGCAAGCACTTTTCGGGTCGTTACACCATGCACGTTGTGCTTGCACTTTACTTGCATAGTCTGCACTTTACTTGCATAGTCTGACGGCACCTATAGAATAGATAAATTTGATAGATCTAATATAGTATACAAAATACTTTGTGGAGGAAATAATAGTGAAAGTTGCAATATGGTATATGTAGGTACAACTAATAATAAACTTAAGACTAGAATTGCAGGACACAAATCAGATCAAAAATATAGACAAATCTCAACACAAAAAACAACATTATCATCACACTGTGCAAACTTAAATCATTTTCCAAACTTTCAAGAGTTTTGAATAGGGAAAATAATTATAAACGTCGTTTTATGTTAGAAATGTTACAGATAATAAGGACTGCAATAGATAACACAGTGCAACACGAAAAAAAATAACCATATACGGACACCACTACGTGATAAAAGACTAAAAAAAAAGACCCGTGTCTCCCAATTTTTCCCAAAGTCATGCACTTTTTTTTTATGGGCCGCCAAAGATTTGGGGCCTCGGTATCATTTTCGTAAAAATGTGATCATTTTCTCAGGCTCATATCTTGCAAACCGTTCAGAATTTCGATTTACTCTCTGAGGCAAAGTTGTAGCTCTTGTCATATTGCGAACATATAAAATCAAAAAAACTTCACGTTCCAGATCAAAATCGCAAAAAACTTCAAAAAATTCGATTTTTTTTACCTTTTTCCCCGTGTTCAGGTCCATAGGTAGCAAACCGTTCAAAATTTAAGGAAACAATCAACTACAAAAATTTACCTAAGATCTCAGTAAACAAATTTCTAGAACATATAAACTTCCTAGAGATGATTCTTAACACTGTTTAGGTAGCACGCAAAAGTGAAAAATTTGCCGAAAATTTTTTAATTTCATTTTTTTTACCTTTTTCTCCTGTTCAGGTCCATAGGTAGCAAAAAACTAAATATGCCTGGCCAGAACCATGTGTTTGTCCAAGGGTTAACACCGTTTAGGTAGCGCTTAGGTATCACGCGATCATGCACCGACAGCAGCAGCACAGGCAATGCAGTAAGCTCAGCACACGCAACAAGGGACGCAGCACACAATATAAAAGCGACACGACGCTCACATCGAGGCATTACACAGCGCGACGTCAACGAGAGCTCAGCGGTGAAAGTTATAAAGTGAAAGTAAAAAAAGTGAAAGTGCTACAGTATAATTCGCACACAACATTGGCAACTGACAATTTCAATATTCAGTGTAAAAATATTGATTTATTTTGCTACGATTGCGGTCATCTAATCAAAAAAAATAGTTCTACAACATTGCAAAAGGAAAAGAATATTTTAACTAGTGCATTGTTTTTCGACGAAGAAGACTTGACCGGTGAAAATTACACACCTAATACAGTGTGTCGCCAATGTTATAACAATCTCATGGCATGGTTGAGTGGAGGCAGAGGTACTATGAAGTATTGTAAGCCGGTAAACTGGATTAATCGCCCAGGTGATCATGATGCAACCAGTTGCTATGCATGCGTAAATTACACGTGTGGTCTAAATCGACATTCTGAGAAGAACAAAATTTATAAAGCAACTGCAACAGCCACACTACCAGTGCTTGCACCTGAAAATTTTGTATCACCAAGGCCGCCAACTCCAGATCGTACTACAGAATTTACAGCAATGAGTACAGCAAGTGGTGTTACTTATGAAGATCCATTTGATACCGATTATGAACACCAACAGGGAAGAGATGGACCACAAATAATAACACAAAAGGAAATGGATTTCATTGTGGCCATATTGGGATTATCGCAGCGACTTGCAATATTTTTGACAGCTTTTTTAAAGCAAAGAAAACTCACACATGCTAATTAATGTTAACTCTACGGCGTACCGCAAACGACAAGCTGAATTTCAGATGCTCTACACTCTAAATGATGACAATTCGTTCGCTTACTGCAACGATATAAAAGCTTTGGTGGTAAAAATGGGAATGAACTACATCGCTAGTGAGTGGAGATTATTTATTGATGGTTCTGTTTCAAGCTTGAAAGCAGTGTTGTTGCATGTGTCGAACCGAAAACCTTCCATTCCGCTAGCAATGGGTATCAACATGAAAGAAAGCTATGAAACATTGAAAGATATAATGGAAAAAATCAAATATTACGAAAATAAATGGAAGATTTGCTGTGATTTGAAGGTCATCAACATTTTGCAAGGGATCATCGATAAGGGCGGCTTCCCAAAATTCTTTTGTTTTCTTTGTAATTGGGATTCACGCTCACCTCTGAATCAATTCCAATGTAACTCGTGGAGGCCAAGAGGAAGTGTGGATGAACAAATACAACAACATAGACTGAAGAATGCACCTTTAATTGACAATACTCAAGACATCTTGCTGCCACCGCTCCACATAAAATTGGGAATTGTTAAAAAATTCATCGAAGTGGCCGTTGTAAATTGTCCAAACGCATTCGACTATTTGAATAAAAAAGGTATTGTAGTAAATTTAAAACGAATTTTTGTTCACCTAATTGTACTATTTACTACTATTTACACTATGTTAATGTTTTCTTTTGTCTTTATTTTTTGTTTTCATTTAACAGGCGTACTTAATGGCCCTGACATTAGAAAGCTATTCAAGAGCAACTTTGATTCATCGCTTGATGAAAATCATTCAATGGCATGGATTTACCTTCAGCGTGTATGCACCAGAGTCTTGGGAGGGGATCGAGACGCGGAACCGGAAGCAAGAGAATGGGTGAAACAAATGCTGCATTATTTTGAGATAATCGGCGCATCGATGACATTAAAGCTGCATTTTCTTCATTTTCATTTTGACGATTTTATCAAACAACTCCCTACCGAATCCGATGAGCAAGGAGAACGGTTTCACCAAACCACAATGCCCATGGAAAAACGGTACAAAGGCAAAAACCTCGACGCATTGCTTGCAGAGGTATGTTGGTGGAGTCACAAGATCACCCAGTATGATGTTAATGAAGTATTTGAAGAAGAAAGAGCTGATGATGGAGGGCAGTCTGGAAGCAACGTGCCTGTGGACACCATAATTGCTGAATCAGAGTCAGATGCGGACGACGATTTGGATCCACAACTTAAGAGAGCGCGATTTGCAAGTCCAGGGCCATCAACATTATAAACATAATACGAATACTTTTTTTTAATATTTTTGTAATAGATAGCATAGTATCTCAATGTTGAAGTAAATAAAAAACAAATGAAATTAAAAAACGGTGTTAAGAATAATTCCCAGGAAGTTTATATGTTCTAGAAATTTGTTTATTGAGATCTTAGGTAAATTTTTGTAGTTGATTGTTTCCTTGAATTTTGAACGGTTTGCTACCTATGGACCTGAACACGGGAAAAAAGGTAAAACAAATTTTTTGATCTGGAAGGTGAAGTTTTTTTGATTTTATATGTTCCCAATTTTCTTTATGACAAGAGCTACAACTTTGCCTCAGAGAGTATATCGAAATTCTGAACGGTTTGCAAGATATGAGCCTGAGAAAATGATCACATTTTTACGAAAATGATACCGAGGCCCCAAATCTATGGCGGCCCATAAAAAAAAAAGTGCATGACTTTGGGAAAAATTGGGAAACACGGGTCTTTTTTTTTAAGTCTTTTATCACGTAGTGGTGTCCGTATATGGTTATTTTGCCATGACTTAAAAAATTACACACAGTGTAATAAGGACTACAATATTTTATCAACCAAATTATTTTTCTGGCTGTAAATTAGAGAAACTATTTCTACACAAAAATTTTTCTGGCTGTAACTTAGAATATTTTTTTCATATGACAAGAAAATTTCTTCAATTGTTTTTAATTTTGTTTTGTTATTGTTGTTTTTTTTTTCAATTGACATGAAAAAATTTTGTTTATCAATTGTTTTCACATTTCTAATTAATAATATATCTTCCTGACGATGCTATCCAAAGGGTAGCGAAATATCGAAGAATATAATTAATTAAACACACGACCAAACGCTCGAACAATTTAATTTTTGAATACAATAGGAAAGGTCGGATAAATCCTCACTTATTCGGGCTATAATGTATCTTTTTGAGACCCAAATGTGTTTTTGTTTGTTGAAAACCGCTAAAAACAAAACGAGACAGACAACAACGAAGCAATTAGGCAGCAGATCATCAATTCATGAAAACAATACTTGCAAACATGTAAATTTTTCCTTCAATATGTTGCTGGTGCCATTATATTTCAGTATGGAAGTGAATATTTTTATTTTCTTTATATTTATGAGGTTTAGGCATATGAAGCTTAAATCGGTAAATTATTTTAATACAATAAATAATTTGAAATTTGAACATGTTTCGATAATTTTAAACTGTGTCGGTTTAATATATTTATCAGCCATATCACAGAGCGCAATTTCGTTCGAAAGTGAAATCAATTTCGATTTGTCCTTCTACAGAAAATCAAAAACGCAAAAATATTGCGTATTCAAAACAGTTGGAAAAACTGCAGTGAAATTGACAAATGTAAAGAGAAAACACTAAAAAACACTGCTTATTATATTTTGTTTTGATTAAACTATATTGTCTAGTTAAGTAGTACTTTTAAAAATATAATTTTCCAAACAATTTTCTTTAATAAAATATTTTTTTTTTAATTTACTAAAGAATATGCACGAAACGCAAAAAGTTTTCATACTTCTGCGTTGCCACGTACGATTTTGTAAAACATTGCCACATATGTTGATGCGTCTCTTAAACTTCGCCGGTTCAATTTTTGAACAAAATACTGACTCCTTTGGTGCACGATAACTGCTACTATTTAAACTCCTGGCGTACTCCTTTCTATGTTTAATATGATATAGTAAATACTTGAAGTAATTTAATTGTTCACATTAAAGGCCTGCAGCGTTCCATTCATTTTACTTGTACAAACAGATAAAACAAGTAAGAACCTGATATTTTCGGTACAAATACAACAAAGAGTAGAACACACCATGTGCTGATGCGTTTTGGATTGAGTAGAGAGCGTAACATCTCTTTCTCTGGCTCTCATTGTAGTGGAAGCTTTTTTTCTCTTTATCTGTTCCACTCAGTGTTGCCAGTTTGGCACTTTAAGTGCAATTCTAGCTCTGTTTTTTTGGCTTCTGCACTTTTTGTTTGAAAAAACATGCTAAATGCTTTTTAGCCAATTTTTTGATCATTTTTGCAAACTTTTGACTTTTCTTACTCCATTTTTAGCATTTTTTGTCGATAAATTGCATATTTTGTATAATGAAGATCTGTTTTTCGTAACTGAACTGTGAAATGATTCTCATTTCCAAATAGGAATTATAACATACATATGTATATAGAATTATCACGGGTGTGGATGTTAAATATGTACGTGAGTTTGCATTTAAAAACTTCCGTTACTGCAAAAGTATGTTGGTCCAGACTTTTTATTAGCAATTTCATTAATTTTGATTTACGGAAAATATGATTTTAAAAACAAAAATAAATTTGTCAATTTATGAATTTGCCTTCAAGTTTATTACTACTCAACATAGAATAGACGGTTCAGCCGTCTAATTACTTTAATAAGTTTAAAAATAGTTTCTATTAAAGCGGTTACTTGGTTAACCGCTTTTGAGTTTATATGATTGAGCATTTCAAATTTGTATATGGCTTTTTATCTTTAGTCTTGGAATGATATACATTTTATAATTTTATTATAGTTTTCGTATATGAAATTTTACACAAAAATATACCACTTAACCTAAGTTATTAATTTTAGGTAGGTAAAAGTTGTATTTTTAAAAATTTAATAAATCAATTTAAATATTTTAAGTAAATATAATTTTAAATTAAAGATAAAATTTGAGTACGTGTGTAAAACTTTAATACACATAGTATTATCCGATACCGTTTTTATTAGCCAATTCCTGAAACGAAATTTAAGAAAAAAAAATTAACGTACTGAAACGATAATGGTTTCCAAACCTAACTCGAAACAAGTACAGAAAACAGCCTCACCCTTAGTTATCCTTTGGGTCCGAGTTCTATTAATACAGTTCAGACTTTTGTTTTGGCAGCCTTCAGTTACCCGTGGAAAATTTGCCCATATTCAATAGCAGAGTGATATTTGTAAAATATCTTATTAGCAACTTAATTACGCCAAAATTTTGATAGTTTTCTTAAATGGTTCCACAAACATTTTCAATTACACAGTACCTTTTGACAAATATTTTCTAGTACCAAATTTCACTAAGATCAATTTGGTTTACGGGAGATATCGTGTCGATCACCCCGAAGCCGCCAATATTTTGTATGGGAGGCATATAATTGTTTGTCACAATTGTTTTAGTGAGTGAGTGACGGTTTACGAAATGAAATCTAATACAAATTTCACTAAGGTTGGAAGATTTTTACACGAGTTATCATATCGATAGTGACCTCGCCAATTATCTCCAGTTAAATTCAAATTTACATATTATCAAGCAATATCTGATTTGAAGTTAATCACATACACTAAATATATCGATTTGTATGGGATGTACCAGAAGGAGTGTGGTCATAACATCCATTTACTATCCCTAACTAAGTTTGGTTAAATAATTGCCAATGACAAAACTTCATTGTGATCGTTAAAGAGGTGTACGGCAGTCACCGTGTCAACCAAGTAGCCAGACAGACAGACGGACATGGCACAAGTCTTAAAAAGTCCCAAAACGAATTTGGTCCACAGATACCTTCGATCTAATATGACTCATTCTATGCGTTACACTTTACCGTATCAAATGGCATATGCCCCCATCCCTATGAGTGAGGGTGAGTGAGGATATGTATGGTCTACGAATTGTTTCAGTTTTAGCATTTTGTTTTTGCAAATTGCACTTTTTTGGCATGCTTTTTTGACAGCTTCTGGCAACACTGGTTCCACTCAGTGAAGTAACTGTTGTACCTCTTCTTTAAATGGATATATCCATTTCGTATGGATATTCCAGATCATACGCTTTGCGTTGATTCTCTTACTTTTTCCATTCTTTTTACAAAAAGGGATGGTGTAAGTTTTATCAGTGGCAAATTTTAAGAAAAAAGTAAGCAAAAATGTCTGAGGTAAGTAAACACACGCTCTCCTCATATTCCACGCACAGATAACAAGAATACCGATATATCTGTTTGTTGTGTATGTAATCATACAAGAATTTTTGATACTTGGTACTTTCACTCTCTCATACCTATTCCACCGATATCTAAAAGAGAAATAGGCACTCAATCTAAAGAAAGTGAAACAGATACAAGCAGATATAAGAAAAATTAACAACAAGCAACAAGTGTGTTTGGATGGTTCTTTGCAGGCCTTTAATTTACATTCGCCTAAAGTTACTTTTTTCTTTTAGTTTCTAACATATTTCTTCGTGGTCGCTTATTTTGTTTTCCTTGTTTCTGTTTTGTCTATTCTTTTCTCATGGAGCTGCCAGATGTTCGTTCGAAAAGAATATATTCAGTTTTTTTTCGTTTTTACCAAAACGTACGAAAGTCATAGAAGCAAAAGCAAAACGTTACGAAATGGCATTTACGAATTCATTTCGTTTTCGTACAAAGCCATAACAGGGCTGTATATATAACATATATCAGCCATGTCACAGAGCGCAATTTCGTTCGAAAGTGCAATGAATTTCGTTTTGTCCTTCTACAGAAAATCAAAATCGCAAAAATATTGCGTATTCAAAACAGTTGGTAAAACTGCAGTGAAATTGACAAATGTAAGGAGAAAACACTAAAAAAACACTGCTTATTATATTTTTATTGATTAAAGTATTTTGTCTAGTTAAGAAGTACTTTTAAAACTATAATTTTCCAAAACTTTTTCTTTAATAAAACAATTTGTTTAAAGATTACTACTGCGTTGCCACGTATTATTTTGTACAACATTGCCACATGTTTAACTAAAGCCAGATAATGGTAACATTTAGTACATAAAATACAAACAAAGAGAACGTAAAAACAGCTGTTTTGTAATAACGGGTTTTTAGAGCAAACATGTAAGTTTTTGTAAAATATTAAACAAAATAAATTTTTATCATGTTTTAATTAAAGGGGAAACATAAAAATATCCCCCAAGACAAGGTATTCATGGAGTTCATGGAATGCCACCAAGACATAGCCCGGGGCTACAAGGTTGTTACAGAATCTTTGTGGACAGAATTGACAGCCCAATTAAACACCTGTGGACCACCTTCTAAGAAATCCAGTGAGAGGAAGAAACTTGGGCCGATAGGAAGACCAATGTAAAGAGGAAGTTGCTGCTCAATAAAAAACAGAACAAAAAAAACTGGAGGTGGAGAGTACAATCAACATGTTCTAACTGATATTGAGGAAAGTCTGTGTAGAATATGCGGCTTTTATAAAACTGTCGATGGAGCTGCTGGTTCAAAAAGCTTTAGAGATATAGAAGAAGATATTGTGGACAACGATGGGTTTGATAAGGAAAACGAATATATCGACGAGTTACCTTCAACATCGAATAGAGATGAATTCAAGTCGTCTTTCACTCCCATTACGGATAATTCACCGGCAGCTAAAAGGCGCAGATAGTCTACTCCATCAAAGACAAACTTAAATTCTCTCTTGGCCGAAGAAAATCAAACGCTGCAAAATATTTCTAAACTTTTGGAAGAACAATGCAATCAAATAAAAGTGCAGAATTAAAAACTAGACCGACTTTGTGATATCCTGGATAACAAGTATAAAGCTGATCAGTTACCAACTTACAGGTTGAAAAAAATTTGTGTGAAAAAAATGCACTGAAACTTAAAATGATAGAAATAGAAGAAATTAAGCTACAGTTGCAGAGAGGAAAGTCAAAACTACATCAGCAATAACCATTACACTTATCCTCTTATGTAGTTTTTTAGTTTGTTTTTTTTTACAATGTAACCTATTAAAATATGCTTTGGAAAATAAATTTTTATTTTATTCCATTTTAAATAATTTGACTTGTTATGCTATCTCTTATGAAGTGCACAGCACACATTTGTAACTTTGATAGCTTTTTCTGGGGTATACAGTGATGTTCAAAATAATAGCACTTTTTTATTTATTTAATAATTTTGAAATACAATTAAGCTATTGAAAATGTTAGTACATCTTTTAAATATAAATTAAAAATGCTTGTTTTAAATTTGAATATTTCACTCCATTGCGATTTTATTCAACAAAAATTTAAAAACAATCTTTTTTATCCTGTTCAAATTAATAGACTTATTTCAAAAATTCTACAAAAAAACAATTATTTTTAAACAAATCATTTATTTCCTTAATAAGTATGAACATACAATATACTAATATCCTGAATGTCCACCATTAATATCTAAAACTGCACGGATGCTTTTGGATATTGACACCATTAAATGTTGACATTTTTCAAGGGGATTTCTCTCCCACCTATTTTTTGCTGCTTCCCAAAGTTGGTTCTTGTTTGTGAAAATCTTTCCACTTAAGCTTCTTTTCAGTTCCATCCACATATTCTCAATCGGGTTGAGATCGGGAGACTCCCGATCTGAAAGAGAGAATGGATAGGAAGCGAGAAGGTAATGTGTAGCGTGTATTAAACGTTGATTCCAGAATGCATTATTCTGAACACAGGGATGTCCTAGGAAAAGAACGAATTATTTTAATGTGTCCAGAGAATGCATTATGTAATTCGTTCTTTTTAATGCATTATTTAACATGTTATTGGGAATGAGTTCTATAATGCATTCTATTGTTAATGAATTAAGAATTTGTTATATAATGCATTCCCCCGGCATACATACTACATACATGGGTTAAACAAACTATTTATTTAAATAAACTATCTATCTTCACCTCTAAACGTTGCAACACAAACTGACTTATTTACGCGGTTCTAATAGAAACATGTGGACGAATGCAAGGATTATAAATACAATGTTAAGCCATCAGGAAAAGTTCCCCGTTACATGACGTATTCTGACAAACTTCAAAAAGAACTGGATTGCCAACTCTATGTCTGCCCACTATTATTTAAGATAGGTAAGATTTCATGGGGAAAAATGTGTGTTTAGCAGCGAGTTAACAATCCTGTAATTGAAATCATTTTGACAAAATTGTCAAGAAATAAAACAACAAAGCAAAACGTAAACAAAAAAATTTGTATGCGCTATGAAGGGGGCTACAGATAATGACATTCCGAATGAAAGAACAATCGTCACATTCAGAAACAACACATTCCATCTTCGCAGATGTGGGAATGCACTGAGGAATCAATGTGTAATTTTGTCAAATGACATTACCCCCTCGATTCTTTGGTATGTCTTATATAATGTAATTATTATAATGCATTATATAATCCATTCTCAATGTAATGCATTCTTCACTTTCCTGCTGGGCTGTCACTCAAGCAAGATTTGACTAATTTTGAAGAGTGCTTCGGATCATTATCCTGTTGGAAGCGCCAATCAGGTGGCGTGTGAATCTTTGCATAGGGAAGCATCACATCTTTCAAAATATCACAATAAATTTCTTTATTCATAGCTTCTGTGATTAGGTGTAAAAGTGCAACACCATGCCACGAAAAAGCACCCCAGACCATAACACTGCCGCCTATGTGCTTCACGTTTTTTTTTTTTGTGTAACGATTATTAAGATCTTTACCTTTTGGTCTTCGGACGTTGCGCTGACAATCAGACCCAAATAAATTAATTTTTGTCTTATCGCTCCATAATATGTCGTTGAAATCACCACTGCTTTTGTTGTTGAATTTGGTAGCAAATTTAATGCGAGCTTTTTTGTTTTTGTTACTTAGCAGTTGAACCTTTCGGGCTACTCCAGCTAGCAAATTATTTTCTAACAATCTGCGGTTTACTGTTACAGTACGGCCTTCATTATTTATTTCACCAGAAATAGTCTTTGATGACATAAATGGGTTCTTTTTTGCCAATAACACAATACGGAAATCTGTGGTTGAGCTGCTTTGTCGCGGCCTACCCCGAGTTTCAGTAAATGGTTTCCATTTTAATGCATTTTTACCAAATTTTTCAGATCTTCCAAGTGCAGTCGTAGTTATTTAGCAACTCGACGTTCCTCAGCAGTGCAATGTACATTTCGGCCCATCTTTAACAATAACAAACATTAAATGTGTTTTGAAAGAATTGTATTTTATTACATCCTATTAGTAATTTAGAACATAGTAGAAAAACACGAAATGAATTTCGAAATTTAACAAAGTTATAAGAAAAAGGGCTATTATTTCGAACAAGGGAAAATTGCACTTTATTTTGATTTTTAGCTTAACGTACAAATGATTACGAATAAATTCCAAAATACAACAAAAAATTTTGTGAAGTCAATAACAAAACTAACGGTACACAAGACAGAAAGAGAGGTTCCCTTTAAATGAGTTAAGCGTGATCACAAAACTTTATCATTGTAACGGGCTATTATATTGAACAGCAGTGTACGTCATTTTATTTAACAAACATCCAAATCGACTTTAAATTACTCCAATTGTACGCTCAACAATATTACGAGCAGAACAATGCTTTTGGTTAAACTTGTGCTCTCTTGTTCCGGCAACTACGTCCTTATATGGCGTTATTAAAAATGGTTCTAAACCATAACCAGAATCACCCAGCAATCTACAGCTTGGGTCTCCACTCATAAATTTGTTTAAAAAATACGATCTTGCTCCACTTAAACTCCAGACAAATGCATCATGGCAGGATCCTGGCCTCGGAGCATCAAAAGTTAATACTTTCATTTGGAAATCGTAAATCTGAAACAATTATTCCTAAAGTCGGTTTGATACACAATTTTAAACTAAACTACATAAACTAAAAACTAAATGCAGTAAGCTCAGCACACGCAACAAGGGACGCAGCACACAATATAAAAGCGACACGACGCTCACATCGAGGCATTACACAGCGCGACGTCAACGAGAGCTCAGCGGTGAAAGTTATAAAGTGAAAGTAAAAAAAGTGAAAGTGCTACAGTATAATTCGCACACAACATTGGCAACTGACAATTTCAATATTCAGTGTAAAAATATTGATTTATTTTGCTACGATTGCGGTCATCTAATCAAAAAAAATAGTTCTACAACATTGCAAAAGGAAAAGAATATTTTAACTAGTGCATTGTTTTTCGACGAAGAAGACTTGACCGGTGAAAATTACACACCTAATACAGTGTGTCGCCAATGTTATAACAATCTCATGGCATGGTTGAGTGGAGGCAGAGGTACTATGAAGTATTGTAAGCCGGTAAACTGGATTAATCGCCCAGGTGATCATGATGCAACCAGTTGCTATGCATGCGTAAATTACACGTGTGGTCTAAATCGACATTCTGAGAAGAACAAAATTTATAAAGCAACTGCAACAGCCACACTACCAGTGCTTGCACCTGAAAATTTTGTATCACCAAGGCCGCCAACTCCAGATCGTACTACAGAATTTACAGCAATGAGTACAGCAAGTGGTGTTACTTATGAAGATCCATTTGATACCGATTATGAACACCAACAGGGAAGAGATGGACCACAAATAATAACACAAAAGGAAATGGATTTCATTGTGGCCATATTGGGATTATCGCAGCGACTTGCAATATTTTTGACAGCTTTTTTAAAGCAAAGAAAACTCACACATGCTAATTAATGTTAACTCTACGGCGTACCGCAAACGACAAGCTGAATTTCAGATGCTCTACACTCTAAATGATGACAATTCGTTCGCTTACTGCAACGATATAAAAGCTTTGGTGGTAAAAATGGGAATGAACTACATCGCTAGTGAGTGGAGATTATTTATTGATGGTTC
Organism: Phaonia tiefii; assembly: GCA_963931995.1. Lineage (NCBI taxonomy): Eukaryota > Metazoa > Arthropoda > Insecta > Diptera > Muscidae > Phaonia > Phaonia tiefii. The sequence continues at coordinate 156,818,107 of OZ008369.1, read as the reverse complement.
TGTTTCAAGCTTGAAAGCAGTGTTGTTGCATGTGTCGAACCGAAAACCTTCCATTCCGCTAGCAATGGGTATCAACATGAAAGAAAGCTATGAAACATTGAAAGATATAATGGAAAAAATCAAATATTACGAAAATAAATGGAAGATTTGCTGTGATTTGAAGGTCATCAACATTTTGCAAGGGATCATCGATAAGGGCGGCTTCCCAAAATTCTTTTGTTTTCTTTGTAATTGGGATTCACGCTCACCTCTGAATCAATTCCAATGTAACTCGTGGAGGCCAAGAGGAAGTGTGGATGAACAAATACAACAACATAGACTGAAGAATGCACCTTTAATTGACAATACTCAAGACATCTTGCTGCCACCGCTCCACATAAAATTGGGAATTGTTAAAAAATTCATCGAAGTGGCCGTTGTAAATTGTCCAAACGCATTCGACTATTTGAATAAAAAAGGTATTGTAGTAAATTTAAAACGAATTTTTGTTCACCTAATTGTACTATTTACTACTATTTACACTATGTTAATGTTTTCTTTTGTCTTTATTTTTTGTTTTCATTTAACAGGCGTACTTAATGGCCCTGACATTAGAAAGCTATTCAAGAGCAACTTTGATTCATCGCTTGATGAAAATCATTCAATGGCATGGATTTACCTTCAGCGTGTATGCACCAGAGTCTTGGGAGGGGATCGAGACGCGGAACCGGAAGCAAGAGAATGGGTGAAACAAATGCTGCATTATTTTGAGATAATCGGCGCATCGATGACATTAAAGCTGCATTTTCTTCATTTTCATTTTGACGATTTTATCAAACAACTCCCTACCGAATCCGATGAGCAAGGAGAACGGTTTCACCAAACCACAATGCCCATGGAAAAACGGTACAAAGGCAAAAACCTCGACGCATTGCTTGCAGAGGTATGTTGGTGGAGTCACAAGATCACCCAGTATGATGTTAATGAAGTATTTGAAGAAGAAAGAGCTGATGATGGAGGGCAGTCTGGAAGCAACGTGCCTGTGGACACCATAATTGCTGAATCAGAGTCAGATGCGGACGACGATTTGGATCCACAACTTAAGAGAGCGCGATTTGCAAGTCCAGGGCCATCAACATTATAAACATAATACGAATACTTTTTTTTAATATTTTTGTAATAGATAGCATAGTATCTCAATGTTGAAGTAAATAAAAAACAAATGAAATTAAAAAACGGTGTTAAGAATAATTCCCAGGAAGTTTATATGTTCTAGAAATTTGTTTATTGAGATCTTAGGTAAATTTTTGTAGTTGATTGTTTCCTTGAATTTTGAACGGTTTGCTACCTATGGACCTGAACACGGGAAAAAAGGTAAAACAAATTTTTTGATCTGGAAGGTGAAGTTTTTTTGATTTTATATGTTCCCAATTTTCTTTATGACAAGAGCTACAACTTTGCCTCAGAGAGTATATCGAAATTCTGAACGGTTTGCAAGATATGAGCCTGAGAAAATGATCACATTTTTACGAAAATGATACCGAGGCCCCAAATCTATGGCGGCCCATAAAAAAAAAAGTGCATGACTTTGGGAAAAATTGGGAAACACGGGTCTTTTTTTTTAAGTCTTTTATCACGTAGTGGTGTCCGTATATGGTTATTTTGCCATGACTTAAAAAATTACACACAGTGTAATAAGGACTACAATATTTTATCAACCAAATTATTTTTCTGGCTGTAAATTAGAGAAACTATTTCTACACAAAAATTTTTCTGGCTGTAACTTAGAATATTTTTTTCATATGACAAGAAAATTTCTTCAATTGTTTTTAATTTTGTTTTGTTATTGTTGTTTTTTTTTTCAATTGACATGAAAAAATTTTGTTTATCAATTGTTTTCACATTTCTAATTAATAATATATCTTCCTGACGATGCTATCCAAAGGGTAGCGAAATATCGAAGAATATAATTAATTAAACACACGACCAAACGCTCGAACAATTTAATTTTTGAATACAATAGGAAAGGTCGGATAAATCCTCACTTATTCGGGCTATAATGTATCTTTTTGAGACCCAAATGTGTTTTTGTTTGTTGAAAAAAACTAAAAACAAAACGAGACAGACAACAACGAAGCAATTAGGCAGCAGATCATCAATTCATGAAAACAATACTTGCAAACATGTAAATTTTTCCTTCAATATGTTGCTGGTGCCATTATATTTCAGTATGGAAGTGAATATTTTTATTTTCTTTATATTTATGAGGTTTAGGCATATGAAGCTTAAATCGGTAAATTATTTTAATACAATAAATAATTTGAAATTTGAACATGTTTCGATAATTTTAAACTGTGTCGGTTTAATATATTTATCAGCCATATCACAGAGCGCAATTTCGTTCGAAAGTGAAATCAATTTCGATTTGTCCTTCTACAGAAAATCAAAAACGCAAAAATATTGCGTATTCAAAACAGTTGGAAAAACTGCAGTGAAATTGACAAATGTAAAGAGAAAACACTAAAAAACACTGCTTATTATATTTTTTTTTGATTAAACTATATTGTCTAGTTAAGTAGTACTTTTAAAAATATAATTTTCCAAACAATTTTCTTTAATAAAATATTTTTTTTTTAATTTACTAAAGAATATGCACGAAACGCAAAAAGTTTTCATACTTCTGCGTTGCCACGTACGATTTTGTAAAACATTGCCACATATGTTGATGCGTCTCTTAAACTTCGCCGGTTCAATTTTTGAACAAAATACTGACTCCTTTGGTGCACGATAACTGCTACTATTTAAACTCCTGGCGTACTCCTTTCTATGTTTAATATGATATAGTAAATACTTGAAGTAATTTAATTGTTCACAGCGTTCCATTCATTTTACTTGTACAAACAGATAAAACAAGTAAGAACCTGATATTTTCGGTACAAATACAACAAAGAGTAGAACACACCATGTGCTGATGCGTTTTGGATTGAGTAGAGAGCGTAACATCTCTTTCTCTGGCTCTCATTGTAGTGGAAGCTTTTTTTCTCTTTATCTGTTCCACTCAGTGTTGCCAGTTTGGCACTTTAAGTGCAATTCTAGCTCTGTTTTTTTGGCTTCTGCACTTTTTGTTTGAAAAAACATGCTAAATGCTTTTTAGCCAATTTTTTGATCATTTTTGCAAACTTTTGACTTTTGTTACTCCATTTTTAGCATTTTTTGTCGATAAATTGCATATTTTGTATAATGAAGATCTGTTTTTCGTAACTGAACTGTGAAATGATTCTCATTTCCAAATAGGAATTATAACATACATATGTATATAGAATTATCACGGGTGTGGATGTTAAATATGTACGTGAGTTTGCATTTAAAAACTTCCGTTACTGCAAAAGTATGTTGGTCCAGACTTTTTATTAGCAATTTCATTAATTTTGATTTACGGAAAATATGATTTTAAAAACAAAAATAAATTTGTCAATTTATGAATTTGCCTTCAAGTTTATTACTACTCAACATAGAATAGACGGTTCAGCCGTCTAATTACTTTAATAAGTTTAAAAATAGTTTCTATTAAAGCGGTTACTTGGTTAACCGCTTTTGAGTTTATATGATTGAGCATTTCAAATTTGTATATGGCTTTTTATCTTTAGTCTTGGAATGATATACATTTTATAATTTTATTATAGTTTTCGTATATGAAATTTTACACAAAAATATACCACTTAACCTAAGTTATTAATTTTAGGTAGGTAAAAGTTGTATTTTTAAAAATTTAATAAATCAATTTAAATATTTTAAGTAAATATAATTTTAAATTAAAGATAAAATTTGAGTACGTGTGTAAAACTTTAATACACATAGTATTATCCGATACCGTTTTTATTAGCCAATTCCTGAAACGAAATTTAAGAAAAAAAAATTAACGTACTGAAACGATAATGGTTTCCAAACCTAACTCGAAACAAGTACAGAAAACAGCCTCACCCTTAGTTATCCTTTGGGTCCGAGTTCTATTAATACAGTTCAGACTTTTGTTTTGGCAGCCTTCAGTTACCCGTGGAAAATTTGCCCATATTCAATAGCAGAGTGATATTTGTAAAATATCTTATTAGCAACTTAATTACGCCAAAATTTTGATAGTTTTCTTAAATGGTTCCACAAACATTTTCAATTACACAGTACCTTTTGACAAATATTTTCTAGTACCAAATTTCACTAAGATCAATTTGGTTTACGGGAGATATCGTGTCGATCACCCCGAAGCCGCCAATATTTTGTATGGGAGGCATATAATTGTTTGTCACAATTGTTTTAGTGAGTGAGTGACGGTTTACGAAATGAAATCTAATACAAATTTCACTAAGGTTGGAAGATTTTTACACGAGTTATCATATCGATAGTGACCTCGCCAATTATCTCCAGTTAAATTCAAATTTACATATTATCAAGCAATATCTGATTTGAAGTTAATCACATACACTAAATATATCGATTTGTATGGGATGTACCAGAAGGAGTGTGGTCATAACATCCATTTACTATCCCTAACTAAGTTTGGTTAAATAATTGCCAATGACAAAACTTCATTGTGATCGTTAAAGAGGTGTACGGCAGTCACCGTGTCAACCAAGTAGCCAGACAGACAGACGGACATGGCACAAGTCTTAAAAAGTCCCAAAACGAATTTGGTCCACAGATACCTTCGATCTAATATGACTCATTCTATGCGTTACACTTTACCGTATCAAATGGCATATGCCCCCATCCCTATGAGTGAGGGTGAGTGAGGATATGTATGGTCTACGAATTGTTTCAGTTTTAGCATTTTGTTTTTGCAAATTGCACTTTTTTGGCATGCTTTTTTGACAGCTTCTGGCAACACTGGTTCCACTCAGTGAAGTAACTGTTGTACCTCTTCTTTAAATGGATATATCCATTTCGTATGGATATTCCAGATCATACGCTTTGCGTTGATTCTCTTACTTTTTCCATTCTTTTTACAAAAAGGGATGGTGTAAGTTTTATCAGTGGCAAATTTTAAGAAAAAAGTAAGCAAAAATGTCTGAGGTAAGTAAACACACGCTCTCCTCATATTCCACGCACAGATAACAAGAATACCGATATATCTGTTTGTTGTGTATGTAATCATACAAGAATTTTTGATACTTGGTACTTTCACTCTCTCATACCTATTCCACCGATATCTAAAAGAGAAATAGGCACTCAATCTAAAGAAAGTGAAACAGATACAAGCAGATATAAGAAAAATTAACAACAAGCAACAAGTGTGTTTGGATGGTTCTTTGCAGGCCTTTAATTTACATTCGCCTAAAGTTACTTTTTTCTTTTAGTTTCTAACATATTTCTTCGTGGTCGCTTATTTTGTTTTCCTTGTTTCTGTTTTGTCTATTCTTTTCTCATGGAGCTGCCAGATGTTCGTTCGAAAAGAATATATTCAGTTTTTTTTCGTTTTTACCAAAACGTACGAAAGTCATAGAAGCAAAAGCAAAACGTTACGAAATGGCATTTACGAATTCATTTCGTTTTCGTACAAAGCCATAACAGGGCTGTATATATAACATATATCAGCCATGTCACAGAGCGCAATTTCGTTCGAAAGTGCAATGAATTTCGTTTTGTCCTTCTACAGAAAATCAAAATCGCAAAAATATTGCGTATTCAAAACAGTTGGTAAAACTGCAGTGAAATTGACAAATGTAAGGAGAAAACACTAAAAAAACACTGCTTATTATATTTTTATTGATTAAAGTATTTTGTCTAGTTAAGAAGTACTTTTAAAACTATAATTTTCCAAAACTTTTTCTTTAATAAAACAATTTGTTTAAAGATTACTACTGCGTTGCCACGTATTATTTTGTACAACATTGCCACATGTTTAACTAAAGCCAGATAATGGTAACATTTAGTACATAAAATACAAACAAAGAGAACGTAAAAACAGCTGTTTTGTAATAACGGGTTTTTAGAGCAAACATGTAAGTTTTTGTAAAATATTAAACAAAATAAATTTTTATCATGTTTTAATTAAAGGGGAAACATAAAAATATCCCCCAAGACAAGGTATTCATGGAGTTCATGGAATGCCACCAAGACATAGCCCGGGGCTACAAGGTTGTTACAGAATCTTTGTGGACAGAATTGACAGCCCAATTAAACACCTGTGGACCACCTTCTAAGAAATCCAGTGAGAGGAAGAAACTTGGGCCGATAGGAAGACCAATGTAAAGAGGAAGTTGCTGCTCAATAAAAAACAGAACAAAAAAAACTGGAGGTGGAGAGTACAATCAACATGTTCTAACTGATATTGAGGAAAGTCTGTGTAGAATATGCGGCTTTTATAAAACTGTCGATGGAGCTGCTGGTTCAAAAAGCTTTAGAGATATAGAAGAAGATATTGTGGACAACGATGGGTTTGATAAGGAAAACGAATATATCGACGAGTTACCTTCAACATCGAATAGAGATGAATTCAAGTCGTCTTTCACTCCCATTACGGATAATTCACCGGCAGCTAAAAGGCGCAGATAGTCTACTCCATCAAAGACAAACTTAAATTCTCTCTTGGCCGAAGAAAATCAAACGCTGCAAAATATTTCTAAACTTTTGGAAGAACAATGCAATCAAATAAAAGTGCAGAATTAAAAACTAGACCGACTTTGTGATATCCTGGATAACAAGTATAAAGCTGATCAGTTACCAACTTACAGGTTGAAAAAAATTTGTGTGAAAAAAATGCACTGAAACTTAAAATGATAGAAATAGAAGAAATTAAGCTACAGTTGCAGAGAGGAAAGTCAAAACTACATCAGCAATAACCATTACACTTATCCTCTTATGTAGTTTTTTAGTTTGTTTTTTTTTACAATGTAACCTATTAAAATATGCTTTGGAAAATAAATTTTTATTTTATTCCATTTTAAATAATTTGACTTGTTATGCTATCTCTTATGAAGTGCACAGCACACATTTGTAACTTTGATAGCTTTTTCTGGGGTATACAGTGATGTTCAAAATAATAGCACTTTTTTATTTATTTAATAATTTTGAAATACAATTAAGCTATTGAAAATGTTAGTACATCTTTTAAATATAAATTAAAAATGCTTGTTTTAAATTTGAATATTTCACTCCATTGCGATTTTATTCAACAAAAATTTAAAAACAATCTTTTTTATCCTGTTCAAATTAATAGACTTATTTCAAAAATTCTACAAAAAAACAATTATTTTTAAACAAATCATTTATTTCCTTAATAAGTATGAACATACAATATACTAATATCCTGAATGTCCACCATTAATATCTAAAACTGCACGGATGCTTTTGGATATTGACACCATTAAATGTTGACATTTTTCAAGGGGATTTCTCTCCCACCTATTTTTTGCTGCTTCCCAAAGTTGGTTCTTGTTTGTGAAAATCTTTCCACTTAAGCTTCTTTTCAGTTCCATCCACATATTCTCAATCGGGTTGAGATCGGGAGACTCCCGATCTGAAAGAGAGAATGGATAGGAAGCGAGAAGGTAATGTGTAGCGTGTATTAAACGTTGATTCCAGAATGCATTATTCTGAACACAGGGATGTCCTAGGAAAAGAACGAATTATTTTAATGTGTCCAGAGAATGCATTATGTAATTCGTTCTTTTTAATGCATTATTTAACATGTTATTGGGAATGAGTTCTATAATGCATTCTATTGTTAATGAATTAAGAATTTGTTATATAATGCATTCCCCCGGCATACATACTACATACATGGGTTAAACAAACTATTTATTTAAATAAACTATCTATCTTCACCTCTAAACGTTGCAACACAAACTGACTTATTTACGCGGTTCTAATAGAAACATGTGGACGAATGCAAGGATTATAAATACAATGTTAAGCCATCAGGAAAAGTTCCCCGTTACATGACGTATTCTGACAAACTTCAAAAAGAACTGGATTGCCAACTCTATGTCTGCCCACTATTATTTAAGATAGGTAAGATTTCATGGGGAAAAATGTGTGTTTAGCAGCGAGTTAACAATCCTGTAATTGAAATCATTTTGACAAAATTGTCAAGAAATAAAACAACAAAGCAAAACGTAAACAAAAAAATTTGTATGCGCTATGAAGGGGGCTACAGATAATGACATTCCGAATGAAAGAACAATCGTCACATTCAGAAACAACACATTCCATCTTCGCAGATGTGGGAATGCACTGAGGAATCAATGTGTAATTTTGTCAAATGACATTACCCCCTCGATTCTTTGGTATGTCTTATATAATGTAATTATTATAATGCATTATATAATCCATTCTCAATGTAATGCATTCTTCACTTTCCTGCTGGGCTGTCACTCAAGCAAGATTTGACTAATTTTGAAGAGTGCTTCGGATCATTATCCTGTTGGAAGCGCCAATCAGGTGGCGTGTGAATCTTTGCATAGGGAAGCATCACATCTTTCAAAATATCACAATAAATTTCTTTATTCATAGCTTCTGTGATTAGGTGTAAAAGTGCAACACCATGCCACGAAAAAGCACCCCAGACCATAACACTGCCGCCTATGTGCTTCACGTTTTTTTTTTTTGTGTAACGATTATTAAGATCTTTACCTTTTGGTCTTCGGACGTTGCGCTGACAATCAGACCCAAATAAATTAATTTTTGTCTTATCGCTCCATAATATGTCGTTGAAATCACCACTGCTTTTGTTGTTGAATTTGGTAGCAAATTTAATGCGAGCTTTTTTGTTTTTGTTACTTAGCAGTTGAACCTTTCGGGCTACTCCAGCTAGCAAATTATTTTCTAACAATCTGCGGTTTACTGTTACAGTACGGCCTTCATTATTTATTTCACCAGAAATAGTCTTTGATGACATAAATGGGTTCTTTTTTGCCAATAACACAATACGGAAATCTGTGGTTGAGCTGCTTTGTCGCGGCCTACCCCGAGTTTCAGTAAATGGTTTCCATTTTAATGCATTTTTACCAAATTTTTCAGATCTTCCAAGTGCAGTCGTAGTTATTTAGCAACTCGACGTTCCTCAGCAGTGCAATGTACATTTCGGCCCATCTTTAACAATAACAAACATTAAATGTGTTTTGAAAGAATTGTATTTTATTACATCCTATTAGTAATTTAGAACATAGTAGAAAAACACGAAATGAATTTCGAAATTTAACAAAGTTATAAGAAAAAGGGCTATTATTTCGAACAAGGGAAAATTGCACTTTATTTTGATTTTTAGCTTAACGTACAAATGATTACGAATAAATTCCAAAATACAACAAAAAATTTTGTGAAGTCAATAACAAAACTAACGGTACACAAGACAGAAAGAGAGGTTCCCTTTAAATGAGTTAAGCGTGATCACAAAACTTTATCATTGTAACGGGCTATTATATTGAACAGCAGTGTACGTCATTTTATTTAACAAACATCCAAATCGACTTTAAATTACTCCAATTGTACGCTCAACAATATTACGAGCAGAACAATGCTTTTGGTTAAACTTGTGCTCTCTTGTTCCGGCAACTACGTCCTTATATGGCGTTATTAAAAATGGTTCTAAACCATAACCAGAATCACCCAGCAATCTACAGCTTGGGTCTCCACTCATAAATTTGTTTAAAAAATACGATCTTGCTCCACTTAAACTCCAGACAAATGCATCATGGCAGGATCCTGGCCTCGGAGCATCAAAAGTTAATACTTTCATTTGGAAATCGTAAATCTGAAACAATTATTCCTAAAGTCGGTTTGATACACAATTTTAAACTAAACTACATACGTACAATCATTGCGTTGATACTAAAGGTCCCCTTTCTGTTATAAAAAAGAGATTCATCTTTATTACGTTGTGATATTTTAATGTGGATGCCGTCTATACACCCACTATCCCCGGTATCTGATATTTTTCAATGAACTACCTATGGGAACTTCTCTTTTTTTCAAGAGTACTATCTAGATTTATTCATTGCGGGCAAATTTTTCTTTCGAGAGCATTTATATGCTCCTTTCAACACATAAATCTACGTCCTTGCATATTACACCCTGGTATGATCCTGTAGCTAAAAAACGCAGTGTTATGGCCAGATCATAACAAATGATTCTTTGTTAAGCCGATAAAGCCTAATGAAACTAAAATACACGTATATATAGTGAAACAACCTAGAAATATTTCTGTTTGTAGTTGCCCTGCATCGGGTTGCGAGAGTGGATCAGATGCGTCTCTTAAACTTCGCCGGTTTAATTTTTGAACAAAATACTGCTACTATTGAAACTCCTGGCATACCCCTTTCTATGTTTAATACAACACTTGAAATAATTTAATTGTTCACATTCGTTCTTTTAGTTTCAAACAAATTTCTTCGTTTTCCTTGTTTGTGTTTTGTCTATTCTTTTCTCATGGAGCTGCCAGATGTTCGTTCGAAAAGAAAGCCATGACAGGGCTGTATATACATATACACTCCGGTTCATTTATTTAAAGGCACTAAAAATTCCATATTCAGCAGCAGTGTGTATCTTTTGCAATTTGTAACCGATTGCAGAATTTTAAAAAGGAAATGGAAGCTAGACATCTTTATATACATATACAAAAAATCATGACAATAGTGGTTTCTTAACTAAAGAACTTTTTTAAGCAATTTATAAAAAAAAGTCCAAAAATGTGCTATTTTTTTATGGTTCACTTGAATAAAGGCACTTTATTATTTTGTTATTATTTTTAAAGTAAGCGATGATTTTTTGTAGGGAGCGATGGTTTATTACAATTTATTACATCTTAATCATTTTGCGAGTCAAAATGGCGAAACAAAAAATTTTAAATCTATCGGAAAAAACTAAAATCGACGATCTAACCGCGCAATAGCTAAAAAATTGGACGGAGCCCAACAGTTGTCGACAATTACATCAAGGACCCCGTGGGGTGGCATGTCATAATGTCAAGTGACATAATGTCCATGGACATAATGTCACTTAAAAAGTGTCATAAAGCCCATGGACATTAAGACACTTTTAAAAGTGACATAATGTCGAAAACTACGATGACATTAAGTTCATGGACATTATGACACTTTCCAAAGTGACATAATGTCCACAATATTACATTTTTGCCAAATCCTCAGAAAGTACCGCTATTTTCCATATTTTTGTTAAATTGAGAAGGGCCGCTGTTATTAGAAAAATGTTCAAGTTGTAAAAGGTGTGATAAAGGCCATGGACATAATGACACTTTTAAAAGTGCCTTAATGTCCATGGACTGTATGACACTTTCTTAATGACACGTCATTATGTCAATTGATATTATGACACGCCACCCCCCGAGGGGTATGGAAAAAAATTTAAAGGAATGGTTTCATTGTCTTTATCTACGTATGAGGAAAGAAAAATCATCAGAATTGCTTCTAATTCTGCCTTTTCCTTGTCAAAAATAAGAGCTTAAGCTGGAGTGGAAGCGAGCAAGTCATCAGTACGCTGAGTAATTAGGAGCTGTGAGTATCTTAAATACCTGAAATTACAAAAAGCCGCCACTTAATGCTCCACGTAAGGAAAGGCGGCTTCAATTCGCAAGAGACTACATGGTATGGGATGTGCAGCCAAGAGGTCATGTAAATGACTGGAGAACCGTTGTATTTACGGATGAGAAGAAGTTTAATTTGGATGGGACTTATGGCTCCAACTATTATTTCCATGATATGCGCAAAGAAAAGCGTTTTTTGTATCGACAACACAGCCGAAAGCGCGGCGTTATGGTGTGGGGTGCTATTACGTACTATGGCACCATCGATCTTGAATTTCAAAGTGCAAAAATGACTGGTGTAAGCTATAAAACGTTATTGGAATCGGCTTTTCCGAAGTTCAGTGAACTATTTGGTCCCATATCTTGGATATTGCAACAGGATATTTCCCTTATACACAACGCCAGAGTAGTAAAGGAGTTCATTGCAAGCCAAAATGTTAATATTCTTGACTGGCCATCCCATTCGCCGGATCTAAATTAAGGATGCTTGGAATCAAATTTCGTTGGATTACATAAATTCTATCTCTCAATGACAACCCGTATATTTGAAGCTATTAAAAACAAAGGGGGTTGTATCCATTACTAATAGTTCTTAAATAAAGTAAACTATATTTAAAAAAAAAAACAAGAAAAACTGTTTTTTATTCATATTAGTTAAAGTGCGTTTATTCCACCAAAAAAAAGTACGAAAACATCGTAAACTTGCACAGCAAACGTCAAAACAAACAAATTTCCCATACAAAGCGACTTGCTCAAAAGTGGAAAGTTTTCGAGGCAAATTTGCTGCGCAAACGTGAGATGGAGAAACGTGTAAACTTTTGACATTTCGTTGTCATCTGACTAGGATGGATAACTAAGGTGATAGCACTAGAACAGTAGAAAAAATACACATACATAATACATGCAATTACTACTGCTACCACCTTATGTATCCATCTTGGTCAGCTGATATGGTTTTGAGCACAACTACGCTGAGCAACTTTACCTGGTGCCTCATGCAACGGTGCGAGGGAAACTTGCGCTGAGCAAAAGTTCTCGGCTTTCACGTTTGCATGAATGCCGCTAATGTTTTATTAATTTTAATTAAATTAATGACTCAGTACATTAAAACAAAGATGTTTTCATTTCAATATATAACATTTTAGCCAAATAATTTGTGTCGGGTGACATTTGATATTGAATTTTAAATTAACGATTAATCGAGTAATCAAAATCATTCGAGTAATTGAATACCCTAGGCGTAACCACTGTGACGCGATATCCTTTTCGCCATGAATTGCTTTAATATTAATCAATCCGCCTCCGCGTTCAACCGCAAATGAGGCAGAAAAAAAACTCGATGAGTGATATTTATTTTCCATAATTCTTAAAAGTTAACAATTTCAGTACAACTTACGAGTCCATTCAAAACGGTTGTAAATCGGAACTCTACTAAAAGTAAAAAAAACACTAATGATATTTAAAAATAGTAAATAAATATTAATAAATAAATTTAAATAAATTATGGAGAAAACTTTGCAAATCGTGTCGAATAACGACGGTACAAATACGGAGTTCGTGAATATGTAAGATACTTGCAGTGATTCTAGATACTATGTATATTGATATTTGGATAAAGTTAAAAATAGTTTCTTCAATGTATATACTATTTTTTATGACAATCGGATTGAATATACATGTAATTCAAGCACGTGCAGCAGGCATTTTAAATATGTTTGCACATGTTTGGCTGTTTCGTGTTGTCATAAATTTAAAAAAAAAACATAAATAATTTAATTGAAATTTGTACTAAAAATAAAACGGCTAACTTTTTAATTTGCACCCACCGCAATCATATTTTACAGCAACACTTTGTGTATAAATAGTACAAGATATGAATTAACACTTCGTAATAGTGAATATGAATTTATAAATAAGAAAAAAAATAAATATTAAAGGCGACAGTGGATTTATTACATACGAAGTGATCTCATTGCTTTGTTTTTATCTTAAAACCCAAAGAGAAAAAAATATCTAAATTCAAAATAAAGATTTGTGTTTACAATAACGGGATTTTCCAGAAACCCTTTGGAAGTGGCAAATATCATAGATTAATAGTGGACACAATTGGATACACATTATTCTACCAAATCAAGACTAGGATATTGGGACGGTTGGCAATTTTCAAATTCTAAATAGTTTACCCGTAGTGCAGCGTCTTTTTCATCGTTTTTTACGCATTCATTTCCTATTATGCGTCCGCCAGGGCTGATCTAGTAGAGGTTAACGCATTAGAACAGCTGATTTTGCTTTCTTATGACTCTATCTGTCAAATTCAGCGTATTTTGTTATTGTACTTTTTTGTTTACTTTGTTTGGTCATATGTATTTGTGTTGAATTTGATATTTAGAGTCATATAACCAACTCCGTGTTGTTGGTGCCCACAACAACAACAAATCCTACTGCGTTAAACTCTACTAGATCAGCCTTGGCGTCCGCATATCCAATACAATGACCAAATACTTCATCATCACATCATTACAATAATTACCGGCAATAGTGACCAATGGAGCTTCAGGCCGACTTGGTATTTTCAAATATAACAATAGTAAAGATTTCAGTTTGTCCCTAAAGAAATTGTATTCAATGAAATGATTGTAAGATGTGAAAGCGAGAGGTGGGACCCCTACTTGTATTGATAATCTTTGGATTTACCATGTGGTTCAATGGAAACAACAACACTTACTAATCTGCGGCATTTCTGTATTTTTATATAAAATTATACGTCAATTTCACCATATAGCACATATGTATGTATATCTCGTGATACAAAACATGTCGATACCTACCTTCAACGTTTCTACCACAACTGCTTCCACAACTGCTGCATTACATATTCGTGTCAAAACTCTTGACTCTGCTCCACAAAGTCAGATGGAATGGCTTATCACTTAATTCCCTATTGAACTCCAAGTAATGAGAATAGATCTTGCCGCACCGAAGAACCAAAGAAGTTCAAAATCTTATCAGCACCAAAGTTAAACAATTTTCTCCGGCCCATAAAAAAGTAACATCCCACGGTTGACACTCCCCTGCTAGTTGGAGCTGGGTACGTGCAGAGAATGTGTTCAGTGGATTCTTCCTCTTTGTCATTGTTACAGCTTCTACAAAAGTAACACCGCATGCCATAGTAAAAATACCAAGTAGTCGCAGTAGATACAACAACAATTGTGGGCAAGAACAACAGGCATTTTGTTTTTGTTTAGGCTCTCCTCATGTCAAAGTCAACACATACGTATGCCAACAAATAAATGTAAACAGAAAAGTACAAAAACAATACCTTTGAATTTGACAGAAGCGGCCAACTAAACAAGGAGAAAAAATTGAAATTAGCTGTCTACCGAGTTTACCTTCTCATTCTACCATGCCGCATGCCTACTAAACAGGTAGTTTTCCGTCAGAATTGGCAAAACCATTGAGACTCCTGTGGAAGCTGTAAGTTAATCTTGCGAGCACATCAGCTCTGCAGTTTGCCGGACGTCCCTGTGCCCTGTCACAGCAGTCGTGGGCAGATGTTGACTTCAGGTAGACTGAGTGCAGGAACTTAATAGTGGCTTGACTTTTAGAGAAGACGTTGACTCTTATCAATGCTACGATAACCGGTCACCTTCCTAATCCCAGAAATAAACGCTGCAATAAAATTGACAAACCATAGAGTAAAATATAAGAGAGAGAGAATGGTGGTTACCGAGCTAGTTGAAGATTTGACGGAGTTCGAGTTGCTGTTACACAAAACAGGATCTGAAATATAAGAGAATAAGTATTTGTGTTCAATGTAACTACCATCAAACATAGTATAGCTGCGATTAGTACCAAACAAAATACTATTTAAATTTTGTTTGGGACATGGGACTGTCCTTGGAGGTGGAAAGTTTCTGGTAGCCATTCACTTGGGAGTGGCCAGAAATGATTCCTTCATTTGGGCAGTCCAAGCAGCTCACTACTTCCACGCCGTATGTCCTGGGCAATGGCTTATCGGAAACCTCCGTTAGCTAGCTAAAGTGAGAAGTCGAAACGAATGAGCAACCTGAGTGGTAATGCGATCACTGATACGTTTCAGGATTATTAGGTGACCCTGTCACTGAAGCTCTTCGAAGTAGTGGACATATTCTTCTATCCTTTGAAGGCGGATGAGCCAACACCCCTGGCCAACGGCGGAACAAAATTTAAAAAACCAAAATCCAGTTTCGACACACTGCATTCTGGTCAGCGTCTGATCCATAATGGGCGGCTGAAACATAATCATCCTGGCAGTAGGTAAAATGCAAACCACGGTGGGCTGGGTTTACCTCCCGCCACCGTAATATTGGCAATGAAAATACACAAGGAAATTAGTGAACAGGGAAACCCCCAACTGTTGACGACCCTCGCGAACGCTATAAGGACCATGATATAAGGATATGTACCTGGAATGTGCGAACGCTATACAGGACTGGTGCCACTTTCCAACTGGCGGATGTCCTCGGAAAATATAAAGCTGACATTACAGCGATCCAGGAAATGCGATGGACAGGATATGGTTGCACCACGAAGAAAACCTGCGATATTTACTACAGCTGCCATTAGCGAAAGCACGAATTTGGGTGCGGATTTATAATTGGCAAGACGACACCTAGTTTCAAGGTTCAACCCAGTGAGTGAACGCATACCCACTATTCGCATCAAAGCGAAATATTTCAACATCTCGTTAAGTTGTGTGCACGAACCAACAGAGGATAAAGATGATGAGGTCAACGAATCATTTTATGAGCGTCTGGAGCAAGTATACGAACGCTGCCCTGACCACGACATTAAAATTATCCTAGGCGATTTTAATGCCAAATTAGGAAAGGAAACTGTCTTTCAACCAACCATCGGTAATCACAGTCTACATGATACCACCTCCGATAATGGAATAAGACTGATAGACTTCGCCGCTGCAAAGATCATGGTAGTTAGTAGCACACGATTCCAGCATAAGGAAATTCATAAGGCGACCTGGATATCTCCTGATAAGCGGCCGAAGAACCTGATTAATCTCTTGGTAATAGATGACAGGCAGGCACTCTTCCCGTGTAATGGATGTACGTGTGATTCGAGGTGCCTATATCGACTCGGATCATTTCCTGGTGGCTGCGAAAGTTCGCACAAGTCTGAAAAAACGTACGAAGCCGAACACAGGAAAAGCTGGATATTGACAACCTATAAATACCGGAGATATCAATGTTCTATCGACAGAAGCTCTCTCTCCTGCTAGAGCAGAATACCACCCCCCCCCCCCCCCCCCACTCCCGAAGACCCAGATCCACAGTGGAAGCACATCTCCCATTCTTTGTAAACCGCTGCAAGGACTGAACTTGGCTGTCAAAAACCGCAGAAGGGTAAGCCATGGTACGACAAAGAATGTCGCATTGCACCTGATGAAAGAGACGCTGCACGTATGGCAACGAAACAGTCAGTTACAACGCGTGCTGCGAGTGAGCGGTACAAGAAGCTAAGAAGGGAGGAAATCCAACTATTTAGGCGGAAAAATGGCAGTGGGAGCAGAGAGAGAGTGAAAGAACCGAAATGTGCAGGATGAATGGTGAATCCCGAAAGTTTTTCCAGAGGGTAAGAAGATCGAATAACGGACCCTCCTGCAAGGACGAGAGTGGGCATCTGGTGACTGAGAAACAGTGTGTGCTCAAAATGTGGAGAGACCACTTTTCAGCACTACTCCACTCAGATTCTTCCACTGAAGATCAGGAGGTAATGATAGTGGAAGATAGTGTAGATTGTACCCCCTGTCAACCAAGACAAGATTGGAACGGCAATATCCCGCCTTGAGAATGATAAAGCCGCTGGTGCGGATGACCTACCCGCTGAACTTTTTAAGGCAGATGGCGAGGGACTGCTAGCCCACATGCATCGACTTATACTCGTATGCAGTATATGGCTGGGGGAATCTATGCCCGACGATTGGAGTCTCAGTGTATTATGTCCTGTATTCAAAAAGGGTGATCCGTGAGTCTGTTCCGACTATCGCGGTATCAGTCTTTTATCCATCGCGTATAAGGTCTTGTCGAGCGTATTATGTGAAGGACTAAAGCCAATTATCGGAAACCTTAATGGACCTTATCAGTGTGGTTTTAGACCAGGCAAGTCCACGACTGACCAAATATTCACGCTACGACAAATCCTGGAAAAGACCCACACCAAGCAAATCGATACATACCAACTTTTTGTCGATTACAAAGCTGCTTTCGATAGCCCCATACGGAGAAAAATGTACGAAGCTATGTATGAACTTGGGATTCCGGCATTCGAAAATCGAAAATGAATCGAAAATCGAAAATGAATCAGCGAAGGGGGGTTTTGTGTTAATGAGGGCAAGACAAAATTGATGGTGTCAACGACTAGAGAAACCTCTCGACTTGGTCCGCACTTGAACGTTGACAACCGATTTAATTTTGAAGTGGTAGATTAATTTGTCTACATTGGATCCGCCGTAAACAAGGACAACAACGTCAGCTTGGTGATAGATAGGAGAATTGTGCAAGCAGTTTAGGAACAAGGCCCTCTCTCGACGCATAAAAGTCCAGCTATATCAGACACTCATTTTACCTGTCTTGGCAGATGGCTCCGAAACACCTCGGAGTTTTCGAGAGAAAAATTCTCCGTAAAATATATGGTCCTGCTAGAGAAAACGGCGAGTACCGAAGTCGCTGGAACGCAAAGCTATATAAACTCTATTCTGACGTGGACATAGCTAGACGAATCAAAGTAATGACGTATAGAGTAGTCAATTCTATCAGTAAATTGATGACATTTGGTGTGTTGCAGATGGGCGGCTGAATGTTGGAAAGTATTGCTTTAAGAATGCCAGATAGAGGCAATGGCTCACACCAACTAACAATAACGGCATTTCGCTTTGTGCGTTAAAATTTTTGTGTAAATACACATCAAATATATACTAATAATAAAATATAAAATATAACAAAAAAATTTCACAGTTTTTAATCAAAACGACATTAAAATTTTAAGTCAACAATTTTTGTAATTCCACCTGGTGTAATTGAGTTTACGTCAAATAACTATCTATCGCACCGACCGCACCACGAGTTCTGTGAAAGGAAATCCCAGATGAGAATAATGGCAGCTCTATATGACATTACTCTATGATTTTGATACGTTTTTTTTGTGTCAGTTTTTTTTCTACCAGAATTTGGACGTAATACAAATGAAAATTAAAGAAAATTGTTGCGTTCAAAACTAATTTATTACATATGAAGTTCTTTTAAAAGTCTTAAGTGCCAATATCATCATGTTTCTAGTCAGTTTTTTTCCATTCGCCTATCGATCATTCTCTTTGAAATACTTTCCTGTATCAAATTTGCCGTTATGAGGTCGATCAGCTGTGTCATCGAAACCCCCGTGTTATATGCTATAAAGGAGTTTTGATATGAACGATCACAACAATTTTCGTTGAGTGGTATTCGTCTTACGTCCAAATACTGGCATAAATATAAACTGTATAGAAACTGCATTTAGCCCAGTTACTTTCGACGAGAATTTAGTGAAACCGAAACTCTTTTACACTCTTGAAACATATTATTATATTCTTAGAATAAACCCCATACCCTACCTGAACATCCAGCTTCGAACCATTCGTGTAGAAATACATATAACCCTATACATCAGGGACTGCTTTATTCCAGGAATCCCTTTCCCGTGTAAGAGTGTGATATTTTCGATCGAATATTAGTTCCGTGAAGTTGAAGAATATTAGTTCCGTGAACACTATTTCATGCCCGATTCCTTTCATGTCTTTTGTGACTGTTGCCTTCAACAGATGGCAGATTTAGGAGCAATCTGCTTCCCTATAATGTCATCCGTCAACAAATGTGTCATTATATTCAGTGTATCAGTGAGAGCGGTGGGAAGAGTTCTACAGATAGCGGTTGGCTATCCGCAGTGAAACACAGGGAAAACACATTACCCACTCTATTAAAACTGCTGCGAACTCCGTAGTTGGTTATAAAATTCATCACAAGAACCCATTGCACGATGAAGAGTGTCGCATTTGCAAGTAATAAAAAGAACGATGAACATGTGCATGGTAGAAATATAATGGTAGATGCAGTACGACAACAAATACAACAAGCCAAAAACAACAGGCATTTTGTTTTTGCTCAGTGTCTGTGTTGTGTCAAGTCAGCTGATAGAAAAATGATGAAAATGTAAACAAATTTGCAAAAAGTGCCATTTAGAAAATGATTGAGTGTTATTTGATATATTGAAAGTGTTTAAGTGTGAAAATTAAAACGTTGCTATGTAATTTTTGCAGAGAAATATTTCAAAAACAGCAGTTGCTGGCGAACGGGGGTTGCAGACAAACAAATGTAAACAAACTTTGACATAAGAAAAAAACTTACTCACACTCAGTCCAGAAAAAAGTTCAAATCAGCTGGGCTAGTACTTCTACCATTTGTTTGTACCATGAACATGTGCTGTGACGGAGCTGTATAAGGAGATAAAGTAGCGTGGTAAACCGCCTATTTAAACAGCAAAAAAACAGTGACAACGGCGTGGGAGTGAACAAATTTAAATGTACATAAAGAAGAACACATTTTACCAAAAAGTTAAAAACCGAACTAATGGCCATAGAAAGCGGAAATCTTAGCACAGATGTACAGAGTGCGTTAGATATAGGAAGAGGATATTTCTCTGCATACCTTGTCCAAGAAGAATTCAATACAGGCGAGGTATTATAACGAAACCAGTGGTCTCGCCTAACCCATACTATCTTGGAACAACAGATACCCGGCTTAGAAACTGTAAATTAGTGAGAAAATAGTGAGATCCTTAAAAAGATTTTCTTTTTCAATGTATCTTAAACAAACAGTGCATAACATTGGAGGAATCTCTCGCATTTAATAACAAAAGTTAGATACATCATTCGAATATTTTGTTATATTTATGGAAACTAAATTCTGAAATGACAACAATTAGAAAGTACAGGTTGAGCCCTATTATACTGTACCAAATGATGCGACGAAGCGTTAGAAAGTTATTTAATTTTTAATTGAGCATAATTTTTTCAAAAGCAAGTATTAAAAAATAAATTAATGGTATCCCGTTACATCCCACGAGGGGATTAGGAAGAGCTTCTCACAACCAGTGAGCTGTGCGCGTTCTAGTTTTACATTCACTGATTGGGACCTACAGTTTTACACCGGTTCCGAACGGTATTTTGAGAAGCTTTTTCATGGCTAAATACTCGATAGTGTCACCACCACTAAGCGAGGTGACCGCCGTCGAAAGACTTTTAAGATGGTCAGATTAGGGATCGAACCCACGTCCTCATGCACAAGAGCCGCGAACACGACCATTGCACCACCGACGGCCACTAAAAGCAAGTATTAACCGGGATAAAAATTGTATGAAAGTGTATAGTTGTCATATAAATGTTGGCATATTAGATTATCTGCACGAGACATTGTATCATTATTATCGATGAAAGTTTTCAGTGAAAGGGATCAATCTGGCCCTTATAATGTTATGCCAACAGTTCGTGCGCCTTTGGAATAAAAACTCGATTTTGTTATTACTGTGTTTAATAACACATTTTGATGCGAATTGACATTTTATTTCAAATATTGGCAAGATCTTGTGGCTTTGGCAACTTGCTCTAATAACTCCATCCCTGTCTTCCGGCGAAAATACATGATTCGATGCTGCCGTTACTTCTTTTACGCATCTTTCAACCGATTGAGTGTGACAAGGGAGATACAAGATTCATATATTCAAATCGACTGTAAGCGACATTTTCCGATGGCAATAGTTGTAAAACATCTTCTGACATCGATCTAGTCAATGGAGGTTCGGTTATCTGGCAATAAGTCCAATCAATGATATATACGTAATCAGTAGCTTCAACATTTAATATAGGAATCGTGAATTTTCGTAGTTGCCCTGTTGCAGATGGAATGCGGGCAAAACAAAGCGATTACGTTGGATATAACATGTCAGTGGAATGGATAAAGTTTAACCAGCACGAAGGGTATTCAAAGACGTGTTTCAAAGGAATCCGCAAAACAAGGCGACCAAGACTGCAGAAAAGACCAGTCTGATGGGTGACTGCGAAAACAAGCTTGGTGTGACCAACTGGAAGTTGTCTTTTTATGTGAATCACCTACCCGGTTTGTTTTAGTTGATGACGAAGATAAATAAATAATGACACACTCCCGTTCACTTATTTAAAGGAACTAAAAACGCCATATTCAGCAGCCTGTATCTTTTGCAATTTGTAACCGAGTGCAGATTTTTAAAATGGAAATGGAAGCTAGATGTCTTGAGATAACAAAAAAACATGACAATAGTGGTTTCTTAACTAATTTTTTTTTTGTAAATTTTTTTATTTGCCATCTGTTTACTAACAATAAGCAAATTATACAACAATTTAAGGCTAACATATAATGTCGCTTAGAATGCCACACTGTATCATATGCCTGGCTGACATCTAGAAAAACAGCAGAACTGTATTTTTTGTTCTCCAATGAACTACTTATATCGTTAATTATTCGATGGCATTGCTCCGGTGTACCATGACCGCTGCGAAAACCAAACTGGTATTCAGGAATGATATTATGCAAATCAAGAAATGGTTTCAATTTTTTTAAAAAAATTTTCTCAAAAATTTTTGAAAATGTTGTCAATAAGCTAATCGGCCGATATGAAGTAACTGCATTTTCCGGTTTGTTTGGTTTTAAAATCATTATAACTTCTGCGCATTTCCATTGCGTAGGAAATTGTTGAAGCCTTAAAATTGAATTGAAAAGTAATGTTAAAAATATTAGTCCTTTTTTGGGAAGTGATTTAGCCGACTTCGCGTCTATCCTATCATACCCTGGTGATTTACTATTATTAAGATTATTTATCTCCTCCCTTACTTCTTTAAAGGAAATATGTCGTATTGGTAGATCCATTTGGAAAGGTAAAGGGTTTTTCAACAGAGACGCTGCAAAAGTAAATCGATAGGGACAGAAACCGACGCCATATTTTTTCCCGCTCTTTTGACATTTCTGTTCAGTAAGGTTTGCCATTTCATCATGGAAAGATATACGAGCCAACAACGAGTCGAAATTATTAAAATTTACTACCGAAATTTGGAGTCAGTGGCCTCAACTTTAAGAGCGGAAAATCATCGTAAATCATCTTCAGCGATGAGGCTCATTTCTGACTGAATGGCTTCGTCAATAAGCAAAATATGCGTTATTGGTCAGACGGCAATCCACACGTAATTCATAAGTCATCATTGCATCCCCAAAAAAATACGGTTTGGTGCGGTTTATGGGCCGGCGGCGTCATTGGGCCGTACTTCTTCCGTGATGATCAAGACCGGCACATTACTGTGAATGCGAATCGCTACCGTTCAATGATAACCGAATATTTTTGGCCCCAATTGGATAATATGGACTTGGAGGACATGTGGTTCAAACAGGATGGCGCCACAAGCCACACAGCGAATGCCACAATAAAATTTATTGGAAACCAAGTTTGGTGAACGTGTTATCTCACGAAATGGCCCAGTCGATTGGCCGCCTCGGTCGTGCGATTTGACGCCGTTAGATTATTTCCTGTGGGGGCTACGTCAAGTCAATGGTCTATCCCAACAAGCCAGCGACAATTGATGAACTTAGTACGAATATCGAACGTGAAATTGCAGCAGTATCGGCCGATTTATACTTGAAAACTGTCGAAAATTGGGTTCAGCGTCTGGACTTCTGCAAGCGTGCCCGTGGTGGCCATGCAAAAGAAATCGGGTGCCATACATACTGGCATCGAACGTACTTTCACAGGAATAAAGAATATCATTGGTATCTAAAACCGGTTTTGTTTTACTTTTGTAGCGCTCTTATTGAAAAACCCGTTACGTCCAGAAATTCTTCAATTCAAATGTCGGCATCAGCATCGGATGTAGGAAAAGGTTGAAATAAAGTTTCCAAATGCTTTGAAAATGCATCAGTTTTCTGTTCATCTGATCTACACCAGGTGTTGTCCTCAGCTCTAATTAGAATGTTTCTCTTAGCAGGTCTCTTGAGATATATAGTGGCATTCCATAGACAATGATCGCCCTTTTTATTAGGTTCCAATTTTTGAAGATAATAGCCTGTGTTCTCGTTTCTATTATCAGTGAAGCTCTCTTTCGGTTTAGGTTTCTCTTGTCTCTCGGGTTCCTAGAATACTGCCATTTTCTTCTTAACCTTCGCTTCGTTCGAATTAAATCTCTTATTTGAGCTAAAACATAAAGCCTGCTTAGTTCCGTACCATTTGTAGTACAACTAGGAGTGGACAAGGCAGCGGCTTCGTGTACTATCGACGAAAACATTTCAACTGCCATATCAAGATCTTCAGGCGTTTTTATTGTTACACGCAGATTTGTATTCAAATTTATCCAATATTTAAAGTATTCGATGTCAGCATTTTTAGATATAATTTTTGTAGATTTTTCGTGTAACTGCAGTGTAGTGTTATAATTTAATATTATGGGGGAATGATCGCAACTTAACACGTCGCTGTCACCTATATCAAGTTATTGGCTTGGAATTCCATTATACACAATAAAATCCAGCAAATCAGGAATCTTGGTTGGATCACTAGGCCAGTACGTGGGAGTACCAGCTGAAAGTGTTTTGTATCTTTGTTTCGTCACACACTTGTAGAGCTCTCGACCTTTTGGGTTCACGAGTCTAGATCCCCACCACGGGTGCTTTGCATTATAATCGCCGCCAGCTATAAATCGTGTTCCGAGAGTAGAAAAGAATTGATCGTACATATTGCATTGAACAGAGTGCCTGGGAGGGAAATATACGGCAAATATTGAGACATAACCACACTTAGTTTTTATCTTAACCCCCGCAGCTTGAATATGTGGGTAATATCTGGGTGATTTGCAGTGAATAGATCAAAGTCTCGGATTTTGAAATATGTTCTTGAAGTAAATTGCGTTTCCGATACAAGAAGGACATCAATAAAATTAATTTTTAAAAATAATTCAATTTTTTGGGTATGATTAGAAAACCCATTGGCATTCCATATGGCTATTCTGATATCTAAAAATTATAAAGGAAGGGTTTCATTGTCTTTATCTACGTATGAGAAAAGAAACATCTCAAGCAGGAGTGGAAGCGGGCAAGTCATCAGTACGCAGAGTAATTTAGAGCTGTGAGTATCTTCAATACCTTAAATTATAAAAAAAAGCCGCCACTTAATGCTCCTCGTAAGGAAAAGTGGCTTCAATATTCGCCAGCAAGAGAGTACATGGTATGGGATGTGCAGCCAAGCGGTCATGTAAATGTCTGGAGAACCGTTGTATTTACGGATGAGAAGAAGTTTAATTTGGATGAGCCTGATGGCTACAACTATTATTTCCATGATCTGCGCAAAGAAAATTATTTTTTGAACCGACATCACAGCCGAGGTGGCGGCGTTATGGAGTGGGGTGCTATTACGTACTATGGCACCATCAATCTTGAATTTCAAAGTACAAAAATATCTGGTGCAAGCTGTATACATATATATATATATATAGCTATATATATAGCTATATTGGAATCTGCTTTTCCGAAGTTCAGTGAACTATTTGTTCCCATATCTTGGATATTGCAACAGGATAATGCCCCTTTACACAACGCCAGAGTAGTAAAGGAGTTCATTGCAAGCCAAACTGTTAATATTCTTGACTGGCCACCCTATTCGCCAGATCTAAACATTATCGAAAATGTCTCGGGTTGGTTATCTCGTAAGGTCTATGAAGAAGGTAGAAAATTTGATGACAAGCAGTCACTAATTCAGGCCATTAAGGATGCTTGGAATCACATTTCGTTGGATTACATAAATTCTCTTTATCTCTCAATGAAAACCCGTACATTTGAAGTTATTAAATATAAAGCGGGTTTTACCCATTACTAATAGTAATTAAATAAAGTAAAATAAATGAAAAAAAAATAACAAGAAAAACTGTTTTTCATTAAAATTAGTTAAAGTGCCTTTATTCAAGTGAACCAAAAAATAGCACATTTTTGAACTTTTTTTTAGAAATTGCTCCAAAAAAGTTCTTTAGTTAAGAAACCACTATTGTCATGATTTTTTTATATCTCAAGATATCTAGCATCCATTTCCATTTTATAATTCTGCAATCAGTTACAAATTGCAAAATATACAGGCTGCTGAATATTGAATTTTTAGTGCCTTTAAATAAGTGAACCGGAGTGTATGTTGTGTCTACTATGTATATAATATAAATTTTATAACGTTGTTGAAAATACATTACCGGCTGTATCCTATTTAGGATTGTAGCTGTGAGATAAATAAATAAATACAAAGTCATGAAAAATTAGTTTAGCAGAGAGTACAAAAACAGGTCTAATGTATGATCAAAACTGTCGTTAGCCCAATGACTTTCGACGAGAATGTGTTGGAACTGCAACACTCATGGCTTCTCTTTACTATTTCTCTATGCGTTAGTCCAGTGACTTTCGACGAGAATTTTGTGGAACTGAAACACACATGCACACTCCTTTTATCTTTGTCTATGATCAAAACTGTCGTTATCCCAGTGACTTTCGACGAGAATTTGATGGAACTGCAACACCCACGCACACTCTTTGTTTCTTACACTTTGCGAGTTTGAATTACGATCATCTTTTTGAACTATTTTTAGAAAACTCTCACAAGGCATCGGTGATTTTACGGTACAGTTTGATGTCTTGGATCAGCAACGACAGCCTCAGGAGCAGTCTCAAAGCCTACTACAACTCTCGGAACAGACTCCGAGCTTACAAAGTTTTAACAGCTTGAATATATATTCTCATGTTGATATTGTTCAGACGATACTGCGACAGGTATGTACCACATAATTACTACATGCGAACTTGACACAACTCGAACTCTTTCAGATAAATGCGGCTCAGGAGTCAACATTCCTAAATATACTGCAACATCTACTTTGCATTGATGCCAAGGACTCAATACGTGATATTATCTGGAATACGGCAGAAAAATTAGTTCATCGTGCCACTCTTATAGAGAATATTGAAGACTCTGAACGCTTGTTGCGATCTACAATAGCATATAATTTAACGTGTCCCAAATGTAGTTGTAGTGATGATAGTTCAACAACTTCCACTCCCCCAATATCACCTGACACGCCAGCCGTAATTGTAGCACCACCTCCACCCCCTCCAATGCCCGGTGCGCTACCACCACCTGCAATGGCCGGTACGCCAACACCACCACCAATGCCCGGTGCACCGCCGCCTCCTCCTCCTGCAATGCCTGGAGCGCCTCCAGCACCCCCAATGCCCGGTGGTCCGCCACCACCACCTCCAGTACCTGGTGCTCCAATGCCACCACCTGCACCAGGAGCACCTCCAGCACCAGCAGCATCACACTCTTCCCGCTCGGTATCCAACGCCCTGTTACCTCAGCAATATATCCCGAAACCAAAAACTAAAATGAAAACACTGAACTGGGGTATAATTCCACTACAAAAGATTCACGGCAAAAATAATATATGGACACTAATGGCTAATAGCTGCAAAAACAGGTCAATGGAAATCATTGATTTCCCTGAACTGGAAGAACATTTCTGTCTGCAAACTACAAAGCCAGACATGGCGAAAAAATGTGATACAGTCGATGGTAAAACGAAGAAGGACAATGGAAAGATCCATTTAATCGCTAGCAAACGTAGCTTCAACATTAATATTTTCCTCAAACAATTCAAGGGGTATATACAGTTTGATACTTCTCTGTTTCCATGGAGTACCGCATTCTAAACTATTGTGTGCGTTATTTTTTAGATATGATACCAACGAGGGAGTGGTTCAACTCATACGCACAGGAAACCACAAATATATAGGACCAGAAAGACTGAAAGACCTTTTGAAGCTGTTGCCAGAGGCTGAAGAGATTGAAACATTGAAAGGCTATGAGGGAGATTGGCAACGTTTGGACAGTCCGGAAAAGTTTATACTTTTACTATTGGATATTCCGAAGTAAGTAGATTTGTATCGTAAATCATATTCACCAGTTTTGGTAGGGGCCTCCACTATCAATGGTATCATATTTTTCAAACCGTCTCGATCCTTTATCGATTACACTGAGCAGTAACAAAATTGTTCCGCACGCTGAAAAATCTGTAATTTTTTGTTGTTTGGTTGCAAATGTAAAGTGTTTGTAGTTTGTCGTAAATATAGTATACTTGTGTCCAACAATATTGTGTTTGCTATTCAATATTACATTTTGGATACGCAGTGATCAATAGGTTATAATATTTGTTTTTGTGACCTAAATTTGTTGAAAGCCGCCATTTTAGTTCAGCTCAGTAGAACGAACTAGTTCATTCATTTAGTTCACTAGTTCATTTTAGTTCATTGATGCAAGTAACTTCAGTAAATTATATGAGTTATCGCCGCGACTGTATACCAGACTATAATACAACCTGTCTTGCTTTATGGCGCAGAATCCGGCGTCTCATCGCCAGCAGACGAAGCATCTGTAGGAGTCTTCGAAAGAAAAATACTCCGAAAAATTTATGGACCTATAGTGCACAACGGCGAGCATCCCGACATTGACATAATTAAGCGGATCAAAATAACGCTATTACGCTGGCTAGGCCATGTCAGTAGAATGGATGAAGACGAACCAGCACGAAGCGTTTTCGAAAGCTAACTCGAATGAAGTCGAAAAATACGAAGACCAAGAGTCGGCTGGCGGGATCAGGTCGGCGAATCCCTGCGTACACTTGCCAACTGCAGAGATAAGGCAAAAGATGGGCGCAATATATCCAGTAAGGTCCCTGACCCCCGAGGTTTTTCGAGACCAGATAAGTAAGTATCATCGCGCTGTGAGGATGACTGACTGGTTCCTCTATGAAAAAGATTTCCAGGTGTTGTTTGGGATCAGAACCATCTGGGGAGACAGGAGAGCTCTCAACAAGTGGCTACAAAACTCTTTCCCAAGAACGACCCGCCTGTTTAATCAGACCAATTAGTTGAGACACAAGGACTGGTATAATTACAAGATTGAGTTAAGGCGATATAAGAATGCGATCAGATGGTGGATGCTCTTCTCTAAATCAATAGAAGATGCGTCCGAGCCATCGAGGCTAATGAAATTACTGGTGTCAGATAACACGACGACAGGTCACCTGAAGGTATTTTCTGGGCATTGTACAACCTGCAGTGGAGATTCGATAAAATGCACTTATGAACACCCATTTACGTGGCAACTCTCTGAACGGTTAGACTCTTAAAAGTGAAGACACTCCTCATAAATCAGAAGCTGCTATAGAAGTTGTTACTAAATACAGGAGTAAATGAGCTATCGGCAGCTGGAAACTCTTTAAGTTTCCCGGGCCCGACATGGTATCATCAGCGAACCTTCAGGCTGTGGATGATCTGTTGATTCCCTGGCTGACAAGTTATACTTCGCTTCTATAGACTTCGGATATATGCCTAAAGGCTGGAGGGATACAAGAGCGGTGTTAATTCCCACAGCGGAAAATGTCTCTCACACATCTGCTACAGTCTTTAGGCATATAAACAAGCCTTTGTTCATACTACAGACTATGGAACAGACACTAGCTGGAGAGTATTGATATAAGATTGTTATCTGGTGCGCTGCATGCATAATGAATGAATTGGTATGACTCATAGATAAATCGTTGACTGCTAAGGTAGCATTTCTTGTCATTGAGGGTGTAGTCAACAATATCATGCCTAGTGCGAGAGAATTGGTGCTATCGACCCTTAAGGTGGATGTGGATCTTATCGCGCTTGTATACGAAATGCTCACCAGGAGACGTATCGGGGCCGAATTGTGCAACTCATTCTCTATCGGTTATTTTAACATAGGCACACCTCATGGATGCATTTTGTTTGCTTTGTGGATAGCTACAAGTGGCAGGTATCGCAGTACCCTAAGAGGCATTCTCCAGTGTAGCTAACGGACTTTGGGCGGGTGAAATGGACTAGATGTAAGCCCGGCCAAGTCCGAACTGGTAAAAAATACCTACCTTAGAGCCTATCACGGCGAATGGTTCCGAAAATAAGCTTGCAGATTGTACAAAATACCTGGGTGATATTTTGGGCAGTAAGCTTAGTCGATATCCCTATACACCTTTCAGTGGGATATACATATATTGTAAATGGGGTCTTTCTACGAGGTCTGTTCACTGGATCTATACAGCGCACTATGGTCTGAAATAGAGTCTTGGTTGGAATTTCTATAGTTAGATACAATCAGGGGGTTTCTATGGCACAGCTGATCGAAATGTACTAGGGAAATGATGTAGAATGAGAGACCAAAGAAGACATACACATTATAGACCATGCAGCAAACTAAGGTTAAAAGTGTTTGATTGATACTACTGACAGCTAAATTATGTTTTATGTTGTTTGCATCGAACGCAAATACGCATTCCCTTTTATTTCTGTTCGTATTGGTCCAACAATTGAGTAGATTACAATAGCAACTCAAACCATAGAGTAATACTTAAGAGTTTCCATTACTCTCTTCAATGCCTCTCCATTTCATAGACTTTAGTATTTTACCAATTGTACACTTTCGTTGGACATAAGACTGGCAGAAATCAAAGGGAATGCGTATTTTCGTTCAAAGCAAACAACATAGAATATAATGTAGCTGTCATTAGTAGCAATAAACACTATATACAATTAGTTCCTGTCTTCTTTGTTCTCTCATTCTCCATCATCGGCCTAGTACCTTTTCGGTCAGCTGTGCCATAGAATCCCCCTGCTCAAACTCGATAAAAATTGCCCTGCAAACCAACTATCAGAAATCTACCGTGGTATATATCTGGTATTCTACCAGGAAGTCTTATTTGAAAAATACACATGCTCGTGACAATTCTACCCAACTAAAATTGTGTACATGTGAATACATGTGAATGTTCATCTTGTTTTCACGCATACTGGATTCCATAGCGCTTTCTCTGTTACTCTGCCGTGTTTTCCCCTGGAGGTGGGAAAGACGACAATATGTGGATAGGAAAATTGTGTGCACTAGGAAGAGTTTCTTGTAGATCTTCCAAATATTGTGCCAGAAATGCGGTTAGCATGTGTTAGTAGCGAAGAAAAATTGTTTTAATGTGTTGGTGCTTTCGCATACTTTTTGATAGACGTGGTTTGCAGGGTGCCTACTGCCTCGTCGTCATCAACAGAATATGAAGAGAGGCATAGCGGCTTTTTTCGACTTATATGTGATGCAATAATTCGTCAAAAACTGCTCGTGTATAGAAATATTCAACGAAGAGAGTAATAGAGAGAGCAGAGAAACGAGTGCGGTGAGACAATACTGGGTTATGTATATTTCAAAAAATGCAAAAAGGTTTGTCCCTGTTACGCATCCTTTTGTTGGTACATACATTTCTCTAAACATAGTATACTCTTTCACCAAATGTTTTCAGTGTATACATTCTTTTTATATTTTCGTGTTAGACCGTGCTTTTTCGTGCGTGCGCGTGCGCGTTTGCAATTACTAAATTCGTGCTCGTGCGGGTCGTGCCTTTGCCAAAATTTTGTCGTGCGTGTTTGTTGGGTCGTTCCTAGAAAATTAGGCACGCTCCCATCTCTAGTCTAAAATCCCAAAATAGCTGCAAAAATAAGAAGGAATCCTTCTATAGCAACAAATTCTTGACATGATGGGTTTTCGAGGTCGCTGATTTCAAATTCGATGTCAGATTTAAAAAAAAAAAACAATGGCGGATGCAACATGGCGGCGAATTGTTTTAAAAATAATGCTTTTGCTACAACTTTAAGTATAAGAGAGGTTTACGGGGTCAGTGTTATCAAATCCGATGTCAGATTAAGAAAAAACAAAACAGCGAATTCAATATGGCGGCGAACTTTTTTAAAAATGTATTTTTCAATTTTGCTTTAATTTTGTTTGTTACTGTATGTTGTTACGTTCTGTAAAGAATGTATTTTTGACGCGCCACACCTTCTTTTACTGGAAACACACCGGCTTGCACTTTAAAAAATTTTTTGGAAAAGAAAACTTCAACAAATAATTTGTATTCAATTCATACTTGATATAACATTTGCGCACCCATGTGTTTTAATGCGTAGGAGTCAATAATGAATATACACTTCGGTTCACTTATTTAAAGGCACTAAAAATTCCATATTCAGCAGCCTGTATCTTTTGCAATTTGTAACCGATTGAAGAATTTTAAAATGGAAATGGAAGCTAGACATCTTGAGATATAAAAATAACTAAAGAACTTTTTTTGGGCAATTTATAAAAAAAAAGTCAAAAAATGTGCTATTTTTTTTGGTTCACATGAATAAAGGCACGCACTTTAACTAATTTTAATGAAAAGAAGTTTTTCTTGTTTTTTTAATTTATTTTACTTTATTTAAGAACTATTAGTGATTTGGCTTGCAAGGAACTCCTTTACTACTATGGCGTTGTGTATAGGGGCATTCTCCTGTTGCAATATCCAAGATATGGGACCAAATAGTTCACTGAACTTCGGAAAAACCGATTCCAATAACGTTTTATACTTGCATCAGTCATTTTTGCACTTAGAAATTCAAGATCGATGGTGCCATAGTACGTAATAGCACCCCACACCATAACGCCGCCCTCTCGGATGTGATGTCGGTACAAAAAACGCCTTTCTTTGCGTAGATCATGGAAATAATAGTTGTAGCCATCAGGCCCATCCAAATTAAACTTCTTCTCATCCGTAAATACAACGGTTCTCCAGTCATTTACATGACCTCTTAGCTACACACCCCATACCATGTAGTCTCTTGCGAATTGAAGCCGCCTTTCAGCATTAAGTGGCGGCTGTTTTTTTATAATTTTAGGTATTTAAGATACTCACAGCTCTTAATTACTCTGCATACTGAAGACTTGCTCGCTTCCACTCCAGCTTGAGCTCTTATTTTTGACAAGGAAAAGGCAGAATTAGAAGCAATTCTGATGATTTTTCTTTTCTCATACATACATAGATAAAGACAATGAAACCCTTCCTTTAAAATTTTTTTCCTACCCCTCGGGGTTCTTGATGTAATTGTCGACAACTGGTGGGCTTCGTCCAATTTTTTTAACTGGTGGGCTTCGTCCAATTTTTTTAGCTCTTGCGCGGTTAGAATATCCTTCAGGTCGGTAATCATCGATTTTAGTTTTTTCCGATAGATTTAAAATTTTTTGTTTTGCCATTTTGACTCGTAAAATGATTAAGATGTAATAAACAAACGCTCCCTACAAAAAATCATCGCTTACTTTAAAAATAATAAAAAAAATAATAAAGTGCCTTTATTCAGGTGAACCAAAAAAACAGCACATTTTTGGATTTTTTTTATAAATTGCTCAAAAAAAAGTTCTTTAGTTAAGAAACTACTATTGTCATGATTTTTTAATATCCTAAGATGTCTAGCTTCCATTTCCATTTTAAAATTCTGCAATCGGTTACAAATTGCAAAAGATACAGGCTGCTGAATATGGAATTTTTAGTGCCTTTAAATAAGTGAAAACATAATATGAATTTTATACAATCTAACATTCCTCATTTTGACAATCGTACTGTGATTGTCAAAATCATATAGTTTTGACAACAATTTAACCAACCAACATTGTATGCTTAAATCATTGTTAACCGCTGACTGAAATACATAGTACGATATTTAACCACTATTTAACTAAGAAATGAAGATGACCACTGACTGAAACCCCATTACATTTCTAATTTCAGCTACAAATTACGTATTGAAAGTATGCTATTGAAGGAAGAGTTTGCAGCCAATATGACGTATCTGGAACCTAGTGTAATAGCCGTGATTGAGGCCGGAAATGGTAACCAACTACTGCCAGTTTTTCCTTATAAATACAGACTTTATCAAAATACATTCATACCAGCTCTTATGGATAATGCAACTATTTTGGATATTCTATACATTGTCATGATTGTTGGTAATTTCCTTAACTCTGGTGGTTATGCAGGAAATGCCGCCGGAGTTAAGCTTTCCTCGCTAACTAAATTGGCCGATATTCGTGCCAATAAACCGGGTATGAATCTCATGCATTTTGTGGCAATTCAAATAGAAAAGTTTTATCCGGATTTGTTGAATTTCCCGAGTGATTTAAGCTTTCTAGAAAATGTTTCCAAGTAAATAGACGCAATTTGCTCCCTTAAATCCAACATCATATATATTTTACATTTAATAGAATTAATCTGGAACAGATTGCAAGCGACATCCGTGATCTGGATAAGCAATTGCAGAAGATTAATTTACAACTTCAAATGCCCAACATCGATGACAATATCAAGGAGCAAATGATGGAATTCCTTCAGATGGCAGACAACAAAATCAGCCAATTAAAGGACGCAATGGACCAAGTGGAAGTCATACGTCTTAAGTTGGCTGACTTCTTTTGCGAAGAGGCGGCAAAGTTTAACTTGGATGAATGTTTTAAAATATTTCATACATTCAGTGAGAAATTCACCCAATCCTTGAAGGATAATGAAAAACGCCAGCAAGTGGAAAAACAAATTTTATTGAGGCAGAAGCAGAGGGAGGAGAAAATGTCCAAACACCCCAAATTGGGTAAGTGAGATTTATCCGAAGAAGATTCCACAGCTCAAAATGCAAAAATTATCGAATTTGTGATTTTAGGCAATTCGAAGAGATCTTCAGAAAATCGTCGAATAAGTATTCACATTTCAACAAGCAATGGCGATACTCTAAATCAACCAGCCGGAGATGAACTTATAAACTATTTGGAAACATCGGCTCAAGAAGGTAAGTTAAATTTATTCGAATACCGTCGATATACTAGTATAAATAATGCATTCCTTCCAGATAACGCCCGCTGCAAGAAATCTCGTATTAGCATTAGTTATCAAAACCGCTCCGATGTGGGTGGTGACAGTAGAGAACGCAGCGTAACTCCCGAGCCTACTAACGAAAACATGGCTGCGCTTCTAGATACTGCAGCAATGTTAGTTATACGTTTTTACCATAGAGCAAATTAGAATAGAGAATCCATTTCTCTCATCGGAAGTTTTATTTCACACTCTTCGCCGTGGGTTTGCGCAAGTGAGAGATATTCGACGAAAATTATCTTACACCAGTAGTGCGATTCAGTAAGCTGTTTTAACGATAATCGAATCGTTAAGTTCACTTAACGATAAAATTAGCGATGTTGTTATTCTGCAGGCAGTTTGATAACGATATTCGCTTTCGCTAAAACAGCTGTTGAAGTTAGAGATTCCGACTATCGCAAAATTAATGACAATTATTTTTGTGTTGTTAAGTTCAACAAAACAATCAAATTTTTCCTTCTTTTACAATTGGGGTTGTTTTTTTAAATTTTGTAATTTTTTAATTACTGTTCGTTTAAAAATGACTTTCGAATATTTAGGATATGTTTTGTCACAGAAAACAGTTGCTCCGGCGAGGCCCGGCTCCATTTCCCACTTGGATTTGTAGTCATTCTAAAAAATATATTCCGGCATGTGATGAAAATCGATCGAGCCAAATCGAATACGATTTGACTATTTATTGGATGATTTTTATTGACATAATTCCTTATATTGGTGAACCAATATTTTATTTCTGGATTATTTAGTCGCATAAAAAGAGAAATAAATTAATTGATATCCATTATGTGTATAAATAAACTTCATTATTATGTCAAATCGTATTCGATTTAAATCGATCGATTTCCATCACATACCGGATTATGCAATAATAACAAATATGTACATATGTATATATATACTTATATTGTTAAAACGTTTATAAACTAACAAATTCAATTTTATAATAGAAATTTGTTGGTTTTTTCGATTCCTCTTTATGCTTTTCGTATATTTTGACATTTACATGGACAGAGCTGCCACTTAATACCAATTCCAGTAAACACAAAAGGTCAGCTGTTTACTATCGTTAAGTATGAGTTAGTGAATCACACAATCGTTACTGCAGGCGACAAAAATCGTTAAGTAACTTAGCGATTATCGGATCGCTAACAGTTAGTGAATCGCACTACAGGTGGAGTTGACTGACTATTGACTTAACTTTTGCATGTCATATTGATATAGAGTTGTGGAATTTATTTGCACTTTTTGCACTTTTTTGTTGACTTTTATCGTTAGTACACATTTTTATGGTTTTTAACACAACTATTTTGCCATAAAAACACGAAATGCGGTTGTTGTTGTTTTGTTGGAGGTTGTTTACTATTGCCTCTATCTGGTATAATTGAAGCCATGCTTGGAACATCCAACGTATACATGCAACCAAAACCTATGAAGTTAAAATTATTGAGATAATAAAATTCTCTATTCTAATTTGCTGTATGGTTTTTACAGGATTGTGTCAAAAAAAACTAATATTTTCATACATTTTAGGTCAATCATTTCGAGACAAGACGCAGTGCAAAAACGTAGGAAATCAAGACGTCTATCAGTTGGGTATGAAAGACGACATTCGCTTCAATTCGATTCAGGTATAATAAATTGCGTGCTCCTTTCCAAGAATTTTCTAAAATTTTCTCTTTTTAGAACTGGCTCCCCTACCCGAAGGAAAATGTCTACTCAATGAATCCAACAAAGTTCTACGAAGTAAAAGGCACACTAATATGTTTATAAGATCTACATCGTTTGCTGGTCACCAAAGGAATGTACTTCAGCAGTTGTCTTCCACTATTGAAATTGGAACGCCTTCTAATGATCCTAGTAACTCTGATGCAGTTGAATTGAAGTCCTTTAATAATCCAAGTGTTTTCACTTTCGGAAATACGCCAAATCAAGCGGAGCCCAATGAACCCTCTGATTCCAAATGCACAGCACGATTGCAACGCTCCTATTCAAAATATATGATAGATCCAGATAATCCAGAATACTTCAAAACCAGTACGTTGGCCGATGAATTGAATTGCCAAGACACTTCCGATAAAATGCTTGCAACTGCAATGGAAAATGCAACCACACAGTCAAATGAACCAAGTGACCAAACTCCTGCGGTAACTAAGCGTCCCAGGATTTCTTTAAAAACCGTCGCAAAACTTTCCCGCTTAGGTAGACGTTACAGTTCTATTAACGAAGATGATCTCCAGGAGGCTTTAAGAAGCCTCAAAACGCCCACTATTGTCCCAGACTGCATTTGGGATGCTCACAATGAAAGAGTTAATTCCCTCCAGGAGAGATATTTTAATTTTGACAATGTAACTCCCAAGGCAGTAGAAAGTATTAATGACCAAGGTGTTTTAATAAAAGCTGATATTGCTGAAGCTACATGTCCAATCAAAAACAAGTCATCCATAGCAAATGCGTGCCCAAAGACCCCGATGACTACATGTACAGACGCTTCTGAAGCGGGTAATTACGAATCCAATGAACCTCAAGGAACGCTGCCAAATTGTACATGGGAACTGCCAAGTCCTATAACACGACCAGTAAAAATAACAGTAGATCATGACCAAAAATTGCTACCAGTAGAAAATGGAAGTAACGCTACTGTGGATGAAGATATAGTAGTGTCGAAGCAAACTGATTCCAGAGACAAATGTGAAGACATGGATAATGGAGCTACATTCAACCAGAGTAGAGATGATACATTAAAAAAGGTTGCTGGAAAAAATCTATTTGTGGATGAATTAATAAACGAAAATCTAGGAATGCTGGGGGATTGTGCGTGGGTCCTTCCCCAGAGGAAAATTGAAGAAGATGGTTACCAAAACGACAAATGCGGGAAACATTCAGTTCAAACTTCAGCCAACGTAATTTCCGAAAGTTTAGAAAACCACGAAGGTGTTGCGGAAAATTATGGGCTGTGTGACTGTAGGGACGATAGCAAACTTGGGTCTCAATTCAAACTCACAGATAGTGAGATTACACAAGTGGATACTAATGAAATACTTTCCATGAGCAAGCAAACTACACTGTCATATATGAGCAAAGGTGACCATTGTATCGTGACTGCTGCTACTTTGCAACTACCTAATGATGAACTTGAAGGACATGATTTACAGAAAACAGGAACCTCTCTAGAAACGGAGAGCGACACTTTTGACACAGTCAAGACCAGTGTGAAGATACCAAGCAACCAGGCCCAAACTGGCACTTTTAAACATTCGAAACGTAACGATCGTTTGGACGATAGTAATCAGTTCAACTGTTTAGTATCACCTGGACACAATAATACTAGCGGAAATTCTAATTACTCAGATGATAAACCATCTAACGATACCATCTTTGAATCTATAACAGATCAATTATCAGCAATTATTGCTGATTTTGACTGGGAGATTAACCATAGTGAACCAAAAGCAACTAGTGAGGAGCATAGTACTGAAACTAAAGGAAAGTCATGTAAAAATCTTGAAAACGACATAACTTCTCTCCAGGAGACATCGCAAGGTTTAAATGTTACAACAGACTCGTCTACGCTGAGGCTGCAGAGTTTAAACCGCATCAGTGAGAGAAGTGAAAATATGTCAGACTGTTGTGACACAGACACTGGTGAAAGTTTCCAAAGCCAACAACTTCAAACTCCTCACATCAGTGACAAATCGACTCGTATCTCCGAAAATCCAACAAAGAATTTCCAAAATGTTAATTGTACTCAAGAGGCTGCAGCTGTCGATGGAAAAGTTGTAGATGTTTGTGATAGTTTCAGAGAAGCAAATGTTGAAGAACGACGGAAAAACGGAAGTGTCGATGTTCCTACTACTTTACAAAAGGAGACAGTTGGGAAAAAAGAAGAAAAGGCTACGATACAAGTACCAGATGCAGATCCTGAAAATACTGCTGCCATCAACGGTGATTTATATACCGGGAACAGCACTGAGTTACCTTGTGGAAACTTCAGCCAAAGCAACATAATTACTTCTGGTAGAAATTTTAATGACAGATCAGTCGAAGTACCTAGAGATGAAAGCATTGTTGTACCTGAAACACTTGATAATTTCATGAAAACTAATTCAAATACCAAACTAACCCACAAAGCTGATCTCGGGAAAGATTATCGAGCGCCATTTAAATCTCAGCAGTTACCGATTGCAAAGTCAGTTAATGAGGATCTTTCAAATTCTGACAATAAGGAGAACCTCCAACACAATAAAATCCAGGACCCAAGAACGGTCATGCCAGACAGCTGCAGCGAATTAAATTCTCGAGCAGAGATTGGCGTTAGTCGGAGCAGTGCTAATGTTGCTGGTGACAGTCTGGCGAAAAGAGGTGTTGATGGTGGCAACTATAGTGAAACAAATGTTAAAGTTGTAAACAAAATAATAAACAACGAAAAATCTGACCCAAATGATGATGTCTTCGAAGACATGGAACAAGCCGAAATAAAGGACACAACTAAAATAAAATCTGGTCGAAGTTCAGTCATGAATTTCTTAAAAAACTCCCAAAATAACACTACAAGTAAGGTAATATCACCCCAAAGTAAGACCCAACACACTACGTCTCAAACAGGACCAGAACCCGAACTTGTTCAGTCCGTGCCTCCCAAGGCAAACAAACCATCTGAAAGCTTAAGAAATAGACTGTTTAACACCAAATCGAAAACAACTAAAGCAGATAGTAGTGTTACTAAAAGCGCCGCCACACAAATATTGTTGGAAAATAATATAAAATCAGAACCAAAAACATCAACTCTAAAGAGATTCTCCAGGCGTTTAGCAGAGACACTACGACTGGGGAAGACGTCCTCACCTTCGTCGGCAGTGAAACCTCAAGCCCAGAAATTGCAAAATTCTTCTGGCAAAACTAAGACCGAAATTCTAGAGAAATCAAGCTCAACCAATAATCATTTACCAGCTCAACCTCCAAACGTTGCAAGTCCTAAAACTTCCAGATCAACTAATCAGAAACATCTATCCCAACAAGCGTCAGTTTCAAGAACTGGGAGTACAAAATCATCAAGTTTGACGCAACGTAATTCTGTTTCGAGCACAGCCAGTGGAAAGTCAGCTAATGATCGTCGTAATACTTTTCGATCCTCCTGCACTTCCAGCAATACTTCACCTAGAGTTAGCATAAACAGTACAACTTTACATGCAACATTTGCTAGATCTGCGAGCAGTAGACGTTCAAAAATATCTGGCTCCAGTAGCAGTAGACGAACATCTTTAGTTCCCAGTGGTCAAGGAAATGCCAACAAACCTCTATGTAAAACTGAAACTACTAAGACCTCAGCGTCCGCTCCCAATAGACGATCTTCTGTTGGTCAAATTTATTCCGGTAATACTAGGAGATCATCTTTGGTTACAACAGGTAAAGTAGGAACTCCAAACGTACGTCTGTGTAAAAGCAATGCAGCAA
Source organism: Phaonia tiefii (assembly GCA_963931995.1). NCBI lineage: Eukaryota > Metazoa > Arthropoda > Insecta > Diptera > Muscidae > Phaonia > Phaonia tiefii. The sequence goes on along the minus strand of OZ008369.1, from coordinate 156,778,226 downwards.
ATGCTTCCGGTCCAACTAGACGATCTTCTTTAGTTACAATAAATACTAATAATACTACGCGGTCTTCTTTGGTAACGAGTGGTAAAGGAAATGTTAATGTACCCTTGTGTAAAACTAAAACGTTCTCCGCCAAATCAAATACAATCCCAGCATCGGCTGCCAACAAAGGATCCGTAAAAACCAATCCCAATTCACCAAGCTTTAAAGCAGTCAACTCCAGCAAGAGCCTTGAAAAGCTTACAGCCCCAAGACGTGCTTCAAGCGATACCAGCAACAAGCCTGTTGCCATATCCAATCTTCATAGTTCAACGACGTCTTTGAGCAAAACCAACAGTTCCATAATTCAACGTAAATTACCAAGTAGTTCAAAATCCCCAACAGAAAGTACTTCAAAAAAATTGGCTACCGCACAAGGATCAACTAAGACAACAGATGTTAAAAATATTACAAGTTCTACAACTGAAATACATGTGACATCTAATGCCGAACCTTCAGAGTAAATAGACCTTAATAAACATAAGTGACTAAAGTTGGAAGATCACTCACTGGAATCCCAGCCATAACATTTCCTTTAGTACAATTCTATAATTATAATGTATAAGTTAATTTAAGTATAATAAGTGAAATAAATATGATTAAATAACAAATTACACTAGTTTACAGCCATTCTGGTCTTTGGATACCACTATTTTTTCATGATAGAGGACTTGTTTCTGATTAAGAAAAAATTAAAAAAAAAATTTTTTTTGGAGTGAATTTTTTTTTACAAAATTTTTTTTTCGGAGGTACCTTTGGATTTTGACGTATATCTTAAGTTCTAGACGGCCAATCAGGCAGGGAGGGGTACCAAATTAATTGAAGTTTAGTGGCCAACAAGAATTATGTCTGTTCTACTCAATAAATTGCATAATTTTGCCGAACTGGCTGAATATATTTAAAAAATTGTTTTTTTTTCATGAAAAATAGCGTCTCCTTCTTTAGTTTTTAAATCAGGAAAAATCGAAAACTTGAGATACATTTTTTTTGAAACCTTCTGCGTTAAGCTAACACTTCAACAAATAAAATGAGGTATTGCAATGAGGTCTAAAAAGTTATGGCCTCTGAAATTTGGGGTACAGAAATAAAATTTTTATAAACGCTTAAATTGTTGCCTTTTTGCAAATACTTGCACATGACAACTTTTTGTGTATGTTTATTGAAATGGAGTGACATTGGTATTTAAATTAACGGTTGAAAATTGTGCTGCCAATAATATTTTCGTAATTTGGCAGCATCACTTCAATATGACATTTAATAAACATGTGTCAATCTTTGTACAGTTACTTGGTAATTGGTTGTTTACAACATTAAATTTGGTTGAAATTGATAAAATGGCAAAAAGAAAACGAATTTTTGAGTGCGAAAACAACCCAGACTACTTTTGCTATATCTGTGGAAATTATGTATATTGTCTCTAAAAATAAACGTAAGTTTACAACTGCGCTTCAAGAGTTCTACTTTCAGTACTTTCAAATGAAAGTAGAAAACTTAGAAGAAAATTGGAGACCGATTTCAATTTGCCCAACATGCTACACACCACTAACAGCCTGGGCTTCTGGCTGCAAAGAGTAAGTACAAAGGATAAAATCAGATGAAAGATGATAAAGAACTTGTTTTTAGTAGATTTGTTTTCGATTTGCGCAATTATGGTTTCTATAGTTCTTTTAAATTTTCACTGCCATTAAAAGACAAAATTTTTCCCAATAGGCCACATTTAAACTTCGGTAAACCAATGATATGGAGAAAACCATTTTGCCATGCAACCGACTGCTATTTTTGGTTGTGTAAATGCAATTGCTTTGGAAAACACAAAAAGTGGAATACTCGAATGTAAACTCAGTCACGTTTCCGATTCCCCATTCCGACGCACTGCATGTTCCGAAGTGTCCAAACGTATGTCCGGTTGAAGGTGATGATACAAGTGAATTGAATGCAAGCGAAAGTGAATACGATGACGACAAACCCAGCCACCAGCTCACACAAGCAGAGCTCAATGATTGGGTAAGAGGCCTTAAACTGCCAAAAGATAAAGCAGAGATGCATGCCTCACGCATGAAACAGTACAATTTCCTATCGTCGAATGTAAAGATAACACATTACCGAAATCGCGATCTGCCATACTCAAAATATTTTAAAATCGATCAAAAAATATGCTTCTGCGATAACATTCCTGGTCTCTTTGAAGAACTTAAACAGCCCTACAACTCCGATAAGTGGCGGCTATTCAAAGAAAACTACGAAACAATGGCCACACTGCTGACTTTATTAAAATATGAAGAGTATAATTGGAAAATATGTCCCGATTTGAAAGTTGTGTCCATGTTATGTGGACTTCAAGGTGGCTACACCAAATACTGTTGTTTTTTGTGTCTCTGGGACAGCCGCGCGCGTGAAAAATATTACACAAGAAAAGATTGGCCAAAAAGAAACAAGGACATCGTGGGCCAGTCAAATATAAAATTCGAACCACTTGTGGAAAAGTCGACAATTATTCTTCCTCCCTTGCACCTAAAATTGGGACTTTTTAAAAACTTTATAAAAGCCTTAGATAAGGAAGGTCCAGCGTTTTCATATCTGGAAGATATTTTTAAAAATCATTCGGATGCAAAAATCAGGGAAGGTTTTTTCGACGGCCCCCAAATTAAAAAATTAATTCAATATAAAAATTTCGAAACATATTTGTCGACCGATGAAGCTGCTGCTTGGACTTCATTTAAACTGGTTGTTTCCGATTTCCTTGGAAATTACAAAAGCCCAAGATATCGGGAAATCGTTGCAGAATTCCTTGAAAACTATAACAAAATTGGTATGTGATACATACATTTTTTAATTTGATTCTAGTTTAGTTTTTTATGTTTTTTCAATAGGTGTAAAAATGTCCCTAAAGATTCATTTCCCCGATTCGCATTTGGATTTCTTTCCAGAAAATCTCGGCGCACTAAGTGACGAACATGGGGAAAGGTTCCACCAACAGCTAAAATCGATGGACGCCGTTATCAAGGCTTTTGGGACGAAAGAATGATGGGCGATTACATTTGGTTTCTCATAAAAGAATCAGACATAAATTCAAATAAGCGACAATCAAAAACCAAGTTTTTTTTTTGATATTGATATATTTAACAATGTACTTCTAAAAAAGACTGCAATACAGGATATAATCATAGCAAATAAAAAAGTTACAGACAGTTGCAAATCCTTGCAAAAAGGCTACAATTTAAGCGTTTATAAAAATTTTATTTCTTTTTAACCAGTCCATAGATTCTTTTTTGCAACACCTCATTTTATTTGTTGAAGTGTTAGCTTAACGCAGAAGGTTTCAAAAAAATGTATCTCAAGTTTTCGATTTTTCCTGATTTAAAAACTAAAGAAGGAGACGCTATTTTTCATGAAAAAAACACCATTTTTTAAATATATTCAGCCAGTTCGGCAAAATTATGCAATTTATTGAGTAGAACAGGCATAATTCTTGTTGGTCACTAAAACTCCAATTAATTTGGTACCCCTCCCGGCCTGGTTGGCTGTCTAGAACTTAAGATATAGGTCAAAATCCGAAGGTACCTTCGAAAAAAAAAAAAATTTTAAAAAAATTAACTCCAAAAAAAATTTTTTTTATTTTTTTTCTTAATCAGAAACAAGTCCTCTATCATAAAAAAATAGTGGTATCCAAAGACCAGAGAAAAAATAATTATTTGTAAAGTAGTGTTATTTTATCAATCGAAGACGGAATCGTCACATCGACGATTAGTTTCCTAAAAGCTAACGTACACAATTCGTCGCCACAAAGTAAACAAATCTTTACAGCAATGAACGGTTTCGTACATTCGACCTTGGTTGTCATTGCTGCAATAAATATTTACATTGACGCGTTGATTGTATGTGCCAGATCACTTTTGATGAATATTTGTTATCGGTGTTGAAAATATTATAAATTGTCAGTAAGCAAAGTAGACACCTCTTAACTTGGTGTATATGGTCCATGGTATTGAACTAGTATACAAAGTGCTGTATCCACGCACACTATTTGTGTACCAACCTTAGTCCAAAACTATGTACACGCTGGAAAAAATTACCTCAGCAACATATTGCAGGAACCATGTGTATGTTTGTAGGCATTGTTTTCATGATTTGAAGATCTGCTGCTTTTTTGTTTCTTTATTGTATGTCACATTTTTGTTTTCAGTAGTTTTCAACAAACAAAACCACATTTGGGCCACAAAAACATATATTATAATAATATATAAGACTATGTACTCCAATATATAATATTGAATAGCAAACACAATGTGTTTGGACACAAGTATACTATATTTTTGGCAAGCTACAAACACTTTATTTTTGCATCCAAACAACACAAAAGACAGATTTTTCAGCATCCATATACTTATGTATAGAACAGCTCCATACAGTCTCCTTCAGGAGATACAGATGTGATTCCTCACGATTGAAGAGAATTTTGTATGGATTGAATTTCACTTCGCAGGTGAATCGCTTTTCTTTAGGAAGCTTTATGAACAAGTCATTTGTTATTTTATTGGTTTAAATGGTAGCCCATTTTTCAAAACACAACTCGAAAGCCGAAATTCTAATTCTATGCCTTAATATCTAGATGTCTCATAATGCTACACAACTCTATGCCCATTATTCTAGTGGTCTAGTGCTAGTGCATTCTCGAATGCTCTACCTTATCCGATTTCCGCAAACTTGTTTCATATTATCGTTTCATATTACCATTTCGTTTTTTAAAGGTATGGTCCAATTAAACGACCGATTATAAAATTATTTTTTTTAATGTTTTAACTATAATACTAAATAAATAAATATTGCACGAAATTGGAGGGATGTCATAAAGTAATGTCATGGTTGGGTGGGATACGGCTTTAGAGAGGAAACGAACACATTTATAACCTTTCCCTACTAATTTAGATTTTCCTTCATATTATTACATTGGAAATCGTTTATTGTCAGGTATACTAAGCTACATATAACTAATTATTTAGTATCGGACCTGGGGCCTAATTATCGCACCCGTTAACGAGTAATTACGATCCCGTAGTTAAATTTTTGGATGATGATATCAGTTATCGAACACTTTCTATCGGAATTGCAAATTCAACCTTACGAGTTTTTGCCGGTACATATTTAGTAATCGCGTTCAATAATTTACAGTTGTTTCATTCGAAGAATTGATTTGAAGAAAAAATGTAAGCAAATTTTTTTGACAAAAAAAAAACAAAATAAACCTTTTTATTTATTTAAGGACAAATGCAAATAAAATTAACTTCAAACAAAAACAAGTTTTGGTGGAGTTTATGTCGGTGCACCCCGACTTAGCGAAAAGTAAATTGGCAAATTGTCCTCAAGCAAGGGCAACAAGTGATAGATTATGGAGTCAATGGACCACACTCAGAAAAAAATCATATAAAATTAATAATAATAATGATTATTTCAATAGGTTTTTACTATTGTTTTTAGTCAATGGGATAAATCAGTTTAAATTAATAATATTCAAACTATTGAATCAATAGTAGGTTTCTACTATTATTTTAATATTATTATAGTTTTGAATCAATAGTACACCGAATTAATCATTAAAAGTATGTACTATTATATTTAAAGTGGGCCGTATTGATTTAATTCGGCGAACCTCATTAGAAACTAATGGGAGCTCCTATAAAAATAATAAGAAAATCATATTAAAACTCAGAATAATACTAGTGAAGCCACTATTGTTTTAATAGGATTGTCTTATTATACTAAACGTAGTATATTATTAATTCTATTTTAACACCTGATTAAAGAAATAGTACACCGTATTAAATTTTAATAGTATGTACTATTATATTTAAAGTGGACCGTATTGATTTAATTCGGCGAACCTCATTAGAAACTAATGGGAGCTCCTATAAAAATAATAAGAAAATCATATTAAAACTCAGAATAATTCTAGTGAAGCCACTATTGTTTTAATAGGATTGTCTTATTATACTAAACGTAGTATATTATTAATTCTATTTTAACACCTGATTAAAGAAATAGTACACCGTATTAAATTTTAATAGTATGTACTATTATATTTAACATAGGCCGTATTGATTTAATTCTGTGAACCTCATTGCAAACTAATGGGAGCTCCTATAAAAATAAAAAAAAAATCATATTAAATTTCAGCAAAATTTTAGTGAAACCACTATTGTTTTAATAGGACTGTCATATTATTTTAAATGCCGTAAAGCATTATTCAAAGTTTCAAAACCTTCAATAATTTAATCAAACAAACATTTATTTACATAAAAAATTATTATATTTATTAAAGTATATTTGATATATAGTTACATTATTCTTTATTTAATTACATATGTTTTGATTTTTTTTTAGTCTGAAAGCCTTTTTTCCACATTGTAGAAGATGTAAATGAATTGGAGGACCGTCAAATTCTACGACATCATGTACAGTAAATGTATTAATGTGTGTATGTACTATGTATGCCTGGTAATGTTCACTAAAATGACTTATTTGCCACTGTCTACATAATAAATGTAATTTTGGTTTTTGTAAAATAATTTGTTCAATTTCAAAAAGTGAGACGGTGTGTGTGTTTGATTTTGTTAAATAAAACCGTTTTCTATATAATTTTCCTCTGAATTTAACTTTTTCCACACAATGAGAATTTGACAGATTATTTTTTACTATATCCTTATATATTAACGACAGATTACAAGTGTATATATCATTTTCTTCATATATTAAATCAGTTTCAAAAAACTTTTGAGTTACAAGTAAATGAGAAAATTTAAGGCCAGCTTTAACAGCAAGTGTAAATGAAAGATTAACTCTGGAATTGGTAGCTTTGGCTGCATTTTTGTTATGCTTGTGCAACGCTTCAAAGCGCATGCACCACAAATTTTTCAATGGTCCACACCTGCGAATTGCAGATGGGTAATGTAATAAAAAATGAAACTTTGGTTTCAATGGCTCATTAAATAATTTAATGTACAGTGAATTATGTTTTGATACTAAATGTTCTAGAGATTTTATATCAATTTCATTTATATAGGGCAGCATAACTAAGTCAATAATTTTAATCAAAACTATTAAAAGTTCCCACATTTTATCATTTTTGGGTATTAGATCTCCGATCATTAATGGTAAATAATTTACAAAAGTCATAGTTTCACGCGCGGTCATTTTTAAATTACATGATTTTAATGTAGACAAAATAAAAGGTGGAGAAATGTTTCCAATTTCTGTTTCTCCATAGTCAAACATTTGTTTTCTATAGTTTAATATATCTAGTGATATTAATTTAGATTTTTCTATATAGTGTACCAATATTTTTGAAATGTCATATCTACAGACACCTTCAAAGAGATCATGCATTATATCAAAGTAAAAATTATTTGTCACATGAAAAGATTTAATATCATTGAAAACACAGTTTTCCTTAATTCCAGTTAATTTTTCATTGTTGCTCATAACATCTGTTGTATAGTTATCAATTGTACGTAATGAGTTTTTAATTTCTGTTATGTCCGACTGCATTTCAAATTTAGACCTTTTACAAGCTCTACAGTAATAGTTTGAGTTGAAGCTGGAAGAAAATCCTAAATAAGTGTTCAGACCCAAGTTATCCCCAACAACAAAAGCTAAAATAAAATGGATGTGGTAAATTTTATCAAGAACTTCGATTTCTATGCCTAGTTTTTCTAAATTTTTAATACGGTTTATAAAAGGTTTAATTGAAAAAGAATTACCATACAAAGACCGGTCTTTCGTTTTAAAAAACCCAGCAACAAATATATTGCTTAACTTGGATAATTGATGTTGTGGAATAGTTGGAAATGTATAGTATACCCCACAAATTGACTGCTCTTTAGCATGTGAACCCAGAGGATTATCGACACAAAAATCATCAAAAAACAATATATAAGGAATTGTTAATTTTCCTCCAAACGTTTCGATCTTTTTTTTCCAAATAGTTCCATTTATTAAGTTACCATAACTACCCTGATCACATTTATTTAATATATCAGTATTTTCCAATGTTTGTTGCAATATATTTCCGCATTCAAAATATTTTTTTATTTGAAATTCAAGGGGCATTATTACACCTGTAACTTTATTAGAATCGATCGTGGGAGAATTATTGACAATAATTTCGCAAACTTCTTCATTAATCGTGTAAAACGATGGTTTTTTAAACAATCCTTTCGATTCTAATTCTTGGAGAAATTTGTATTCAGATTTAATAGATTTAAATGGGACCATAAATTGATCTAAAATATTTGTAGCAAGTAATTTGTTTCGCGAACTTTCAATGAGAGGGACAATTTTTTTAGATACAATATCAATTATCGGATTAGTTACTTCATCTTCTACTTGCTTGATAATATCCAAAACATTTTTTCTATTGAAATTTTGATGGTTATGTAAAGATAATGCAAAACTCAGACCAGTTAAGTTAGTAGATGTAGATGGTAAATGGGCTTCCATAGACGGTATAGTACAGTTTGTTCTAGTAATATTATTCTGATTATCAACAAATTTTCCTTCAATAACTGAATTATTATTTATATTACTTTTAATAATTTGTATGTTGTTTTGGCTTTCTGTACACCCAATTACTGTATTGTCATTAGAATTGTTTATTTTTTTTTCATGAACCCTAACAATATGTCTTTTAAAAGAATACAAATTTTGAAAGTGCTGAAAGCAATCATCCTCTATGCATATGAAATTTTTAATATGCTTCAAAATATGAAATGTTTTCATATGTTTAATAATAGCGTTGGATGAAAAATAAATTTCGGACTTCTCACGACATAAGAAACATTTCATTTTGACAAAATTTATGAGTCTTTTAAAATCTGTAAAATATTGCTTACGTTGCAAGTAATTTCTGTTTTGAAATTGTAGAAAAAAGTTTCTATGAAATTATATACATTTTGTGCTTCTTTAGGATATTCAAAGTTCATTACGTGAAACAGTTTGAAAGTAACATCCAAGCATTTGAAAAAAGAATTGAATTTATATAAAATACCATCATAGTAACAAAAAAAGCTTTTCAACTCAGCACTTCCATCTCCAATGACAATCATCACCGGCTGGAAAGTTAATCCTTTTTCTAGATACTTTTTTTTTATTTTGTCAATTTTTGACATGTACTGACTGGCCGACGGACAATAAATGATGCAGGCTTCCTGAGAATCGATTATTGATGGTTTCCATTTTGTTCTTTTAACGTCTTTTTCCCCGATTGCAAGTAGTGGTGGTTTCAGTATAGCATGAAGAAGTAAAAATAATTTATAATGTCGTGAATCTACGGACCAAAATTTTAATTATATCTATTTTTAAAATAAATCGTATATACAAACTTACTTTCATCAGTATTGTTTTCCAATTCTTTTATTAAGTTAATTGAAGTTTTGTCTTTGATTTGCTTCAAAAAGTAAGGCACGATTTTAATTGAAAATGATGGCCATAATGAAAATAATTGAGATGCGTTATCTTTGAAAACAATATTATAATCTATTTCAACCTGCAAATATGTAAAAAAGGTATGAAGTTTGCGAAATAAATATATTTATCAATTACTTACCAAGGCATGTCCAAGACTATGTTTAAAAAGTGGCCATTTTTTTAATATTGTCTGAGTATCTGCTGTTTTTATATCTAGTTGTCTGATGTGTAACACCGATGTCCATTTAGCTTCTACGGTTGCCCATGGCTCATTATTGTGTGTTAGCCAGATAATGTCTTCTGTATTCACATCACTCTCACTAATATTAGTTTCTAATTCTGGTATTGATATAGTTTGGGAAGGACCTTTAAATTATACTGTGTTATTACAAAAAATGATTAAATTTACAATCATTAATACATACTCTCGTTAATTCGGCGTTTTTTCAAATTTCTAACTTTGACACGAGCATTGACCGCTTTATCATGAAGCTTACCAGTTGGATTCAGTCCGTGTCCTCGCTTCTTTAAATAGTAATTCTAAAACAAAATGTATTAATGAACAAATTCGATAAAAGTAATCATAGTAATCATTAGTAAAAGCAAAATAAATAGTAATATAAAATGAAAGCCTCACTTTGTTTTCTGAAGGAAAAATAGATATGATTGCATTAGTTGCACTGACTATATCCTGCATTGACATTACTTTATTATTATTTGAGTAGCTGTCGACTATAACAGACGTTAAAATTTCTTTGCTACTTTCATCTAGCGCACTTTTGGCTTTGTAGTGATTTAAAACTTCAACGCCTTTTTCTGACTCGTTCAAAAGCTCAAGAAGTTTCGTATCTGTGTACGGATTATTTTCGCGTCCAGTTGAAGACGACGGAGACATTGAAGTGTGGGCACTTATAACTAAATTGGAATCGATCCATTCCCTGCAAGAGTTTGAAACAGACAATGTGCTTGCCTAAAAAATAATAACATATAACAAAGTTAAACAACTTTAATTGCAACAAGACTTAAAGAAACACTTGCGTCTTTCCTCCAGATGTTCAAATGATATCTGAACTTAGCTCTGGTTCCTAAAAGTGGAACTGGAAATAATTCACTGATGTCCGATTCTGTGGCAACGAGAAGACTTTCAATATCGAAACCATGATCTATAATTAAAAACAAAATTGCATTTAATATCATATTCGGTATTAAATGATAATTTTGGTTACATAAAATAAAACTAGAAAACATTCTTACCAACAATACGCTTGTAAATGTTTTCACAGAATCCAAATCGGTTACATATTAAATGCTGAAGATCGTCAAAATCAGTACTTGTTGGCTTGTTCAGAGAAGCATACTCGTCCAGAATTTCTGTATTAGCCTCAGGAGGACTTAAGCTAATTTCAGCGGGTGTATTGTTGGGATTCATTTTATTTTATTTTAATTGACAATGCCGGCGCGATGTGCTAGAGGAAATTACCACAATGCTCGATTTGCTAAAAAATGTATTCGTGTGTATACCCAAATAAATTTCTAATTTTTGAGTATGTTTATCAGAATCTTATATTAAATCTGTAGAGTAAAAATTTAAAAGTACAACTTGCTGTTTGGTTATGAGCACCAGCAGGTTAATTGTGCTGTCAATAATATTTTTTTAAATGTTCTTTGGCAACAACTAATCAAAGAGAAAAGAAAAACAAAAAAACATATTGTAAAAAAATATTGTATATACTTTTTGATTTAATAGGATAATTATTAATTGAACACACGTATTTGGGTCTTTGGGCATGACATTAAATACCTATCAAAATTATTTATATAAATTCAGCAACTAGTATTTACAAAATTAAATACTGGATTTAAATCTAAATTTTAAAATACGCGTAGGTCAACGCAACAAAATAATCACTTCTAGAGCATTAAGAATGAGGTTCGAGTGTAGAAAAACGTTAAGAAAACTACAGGTAAAATTAATATTTATCCTATTGATTTAACAATATACAATATTAAATGAATAGTATATTACTTTTGAATATAGTATTCATTTAATCTGGAAAGACGTTAAAAACTAGCGGTAAAACTAGTTTTAAACCTATTGATTTAACAATATACAATATTAAATGAATAGTATATTACTATTGAAAATACTATTCATTTAATCTGGAAAGACGTTACAAAATTAGCGGTAAAACTAACAGTGATCCTATTGATTTAATAATATACCATATTAAATGAATAGTATATTCAATAGTAATATACTATTCATATAATATGGAAAGACGTTAAAAAAACTAGCGGTAAAATTAATAGTGATCCTATAGATTTAATAATGTGTCGTATTAAATGAACTGTGTATTCATATAATATGGAAAAACGTTAAGAAAACTAACGGTAAAGTTAACAGTGATCCTATTGATTTAATAATATACCATATTAAATCAACAGTATATTCGGGGTCAAACACATGTATGTGAATTTCCAACTGTTCGTCATGTATAGAACACGTAAATCTGCATACAAAAATTAAAGGAACAAGCCTACATTTCTTAGACTTACACTTTTTTTAGACACACTTGTTTTGTTAAGGCTTAAAAGTCTTATAATTATTTGAAATAATTGAATACTACATTACTTAAGTATTCATTTATTTAATTCACTACACAAATGGGTTTTCTTCGACTGAATTGCGTCTAGTTGTTTGGTAGTACACGGAATAAAATTTAACACAATAAACCTGCATACAAAAAAAAACTAGACCTAATTTCTTATACTCACTGCAAAACTCACACTTTTTTAAGCACAATTACCAAAAGCACAAAACACAATTTATACAACTTATAACTATTTATAAAACACTTAATAATTAATTAATTTTATTTACCACGTTCAACTTATGCAGGATCACGACACGATTAATTTTTTGTGGTCTGACTGAACTGAACTGAACTCTGAAACTGAATTGCATTTAATTCTCGCTCCTTCACACTTTCCTATGACGGCTTGTGATGTGAAGTGAACGCAAACACAGCGAACTGAATCGCACACATTTACATTTGCCGTATTGGCGCAAGGTATATTGGGCATGTCAATACGCGCATCTCAGAGCCGGCATCATAACACAGCACTTAGCACAGCGCAGTAGCAGCATATAGGGAGAGCACATTCATTTGTAACTGTGTTTTAACGGATTTATAATACGGTGGTCACATTATTTTAATAGTTTTTCACATTGATATTTAAACTTAATCTGTTTAAACTATTAAATCAATGGGATTAGCATTGGGTTTTATGTAAAATATTAAAATAATAGTATACTTTATAGAAAATATAATGTGAAGTGTCCCATTGAAATTTAATAGGGCCATCACATTAATTTGAGACTGCGTTTTCGCTGATTTTTAATATGGTGGTCACATTACTTCAATAGTTTTTCACATTGATATATAATAGTTTCAAAATAATTGTTTCAATAGGACAATACTATTAAATTCCTATTGTTTTAATGTAATTTGGACCAAATTTTGTCCCTATTAAATTAATAGGGACCCTTTTGGCGAATTAATAGGACACTTTTTTCTGAGTGCACAAAATTGAATGCCACTGGCCGTCCTGTGAAAACTCCAACCATGTGGCGCAAAGTGTGTTTGTATATAAAGGGTTTTTCAACAGAGACGCTACAAAAGTAAATCGATAGGGACAGCAAACGACGCCATATTTTCCCGCTCTTTTGACATTTCTCTTCAGTAAGGTTTGCCATTTCATCATGGAAAGATATACGAGCCAACAACGAGTCGAAATTATTAAAATTTACTACCGAAATTTGGAGTCAGTGGCCTCAACTTTAAGAGCGCTACGTCAAATTTATGGTCGTCATAATCGTCCTACCAGATCAACAATTGACCGTCTAGTGGAAAAATTTGAATCCACAGGCACAGTACAAAATGTTCCCGTGCCAGTGAGACAAAGAAGTGCCCGTAGTGTCGAGAATATTGCTGCCGCTGAGGCTTCAGTTTAAGGAAGCCCAAATGTGTCTCTCACACGTCGTTCTCAAGCGTTGGGCATCTCTGTGACGTCGTTGTGGCGAATTTTGCGAAAAGATCTTGGCCTACATCCTTACAAGATCAAATTGACGCAAGAACTGAAGCCGCTTGACCACCATAAGCGTCGTATATTCGTGAATTGGGCTGAGCTACAACTTGAAAAAGATTTGGATTTTCATCGCAAAAGCATCTTCAGCGATGAGGCTCATTTCTGGCTGAATGGCTTCGTCAACAAGCAAAATATGCGTTATTGGTCAGACAGCAATCCACACGTAATCCATGAGTCATCATTGCATCCCGAAAAAATTACGGTTTGGTGCGGTTTATGGGCCGGCGGCGTCATTGGGCCGTACTTCTTCCGTGATGATCAAGACCGGCACATTACTGTGAATGCGAATCGCTACCGTTCAATGATAACCGAATATTTTTGGCCCCAATTGGATAATATGGACTTGGAGGACATGTGGTTCCAACAGGACGGCGCCACAAGCCACACAGCGAATGCCACAATCAATTTATTGGAAACCAAGTTTGGTGAACGTGTTATCTCACGAAATGGCCCAGTCGATTGGTCGCCTCGGTCGTGCGATTTGACGCCGTTAGATTATTTCCTGTGGGGCTACGTCAAGTCTATGGTCTATGCCAACAAGCCAGCGACGATGGATGAACTTCGTACGAATATCGAACGTGAAATTGCAGCAGTATCGGCAGATTTATGCTTGAAAACCGTCGAAAATTGGGTTCAGCGTCTGGACTTCTGCAAGCGTGCCCGTGGTGGCCATGCAAAAGAAATCGAGTTCCATACATAATGGCATCGAACGTACTTTCACAGGAATAAAGAATTTCATTGGTATCTAAAACCGGTTTTGTTTTGTAGCGCTCTTATTGAAAAACCCGATACAAAGGTTAAATTATACATCTTTAACTCTAGTTGTGCAATATGTTACTTTAGGTTTACTCTGATCAGAAACACTAGGTAAAGAAAAAACTTTCTTTCAACAAGGCATCCAAGAAAAATACAGGTGGTGGTCCTTACGAAGAAAAAATGCTAACCTCGGCTGAGGAACAAATTTTGGAGGCTGCAGGTTTAAATGCCGCAGTGGAAGGACTTCCGTCCGTGGAATGCTTTGGCTCTGCAAAACCAACAGATAGCTTTATTGAAAACATTTTAATGGAGTTAAAAAGCGAGAATGAGGACAAAGAACACCAAGACAATGAGAAAGAAAACATAGATCATACTCCAGAAAGCAGTGTACCCCGCCGTAAGAAAACTCTTATAATATAGGAAATAGAAAAACTCCGAATATTTAAGAAATACAAAAAAGGAAATAAATTCAATTTATTCAGAACAAGATTTTTCAACAGACTACCAATATTGTTGCAGGAAAAATAAAACCATAATTGAAAAGCTATATCGATATAAAAAACATTTCTATATCAACAAGTATCGAGTGGACAAGTATTTCAACACCCCCTCTCAATCGATTAACCCCAGCTCATTTCGCATCTTGATAAATTTATTTGCGTCAGTAGACTTCGTAAATATGTCTGCCAACTGTTTTTCGGTACTTATGGGTTCAACTCTGATCACTCCATTAATAATATAATCTCTTATAAAATGATGTTTTACATCGATGTGTTTTACTCTCTTTATTCTAGATTATTTGCAATTCCTATACATCCTCGGTTATCTTCGTATATTCTTACGGTGTAATTTTCATCAATTACCATTAGGTCTTGCAGAACTCCCCTTATCCGTACTGCTTCCGCAGTAGCCATACTGAGTGCAACATATTCCACTTCGGAAGATGTTTGCTGCTTCTTACTACACCAAGAAACTGTGCACCCATATACTTTAAAAATATAACCGCTGACCGACTTTCTGTCAATGAGATCTGTGGCCCAATCTGCATCAGCGTATCAGACTAAAGGTTCAACATTATTTTTGTTAAACAAAAGCTTAGTGCATGTTGTGCCCTTTAAGTATCTTTCGATCCTCTTCAAGTGTTGCCAATGTACTTCGGAAGGATTTTCTTGAAAACGGCCAAGCTATCCTACCTTTTAGCATATATCAGGTCTTGAACACAGCATTAGGTACATGAAACTTCCCAGAAGTTCACGATAGGGTTGACATGATTTTTGTTTTCCAGAACTGACTTCAAGTTGTAGTCCCTTATCCATAGGCGTCTTGACTGGATTGCATTCTGAAAGGCCAAATTTGTCTAAGACTTTCCTTATACTTCTTTCTTGAGTTATTATAAGACTTTCGTTTTCAAATAGAAACTTCATTCCAAGGAAATGTTTCAACGGTCCACAGTCAGACATCTCGAATTTACTGGCAAGTTTGTCTTTTAAATTTCTTATGATTTCAAGATTATTCCCAACAATAAGAAGATCATCCACATATAAAATTAGGAAAAGTACGTCATTGTTCTTCGTATCCCTCTTAACATAGAGACAATAATCGTGGTTTGAACGAACAAAACCAAGTGATATGATGAAGTTGTTAAATTTATCGTTCCAATACTTTGGGGCTTGTTTCAATCCGTAAAGTGATTTTTCCAATTTGCAACACATTTCATTATTCGCAGAAATACCTTCCGGTAAAGCCATGTATACATCTTCTTTTAGACTTCCATGCAAAAAGGCGGTCTTCACATCTAACTGATGAAAGAAGTATCCATTATGAATGCCAACAGCTAAAACTATTCTCAAGGTCGTTAGCTTTACTACAGGTGCATACGTGTCAGAGTAATCGACTCCGAACTGTTGAAGATACCCTTTTAAGACCAATCTCGCCTTGTATTTTGTCGGATTTCCGTCCTCATCTTCTTTAATTCGAAAAACCCACTTTGATGTAAATAATTTCACTTCAGGAGGAATTTTAACCAGTTTCCACACCATATTTCTTTTCATTGAAGCAAGTTCATCGCCTACAGCCTTCATCCATTGGTCTTTGTCTTCTCTATTCAAAATAACTTCAAATTTCTCAGGGACATTATTATGAATTCTTCCCGCGTTAAATCCGGTTATATAGTCATAGAGTTTTTCTGGCAAACGGCTTACTCTTGTACTTCTTCTTACAGATTCTTTTTGTTGTTGTTGAACTTCAGGTGGAATTTCTATGTCAGACTCGTCACTTGTCATTACGTCAACATCGGGTTCATTATTACTGTCTGTCTCGCGAACAACTGTATCCTTAGAGTTATTAGCGTTTTGATACTCTTCATTACCATCAGACACAGCAACATCGTCTTGGGTAAAGTCACCATAAAGAGCTTTCGTCGGACATCGATTAATTATATAAACGGCAGCCATAGCAGATTCATTCCATAAATACTTAGGAGTACCAGATTCAATTAACATTGCTCTCGTTCGGTTAAACCTCTCGGATACCCCATTTTGTTGAGGTGTATAGGCTACAGTGGTTTCAACTTGGATACCCTTTTCTTGGTACCACTTCTTCTGTTCGTTGGCCAGATACTCCCGACCTTGGTCAATCGTCAAATGCGAAAAGTCGTCTATAAAAGAAACAAAATACTTGCAACCATTCCATGATATCGGTGTGATCGGACCGTATACGTCTGAGTGTATTCTTTGAAGTATTCTTGTAGCTTTTGGTCTGGTACCTTTAAATGGATCACTGCATTGTTTTGACTCCGCACAAACATCACAAAAGTTCAAATCCTTTGGACTTATATCGCCTTTTACAATCCCCATTCTTTTGAGTTTTTCCAAACCACTAACACCTATGTGGCCTAGTCGCTTATGCCACAATTCTGTTTCGTTTGTACCACATAGCATCGCCGATCTTGATGGATAGTCCAGTTTCAATTCGTAAAGATTTCCTCTGAGATAAGCAACGGCTATTTGGTCTTCTCCTTTTTGAATTATCGCCATATTATTTGCGAAATTGACTGCAAGACCAGCTTTCGTAAGTTTTCGTACTGAGAGCAAGTTATCCCTTAGATCGGGAGTGTACAACACATCTTTCATGCACAGCTCAACGCCTTTATTGCTGAAACCTTTAATTTCTCCAATACAATTTGCAATAATGGATTCACTATTCTTAGCTACGTTTATTTCCACAGGCGTTGAGAGTTCCTTCATAGACACAAAATACGATTTATCTTCGGCCAAATGGTCGCTGGCTCCGGAATCGAGTTTAAATACAATTTTACCAGCAGCCTTTGAACTTTCGCTCTTTGTATTTACCATAAATGACACTGCTTTTGTCTTTGCTGATCGTGCTTCAGCTTGCCAACAGTCCTTTGCCTGATGTCCGAATTTGTTACATTTGTAGCACTTACCGTTAAACTTCTTTTTCCTATGGAACTTCTTGCTTGAAAATGCAGCCTTATTTTCGCCTAAATCTTCATTTCGGTCGCTCAGTTTTGCTTCTTCTGACATCAACCGTTCTTTCACTGTATTCAAATTCATTTTGTCATCATCCATATTTTGAAGAGCAGTCACCAAGGGGTCAAATTTTTCAGGGAGCGTCAAAAATAGTTGTGCTAATACGTCTGAGTCTTCCATAGTTGCACCAGCCATTTTTAATTGCCTTACCAGATTTTCATACGCAAAAATATGTGACACAATAGAATCTCCTTCATTCATCCTTAATTTCGCCAATTTCTTCCTCAACAGCAGTTGATTTACCACGGATTTCTTAGCAAATGCAGCATTTAAGCTGCTCCACATCTCATTGGTTGTTTCCTTGTCTCGAACAAAGCTCAAGCAATCCGAATGAAACTTACTAGCCTGTCCTTAGCTTTCTTGTCCTTCTTCTTAAATTCGGATAAAGCAGCGCCATCACTTGGAGGACTGTCGGTTAGAACATCCAATAAGTTTTGAGAATCCAGGTGTATTTTTACCCGGAACTGCCAGTCATCGAATCCCTCTCCTCTAAATTGGGGAATTCCATGAATTTCCTTTGAGTCGCCCATAACCTCTTATAATATAGGAAATAGAAAAACTCCGAATATTTAAGAAATACAAAAAAGGAAATAAATTCAATTTATTCAGAACAAGATTTTTCAACAGACTACCAATATTGTTACAGGAAAAATAAAACCATAATTGAAAAGCTATATCGATATAAAAATCATTTCTATATCAACAAGTATCGAGTGGACAAGTATTTCAACAAAAACTGTAACAAAAGTGTCTTTGTTACAAGATAATATTGAAAAGGGGGATGAATGGAGGAGCGAGATGAAGGAGTATTTCAAAACTTTAACCGACATGAAGCACAAATCGTTGAAACTTAAACAGGATGACTATGATTTAAAGAATAAGTTTTTGAAAATAATGCAAGAAGATCATGAAATCAGACAGAGAAACTTAAAATAAAAGAGGAGGAACACGCTGCTAATATGGCAATTATTGGAATTGAATTTGCAAATCAAATCATTGGAGCTGGACATGTTAAAACAGCAGTAAGTGCTTTTAGTTTTTATAACATTCAAAAACGAGCGAGCTAGTCTATATTTACGGTGTTATATTCATTCAATATGAACGAAGCGGAAACTTTTTCATTTATTGAATATTATAATATTATTTATTAAATATTATTATTTAATATTGAAAATATTTTCAAACTTTGCCCAAAAACAGAAATAATTATCTCTTTCGACAATCAGCTGTTTATGTTCGAGAGCGCATTTTCTGTTTTGTCGCCTCCATTGTGAACACCATCAAAACTGGTCGATCCCATTGTGACTGCTGCTTTAAGTAGGAAAGTACGGACACTGACGGCATAAAAATCTGGCTAATATGTTCACCAGAAGATAGGAAAAGTAATTCCACGTTATGTTTTTCTGATTTAATAAAAATATTTAAAGCCAACAAAATTTAGTATTATCCCTTGTGGTAGGAAACAAATTGTAAAATTTGGCGTCGTAACTTTGAAACCACATAATGGATTAAAATTGCTGAAGCGAATGTTACACTATCGAATCCAACGATTTGCTTAAGAAAACAATTTAACGAAATGAAGTTTAACTTGAGACAAATCTTAACCTCATACTGTTTTTAATTTGCACTATCAGAACATAGAGAAATAGAAAAGAGCCGCTATCTCTCTCTTCACGTTCTCTTTATGACGACGAGGTAGTAGTAGTCCATTTCATCCAGTTCGAGTTGCTTACTCTTAGGTTGGCATAATATAGACAGAAATAAAAGGGAATGCGTATTTTCGTTCGCTGCAAACAACATAAAACATAATTTAGCTGTCATTACACATACGCATGGCCTATAATCTCTATGTATTTTTTGGTCTCTCATTCTACATCATTTCCCTAGTACCTTTTTTATTAGCTGTGCCATTGAAACCCAAAAAGGATGTACAAGAAGAGAAGAAAAAACCGGCGCAATTCGGCAACCCTAGTAGAAGAGAACCAAAAAAGTCGACGCTATTCACTCAAACGCATTTCTTTCTCGCGTCATAGCTGGATTATTCCATACTTGTTACATACTTTTTTTTAAATTTTATTTAAACATGGTTGGAATTTCTATACTTAGTTACTGTTACAAAAACGATGTCCAAGTTCACAGTCAAAATTTCTCTTCACTCAAATGCCAACAAACGCAACGAATGAAACCCTAGTCTTTCTCTGGTAACTCTCTTACTCTCTTCATTGAATATTTCAATACAATAGTAGCTTTTTGATAGTGTTATTATATATAAATATACAAATTCCAACCATGTTGAAGTAAAATTACAGAAACTATGCAAAAAGTATGAAATAATCAAGATATGACGGCGTGAGAGAAATGCCTTTGAGTGAATTTCTAGCACTTTTTGGTTCTCTTTTACCAGGGTTGCCAAATTGCGCACATCTTCTGGTCGTCTAATTCTAGATCGTCTATGACTGTTACATCATCAGAAAACTGCTCGTGTATTGAAATATTCAAAGAAGAGAGAAAGCAGAGAAACAAGCCGCTTCACTCGTTTTCTTTAAGGTCCAATTAGTCTTGACGGTAGATGGTTGACTTTCTACTTAATATTGTGCCGGTAGAAAGACAAAACAAAACAAAAAAAAAACTGATTGAAGAGCATTTGTACAAAATATAATTTGCATGAATGGGTTTTGCGTAAAAAAGTCAAATAAAAAAATGAAAAATAAAAAGAAAATTGTGGTTGCCGTGTAATTGTGTATTGCCGCGCACAAAATGTAGAATTAAAAGCAATAACAATAACAGCTGATCGGTATTGACGGTTGACGGTTGATTCTTCACGTCTACCGTCGTAAACCGTAAATTTTAGTTGTCTCTCTCTAACACATGCAAAATGCAACCCCAACTCAAACAGCTGATCACTTACCGTCAACCATCAAGACTAATTGGACCTTTATTGGCATTCCACTCCATGAGTAAATTTTCTTCTCTATACCATAGTTGCTCTATGTGAAACCGTTTTTGAGAAACCCCCTGATCAGACTAAGGAAATGCAAAACCATCTGATTGAAAAGCGGCTAATTAAATAAAGGGTTTTTCAACAGAGACGCTACAAAAATAAATCGATAGGGACAGCAAACTACGGCATATTTATTCCCGCTCTTTTGACATTTCTCTTCAGTAAGGTTTGCCATTTCATCATGGAAAGATATACGCGCCAACAACGAGTCGAAATTATTAAAATTTACTACCGAAATTTGGAGTCAGTGTGGCTGAATGGCTCATTTCTGGCTGAATGGCTTCGTCAATACGCAAAATATGCGTTATTGGTCAGACAGCAATCCCCACGTAATCCATGAGTCGTCATTGCATCCCGAAAAAATTACGGTTTGGTGCGGTTTATGGGCCGGCGGTGTCATTGGGCCGTACTCTTCCGCGATGATCAAGACTGGCACATTACTGTGAATGCGAATCGCTACCGTTCAATGATAACCGAATATTTTTGGCCCCAATGGGATAATATGGACTTGGAGTACATGTGGTTCCAACAGGACGGCGCCACAAGCCATACAGCGAATGCCACAATGAATTTATTGGAAACCAAGTTTGGTGAACGTGTTATCTCACGAAATGGCCCAGTCGATTGGCCGCCTCGGTCGTAGGATTTGACGCCGTTAGATTATTTCCTGTGGGGCTACGTCAAGTCTATGCCAACAAGCCAGCGACGATTGATGAACTTCGTACGAATATCGAACGTGAAATTGCAGCAGTATCGGCCGATTTATGCTTGAAACCCGTCGAAAATTGGGTGCAGCGTCTGGGCTTCTGCAAGCGTGCCCGTGGTGGCCATGCAAAAGAAATCGAGTTCCATACATAATGGCATCGAACGTACTTTCACAGGAATAAAGAATTTCATTGGTATCTAAAATCGGTTTTGTTTTATTTAAAAAAAACTTTTGTAGCGCTCTTATTGCAAAACCCGTTATTTCTGCTCATATTGAAGTAATTTCTAGAAATGAAAGCAAAGATAATTTGTCAACTAATAGGCAACTGTTGACCCATAAACACAGTATACGTAACTTTTTTCGTTGGGCCCAACGAAGAGGTCCTTGTAACATAATAAAGCCTCTAAAATGAAATTCTTGACAAATAAATAATTATCATGAAGTTTCACCAAAAAATATTGAGAATCACCAGAGATATTTAAAAATTAAAACCGTTTGGACAATTTTGACCCCTGAATACAGGATAGGGGTTAAAGTCCAGTTTACATTAAATATTTACATTTTTACCTCTATTGCTTCTGGGATCAGCTGAAGTCTGTTTTTTAAAATTGGCGAAATTTTTAACTCTAAAATAATATTTAAAGTTGTGGCATAAAACAAAGTATAATAAGCTCCTTTCCAAAAAAAGAATGTATGGTTAAAAAATACAACATCTTGAACTGACTCACAATGGGTTAATGTAACATTGATACATAACTTAATTTACATAGAGCTCTTTATTAATAACAGCATGTTAAGATAGAAAAATCCCTCTCCTAAATGATCTATCAATTTGAATATAATCTAATACAATTTATAAAGGTCATACATTTCGCCACTGTGCCCGAGAAATTGTATTTCACCATTCCGAAGCCTTTTTAGCCATGCATGACCCAACCTGATATCTGTGTTGGTTTATAAGACTAGCAAAGTCTACATTGTCGAAGGCCGATTGGATAAAACACATTAATAATATCACAACTTTTAACGTTTTGTTCTGATCATTTTGGAATGTACAAGATATTTGTAGAGTAGCCTTTTATAATATTGTATTCAGAGGCACCCTGTATCAACACACCCCTGTATCAACATTCCTACAGGGTGTCAAAGTTGACCACTTGGGTGCTGTTGAAACGTTCAAAGCCTAGTAGATACTTCTACACTTATAAGCCGATTACAAAGATGTTTTACTTTTGAGAATTGACTATGTATGCAACACAAACAAAAATACGCTAAGTGTTGCGGAATATCTTTTTACCGCTACTAAGATCTTCTCTATCAAAGTTGAAATTTAAAATATTTTTGATGTGTTAACATCTATACGCGCGCCTCTAGGGCAGTAAACTATAAATTTAATACATACGCAAGTGTTAGGTTTGTAAGAGTAAATCATCGTTTGTTTGTTCGTTGCTTGGCAGTCGGTATTGAAAGTGATTATTGGGCGATTTTCATATAATTTTCCCACGCGATTTTCTCCGGAAATTCATAGCCGATTTTATTAATTTTTGGATTAAAAAGCTAGTGCGGGTTTCGACGAAGAGTTTAGGCCAAAAATTAAGGCGATCCGATATCGGCGAGCCGAGATTTAAGTGTTTTAATTTGGTGTATTAATTTGGAGTAATATTAAAAAAGTGTTTTATGTTGATCTTCGGTTTTGTCTTATCATCGTTTGTTTGTTCGTTGCTTGGCAGTCGGTATTGAAAGTGATTATTGGACGATTTTCATATAATTTTCCCACGCGATTTTCTCCGAAAATTCATAGCCGATTTTATTAATTTTTGGATTAAAAAGCTAGTGCGGGTTTCGACGAAGAGTTTAGGCCAAAAATTAAGGCGATCCGATATCGGCGAGCCGAGATTGAAGTGTTTTAATTTGGAGTAATATTAAAAAAGTATTTTATGTTGATCTTCGGTTATATCGTACGAATATAACAATGTATGTATGTATGTACAAGTGTCTGTTGCTTTGCATTCTTTGACTTTTGTGGGAATAAAACAAAAAGTATTGAGCAAGAAAATAATGACACGTGCTTGCACTGGGTCTTTAAATAATTTTAAGTATTAATATTATTTAACTGTAACGTCATCATATGATTGAACGCTGTTTTTTATTTTCCAATGTAACATTTACGAATGTGTTCATAGAAATCGAACAGGTACCGTGTAGCAAAAAGGTGTTAACACATCGCCCGAGAGTTCGAACACTCATTGGATTTTTTTATTTGATAATTTGTCCATTTGAGGGAAAATAATATTACTGAATGGTGTCCCATATTACTGAAAGTACCACTAAATTGGGAGCACTTCAATAAAGAATACGGAGTAAAATTTTTAAGTACCCTCAAGCCGTTTGGAAATGCCGACTTCTCAAAGTTAAAAACCTTTAAAAAACACAATAGCGTTCTTCATGAAAGCTCGAAAGAACCTCGTAAACTCGAAAACATCGTAAACTTGCACAGCAAACGTCAAATCAAATAAATTTCCCATACAAACCGACTTGCACAAAAGTGGAAAGTTTTCGAGGCAAATTTGCTGAGCAAACCTGGAAACAGAAACGTGAAAACTTTTGAAATTTCAATGTCAATATTTTTGTATTGAAAAAAAGAAAGGGTTTTTGATTAATCTGAAAAAAATAAAATAATGGAATAGGTAAAGCATATACGTATGTATATCTATATGAATATGTATGTATATCTACTTTATCAGCCTTTTTTGATAATTTCTGCACAGACACACTGAGCAACTTTACTTGGTGCCTCATTAAACGCTTCGGGGCAAACTTACGCTGAGCAAAAGTTCTAGGTTTTCTTGTTTGCATGAATACCACTAATATTTCCCCGAAAAGGTACCATGATTCATTCAGTATTTGCCTTAGTTTTTTCCAAGAAACATATACATACAAATTTTTACAATTTTCTGAAAGACAAGACTTTGGCAACTATATTTAATGTAAAATTATGGATCATATGGAAATGCACTCTACAGTCAGCATTCTCTGAAAATGCAAAATTTTTGAAAAAAATCACATTCGATGTTTGGCAAAAATTTCGCTAGAGGTTTTTTATATATTTTTTTATTTTTATTGTAGATTGAAATGTTCTTAAATACACTCCAAAAACGAAAAATATCCTATACATAAAGAGCTCAGTAGAGCTTAATATGAAATAAATCCTATTTTCATAGACGATTTGTTTAGGATTAAAAATCAATTTTTTTTACTATTTGG
The DNA here is from genome assembly GCA_963931995.1 of Phaonia tiefii. Taxonomy (NCBI): domain Eukaryota; kingdom Metazoa; phylum Arthropoda; class Insecta; order Diptera; family Muscidae; genus Phaonia; species Phaonia tiefii. The sequence continues at coordinate 156,753,304 of OZ008369.1, read as the reverse complement.
AAAAAATTTAATTGGATTTAATTGGCCGTGCATAGGTCTATAAAAAAATAAAATACTTTCCCATTACATCCCATGAAGGGACAAGGAGGAACTTCACACAATCACTGAGCTGTGCGCTTTCCAGTTTTCACTCACTGATTGGAACCTAGTTTTACACCGATTCCGAACGGTAGTTTGAGAAGCTTTTTCAAGGCTATATACTCGATAGTGTCGCCGTGACTATGCGAGGTGACCGCCGCCGAAAGAAATTTGAAGGTGGTCAGAGCAGGGTTCGAACCCAGGATCTCATGTACAAGAGCCGCACCCACTAACCATTGCACCACCGACGGCCTATACGGTCTATACCATATAAAAATAGTGCGATACCATTAATACGTACTTATATACTTTAAATCAAATTTTTTTTAAAATTTTTCCAAAATTATTTATTTTGAGTTCTTTTTTCGTATTTTTTGCAAAAGTGTTGAAGAAATTCTTGAACCGTGGATATTTCTCAACATAGTTTTATAGAAGAGGTGTTTACCTTTACAACGGAATACAATTTGTCTGTGTACGGTATTACAACAAGTGTAGGTATCACTCACAAACCTAACACTTAGACCTGATTTTTACATTCCTGTATTATTTAGATATTTTCTCTGCACTATTGGTACCTGAGATATCCAATGACGACACAATCGATCACATTTTGAACGACGGCGTCGATCACCCCTCCTAACCAAGACGAGGTCAGAACAGCTATTGGCCGACTTAAGAACAACAATGCCGCATGAGTCGATGGATTTCCGGCGGAGCTGTTTAAGGCTGGCGGCGATGAGCTGATAAGGTGCATATGCATCAGCTCAAATTTGGTTAGATGATTGGAGTGCCCGGCAATAGGATTCTCAGTGTACTATATTCCATATTTAAAAAAGGTGACCCGAGTCTCTGTGCCAATAAGCCTTTTATCCATAGCATATAAGGTTCTATCAAGTATAATGTGCGAAGGACTACAACCAATTATCGCTGACATGATTGGACCATACCAGTGTGGCCTAAGGCCTGGAAAGTCGACGACTGACCAGATTTTCACGCTACGCCACATCCTGGAGAAACCCCACGAAAAACAAATCGACACCTATCATCTATTTGCCGATTATAAAGCGGCCTTCGATAGCCCGATATGGGAGAAACTCTACGCTTGGCATTTCTGCAAAACTCATACGCCTTTGCAGGATGACCTTGACGAACACCAAATCCGCAGTGAAAGTTGGTAAGGATCTTACCGAACCTTTCCAAACTAAGCGAGGCCTCAGACAAGGCGACACCCTATCGTGCGACCTCTTTAACATCTTAATAGAGATTAGTATGAGAAAATCTGCAGTCAACAAAAGTCACATGCTGCTCGCGTATGCTGATGATATAGATATCATTGGGAGCACTATTAGAGAAGTTACTGCGACTTTTTCGAGAATTGAGAAGGAGTCAGTAAATGAGGACAAGACAAATTTAATGGTTTCAAGGAGCAGGGCCTCCACGCGATTAGACCAAAGCGTGAACGTTGATAACCGTTACAATTTCGTGGTGGTGGACGAATTTATATACCTCGGATCTGCCGTAAACAAAAACAACAACGTAAGCCTTGAGATCAAGCGGTGAATTGTGCTTGCGTATAGATGTTATTTTGGGATAATCAACCACTTTAGAGATAAAGCCCTCTCTCGAGTAACAAAAGTCCAACAATACCAGACTCTCATACAACCTGTCTTGGTTTCTAGCGCAGAATCCTGGGTCTTATCGCAAGCAAACGAAAAAACGAGTCTTCGAGAGAAAAATACTCCGATAAATTTATAGTCCAATAGTGCACAACAGCGAGTATCGGCGACGCATGTACCATGAGTTAAGCGGATCAATATAAAGGATTGCGCTGGTTAGGCCATTTCAGTATAATGGATGAAGACGAACCAGCACGAAGGGTATTCGAAACCGAACTCGAAGAAAAACTAAAAATATGAAGACCAAGACTCCGCTGGAGGGATCAGGTTGCCGAATTCCTGTGTACACTTGGTGTCGCCAACAAGAGAGAAAAGGCAAAAGATCAAACTGGTTGGCGAAATATGTTATCTTCGTTTTGTAAGGGCCCTGACCCTCCGGGGTTGTTCGCGACCGGATAAGTAAGAAAGTATTATTTACAATTTTATTACGATTAAGTAAAAGCTTTCACTTACTCTTAGGGCGAGTTTCACACTCGCAATTTAAAACCTCACAGACATTTTTCATATTAAATGGCATTTAAATGACAAGCGTCGGGCATTTAAACTACATTTAAATGGAGAATTTTCAACTGTGAAACTGGCCATTAATGACCAAATAACATAATATAAATAACAGGGCGAATAATGCTGCGCCTGAAAGTATACTCTTACAACAAACGAGTTGAGAATCCGCTGCAAATGCGTTAAAGTTTCAAAACTGCAATACCGGTTCTTGAATCGGTTAGAACAATCTAGAAACTGGTGGCAAGTAGTAAAACTTGTATAAATAGCTAATGTGCTTTGCATTTGAGTTAGAGAGTAGTAAAAAGTTTCAAATATATAGTTATTGTAAAGGGTTGACTTTAAAACTGTATAAGTAAAATAAAAGGATATAAACCGCTTGTACTTATCGTAACGTAAAAACGAACCTTGTTTTAAACAGCGCTAAAAAGGACGATTAAGAATATTCGTATCAATATTATTATTTACAATAGCCTGATATCAATTCATAGTAATACTGGTTAAAGCAATAAATTAAGTCTTCCCTATAATCTCTGAATTTGGGTATTCGGGACCCCGGAGTTGGTATCACTATCCGAAATCGTAAAACCTGAATATTGGCGAGATTTTCCCTCACACCGGTAATATCGGATTTGACTAAAAAGAGAGGTAGATTAGAAAATTGTGACCGATGGTGGTACCGTGGTTAGCATGCGCGGTCTTGTACATGAGAATGTGGGTTCGACACCTGCTGTCACCACTTTACATTTGTTTCGACGAAGTTAACCTCGATTAGTGACGGCGACACTATCGAATACTTAGTAATGCAAAAGATTCTCAAAAAACCGTTCGGAATCGGTGTTAAGCTATAGTTCCGAATCAGTGAGTGTAAAACTAGAAAGCGCACAAATATTTGATTGTGAGATGCTCTACGCAGTCCCTTCATGGGATGTAATGGAAAACTATTTATTTATCTGATACTCTATGTTTTATTTAATTATTCATATGGTTAACAAAAGGAATGCGTTTCTTCAGCGAAGCAATTGTTTATGCAACGAACCCAATTTTTTTGGAATTGTTAGTACTTTATTTGAAACTATGAACAAACATATGAACATAAGCAAAATTGTATGTGAAATTTCAATAATTCATCGAAATGTACAAGTGAGTATGAAATATAAAACCGTTCAGAGATTCGTTCTATTTTGGAGTCTCGGGATTGATTATCAAAATGGGGTTTCAGTGCACTCGTTTCCTTTGGTTCATAATATTTTCCAGGCTACGTCTTTTCTAGTTTAGATTCAGTAACAAAAACGCTGGTTCCGTTCAGAATATGTTTATCGAAACCAAAATACATACTCATCGCAGCAATTAAATATATTCATTGCAACAAAGATACATAGTTATAGCAGCAAACATCGCATTTGCATGTGGTATTACTTTTGTTTACTAAATTAATCGAAATGTCAAAATTCCGGTCCCAAACAATTATCAAACAATTGTTTTCGTACGAAATAACTTGGCGTAACAACCCTGTACTTGATTTTGCCTACGAAATTTTCGCACAGAGCTGGGAACCAAGCAAATGCAAAGTTAACAAAATTTTCGGTTCATGAAATTGTTATTTTTTATACACGTACTTCTTATGGCAACGAAAATTTCACAAAAACTGAATACCAGGCTTTATAGTAGGCTTTCATCTATGTCAATGGATGTCTTCAATACGGCATCACTTTTATTTAAAAAAAATCGCTAAAACTAAAATTTCTGGGATCAAAAATCGCTAAAACGCCCCTATGCCAATATATCGGAAACGGAGCGTTCAATCGAAATCAAACTATTTTTTACGAGTTTCTAAGGATTTTTCATAAAGTGGTCCAATCTTATGGAAAACATTTTGTTCAAAAAATCATCAAAATATGAAAATCTCTGAAATAAAAAATGGCTATAACTCGGAACCGGTGCGCCCAATCACAAAAATAATAGCAATTTCACGATATTCGTACGAAGTTCATCAATCGTCGCTGGTTTGTTGACATAGACCATAGACTTGACGTAGCCCCACAGAAAATAATCTAACGGCGTCAAATCGCATGACCAAGGCGGCCAATCGACTGGGCCATTTCGTGAGATAACACGTTCACCAAACTTGGTTTCCAATAAATTGATTGTGGCATTCGCTGTGTGGCTTGTGGCGCCGTCCTGTTGGAACCACATGTCCTCCAAGTCCATATTATCCAATTGGGGCCAAAAATATTCGGTTATCATGGAACGGTAGTGATTCGCATTCACAGTAATGTGCCGGTCTTGATCAACACGGAAGAAGTACGGCCCAATGACGCCGCCGGCCCATAAACCGCACCAAACCGTAATTTTTTCGGGATGCAATGATGACTCATGGATTACGTGTGGATTGCTGTCTGACCAATAACGCACATTTTGCTTATTGACGAAGCCATTGAGGTCTCTTAAAGTTGGCCTCTTAAAGTTGAGGCCACTGACTCCAAATTTCGGTAGTAAATTTTAATAACTTCGACTCGTTGTTGGCTCGTATATCTTTCCATGATGAAATGGCAAACCTTACTGAAGAGAAATGTCAAACGTTTGCTGTCCCTATCGATTTACTTTTGTAGCGTCTCTGTTGAAAACCGCTTTAGTATACATATAATGCATAAAAACATAATTTGATCAACACTTACTTTTTTCCCAGTACAGACCTTTTTCAGAGAGTAAATGTCGAGCTTTTGGAAAAAGCCTTTCCGATGCAGCAGAGCTGGCTGGTTTCACTAATACAAAGCATTTAACTGGAAAAGCGAAGGGAATTCCCTTTTACGGGCTTGCCACCACTCCAGGGCATCAAATTCCTTGTGATACATGATTGTCTGACTCTTATATCTCAAAATTTCATTTTGCACTTGATCATTGTATTCAGGCGCAAGTACAGCTTGTACAAAATCGTTAAAAGGATCATCCTCAGAATGTACAGAGTTCATTGTGGTGTCTACGATAGTCGATGTAGTATTGTATTTTTCTAACATTTTAATGCATAGTTCATGAATACTTCGTTTCTCATTCGCTGAAAAATTTGGCAGTTTTTTTGCCGGTGGAAATAAGAAAAGTGCAATTTTATGAAAGTCCTTTATAATTGCATCAATCACGGACTCGATATATAGTAAAACTTGGACCTTAAATTTTTTAATACCTTCTGATAAACATGATGAAGTGTAGAATATCTTTCTCCTTCCAAAACCTTTGAAACTTCCTCAAAGGCCTTAAGAAAGGCAATTATATCATTACTAACGTTTATAAAGGGTTTTCCAACAGAGACGCTACAAAAGTAAATCGATAACGACAGCAAACGACGCCATATTTTTTCCCGCTCTTTTGACATTTCTCTTCAGTAAGGTTTGCCATTTCATCATGGAAAGATATACGAGCCAACAACGAGTCGAAATTATTAAAATTTACTGCCGAAATTTGGGATTTTCATCGGAAAATCATCTTCAGTGATGAGGCTCATTTCTGGCTGAATGGCTTCGTCAATAAGCAAAATATGCGTTATTGGTCAGACAGCAATGCACACGTAATCCATGAGTCATCATTGCATCCCGAAAAAATTACGGTTTGGTGCGGTTTATGGGCCGGCGGCGTTATTGGGCCGTACTTCTTCCGTGATGATCAAGGCCGGCACATTACTGTGAATGCGAATCGATACCGTTCAATTATAACCGAATATTTTTGGCCCCAATTGGATAATATGGACTTGGAGGACATGTGGTTCCAACAGGACGGCGCCACAAGCCACGCAGCGAATGCCACAATCAGTTTATTGGAAACCAAGTTTGGTGAACGTTTTATCTCACGAAATGGCCCAGTCGATTGGCTGCCTCGGTCGTGCGATTTGACGCCGTTAGATTATTTCCTGTGGGGCTACGTCAAGTCTACGTGAAATTGCAGCAGTATCGGCCGATTTATGCTTGAAAACCGTCGAAAATTGGGTTCAGCGTCTGGACTTCTGCAAGCGTGCCCGTGGTGGCCATGCAAAAGAAATCGAGTTCCATATCATAATGGCATCAAACGTACTTTCACAGAAATAAAGAATTTCATTGGTATCTATAACCGGTTTTTTTTATTTAAAAAAACTTTTGTAGCGCTCTTATTGAAAACCCCGATATTAAGATTTTCCAACCTTGTAGTCTCCTGGTTTTCTTGAAGAATCTGCGTTATATGGACCCAGTTAAGCTGTATCGATTTTAATATATAGAAAACAGTGTTCCATCGTGTTGGCGTATAGCTTTTTAAAGTGGTGTTGACATATTTAACCAGCTTGGTACAAGATCCTACAATTGCGTTGACGTCAGCTGTTTCAGTTATTGTCTTTGCAAGGACATTATTTATTAGGTGTTGATGTAGAAAATATTTTCATGGGAATGGAACGCTGCTTTCATATTAGAACCTCTGTCAGTTACTACAGAGATTCGTTCGATCAACTTGCAACCGAAATCGTGCAGTAAACAAACAACATCTCTTCTGAAATATTTGTCGCTCGCATGTTATACTGAAACCAATGTCTTTTATAGAAGACAATTCTTCTTTAAGAATTTTGTGTTGGTCTTCATAAAGGCTTCCGATATTTCTAGACACACTTGTAGAGTGTGGCAGAAGACGGCCTCTTACATATAAATTATTTCCAAATTAATCGCCTGCATTAATAGAAAATTGAGCAAGATTTAAAAATCGTTCGTCGCTCACAATATTTAATGGTCTACAATTAGCAATTACCCACTGAACAATTAAGGCGACACACTTTCTTTTTTGGTTAATGTTTGGTTCTAGTCTATGTAAAGATTTCTCTTTTGCTGATTTATACTCTACAAAACACTGATGGCCCAAAAGATTTGACGTACACTTATCGTTAAATTTATACACATTTTTACACCGCAAGCAAAAAATAAAGTTTTTAATGACATCACCGTTATATTTTATTTCTTCAAATATATTGAATAACTCGCTTTTTGAACTTTTTTTGCAGGTAGACTTTATGCCACTTTCAATGTTTAATTGAATTTCGATTGCACTGATCATTTTTACGGAAATCGATACAACTTATTCAGGACTGATTAGCGTTAGTGGGCAATGGGCACGACGTCTAGTACTGCATTTGGTGCTATCCTGAACATCTGTACTCCTGATATCGTGGCCAAATCGGCAGCCGCTACATCCCTGGTGGGAATCAGAGATTGTGGCGTTTTGATATCGGGATATTCCGAACACACTGAATTACTACACCGGATCAACTCTATTCCCATAAAAACGGACTACTGTATCCCGTACCTTCTACCAGCGACAAATCTAAGGACTTCTATTCCGAACAGGAATACCTGGGAAAAGTCATTGGAAGGGGATACCAGTAGTATCAGATTTTTCACGGAAGGATCAAGGTTGGACGAGCAAGTAGGCTATGGGGTCCATTCGCCGGACCTAAATATAAATATCTCCTTCAAGCTGCCTGATCACTGTAGTGTATTTCAGGTGGAAATTACCGCCATACTGGAGGTTGCTGAACTACTGAAAAGTAGTGTCACACCTCCGGAGAATATGTATCTACACAGACAGCCAGGCTGCCATAAAATCCCTGGAAGTCATGTTTGCTACGTCCCTGACGGTGAAAGAATGCCACTCATCACTTAGGGGATGTTAGAGTATTTTGACATCAGGCTCATCTGGGTACCGGGACACAGCGACATTCCAGGCAATGGCTTAGCGGATGCGTTAGCTAGACAGGGAACTACGGCACAGGTTCTTCCGGCAAAAGGTGTTAGTATGCTAATCTCTACCTGCCGTTTGCAGATCAGGCAGTGGACCGATAATATGTTCAAGGACAAGTTGAGACTGAATTCAACTTGCAAACAAGCCAGGGTCCTCTGGCCACAGGTGGACAGGAAGAGGAGTAGGCAACTACTTAACTTGCCGAGAGGTAGGTTATCCACAATGATAGGAACACTTACGGGACATTGTCTTGTAGGAAAACACGCCCTAGGATTGGGACATAGAAACTCCACTCTCTGTAGATGCTGCATGGAAGAGGACGAGGAACGACGAAACACCTTCTCTTGGATTGCCCTGCTCTGGCAGGACTGAGAAGTGGGATATTCGGAACACATCTAGTTAGCACCGAAGCCCTACAGGATATTCCAGTAGGTCTTATAGACAAATTTATTGAAAGGGCAAATTGGCTGAACGACTAGCCCATAGTTGCTATGGAGGAAACTGCAGGTATCACAATGGGCTTATTTAGCCTAAGTGTGCTAGACAGCGTGCTGTCTTGCAGCCTTTTCAACCAACAAACCAACAATTTATTCAATACTCAAAAACTAATAAAGACAATTTTCGATTTTTTTTAAAACATCAACGTCCCTCACGTCCATTCCCTGTGATTAATAAAAATATATTAATAAAAATAAAAAGCAAATGTTCCGTTATTCTACCATAGCTACTTTTCACTTAATTTTGTTCCATGTTATAATCAGTATGTATGTATGTATGCATGAACGACAGCGTAAGTTCAAAAGGGAATTCGTGACAGGCGATGATATCTACTAAACAAATCAACCATGTACTTTTCTCTTTTATGTACATACATTACATGTACATTATTTTCAGTGGTTATTTATTGTTTTATATCAAATAATTGTAGAATTTTTTTTATACAAACAAATTTCACAATTTATGTAATCAAATTTCCGTAGTTTTCTTGAGTAGTATCATTAACATATTATTTTTCTCTTATTGCTAATGTAGTATTCTCACAACCACCACCAAATTAAACAATTCGAGAGTTCGATATCCTGTTCCTATATGACTGTTCTTGCGATATCATCAAAGATTCGTTATGAGTTGGTAGCTTTTCATCTTAAAACCACGGCATACTTTTAAGAGCAATTATTATCAACTTGCAATACACACCACAAACTTCGTCGACATACCAATGTTATTTTGTCATACATGTTAGTTAATCTGTCAAATACCAACTCACCACGAATGTTTGATGATATAGCGGGAAAAGTCTGGTAAATCAGGGCAGATGGTATCTCAACACCAATCATTATGTCTGTGTCGCCATTGGATGAGGAGGTGTTACCTCGAGATGGTTCGGGAACCTGTCGATACCAGGGATTAGGAGTTGAACACGTATACGTACATATATAATGTGCGGTGAAATGGCAGTTTAGATGGGTGAAATGTATGCATTGTTGGCAATAGTGTTATTGAGAAAATACCGTTTGTATGGGGAGCTGTTTAAAATCGGATAATATCGCTTAGCTCCCCATACAAAGAGGTTAAAAATTACATTAGCAGTATATAAAAATACAGGCTTAATATCATCTTAACAAATGTTAAAAAAGCATGTGCTTTTTTAACATATGAGTATTCGATCTCATATGTTTTCCGAGTATGTTTTCATGGTATCGATACTTTCTAATTTTTTTTATGAGTACAAATATTGATACTTTTCGGGTATCAAAATATTACTAGGTTTGGAGTTGTTATAACTGTTCGATCAAACATGTTAAACATTAACTCCAAATGAGACTTAATTCGTGTAAAATCATTTTAGAGATAAATACATATCGGATGCACCAAGCCACATTATTTCACCAGAAATTCCAATCTCACCACCGTTCGACAGTAACCCCCATCAAGAAGATTACGTTGAGTTTTTAAAACGGGTACGTACAAAATTGGAATGTGTTACGATCATTGTAAGTTCTCATGTCTTTTTTTTCTTTTTAAAGATTAACAAAAGTCCCAAGAAAGGTAATTTGCTCGAAATACTACAACAACTTTTTCAAACCGATCCAGAAAAGGATGAGAGGGCCGTATGGGAAAATCTAGAAAATATTGTGTTGCATGGCAGAAATGTGTCCAAGGAACAGTTAATTAATGGACCCTCCAAATTGTACGCAGAACCTGCATTAATGCAGTCATCGCCTCCGCTACCACCACCACTTCCAGCATACTTCCCGCCTCCACCTCCACCACCAATTCCATTTCATTCCTCAGAACCGCTGGGTCCACAAATTTACACAACTTTAAAACAACCAGCATTGGATACTTCACTGCCGCAACAAAATCCTCCTGCTCCAAAAGCGAAAATGAAAATCATATGTTGGGATAAAATACCATCACACGAAATTGTGGGTGGCTCAAATCTCTGGACTACTTTGGCCTCTACTCATCAAAGCGACTCAATGAACAACATCGATTGGCTTGAGGCAGAATCATTATTCTGCTTGCACTCATCGCCGTCCAACAACTCTGTCTTGACAATAAATCGTAAATCAAAAATTATAAAGCTGCTTGATAGTCAGCGGACGTTTAATATCGATATATTACTGGAACAATTCAAGGGGTATGTAACTGAAGAGATGTTGGGGGATTGATACGATTTTGTAGAGAGTTCTATAACATTGCAGCTACAAATCAGATAATGAAATTGTGCAACTGGTGTACAAAGGTAATCACAGTGCTATGGGCTCTGAGAAAATTAGTCGCCTAATTAAACTCTTGCCAGAAGCGGAGGAAATCGAAGTACTGAAAAACTTTGATGGCAATCGTCACTGTTTGTCGCGAGCTGAGAAGTTTTTACAGCAATTGATTGATGTCCCAAGGTAGGTTCCACCAATAACAAAATTATTAAATGTATCGCTTTGTAACTTGATACGATATATTAAAATGTATACAGATTCAAATTTATTTAGCACTAGTAGTTGTCGTTCTTTTAACGGTTTCTGTTTTAGGCTGCGTAAGTCAAAATGACTGCAGCCGACTTTAAATGGAACAGAGTTAAAGAAAGGTGGGCAGGCGCTAAGTATATAATACCCCATACCACTAAAAGCCGATAGATACATAGGTACATTTGAATGTCATCTATATGAAAAGTTGGGCCGATATATCCCATTTTGAAAAGTGATCAACCTCGGCCTAATTTTATGTACCAAAGTTCTTTGGTACAATTTGTAGGCGATCTATATCAAAACGTGAACCGAAATGGTTTCATTTTCAAATTGTTTCCATTTTTTGGAGACATATTTGTATAGGATCCGACAGACGCCATTTTCAATAGGGTTCATATCTTGTCCATTCAAAGGCTATCAACTAGATTCCGTTGAAATATGTACGTATTTGGAAACTGTACTTTGATTACGAAATCAATTTAAAATATATTTCTGAGTTGAGTGATATAAATAAATATATTAGACTTTATTTCTATATGTTACAAACATCAGCACTATCACATAATACCCTGTTACTACGGTGTGTAAAAATTAATTCGTTTGTAGATCTAGGGTGCAACTACCAGTCCTGCCACCCTCTAGGATAGTGCACGATCTTTAGATACGTTAGACCCCTAACCACTTATTTCGTAAATGGTAACCGGTCTTAAGTTTTTGTGAATTTTTACCGCTTCACCCCCACCTTTGACTCCGATGAGGTTAAATTTTTACCCACCTCACCTCCACCATTTTTTTCCGAACCTCACATAATTAGGGGATCTATCGAATTCTATCGTTTTGTTACTTAGGATCCCCATACAACACTATCATCTATCATCCCACCCGTAACGTACTTATTGTTAATATCACTGTGCAAGTCGAAAAAAAAATAGAAGTGGACTCAACGGATTTACACTAATTCGGGTCCTACGAATCGAACTGCATCAGAAATTGTTTGCCCTATAATCATCGTTTTATTAAAAATTTCATATACAATTAGAATTTTTTAAGCAAAAAATTATTATTTTTTCTTCATAAATTTATTTATAACTGCGAAACTGTTGCTTATCTTGGAAAATAGTATAGGTAAAGATTAAACATATTGTAATTTTTAATTTTTTTAAATTTGTTAAAACAAAATCGGATGAGGTGTTCTCGAGTCCGCGTATGTTTGTTTTTCGACTAGCACAGTGTTTTTAACAATATGTCCGTTACGGTTGGGATAGTGTTGTATGGAGATCCTAAGTAACAAAACGATAGAATTAGATAGATCCCCTAATTTTGTGAGGTTCGGAAAAAAATGGTGGAGGCGAGGTGCAAATGTAGCCTGTCTTTGTAGCGATATTTTTGTCGTTATTTAAACGAGGTTCTTTATTAAATACTATAATAAAAGCATATATCTCGAAAACTAACAGCCAAAGTCACGATGTCGAACGTTAACGTTCGCTTTCTTTCTATGCGACAAACAGCTGATTTGGGAGTCACTAACAAGCGAACAAAAACATATGCAATTCAGTACAAAATTCGACCCCACTTACACTCTCTCCTACAAAATCCAAGCGACCGAAGTCAGTCACTCACTTTCGTTTCAAAAAGCGAGTCACTATCTCTCGACTTGTCGTTCGCAGGGTTTTACGTGTGTTTGTGTGGTTGTTGTTCAAAGCAATAACATAAACTTGCGGTTCGCCATTTAATTTCGGAGCGAGAGAGAAGAGTACGAAGAACCAGTATCTGCAGCTGCCGCAAAGTTGGCGTTTTTGTGCTGAAATGGAAATATATTTTAATAACAAATTTATTATAATGACATTATTTTGTGTCCATTGTGTTTCTTCCATTGAATTCTATATAAATTGTTTTTGTTTCAAGCTTTTATTTGATTTCCAGCTATGCGACAACCAAAAGACAAGTGACTGGTTTTGACATTTTCGTTCGCATAGATGACAGCGAAAATAGTTTGTGGCTTCCGATTTTGCAAACACACAATAACATTTAAAGCCTGGGATAAGAAAGAAAGTGAGTGACTTGCTTTCGATCGCTTAGGTTTTTTTTCGAGATCGTTACTTTGGCTGTAACAGTTTAATTTTTTTAAAAATATATGTGTTAATCCGCAGCTAAATATCTATCTCACATAATTTTATTTTTCTCATTATTTGTTATCTATTAGCCAACTCAAAATTTGTTGGCTATAATTTTTTTGTAATCTAAAATTATGTCTAAAATCATCAAAATCAAACATAGTATAGTAGTCAACTTTTTGTGTTTTCATATGGATTCAACCACTTGGTTCTTCTACTACCGTGTATTTTTTTGTTCTTTGTTTTGAAATATAAAAAATAATTGCCATATATTTCATTGAAACGGGCCCCCAACATCTTCGGACCCCTAGGTAACTGCCTATGTGTCTATTCTGAAGGTCCGGTCTGTATGCATTAACAGTATGGGGTTGGTAACTATGATAGGTAGCTAAGGTATGTGCCTAGGATTGGTACCGGTGGTATGTGCCTACGGCTAAGCTTAGGCTACTTGCTATGTTGGTCAGCAGGTGGCGGATAACTCCACTGCCCGAAGATATGTTGGTTAGCTACCAAGAATATGCAGTCCCCGAACAAGTGCGCCAGAGCCCGAGGACTGAAATTATAAGTTAAATTTAACCCAGTCCGCCCATAGTCGGCGGTTATATAGCCAGCAACTGTTTCCTATGTAAGGGGTGGTTGGTTCTGACGAATAGTTTGCAGTCGGTGGTATCTGAATATATTTTAGCAGTGCCTAACTGATTCCTGGGTGCCCAGTGACAGGCATTCGGCCACGTTCTTGCCGTACTACTGGGGGCTATGGCGTTGCTGACCTCAAATCCCCTACCATCGTGGTAATTACATGGATCAGAATACAAAGACGGCACGTTATGCCTAGAGTTGGCGGAAACACCTTCTATGCCAATGTGACATAGTCCACTAATGTGAACATACAGCCCTGTCATGGCTTTCGTACGAAAACTAATAGAATTCTTAAATGCCATTTCGTAACATTTTGTTTTTGCTTCTATGACTTTCGTACGTTTTGGTAAAAACGAAAAAAACTTAATACATTCCAGATCCATGAGAAAAGAATAGACGAAACAGAAACAAGGAAAACAAAATAAGGGACCACAAAGAAATTTGTTAGAAACTAAGAGACAAAAGTATATTTAGACGAATGTGAACAATTAAATTACTAGAGTAAGAGAGGGAGCAGAGAAACGAGGAGCTTCACTCGTTTTCTTTGTGGGCATTCCACTCCGTGAGTAAATGTTCTTCTCTACCTTTCTTCATCCTCTTTGCAACCAACATGTGCACTAGTATCAGTTGCGTAAAAAGCTTCCAAGTACAATTCGTCTCTTTCTCTCTTCAATTTAGAAATTTCCAACTCTTTCCGCTGCGTGAATTCGCGAATTTTGGTAGATTTGTATGAATCTCATACATCCAAAACATTCCACGCGGTTGACAGTTTCAGATTTTTGTTGAAGCTTAGTCTAATGCAAATCAAAATACTAATTATGGGGTAGCACTAACAATCAATGAAAGGGATAAGAGAATTATTGAGTACTTTAATCAATAGCTGCAGGCAAGAGGTACTAGATATCACAGATATAACTGGTCCCTCTATGAAAAGACTTGCAGGAGTTGTTTGGGACGAGAGTCATCTGTGGAGATAAGTCTTTTGTAGCTACAAATCCAAGGGGGATCAAAACCATCTGCGGAGATAAGCCTCGCTGGTGCAATATTAGGAAGTCATGAAGACGACAATTTAATAAATCCAAGCCTTCGAGAGACAAGATTCAGCTAAGTCAGTATTAGAATGTGGTCAGATGGGATAAGAGAAATTCGTGAATGCTCTTCTGTAAATCAGTATAACATACATATGAGTCGTCGAAGATAAGGAAAATACTTGCGCCAAGCAACACGGACGATAGGATACCTGTAGCACTCACCTGTTGATTGGACGATTTCCTTGGCAACTTGTTGAACGAGAAACCGCTACAAGTGAACATACTCCTCATATAGCAAAAGTTCCCATGGAATTGTTAATAAATCCAGAATCAAACGGATATGAACGCACCTATTGACTTCAGATATATACTTATAATGTGGGCACAGACTGTGTAAGACAAATCAGGTCGTAAGGGGATAGGTAGGAATCCGTGGATCTTGCGCCCAAGGGATCAATGCTTGATTATGTTTTCACGGGACATTGTCTGATTGGTAGACAAGTAGCGAAACTAAAGGGCAGAGCAAATTATTTCTGTAGAGCTGTAAGGAAAACCAAGAATCTACTGAACATATGTCCAGCATTAGCGGGCTGGAGGATATGTCTACCTAGGGCTCCTACTTATTTACAGGCCTGTGAGAGTTATCTCAGAGAGGCGTTGACAGAATATTGAACTTCAGACTAATGGTTGTCTGGTGTGGCCAGCGCTTAAGCTATACATTAACCTTAATCCTTTAACCACTCAAATCGTAGTACTCCACTGTTAATCATTAACACAGTGCCAACACACCACCAATTGTACGTTGCCATTCAAATCTCATGGGCCGATTATTGATAGCAACGGAACCTCAGTTGCGTTGCCGGTTGCCGGTTTCTCAAATTCTAGTCGAAAAATATTTTATTTTATGCTTAATTTTTATTGTGGCATATGTTTTGAACACAAATATAAATTCTCTTTCAATTACATACAATATCTCAAAAGTTATTAAGCTTTTGCAGAAGTAATATTTTCTGGTTGTGTGGCCAATAGGCACCTTTTTTTAGATGTTGCTGTTACGAATTTTTGGTTGCTGTATTGTTTTTAAAACAAATACGAATTTTTGGTTGCTGTATTGTTTTTAAAACAAACTGTTCATCTGAACGATAAGGAGTCAAAAGCTGTGGTTCTAAAGGAAATCATAATTTTTTGTTGTTAAATTGTCATGTTTATAAAAATTTGTGATAATACAATATTATTTATATAAAATAGAACCTAGTTAGATACGGCTAGAAACAGCCAACTGTGGGTACTCAAATGAAAAATATTTTAATCAAAAATTTAATGGTATTGTTATTTTTGTGGAGCGGTATCGGTGGACCCGGATAACTCCAATTTACCATATTATAGTGGGTCTTGAGAATTGGAAAACTCCAAACTCTTAGTGTGGGCACTAAAATTAAAGGAAATGATGGATCAGTTTCATTGCTAGTCATTTTAAAAACTTTCAATAAAAATTTCACAGACTTTAAACAGAAACTTACTGACTAAAGAAAAATATTATTTTTTTTTAAATAAATTGAGCGATTGTACCCACACTAAGTGTTTGATATTATCCGATTCTCAAGACATATGGTAAATTGGAGTTATCTGAGTGTATAGATGCCGCTCCACAAAAATAAAGACACCATTAAATTTGTGAAAAAATATATTTCATTTGTGTCTAACAGGACTCGTTTTTTGTACCATGTGGACCCATAGATCCATCCGACAAAAAAAGAATATATCAAGTTTTAAGCTGCGCCCGAACTCCGGCAATTCAGTCAGTAGCCACGTGTGTCCTGAAATCAGCAACATAGTATTGCTTCAATGAGCTGTTGTTCCATATAAAGGCATCGTGAATAGAGCCGGGATGTCTGCCGTCAACATACCTTATTCACACTTAGGGTGGTATTCTATAAGTCGTGAATCAGTCACTTCGGGTTATTTTTGTCGTTTTGTTAGTTTATAAAACGTTACAGCTGTTAGGTGACTACCTGCGTTGAGTTACGGTATTTAATGTGTAGTTTATAAAACGCAGCGCACCGTTTTTGATCACTTCAGCTGTCAAATTGAACACGCCACAATTCTTCGCGTTAGTTGAAGAAATTACAAATTTAAAGAAAAATGTCGACCGAGAATAGGCAGATGGAAGTATTTTGCATTTCATTGCTTATAAGTAGTTGGCAATTTTGGCTGAAATGCATTCGACAGATAGAGCTCAAACTTTTTTCTTATTTACAATAATAAAATTAGAAATGGAACGTTCAAATAAATAATGCGTTGCAAAACAATTATAATTATATTTAAAAATTATAGACATCAGTTGATGTTGACAATAATAAACAAGAGAACCAATACATTACAATCAATACATACCGCCAAATGGCACGTGTTTTTGAACAGACAACTAATTTAATATAGATGGGGAAATTTATTGGGCATTGAACCCCAAAATAAGATAGGTTTTTTACACATTTTATGTAAATATTGTTGGTATTTGCAGTATTATAAGTAATAGCAATCGTAAAATCTGTTGATCTACTGAAATAGAGCTACATTTTTATTTATTTTCATTCTGAGCATTTCACTCAAGATAACTTTTTCTGATCTATAATTGTTTATTTTAGTTTGGCAACTCTATAAACCGCATATGTCAGTGCAAGCTTTCGTAAGCAAACGCAAGCGCGAAGTGATATATAAACTACCATTTTTTGACTCTGTCCGTCGAACGCCAAAGCCAAAAAATGGTAGTTTATAATTTACTTCGCGCTTGAGTTCGCTTACGAAAGCTGTCACTGACACTTGTGGTTTATAGAGTTGCCCAACTACAATATAAATAATAGACTAGAAAAAGTTATCTTGAGTGAACTGCACACAATGAAAAAGATTAGAAAAATAGCTCTATTTCAACAGATTTTAAGAATGCTATTGTTTATAATACTGCAAATACTCGTAACAACAATATTTAACCCTCTAATGCTTAAGAGTGCCTTAAGGCACTCTTCACAAAAGACATAGTAATGGCAACTTTTTTTACAGTTGCTAACAGATGTAGCAATATATTTGTAAAAGCTTTTCAAGCTCTTAAACGATCCCTTTTATCAGCTTTTTTTCCCGCTTTGTGCTAGTCACATGGATTTGCGATAAACTTCATTTATGCTGTTCGAATCATAAAAATGGTTAGTTTGACTATCATAACCGAAAATAAAGAATGTGTTTCTCAATTCTCATATGATCTTGTAATAAATTTCAAATGTTTTCAACGAAACCCAAAATACAGTATTCTTTAAAAATGTAATGTATTTTTTGCCACTAAAGCCCAAGAGTGCTTCAAGGTACTTATTTATATATTATCGCATGGAAGGTAAACGATTGTTGGTACTGATTTGATAATCATTATTTTTTAAATCAGAGGCCCAAATTTACCCAAAAAAAAATATTCTCATAATTTGTACACATTATTTTAGTATCCAGCATTAGAGGGTTAAGGAAATTCACATAAAGTGTGTACAAAAAAAAAACCTAGGTTCTTATGGGTTGCAATGTCGAATAAATTTTCCAATCTATATTAAATTAGTTGTCTCTGCAAAAAACAAATGCCAATTGTATTTAAAATGTATTGATTTTTTGTTTAATAATGTCTTAACATCAACTGAGGTTTTTAATTGTTTTAAATATAATTATTATAGTTTTGAAACCCATAATTTATTTGAACTTTCCATTTCTAATTTTATTATTGTAAATAAATAAAAAATTTTTTTTTATTTTAAACAATATATTTTTAAATTATTTAAATACTTCCATCTGCCCATCCGCGATCGAAATTTTTTTAAAATTGTCTTCAACTAATGCGAGGAATTCTGGCGTGTTGAATTTGACAGTTGAAGTGATCAAAACCGTTGCGCTGGGTTTTATAAACTATCCATTAAATAACGTAACTCAACGCAGGTAGTAACGGAACAGCTGTAACGTTTTATCAACTACCAAAACGGCAAAATGAACGCGAAGCGACTGATTCACAACTTATAGAATGTAGGGAACTTGTGGGTTAATTTTTTTTTAATATTCCATAATTTTTAAAAATTAAACATTCAATAGCTCACAACTAAGGAAATTATAGAGATTTTTTATTGAATTTTTTGGCTTATTTTCACGTGATCTACTTAAAAAAGGCATTACCTTGAACACTTAAGATGGTTCCACAAATGAAACGTCCTCCAGCACGCTCAAACTTTTGGAATCCATAACTCCGAAAATAGGAGTCGCCACCGATTTTTTTATTTTAGTTTTTTTTTACTTAAAATTATGTGATCTACCCGGCAAAATAATATTAAATTTTTTTGGACAGTTGACCCAAACTACTAACGTCTCTTCTAATAGGCGCCACGATTTGTACTTTGCCTTCCTCATCAAAAAATAGTTCCACTGGACTCATTGTCTTCGTAATTAAAAAAAACTCACTTCAGATTTATTGTTTGTTTAAGCCCGGTATTCAGTTTTTATGAAATTTTCGTTGCCATAAGAAGTACGTGTATAAAATATAACAAAAATTTCGATCACTTTTTATTTGCTTGGTACTCAGCTCTGCGAAAATTTCGTATGCAAATTCAATTACAGGGTTGTTACGGAATTTTGAAATTTTTATAATTTTATATAAAATGCGTTAAAAATAAAATTATGCGCGCAGAGGAAATATTTGCAAGGTAAATCAAAGATATATGGTAACTCTGCGCAAGAAAATAAAAATGACAAGAAATGAAAATTTAGCAAAAAAAAAAAATATATATATATATATTAGGGCGGGTCGATTTGTAGGGAGTGAAAAAATTCACCAATTTCCCTATGATTTCCGTATTCTATGGGTTATTCCATGAAAATTTGCCGAAGGAACCATACCTCTATCGTTAAAATCGAGTCCCCTACTTTTTGTTGGGAAAAAGGTCAAAAGTTACGGGCATTTTTGTCCAAATTTTGGACCATTTTTCCATTTTTTTCATGATTTTGTCCAAGAATATTACTTTCATGGCAATTTTTTTGGCTCAATCCATTATTTAATCCAATTTACAATTCAAAACGAAGAGTTTAAGCCCAAATTTATCGAATTCGGTTGATTAATTCATGCGATATTGCTAAAACAAAATAACACATAAAACCAACTTTTTGATTTTTTTCCCTTTTTATTTTTTTTTCTACAAAAATTAAAATTAAGAGATAATAAAGTATCTATCAACCTATTATCAAAAAAAAATATTCAATTCGAGTGTAGTAAAAGACAAAATGTGAAAAAAAACATTATTTTTTCTGAAAGTCTTGTTTGCTTTCAAGTCTGGGTGTTTTCGTACGGCTCTCTAATGTCGTCGCCATAGCGCCTTCTACATTCTTTCCTGCAACTCGTTTAGCAGTGGCAGCCAGCAATTGGACATGTCTTTCCGTTCCTTGAATGTGTAAAGGAATTTGTGGATCATCGAACGGTGGCACTTCGTAATTTAAATATCCCTCCAAATGTTCATACGAATAACTTTGCGTAAACGGTGGTTCGAATAAAATGGTATCGTCATTTAAATCAATCATATTTGTATATTCCGTACAATTAAAGTTTATAAGAGATTTTTTATAAACTCTAAGTTCCGTTGGGTCGACAATATCTCTTCGGTAATGTAAAATCTTCTTTATAGCAATGTTTCGTTTTTCCATTCTATTATCAAACAACATAGATAGCAAGATATTTTCTGAGTGTGCAAAATATGGATTATCTTGAATTACTGTATTTACAACTCCAAGTAAATTCGGTGGTAAAAATCGTGTCCAAGTAATAAATTTAAAAAGTAATGTACTACCGTATGCGGCAGAGCTATAATACTTAACATTGAAATACATTGGCGTGTATACTTTTATTATATAGTTAGCCAGAATTTTTAAATTTTCATTTTTTGAGCCAAAAAAATGGCCATGAAAGTAATATTCTTGGACAAAATCATGAAAAAAATGGAAAAATGCTCCAAAATTTGGACAAAAATGCCCGTAACTTTTGAACCGTTGGACCCGATCGATAGTTTTTGAGTTATGGATGTGAACGTGTAGGTAATATTTCATACGAACGTCAATTTGGCAAAAAATCTACCAACAAAAAGTAGGGGACTCGATTTTAACGATAGAGGTATGGTTCCTTTGGCAAATTTTCATGGAATAACCCATAGAATACGGAAATCATAGGGAAATTGTCGAAAAATAAATCGACCCGCCCTAATATATATATATATATATATATATATATATGTACCAGATTTATGTAACAGATTATTTCATTTCAAAATCCAAGCACTAAGTTTAGGGTATGGGAATGTTTTCCAACTTAGGTATCCACAGAATTATTATTTTAATCAGTTTATTGTATGAACATTATCGGGCACAGAAAATTTATCTTAAAATGTGTAACCTTTTCTCAATTTTAGCTACAAGCTCCGTCTCGAATGTATGTCACTCAAGGAGGAATTCATCGAAAATGCTCAAGGTTTGCAAAGCTCAATTGGCCAACTAATCCAAGCTGGAAAGGGTAAGTACGATAACAAAACTTGCACTGAAAAACAATTCCTCTTCAAGACAATTAGTTCTATCAGAAGTTAACTAATGTAGACCATTCGTTGCCGCAACGTAAAAAATTTCGTAGATACGATGATTTTGACGCTGCTGTAATAAATATAAACGCTGTGGCCATGAATGCATTCCTTAGTTCACGTTTGATTAAACTTCTTTCTATGTGGTAACTGCAAGTTCTGACATTTTTACTTCAGATCTAATGAATAATCGAAGCCTACATGAAGTTCTGTATATTATTGTACTTGTGGGAAATTTCCTCAATACTGGCAAATACACCGGGAAAGCTGGTGGTATCAGGGTAACATCATTACTTAAATTGACCAACATAAGGGCCAATGCGACTAACATGAACTTTATGCATTTTATAGCAGATCAAATTAAAAAATCACACCCTGACTTGATAAACTTCCCCCACGATCTCCAGAGTTTGGCAAAAGTTAACAAGTACTGAACTAATAAATTTTTTACTGTACAATATTCTTTATAAATATAATTTTATTTTGTCATCACCATACTATAGAATCAATATTGAGCAATTAATCGTAGATGTGAAAAAGCTTGATTTACGTCTCCGGCAGGTCAAAATTCAAATCGAATCGCCTACCACAGAAAAGGATATAAAACAACAAATGATTTCATTCCTACTCAAGGCGGAAACTCAAATCTGTAACCTTAAATCTGGGGTGAATGAAGTGGAATCGATGCATATGCGACTCTCAAAGTTTCTATGTGAAGATTCGTCTAAATTTTCTCTTAGCGAATGTTTTAATATATTTCAAAATTTCGCGGAAAATTTTACAAATGCGGTTAATGAACGCAACCAATTCGATTTAAAATCCACACTGCGACTAAAACAAATGACGAATAATGTAGTGAGAGAAGTTCCTCTTTGTGGTAGGTAGCGACATACTTAAATGACCGTTGACAACCTTAGTAGGTCATTGGCTGCACTATCTACGTTTTAACCATTGCTGAAATTCTTAGAGAAACATCGTCAATTATCTTTCAATCTTTTTGAACATATGTAACGCCAATGATCTACCAAAGCGATAAACAGTCATTGAAGTCGGCATAAAAATCAGTTGTAAGATCGTATTGTAATAGTTCAACTAATAAACTAAACAAAATTATTTCAGCGAAATCTGAATTTGGTTCCATTCCTGAGTCTCCAATTGTAATGAATTATTTTGGAAAATTAAATACCGAATCTAACAATTTCATTCAAAAAGAAGTCAATAACCTTAACAAGGAGAACAATGAAGTAGAGGACATCAGCAAATTTTGGAGGAATACACAAAACCAAAGCAATGCCCATACAAGTTAGTATAGAAAGTTTCACTTCAATGTTATAATACAGCATTAATTCTGTGTCAAAAAGGAAAAACGTCTTAAGTGCACTTAGGAAAATATTGACTAAGTGCACTACCATAACCACTGGAGTCTCAATTACCTCAAGATCCAGTTTTTTCTTAATTTGACTAATGTATCAGGAAGTCATACACCAGATATTGTTTACATATCTAATTAAATGTAAGACCTTCTCATGGAAAATACCTCCTAAAGATGCATACATAAAAAAGTTGGAAATGCACATAAGTCGTTTTTCCTTTTCGGCACAGAATTATTGTTTTATATATAACAACACCTAGAGTCAGTACGAGTACAAAGATCGAACAGAAGGGATGAAACCTTTGCCGAGGCCAAGGAGACTGCACAAATGGCCTCAAATCAAAGAACAGGCGTTTCTGAAAAAATTCAAAAATATTTAACCAATATTGAAAATGGTAAATCGGAAAATTATCAACAAACGGAAAATTCATCCAAGCGCTTTTCACAATCAAATCCACCACGCACAAGCTCGTTGCGCTTAAAATATCAAGAGAATCCTAGCATACCTAAGTTTGAAAAAATCGGCAAACGTGTTAGCTCTATAACAGAACAAGATCTTCAGGAAATTATTCAAAAATTAAGGCGAACAACAAAAAATGACACAAGTTTGTGGAATATTCCACGAGAAAAGCTTTTGGAGCACATCGATTGTTATCATGCAGCAGAAGATGAGGAGAGTTTGCCTCATAACGAAGGTGTAGTACCCGACAAATCGCAAACTAATTTTATGGATTCCACAACTTCAAAATTGGCATCTCCACCATCTCTATTCGCCGTAAGGACGACCTTAGATTCAAATGAAACACCAACTAAAATTTCTTCAAGTTCAGGGGACTCATACCAAACCCAAAAAAAATCTAAATCATTATTTAAAAGTTTGGCCAACAAAATACGTTTCTATAAAAAAACAAAGGTGTAAAAGTAAATGTATAAAAATATATATACATGTATGTTTGGAGATTAATCCATTTTGAAGATTCAAATTTAATAGAACAAAGCTAAATTAATCGGTCGATTATCGATAGCAACCGAACATCGGTTGTGTTGCCAGTTGCTAAAAAGTTATTACATATCGTCGCCCCGAAGTTATCTTCACGTATCTCAAAATTTTATTTTGTTGGGAAATTGACTCTAAAGTTTCAACAATATATATAAAAAATAACAAGCCTATGTTAGATAACACGGGCGCATAGGTCAGACGTAGAATACGTTAGTCATTTTGCAATTAAAATATATGAATTAAATAAAATTTTTAATATATTATATATGATATATTGATATAGGAGCGTATACATCGCCAATCCTTTGTATTAATGTCCATACACACTAAGGTGGACCTTGAAATGACATTTTTGCGATATTTTGGTAGATGAGGGCTCTATTCCGTGCCTTTTTGAAAAAAAATGACAATGCCGAAAAACAAAATTAAAAAAAAAAACATTAGGGGTTGCGCACGAGCCGAGAAAAAGGTCCACTTTGCCAAAATTAGGGGGGAAATTGCCATAGGTCATCAGGGGTCACCCGTAGGGGGGAAGAATGTATGGCCGACCCCCATTAACTTTTTACCGCCAACATTTTCCCCCAAGACACCCACCCCCTATCTCCTCCCCTTAGGGGGGTCACCATACAAAAATGGAGGTTGCTCAGTATTTTCGAAAAACACCATAGGTCATCAGGGGTCACCCCTAGGGGGGCAAAATATATGACCGACCCCTATTAACTTTTCATCCCCAACATCTTTTCCGAACAAACTTACCCTCTATCTCCACTCCTTGAGGGACTCCCCATACAAAAATAAAAGAAGCTGTAATTGAGTAGTACTACTAAGCACTCTTAATATAATATAGTCAAATTAACATATTTTTGTTCGCTGATGGGTATTTCTTGCGGTAAGAATCGATAACATGTAGTAAATACTGTTTCTCTTCTTCGCCTTGACACAGTATTCTATTATAATCTTGTATCATTTTTACTCCTCTTTCGGCAGTGTCGTTCACAACGCGCAAGTTATTTACAATTCTACGACCTTCTTGATAGTCTGCGCGAGATTTCCAGGTTGCTGGATTTGCAAGAATGAAATCTTGCGATATTCCAAATCGTACAAATAAATTTTTGGTATTATGAGAGACGAAGTTGCTCAAGTCTTTAGCCAAGAATTCCTCATTCACATCTTTGAATTTCACCTCGATTTTTTTAACGCTGGTGCTTTTGATTACGACGCGAGGAGCTGGGGGAACCGGGTCGTCTTCTTCATCTTCTTCACCTTCTTCGTCTTCTTCATCTTCTTCACCTTCTTCGTCTTCTTCATCTTCTTCACCTTTTTCGTCTTCTTCATCTTCTTCACCTTCGTCATTCTCATTTTCTAGCAATGCTTGGGCCATTTTGGCCTTCAATTCATTTGAAACCTTGTCATCGAAAAAGGCAAGGGCAATGTGCTCATCGGCGAGATACTATAGGTGACCGATAAATTTCTTTATCATTACCCGAGATAAATCCTGGTCAACGGACTTGTACTCGACGATGTCCTTCAAAAACTTCCAATCTTGATTCGGCGCCTCAGCTGCTCGAGAAGAACCAAACCATGCCTTGACGTAAAGTCGCACCACAAAAATACAAACGTGTCGAATACCATTCAATTCACATACAGATAAGTGAAAAGTACTCCGAAACAAAAACATCTTGAGGCTGTAAATGGCTTTTGCCATCCATCGAGCATGGGAAACGGGTCCTGGAGGTCGGAAATGTCTCAAGTTTTTCACCCAGAAACAAAAGAATTAATTGTAGCATTTCTTTGTAGTCATCGCGAGGGTGTTTCTCCTTCAATTGATCTAAGCAAAACTTCTTTATGCCGACTTGCATTGCCACAGGAATTTTTCTGACGACTTGATCGTCTATCAAGCCAGAATGGAATGGTTTAACCTTTACAGCGTCCTATTCCTGTTTGAAACGGTCAAAGCAAGGAACGCCTGGTGTACTGGTCTTTCCCATTTTTGTCTCAAAAACTTCCCTTAGCACCAGTTCGTATACGTGGTGTCTGCAAGGTAAATATAAGATTTCTCTCTCCAACAGCCGCTCAAGAGCAACTGCGGCTCCGGAGAATGGGTCACTGTTCGTTGATGTCGTGTCGAAAGAAAGTCCTTGTATTCGATGTGTCATATGCCAAGATGCCAACAGTTGATAAACGGCATGTGCTATTCTCCGGCCTTTTCCTTTCCCATCTTCTACTTTGGGAACTCCAAGAAGTTGTTCTTTTTCTCCGTACGAGACAATTACCGGTAGACGGTCCACCTTCTTTGTACCCACAAAATCCAAAAGCATTTTGCCATCCCAATGGACTACGAAGGATTTAGCTGCGGCAAGCTGGAGATGAATGAAACGCGTTGAAGAATAAGAATTCTGAATGAGAGCAAATAAATCTATGCGATCTTACTTCTGGATTGTCTTTCACATAACTCAGCATGTTCTCTCGATTTGAACGCCGACATCTCCGAAGCGACGTACGGTTTATTGTGTATTGTTGAGGATCGCGTCCAAATGCTTCTGCCGCCGCTTTCATAATGCCGACCGCGTCTCGGTCAGTCACTTTGCACTTGTCCAAAGCTGATAGGACTCGTTCAGTAAAACATTGTTTGTAACCTCTTCTGTCACCAACATTTGACGGGCCAGCTTCTGCCGGGAAGTTTTCGTCCTGTCTCCCATTATCATCGCTTGAATCACTGCTTGAAAATGTAACCACTGCAATTGAACGAATTTCATTTGAATATAAACATTGGACGAACACACAAAGCGCGAAATAGCTTACCGCCTTTAGCGAACCGATCTCTACTAGATTCCGTTGCACGTTTGCGTCGCAACTCTTCTTGTTCTTCGCGCTCAGCTTTTCTTTTCCTCGTTCGAGTATCAGTAGCGTCCACACCTCCCATAGTTCCTGGCCGGCCATCTTCTCTTTGCTTTAGCAGAAACTCAATGTCTTCGGTATTTGTCATTTTCTCAAGGGCGTTGGCGTGTGCGATGTCGAAAAGATTATCCAAGCTATCAGAAAACGTATTCTCTTTTTCTCTAGTGGACTCAGTCTTTCTGTGAGATGTCTTTCTTAAAGCATCCCACTCATCGTGCAGCGCAGCTATTTTTCTTGTAACATCTCCTCTGGCTTTCGTCGGAATAGCTGCTTGGCGCCAAAAAATCATCACTGCGTCCGCGACTATAACCGCACTATTTTTCTTCGACATGTTTCGTTTGCGAATGTTGAAGAAATGCATTCTTAGCACTTGCTTCTTCGACGGTAATTTGTTCCCCGTAATATTCATGCTTGGATAACCAATCAAAAAAATATCGTCGCGCGATCTAAGTCGTGTTGTCATCTTAACTTTTAAAAAACGGAAGAAAAATCAATTTACTTTTCGCGGTCGTCGGCACTTGTTGAATGACAACAATCGATGAATGAACTGCTATTTATAACTACTACGTATTTTGCAATATTTTAATGCCAGGTACTGATGAATGGGGGCATCTGCTAAGGGTGCCTATGTACCTGATTCAGCACGTGTGCGTTTCAAATTTTTCAAGACTTTCCAAACAATGACCACTCTTGAATATTGGTGGAATTTCTGTAAAAAAATCCAAAAAAATCAAAAAAATCTCGATATTGTGCAACTGTAAATACATAGATTTTCAGTATTTTTGTATGGGGAGTCCCTCAAGGAGTGGAGATAGAGGGTAAGTTTGTTCGGAAAAGATGTTGGGGATGAAAAGTTAATGGGGGTCGGTCATATATTTTGCCCCCCTAGGGGTGACCCCTGATGACCTATGGTGTTTTTCGAAAATACTGAGCAACCTCCATTTTTGTATGGTGACCCCCCTAAGGGGAGGAGATAGGGGGTGGGTGTCTTGGGGGAAAATGTTGGCGGTAAAAAGTTAATGGGGGTCGGCCATACATTCTTCCCCCCTACGGGTGACCCCTGATGACCTATGGCAATTTCCCCCCTAATTTTGGCAAAGTGGACCTTTTTCTCGGCTCGTGCGCAACCCCTAATGTTTTTTTTTTTTAATTTTTTTTTTCGGCATTGTCATTTTTTTTCAAAAAGGCACGGAATAGAGCCCTCATCTACCAAAATATCGACACAAGGTCCACCCTAATACACACACATTTACACGCTGCTCGCAGAAGTAAACAAACGACAGCAAGGATCTGTAAACTTTCAAGCACACACAAGTGTCCACGCTCCCCTCCCTTCATTTTATGTTCCCCTACAAACGAACTAATAACCGACCGATCCAACAAAACGAAATGTACACACACACACATTTACACGCTGCTCGATAAATAAACAACGCACAGCAAAGCCAAAATCATTTGATTTCACAACAACAACAAAAACAACAGCGGCATTTACAAACCAACAACAACAGCGGCATGTACAAAAAAAGTCTAAAATATCATGCTCTTAAATATTTATTTCCTTAACTACATAAAACTTTTATATATAGACATATAATTTTTTTAATGTAATTCGAAACAAAACATATTACCAAAATTGAGTAACATATAAAAATTGCTAAAATATGTTTTAATATTTAAGTAAAAGTGGGTGAAAGTTGACAAACATTTTCTCAAAATTTTGTGCTCCAGATCAACACCCCTACCTTACCGTATAACGTATTCTACGTTAAAATAATTGGTGTGAAAAAAGTGGTCCAATATTTTTGTCAGTAATAGTGCCTGAAATTCTACATCGATTGGAGTAAAAATATCTAACGTCATTGATGAAATTTTCCAAGTCATGGCTATTTTTAACTCCAAAAAAATTTCACATTTTGTGTTATACGCGACCTTTTGGGAAATATTTTTTTGTTTATGGCGCATACGTGAACATGAGCTGAAAAAACTGAATTAATGTTTTTAGTCCGAAATTATCTTCATGTACTACATAGGGTGCAGCGACAATGTATACGATTTTTTTTGTTACTTTTTTGTGTCTCTTGCCCAAGTCTCGGTTTGTTGATGACAGAGGTAAGGTCGGGTTAGGGGAATAAATTTGAGGTACAGACTTGCTTGTACTCGGAAAGTTGAAAAACTGACTTGCGCAAGTAACTTGCCGAGTGTGAAAAGGGGTCTTACTCTTGAGATATAGAACGAAAAGAAAATGCATATATTAATAGGATGATAATGTTTTTTTTTTACGCCTGTCAAATATTTTGTTATTTTTTTTTTTAATTCAAAATTTTCATATATTTTTTATTGTATATCCACAATAATGGTTCATACGGTATCACAACGTGTTAAATTTTCAGCAAAAGTGGATATACAATAAAATTACTCCATAATATCTCAGAAACCATAAGAGATAGGGACGTAGGTATTAAACAGATGGATAGATCTAAAAAGAATTATCCCAGGAAATAGTCTTATCTCTTTTTTTTTTGATTTTGTGATATACGTGAAGATAACTTCGGAACGACGATATGGCAACTTCCAACTGACATCTAGCAACTTCAGTTGTTTGATAGAGGTTATATTGGCAACCACGAATTTTTGGTTGCTGTATAGTTTTTAAAAACAAAACAAACAGTTCAGGTGAACGATAAGGAGCCAAAATCTGTGGTTCTAAAGAAAAACCTATTTTTTTGTTTGCTAAATTGCAATGTTTATAAAAATTTGTGCAAAATAAATACAATATTTAGGGAATTCACATGGTGTCTTAGAGCCACTTTACACTATGCCTTTTTCATGATTTTTTTCTTGACTGCTTTTCGTGACTGCCGTAGGTTGTTGGCAAGGGGGTGTGATTTGCTTGCGGGGTAGACCAGCAGTCACAAACCAAAGTTTCAGGGGTGCTTTTGACGTTTCACTTTCTTGTCTTTCCTATTATCGCATTGTTGCTTCATTTTGTTTTTTAACTTGACTATTTCCACGTTTTCACAATCAATTAAATCTAAATTATCCACAGCAAATTCGGTTAAATCCACTATTTCTTCAATAAGTTCCTCTCTTTCAGCGTTATCCATCTTTATTGATTAAATTACTTATTATGAACTTAAAGAAAGAGAAAGAAGTGAAATGTCAAAACTCCCACCAAATAGACGCAAGCAAAAAGTCATAGTATAAACATATAGTGACTTACGAAGGGTGAGCAAAAGAGAATTTCATGACTTTTATGTGCGAAAAAGTCACAAAGTAAAGTGGCTCTTAAACTCATAAGTCGTAAAGCCATATTTAAAAAAATAGTACATATGTTAGGGAAGCCAGATTTTAAATCAACAAAAAAAGTACATCGAGGAAAAAAAGGCAGTAGAATTAAGAAAATAAAAGTACACTTTCTATTATTAAAAAATCATAAAGTTCAGTACAGAAAAATAATATTTTAAGTTAAGAAATAAAATAAAATCAGTACATAACAGTAACAATTTATAAATTTAGGAAACAATCGAAAAAACTAAGAGACCACAAATATTTTTTTAAATAAAAACTAGTCAAGTGTTTCACATTTTATTTTTAAAAGTAAAAAGAGTGTAATCTATACTATATTAAATTTTTTTTGTAAAACTTAATATAACCTTGTTGTTTTAATTATTTAATAATCAAAGATATTACTTTACAACTTTTTGAACGAATTACAAATATTTATAGTTTTTGTGAACTTGATTAACTATTCCGCTTTTACCAATTTCTGTTTTAAAAAAAATTACAAACTCATAAACAAGTGTAGGTAAAATTAATTTTTTAATTCGTTTTCTTAATTTTGAATTGGAAGTTTATTTAGTTCGTTTCTCCAAAAATTATACATCAAACAGAATATTCTTTCACATGCCGCATAGAAAGAGGAATTGGAAACACAAATTTATAGATATTTGCGAAATTTTGGAAATGACCCACTTCTACGATCTCTCTCCATTTTTCTTCAACGGATTTTTGTTTTGGAATGTTTTCAGAAAAAGCTTTTAAGGATATAAATTCGTCAAAGAGTTGATCCAAGCCAGTTTATTTTGATTGAATATAATTCAATTACTCCATGAATGAAATGAAATATTTGAATTAAGGTTAAAAATTCAAAGTTTTTCAAATTTGTTGTTTTAGTAAAACGGTATTCTATGATAATACTTATATACGATTTTTGGTATCACTAAGAAGTAACATTTTTGTATTTATTGTTGGCATAACAAAAAAAAAATACAAAAAGAAGTACAGAGGCTAAAAAGAAGTACTTTTGCGTACTTCTTTAGGTGCCATGCAGTCAGAAGTACAATTAGTAAAAAAAAAAAGTACGCGTACTGCTGGAAACAGTACGTCTGGCAACCCTAACATATGTGAGCAAGCAACATGTTGTAGTTTCTAAATCATAAGTCATAAAAACGACAAAGCAAAATAAACAAATATTAAAAAATGCCGGCAAGAAGCGAAAAAGATAAAATTGTTATGGTTTTATGTGAAAAGTTTGTGCACCAGAACTTACCGAAGTAGTTTCTTCTCCTTCCATTTGTCCAATTTCCTTGTTTTTTATTATTTTACCAATTAAAATTAATTCTTGAGTTAATGTTGTAGAAAAATGCAAAATTTCTTCAAAACACAACAATATATCTAATTAATTAGTAAACAAAAAACAGCTGACCCTGAACATACAACATAGTACACTGGAAAAACAGACATGTAGGGAACTCACATGGTCTCCTAAAGTCATAAGTCGTAAAGTAATATTTAACAAATTAGTACATATGACTTATGCATGTGAGCAGCGTGTTGTTTGTGCTAAATCATAAGTCATAAAAACGTCAAGCAACAAAAAAAAATTAAAATATGCCAAGAAGAAGCGAAAAAGATAAAATTTTTACGGTTTTGTGTGAAAAGTTAGTGCACAAGAACTTACCGAAGTAGTTTCTTTTCCTTCCATTTGTCCAATTTCCTTTTTTTTTACTATTTTTCCAATTACAATTAATTCTTGAGTTAATGTTGTAGAAAAATGCAAAATTTCTTCAAAACACAACAATATATCTGATTAAATAGTAAACAAAAAACAGCTGACACTGAACATACAACATAGTACACTGGAAAAACAGCCATGCACAGGTTGTATAGTCGTAAAATATATTTACATGAAGAATACCCACAACATATTTACAACTGTTGTATTATTTTAGAATACACGATAAATACAACACATTAGTACACCATGTGAATTCCCGAATTATTTATATAAAATAGAACCCAGTAGCAGCAAAATTGTTGGAGCTCAGCAGCTCAAAACTTATGAAAAAACGAAATTAATGAAAAATATAAGAACACGAAAAATATATTTTTGTTACGGACAGACCTGTGGGGCCCACAGGGTCCAAAAAACGAGTCCAGTTAGATACTACTAGAAACAAGCAACTGTGGGTACTCAAATGACAGGTATTTTTATCCTAATTTTAATGGTGTCTTTATTTTTATGGAACGGCATCTGTGCACCCAGATAACCCCAATTGGAATTTAGTGTGGGTGTTCGAATTAAAGGGAATGTCGAATCTGCTTCATTGCTAGTCATTTTAAAAACTTTCAAAAACAATTTTCCATTTTTTTATCAAGCTTTGAGCTGCGCCCGAACTCCGGCAATTTAGCCCCAGTAGCCATATGTTTGCCCTGAAATCAGCAACCTGTTGCTTCAGTGGACTTGAGGTGGAGGGCATCGTGAGTAGAACCAGGATGTCTGGCGTCAACATATCTGATTCGCACTTAGTGATCGCACATGTACAATTAGATCATTGTTATGAAAATAATTATTATAGTATTATAACTTACCAACAAAACATTCCTATTTATGTATAAATGGCGAACTTCTTCCTTCGCTCCAATGATACGTACCCCTGTCAATTATTTATATGTGCAATGTATTATGTTGAGTTGGAGCTTTGAAAACTAAAATTTTTTTTATTTTATATATTAGTTTATATTTATGTGTAACTTTAAAATTATAAGAAAACATATTTTTTCATTTCTATTTTAGAACAAAAAAAGTGTTTCATATATTCTTCATAGAAAATATTTATACGTGCAAAAATGAAACTTAAATTTAATTCTTATTCTTATCCAATTAAAATATCTAATTAATATGATATTGAGCCCTTGTGTATAAGAACTTGTAGCCTGCGTGGCATAGAACTCACTAAGTTGCATAAAGTGGACATGCCAATTTTCTCCCATTCCGCCAATATTGCTAGTTTTAGTTCTTTAAGCGTCGTATACTGCATCGATTTTGAAAACACCTTGGCGGAAAGTATCCTCCAGAGGTCTTCAATTGGGTTGAGGTCGGGACTTATGGCGGGCCACTCCAGTAATGGAATATTTCGGGACTTAAAAAAATCCCTTGTGAGCCAAACAATGCTGTCCAACAGATCAACGTATGCTTCCGCATTCATTTTAGTTGGGACAACGCATATTTCTGACTTCCCTCGTACTCCAAATGCAGCCCATATCATAAGAGGTCCCCCACCGTGGTTTCGCTTGTAGCACGTTTGCCGAGAATATCGTAAATCTCTCCAATATTTATGGTGACCATCAGGTCCGTCCAAATTAAACTTTTTCTCATCACTAAATATAACGGTTTCAAATTCGTCCTCCCAAAACTTGTACTTTTCTGCAAAAGCAATACGCGCATTTTTATAGCGCTGGGTTAAGCGTGGTTTGGCCATTTTGCTTTGGTACCGAAGACCTATATCGTCCTTTAGCAGTTGCACGCTGTCTCGTTACATTTAGACCCAATTCCACCTTTATTTCCCTACAACTCATATTCTCATTAGCTGCTAAATGCCGAATGCGCCGCTTAGTCCTCTGGTCTACAGTTGGGATGCGCCACTGCGCTTAATACAACCCTAATTTTCGGGGTCTTTGAGGAAATTCTAAACTGTATTGCAATGCCGATTTACCGCAGCTGCAATTTCGCCAATTCCTTTACCTGCCAGTCTCATTTCAACAATTTTTCCGCGCTCCTCATCCGTAAGTTCACTTCCACGTGGCATGTTCAACTAGAAACAAAACTGTGAATAAAACGTTTCTTAGAATATATTCACAACGATCACTTTACCACGTACAGAAAGATATTTTATACTAAACCCCCGAGAAGAATAGAGTTGTTCACTTTAAAGTGTCAGGAACGCGACTGCACATATAATTATTTTCTATTGAATTGAAAACTTACAGCGATAATCATAGATAAAGGGACTACAAATAAAGTCCAAAAGAGAATAAAGTATATGATAAAGAGAGAGGGATATTATCAAAAAAATGTTATATGGTCGACATTAAATTACAGTTAGTTTTCAGAAGGAAAGAAAAAAAATATTTTGCACATATTAATATTTGAGAGGTACGACAACACCAGGTAACTTCGTTTTCTAGTAAAGCCGGATTTTATTTTGGGTCTTTTCTTCCTCCGTCATTTTTGAATTAAGCCACATCTTACAAATGCTTTTTCAATTAGATGCACTGCACAACCTCCTTCAAAACAACCGACAACGTATGTTGACCCATGCCAAGGTTGAAGTCGTTGCCACAGGTCTTTCGGAAACTTTCCTCCGCAAAAAAACTTAAAGCTGAACCTTTTAAGAGCGGAGGTATTGCTGTCGCCCGATGACTTCGTTTGAAATAAACTATTCCTTCTTTTGGAAGGCGAAAATATGCCTTGAACCTAAAACGGAATTGTTTATAACAATTATTCTCAGCAGTAACTATCACTCAGTGCAGCCGGCAATTCTAAAGGATTAGAGTTGTCTCTTAAGTGTCTTCTAATAGATGCCACGTTTTGTACTTTGTCTTCCTCGTCAAAAAATAATTCCACTGAACTTATCATTACTATTAAAAACGTTTTCTCTTTTCTTCCTAAAGAAACGTTTATTTCTCACACACTTTAGATT
This sequence comes from Phaonia tiefii, assembly GCA_963931995.1. Classification (NCBI taxonomy): domain Eukaryota; kingdom Metazoa; phylum Arthropoda; class Insecta; order Diptera; family Muscidae; genus Phaonia; species Phaonia tiefii. The sequence continues at coordinate 156,718,661 of OZ008369.1, read as the reverse complement.
TATTGTCTGTTTACATTATTTACAGCTGGCGAAGTGTCAATACTCTGTTATCGACGGGAAACACTGTTACCTACAGCCAGGGATGCCAACTCTTCCGAGACAAAAATCGCTACAGACAAGTTGCTAAAAATCACCACAAATCTCTACTGACGGATATTAAAAAACACTACGAAAAAGTGTAAAAACGGCAAAAATTAGTAATAACTACACAGAATATGAAAAAAAATTTAAAAAAAAAGCACATACATGCATACGTATTTTAAAATTCAATTTATTTATTTGGAAACATATGATTTGTAAACATAAATAATCTTAGCTAAAACATAAAACAAACTAAAACTTAAACAAAAATACTTCACATAAACAACAAAAACTTGGAATTTTTCGTAAATAACCATACTACATGCATATAGTATAACCAATTTAGGAATGACTTAAAACTAGGGATCGCAAATAAGAGTAATGAGATAGAACAAATCAAAGCGAAAAATTATTGTAGATGATTGTGAATATGAAATGAATTTTTATAATAAAAATTTACAACAGTTATTATTTGTCAACTTTTATTAAAAAAATTTAAAATAAAAATTGATTTTAAGTTTCTTTTCAATAATTTTTCTTATAAATAAGACTTATTTGGCGATATTTTAAAAAACATTCACCCCTATTCTGCGTTACAATCACAATCGAACTTTCTCCGTTTTGATGAAATCGGTATTCTGCGTTACGTTACGTTCCACTTACGTTTTTCTTTCGATTGTACGTATTCTGCGTTGCAATTTTAGTTACGTTTTTCACGTTTTTCTTACGCTGCAAAAGGTCTGACTGAACAACATAATGGTTCTTTGTTGTTTACAATAAAGTGCGTAAAAAAGTTAAATTTTTAATACAATTCAGAGAAATGTAAGTATAGTAGTAATTTAAATATATATTTAATAAAGTTTTTAATTTGTTTTACTAAATAGTGAGTTTTATTTTATTTATTACAGGTCGAAACAAACAAACCAAGATCAGTACCAGAAGCTGGCGGAATTAATGGCCAAAAAACCAGACCTTGCGGTGGGTACCATCAGAGACCAAAAGAAGAAGTGCAGGCATTTTGGGAAGAGGTGACCGTAACACTTAATTCAATGGGGCCACCAACAAAAACCGGAGTACCATCGAAGAAAGTATGTGACATTGAAATAATTACCCTGATTCTGCATTGGTTTTGATTTTTTTAAACATTTTTTTGAGGTGTGGATTGACTGGAAGTGCTACAAAAAACGAAAGCTGACCACGAATCAGAAGGAGATGATGAGCACCGGAGGAGGCTACTGTCGCCTGCAACGCATTAGTTCCCTTGAAGACAGGGTAATTAAATTGAAGGGACTGGTAACCAGCACTAGCGGGATAAGTGGTGCAGAGGATTTCGGAGTGGTCAGTGCTGCACAGGAGGATAATGGAGCGTCCGCAATGGATATTTCCGCACGTAGCGAAGACCAAATCAAATCTCTTTTGGCAATCCTTGCCTCCGCATTCTGGAGCACGTTGTTCTCCTCTCCCAACAAAAATGCTGCTGCTATTACTTCCATTTCTATTGAAATAAACAAAATGTATTTTTGTGCTGTAATGATGTTAACAAAAAAGGAAAAGTCACCTACGGCACAACTGGTTCTTTAACTCTTTGGTCACAAATACCTCTTTTTGTGTTTTTTTTTAACTTATCACACGCGCTAGTGTATTTAATAAATAAATTTATACGAATTTTTAATTCTTTTGTGTTTTAACAGTTGAAAATATGTTTTATTTGCACAAAATTACACTTTTAACTTCAATGTTTACACAAATGATTATTTGTTTTGTTTTGTTTTTTTACGTTCCACAGCCAATCTGCTTATTGTGACAACACACTTTTCCTCTTCTTATTCTTTCGATTACGTTTTTTTTTTGGAATACCAAAGTTCGATCGATGCGTAACGTAGAGCGGGAACGTAATTGTAACGCAGAATAGGGGTGATTGAAATTTAATTCTTATTTCATAACTTTTTTTAGGACAAAAAACAAGATTTTAAATTAATTTATTTTGGTTGTATGTATAGTTGACCTTTGTAATTTTATTCGTTTAAATATTTTTCGGCTTTGAGGTCATAAATAAAAAGACAGTGGACAAAGTCTTACAGCGCGTGTCGGTACAGCATAAGTACTATTGTTATCTCAAATCCTTGAAAATGATCAACGAAGTTGATCGAAATATTGGAGAAATAAAAGTGATATAAACCACACCGACGTATAAGTCTCACTAATACACTCACCATGTTTGTCCAACCGTTTGAGCGTCTATACCGCCTGTGACTATTTGCACTCTCACACAAAATTGAGTAAGTCAATTTGCAAACACATCAACTCCTACATAGAAAATTCCGTTATTCTTTTTCGTTTGCTTCAAAAGTAATGACAATAAACAATGTTGCTTAAAAATCGCTACAGCCGCTACCTTAAAACAGCGAATATCGCCACTGCAGCGATTTAAAAAAAAAATCGCTACAATTCTAAAACAGTGGTTTTTGTGTGTCAAAAATCACCACAAGTAGCGGGAAAACCACCAAGTTGGCATCCCTGCCTACAGCAACTGGCCAAAGTTGCCATACATAACACTAATTTTTATTTCAGTGGCGTTGTCAATTGACAACGCAACCGAGGTTCGGTTGCTATCGGTAATCGACCCATAATTTTTCCCTGTAGAAAAGATGTCCGCGCTTATTACAGTAGGGGTGTTTTTTCGTAACTTGTACACGTTAACTCATATAAAATGAAAACTGGCACGTTAACATGTATAATTTTAGAAGTTGAGAATAACCCCGATAAAAGTGTTACCATGTTCGACTTTGTTGTATGGAAAATATAAAATGTATGTCATTCCATTTCTTATATTTCCACGTTTCGAAAATTATAATGCAAATATAAGGGGTAGCTGTCCGCTGTCCCCAGCAATAGCTGATATTGTCTTGGACGACCTTCTAACCCGTGCTATGACGAACCTAAGTGTAGAGGGAATAAATATTAAATTTATAGTCAAGTACGTGGACGACATCTTTGCAATTGTCAATAGAAATGATGTGGAAAAAATCCTAGCTGAACTTAACAAACAACACGATAAGCTACAATTCACTGTGGAAATGGAAAAAAGACAACAAATTCCCCTTCTTGGATATATGCATACACAGCCGAAATAATACCATCTTCTTTGATTGGTATACAAAACCAATGTCATCAGGCAGAATCATTAACTACTTTTCTGCACAACCAAAACAAACGGAGATAAACACAGCTTTTGGCCTCATAAGCAAAGTCGTAGATACAACTGCCGCACAATTTAGGAACAAAAACATACATAAACTCACTGAAAATTTACAACAAAACGGCTACCCACTAAGACTAATCAAGTCATTAATTAACAAAAAAATCAACCAGAAAAACTTGTACAATGCCATAACTGCCACTAATAACAATGAAGAAAAACGATATTTTAGTACAACTTTCATTAACCATCTAACTGACAACAAATCACTAAAACTATTAATCGCTAACAATAACATAATATTTTCACACAAATCAAACACAACATTGAAAGCAATATTCACGAACACCAAAGACAAAATCGACAAAAAACAACAATGCAACGTAGTATACGAAATACCATGTAAAGGAGTGGGAAATAGCAAATGCGACAAAGTCTACATTGGTACTACAAAAACATGGTAAAATAAGTAAGGTAAACGCACTAGGAATTGTTACAACAAACACATGCATTTTGTTTTTGTTTGGTGTCCATAATCTATCAAATTTTCTTCATGTATGTATCTACTGTAAAAGTAAACAAAACAGTACACAAACAAAATGCATGTGAATTTGACATAAGAGAAACACCCTAAGCAAGAAATAGGTAGAAATCAGCTGTTCTAACGAGTTTACCTTACTCATTTTACCATGTACAAAAAGAACACTTGGAGTACGACTGGCAGAACACGAAATGGACAACAAAAAGAAAAACGCGATGACAGGAATATCACAACACGCACTATACACTGAACACACGCCTGACTTTGATAACACAAAAATATTAGATATAGAAAACAAACACAGAAAACAAATGACACTAGAAAGTTTACGAATAAGACAAAAAGCGAACAAAACAATAAACAGCAAAGAGGGCACAGACAAAATTAGCGCCAATTATAATTTGATCATAGACAGTGTAGGTTGACTGTGGCTAAAAGTAAGTGTAAAATGTAAAAGTTTAAAATAAACAAAACATTGTAAAACATAATTTTGTAGATCAAAATAAACATCTCCCTGAAGAAGCCGGGAAAATCCGGAGAAACGTTGGAGAAAAATTGTTGATCAGTACAGCCAAGTTAAAAATATCGATAAGGGGTAGTTATTTTTTTTAACAAAATGTTTAAAAAGCTGTATAAAATATTATTGGTTTTCTTCTTAAGAAGAAGAATTCTAAGGCACTACTGGATACAAACAACCACTAAAGTAAGCTACAAGGAATTAAGTGAAGAAGGAAGGATTCTCAAAAATATATTTTAGCTTATTTATACCTTACCATAGCTCGACAAGATTCACAAGAACACCTTCGGATCTGTCTACTTGCTGCACAGTATGTAATTTTTTGATACACATTTTAGAACCTTTATGTACTTTTTTTGGTATAGTTTACGCACCTTTTATTACACTTCAACAAATTTGTAGTGCATTTATGGTACAATTGATGAAATTTTTTTGGCACTTGTTATGTACTTTTCGTACATTTTGTCAAGTTTTTGTAAATTTTTGAATATATTGATGTATTTTTTGTTGGAGTTCTTGCACTTTATGGAACTTGATATGTACTTTGTGGTAAATTTTATGTACTTTTAGGTACATATGTATTAAAGGCCTGCACAAAGCCATAAAAATTGGATTTCAAGCCGCAGTAGTTTTTTCAATGCCAACGCCAAATAAGCAAACAAAGCCTGTTGGTCCATTCCAGCGTAGCAGCAAATGCAGTTACTGTCCATTCTTAGTGTCGACAGTATGTGAATGAGAGAGAAAATGAGAAAACGAACATCAGAGAAAAACTCATCGTCATCGCAACATCTACGACTTGTATGTATGTAATATTATTTATATATGGAAGTAATTAGTTTTTTTTTCTACATAACAGACATAGTAAAGGGTTTTTTTTGTAGAGTGACACAAGTTTAAATCATAATAAAACCAGGAAATATATTTTTACTATCAATGAAACGGGCTTTATGAAATTAATGTTTAAATATGATTTCTGCCATGTGGCTGCCACGGTTTATGGTTTTATTATGATTTAAACTTGTGTCGCTCTAAAAAAAAACGCTTTACTCTGTCTGTTATGTAGAAAAAAAACTACATATGTATGTACATCCATACATAAATAATATTACATATGTACATACAAGTCGTAGATGTGGCGATGACGATGAGTCATCATACATGCAAGGCATACAAGTCATGGCTTTGCAAGTAACTCGCTTTGTTTGCATTGCACATTCATTACTTCACGCCATTTTCTCTTACGTCTCTACAGAATAGCGATTTGGGTCATCCGGTACACGGTCTGCTCCCGGGTGTAAAGAAGTAAAAGAGCGTGCGCAAATGTTTATAAACAAACGCACGAGGCTTGCTCGGAGACGCCTTCGTTTTTGTTATATTTTTTGGCCGTGCCCTCGAGTCGTCTATGTTGGTTTTGTTCATGGTACAATAATATCTATATGGTAATAGCAGCACTCGTTGTTTCAGTTGTAGGCAGCAACATCAGGCATTTTGTTTTTGTTATATTCGCTTTGAAATATTTTCACTCATTTCAAAGGTATTTTTATGGACATTTTTTAAGATAAATTTCCAGAAAATCGATGAGGGGAATCCTTAGAAAATTCAATAAAAATTAACGTACAATTTTGAAAAACAAAAAATTTTTAAAAAAAAAACTGTACCATTTAAAAATTTTTGTTTTTTTTTTAATAAGGCTGCTAAACTACGTGAAAAATTTGGGTTGGCATTTCTGGTTGAAAAGTCATGTTGCATAGTGTAATCAGTATTTAATTTACTCGAAGTGAGAAGTGTAAAAAACTGCTGTAATGTGAATGCAGAATAAAAATTATTGGATGAAGCCAAGTTGAATATACTCAACGTCTATGCGTTTTTTCGTAACATTTGATGTTAACTTATATAGGTTACGAAAAAAACGACCCTAGTGATAAACATGAATATAATACCGTAAAGATGACTTCAAAATGATGGTATTTAAGTTGCAGAATTCCATTAATCCGCTCAAAATTATGTGCTTCTATGGGCTTATTTAACCACCGTGATCTCGCTGGTGCAAGAAATTATAAAAATATTTATTAAATACTCTATTTTTATCAAGAAACGTATTTTTGGACTTTAGAATTAACTGTTGCCTGTTTAATTTTTGATAACTTAGCGATAACTTTATTTAGTAATTTCGTATTCAGATTTATAAGTTAATTGTAAATCCTTTTATTAAATATATTATGTACTGTTTCATACTATTATATATATAATATATAATATTTTTTCCTTAACACAACATACACAATACATACATTTATTTCCTAGTAATAGGTGAATAAATACACATGTGTAATCAAATGCTTATTATGTATATAAATTAATAATATTATTAGCGAAAACAATGCTGCACGATCTTCACTAATACATATAACTTACGACTATCATGCTAAACTTTATACTGCTGTTGCAACTACTGTGGGAGATTTAAGAGGCGGTGATGGCTGATCCAAATTTTCCTGTGGCATTTCGTTTATGCATTCAGGTGATTGCTCGATCGTCATTGGGATTTTATTTTCTTCCGACTTTGGAGATTTAGTCGATACTATAGAAGCATATTTACAAGGAATAGAACGAGCATAATTGTCTTCGTTAAACCATTCCTTATGAGACTCCATATAACTGAAATTAAAGAAAAATAAAGGCATATAGAAGTTAAAAATCAATTTTAACATTAAATTTATTTTTAGGTTCTTAATTTAGTTTACACATAAGGTTTATTCAGCCTTATTACGAATGTCGTTGACGTATTTCGACCACGACAGTTTTGTAAAAGATTAAAGATAACACGTCAACTTTGTCTTTAATCTTTTACAAAACCGTCGTAGTCGTAATACGAGAACGACATTCGTAATAAGGCTGATGTAAAAGAAAATTCTCAAAAGTTTAGATTTCAGAAAACGCAAAAATTTGATAATGATGCGCTTACAAATATATAATTATAATCATCTTAAAATTAAATCTTCCATTTTGTAAAAAAAAGCAAACAAGTCGAACTTGATAACGATTCTTCACAACTGTCCTAGAATGAGTGGCAGTTGCCATCTAAATACTACTATAGAACCACTCCAGAAGACCAAATTATATAACTAGTTACAGAACGTAGATGTGATTATTTGTCACTACTACTCTACTACATATATTTTTTCGTGTACAATTCTGCAACTTGTACAATTATTATCCAAATTTTAAAATAATATACTAATAACGAAAACTTTCATCATTTCCCTTGCGGGAGTTTTTTTAGTCGGTCTGTTTTATAAACTACAATTTAAGCTCAAGACCTTTTTAATATAAAGCTTATTAATTAGCTTTATATTATTTTCAAAAAAGTCGAGCACAAAAAAATGTGATATTCTTCGAACGTATGTACATATAAAGGAATTCTCATTAATATGAATTGTAAATAACTGGCGCGTTGTGAACGACACTGCCGAAAGAGGAGTAAAAATGATACAAGATTATAATAGAATACTGTGTCAAGGCGAAGAAGAGAAACAGTATTTACTACATGTTAACGATTCTTACCGCAAGAAATACCCATCAGCGAACAAAAATATGTTAATTTGACTATATTATATTAAGGCCGTCGGTGGTGCAATGGTTAGTGTGCGCGGCTCTTGTACATGAGATCCTGGGTTCGAACCCGGCTCTGACCACCTTCAAATTTTCTTTCGGCGGCGGTCACCTCGCATAGTGACGGCGACACTATCGAGTATCTAGCCATGAAAAAGCTTCTCAAATTACCGTTCGGAATCGGTGTAAAACTGTAGGTCCCAATCAGTGAGTGAAAACTGGAAAGCACACAGCTCAGTGATTGTGAGAAGTTCTCCCCAGTCCCTTCATGGGATGTAATGGGAAACCATTTTTTTTTTTTTATATTAAGAGTGCTTAGTAGTACTACTCAATTACAGCTTCTTTTATTTTTGTATGGGGAGTCCCTCAAGGAGTGGAGATAGAGGGTAAGTTTGTTCGGAAAAGATGTTGGGGATGAAAAGTTAATGGGGGTCGGTCATATATTTTGCCCCCCTAGGGGTGACCCCTGATGACCTATGGTGTTTTTCGAAAATAGTGAGCAACCTCCATTTTTGTATGGTGACCCCCTAAGGGGAGGAGATAGGGGGTGGGTGTCTTGGGGGAAAATGTTGGCGGTAAAAAGTTAATGGGGGTCGGCCATACATTCTTCCCCCCTACGGGTGACCCCTGATGACCTATGGCAATTTCCCCCCTAATTTTGGCAAAGTGGACCTTTTTCTCGGCTCGTGCGCAACCCCTAATGTTTTTTTTTAATTTTTTTTTCGGCATTGTCATTTTTTTTCAAAAAGGCACGGAATAGAGCCCTCATCTACCAAAATATCGCAAAAATGTCATTTCAAGGTCCACCTTAATGATGAGTGTTTCTATATATATTTTTGATGAATTCATGAAGATCTTGGCAAGATTCGAAATAGCTATACATACCGCCCTGGTATCATTGGAACATTTTTTTTTTCTCGACTTTTTTGAAAATAATATAAAGCTAATAACTAAGCTTTATAAAGGGTTTGAGCTTAAATAAATTTAGAAAATTGTAAATAATGACAACTTTTTAAACGTTTTTTGGTGTGTTATTACAATATTCACGGAATCGTATCGAAGCCGAGTTGAATCGGTTCTGGCACCTCATTTATAGATATTACGAATTAAAATACATATAAAAATTTATATACCCAGTAAGGTGGACCTTGAAATGACATTTTTGCGATATTTTGGTAGATGAGGGCTCTATTCCGTGCCTTTTTGAAAAAAAATGACAATGCCGAAAAAAAAAATTAAAAAAAAAAAACATTAGGGGTTGCGCACGAACCGAGAAAAAGGTCCACTTTGCCAAAATTAGGGGGGAAATTGCCATAGGTCATCAGGGGTCACCCGTAGGGGGGAAGAATGTATGGCCGACCCCCATTAACTTTTTACCGCCAACATTTTCCCCCAAGACACCCACCCCCTATCTCCTCCCCTTAGGGGGGTCACCATACAAAAATGGAGGTTGCTCAGTATTTTCGAAAAACACCATAGGTCATCAGGGGTCACCCCTAGGGGGGCAAAATATATGACCGACCCCCATTAACTTTTCATCCCCAACATCTTTTCCGAACAAACTTACCCTCTATCTCCACTCCTTGAGGGACTCCCCATACAAAAATAAAAGAAGCTGTAATTGAGTAGTACTACTAAGCACTCTTAATATAATATAGTCAAATTAACATATTTTTGTTCGCTGATGGGTATTTCTTGCGGTAAGAATCGATAACATGTAGTAAATACTGTTTCTCTTCTTCGCCTTGACACTGTATTCTATTATAATCTTGTATCATTTGTACTCCTCTTTCGGCAGTGTCGTTCACAACGCGCAAATTATTTACAATTCTACGACCTTCTTGATAGTCTGCGCGAGATTTCCAGGTTGCTGGATTTGCAAGAATGAAATCTTGCGATATTCCAAATCGTACAAATAAATTTTTGGTATTATGAGAGACGAAGTTGCTCAAGTCTTTAGCCAAGAATTCCTCATTCACATCTTTGAATTTCACCTCGATTTTTTTAACGCTGGTGCTTTTGATTACGACGCGAGGAGCTGGGGGAACCGGGTCGTCTTCTTCATCTTCTTCACCTTCTTCGTCTTCTTCATCTTCTTCACCTTTTTCGTCTTCTTCATCTTCTTCACCTTCGTCATTCTCATTTTCTAGCAATGCTTGGGCCATTTTGGCCTTCAACTTATTTGAAACCTTGTCATCGAAAAAGGCAAGGGCTATGTGCTCATCGGCGAGATACCATAGGTGACCGATAAATTTCTTTATCATTACCCGAGATAAATCCTGGTCAACGGACTTGTACCCGACGATGTCCTTCAAAAACTTCAAATCTTGATTCGGCGCCTCAGCTGCTCGAGAAGAACCAAACCATGCCTTGACGTAAAGTCGCACCACAAAAATACAAACGTGTCGAATACCATTCAATTCACATACAGATAAGTGAAAAGTTCTCCGAAACAAAAACATATTGAGGCTGTAAATGGCTTTTGCCATCCATCGAGCATGGGAAACGGGTCCTGGAGTTCGGAAATGGTAATTCTCAAGTTTTTCACCCAGAAACAAAAGAATTAATTGTAGCATTTCTTTGTAGTCATCGCGAGGGTGTTTCTCCTTCAATTGATCTAAGCAAAACTTCTTTATGCCCACTTGCATTGCCACAGGAATTTTTCTGACGACTTGATCGTCTATCAAGCCAGAATGGAATGGTTTAACCTTTACAGCGTCCCATTCCTGTTTGAAACGGTCAAAGCAAGGAACGCCTGGTGCACTGGTCTTTCCCATTTTTGTCTCAAAAACTTCCCTTAGCACCAGTTCGTATACGTGGTGTCTGCAAGGTAAATATAAGATTTCTCTCTCCAACAGCCGCTCAAGAGCAACTGAGGCTCCGGAGAATGGGCCACTGTTCGTTGATGTCGTGTCGAAAGAAAGTCCTTGTATTCGATGTGTCATATGCCAAGATGCCAACAGTTGATAAACGGCATGTGCTATTCTCCGGCCTTTTCCTTTCCCATCTTCTACTTTGGGAACTCCAAGAAGTTGTTCTTTTTCTCCGTACGAGACAATTACCGGTAGACGGTCCACCTTCTTTGTACCCACAAAATCCAAAAGCATTTTGCCATCCCAATGGACTACGAAGGATTTAGCTGCGACAAGCTGGAGATGAATGGAGTTGAAGAATAAGAATTCTGAATGAGAGCAAATAAATCTATGCGATTTTACTTCTGGATTGTCTTTCACATAACTCAGCATGTTCTCTCGATTTGAACGCCGACATCTCCGAAGCGACGTACGGTTTATTGTGTATTGTTGAGGATCGCGTCCAAATGCTTCTGCCGCCGCTATCATAATGCCGACCGCGTCTCGGTCAGTCACTTTGCACTTGTCCAAAGCTGATAGGACTCGTTCAGTAAAACATTGTTTGTAACCTCTTCTGTCACCAACATTTGACGGGCCAGCTTCTGCCGGGAAGTTTTCGTCCTGTCTCCCATTATCATCGCTTGAATCACTGCTTGAAAATTTAACCACTGCAATTGAACGAATTTCATTTGAATATAAACATTGGACGAACACACAAAGCGCGAAATAGCTTACCGCCTTTAGCGAACCGATCTCTACTAGATTCCGTTGCACGTTTGCGTCGCAACTCTTCTTGTTCTTCGCGCTCAGCTTTTCTTTTCCTCGTTCGAGTATCAGTAGCGTCCACACCTCCCATAGTTCCTGGCCGGCCATCTTCTCTTTGCTTTAGCAGAAACTCAATGTCTTCGGTATTTGTCATTTTCTCAAGGGCGTTGGCGTGTGCGATGTCGAAAAGATTATCCAAGCTATCAGAAAACGTATTCTCTTTTTCTCTAGTGGACTCAGTCTTTCTGTGAGATGACTTTCTTAAAGCATCCCACTCATCGTGCAGCGCAGCTATTTTTCTTGTAACATCTCCTCTGGCTTTCGTCGGAATAGCTGCTTGGCGCCAAAAAATCATCACTGCGTCCGCGACTATAACCGCACTATTTTTCTTCGACATGTTTCGTTTGCGAATGTTGAAGAAATGCATTCTTAGCACTTGCTTCTTCGACGGTAATTTGTTCCCCGTAATATTCATGCTTGGATAACCAATCAAAAAAATATCGTCGCGCGATCTAAGTCGTGTTGTCATCTTAACTTTTAAAAAACGGGAGAAAAATCAATTTACTTTTCGCGGTCGTCGGCACTTGTTGAATGACAACAATCGATGAATGAACTGCTATTTATAACTACTACGTATTTTGCAATATTTTACTGCCAGGTACTGATGAATGGGGGCATCTGCTAAGGGTGCCTATGTACCTGATTCAGCACGTGTGCGTTTCAAATTTTTCAAGACTTTCCAAACAATGACCACTCTTGAATATTGGTGGAATTTCTGTAAAAAAATCAAAAAAAATCAAAAAAATCTCGATATTGTGCAACTGTAAATACATAGATTTTCAGTATTTTTGTATGGGGAGTCCCTCAAGGAGTGGAGATAGAGGGTAAGTTTGTTCGGAAAAGATGTTGGGGATGAAAAGTTAATGGGGGTCGGTCATATATTTTGCCCCCCTAGGGGTGACCCCTGATGACCTATGGTGTTTTTCGAAAATACTGAGCAACCTCCATTTTTGTATGGTGACCCCCCTAAGGGGAGGAGATAGGGGGTGGGTGTCTTGGGGGAAAATGTTGGCGGTGAAAAGTTAATGGGGGTCGGCCATACATTCTTCCCCCCTACGGGTGACCCCTGATGACCTATGGCAATTTCCCCCCTAATTTTGGCAAAGTGGACCTTTTTCTCGGCTCGTGCGCAACCCCTAATGTTTTTTTTTTTTAATTTTTTTTTTCGGCATTGTCATTTTTTTTCAAAAAGGCACGGAATAGAGCCCTCATCTACCAAAATATCGACACAAGGTCCACCCTAATACCCAGCAAGAAATTAAACGTTGCATTAAGAACAAAGTGGCACGTAATTACTTCTTTAATTGGTTACCAAAATAACAATTAGCATTATCTACTCGATTCTAAAAATCGCTTTAAAAAATATTCGATTATTTAACAGATTATTTAAACAAAAAAGAAGGCATTAGGTTTTTTTTCAAAATAATTAGCTATATATTACATTCTAAACAGCATGTAATATAATATATAATGTATAGCCGATACTCCAATACATTCTTTGTATAACAAAAATATTTATTTATGTTTTCAAATGATGTACATATGTAAATATTTTCAATCCAAATTTAGCGAATTGCATTTGTCAATTCAAGAATATTTAACTTTGTTAAATTAAAAGTATTTAATATTTCTGAATTCCTAGGTTATGGACAGGTTTTCAAATGCAATGAATTGCAATATATAATTTTAGGCTCCCCGAAATACTCCCAAAGAAATAATCCCCAAACGAGAAATGAAATAATCTCCAATATTTTTTCACACATATTTGGGTGTTATTTCATATGAAAAGTATTTCACTTTTTTGGAAGTTTTTTCGTTTTCCAATCGGGGTTTCCATTTGTATGAAAATGGGCCTTTTACAAGGAAATTTTTTCGCTTTTGTTTCCATTTTCCCTTGGAGTTCATTTACTTTTTGTTTGGCTTTTATTTCATTCTTTGTATTTATTTATTTATTTATTTATAGGTACTCATATAGCAACCGAGCCCTTTGGGCCATATTTGGATATTATTTCTTTGGATGTTATTTCTTTTTTTTTTTTTGGTTTATTTCATTGGGTGCTATTTCCTGGGCGTTATTTTCTTGGGGGTATTTCGTGGAGCCTAATTTTACACAATTACATAACCGACTTTTTTTTGACACTAAATATATCTATGTTATTCTTATAATCACCCGAAGGAATCGAATTGTTATTGAACTCGATTACTTTACTAGTTACGCTTGTTTTAGTAGGTGTTGTTTATTTACCACATGGTTATTTTGGAGCATTTGAATCGGAGATGTTCGATTTATTAGTTAGGTATAGAAACGTAATTATGGGCGACTTTAATAACAATCGCCCAGCAATGTCCGAAGGGTTTGTTCCAGGTTGGGTGTTTCGGTCATGCACAATAAATGTCCGACCCACTATGATACGTTTCATCAATCGACTTCTATGATTGATTATTTTCTGGTTTCATCGCCTAGTAATGTTGTAAGATCCGTGACAAGTTTTCATCAGCGAATTTTCCGGAGATTTTCAATACGTCAGATGTGAACGTGCAACTTGGTTTTTTAAAAAAAAAAATTTTTCATTTAATCTCCTTTTAGCTCAATACATTTAGTCCAGCATTTCTTAAATTTTTGTATCCCTTTTAAAAAATAGGGTTTTTCGAGGTCCATAAAATAGTCATTTGTTTGATCATTCAGCCTTATTACGAATGTCGTTCTCGTATTTCGACTACGACAGTTTTGTAAAAGATTAAAGACAAAGTTGCCGTGTTATCTTTAATCTTTTACAAAACTGTCGTAGTCGAAATACGACAACGACATCCGTAATAAGGCTGAATAATTTCATCGTTGGAGCTAAACCTCTTTCCACTGAGCCATTTCTTTAGGTTTGGAAATCGAAAATAGTCATTGGGGGCTAAATCCGGAGAATATGGCGGATGAGGTACCAATTCGTAGCCCAATTAATGGTATTTTGACATTGAGACTACACACGTGTGCACCCGTGCGTTTATGGTCAATTGAGAGCAAACGCGGCACCCATCGTGCATACTGATCTTAAACCCAACTGATCATTTAAAATCGAAACCACACCACACACACATATGTGCCTATGGTACTTGATGGGAACAGTGTTGCATTTCATATAACTACGAGGGAAGTTCGAAAAGTAACGGACTTATTGATCCGCCCTCGTATAATGGCGCCAAAGTTGCAAGAATCACCATGTCGATGAAGCTTCATTGACAATCATTATTTGCGTAGGTATGATCAACGAGACTGTCCACTTCCCCCGGAAAACGCCGCGAGTGGGATTCGAACTCACATTCTCTGGACGATCGTTTCGATGGCTGTGAATACTCATATTCAGCAGCGTATAGCCCATAGAGTAATATCATACTTACTTACTTACTTACTTATACGGTCACGAACAACCCCGAGGGGTCAGGGACCTTACAAAACGAAGATAACATATTTCGCCAACCAGTTCGATCTTTTGCCTTATCTCTCCAGTTGGCTATACCAAGTGTACGCAGGGATTCGTCAACCTGATCCTTCCAGCGGAGTCTTGGTCTTCCTATTTTTCGTCTTCCTTCGAGTTCGGTTTCGAAAACACTTCGTGCTGGTTCGTCTTCATCCTTTCTACTGACATGGCCTAGCCAGCGCAATCGCGTTATTTTGATCCGCTTAACTATGTCAACGTCGGGATATAGTTCATACAGCTCATGGTTCATGCGTCGCCGATACTCGCCGTTGTGCACTATATGGCCATAAATTTTTCGGAGTATTTTTCTCTCGAAGACTCCTACAGATGTTTCGTCTGCTTGCGATAAGACCCATGACTCTGCGCCATAAAGCAAGACAGGTTGTATGAGAGTCTGGTATAGTTGGACTTTTGTTACTCGAGAGATTGCTTTATCTCTAAAATGCTTGCTTAACCCAAAATAACATCTATTCGCAAGCACAATTCTCCGCTTGATCTCAAGGCTGACGTTGTTGTTTTTGTTTACGGCAGATCCGAGGTATATAAATTCGTCTACCACCTCGAAATTATAACGGTTATCAACGTTCACGCTTTGGTCTAATCACGTGGAGGCCCTGCTCGTTGAAACCATTAATTTTGTCTTGTCCTCATTTACCGTCAGACCCACTTTTCTTGACTCCTTCTCAATTCTCGAAAACACCGCAGTAACTTCTCTAACTGTGCGTCCAATGATATCATCAGCATACGCGAGCAGCATGTGACTTTTGCTGCTGATGGTTTTATTCATGTTGACAGCAGCTTTTCTCAGAGTAATCTCTATTAAGATGTTAAAGAGATCGCACGATAGGGTGTCACCTTGTCTGAATCCTCGCTTAGTTTCGAAAGGTTCGGTAAGATCCTTACCAACTTTCACTGCGGATTTGGTGTTCGTCAGGGTCATCCTGCAAAGGAGTATGAGTTTTGCAGGAATACCAAGCTCAGACATTGCATCGTAGAGTTTGCCCCGTATCGGGCTATCGAAGGCCGCCTTATAATCGACAAATAGACGATAGGTGTCGATTTGTTTTTCGTGGGTCTTCTCCAGGATTTGGCGTAGCATGAAAATCTGGTCGGTTGTCGATTTTCCAGGCCAAAAGCCACACTTTTATGGTCCAATCCGGTCAGAGATAATCGGTTTTAGTCTTTCGCACATTATGTTTGATAGAACCTTATATGCTATGGATAAAAGGCTTATTCCACGGTAGTTGGCACAGAGAATCGGGTCACCTTTTTTAAATATGGGACATAGTACACTTAGGCTCCAATCGCCGGGCATGCATTCATCTAACCAAATTTTGCTAATGAGCTGATCCATCAGCTCCCGCGGCTTTGTTGTTCTTAAGCCGGGCTATAGCTGTTCTGACCTCGTCTTGGTTAGGAGGGGGGCAATCGACGTCGTCGTCCAAATTTAGATCGATTGTCTCGTCATTGGATATATCAGGTACCAATAGCGCAAAGAAATGATCTCTCCATATTCCCAACATACTCTGCACCTCTGCGATGAGATTTCCGTCCTTGTCTTTACAGAATGAGGGCCCTGAACCATGTCTATTAGTTCCGTTTTTGACTTTTTGGTAGAATTTTCGGGCTTCGTTCTTCCTTCTGTATGACTCAATTTTCTCACTCTCGCGCTTTCTCCACTGCCGTTTCTTACGCCTAAAGAGACGGTTTGCCTCCTTTCTTTTCTCCCTATACCGCTGTCACAGCTCGCGTTGCAACTGACTGAAGCATTGCCATGCGTGCAGCGTTCTTTTCATCATTTGCAATGCGACACTCTTCATCGTACCATGGTTTGTTGCGAAGCGGTTTTTCAAAAATGGGCTTCCACTGCGCTTCAGGATCGTTATCGGGAGAGGGTGGGTTCTGTGCCAAACGTTGCGAGAGCTTCCTTGAGTAGGCTGTGGCTACCTCTGGTAATTACAGCTTTCCTATGCCCAGCTTCCTCTGCGTCTGGTTTCGTACGATTTTCGCTCTACTTTATCTTGTGCGAACCTTTGCTGCTACCAGGTAGTGATCAGAATCAATGTTAGCTCCTCTGATCACTCGCACGTCCATTACACTGGATGAGTGCCTTCCAGCAATTACCACGTGATCAATTTGGTTCTTCGTTCTTTGATCAGGGGACACCCAAGTAGCCTTGTGGATGTCTTTATGCTGGAATCTTGTACCACTAATGACCATGTTTTTGCCGCGCCAAAGTCAATCAGTCGCATACCGTTTTCGAAACTGTCAGCATGTAGACTTAAATTGCCAATAGTTGGATGAAACTCATTCTCCCTGCCTACTTTAGCATTAAAATCTCCTTGTACAATGTTAATGTCATGGCCAGGGCAGCGGTCATACGTTTCCTCTAGGAGCTCATAGAATATGTCTTTGGCATCATCATCTTTCTCTTCTGTCGGAGCATGCACACAAATTAGGGAAATATAAAAATATTTCGCTTTTATGCGGATTGTGGCTATACGTTCACTCACAGGATTGAACCTAGAGACTAGATGTCGCAGTCTTTTGCCAACTACAAATCCGCAACCAAATTCATGTTTGTTCTCATGGCAACTGTAGATATGTCGCAGTTTCTTTTTCGTGTGCAGCCATGTCCTGTCTATCGCAGTCTTATAACTATCGAGGACATCTGCCATAATTTTAACACACAAAACGAAATGCCGTTGTTGTTATTTTGTTCGTTGTTTTGAACCATTGCCTCTATCTGGCATTAGTAAAGCAATTCTTTTCAACATCGAACGTAAATATCACACCAGGCCAAATGTCATAAATTTGGTGAGAGAACTATTAAGTCTACTAGAAGTATTAGTCTATGGTATAGCCCGTTAAGCCACCGCAGTGTGAAAATACATCTTGGTACATCTTGATACATCTTCCAGTGCCTTGGTCTTTGAAGCATTTACACTAAGTTTATTCGAAACCATCCACATACTTAAAGAGCGCAGGACATAATCAATTTTAGCCTGCAATAGGTTCATATATTGATACCCCCACTAAGCAGCAGCTGCACATCATCCGCATACGCATAGGACGTGCACCAATCACCTATATAAATATATCATTGAGGAAAATAATAAAAAGAAGAGGCCCCAGAACCGAATCTTGAGGAACACCACTCCTAACCGCCAAAACACTGGACGATAGTCCATTAACTGAAACATACTGCTGTCTGTCCTTTAAATATGAATAAATTAGCTTGCAGGCACTGCTACCAAAACCGTATATTTCAAATAGCTTGTATATCAAACTGAAATAATTTACCCTGTCAAACGCTTTCTCCAAATCTAGGGAAAGCAAAACACACAACGTTTGGTCGGCCAAGTTACTTCTTATTGAATCTGTTAAACTAGACAAAATACTTCCAATTAATAAAAATATAATAAGCAGTGTTTTTTAGTGTTTTCTCTTTACATTTGTCAATTTCGCTGCAGTTTTACCAACTGTTTTGAATACGCAATATTTTTGCGTTTTTTGATTTTCTGTAGAAGGACAAAACGAAATTGATTTCACTTTCGAACGAAATTGCGCTCTGTGACATGGCTGATAATACTATAACAATTATTTTCATAACAATTATCTAATTGTAGATGCGAATCAGGTAGTCCACTGAAGCAACAGGTTGCTGATTTCAGAGCAAACACTTGACCACTAGGGCTAAATTGCCAGAGTTCGGGCGCAGCTCAAAACTTGATAAAAAAAACGCCGAAATTAGAGAAAAATATAGAAAACGAAAAATATGTTATTTTGGACGGACCTTTTATTTAAAGTCTGGAAAATTGTTCTTGAAAGTTTTTAAAATGACTAGTAATGAAGCAGATTCATCATTCCCTTTAATTTGAACACCCACACTAAATGCCAAGACATACTATCGGCCCTGTTCTGTAAACAGAATCCAAACAAACATTTGGTAAATTGTGCGCAGATGCCGTTCCACAAAAATAAAGACACCATTAAATTGGCATAAAAATACTTTTCATTTGAGTACCCACAGTTGCCTGTTCCTAGCAATCTCTAACTGGACTCGTATTTTGGACCCTGTGGGCCCCATATGTCTGTCCGACAACAAAAATATATTTTTCGTGTTCTTATATTTTTCTTTAATTTCGTTTTACATAAGTTTTGAGCTGTCCGAGCTCCGACAATTTTGCCGCTACTTGGTTCTATTTTATATAAATAATATTGTATTTATTATGCACAAATTTGTATAAACATTACAATTTAAAAACAACAAATTTGGATTTTCTTTAGAACCACTGCTTTTGACTCCTTATCGTTCACCTGAACGTTTGGTTTTGCTATACAGCTACCAAAATTTCGTGGTTGCCAATATAATCTCTATCAAGCAACTGAAGTTGCTGGCTGTCAGTTGCCATATGTAATAACTTTTCGGCAACTGTCAACGCAACTGAGGTTTGGTTGCTATCGATAATCGACCCATTAGTTTGCTGCATGGTCTATAATCTGTATGTTTTCTTTGGTCTCTCATTCTACATCATTTCCCTAGTGGCTTTCCGATCAGCTGTGCCATAGAAACCCCCTGGCTTAATTCATGGACGACATCAAGCCAGGAATGTCACTTGCAATAGGCGAATGAATTGTTTTCGTTGCGTGAGAAATACTTCAAACTGTGGATATAGATTCTGCGAAGAGGAATCACCTGTTGACTTCCACACAATATATCTCGCAACTGGGAGTGATTGAAGGCATAGATGACGAATCGAAGTTATTTTGGGCTATTCATGCTGCTGAAATGTGATGCTTTTAACACCCCTCATCTTCTGGGTATATATAGGGCTTGCCTCACTTTCCCTGATACCAGGCAAATGGAAGGAGGTAGTAGTTGTTTTTATTCCCAAGTCGGGTCTTAGTCTTAGTCATGTCTCACCTAAGGACTGCAGACCGATCAGCCTCTCATCCTTTCTATTGAAAGTGGACTCGGGGAGGTCTAAGTCAAGGCTGACTTTAGCTACTCATTCGTAACTGGATACTCATTCGCAACTGGATTGTGAACGGGGTTGATTACTGCCGTGCTTGTGGTGATGAGGAAACCATTGAGTACCTTCTGTCAATGCCCAGCCCTCCAGCCAAGGCGTCGCCGTAGCTTTGGATGTTTTCAGACAGAGGCCATTGAGGCCAGGTCGCACGTTCAATGCCGATAATTCCGCTATGTACCGGCACCCAAATGATGTTCAGTCTGCAGTGCGTGGAATAATCGTTAATTACCTTCTTGCAATCAAGGACCGTTCTATATTGGACAATTTACGATGATATTGCCCCAATTGTCATTTTGCTACCCGTGAAGATATTCGTTTCAGCTAAGCTTGTATTATTACGGAGCCATTTTATGCACTCCGTAATCACCCGAACTTCCGCTTGAATGCTCGTATTGTTATCCGGGAGGAGTAGGTGGATTTCGGTTGCCGGATATTCAATGGAAAATCATAGGTCCGTTCTTTCCCCTAACTTTGAGCCATCCGTGTAACAGCGGGTCCCATTTGGTGTTTGTGTCAGGTCCCATCATGTCAGGCGTCTCCAGATGTCATAACATTGGAACGGTAAGACCTCTGGGCTTCGGTTAGGTCATTTTGGAAAGGTAGGAGGTGTGGCTATCTTTCAACAGAAAAAAAAAACATAAGTTACCTGCCATCTGGCTGAGCAAATTGAGGTTATGTGAATTTTTTTCAATTTTTTTCCGAAAGCTCTGTATCTCGGCGATTTGACTTTTTTCTACTTTTTTTATTGATTCTGAAAGGCCTCTTAAAGACCTTTCCAAAAAGCCCAAAAACAGTGACTATTATTTGCCAATATTGAGTTTGGAATTGAAAATGGGCGTTTTAACCACGCCCCTTCTGGTACCTCCCATACAAATCGACACATTTAGTACAAAATCATATTTCTTTCAAAAATTTCTTCTGGTACATGTGATTAGCTTCAACTCACACACCGGGTAATAATCTGTAAATGCCTACTTAACTGGAGGAAATGGGCGAGATTGTCACGCCCATACAAAACAGGGTGTTCGTCCGGGTTTTCAATCCGATAAATCGCGTGAAACACTTCCGACCTTAATGAAATTAGGTATAAGGCTTCACGTTATCAAACGCCAATCACCGATTAATATAAGGGTGATTTTGCCACGCCCATTGTGGTACCTCCCATACAAAAGATGTTTGGCCGTCTGGTTGATCGGCACGAGAGGTCCCGAAAAACCAAACCAATCTTAATGAAAGTTTGTACTAGTCAATATTTTGTCAAATAAAACTCTCTTATAGAAATTGAGCTGCTTTGACACAGCCATTGTGGTACCCTCCAAATAAAAGTTGGGTGGATGATCGGACTCTCGTAAACTACAACCGATCTTAATAAAATTCGGTACTAGGCAAAATTTTGCTAAATGCTACTATGTAATCAATACCTGACTATTGTGCCACGCCCAGTTTCGTACCTCCCATACAAAAGTTGGGCATATTTGCGGTTTGCCGACTCGATATTTCGATCAAAATTTCGGCAACAAGTTGCCATGCCCATTTTTGTACCTCGCATACAAATATTGGGAGGAAACTAATTAATCTGGGTATTCAATAATATTTAGTGCAATGCCAATCTGTTATTGAATATGGTAGCCTTTGTGTATGGGCGTTTTTAACAGAACTCCCACGTAATGGATGACTTAGGGTGAGGGTATGATTAAGTCGGTTCACCCGACTGAAACTTATGTACTGGTTTTCTGTGTAGTATGGCAAGTTTTTGAACGAATGCCTTATGATCAGTCATTAATGTGCAATGTCTTGCGTAGATCTAATTAAAATTGCATTTTTTTGTTTGGCAAAGTGGTCGGAATATTACATTTTCTGTACCAGACAATTGTTTTCGTAGTAAATTACTTTGGCATAACAACCATGTAATTGATTTTGTTCACGACATTTTCGAAAAGAGGGTAGTGAGTACCAGGCAAATATAACGATACACCGATAAATATGCTGTAAAAATTGATTTTCAGATAAATTAAAGGGAGAAACTTGCAATACGAAAAATTGAGCCGTTTACAAACTGCACTAAAATTAAAAAAAAATGGAAAATTGTTGAGAAAATTCCGCTAAACGGCACTATGATATAACATTAGTGTGTTTTTTTTACCCCGCTAAAGTTATTCTTGACTAAACAATTTGTCAAAAATTTTCATTTTAATTTGTATTGATGTTTGTTTGTTATTATTAATATTAAAAACTATCCCGAAGAAGATTTCCAAAGGAAATCGAAATATCGAGAGAGAAAAGAGGAAAACAAAAAGTTTTATAAAATCAGAAGTGACCTTAAGCTTGAAAAATTAGTCAAGAATAATTAAAATAAGGGTCGAAAAATTAGAAACAAATCATTACTCTTTGTATTATAATATTGGGACTGACCGTGGAGGTGGAAAGTATCTGATAGCCACTCAGTTGGCAGTGGCCAGAAATGATGATTTGTTCCGGGCAATGACATTACCGGAACCCTCCATTAGCTAGCTAAAGTGAGGAGTCGAAACGAATGATTGGTTATGCGATCACTGATCCGTCTCAGGTTAAATAGGTTACCCTGACACTGAAGCTCTTCGAACTAGTGGACATATTATTTTGTCGAGTTTCGACACACTGCATTGTGGTCAGCGTCTGCTCCATAATAGGCGGCCGTACCATACTTATCCTGGCAGTAGGTAAAATCCAAACCCACGGTGGGATGTGCTTGCCTTCCGCCACCGTTATATTGGCAATGAAAATACAAAATGAGATAGAGAAACATAAAGCCCCCTATTTGTTTACCACTCCCTCAAACGTTATAAGGACCACAATGTCAGAACACTATACAGATCCAGTGTCACTATCCAACTGGCAGATGCCCTCGAGAATTATAAGGCTGAAAGAAATGTCGCATTACTACAGCTGCCATGAGAAAATCATGAATTTAGTTGCGGATTTGTAGTTGGCAAAAGACTGCGATATCAGGTCTCAAGGTTCAACTACATGAGTGAAAGTATAGCCACCATCCGCATAAAAGCGAAATACTTTCACATATCGCTAATTTGTGTACATGCTCCGACGGAAGAATAAAACGATGACACCAAGGAAATGTTGTATGAGCGCCTAGAGGAAACATACGACCGCTGCCCTGGCCATGGTATTAAGGTTGTTCTAGGTGATTTTAATGCTTACGTCGGCAGGCAAAATGTATTTGAACCAACCATAGGTAAATTCAGTCTACACGCTACCACTTCGGCTATCACCACGTCGACAAACATGGTGGTCAGTACTACAAGATTCCATCATATAGACATCCATCCACAAGGGTAACGTGATATCTCCTGATCAACAAACGAAAAAACTGATTGATCATATGGTAATTGATGGACGTACCTGTGATTCGAGGAGCTAATATCAATTCGGATCACTACCTGGTTGCAGCAAAGGTTCGCACAAGGTTAAAGAATGCTGGGAATCGCAAAGCTACAATTATCAGAGATAGCCACGGCCTATGCAGAGAAGCTCACCCAGAAACTGGCACAGAACGCATCCCCGCCTCATGATCCTGAAGTGCAGTGGAAGTACATATCCCACTCTATGAAATATGGTGCAGAGACCGTACTTGGTTATGAAAAACCGTTTAAAGACAAATCATGGTACGATGAAGAGTGTCGCATGACAAGTGATGAAAATAATTCTGTAAGTATGGCAGTTGCAACGCGAGCCACTACAGAGCGGTATAAGAAGAAGAGGAAATAGGTCCCCCTTTTGTAGAGATAAGGACGGAAATCTTGTCGCAGATGTGCAGAGTATGTTGGGAATATGAAGAGATCACTTCTATGCTTTACTATTCCCTAGAGACTTCAATATACATAAATGAGGGCATCTCTGCCAAACCGAATTTAGAACTGATATAACCCGGCTTAAGAACAACAACATCCGCTGATGCTGATCGAATACCGGCTGAGCTGTTTAAGGCTAGCGGTTTCGAGATAGAAAGGTGCATGCATCACCTCATAAGCAAAATCTGGCTAGACGAATGCATTCCCGACGATTGGAGTGTTTCCATATTGTGTCCTGTTTTGATAAAAGGCGACCAGAGTATATGTACCAACTATCCATATTATCCATCGCATACAAGGTCATCTCGAGCGTAATGTGCGAAAGAATAAAGCCGTTTGTTGCAGACTTGATCGGATCTTCAGACTTGACCGGAAATTCAACTATCGACCAGATATTCACGTTATGACAAATCCTTGAGAAACCCCACGAAAAACAAATCGACACCTACCACCTCTTTGTAGATTATAAGGCTACCTCCGATAGCACGATAGGGGGAAAACTGTACCAAGTTATGTCGGAGCTTGGTATTCCTGCTAAGCTGACACGCCTTTGTAAAATGACCTTAGTAAAGATTGGTAAAGATTTAGTACGAAGTGGGGCCTCAGGCAAGGCGGCACCGTAGTATTCGGACTCTTCAACATATTAATTGTCATCGTGAGAAAATCTGCAGTCAACACGAATAAAACTATCAGCAGCAAAAGTCACATGCTGCTTGCGTATGCGGATATTTAGGCATCATCTGCGAGAAGTTATTGAAGTATTTTCGAGAATTGAAAAGGAATCAGAGTGGGTTGGTAATAAACGATGACACAATAAATATTCGTAAATATGGCCAAACATTACATTAGTTAGATGTCAGACGCGCTTTACGAAGAAAGTTTTTGTAAATCTGTGGAAAAGTTTTTGTAATGTAGAAGAAGAAGAATCACGTAATTTATTTGGTAAATATGTTTTAAGCTTCTTTAATTGTTATTTGTTACTCATTTTGTGTATTTTCCAGCCTGATGATGACTCTCAGCGAGAGTCGAAATATTGCAAACTAAAAAAAGGGAAAATAATACGAAAATTATTTCTTTTATTTTAACGGCCAAAGCCCAAAAGACAAAATTGAAAATACTTAAAAGGGCCGATAAACAACCACATTGTTATATTTTGTTTAAATAAATAAAGGACGTACATATATAATATTTCAAGGCAGAATAACATTTAGATAGAATAAGTTTTAGACGAGCTGGTGAAGGATCGTGTCTTATATCAACACGTATTAAATTGTATGTCCGATTAGAATTGCTGTCACTTATAACTCCCCCATCCCTTCATGGGATATGATAAGAATATATATATATATGGCATAGAGAATACAATTGCCCACAATACAGATGTTTGGAAGTCTATAAATTTGAAAAGTACATGTACAAATTTACCATCAAGGTTCTTGTTTCGCTGTTATCCAAAATGCCGATTATAGTTGACTATTATTGTATTATTCGGCATCAATTCTAGAGAGGTCAGTTCCACCACCGATCGGCCAATGAATAATTTATTGACCGATCCGACAAAAATGCTTGAAATTAGTAGTAGCCAAAATATGAAGAAACAATACATTTTAATGCGCAATTATGTTTGGTGTTACTTGAATAATGCCTTAATAAAACTGCTTAGAATATTTCATTTGAATTAAACAAGTGTACGACTGACAGAGAATATTTGCACAAGTGTTTT
The DNA here is from genome assembly GCA_963931995.1 of Phaonia tiefii. Classification (NCBI taxonomy): domain Eukaryota; kingdom Metazoa; phylum Arthropoda; class Insecta; order Diptera; family Muscidae; genus Phaonia; species Phaonia tiefii. The sequence goes on along the minus strand of OZ008369.1, from coordinate 156,692,960 downwards.
ATAGCTTACTCACTTAATAAATGTATCCAAATGTTGCAAAATTATTTTCAATTTTTCATCACTCATTGCTGAAGCATTTAGAAATTCGGGTAATTTAACTGGAAATATAATATAAAATTAAAAAAACACACATATATAGTTGAATAAAAAACATTACCGATTAGCCTTGCCAAATGTGGTGCTCCAAATATCATAGATGCTGCTGGAGCTGCATTTGACGGCAATATACGCCATGATAAAACATTTTGCAAGAAATCCCGTATTTGCGGTGATATCGGTGCTAACGACTTTAAATAATTCAAATGGGACAATGGTATATTAGAATTCATTGGAGTCGAAGCCCCTGAACTAGTACTAGCAATACTAGACAAACAATTTTCCAATGTTATCTCACCACAGTCATCACTACGATGTGACCGTAATTTGCGACGTTGTGGTTGTTCTTCTTGTGATGTATTAATAGGCGTAGCTGTTGAATTTGCTTCAACCATTGTGGGTTGGCTGGAATACATGCTTCCAGCCGGAGAAGGTATCGGCATTTCAATTGTTGTATTTTCGGATGCAGCTGTCGGAGTCATTGATGTTGACGACGTAGCTGTATTCGAATTCCCGTTAGTTAATATTTCATTGGCATCAGATTTAACATTAAACCACTCCAAGGAAAATGCTGGCGTAGCAACATACGTAAAATTCTTTAAATTCTCCTCTGTTATATATGACATTGCATACTCTTTTTCCTCTTTATAGAGTAAATATTCCGATATTGTGAAATCAAAATATATCCTTAATCCATCAGCGACTTCTTTGAGTAGATCAACGCTGAAATGAAAAACATGATATGAAATAATGGAACACAAGCATTTATTTTTAAGTTTCTTTAGTTAAACAGAACCTAAATGCTCCATTGAAAAATCGAATCTCTTAGCCGTAACGATCAACCTGTCAAAAGGAAAATATATGTATGTATGTTCGGCGATCACTTCGTGTAGTGACGGATGTTGTCTATTCAATTGAGTAGGATAAGCAAGAGAAGTCAAAGCACAGGAGCTTTTAATGTAATGTTCGTACCGCGTACGTCTGGGAATATATTTATTTTACAACATTTCTGGTTAGAATTGCTCGTAGTTGGAAACGTCTTAGTCATGAATTGCGTACTATTAATGAAATTCGTTTAAACATTTTTTCCTAGTATTTTAGTTAATGGGATATATATTCTAAATGTTTTATAATTTGAGTTGCTTCTGATTGGAGCCTTATTTTGTTTTTGACGTAGAATACGTCTTACCTTACGGTATGAGGAGTCATGTCAGGTTTTTATTGTTGTAATCTTTATTTCATTGAATTTGAGGAAACGGCTAGATGAATTTTTTTAAAATTTTTTTTGTAGGTAAATGAAGATGTTATCTTTCGTTTGATATACATTTCATATTGGTTGATATATTTCTAGTATTTTAATTTCTCAAATGAAAATTGTTTAAACACATACACTCAAACATATGTATGTGTGGTGTTTGGTTGAGTGTTTTTGGTTGCTCAACATTGCTTAGGAACATGTATCTAGTAAAAAGTGAAACGAACAGCAAGCTAATGTTGCTTGGCAACATGTATCTAGTAAAAAGTGAAACAAACAGTAAGCTAACGTAATAAAGCTTTTTTGCGAAAGCTTCAATAAAGCTGTTGTAACATTAATTTTGAATTGTAAAGCGTAAAGCTTTCACACAACGCTCGAATGCTAATGCGAAGACTCGATAAGGTAAACCTTTTTTAATATTAGGGCAGCCCTCTCAACATTCGCAGAACTTATTTCAATAAAAATATTAATTAAAATACATAAATTAAATTAAGTTTAAAAAAATTGAACATAATATTTTTTTTTTAAACGGACTTGAATCAAATGCCGTTGGTAAATATAAAAATTACAGCAGACAGTTGTCCGAGGCCTTCGGCCACGGACTGTCCCTGCAGGCTGTGTCAGAGACACGGCCATTAAGTTTAACGTAGAATACGCCATCCGATAAGACAGAAAACATATATAACAATAAATGATAAATAATATAAGCAAATGAATTTATTGTTATATGTATATGTTTTCTGTCTTATCGGATGGCGTATTCTACGTTAAACTTAATGGCCGTGTCTCTGACATAGCCTGCAGGGACAGTCCGTGGCCGAAGGCCTCGGACAACTGTCTGCTGTAATTTTTTAAGTACGTATAAGATCAATATAAAACATAATGGCATGTGGGTGTTACTCTTACAGTGAGACAGAACCTTTAATCCAAATTGAACAGACAATGGACGCTGCATATTATACCACTATAATTAGAAACATCATGATACCTTGTGCTGAATGGGAAATGCTGCTTCAATGGGTATTTCAACATAATATCGACCCCAAACACACATCGAAGCGAGCAAAAGCTTGGTTTGAAAATAATAGTGTCATAGTTTTAAGATGGTCTATGCAGTCGCCAGGCCTAAATGCTATTGAGAATTTGTGCCGGGACATTAAGTACCTATCAAAGGAATAAACCAATTTAATAAAGATGAGCTTAGGGCACTGGTACAATCTGCGTGGAAAACATTCCACTCAAAACCTGTTAAAGACTTGTGGATTCAATGTCAAGGCGTTGCTTAGTTGTGATAAAAAATAATAGTTATTTCTCAAAGTACTGAGATAATATAAAGGATGAATGGAACATATATTTTATTTGACGCAGGTATTTATTCTAGTTCAGATGATGAATCGCGATGACTCATATTTTAATTCACAGGCAAAACGGAACTTTTTGAACTATTTTGATTTATACCTAATGATTTAATTTTAGATTACGAAATTAATGTTCTAAAATGTTATATCTAGTTCTTTGAAAATGTTGATTAGTGTTGACTCTATTTCAACGCGCACAACTGTATATGTATATTTGTGATAATGTCGCCTCGATCAAGGGTTGGCTATCAGTAAGATTTTCACACTAGTGTGTTCACTATCGGTGTTCAGCCATCTCACATTTTCTCTGTCCCCATAAACGTCTTCTTGAAAAAGGAATGTGAAAGTGATGACTAATAATTAGATCCTCTATATAAGTATAACCCTATTCCTGTTGCCCCATCCCTTATAGATTCGTTAGTACAGCGCTGGGTACCTCACCTGTTGTTGATTCCTAGCTTTTCCAGTTGATGTCTACCGGGACTACAGAAAGTCTCTAGTAGTATATTTATGGTGGTAACCCAAAGGAATGCTGAAACATTTTTGTTCAGCCGTGTCTTAGTCTGAGCTAATCTAGTATTGTGCGGTCAACTTCAAACTGGTCTAACGTTTACGTGTTACTACAATTTCAAGAACTCGTATGGTATCTGCGACTTTCCCATGTCCTTCACAATGCGCTTCTTAATACTTCTTTCTCTAGTATGGGAATATAGACTTCCCCTTTCTCCTGCATGCGCTAATAAGTAAAGGTTGAAACAAGTTGTATAAGCCGTTTGTTGTAGGAAGCTATAGAATAACTTAAATACTGCAACACAAATTCTCCCTAAATCCATTTCATACTCCTCTTCGTTTGTTATTAAGATTAAAACACTTACGTTGTTATAATTTTATCAACATCTTTTTCTTTTTTCTCAGCCGCTCTCTGTGTTGTGGCTCGCCTTCGAGGTGGTCCCTCAGTTTGATTATTGGTAAATACCATTTTTAAAGCAGTTTGTTTGACGAAACTCTCCAATATAGCAACCACCGGCATGCGGGATGGCAACGAATGTTGTTTGGCGTACTTAACAATCATGTCATGATCATATTCCAGATATTGTCGTAATCGTTCGCTTAAACGTAACATAACACGGTCTTCGTCATGGAAACTTTCTACAGAACTGCAGCAGGAGTCGGTATCACAATCTGCAAAGGAAAATCCACCATTGAATATGTTACAATACAAGCAAATATTTTATAATTGACAGTCAACAACTTGGCTTAAGTCATACATTTGGGCATTTTTTGTTATTTATGCCAGATGACAATAAAACCGGCGGCAAAAACGGCAGCAGGAGAAAATCCATTTAAACATTACCACGGTTAACAGTACACTACGACGTAGCCACTAATATCATCCATTCATTTATGTTGTCCATAGAAGTAGGTTGCATTTATTTTGGTTAGGATTATTCGAAAGCTGTGCAGTTGCAAATACACATACGTACATAGTATGTTTGTGTGTTGTACGTACTTACGTAAGTATTTTAGGTATTTGTGCGCACATTGACCCACATTTAGTGAGCAGAACAAACAGACACATATACGCGAACATACCTTTACGTTTGTATGTATCCATGCAAAACGTACATTTAGGTCATTGCACTAGTATGACACGCTTATTTCTATATCCACCCCCAAGTATAACTTTTATTATACTGTTTTCAAAACTCACCATCTTTCATTGAGTAACGTTCATTTTTCTCGAACGTACTGCCAGAACTAAAATTATCTTCGGATAATCCACGTGGCCGCAATTTGTTTGGAGAAGAGGCACTGGCATCTGCTGAGTCTTCTGAGTTGGCATTGGCTGATTTTCGCGAACGTTTCTTGTTCTTATGCTCTTTGCGGTACAGATATGCGCCTCTGTAAAGGATAATAAACGTGTAATAATAATAAATTTCGAAATCCAAAACTTATTTAACATCTTTTACAAAGATTGTAAAGCTATGCTATTGTCGAGTTAAAATACCATACCCAATGACGTGTTCCAAATGGAACCCAAAATATATATCTTTAAATATAAATAACACTGAGAGACAAAATTAGATTTTTTCAAAATGATGGGGTTCTGCCAACGGATTCTGGTAGAACGATTTGAAAAAAATATACTCGTACTACGTGTATTGGCGTTTTGCCAGATCTGATCAGAATTTTTTTTTAGGGGGGAGGTCAAAGTTTCCTCCCCTCGGAACTTTCCTTCAACATATCGGCATGCAAAACTGTGTGTGCAAATCCCTGACGTATATACCTGGTTATTCCGACATACTAAAGCATTCCGATATCTATGATAAAGGGTCATATGAGTTGGTATTGAAATCATACAATACCCTGCGCAGATTATTTAGCCGGACAAAGTCCAAAGTGACGGAAAAGGATAAGTCTAATATTGTGTATCAAATAAAATGCAATGGGGATAAGACTGACGCATGCCAAAAGATACATGTTGGCACCACGATGACGAAATTGAAGACAAGACTGTCTTCCCTCAAGGGCCACCTATAAACCTATGGAACAGAAAACGGCATTAGCGGCCCACTGTGCTGTGATGGGTCATAATCCTAACTTTGACGACGTTGACATTTTAGCGGAAGAGACACATTACTCACGACGACTTACTCTCGAAATGTTACACATAATTAACGTTCCCTCGGGGAAAAGACTCAATTACAAGACCGACACAGACCGATGCGCTCAAATATATCAACACGCGATAAGCGAACACAGAGAAAACAGACAATAGTTGACGAAAGCTTGCACACTGCGTACGAGTAATTAGTTTTTTGTGATTTATAATACATGTAATTATTGGCAATCTTTTTCTTTAATCAAATTTTGGGCCTCGTGCGTAGTCCAGCAATTGAACGTTATTGATAACGTATTGCTGAATTTTCACCGGACTGATTTACTAATCTTTATATATATAATTCTACTGCACGTGTGTTTGTGACTGAACTCCTCCTAAACTTCTGGACCGATTTGAATAAATTTTTTTGTATGCGTTTGGGTGGCGCCCTGGGTGGTTTAGATATACTATTCGGTCCAATTGGACAAAGGGGCGTGGTACTTCCCATACAAATCGCTTGAAATATTATGCAGGACAACGTCTGCCGGGTCAGCTAGTAAATATTAAAAACTCATTTTTTTAATTTTTAAGGCATATTTTGATCTTTTTCGGGCATGTTTTAGGCGCATATTTTTAATATGAGTGGAAAAAATATATCTCAACGTTCGTTTTTATTATTAGGAAAAAAGAAAAAATATAGTTTTAATGTATTAAAAACGGCTGCCTGCCTGGATTAGTTCAATAAATTTTAAAATTTTTAGAAGTGAAAAAATATTGACGACTTGAATTGAAAATTCAATGAATTCATATTTGAGAATATGGAAATAGAACTAGTTGTGTACAAGTGGATTGATTTGTCCCACAGTAAGGCTCGGTCCTATCAGCGGTGAAAAAAACTATTCGCTAATTATTTGTCTCATTGCCCCAGTAACTACTACCCATTGAAGTTGCCTTATTCCTTATAGCTAGCTGCTGAAGGATGATAACCAAACTAGAACTGTCTTAGATGCAAACATGCAAACAAAAATAGAGCTTGAACCAAAGAAGATAGAAAGAAACAAGAGCCCGATTTATGGTGTCTGTCAAAATTGATAAACTGGTTTTTGGGAATATTTATATATCTCGAATTTCCGCTTGAAGCAAAGTTAACCTATTGGTTAAGAGATTGTTGGAATGCTCGTGCCTATTGTGGTGCTAATGTTGTATATGTCTGGATACGAGTTAAGGGTTCTAGCTTCCAAATTCCAAATGTGGGCTTTACAATGTATTCTCAACAAAGACTATATGCACCTGATAATTTTAGATTTTGAGATTTGGAGAAAGCAGTTGACCGAGTGGATTATACATCCTTGGTCTATAAATTATACAAATTGTATGGATTTGCGATTAGTGCATGCAAATTAATTGGTTCATATCTGACAGGTAGGAGTCAACTGGTCTTTGTTGAGGATATACATATGTAGTAATATTCTTTCTGTTAAGAGTGGAGTTCCTCAAGGTTCGGTCTTAGGGCCGGTTATTTTCTTAATGTATATCAATGATATTTTTCTGAAATTGGACGGTTTGTGTGTTCCATATGCTTTTGCTGATGACATTCAATTGTTTTTTAATGGATGTTATGATTTTGTGGATACCCTTGAGGAGAAAATTTAATATACTCTGGTTTTACTTACGAGATTGGATGGTTGACAACAGACTTAGCATTAATGCATCGAAATCAAAGGCAATGTTGTTTTCTACACATGTTGATGTAGATATCCGAGTAGTTTATGATGGAAAGGTTATAGAGTTTTGTCCACACTTTGAAATGTTTAGGAGTTATTGTAGATGATAGGTTGCTTTTCAAACATCACATAAGTAGGGTTGTATTTGTATCTAAGGTAAATTATTGCCTCAAACAACACTACACTACCAACTTATATTTAGCACCATTTGTAAAGGAACGTTTAGTTCATGCCCTTGTAATGCCGAATATATTATTCTGTTTGGAATTGTTTTCTGCTGCCAATCAACGGAATATAAAGCCTGTAGAGCTGGCTTTTAATAGAGCTATACGTTATATTTATAAAATTAAATGTTACTTAAGCCGTACATCGAAGCCGATTTCTTCGACATATGCAGAAACTGAGCTTATGAATAGATTTCTAAACTATTCATCTTTAAAATTAAATTAATATATTTATTTCATTTTTTCTTGCTCTTGATTCGATCTCCTTTTATTCGATTTCAACTTGGAATTCTTTATAAAATCATAATTTAAATTATTATTAATGATATTTAGCATCAAATGTATAATATGAAACAAAAACATCTTAAAAGCATGTTGAGTAGTTCGTAAAATCATTGAGTAGTCCATAAGCTCATTATTATATTTATGCATATTGTAATTTGTTTTCATTGGCAAATGGGCTTTTAATTAAATTGAATTTGGTATACATCCACTATTGCGCAAAACCTAAGCAAACTTTGTAGCAATTTCTTAAAATGAAAAATATTGGTGCGAGTTTAAATTATTCGATCTTTTATTTGTTATGTTCTTAATAAAATTTACTTTTTCATAGAAAAAGTACTTTTTAACAGTTATTGATCTTGAACCGAACAATTATTAAGAACATAGAAAATGAAAAATATTTTAAAAAGATATCAATTAAAAAATAATAAGACAGTATTTCATTTATTTCATTATTAGCAACATAAATATTTGCAAAAAAAAATCGAAATTCATAACGGTAAAATATGTGACGAAAACAATATAGACTCCAATTTAAGTTGCGCAAAACCTAAATAACTTTTGGCTTTCTTTCGATACTATTTTTATTCTCGCACGAAAGAGTAACGGTTATTTTCCAAGACATGACGAGTAATTGCAAAGAAGATTTAATTATGCTTTTGTGCCTAGCGAGAGCATACATTTTTTATTAAAACAATGAGCCGTAAAATATACGATACGATGCTGGAGGCAGTCACAATTTGAAATAGCCAAAAATATGGCGTAAACAAGAGCATTGTGTCACTATTAATAAAAACCATATAAAGTGACGGGTTCACTTGATACTACCAACAAAGGTGGACCGTCTCACAAAACATCTGAGCGAACCGACCGAGAAATTTCCAAGTTGATAAAACAAGACCGTTGTATCTCCTCTATTGAGACAGTAAATGCTTTGCAAATTAACATACACCGCAGTACTGTTCGGAGAAGAGTCGCGGAAAATGATTTGAAAAGTATCGCACCATGCAAAAAACCAATGCTTAGAAAAAAAATATTTCGATAAACTGTTGGTACAGAGCGTTGTTGGTTCAAAGATCGTAAAAAAGAGTTTTTGGTCTAAATTGTTTTTCTAGAATAGCATTTGTGACAAAATATAAGGACTGGAATGAAAAACAAAATGGTCAACTGTGGGGTTTAGTGACGAATACAATTTTAATTTATTCGGCTTTAATTACGACGGCTGGAACCACCCATTTGTAAGAAAACTGTGACGCATGGCGGAGGAAGTGTGATGGGCTGAATGTGTTCCTCTGGTGACGGTGTGAAGCCCCTTTATGTCCGTGTCATGTACAAAACATCTTATCCATACGCAAAGTGGAACATGCCACTTCGATTCGTGTTTCAACGCGACACACTTCGAAGTTGGTCACAGAATATTTAAAGATGTAAAAGGTTTCAGTCCTTGATTGGCCGGCATCACCAGACTTTAATCCAATTGAAACATTTTAAAATCCTCAAACGCAAAGTTGGTGGAAGGCATTTCAGCAACGGCGAAGAACTTATAAAAACCTTAAAAGACGAATGGAAATCTATTCGGATAGAAAAAATAACCAACTTCATGAAATTCATGCCGAAACGTTGCCAGCAGGTTCTAGACAATAAAGAATTTTACACTAAATATTGAAAAGTTGCAATGGTTAGTGTGCGCGCCTCTTGTACATGAGATCCTGAGTTCGATCCCTGCTCTAATGACCTTAAATTTCTTTCGGCGTCGGTCACTTCGCATATAACGTTCGGAATCGGTGTAAAACCTGTAGGTCACAATCAGTGAGTATAAAACAAGAAAGCGCACAGCTAACTGGTTGTGAGAAGCTCTACCCAATTGCTTCAGGGGATGTAATGTGAAACCATTTTTTATTGCTTTCGTCACATATTTTGCCGTTATGAATTTCGATTTTTTGACGTAGAATACGTCTTACCTTACGGTATAGGGAGTCATGTCAGATTGTTATTGTTGTAATCTTTATTTCATTGATTATGAGGAAACGGCGAGATAACTTTTTTAAAAATTTTTTTGTAGGTAAATGAAGATGTTATCTTTCGTTTGATATACATTTCATATTGGTTGATATCTTCCTAATATTTAAATTTCTCAAATGAAAATTGTTTAAACACATCCACTCAAACATAGGTGTGGTGTTTGGTTGTGTGTTTGAGTTTGTAGCGTGAACACAAACTATGCTGCTGTTTCAGTGTGGACACAAACCTTCGGCTGTTGTTTTGATTGATGAAATATTGAAATTTCGTATATTTACTTATGTATTTAAGTGAAACAAAATGTTAAATGTGAATTTGAATTTAACATGGATATATAATTATAAAAAATATATGAAAATATACATTTTTATGTTAAATGAAAGTGCTGCCAAGTAAGCAAAATAACAATGCTGCGTGATGCTGTTTGACAGCAGCTGACAGTTGACGTTTAGTAAATTAAAATAAAAACTATTCTATTGGACTATTGGATTTCGAATATAATCCAATACATTTAATTTGGATTATATTCGAAACGATGCTCCCACAACTATTGATAACACAACCATTGACTTAGTTTTTGCGAGAAATTTGAATGTTAATTTAAAAACATATTTATCCTATTTTTCCTATCATATTATCAAAAGTAACTTTCAACTAATCAAATTGATTTGCGTCTGTTATTTATCATTTATCCTTACTCTTTTAATTTATAAACATATTTATAAAATAAATTAAAAAAAATTAAATAAATATTTCTTTTATAAAAACAAAAATCGTGTTGAGTTTTCAAAACAGAGTTCGTATTTACCCCCCCCCCCCCCATACACATCGTCGTGGGGAATGTGTAATGAACGTTTACCCATTACCCAAATAAAAAGGTGGCTATAAATCATAAAAAAGGTAATGCCATATTGGAGTCATTATTTTATTATTTTTTCGATTGGACGCACCGTTTTCGAGTTATAGCCACTTTTTTATTTCAGCGATTTTTTTATTTTGGCGATTTTTCGAAAAAAATTTCCATACGAATTGGACCACTTTGAAAACCCCTTAGAAACCCACAAAAATTGGTTATTTTCTCAATTGGACGCTCCATTTCCGAGATATAGACATTTTTTCTAATTTTTTCATATTATCGATCAAAAATGGGGATGAGTTACCCTGGGTAACCCATTGCCTATCGTCGTGGGTAGCTACCCATTATTTTCCCAATTTCCCTGAGGGTAATGGGAAATCGTGATGAGTAATTCCCCATTGTCGTGGGTAGCTACCTACCCATTATTTTCCCCATTGCCCTGAGGGTAATGGATAATCGTGATGGGTAATTCCCCATTTCGTGGGTAGCTACCCATTATTTTCCCCATTGCCCTGAGGGTAATGGGTAATCGTGATGGGTAATTCCCCATTTTCGTGGGTAGCTACCCATTATTTTCCCCATACCCTGCGGGTAATGGGTAAACGATCGCTACTCATTCCCCACGGCAATAATAATGGGTTAACCTGGCTAACCCAGGGTAACTCATTAGCCACGAAATACGAACCCTGTTTCAAAACAAACATTTGTGGCCGTTTTCCCGATTCAAAATTGTGTTTTCCTATGATTTTCGATAGTTTCCATAAATGGGGACATGATTTTCCTGAAAAAATTGAAATACATATGTACATATTTAATTTTTCCGACTTTAAGATTGATAAAAAAAAGTTTTTAAACTCGAATTTAGAAAAAAAAAATTAAAAAAAAATTATTTTGATTGAGTTTGTAATTTGTGATGCGAATTGCCAAGAAGCATGTGAAATGGCCCGTACGCAAATGGCGAAATATATTGAGGACAGCTGAAACAATAGTGACCTTGGTTAATTATGATAGGAGTAATCTTCCTGTACGAAGGGCTTCCAACACCGAATTCCGGCCCCAAAATACAATACAAAAAATTAAACATGGAAGCGGAAACATAATGTTATGGGGTTGTTACTCTTACATTGGGACAGAACCTTTATTCCAAATTGGACAGACAATGGACGATGCATATTATACCACTATATTCAGAAACATCATGACGCCTTGTGCTGAATGGGAAATGCCGCTTCAATGGTGTTTCATCATAATATCGACCCCAAACACACATCGAAGCGACCAAAAGCTTGATTTGTAAATAAGAGTGTCATAGTTTTAAGATGGTCTATGCATTCGCCGGGCTTAAATCCTATTAAGAATTTGTGGCGGGACATTAAAGTGTCTATCAAAGGAATAAACCAATTTAATAAAGAGGAGCTTAGGGCACTAAACCTGTTAAAGACTTGGGGATTCAATGTCAAGGCGTTCCTTAGCTGTGATAAAAACTAATAGTTATTTCATAAAGTGCTGAGATAATACAAGGGACTAATGAAACATACATTTTATTTGACACACCTATTTATTCTAGTTCAAATGATGAATCGGAGATGACTCTTATTTTAATTCACAGGCAAAACGGGATATTTTGAAATATTTTGATTTATACCTAATGATTTAATTTTAGGTTACGACATTAGTGTTCTAAAATGTTTTATCTAGTTCTTAATTGAACAATAAAAAATAAAAGTTATAAACAAAATTTAATTTTTCTACATTTGTTTTTTGCTTTGAAAATGTTGATTAGTGTTGACTCTATTTCAACGCACACAACTGTATGTATATTTAAATATTATCTGCTAATAAGACAATGCCAGACAAATTGCCGCCAATAGCAAGACCTAGTAAATATAGTCAGCGGACTTTTGTTTACCTTTTACATTTGCATGTGGCTAGTAATCTAGCACCATGTGCAAACACAACTAATACTTGACAAGTCTTCCTCCGTCCATACTTACAATTGTAACTGAGCCTTTTCTGCCAAATCTCGCTGCAATTGACGATTTTCATCGGTGTCCTTGAGGACATAGTCGGCGCTGACCTTGCGATCCCATGAACTACTCCAACCTTGAAAATGTATCTTGTATTGAATGATTTTGCGTCCCCTCTTGTCCTTGCTCTCATAGGTGCCTAAAATCTGAATTAGTCAATAAATGACGTGAAGAAGTGTGAGAATGCAGATGTTATACAAAAAGCTACATATCATTCTTATCTACTACCTTTGAGTCATATAGAACTTTAGCTTTGGAGGGATCCGGTTCGTAGCACAACACTTTTTCTCCCTTCTCGAAATATCGAGTCTTGGGACCACGTGTCGAGACCATGACCACCTCAGCGCGAAAGTACAAAAGTTACTCGAAATTTGCAAAACAATAAGGTAAATACGCAAACCGCCAAGCAATTAACGAACAACATCTAGATATATTCAAGAAATTTCGAGTGTTTTGATTTCACCACAAATTATCAACAATAATAAAAATTTGCGGTATAACAGCTGTTGAAAAGAAAAACAACAAAAACTGAGTCACGGAGAAGCTCAAGATGTGTTAAAAAGGTAGGCCCATTATAACAGCGTATTTAATTTTTGTCATCATGCTGCAATTATCTACCAGGTAGCCATTTAAGTTGTAAAATTTAGCTGATTAGCGAGACTACAAAATGTAAAAAATGTAATCAGTTTGTTTTACCTGATACACCGTTTGAGCTTTAAATTCCATCTTATTTGAATTAATTTGAATTTTATCAACAATCCAAATTTCAACAAAGAAACAAAACGAAATTTGTTAGCTTAAACACTGAAGCGAAGAAAAAATTTAAGCTGGACTTTTGCGTTTGCCTTGTAGATAATGAGCCTGTTTTTTATTCCCTGCTAAACTAATTTTTCGACTACTTTGTAGCTAAGCGATTTTAAGCAGCTCCCCATACAAAGTCGTCGAAAAATTAGTTTAGCAGGGAATAAAAAAACAGGCTCAATACTACCATGTTTGGCTATCTTAGATTGGCGAACTTATACCGTCTTTACACGATAGCATTTGCATTTAAATTTTGTCGACAAGAGGTGTAGAGAAGCAAGAGTGGACATGAAAATGCCATGAAATGCCCTCGAAATTGGTTTCAGGGTATTTTTTGTCATTTCTCTTTGTGCTCTCCGACTTTCTTATGATTTTGACATTTGATGTTTATTTTCCCTCTATTCTTGCTTTTTGTGTGGTGTGTTATTTTGTGTTGCGGTGATCCTCGGGAGTTGAATTTATTACAAAATTTGCCCGTTTGCAAAAATTAACAACACATAGAAGAACACTCTCGAGGCACTAATATCATGAACTTTCAGCGTGTAATCGTACGAAGATTTACGCAGCAACTTCAAAAAAGAATTGATAAAATTTCCCGTGAAAAATGCATTTGTATAAAGTCAGTAGCGGCATTCATGCAAACGTGAAAGCCGAGAACTTTTGCTCAGCGCAAGTTTCCCTCGCACCGTTGCATGAGGCACCAGGTAAAGTTGCTCAGCGTAGTTGTGCTCAAAACCATATCAGCTGACCAAGATGGATACATAAGGTGGTAGCAGAAGCAATTGCATGTATTATGTATGTGTACTTTTTCTACTGTTCTAGTGCTATCACCTTATTTAGTCATCCTAGTCAGATGACAACGAAATGTCAAAAGTTTACACGTTTCTCCATCCCACGTTTGCGCAGCAAATTTGCCTCGAAAACTTTCCCCTTTTGAGCAAGTCGCTTTGTATGGGAAATTTGTTTGTTTTGACGTTTGCTGTGCAAGTTTACGATGTTTTCGAGTTTACGAGGTTCTTTCGAGCTTTCATGAAGACCACTAGTATTATTTTCCAATGTATAATTATCTATCAGGTAAACTCGTCAGCCCAGCTGGTTTGTGTTTTTTCATCTTTTCGGTGGGTAAGCTGTCAAAATTGATCTTGTTTCTTTTTATTTGTTAATAAAATTCAAAGATTATCAATCAAGATGCAATTTTTAGCATAGACTTTGTATCAAGTAAGAGAGTTTTATAAAAATTGTCATAGTGTTTTCATTATTTTTTTACATAGTGTTTTTCATTACTTTAATTATTTTATTAATTTTGACAACTTACTTACGGAATTTCTCATTTTCTCTCTCCCTTCTAATAGTCTGATTTAAATTTTCAGTTGGTTGCTTATGCCAGATTTAAAGGCTTTGCTCAAAGAGTAATATACATACATAGAGTTGGCAGCAGCTATTTTTTTTTTTTGGACCGGACACCAGTCACTGGAAAAGTTGGAGCATCATACTTCCAGTCATCTATCGCTATTTCACTTGTACCCAATTCATACGATGATTTGTACGACGTTGCTTTTTCGCCGTCTTTTTTTATATGTTGGCAAACGGGGTAGAGAAGCAAGAGGGGTAAACATAAAGTCTCGATTTGTGTTTTTCGTGTCTTTTTTCATATTTCTCTTTCTACTAATTTCTTTTTTTCTTGATTCGTTTTATTCCTTTTCGTACCTTGAAATAGCCGGGTGACATTAAAATAAAAAAAGGAATGGTTCCCATTACATCCCATGAAGGGACAGGGGAGAGCTTTTCACAATCACTGAGCTGTGCGCTTTCCAGTTTACACTTATGACATTTACACGGGTGACATTAACAGAAATAAATTTTAGAATTTACTGCAGATCTTGTGAAGAAACTAAAGTTTTCGAATAGTAAAAATAAAAATATGGAATAATGAAGTTTTATTTAGTATTGAGGGTTAAATTGGTTTTAATTAATTCAAATATTTTTATACAGACATATGTATTTATTGATGCGGAAAATCGACTAAAGCATATTAACCGATTGAACAATAAAAATCAACTCTGTCCGCAAACTGCTGTTGCAGACTATGTATATTACTCTATGCTCATGGTTGAACTAGTCAAGGTTGTAGTGTTAGTGTTTCTTGCCGTGGCGCAAACGTATTTTGTTTTTCTACTTTATATAGCATTCGTACTGGCATCGATTTTCTTCATTTTGCCACTTTTGTGGATTTTAAGTAGAAATCAAGAAAATTTGTTTGATTCCCCTACATTTTGACAGACGACAAATCAGGTATTTTTTCTTATTTTTCTAGGAATCAGGAAAATAT
This sequence comes from Phaonia tiefii, assembly GCA_963931995.1. Classification (NCBI taxonomy): domain Eukaryota; kingdom Metazoa; phylum Arthropoda; class Insecta; order Diptera; family Muscidae; genus Phaonia; species Phaonia tiefii. The sequence continues at coordinate 156,677,387 of OZ008369.1, read as the reverse complement.
GCTTGATTTGCTTTATGCAACGCTGTTTTATCTCACACTACTAACGAATAGTACGTTTGTTTACAGCTATTGAGCTTTTACTGTTTACTATTGTTCGTATACATTTGTGGTGAATTTGACAGAAGCCAAGTGCGCACCAAAAATAAAATGCCTGTGGTTGTTGCCCGGAATTACAAGTACGCCTGCTGCTACCATAAAGCAACTATGGTATAGACAAGAAAATTTACTCATGAAGTGGAAGAAAACGAATGAAGCGCGTCGTTTCTCTGCTCCCTCTGTTACTCTTCATTGAATATTTCAAAATAATATTCATATTTATTGTAAAATAGGTAAGGTAAAACTCATTAGAACTGCCGATTTGAATTTTTCCTTGCTTTGGTGTTTCCCCTATGAAAAATTCACATGTTTTTTGTTTTTGTACTTTTTTGTTTACTTTTGCAGTAGATAAACACATGTAGAAAATATGACATATTAGGAACAACACTCGAAAACAAAATACAGTAGAAACTCGATTCTTGCACGTAATGAAAACCCGGCTCGGTGCAAGTTTCGAGGTTGTCACAATCACCGAGTATTAATTTCCCATACAAAATTAAAGGCACATACATCTGTTTATGACACCGCACCTCTCAATAGTCAGCTTAAAACTGATTCAAATTACAACATTTCATCAGCAGCATAAAACGACGGGGATTTCCCGAAATGTATTCAGTCTAAGAAAACGTAAACAAAGCAGCACGTAAGAGTAATACCAAAATGTTGCAATTATCGAGTTAAAAATTTTCGGATGTCGCAAGTACTGAGTGCATAATGAAAAATATTTCAATGTTGCAAGAATCGGGGTGTGCAAGTATCAAGTATGAGCAAGAATCGAGTTACTACTGTACCTGTTTTTGTTGCCTAATCAAGTATGTGCAAGAATCGAGTTACTACTGTACCTGTTTTTGTTGCCTAAAATTACAACAATTCCTACTGCTTTTACCTTACTTATTTTACCATGGGCTTGCTGCATCAATGACACACTCGTATAGTTTGAAAGTCGCTACCACGACTGAATACAACTCTATGGGGTTATTAATAAATATCCATATTTTTCGAGTTTTCACAGAAAATTAAAGGAAATAATGTATTCATGACATAAACTACAAATTAATTTAAATGTTTTATAATGTTGGTCTTTCGTTTTGGGAAAATATCATTTACAAAAAGAGTATCTGTCAACAATAACCCCATAAACAACCACATTGTTTGTGTTGGTGCCGACGGAAGTTTGGGTAGTTTGTTCTAGAACATTCTGGTGTATTCTTCGTTTCATCGATGTGTCTATAAAACCCTTCGCAGCGACCATACCGGCATCAGTCAAGTAAAAAATTTTGTGCTAAAACGTTCAAAGTCGAGGGAGGAAAGTTGTCTTTTGTGAAAGAAAGAATAGTGAGTGCTCTTTAGTGAAAAAGTAATTTTTCAAGCTCCAGTACCAAATTACATATTTTTCAAAAGTAATCTATTTCACAATCCACCATAAAATACACAAGGTAAGCCAATTTGTAATTTGAGTCGTTTGCAAAAATGTCATTGATGAAAGTGTTGAATAATTGTTTACATATGTGAAAAAGAAGCTACTTTTTTTAACACGAGGAAGTTTTCAATGCGGATTTAATTTTTTGTTTCTAATGAAGTTCGAGATTATTCGATAAATTTTTAAAATTCTTGATACCTTCGAAAAAAAATTAAGATTAAAATGCGTCATCCTCCCCACTAAATTGCTAAAAAGTTCTGGGCCCTCCCTCAACGAATAATTGGAAAAAAAGAAAAGTTAATTTCTAGCATGAGATAAATTTTTCTTCGCCTGTATCGAATAATGACGCGCAAGTTTATAACTCAACCCCTTTAAAAATGTTCGTTTAAATTTTCCTAAGAATACGGAATGTAGCCCAAGGTTATCGCTAGGCAACAGAATTTCATGAATGGTAAAGTTGAACAAAGTGATTCACAGAACAAAGCACGTTTCACTTAAGTCGCGTGAATTTTCTAGATACCAGACAACGCGGTTTGATGATTCCTTGCCATGATGGAATTATACCAGGTGATAGGAGTATTTGTATGTACATATTAGGCTATCGCATGTGTAATTTGTGTAAAAGTTATATACATATGTAGCTAGGTTTGATGGACAAATTAACATGACAAAAATCGTCTTCCAAATCTCACAACTTATGAATAAGGTGCTGTTTTTATTTTTAAGTAGAACACTAATATTTAATAAATTGTTTTTGCACGTAAATAAATGTGACAGATTAAGTTGAATGAATAAATCTGGGTCAAAGTCGGTGAAAAATTCTTTGCAAAAATAAAATAACCGATTTGCACGAGTCGAATTGTCGCTGTGACACTTGTGAATCAATCTTAATTTCGTGCAACTTTTTCTGCCCTCGGCTTTTCTACCAACCCTCCATAGAATAAAAGGCAAACTCGCGTAATAGCACCAAATTACTCCAATGGATACGACTTTTTATCCAAAGAAAAGTTGCAATTTTTTTTTTGTCGGCGGCCCATATTTCCAGGATTACGGGTCCCCAAAGTTTGCACATATAACCTTCAATATCTTCTACATTTTCGGACGGACCGGAACAATATGGATATCGTCGGAAAGATTATAAATAAGTATGTCTTTAAAGCAGCGTATTTATATCCACGATTCATTAACCCATTGCGAGCCAATTCATGATATTCGACTTTTATTCCCCTACTTTTTCTGAAAAAAGGCTATTATCTCAGGATATAGCTAATGTGAAGGTGCTAATTTGACAATGCCGTCAGAAAGGTGGGCCCTGCAGCTAAAATATGACACTTTATTTGTCTTTGTAGCCCTCTAAAATCCCGAGAAATTGAGAGTGAAAGCGCAGAATGATTTTACCACACATCGACTTAAGGTACTGAGAATTTGAACCCCCTGCTTGGGCCCGGCCCGATGGCCGAGCGACTAGTTGGAATATAAATTTAACGATTTTCAAAAAGGTCTACCACATGGTACGAGCAACGTAGTTCCCATTTTCTTACATTCTTTACTTTTTCTTTAATTTTGGTTTTAAAAAATAAGATTTTTTTATCCGATGTCTCTCGATAACTAAGCAAGTAATCGAAAATGTTCATTTAATATTTTTCAATTATTTTGACCCGTCTTATACAAAACAGCGACCAAACCAATCACTAAAGGCAATTTTCTAAACGTAATATCCCCCATATATCCGAACTTTGGAGGCCCATAACTCCGAAAATATCGGTTTCCGACAAACTTTTTTTTTACATTTTAGCTTAAAGTAACGTGTTTTACGACCCCAAAAAAAGAAAACAAATCGGAATTTTGGGCCCAACTGGACTTGTTCCGAATAAAATATAGATTTACCAACTCTCACTTTATTTTTTGATTTGAAGGGGGAATCTAACATCTAGAAGTTGCAATTTTTATTATTCTACCATAGAATGAACGTAGTGGAAGTCAGTCAACCCAAATGTATACCAACAATATTCATATGTAAACAAAAAGTTAAAGATTTTGAATCTGACAGAAGCAACATGGAATAATACATCCTGCTTTTACACAATGTCATTTTTCGCGGCTAATTTTATCAATTCTCTTGAAGTTGCGAAAGTATTCGTGACCATGGTACAATAATATCTGCATGGTAACAGCAGCAGGCGTTGTAGTTGTAGGCAGCAATAAATGACATGAAAAAAAATTAAAACAGCTGTTTAAACGACTATACTATGTAATATTATTGTACCGAGTTCGTAACTACACGCTGAAAGTTAAGGACGCAAAATCGAACAGTGTTCCATTTTTGGTTTTGTTGCATTCACGATGTCCATCTATTTACGTATTCTGAACATTCACATCATGGTAAAATAAGGTAGGTAAACTCGTTAGAACAGATGTTTTCAATTTTTTCATTGTGGTTGATCGTTTCAGCTGTCAAGCTGAATGTACTTTGTTTTTGTGCTGTTTTTGCATTCCTATTTTGTTGGTATACTTACGTGTATAGCTTGACAACTTATGCGATTGATACAAAAAAAGCTTGTTATTGCTGCCTATAACAGCAACGTCTACTTCTACTCCTTGGTTATTTTACTATTATTCACATTGACAACTTCAGTTGTGCTTGTCACACCCCATGGTAAAATAAGTAAGGTAAGCGCAGTAGGAATTGTTACAACAAAAACAGGCATTTTGTTTGGTGTCCTTGATCTGTCAAATTTTCTACATGTGTGTATCTGCTGTAAAAGTAAACAAAAAGGTACAAAAACAAAATACATGTGAATTTGACAAAAGAGAAACACCTAAGCATAGATTAATACTTATAGTCATGGTAGAAATATAATTGTAGATGCAATACGACAACAAATACAACAAACCAAAAACAACAGGCATTTTGTTTGTGCTCAGTGTCTGTGTTGTGTCATGTCAGCTGATAGAAAAATGATGAAAATGTAAACAAATTTGCAAAAGGTGCCATTTAGAAAATGATTGAGTGTTATTTGATATATTGAAAGTGTTTAAGTGTGAAAATTAAAACGTTTCTATGTAATTTTTGCAGAGAAATATTTCAAAAACAGCAGTTGCTGGCGAACGGGGGTTGCAGACAAACAAATGTAAACAAATTTTGACATCAGAGAAAAACTTACTCACACTCAGTCCAGAAAAAAGTTAAAATCAGCTGGGCTAGTGCTTCTACCATTTCTTTGTACCATGACTTATAGTAGATCTACCAGTTCTCCCACCAAATTTATGACATTGGTGTGATATTTATGTTTGATGTTGAAAAGAATTGCTTTACTAATACCAGATAGAGACAATGATTCAAAACAACGAACAAAATAACAACAACGGCATTTCGATTTGTGTGTTAAAATTATTGTGTTAAATACAACACAAATGTATGCTAACAATAACAGCCAATAAAAAAGTGTAAAACACATTCAAATTTCACAGTTTTTCACCAAAACGACATGAAAAATTAAAGCAAGAAGTTATTGTAATTCCACCTGTAGGGCGATTCACTATGCTTTTTTAACCACAATTGTTTCGTTTAAAAATGTTAACCCCAAAATTAACCATTTTGCTAATCACTAACACTTTAAACGATATCTGCTGGCGTTTAAAGTCAGCTGTTATTTTTAGCAAGACAAATCGTGGTTTATTAACACCAGCATTTTTGGTGTGGTTTAATCCGTTTAGAAACGTGTTTATCGATGTATACAATCGTTGAATATAATGGCTTTGGAGTATTTAACCTACAATTTATTGGAGAATGAGGCAGTTGATAATGCAAGTCCCGGATTATTTATCAAAAAGTGAACTATTTGGCTTACATGCTTGGCAGACGCGCGGCTTTCTTTTGGCAGAAGTACTAGCCATTCTATTTTAATATCTACAAGCGTTTACTAAATTAAAAAAATATTAAAAATGTAGAATGTTTTACTTACTTTGCACAAAACTATTTAAAATTTACAAATCACAAGGATTTTTTTCGTTTTGTTTTTCTTTATTCTTGTGTTACTTTTTCCTATTTTGACATTTCGCTTGGCAGAGTCGCCACGTAATATCATATTGAATACAGAGAAATATAAAACTATTTACCATAGTTAAAAATAAGATAGTGCATCACATAGTGGTTAGTGCAAACATCAAAATGTGTGGTTAAAGTTAACAGCTGCAAAAGTGTTAAAAGTTAGTGAATCGCACTACTGGTGTATATCACTTTTCGTCAAACATCTCTCTATCACACCGACCGCATCACGAAGAGTGTGAAAGGAAACGTCAGATGAGCCAAATATTCTCTCTAGTCTGAGATTACTCTATGATTTAAACTTAGTTCATGTCTACTTTGGTCTCTCATTCTACATCATTTCCCTAGTACAATTTCGATCAGCTGTGCCATAGAAACCCCCTGTCACACCTCAGCGACAGAATTCTTCTCTTGACGTTCAAACCCAAGTTCGCTTCGCTATGTAATAAATATGTATATAATAATAAATTATATATGAATATCGTGAATCAGGGGGGTTCTATGGCACAGCTGCTCGAAAAGGTACTAGGCCGATGATATAGAACGAGAGAGCAAAGAAGACCGGAACTAATTTTAATTAGTGTTTATTGATGCTAATGACATCTAAATTATGTTTTATATTGTTTGTATTGAACGAAAATACGAATTTCCTTCGATTTCTGTCCGTTTTATGTCCAACGAAAGTGTAAAATTGGTAAAATACCGCAGCAAATAAAACTCTATGAAATGGTCTACTACCTCGTCATCATGAAGAGGCAGCGTAGAGAGTAATGGAAACTCTTAGTATTTCTCTATGCGTGAAGGCGCATAACTAAGAATGGAGGATTTTTGTTCGACGTTCGTTCGTTTCTTCCATGGACGAATTTAGTATAGACACATTAGCTCTGTTTCTTTACTTTTTGTGTAAAGTGCGTGTAAATGAGAGTAAAAGTAAAATTCACTGTCAAATACTCAAAATTACACAAAAGTAAAGAAACGCAAAAAACCACTTTTCTTACACGCAAACAAATGTCAAAACACAAAACATATGCTTGACAACAAATCTTGCATATCATGTTAATTTTCACTGTTCATTTGCACACTTCCCATCTTCTTTAAATAAGCACTCTCAAAGCAATCACTTTTCAAGTTAATAAAATTGTAAATTCAATAATTTTTTTTCACTTGTGTTATTTTTTTCACAAATAATACATATGTTCTTATTTTGACGTTTCAAACAGCTGATTGTTTATCACTTTACACAAACTTACCCGAAGAAAAAGTCTGTGTAAATTTGGGTAAAAGAGAAACGCATTTTGACGTTAAGAGAAAAAAAAAATTTCTCTCATTTACACAATTTTGGAGTAAAGAAACGCTTTTGTGTAACTTTGTGTAAATTTGTGTAACTTTGTGTAAAATTGTGCAAGTAAAGAAACAGAGCTATTAATTCGCTCAATAAATAAAACGTCATAGATATGGTTGCAAGTGAATATTGGATGGTGGAAAAAACGTGGGTTCAATAATACCAGATATGAGGCAATAGTACACAACGTTGAACAAAGCAACAACATAAATTAATGTATGAAATAAACCACAAAAATTATATCTTGACCCACAGATATCGAACAACAAAAGTAATGGCACCATTTAATCCGTGAACAGGATATATGTATGTAATTAAGTACCTACCATAGGTGGTAGTTTTTGTTTTTATAAACGGTTTACTCCAAAAATTAAAATAAAAATGTTGATATTTTTATTAATATTTGTTTTTCTAGTCCCACAAAGCAGGTCGAGAAAATACTTCGCTTAATATACCTTCTTCATTGTCCTTATTTAATTGAAACTGCTTGCAAATAGGATTTGAATCAGTTTTATCGCATTCAATCAGCTTTGCTCTCGGCTCGGCTTTCACTATGCCATACTGACGCCGTTTTGTATGGACACAGTTTTCTTCAGAATTTCAATAAGCTTTCAGCGAGCACTCTGCCATCAGCCTAAGCGAATTTAAGCGGCTCCCCATACAAAGTCGTCGAAATATTAGTTTATCAGGATATAAAAAGACACCACTTTTTTTATAAAACATGTCAAAATAAACTCAAAATATTATCTAGCATTTTTCGATAACTCGCTTAGTTATCGGATGCTAAAATTTTGAAAAATTATCAAAAATTCCTTTTTTTACTTTTCTCGAAAAAAAAATCTATATAATATTTTAAAAAATCGCGCGATTTTACCTCAACCCCTATTACCCTCACACATATCTGAAATTTCGGGGACCATAACTCCGAAACATTTGCTCGGATTTTTTTTTGTACTTTGTACTACCTCCACTCAACAAAATTTTTGTTTTTGGAGTCTAAGCGGTGAAATAGACCTGTTCCTTTTTCTCTCCTCTCGACAAGTTTTTTTTTTTTGTTTTTTTTTTTGTTTTTTTTTTGTTTTTTTTTTTGTTTTTTTTTGTTTTTTTTTTGTTTTTTTTTTGTTTTTTTTTTAAATATTTTCTGACAAAATTTTCTAATTTGTGGCCACTGTATTTTTTTTTGCCTCCCCGTTTTCTTTTGCAATTCACAATTACACTCTATGTATTTATTTTTGTTATGCTTCGTCTTATTTACACAATTTCCGTTTTCTTTTCCCTTTCAGATGCCTGAAGAATGTGAAACTTTTGCTTTCCAAGCTGAGATTGCTCAGCTTATGTCACTGATCATTAACACATTCTATTCGAACAAGGAAATCTTCTTGCGTGAATTGATCTCCAATGCTTCCGATGCTTTGGATAAAATCCGCTATGAATCGTTGACCGATGCCTCGAAACTGGATTCCGGCAAGGAACTGTACATTAAATTGATTCCCAACAAGACCGCTGGTACTTTGACACTCATCGACACTGGTATTGGTATGACCAAATCGGATTTGGTCAATAATTTGGGTACCATCGCCAAGTCGGGCACCAAGGCTTTCATGGAAGCATTGCAGGCCGGTGCTGACATCTCTATGATTGGTCAATTTGGTGTAGGTTTCTACTCTGCCTACTTGGTTGCCGACAAAGTGACCGTCACCTCAAAGCACAACGATGATGAACAATACATTTGGGAATCGTCAGCTGGTGGCTCGTTCACTGTTCGTCCCGACAATTCGGAGCCATTGGGTCGTGGTACCAAGATTGTGTTGCACGTTAAGGAAGATCAGCTCGATTACTTGGAGGAAAACAAGATCAAGGAAATTGTAAACAAACATTCTCAATTCATTGGCTATCCTATTAAACTGTTGGTCGAAAAGACTCGTGACCAAGAAGTCTCTGACGATGAAGCTGAAGATGATAAGAAGGATGAAGAGAAGAAGGAAATGGACACCGATGAGCCCAAGATTGAAGATGTTGGCGAAGACGAAGATGCCGACAAGAAAGACAAGGATGGCAAGAAGAAGAAGACCGTTCAAGTCAAGTATACCGAGGATGAAGAGTTGAACAAGACCAAGCCCATCTGGACCCGTAATCCCGATGATATCGCTCAAGCTGAATATGGTGAATTCTATAAATCACTCACCAATGATTGGGAAGATCACTTGGCTGTCAAGCACTTCTCCGTTGAAGGTCAATTGGAATTCCGTGCTCTTTTGTTCATCCCTCGTCGCACACCATTCGATTTGTTCGAGAACCAAAAGAAGCGCAACAACATTAAATTGTACGTGCGCCGTGTATTCATCATGGACAACTGCGAAGACCTCATCCCCGATTACTTGAACTTCATGAAGGGTGTTGTTGATTCCGAAGATTTACCCTTGAACATCTCTCGTGAAATGTTACAACAAAACAAGGTTTTGAAAGTCATCCGCAAGAATTTGGTCAAGAAAACAATGGAGTTGATTGAGGAACTGACCGAAGACAAAGACCTTTACAAGAAGTTCTACGATCAATTTAGCAAGAACTTGAAATTGGGCGTTCACGAAGACAGCAACAACCGTGCAAAATTGGCAGATTTCTTGCGTTTCCACACATCTGCTTCCGGCGATGACTACTGCTCTTTGGCCGATTATGTTTCCCGCATGAAGGATGTCCAAAAACACATCTATTTTATTACTGGAGAATCGAAGGAACAAGTTGCCAACTCAGCGTTCGTTGAACGTATCAAGTCTCGAGGCTTCGAAGTCATCTACATGACCGAACCCATTGATGAATACGTCATCCAACATTTGAAGGAATACAAGGGCAAGCAATTGGTCTCCGTCACCAAGGAAGGCTTGGAATTGCCAGAAGATGATGCTGAAAAGAAGAAGCGCGAAGAGGACAAAGCCAAGTTCGAGAACCTCTGCAAACTTATGAAATCAATCTTGGACAACAAAGTCGACAAAGTCGTTGTTTCCAACCGTTTGGTCGAATCACCCTGTTGTATCGTCACTTCCCAATTCGGCTGGTCCGCTAACATGGAACGTATCATGAAGGCCCAGGCTTTGCGCGATACCTCGACTATGGGATACATGGCTAGCAAGAAACATTTGGAAATCAATCCCGATCATGCCATCATGGAGACTTTGCGTCAAAAGGCTGAAGCAGACAAGAACGATAAAGCCGTTAAGGACTTGGTTATTTTATTGTTCGAGACCTCCCTCCTTTCATCGGGCTTCTCCCTCCAAGAGCCCCAAACCCATGCCTGCCGCATCTACCGCATGATCAAACTCGGTCTGGGCATCGACGAAGACGAGCCCATGCCCGCCGATGAAAGCCAAAGCGTCGGAGATGCTCCCGCACTTGTCGATGACACTGAAGATGCTTCTCACATGGAAGAAGTCGATTAAACGCGTTCTCTTATAATCCTTAAATTTTAAGTAGTTTTTAAGTTACACACTCAAAACACAAACCAGAAGCACTATAATTAATTCCATGGGGGTTTTGGGGCACATGCAGAAGCAATCATATTTTGCTGCAGTACCTCTGTCCCTCGCTCGTGTAAGGTACATGTATAATTTAAAATAAATTAAATCATCTTATTTCCATTCTAAGAGTGCACTGATGTGAAAGGTTTAATTAACTCAAAATTAAATCCAAGCTTATTTTTAAGTTTCTTAGGTTTTAATTAGGATTTTTATACCTATTCCTTGTTTTCGGAAAGACCAGGGAAATGTGGTTAATAACCACCAATATCGCCTTGGCTCTCCCATTGTATACCAAAACTTGGTTTAATTTTTCGGATCGCATTTTTTTTTGTTTTGTTCTTGAGCATTGTTAATATGTAATTAATAGTGTCATGAATTTATGAAAGATAATAATGTAAATGAAAAAAAAACCATTAAAATAAAAAACGATTTAAACAAAAAATGTTTATTTACAATGAAACTCAAATTTGTCTTGTGCGTTTTTATTTGTATACCCTCGCCCACCCATAGGGGTCGGGGTGTATATTATTTAATACGGAAACAATGTAACGCATAGAAGGAGCCATGTTAGACCCTCAGTATCTTTGAACGAAATTCGTTTTGGGGTTTTTACGATGATTGAGCCATGTCCGTCTGTCTGTCTGGCTGGTCAACACGATACTGCCATATCGATCACAGCGAAATTTTGTCAGTGACTATTATTTGCCAAGGCTAGTTTGTGATTGAAAATGGGCGTTTTGACTTCGCCCCTTCTGGTACCTCCCATACAAATCGACAGATTTATGATTCGATTATCGATAGCAACCGAACCTCAGTTGCGTTGTCAACTGACAACGCCACTGAAATAAAAAGTTGTATTATGTATGGCAACTAACAGAGTTTGGACACTTCGCCAACTGTAAATAATGTAAACAAACAATAAATCTAAAGTGTGAGAAATAAACGTGTCTTTAGGGAGAAATAATTGTTAATAAACAATTCCGTTTTTGGTTCAAGACATATTTTCGCCTTCCAAAAGAAGGAATAGTTTATTTAGTGTATATTGTGGAAAATGACTTCAAACGAAGTCATTTGGCGACAGCAATACTTCCGCTCTTAAAAGTTTGCGCAGCTTTAATGGGTCGATTATCGACAGCAACCGAACCTCAGTTGCGTTACCAGTTGCCGAAAAGTTATTGCATATGGCAACTGACAGCTAGCAACTTCAGTTGCTTGATAAAGTTTATATTGGCAACCACGAATTTGTGGTTGCTGTATAGTTTCTAAAACAAAACGTTCAGGTGAACGATAAGGAGTCAAAAGCTGTGCTTCTGTGGAAAAAATCACCAAGCGGGATTCGTAATTTGGCAATTAGCGGTGACGGTTGAGGATCGCAAAAAGGGATTTGAATTTTTTTTTTTTGTTTTGTGCAAATTCCTAGTGTCGATGGAAGAAAAAAATAAATTTCTAACCATGGAGTAGAAAAGTGAAAGAAAATACGAAAATTTCACGGGAAACTTACAAAAAACTTACTTAAGATAAAACATTAAAAAAATGGAAAAAAAGGTTTGCAAGACGATAAAAGGAAAAAAATTAAAAAGGAAATATTTATCGACATTTTTCTCGGGAAACGTACAATAAAAGCACGTTAAATGAAAATGTTATTATTAAACGTAATATAATACATACAAAATTGAAAATAAAACGGTTGCAAGACGACCAAGAAAAAAAAGAGAAAAACACCTAAACTGCAGTTCTTATATGAATAAATATATTAAAGAAAATGAATATATTATTTATTAAAGAACATTTGTGGACAAAATAACGCAAAAATAAAAAATAATCTGCGTGAACAAATAATACATTTGACGAAATAAACCACTACTCATCCTATTTCCCAAGCAAATTCGAAGAGTAGTTTGTAAAGTGTTAGTGTTGCGAGAGCGTGTTCGAAAATACAGGATACAGTGACTCACAAAAGTATTCGTTGCTTTCCTTTCTTGTAATGAAATAACTTTGCTATAAACTGATGTTGGGGTTTTATTAAATTAGAAAGAGTTAAAGGAACAAATGTTTGTAGCTCTTCTAGAAACCATTCACAAAGAACGTAACTTAGCTAAGTCAGTGTTGCAGAATATGACTTTGTTTAAAACAGTTGAAAAATTTTAAAATTCCTGACACCATCTTCATATTTACGATCATTATTGCCGCCATCATCACCAGCATCATCTTTAATTTCATCATCTTTAACTTCATCATCATCTTTAACCTCATCATCCTTAACGTCATCATCATCTTTAATCTCATCATCATCTTTAACCTCATCATCATTGGTTATCCATCTCCAGCATCACATGCCTATGTATTTATATAGTATAGTTACTAAGTATAGTGTAAGTTTAGATTTAAGTATGTTTCTCTTGTATTTTTAAGTATTTCATTTATAATTTTTTCAGAAAAAACAACGAAAATTGAATTTGAAAATGTTTGCCTAAAACTTTTTCTTAGGGGGTATGGCCGTAGAGGATATGGGTCTGAGCAGTATATTTTCATGGGGCAACATAAAATGAAATACCGGGTACCTATTGTTGCCAAAGGCGTAGTTCTATTGAACTATGGGTGGGAAAAAGTGCAACCCGAGATGACATTACCTGCCTGTCTCCAAAGTCCGAATGGTTTCAGCGGTACATTTAGTTTTTACATGTTTTGTTTTTGCTTCTAAGCTCATTTATATGGTGGTAATCTTTTATAGGCATTTTATTTTTATGCTTACGTGGCGAAGACCTGGGTTAAGAACCACACCATACTTGGCAGAGCTAACCTTTTAACATTTATATGCCTTAAGCCTACTTTTTCGTATTTGTACATCTTTTAATGAAACTTAGAATAGCCCGCGCGTAACAAAAGTTATACATTAATATGATATATAAAATAAATATATTCGACATACTTACTATATGGCGTTTAAGCTAAAGTATCCCTTTCGGTTAAAATAAAGATGCTGTTCTTCTTTCTTTGGGGCTAAAATTTTAATGTGGGTTCCGTCCACACACCCAGTCACTCCTGGAAATGACGTTTTTTCAAAAAAAAAATGCAACTTAGCCTCATCTTTCTCAGCATCCGTCATATTAAATTTTATCCATTGCGGACAAACAGTCCGCTCCATGATGTCCAGGGTTTCCGATAAAATCTTGAATACCACTGGTTGTGAAAATCCCAAGTTGAAATCATTCCCGACGCTTAGCTGGTATGATCCCTGTGCTAAAAAGCGCAATGTAGCCGCCAATTTAATTGTGTTGGGAACAAATGTGGATCTCGTCCCTTTTTTAAATGAGGTTCCATTATTCCCAACACATACTCAAATGACGATTTATTTAATCGAAAATAGCTTTGGAATCTTAAAAGGAATAAAAAAAAACCGTCACAGGAATGTAGACTTCAAAATATTTTCCTTACTTTTCATCAGGCAGATTAAGATGGAAGATTTCTGCCTAAGCAATCTTCTTTCCACTATTAATTGTTGTTTTTTGTTTTCTTCGTCACTGGAAGATTCCGAATCCGAAATAAAAACATTTTTATCTTTACTTTTTCAACAACAATCTCTTTAATATGCATAAAAAAAAATAACGAAAATGAATCAGCTGACTATAAAATCGACCTATAGCCCTTACAGAATACCAAGCTTTTATCGAATTGATGTTGCCATTGCCTTAAATTGACGTTGCCTTAGAATTGACGTCGTTGTTGACGCCGCCAATTGGAATACGAGTGATTATTTAATATCTACTATACGTGCGGTTGCGGTCAAAAAAATAGCAGCGCAAGAATGTTATAAGTTTCTGATAGCCATACACTTGGGAGTGGCCAGAAATAATTCCTTCAATGGGCAGTCCAAGCAGCTCACTACTTCCACGCAGTATGTCCTGGGCAATGGCTTATCGGAAACCTCCGTTAGCTAGCTAAAGTGAGAAGGCGAAACGAATGAGCAACCTGAGTGGTAATGCGATCACTGATACGTCTCAGGATTATTAGGTGACCCTGTCACTGAAGCTCTTCGAAGTAGTGGACATATTCTTCTATCCTTTGAAGGCGGATGAGCCAACACCCCTGGCCAACGGCGGCTCAAAATTGAAGAAACCAAACTCCAGTTTCGACACACTGCATTCTGGTCAGCGTCTGATCCATATTGGGCGGCTGAAACATGATAATCCTGGCAGTAGGTAAAATGCAAACCACTGTGGGCTGGGTTTGCCTCCCGCCACCGTTATATTGGCAATGAAAATACACTATAAAATTAATGAACAAAGGAACCCCCAATTGTTGACGACCCTCGCAAACGTTATAAGGACCACGATTTAAGGACATGTACCTGGAATGTGCGAACGCTATACAGAACTGGTGCCACTTTCCAACTGGCGGATGTCCTCGAAAATATAAAGCGATCCAGGAAATGCGATGGACAGGATATGGTTGCACCAGAAAGAAAAACTGCGATATTTACTACAGCTCCCATGAGAGAAAGCACGAATTTGGGTGCGGATTTATAGTTGGCAAGAGACTGCGACACCTAGTTTCAAGTTTCAACCCAGTGAGTGACCGCATAGCCACAATTCGCATCAAAGCGAAATATTTCAAAATCTCGTTAATTTGTGTGCACGCACCGACAGGATATAGATAATGAGCTTAAAGAAACATTTTATGAGCGTCTGGAGGAAGTATGTATATGAACGCTGCTCTGATCACGACATTTAGATTATTCTATATTTCATAGAACCACAGATAAGTCCAAGTAGGTTATTAATTTTGCCTAATTTTGATAACAACAACTTCACATGTTCATTCCACAATAAATTCTTGGTGAAAGTGATCCCTAAAATTCTCATTTGAGAATTAACTCTGATGTCAGTCTCCCCAAGGCGAATCGACTCATACATACAGTTTCTTTTCAAAAAAAAACTATGTTCAAAAGATGGAACGGCAAGATAAAAAAAAAGAAAACAAACAACTTTAGTTTACGATAGGAATCGCTTAAGGAACAGTACCCGCATGCTCAGCAAACTAGCTTAGTGTAGGAGATGTGGGCGGGGATCTTGTTCCTATTAACGAAATTTACCATTTACAAACAAAACTTATCACGCGCGCTTTATGGCCCTATACATATAAATTAAATTTCTCATCAACACAGAAAACACATATATTCACAGAAAACTTCATTTAGAGCGAAGATGTAAATGTCCTAGGCCTCAAAACCCTTCTATCCGCTGGGTTAATCTCTTGGCAACTTTCAAGAAAAACCCCCATTGGCAAACCCATAGAGTAATCTCAGACTAGAGAGAATATTTGGCTCATCTGACGTTTCCTTTCACACTCTTCGTGATGCGGTCGGTGTGATAGAGAGATGTTTGACGAAAAGTGATATACACCAGGTGGAATTACAATAACTTCTTGCTTTAATTTTTCATGCCATTTTGGTGAAAAACTGAAATTTAAATGTGTTTTAAACTTTTTTATTGAGTGCTATTATTAAAATACATTTGTGTTGTATTTAACACAATAATTTTAACACACAAAATGAAATGCCGTTGTTGTTATTTTGTTCGTTGTTTTGAACCATTGTCTCTATCTGGTATTAGTAAAGCAATTCTTTTCAACATCAAACGTAAATATCACACCAGGCCAAATGTCATAAATTTGGTGGGAGAACTGGTAGATCTACTATAAGTATTAATCTATGGGCAAACCTTTAAACCTACACCCCTGTGTTTTACATACAAATAAGATCTACTGCTTCATGTTCATATTCTTACTTTATTTCAAATTCATAACCATAGATTAATACTTATAGTAGATCTACCAGTTCTCCCACCAAATTTATGACATTTGGCGTGGTGTGATATTTACGTTTGATGTTGAAAAGAATTGCTTTACTAATACCAGATAGAGGCAATGGTTCAAAACAACGAACAAAATAACAACAACGGCATTTCGTTTTGTGTGTTAAAATTATTGTGTTAAATACAACACAAATGTATTTTAACAATAACAGTCAATAAAAAAGTTTAAAACATATTTAAATTTCAGTTTTTCACCAAAATGGCATGAAAAATTAAAGCAAGAAGTTATTGTATTGAATCTCTATAAATAATAAGGCAGATCTTTTAGTTAAAGATAATATCAAAGACAATGTTTATTAACCGGAAAAAGAAAAATTTTTGACAGTCTCGATTGCTTTATATTGAAAAGCTTGCTTCGAATTACAATATATTTTGTTCAATAACTTATTGTATTTCAACACCCCCTCTAAATCAGACAATCCCAGAATTTCTCTTGACTTCTGAAAACAAGTTACATCTGTAGCTTTGGTAAACATATCAGCTAACTGTTCATTCGATCGAATAGGCTCTAGTTTGATCTTATTATTAGCCACACTATCACGAATAAAATGATGCTTAACGTCTATATGTTTGGCTCGTTTGCTTTCCATATTTGTGGCCATTCCAATACAACCCCGATTGTCTTCATATATTGTGACTGGATGTTCTTCTGTTATAACATTTAGATCCTGAAGTAGACCTTTCAGCCATATAGCTTCTGTAGCAGCCAGACTCAAAGCAATATATTCAGCTTCGCTTGAAGACTTCGCAACAGTTTGCTGTTTCTTACTGCACCACGAAACTGTACAGCCAAATACTTTGAAAACATATCCACTTACAGATTTTCGATCAACCACGTCTGAAGCCCAGTCAGCATCTACATACCCCACGATCGGTTCATCATTTGAGGCTTTAAACTTTAATTTAAATGATAACATTCCTTTTAGGTATCTAACAATACGTTTCAAGTGTTGCCAATGAGTTTCGGATGGGTTTTGTTGGTATCTTCCCATATAGCCCACAGGATAGCAAATGTCAGGTCTTGAACATAACATTAAATACATTAAGCTACCAAGTAGTTCTCGATAAGGTTGATCACAACCAGACTCCTTAACGTGGTTCAGTTGCAAACCCTTTTCCATTGGACTTTTAACACTATTGCATTCAACCATGCCAAACTTAGCCAATAACTTCTCGATACTCGCCCCTTGCGTAATTATAATTTTATCATCATTGTATTGGATTTGCATACCAAGGAAAAATTTCAGGATTCCACAATCCGACATCTCAAAACGCTTCGATAAGTCCTGTTTTAGCTGTTCGATACTTGAAATTTTGTTTCCCGCTATAAGAAGATCATCAACATACATTATAACAATAAGATCATCATTTTGTTCCAAACATAATTTTGTATAAAGACAGTAATCATGCATTGATCTTTTGAATCCCAGTGAAACAAGGTAATTATTAAACTTTACGTTCCAACACCTTGGGGCTTGCTTTAGGCCATATAAAGATTTGATTAATTTGCAGGCCATACCATCATTTGCTCTTATTCCTTCAGGTATCGCCATAAACACTTCTTCTTCTAAGTCACCATGCAGAAAAGCTGTGTTGACATCAAGTTGATGAAATATGTATCCACGATGTAGACCAACAGGCAACACCACTCGAATTGTTTGTTAATTTTGCAACCGGAGCATATGTCTCAAAAAAGTCAACACCATGCTTTTGCTGAAAGCCTTTTGCCACTAACCGAGCTTTATATCTGGTTTGATTTCCATTTCCATCTTCTTTGACACGGAATACCCATTTAGATTTTATAAGTTTCGTACTTTTAGGAACTTTTATTATTTCCCATACTTGATTTTTGTTCATTGATTGGAGTTCATCGTCAACAGCTTTTAACCATCTATCAGCGTCATCAAGGAAATGAATTTCATCATATGTCTCAGGTATTCTTTTATCTAATACAGTAGCTCCTAGTCCAGTAAAGTAATTTAGAAGTTTACCAGGCAAACGTCTTTCTCTACTACCACGACGAACTGGAACGGTGACTCTAGTAGTGGGAACCACAGACATACCTTCATCATCATCTTCAGATAAAACAGCAGTATCATCATTTGCAGGCAAGAAATTTATGCCACCATCCTCATTTGGTATAACTGAATTTTCGTTTTCATTAACTTCTGGTATAGACACAGCATCTTCGCACTCATATTCCCCCTCTTGCTCGTGGCACCTTTGAACTGTAACTACTTTTTGACTTTCCTCATTATGCTTTTGGATAGATTCAAATGGAAAACAAGTCTCTTCAAATTTTACGTCCCTTGCAATTACAACCTTTTGTTTTTCCATATCCCAAATACGATAACCGTTTGGTGCATATCCAACCATTACGGACTTCTTACTTCTGGCATCAAGCTTTTTACGACACTGATGCGGTATCCAGGCATAAGCTTTACAACCAAAAACTCTAATTTTATCATATTTGGGTTTAACGCCAAACCACATCTCCGCTGGAGTCACTAAATTTTCCAGGCTTCTTGTTGGACAACGATTTATTATGAAAACAGCTGCCTTGGCAGCTTCCGACCACATCTTCTTAGGAGCTTTGGATTCAATCAACATTGTTCTCACCTTTTCTGTTACAGTTCGGTTGAACCTCTCAGCTACTCCATTTTGTTGAGGTGAATAAGCAACTGTAGGCTCCACTTGTATGCCTTTACTCTTGTACCATTGAAATTGTTCCTTTGATAAGTACTCCCTACCTTGATCAATTGTTAGTTTGGAGATAGAGTTACCACTAAACATACTAGTTACTATAGCTTCATATTCTTTAAAGGCTTTGAACACATCAGATTTCTTCTTGATTAGGTATACCATGGCAAAGTGAGTGTAGTCATCTATGAAACTCACAAAATATTTGGATCCGTCCCACGCAATTGGATCAATAGGGCCACAAACGTCCGAATGTATCCGCTCTAACACTCTTTTTGCTCTTGTACGAGTGTCATCGAAGGGTTCTCTACATTGCTTACCTTCTACACACACATCGCAAAAACCAATCGATTTCGATTTACGATTAACGCCATTAATAAAATTACCTTTTTGTAATTTCTGAAGACCACTTTCTCCAATATGGCCAAGTCGACGATGCCACAGCACGGCATCCTTTGCATCACTGGACAAAGCGGATGAATTTCCATCAATAATGACATACAGCTCATAAAGATTTCCACGCAAATAAGCCGTTGCTATCAATTCACCATTTTTTAAAATAATGGCTTTATCCCGAATGAATTTAACTTCCACACCAGCATTTGTAAGTTTTCTTACTGATACCAAATTGTCACGTAAGTCGGGAACGTACAGTACATCCATCATAGTTAAAGGAACACCTTTGTTAGTTACGCCACTTATTTCACCACAATGTTTTGCAATTATGGACTCATTGTTTTTTGCAACATTTATTTCAACCGGTTCTTTCAATTCTTTTAAATTTTTATAGCACCATTTTTCATTTGACAAATGGTCACTTGCACCAGAGTCCAATTTGAAAGTTACTTTATTGCCCTTATCGTTATATCTTTGGGTAATATTTCTTCGAACCATGAAGCACACACCCTCATTTCTAGCCACACGTGCTTCAGCACTTCTACAATTACGAGCTTGGTGTCCAAATTTGTTGCATTTGAAGCACTTACCATTAAACTTCTTGAATTTTTGGTGTTTCTTACCAGCAAAGGCTGTTTTTTCTACAACCTCTTCTTCGTGGCGATCAGATATCTTCGCTTCTTCTGACATTAACCTTTCCTTTACCAAGTTAAAGGTTAGCTTACCGTCTTCCACATTTTGAGAGAAACAATTGAGCCAGCAAATCAGCATCTTCTATTGTAGCACCGGCCATCTTCAACTGACGAATTAAATTCTCAAATGCCATTATATGAGCATTTACATTGTCACCATCATTCATACGCATTCTTGAAAGCTTCTTACGTAACAGCAATAGGTTAACTATAGACTTCTTTGCAAATACGGACTGTTAGTTGTTCCACATGTCCTTTGCCGTTTCTTTGTCACGGACATAACACAAACAATCTGAGTGCAGGAATCCAACCAATCGATCCTTTGCCTTCTTATCATTTTTTATGAAAGCAGCATTAGCAGCATTATCTGTAGGTTGAACGCCGGTTAGAACGTCCAATAATCCTAAGGAATCCAGATGCAATTTAACACGAAACTGCCAGTCATCGAAACCCGAGCCATTAAACTGCGGAATTCCGTGAGATTCTTTTGAGTCGCCCATAACCTATTGAATCTATAAATAATAAGGCAGATCTTTTAGTTAAAGATAATATCAAAGACAATGTTTATTAACCGGAAAAAGAAAAATTTTTGACAGTCTCGATTGCTTTATATTGAAAAGCTTGCTTCGAATTACAATATATTTTGTTCAATAACTTATTGTATTTCAACATATTGTAATTCCACCTGGTGTATATCACTTTTCGTCAAACATCTATCACAAGGACCGTATCACGAAGAGTGTGAAAGGAAACGTCAGATGAGCCAAATATTCTCTCTAGTCTGAGATTACTCTATGTTCATAACAATTATAGATTTAGGAGAAAGAGCGCAAAAAAAACAAACGGTTACACCGTGATACGAGAATACCCAAAAAAAAAAAACAAAATAACATAAAATTAAAGGAAGCATAATAAGTAAGAGACAGGAAAAAACACAACCAGATCACAACACTAAAACAGAAGAAGCCATATTGCATTTGCTTTTTGCAAAATTCAATTCCAATATCAATCACATAAAAATAGCTTGCAATAAACTTTATTTTGAGTTAACTCTGAGGCAATTAGAGAGAAGTAATTTTTTCTTGTTCTTCCTTTTGCTTTACACTTACAGTTTTTTTTTCTGCTTTCTCATCCAACGTTGCGAGAAGGCCTTCCAGTGTAGTTTGAAGATGCTTTTTAATGACAAAATGTTGAGATACTTCTTAAATGTTGTGATGGATGTTGCTAGAGATTTAATAAATAAATTAGCTTAATTCTAGAAGTTTAGTTTTACTAAGGCCTGTTTACGGAACAACCAATTTCGGAAATGTAAGTTCAATTTCAATTAGCTTCATAGTTTGAGCTAAATAATTAAAAAAAATTTGCTTATTTCTTTTAAGCAAAACTCCAATTTAGGTTAGGAACTTGCGTAATTAGAAATTAAGAATAACCGTAACCGATTTAAGTAATTTTAAGACTGGTCAATTCTACCGTTTGACTCCATTTTGGATAAAAAAAATACATATGTATATGTATAAAACAAATAGGGTTAACAATTTTATAAAGAGATGAGTTTAACGAAGAGAAATAATAACGACTGATTTGCTTGGTTAACAATAGTGGAGTGAATTTAATACAAGAAATGGTATGATCATGGTAGAAATATAATGGTAGATGCAGTACGACAACAACTACAACAAGGCAAAAACAACAGGCATTTTGTTTTTGCTCAGTGTCTGTATTGTGTCAAAGTCAGCTGATTGAAAAAGGTAAACAAAGTTGAAAAAGTTATTATTTAGAAAATGATTGTGATTTAGTTTATATTTTGAAAGTGTTTAAAATTGAAAATTAGAACGTTTCTGTGTGATTTTTACAGGGAAAACATTTCAAAAATAGGAGATGTTGGTGAACGCCGGTTGCAGAGGAAGGTAAATGTTTCGTTGTCATCGGTAGGTGTTGGTGGTAATAATATTTCTTCGTCATTCCAGCAACAGCTTCAAAGATATTTGCGGCAATCGATGAAAATTACGTGGCTTTCGTGGTACAAGTCAATGTAATGCATTCTGCACAAAGTGTTACTCCATGGTTTGAAAGAAATAAATGTTCCAGACGCGGACACTATGATTTAGATCATATATTCATGGGTGATTCCATAGGTGATCCTGAAATGGAAAATTGTGTGCCATCACCGTGTCATATTAAAATTGGTTTCCTTTGTGATCACGTAAGTTTGCGGTATTGAAGTAATCCTCACCAATTTAATAAATTCGTGTTGTTTTCGCTTTTTTGCAGGCCGAACGAAACTTGGATAAATATGTTCTTCAGTTGGAAAATATGAATCACGGCTGAAATGATTAAAGATCGGATATGGCAAACCGCTGAACAGATAAAATATATATCGTATTTTTCCTAAATTGTTCTAATATATAGATCTTTTATTTGTTTTTCTTATTTATGTCCAATATTCTTCAGGGAACAATAATATTGGAGATAAATAAGCAAAACAAATAAAAGATCTTAAGCTCGTTTAAAGAATAAGAAGAATTGCAATTGAAGATCGTGGAAAACTTTATATATGTTCTAATATATATATACATATTTATTTAATGTATGATAAGTTCATACTACAAGCATACAAGGTAAATATATGTGTATATTTATTAAATTGAACATTAATAAAGTGGCAATAACTTTAATCGGTTGTCGTTATTGAAATACAACTATTGTTATAATATATACATACATATGTACAAGTGCAAAGTAGTTTTTGGAGCTAAAAGGCTGAAAAATGGTACATATGTATGAATCTAGTATTGACAACGGAGGAATATCAATTAAACTCGGACTTTCGGTTTGCGGGCGGGGGCGTGGCAAAAGTAGTTTTAAAGCTACAAGGCTAGTAATAATAAAAACTCGTTAAATTGCACACTTTATTGTTTTTTGTTGTTTTACTAAATATAATGACTAGTTTTATTTTCATCAAATATATGTATGGATATTTTACAGGTTTATTTTAATTAGTTTTTTATACCCCATTATTCTTTGTTTCGCCTTCTGCACCTTCAGACGTTTGTTCAAATGACGAATGCGGAAAAACGTACGACATTTAAAAAAGAACTGTTTTATGTTCTGTGGAAGATCCACTGAAGCACTTCTCTTAGTAAGGTGTTGGTTTATGTGCTTTGCGTGTGAAATTTCCATGCCATTCACATTATTGAATATTTTCTCCAGCTCCTTAATGGCGCTGAGGAAATAAGGGGAAGGTTTTTTTAAAATTCCTTTCGACACCAGATCGACCCACGTGAACGTAGCATCTTGACTTTGGTATTCCTCAAGATTAAACTTTCGAATTATATAGCCACCTATATATTCTAAAGCATCCTCTTCAAGAATACCAACGTCGTCTACATTTTGTGCGTCTAGCTCTTGGGGTATTTCGGGCTCGGCGTCGGATGCAGTTTCGTCAAATATACCAAGCTCGTTATCCGCATCTTGCTCGTTTTTGCTTGGCGGTGCATTTGTAGAGCTGAGCCATTCGGTGTTGTCTGCGATTATATTACCAGTTCCGCGTAAATGCTCCGTATTTCTGGCTGGAAAACATAATAGAAATTTTAAAATGTGGTTATAATATGTTGTAATATATGAGCATACCCAAGATGTACTTTCGCATCCTGTATTTGAATTGTTTTGGTGTTGGGTGATCATTTAATCCACCTTTGCTCCGAATAGCACCAAACAAATTTTCCATCACATCCTGGTTCAGGCGATTCGTTAAAATAAAAGTCATATTAAACTTTTGTTTAACGTAATCGTAAAGCATTGGTAACGCGGTATTGGTCATTATAACGCCTTTTTGAAATCATTCTAAATTTATTTTATTTGGGATTATTGGGGATGACATCCATTCGTTCATACGACTTAATGTGCGTTGCTGATCCGCCAACGCCATGCCAAATGGGTCCTTAAAATATACGAATATAGTTATAACGTAATATGTGGTCTTACCTTTCCAGGGTAATTAAATGTAGTCATAGATGAATTTAGAACATCGAACCAATCATTCACCAACTGAATGAAATCGGCAGTTTCAGTTGCCTTATATACATCCAAGCCAATAGAGTGACAGCGTCTTATAGCGTTGGCTGTGGTGTTTGAGAGCAGCTGCGTTGCTAGCTTAACTTTTTGCCTTCCTAAAGTTTCAGTATAAAGAAATAGTTATTTATTGATTAAATGTTTAATGTAATGAATGCACTTACCCGCGCCTTTAACCGATAGGTGTTCAGATGTCAATTTATATGCTATTGACACATCGCTGTTTGAGGTGTGTTTTATAACATCGGAAATTGTGCGTGGTGTCACTAACTCGTTATTCCATATCAAGCCTGAGTCGAGAAAGTGGTTCCTTTTTAATTTCAGCAAGTGAGGCGCATCAGCAAATGCGAATACTTTCTCCTCCGGATTAACAGGATTACGAAACCATGGTTTATCTAAAGAAAAAGTTAGTTAGTCAAAATTGTGGATCTCGGCCAACACGATCGATAACAATAACAAAAACTGTTACCTGTGGTTACACCTAAATCTTTCCACAATTTCCGATTAGTTGATCCCATATCGCACACCATCGCCACCACTTTAAATCCTGCATCATTAAGTTGACCAATTATGGAATTTAAAATGTCATTTTTCATTTGGCAGTCAAAATCATAAAATACGGGTAGCTTCCACGATTTCTTTAGTCCTCGAGCCATTACCACTTGAGCATAGTTGGCTGACTTTCGTACAAAATCGCCCACTGCTTCATATTCAAATGTTTCAGAAATCTTCATCTCATCAAAAGATAGCACACATATCTTATCCTCAGTTGTGAGATCAGTGTTGTGCTTCATCAAGTCTATTGATGTAGATAATACGCCTTCACTACTATTTATCTTATAACACCAACGTTGCAGCGTACAGACATGAGGGAGTGGAAACCCTTTTTTAAGTAGGTGATTGTATGCCCTGGGTCCCGATGCGTGCAAACATATGGCACTAGATATGTCAGTCCACGTTGCCAGGAGTCATAATTTTTCTAATTTGTCCTTCAGTGAATAAGTGGTCGTAAGGGTCTCGTTAGTTTTGGCCAGCTTTCTCTTCAAATTCTTATTTTCAATTTCTAAACTCTTTATATATTTTTTGTACTCATCTATTTGCATCTCCATAGTACTTTCTAGAATTATTAAGCTGAATACACACAATTGGTGAAAAAATCAAAATAACGTAAACATTTGAAATAATATTCTAATACTTTATTTAAATTGTGTCCTTACTCTGTCTGCGTTTGGCCGTCCGTATATTCCACTGTATATTCCGGCAGATAAAATGATGGTATGTTGAAATTATACAAACAATTTTTAATATTCAATATAAAATATTTTCTAAATACTTACTCCATGGCTATATCCAAATTTAAGTGTTGATTGTGGTTATTCTTTATGTCTGCCTCGAAACTGGACCTGCATATGTACATACATATATTGAAAAAGGTGTCATAAATATTAAACTTTTCAAAAACTTCTTTAAAAACTTACTCCATCATTACATCCAAATTTAAATCGGTATTGCGGTTGTTGTTTTCGTCTAGTGAAAAGCTGGCCCTATATTAAAAAAGGGTATAAATATTTATACATTCAATTTTTTTAATTTACTTACTCTGCGACTGGAGACTGAATCATATTATTTACGTCTATGTTGCAGTCCTCAAGCAAAAACTTCAAAAAAGGCACAGCACTGGGCATTAATGAATCTCTTTTTGCTCCTCTTATAATGTCTGAGGACAAAAAGTGATCGGCACATATGCAAGCATTTGCCGAGAACTGCATCCGACAAATATCACTCCACTTGCTTCTCCTGCGTTCATCACTTGGAACTTTGAAGAACGGTCCAGCATTACGGATTTGTTTCTTTTTGCATAAGCTGCAAGCTCGCATTTTTCCTTTTTATATTTCAAAAACACAATTTAGCACAATTTTTGTAATTAATTCCTTTTTCATTCACTCACACTGTTAAAACACTGTTCAAATTATTTGAAATTTTCCAACCAAATAACGTAAACAAAAAATGTAAACAAACTTTGACATAAGAGAAATACTTACTCATACTCACTCAAGAAAAAACTTCGAATCAGCTGTGCTAGTACTTCTACCATTTCTTTGTACCTTGGGTATGATAAATGTCATTACACAGTTGATGTAAGAATGGTAATACAGTGTTGATTTATAAATGTAAATACAATGTAGATGAATGGTGCCACCTGTTATAATTATATTAGCTGTCTTAATACTCCCTCGTTTTGTTTACAATCTTTAACATTTGAAAAACAAACAAAATTACTTAAACACATTGTATTCAAAAAAAATCGGCTAAATCCTTATAGATTAAATGAGATGTAAAACAAAATACTTTAAATAATTTACTTTTGTGTTCAAAAATAACATCTGTTTTTAAATATGCAAAAATAATTTTTGACGCATTTGAAACTTTTAACGTTGAAAGCATCTCTCAAAAAAGAATTTCTAGGCTTAGGCATTGGTTTAGTGAAAATATCTGCCAATTGATTATGACTACTGACTTCTTTTAAATCGAAAACTTTTTCATTAAATTTTTCTCTAATATAATGATAGCGCACATCAATGTGCTTTGTGCGTTTATGTTGCTCTGGATTTTTAATGAGTTTCACCGCACTTGCATTGTCCATCATTAGACTCGGTGTATGTGGACCAATGAATTCTGTCAATAGCCGTTTCATCCAGACTAATTCGCGTATTGCCTCTGAGCCCGCTATGTATTCGGATTCAGTCGTCGAGCGTGAGACGGACTTCTGCCTCTCTGAGCACCAGCTCAAAATTGAGCCACCAATTGTGATACAGTATCCAGTGGTCGATCTTCTTGTGTCAATGCAACCTGCATAGTCTGCATCACTGTAGCATTGAACGTCGAAAACGGTATTACTGAAATAAAATAAACCGAAATTTAATGTTCCTTTAAGATACCTAATTATCCTTTTGACGGCTTGAACATGTAATTCAGTCGGCTTTTCCATGTAGCGACTGACGAAATTGACAGCGAAGCATATATCCGGCCTAGTTCCATTGGCCAAATATAACAGCGAACCAACTGCTTCATGATATGGAAAAAGGGTTGATTTTCCATTTGTATCAGCGTCCAAAATTTGATTTTTCTCCATTGGTGTTGATACTGGATGAGCATCCTTCATGCCAAAGCTTTCGACGACTTTTTTGGCATACATTTCTTGGCTGAGTTTAATTGAACCGTCCATGAATTGTTCAACTTGTAGGCCAAGATAATATTTCGCGTCAAACTCCTTCACTTCGAAATGTTTTCGTAAATATTCAATAGTTGGACGAAAACATGACTCATTCGTTGCTGCTAACAAGCCATCGTCGACGTGAATGGCTAGTAAAATTGTTTCACCATTTGTTTTCCGTATGAATACACACGGATCGGCTTCGCTTTGCACAAATGTGAAATCCTTGAGAAATCGCGTAAATTTTTGATTCCAGCACCTGCTGGCTTGCTTCAAGCCATATAAACTCTTTAATAGCTTGCACACTTTCTTTGTTCCGTCCGAAAAACCATCCGGCTGTTTCATATAAATGGTCTCCTCCAAATCACCATTTAAAAATGCCGCTTTTATATCGAATTGTTTCAAGGACATTTTGTTTATGGCAGCCACGGCAAAGATCGATCGAATAGATGCAAAACGAACGACTGGACTAAACGTTTCAGTGTAATTTACGCCATATTTTTGTGTGAACCCCTTGGCTACAACACGCGCCTTAAAACGTTCAAGCGTCTCATCCAAATTAATCTTTGCCTTGAACACCCAACGGCAATCGATCACTTTTTCTCCAAATCGACGAGCACCCAAGTTTTGTTTTTCATGAGCGAATTATATTCCTCATGCATGGCTTCCAACCAATATTGTTTGTCTGGTGATTTCATCGCTTCATTGTACGATTGCGGCTCATAAATAGCCAACATCGCCGAATCTTCTTCTAATCTGGGTCGTAGTTTATTTTGAACGACATTTCGTTGCGTTATATTACAAATTTTACTGCCATCTTTGTCTTCTACTTCTCTTAATGTGTTGGTAACTGTTGCATTGCTTTCTTGACTATTATCACTCAATTCGTGTGAATCGATTTCAGCTGTTTCATTAATGTCACTTGATGTATTTATTACTGTTGCATTGCTGTCGTGACTGTCTTCTCAAATCGTGTGAATCGATTTCAGTGACACTTGCACTTTCTTCATCGTGTGACTCGATTTCACTGTCACTTGCATTTTCTTCATCTTTTATATCTTTATGAATGCGCAAAACAACACTTTCATTCTGTTTTGTTTCATTTACTCTTTTGTCTGAATTTATTGGCATTAGTTTTTCTGATTTCTTAACACTTTCAACTCCAAGTTCTTGCTTTGTGTTCTTTTCTTCATCACCAAAAACTAAATCGCGTGAAACAAAAACCTTTCTTGTATTTGGATTATACACACGATAACCATTATCACAAAATCCAACCAGTAAACACTTGACAGCTTTCTTGTCAAACTTTTTCCTTTTGACTTTTGGTATGTGCGCGTATGCAACAGAACCAAAATCTTTCAATTTTAGCGTCTTCATTGAACCCATGGTAGAAATATAATGGTAGATGCAGTACGACAACAAATACAACAAGCCAAAAACAACAGGCATTTTGTTTTTGCTCAGTGTCTGTGTTGTGTCAAGTCAGCTGATAGAAAAATGATGAAAATGTAAACAAATTTGCAAAAAGTGCCATTTAGAAAATGATTGAGTGTTATTTGATATATTGAAAGTGTTTAGGTGTGAAAATTAAAACTTTTCTATGTAATTTTTGCAGAGAAATATTTCAAAAACAGCAGTTGCTGGCGAACGGGGGTTGCAGACAAAGAAATGTAAACAAACTTTGACATAAGAGAAAAACTTACTCCAGAAAAAAGTTCAAATCAGCTGGGCTAGTGCTTCTACCATTTCTTTGTACCATGATTGAACCACAGCTGATACGGTGTTTTGTTTTTCACTGTGCTCGTTCCCGTACGATTTAATACATACACAGAAGTATTAACGGCTTCGGCCCATATATCAATACTGAAGTCATGTGCGTGTAATAGCGTGCGAGCAGCCTCGACTACCGTCCGATTCTCCCTCTCAATTGTTCCATTTTGTTCTGGAGTATACGTTGCTGTTGTTGTTTGTGTTATGCCTTCACTTGCATAGAATTTTGCCAACTCTTTGTTTACGAATTCCGTGCCGCAATCACTACGCACATTTTTGATACGATTGTTCGTTTGATGGTGTGTTAATCGAATAAAATCCTTTATTTTATCCGCCACTTCTGATTTATGCTTCAAAAAATAAACAAATCGACAATGCGAATAATTGTCTTTGAGAAGCAAAAAATACTTCGCTCCACCAAGTGATTGTGTATCCATGAAGCCACAAACGTCTGCATGTATAATCGCTCCGCACTCTTTCGCCTTTTCAGTGCGTTCCGTGAAACCCGATCGGTGCTGTTTACCAAAAATGCATGGTTCGCATTGAAATTTCTCATCGCTGTACGGAATGTTGCGATGTTGTAAGAAACGTTTGATGTGAGCGACGTTTTGGTGTGCGAGCCTCTTGTGCCAAACTCGAAGCGAATCAGTTTTAACCGCAATATTCGCACTGTCCACGTTTTTGCAAATAAGCATTCTGAATAAGCCCCTCTCTCTCACTCCCGTTGCCACAACTTCACCGCTCGCTATTTCAACGAACTCACAATTTTCAGCATCCGAAATGAAAATACATCTTTTGTCACACGTTTGCCCTTGAGAAAATAAATTCGCGTGCAAATCCGGAACATGCAGTGGAAGCGTGCAAATCCGGAACATGCAACACATTTAATAGCAATTTCTTTTCCCATTTATTGCCATTAAATGAAAAAATTTCGATGTTTCCTCTGCCAATAGCGTGTATCAGTGTACCGTTGCCAATTCGCACTGGATGCACTTCACTCAATTGGGTGTATGAAATGAACCATCCTCGATGTTTGGACATGTGTTCTGTTGCACCGGAATCAAGATACCACGGATCTTTGTCATCACTATTCGCAATTAAACATTCACTGATCAAAGCCTTTGATGCGTTTTTCTGACGTGACGGACAGTCTTTCTTCCAATGTGAGTCTTTTCCACATATAAAGCATTTGTGACAAAAAACCGTCACTTTTGTTGTGAAAAAACTTTTTGTTTTTCCCTTTTGCCAACAGTGCACCACTTACTTCGCTTGTTTCTTGTGACTGCATGCGTTTCTCTTCAATCATTAACCTTGTGCGCAAATTATCAAGTGTTCTGTCTTTCTCAGCTGTACTTTCCCATGCGGAATGAAAATGATTAAACGACGATGGCAAAGCCATTAGAATCTTTGTCATAACCATACTTGTTGGAATTACAGTATCAAGATCACTGAGCTGTTTTACGATTTCTTCCAATTTTGAAATGAAACTTGCAATGTCATCGTCATCACTTTTTTCAAACACAAAAAAATTTTGTTGTAAAAAGTGAATACTTTGGTTTGACTTTTGTTCAAACACACTTTGTAGTTTGGTCCACATTTCGCTTGCCGAGTTACATGTTACGACATGACTTAACGGTTGATCTCCCAACGTGGTGACGAGAATGCGCTGTGCGGTTATATCTTTTTTCTCGTATGCTGCCAACAACTTCTGATTTGTGTCGTCTGCGTTCGGCGGTAACTCCTTCTTGGAAACGACATTCCACAAATCTTGCGACTTCAAAATTATTTGCATTTGAAACTTCCACGTTGTCCATTGCTTCGGCTCAACCAACTTTGCAACTTTAATCGAGTCGGTCTCCATTCTTACTCTTTTATCACGGTAAAAAAAATGTTCAACAATTATTCTTCTTCTTAAATGTTCCTCTACACTTCTATATTTTTTTACATTGAACGTGTGTGGCCCATAACCTATAAAGAGATGAGTTTAACGAAGAGAAATAATAACGACTGATTTGCTTGGTTAACAATAGTGGAGTGAATTTAATACAAGAAATGGTATGATAAATGTCATTACACAGTTGATGTAAGAATGGTAATACAGTGTTGATTTATAAATGTAAATACAATGTAGATGAATGGTGCCACCTGTTATAATTATATTAGCTGTCTTAAGGTTATGCGTCGGATATTGCAAGCTGCTGAAATTCCTCGGGTCAAATCAATCGTTGTAGAAACTGGTATTTGGGTGTAATAGTTCATCGGAACGTCTTCAGCCAATTGGGACAAGAACCTAGATGAGGTTGCCATCATAACCTCAATAGGTTTCAATAGACAATTTGTCCCAACCGACGGACTGCCTTCACAAAGTTTACGTCTCTCGGTCAAGGGCAATAAAATTCGTGGCAGTTCTGCCAAAATGGACTCGATAGAATTCAAATAATTGATTAACCCCGTCGGTTAGTTCCGAATGGTATTACGCACTGTTAGTCACTTTATAACAAACTTTTTCCACAATCTACTAAATTACCTGGTTATTATGTGCTCCTTAATTTTCCCTCTAAATCCTGTAGCCGCTACAGAATTATTTAACCGAATTATTTAACCGTTCTCGCCAATTGCTAAAACAAATAGCCAGTTCGGTATAAAGGAAAAATTAATATGCACTAGACTATTTACCTCAATCACTCTTCAATTATAATCACTCACTTTACTATTACTTGTACTTTTAGCACTTAACATTTTTAATTTTGCTTACTGATGCTCACTTGATGCCGGCAATATTACAATAGACATTGGTTGCGTGATCAAGAATTACCAAACCTCGGTATAAACTTCTCTTCAGTTCACAATTATGGGTTCGAAATTTGGTATAAGAGAGATCGACGTTCAAGCATATGCTTGTAATCTCCTTACCAGTACCGTACGAAGAAACATGCGCGGCATACTTGGTATCTCACAGCACCCCAGCTCTTGTGAGTGATACCAGATATCATAGTGAGAAACAAATACAAAAACAAAATGTCAGTGATGGAATTTCTCAGATGCAGTACCAAAACGCAAGGTTGAAGTGCAACGAAGAAAAAAAATCTATGTTCCTATAAAGTAGATGTGTTGGATAAATGATATAATATATGATATATTATATAAAACTACAGAAAGGGGAAAACCTTGAGGAACCCCATTGTCCAATGGTAATGTCCTAGACAGATAACCATCGACCTTGACAACCATTCGACGATCTGAGAGAAATGATTTCAAAAGAACAAGCATCTGTTTTGGTACACCCCAGTTATTTAGTTCCATTATAATATGATAAGATGACACGGTCAAAAGCCTTTTCCAAATCCTCAGAAAGGATCAGACTATGTTTTATTCTACTTATGTTATACCGTAAGACATCCTCCAGACGATGGCACAACCTATGGACACCATATCTATATCTATCTGCCGTCCCGTACAGACGTGTTTTTGGTTGTGCCCCGCGTCTCGTTCAATGTTTAATGTTAAACCAAAATATCCAGTCCGCGTCGTTTAGTCACGAATCACAAATTTTAAAATTGGTCGTGTTTAATAAATATATACATAATAATTTGAACAAAATCAGAATAGAAAAAAAAAAAAAACAGCAGACAGTTGTCCGAGGCCTTCGGCCACGGACTGTCCCTGCAGGCTGTGTCAGAGACACGGCCATTAAGTTTAACGTAGAATACGCCATCCGATAAGACAGAAAACATACATAACAATAAATGATAAATAACATAAGCAAATGAATTTATTTATTTGATAGTTACTTTTGATAATATACATAAGCTTATGGTAGGAAAAGTGATAAATAACAGACGCAAATCAATTTGATTATTTGAAAGTTACTTTTGATAATATGGCCTTATGATAGGACAAATAGGATAATAGGATTTATTAATTTATTTTTTAGTTTGTGTGCTCGACGACTGTATGCCATATGTTTAAGGATGAAACTATATCTAGTTTAACGTATTACATTATAGCGACATCTTCATTTGAAGTACAGCTACAGCAATACATTTTATGATATGGCAGCACAATAGATTAGCTGCTTTCCAACTACTTCCCAATGTATTCACAGAAATGTGTTTAGGAAAAACGCCATTGATATAGTGAGCGTATACATCGCCAATCCTTTGTATTAATGTACATACACACACATTTACACGCTGCTCGCAGAAGTAAACAAACGACAGCAAAGATCTGTAAACTTTCAAGCCCACACAAATGTCCACGCTCCCCTCCCTTCATTTTATGTTCCCCTACAAACGAACTAATAACCGACCGATCCAACAAAACGAAATGTACACACACACACATTTACACGCTGCTCGATAAATAAACAAGGCACAGCAAAGCCAAAATCATTTGATTTCACAACAACAACAAAACAAAGCATTTACAAACCAACAACAACAGCGGCATGTACAAAAAAGTCTAAAATATCATGCTCTTAAATATTTATTTCCTTAACTACATAAAACTTTTATATATAGACATATCATTTTTTTAATGTAATTCGAAACAAAACATATTACCAAAACTGAGTAACATATAAAAATTGCTAAAATATGTTTTAATATTTAAGTAAAAGTGGGTGAAAGTTGACAAACATTTTCTCAAAATTTTGTGCTCCAGATCAACACCCCTACCTTACCGTATAACGTATTCTACGTTAAAATTTAAAACATTTCATAACCACAATCCAAATAGTGAAAACATAATACAAAACCAAAATATCATTACAATATCAAAGTTCCAGCAAATAAGACGACAACGGCAATAAACACCGCCATGAGCTTGCGCCACCAGAACGATCCAAACACAAGTGCAATAACATAAACCAATAAGAACAACAACAATAATCGACAACAAATGCTCGCTACACCACTCCGTTCCCAACGCAACATGTTTGATCACACGAAGGGCTCTATATGTCACTCCATCAGTGTGTTGCTATAGTCCCCTCCCCTCTC
This sequence comes from Phaonia tiefii, assembly GCA_963931995.1. NCBI lineage: Eukaryota > Metazoa > Arthropoda > Insecta > Diptera > Muscidae > Phaonia > Phaonia tiefii. The sequence continues at coordinate 156,643,253 of OZ008369.1, read as the reverse complement.
CTCTCCTGTACGGTATAAACGGTTCTTTCAATGTTCAAGGCATAACACTGCTCATTGAAGGAACAACAACAACACTAACTGTGTTTTGGTCATAGAGTAATCTCAGACTAGAGAGAATATTTGGCTCACCTGACGTTTCCTTTCACACTCTTCGTGATACGGTCGGTGTGATAGAGAGATTGTGACGGTCACGTTGATTATTATTATTGAAAATCAAACATAATTTTCCCGTTTCAAATTCGAAGCTACGGTTACAATCCACACCATGTTGACCAAACTGACACTATGGTTGTAACTGGTATACAATACGTTCATAGTCAACCATGTGGGGTTGAATGTCAAACCAGTACTTTGGAAAACGTCACTCTAACCTTGGAAACAAAGTCATGGTAAAAGGTTGCCAAAATTCTGAAGGGCATACGTGACAAAACTTTGTAACAGGACACAAGTCCAAGAAAAACCAAAGAGAGGAAGTGAAAGGTGTAGAAACCCAAATTCCTAAAAGTGAAACGTGTTCGACAAGTTTGCGCGGCGTGAAGTGAACCTAAGTAATGTGAAAAGACACAAATCTAATATTCGGCGGGAAACTAATACTTTAAATTTCTTGTTTAGGATTCTATTCCTTTTTCCTGAATTCGTTGGCCAGAAAAAAAAAGAACGTCAATCTAATTACAATATCCCTTCTGGATTAAATCCGACCCATAGTCCATCAGGAAGTCACGGTCGACAAAAGACGTTTCAAAGTCTTGGAAGTCACAAGGATAAATCCCGAAGCTTGTCCTTAAAGGGCCATTTGGATTTGTTTAAAGGAATAAGGAAGTAAACAAGGAAAAAAAAACTAAAGACAAACTAAACCAAACCGTAACCTAACTTAACGTCACTGTTCCTACATGTCACTGTCTCTGTCCTGTACTTACTAACAGCATCAAGTAAAAGACCAAATCAATTATTTCATTTATTTAATTAAAACAAGAAAAATAGAAGAAAACTTTAAAATAATAATAAATACAAACTTTGAAGTTAAAACTCATGAACCATCTAAAGTCAAAATCTGAAAAGAAAAGGAAAAATGAATTGTTAGTTTCAATTTAAATCAGATATACGTATACTTATATAAAATTGGAATTGTCAAACTAAAAAAAAAAAGAAAAAAATTATATCAAAAAAAAGAACGTTTTAAAGAACCAAAACTGAAAAAAAAGAAATTGATAAAACTAAAAAAAAAAAAAATATAATAAACAACTAAATTCGGCCAAAAGAAAAATAAAATAAAAAAACAAATAATTGAAAAATCTTTAAAATACAAAATAGCTTTAAGTTATTTGTAAAAAAAATGTATGGAATATAATTTATTATCATTTATTAATATTATTATTCATCTTATAGAAAAAAAATGTTAGTATTTAATTAATGACTATCCTTTCTTTAATTTTTATATTTAGAATAAAAGAAACTGTAATAATTTGTAGTATTTGTGAAAATATGTGCTAATTGTTTTTTTTTGTAGTGATTGAAATGTAGTGTGGAAGGTTGGTGAGTGAAAATTAGGGATGTTGTTATTTATCTTCCAGGCAAAACAGCATCATAGGATGACTGAAAAGTCATAAGGGGAGGGCTGCCTGGACAGAACAACCGACACCAGAGTTCTGTCTTAGATGAGTCCGATTGTCCTAATTGCTGCCGAGGCGGGTACTTGTTATTGTATCCCAGTCAACTGTCCGTCCGTTTATTAATCATCGCGTGTCAATAACGACACATAATCTCCTATTATTCTTCACGAATGTTTTTTTTTAACGTGTCACCGACTGTCTCATTTCAATTGTAACCGGCACGGAATTTAAATGTATGAGCCTGATGGAAAAGATCCCCCCATATCCGGCGAGCTACAGCCGCAGCGAATACCAGCGTGCCAACATCCGTCAGAAAGAGGTTCGTTACATTTTGGCGCCCAACGTGGGGCATTTGTTTTAAATGCTTACATTCAGCAAGAAATTATTAAATTCCAATGCCCGTATGTCCCGGAAGACACAACAGTGTCATGCATGTGCTGTGACGGAAACGGAACATGATTTTTTGCTGTTGAGTCAAACGCCGTCGTTTCAGGTCAAATCCGATTCAAAAGTCATGATTCCTTGTCTGAAATGGGGAGTTATTTTGCTTCTGTATCGCAATACGACAAGAAACGGCTTCAAAAGACTCAAATACTGTTTGATTTCACATATTTTCTATATGTTTCACACTTTTCTCGGAAATGTTGATACCAATTTGCTACGTATGTCCTGACAGGTAACTAAAATACCATGCCACGTTGCGACGTAACAAGGAGGTTACACAGAGTTCGAAATGTATAATGATTGTTTCAAATTGAGTCCGAGATCTAAATCGGAATTTGAATGCCTATATGGCTAATTATTAAATTGTTTGGATTTTTGGATTTGAGGAGAAACGATACCATAAGAGTCTCCGACAGTTTTCGTACTAAGATGACAGGGATCAATTAACGAAAGGGGAAAATCCAAATCGCATTATGAAATCATTAATTGGCGCAATTAAATTTATTTGTTTAATTTTTATAAACAATGAAAATTTTAAATTCAATAACCAAAACTTAAATATTTCTTTCTCTAAAGTTTTAGAGGCAAGTCAAAATATTAAATTGGACAAAATTATTGAAACTTAGGAAAATATTCAGGATTCATCAACAACAAACACCAACTTTCATAAACCACTACAATATTTCAACCACTATTTTGGAATTGTTTACTAATCGTAAAAAGGTAATTTTTGTTATATAAACCTTAACTATATGTAACTTATTAGGGTAATATTATTAATTGTGTAATCGTTTCATGATCGTTATAATTCACACCTAATACCAATATTGAACTATTTGTTTTAGTAGAAAACATATTAAGTTTTTTTTCGTCGTTGGGATATAGCTAATTCACATTCTATTTGAGGATGATCCTAATTCTGCTTAATCAAAATATTTAGCAGAATTGATTAACGTGGTGTTCTAAGGTATTCCGATGATAATTGCTTGTAAGAGTTATCCATTAGAAATAAGTTCATTGAACGAAAATCCATTATTATAATCCACTGCATTTAAAAGATTGCACTCATACCCGATAAAGACGAAAATACTATTTGAAGAGGAAACCGACAATATTTCCTTCTTGTAAAGTAAACCCATCTTCAGATCGGGGTATAGGACTGTTCAGTTAACCATACCTCCATAATCTCAAAGGAGAGCAGTTTTGACTATATAAATCGATTACGTTTTGCTCTTGTTCGATAATTAGATAATGAGTCGAAGGGGACTACGGTCTTCCACCGGAAACGCTTCACCAGATAATTCAAATATTTATCAAACCCCAGCCACCTCGGCTGCTAACGTAGTTAACCCCCTTGTAGTGACCAACGCTGTAACACCTCTGTTGAGCATTCAATTTCCTCCGAATTTAGCCACGCAGTCAACATCGCAATCATCTACGGCTAGTGATTGTACAATTACAACACCACCGTATAGCAGTATCACAGCAAGGCAAACGAATAATAGCAACATGTCTAATGCCAACTCCAATGTACCTCGTTTGAGCGTGAATGCTAATGCGGCCATGCCCATCAATTCAAATGCTCCTGATATCCATGAAATAGTTAGTGCATCGGTAAGCGCCGCACAGGCGAGCATCATTAGGGCTTTAATACCGCGTATGATTCGTGAATCGTTAAGGTCCGAATTCAATTCGACTTTCGAGAATAATAATTCCCGCATGAACATGCCAAATTACAACGAAAACTCCTACCAAAACTTAAATATTCCACATAATAACCCTAACCAGCAACAACAAAACAACCCAACCCAGCACATGAACCAACCACCACAGTACTTAAGTCAAGATCAACCTTGCCTAGGACAACCAATGTATATACAACCAAATCGTCAATGTATATATTCCGCCAGTTAATAGCATCGGTGCGGGCTATCACCCCACAATCGAACACCTACTCCGAGGTGATAGTACAATCATACTTGGCGACTTCAATGCTCATCATGAGATGTGGTTTTACCAGCGTGGCATTAATATTGCAGACCAGATAGACGACTCGGAATTCGCAGCTATAAATGAGGACTTCTCTACAAGATTAACGGCTAATTGCTCTAGCTCCCCTGACATCTCCATCGTCAGTGCGTCGCTACTGTCCTATACCACCTGGCAGACCCATATAGCCTTAAACTCTGATCATATTCCCATCCTGATCACTGTAGAGAAGCCTAGCGACTTTGTGGAGTCGGATAAACGGACGTTCGTCAACTACAACAAAGCCAACTGGCCTGGCTTTACGAACGCTATTGACGAATCCCTTCGTCATTTGCAGCTACCCTCTTGCGCCAGACAGGGTGAGATGATCCTCAGGGACACCATACTCAAAGCTGCAAAACGCTTTATCCCAGCTGGTAGAATTCCCAACTGTAGACCCAACTTCCCATCTGAGGCTGCGCGTCTTGCGGATCAGCGTGATCTCATACGCGCCAGCAACCCAGCCGATGAACGAATATTGCCCTTGACGGATGAGATTAACGTACTCATCAACCAGCACCGTCGCGACAGATGGCTTGAACATCTGGAAAATTGTAATATTGGCTCGAAAAGGCTTTGGTCTACTATCAGAGGTCTATCTGGCAATGGAAACAATAAGGGTCACATTGCTATCGCGTTTGATAATACGCATTACACGGATGCCAGGAAATGCGCTACCAAATTCTGCCAGCAATTTATTGCACACCCAACCCAGCAGAATAGGACCAAGAGAGCTGTAGTTCGGAGAACTAAGAATCTCAAACGAGATCTTGTACCCTGCTCCTTCACACCCAACGAAGTTGAAGCCATTATCTCCAAATCTAAATCCTCTAAAGCTCTCGGTCCGGATGGCATCTCGATGATAATGCTGAAATAACTCGGACCTATAGGGATTCGATTTCTCGCGCACACACTCACTCTTTCGGTGTGCCAACTGGTCATACCAGATGTGTGGAAAACTGCTCGAGTTATCCCGCTCCTAAAACCTGATAAACCCGCTAACCAGGGAGAATCTTACCGCCCGATTTCCCTCTTATCACCCGTAGCAAAGGTTTTGGAGTCCCTACTCTTGCCGACCCTGAAAGATCATTTTCAGCTCGCCAATCACCAACATGGCTTCAGGCAAGCGCATAGCACTTCGACGGCGTTAAATGAGATAACTACCCTTATCACCAATGGCCTCAATCAGAGCAGACCCGCCGAACGTACAGTTGTCGCAGCTTTAGACCTGTCTAAAGCTTTCGACACTGTCGATCACTCGATCCTGCTACAGGACATCTTGAACTCGTCTCTCCCAAATACTACCAAGCGTTGGCTTGGCAGCTACCTCAATGGGAGGCAGGCATTTGTAGAGTTCAGGGGCCAGAATTCCCGTTATCGCAAGATAAAAATGGGTGTGCCGCAAGGAGGAGTATTGTCACCTATACTCTTCAACATTTATCTTGCGAATCTTCCTGCACCTCCCCAAGGAGTTAGTATTGTGTCGTACGCCGATGATTGTACCATCATCTCCTCAGGTGTAAATGTAGACGATATATGTGCTAGGATTAACAGCTATCTAGCCACCCTTACTAGCTTTCTGCAGGAACGGAATTTGCAGTTATCTCTATCAAAGTCTTCCGTGACCCTTTTCACTTTTTGGACCAAAGAAGTAAGGAGAGAGCTCGACATCTCTGTCAATGGGGGGTATATACCCACGGTCCGTAACCCCAAAATATTCGGAGTTATTTTCGATAATCTCCTTACTTTCTCTAAACACGCGGATTACATCAGGAAAAAAGTCCACACCCGCAACAAGGTCCTAAAGGCCCTTGCAGGGACAACTTGGGGCAAGGAGAAGGAGACAATTGTAGTGACCTATAAAGCTATAAGTCGCTCGGTCTTCAACTATGCCGCCCCGGTGTGGTCATCTTTCTTGAGTGATACCCAGTGGAAAGGCCTACAGTGCACTTCGAATCGCAACCGGATGCACACAAATGACGAACGTGGATCATCTACATGAGGAGACCAAGTTACTGTCAGTGCAACAACACAATGTGTTGTTGACAAGACAGTTTCTTTTGGCTTGTCATCTGCCCAGTCACCCCAACCATCATATTTTGATGCAGGATCCACCCCCCCGTCACATCCGGAAGGACATCAGGCGCTACTGTGCGGACATCCAAGACGTCATTCCATCGGACGTCAACAGATTGTCAATAGCAGTAGCACAGAAATTGTTGCATAACACGGCGGTGTCAGAGGCCATAAACGGCTACTCTTGCAACAGGGTCCTTAATGAACACCCTCCCGCGATTTCGAATAATGAGAGGCTTCTGCCCAGGCACACCAGAACCATTCTGGCACAGCTTAGATCTGGTTGGAGTTCTATCCTGAACTCAAACAGATCTAGGATAATCCCAGGCACCTTAGATCAGTGCCCACACTGCCTACAAAGCCCTCATGACACTATCCACATTTTCAATTGTCCTGATAGACCTACTGACTTGCGCCCAGTGGACCTATGGGACAGACCCTTGGAGGTGGCACAATTTCTCCAGCTCCCCACCGCTACCTCCAGTGACACATAGGGGAATTCACATAATTTTGTTTTTTTATATCTTCCAGGGACGAACGAGTGGAAACAGAAAATCTGTTACAACAACAACCACCACAGTACTTAAGTCAAGATCAATCTTGCCTAGGACAACCAAATCAATACTACCCAAATTTACATCCACCCACACAACCACATAGATTTCAAGCACATCAAATGGGACTGCCTATATTCCAACAACAACCACCTTCCTATGGCATTAACTACAGTATGCCGTCATCTGGAAGACCAACATATCCTCAAGACTTGTCTAAGTGGGAACTAAAGTTCGATGGTTCCAATAAGTCATATACGGTTGAAGACTTCATATTTCGTGTAGAAGTATTAAGAGAGAACTATAATTGTCCATGGGATGTTGTGATGAAAGGTTTTCACCATTTAGTAAGCGGGAATGCAAGTGTTTGGTTCTGGTCATATCGCAAGCAAAACCCAATATGTGAATGGCCTGAATTGCGTCGAGACATAGTCAAAAAGTTTAGAAATTTCGAAAGCGATTTTGAAATACATCGCCGCATAATGGAACGAAGACAAATGCAAAATGAAACTGCCGATATGTTCATATCAGAAATTGTTAAACTAAAAGACCAAATTAGAAACGATGTACCTGAGGACGAACTGGTCAGAATAATGAAGGACAATTTAAAAGATGGTTTAGCACAGCTAATATTTCCTATAAAAATATACACAATCGATCAACTCCTCGAGAGGAACATATCAAAGAGAATGCCATATAGACAACAAATGCCTAATTACAGAAGGATTAACGAAATAGATGTGAATGGGGTGGCTGATGTAGACTTGCAGCAAGTTGAAGCATTGATACGAAATACCCTACCTGCAAAGCAATTAACGTGTTGGAATTGCAAATCGCCCGGACATTCCTTTATCGAATGTACAGTAAAGCAGAGAAACCTCTTTTGTTACAAATGTGGGTTCGATAACGTAACCAACCACACTTGTCCGAGATGCTTGGGAAACGAAAAATTGAACAGGGAAAAAACTGGACAGTCATGTTCAAGCGAAATTATCCAGTAAGTGACCATTTTCTCGAGTACGTGATGGGTAGCGAATGGGACAATAACAGAGGGAAATAATTCAATAGATACCAATAACATCAAAATGAGCGACAAGGAAGAAGACAATATGGCAGAACGGAAAAACGAAGACGCAAACAAACTTATCCTGACCAGAGACTATAGTGTAAATCAAACAGAGGTTAAAGTAAAGAAGCTTTTGCCTTACGAAATTCGATTGGAAAACTACAATAAAACACGAGACTCAATTTTTAAAGATTACTGCCCAAGTGTTAGTAACAAGATACTAAAAGCACGTCAAAGGTATCATGATAGAAAAAATGAAAAAAAGGAAATAGCATCAGCTATAATTCATTGCGAAGAAGATCTACGACCGTATATGACCGTTTCACTAAATAATGTAATCTTAAGAGGTTTGATGGATAGTGGAGCATCCGTAAGTTGCCTTGGCAAAAATTGTTTAGAAAAAGTAAAAGAAATGAACGCCGAAATAAAAGACTTTAAATCTTCAATAAAAACCGCAGATGGCACAGATCATTCGATAATTGGAAAAATAAAGATTCAGATCAAGATCGGTGCAAAATCAGTGGATAGCACGTTATATCTTGTACCCAATCTGAAACAAGAATTGATCTTGGGCTATGACTTTTGGAAGAGTATAGGAATGCGAATCTGCTTTGATGGGGAAGAAATCAACGAAATCTCTGTTAACGAAAACAATGAGGAAATAAAAATGCACCAACTATCACCACGTCAATTAGCAGACTTAGAAGAAATAAAATGTTCATTTCGATGTTACACAAAACATGGCTTGGGTAAAACCAGTTTAGAGATGCATTGTATAAATATCGGTGACTCGCCAGCTAAGAAAATGCGTCATTATCCAGTAAGTCCCGCGGTACAAAAATTGTTATACGCCGAATTGGATAGAATGATTGAGCTCGATGTAATAGAGTTAGCAACTTGTTCAGAATGGAATAATCGAACTACTCTGGTGATCAAACCAGACAAAAATCGATTATGCCTAGACGCCAGAGAGTTAAACAAGGTCACCAAGAAGGATGCTTACCCGCTACCTAACATCGACGGACTGTTAGCACGTTTAGGAGACACACACTTTATATCAGCTATTGACCTCAAAGATGCGTTTTGGCAAATTCCCTTAGAGGAATCCAGTCGGCCAAAGACAGCGTTCACAGTACCTGGAAGGCCTCAGTATCAATTTAAAGTGATGCCTTTCGGTCTGTGCAACGCTGCCCAACGCCTATGTCGCCTGATGGATAAAGTGATACCATCAGAACTTAAAGATAGAGTATTTGTCTACCTAGACGATTTGTTGGTCGTGTCACCAAATTTCGAAACACACACGAAAATGCTGAAGACGGTGGGAGACAGATTGACTGCAGCCGGCCTTACGATTAATATGCAGAAGTCAAAGTTTTGCCATCGAGAGTTACGATATTTAGGCTATATTGTCGTAGGAGGAAAGATTAAACCTGACCAATCGAAGATCGAGGCTATTGTAAAATTAACACCACCAAAGAATGCGAAGGAGGTCCGAAAATTTCTTAGTACCGTAGGGTGGTATCGTAGATTTATCAACGATTTCTCCACGCTGACCGCGCCCCTTACGGACACACTTAAGAAATCGTCGAAGTTTACTATGACAACGGACGGTTTACAGTCATTTGAAGAACTGAAACGGAAACTAATTACAAGCCCTGTTCTCACCAGCCCTAATTTCGATCGTCCCTTTTTTGTTCAATGCGATGCATCGAACGTAGGAATAGGAGCTGTATTATTATAAAGAGACGACGACGGTGGAGAACATCCCATAGAGTATTTCTCAAAAAAAAACTAAATACGGCACAGAAAAATTATTCTACTACCGAAAAAGAGTGCTTGGCAGTCGTATTAGCTATTGAGAAATTTCGCCAATACATAGTACTTATGGAGTTTACAGTGATCACGGACCACTCTTGCCTCAAATGGCTTATGAAACAGCAAGATTTACATGGACGACTTGCTCGTTGGAGTTTGAAGTTGCAAGGTTTTAAATTCGACATAGAGCACAGAAAAGGAACAAAAAACGTGGTACCTGATATGCTGTCGCGTCTGGATATGGAAGATTGCTCTTGGCCAAAGTAAAATCATAAACTTTAACTCGAAAGAATTTGAAAATGAACAATATTTATCCCTGATAAACACCATTGAGGAGAATCAAGAAAGTCTACCTGATTTAAAAGTGTCAGATGGGATAGTCTACAAAAGAACAACTTTCAACCAAGAAAATGCTGAGAATGAGGACAATTGCTGGAAAATATGGCTACCTATCGAACACATGAAGTAATCGAAATGGCACACGAAAACACCTCACATGGAGGTATTGCAAAAACTCTTTTTAAAATAAGAGATTTTTCTATTGGCCTGCTATGGTAAATCACATAAGAGATTTTGTTAAACAATGCCAGAAGTGTAAAGAAATAAAACACCCGAAATATACCTTAAGGCCTCCCATGGGCAAGGAAGTGGTTACCGATCGTCCGTTCCAAAAGATTTACGTAGATTACTTAGGGCCCTACCCAAGGACAAAAAACGGCAACACCTATATTTTCATAATTCTTGATCACAAAACTAAATTTGTACTACTAAAAGCAATGACAAAAGCCACAACAAAAGCGGTTATAAAATTTCTCGTGAGCGAAGTTTTCCACAAATTTGGAGTTCCTGAACTTCTACATTCAGATAATGGGAAACAATTTATATCCGAATTATTTCAAGAGACGTTAAAAATATACGGCGTTAAACAGATGCGCACAGCAATCCATTCTCCTCAATCGAATGCAAGCGAAAGGGTCAACCAGTCTATTCTCAGCAGCATAAGGAGTTATTTGCAGACCGACCAAACTAATTGGGATGAAAATCTCTCGAAAATCGAGTGCTCTTTAAGATCGACCGTTCACTCTGCGACGGGCGTAACACCTTATTTCGCCTTAACTGGCTTCAATATGGTTACACACGCACAGGCGTATGAAATTTTACGTAAACTCGGTACAATGGAAGACGGAGAAAACATAGTGCTACCCAATGCGGAAAAGATGAAAATCATCCACAAAAAAATGAAAGCCAGAATGCATGAAGTCTATGTGCGAAATGAGAGAACTTATAATAAAAGAAGCAGACAAATTACATTCAAACCTGGGCAAGAGGCTTATCGGAAAAACTTTACACAAAGCAATTTTGCTAAGGCAATAAATGCCAAACTGTGTAAGCCCTGGCTTAAATGTCGAATAAGGAAACCCATAGGAAACAGTCAATACGAAGTGGAAGACATGATGGGTCGACTAATCGGTATCATCCATGCTCAACATCTGAAACAATAATCTAATACCTATGAACCTTAGCGTGTACCCCTAGTGGAAATGAAAAAGAAAAGTACATAATTCCTAAGTTGTTTGCACCGCACACAGTTGATGTCGGTTTAGGATTCGCCGTTAGTGCCTCATAATCCTTCATACTTATATTTATTGTCGTTTGTGGGAAAAAGAAGAGTGATTCGCCAAATGAGCCTATGAAATAACCTGTAAATTAGGATTAGGGGTTTTGCGAAAAAGGGAAAAAGACAATAGCATTGCAAATGTGCGTTACCTGTGATTACATCTGTAGCTGCCATCCATCAGGGAAAACTTTAAGAGGGTTTGGAGATAAGTTTTAACAAAGATTTCACGTGATTTCATTATGCATTAAGAAGTGGTAATTTCATAGACATGGGTCAAAACTTCATCATGCGACAAGGGGATATTTTGGCGATCAACAGTTTCATCCAAAACGATTTCTTCCGGGCCATAATCTTCAGCCGTGCAAACGCTAAAGAAACTAGATTAATTTGATACGGTAAAAATAAATATATAAGGAAAAAAATTAAGGCCTTGCCGAGATTGGGAACTTCTCTTGGGACACTTTTGGGTCTGTATCCGTGGCGAGTGTTAAATTTGAGGCGGCTATCTTCCAAGAACGGGATGCTGAGTACTTGAATGTCATAGATAATTGGGCACTCAGTGCCTGCGCGTATAATTAGTGATGTACGTTGATACATCTTCATGCAAACCGTGATTATCCCTCGCCAAAAGAGGTATAATTCATGATAACCACTTCCACCGAATGATCTATAGTTCCATGAGTTTCGTTGTCGTTCTTTTAGTATTTAATCAGTTGATGACTGACTTGCAGTGTGGTTGTATGACTAAATACCCAGCATAGAGTTGCCACTTCGTGTAAAAGATCGATGATACTCACGTGAAACTGACAATAACTGTTTCGTTCCATTGGCTCAGTGAATGCACTAATACCGTGTTTATGCGGCGACCGAAATCTCGATTGTCTAGATTTCATTCACAGGAACAGCTGATTTATCTCTAGATTTCGAGTGCAGTATAAACATGTTTTAAACCCATGACCCAATTGTATGTTTTAAGTGAGTTTTTGACGAAAACACATACGGGTTACAATATAATATTGTAGTTGTAAGAACACATTTCCTACTTTATTTTTGGGAAGGATACAATGAAAACCGCTACCTTTTTCCCCAAATCTTTTCGTTACACGGGTTACAAGAAAAGACCTGGCTTTGTGACGGTCACGTTGATTATTATTATTGAAAATCAAACATAATTTTCCCGTTTCAAATTCGAAGCTACGGTTACAATCCACACCATGTTGACCAAACTGACACTATGGTTGTAACTGGTATACAATACGTTCATAGTCAACCATGTGGGGTTGAATGTCAAACCAGTACTTTGGAAAACGTCACTCTAACCTTGGAAACAAAGTCATGGTAAAAGGTTGCCAAAATTCTGAAGGGCATACGTGACAAAACTTTGTAACAGGACACAAGTCCAAGAAAAACCAAAGAGAGGAAGTGAAAGGTGTAGAAACCCAAATTCCTAAAAGTGAAACGTGTTCGACAAGTTTGCGCGGCGTGAAGTGAACCTAAGTAATGTGAAAAGACACAAATCTAATATTCGGCGGGAAACTAATACTTTAAATTTCTTGTTTAGGATTCTATTCCTTTTTCCTGAATTCGTTGGCCAGAAAAAAAAAGAACGTCAATCTAATTACAATATCCCTTCTGGATTAAATCCGACCCATAGTCCATCAGGAAGTCACGGTCGACAAAAGACGTTTCAAAGTCTTGGAAGTCACAAGGATAAATCCCGAAGCTTGTCCTTAAAGGGCCATTTGGATTTGTTTAAAGGAATAAGGAAGTAAACAAGGAAAAAAAAACTAAAGACAAACTAAACCAAACCGTAACCTAACTTAACGTCACTGTTCCTACATGTCACTGTCTCTGTCCTGTACTTACTAACAGCATCAAGTAAAAGACCAAATCAATTATTTCATTTATTTAATTAAAACAAGAAAAATAGAAGAAAACTTTAAAATAATAATAAATACAAACTTTGAAGTTAAAACTCATGAACCATCTAAAGTCAAAATCTGAAAAGAAAAGGAAAAATGAATTGTTAGTTTCAATTTAAATCAGATATACGTATACTTATATAAAATTGGAATTGTCAAACTAAAAAAAAAAAAAAAATTATATCAAAAAAAAAGAACATTTTAAAGAACCAAAACTGAAAAAAAAGAAATTGATAAAACTAAAAAAAAAAATATAATAAACAACTAAATTCGGCCAAAAGAAAAATAAAATAACAAAACAAATAATTGAAAAATCTTTAAAATACAAAATAGCTATAAGTTATTTGTAAAAAAATTTATGGAATATAATTTATTATCATTTATTAATATTATTATTCATCTTATAGAAAAAAAATGTTAGTATTTAATTAATGACTATCCTTTCTTTAATTTTTATATTTAGAATAAAAGAAACTGTAATAATTTGTAGTATTTGTGAAAATATGTGCTAATTGTTTTTTTTTTTGTAGTGATTGAAATGTAGTGTGGAAGGTTGGTGAGTGAAAGTTAGGGATGTTGTTATTTATCTTCCAGGCAAAACAGCATCACAGGATGACTGAAAAGTCATAAGGGGAGGGCTGCCTGGACAGAACAACCGACACCAGAGTTCTGTCTTAGATGAGTCCGATTGTCCTAATTGCTGCCGAGGCGGGTACTTGTTATTGTATCCCAGTCAACTGTCCGTCCGTTTATTAATCATCGCGTGTCAATAACGACACATAATCTCCTATTATTCTTCACGAATGTTTTTTTTTAACGTGTCACCGACTGTCTAATTTCAATTGTAACCGGCACGGAATTTAAATGTATGAGCCTGATGGAAAAGATCCCCCCATATCCGGCGAGCTACAGCCGCAGCGAATACCAGCGTGCCAACATCCGTCAGAAAGAGGTTCGTTACAAGATGTTTGACGAAAAGTGATATACACCAGGTGGAATTACAATAACTTTTTGCTTTAATTTTTCATGCTGAAATTTAAATGTGTTTTAAACTTTTTTATTGACTGTTATGGTTAAAATACATTTGTGTTGTATTTAACACAATAATTTTAACACACAAAACGAAATGCCGTTGTTGTTATTTTGTTCATTGTTTTGAACCATTGCCTCTATCTGGTATTAGTAAAGTAATTCTTTTCAACATCAAACGTAAATATCACACCAGGCCAAATGTCATAAATTTGGTGGGAGAACTAGTAGATCTACTATAAGTATTAATCTATGGTTTTGGTTACACCGCTTGTTTATATAATCGCTTGTTTCGTATGAAGTACTTAGCGAAGACTTAGCGAGAAGTTAGCGACGCGAATCATTTTCGCTAACTTTAAACAAATTTTTTTTGCATCTTTCTTCGCCTTCACCCCTTTTTTATATTTTTGAATAAAATCACTTATCGCTAAATAGCCGTTTTCGTTACAACTTAGCAAGCGATGATCGTTTGCTTGTAACCAAAACACGACTACTAGTACATACTGTTTGTGTTTAGGCCAGCTTTTTGACTGTTTCTTGTTGATGTTGTGATAGTGGGCAAATTATCTTTACACTTTTCAAACAAACGATTGCTGGGGGCGAATTTTTTCGCAGTATATGCTCACGTTCAAATTCATCGGCCAAATATTTTAGCTCTTTCTGAGACCCAGGTTTGTGAAGATTCTGACGCCCAAGATTTTCACATCCCTGCAGGTCAATTCTGTAATTCTCCTAGCTAAATCTCTAACTCTATCGCTAAAATGCAAAAAAAAAATTCAAGGCGAATTTCTTAGAGATTTCTCTAAATCCGTATTCTGTAACTGCAATCTCTTAGCTAACATTTCCCATTTTCGCCGTAGCTAATTTGCTAAAAGTAGTCTATACTACTCACTCTGCTTTGATACAATGCTGAGAAAAAGAGACAAACATATTTAGCATACATTTGACACTTTATATTAGAGCTGCCAAGGTTCATATTTTGTTATCCTCAAAAACATATAGAATTTTCCTTCATAAAATTGTAAAAAGAACTTGTAAATTGCTAATTTTTAAAGGTAAACTTGAAAGTTCTTGTCAAATTGTATTTAGGTTTTGCAACATACGTTTAGTATTTTGCCGAAAAACCATCAATTATTGATATCCCTCTAAAAGTCTGCAAAACATGGCAGCTCTATAAAGGCTTAGTTTATTTTATGTAAAAAAGTAAACAAACAGATTATAAAATTTGTGCTCCTCCATGTATTGAACTAAAATGAATTTCTGCTCCTTTGTTATTCTTTTGGTGGTTTCCTCCAATTTACTGCTGAAATTACAATAATTTTAACAAATTTTTTTTCAATTTACAATTACTTACCTTTTAGCGGCTTCAATTTTTGCTTGCTAAAAATTCTTCATTTAAGAGACAATTAACAGCTGTTTATTGCGTACAGAATACAAAACAAGAGTATTTTAGAGATGAAGGTTAACGCTAAAATTACAGCGAATTCCATTTTTAAGAGATAGCTAAATTTAGATACACGTTACAGAATTGCATTTGATGCTAAAAATCTCTAAATTCATTTTAGAGTTTTTTATCGATGGAGATTAAGCTTTAGCAACTTACAGAATCCAGCTGCTGGTTATCACATTCATTCAATTTTTTTCTCACACAGAGGTCTTGTGGTATATGTACGTGACGATGTTCTGTTTCAGTTCATGCAACAGTTGGACATTACAGATCCTGAATTTATCTGCCTTTGGCTTAAATTTCGGGTTAATCAACACGTGACGCATTTCGGCTTCCTTTATAGAAGCCCCAACCAAGAAAGGGAGGCTTCCCTTAATGGCTTCGACGCCCTTTCTGGCTCAATAACCAAAATTTTAGAGAAGTGTCCGGCTAGTGAAATTGTCATTGCTGGTGATTTTAACATCCACAATAATTCCTGACTTACCCATTCGAACCGTACAACTCCGGAGGGTCAATACGTTGAGCTTTTCGCTGCACACAATCACGTAGTGCAAATGGTAAATGCCCCAACTCACATCCCGTGCGTTGAAGGGCAATTTTCAAACACTCTTCACCTTTTTCTAACTTCACACCCTGACAAGTATGAAGTTAACATCCTTGCACCTCTTGGTAATTCGGATCACTGCCTTGTTTCTGCCTCCTTTTCGTACTCTGATCTTCACGTCGCTTCAACGCCGGCCATGAAGCGTTCCATATTCATGTACGAAAAAGATCGTTGGGATTAGCTCAACGAATTTTATAGGAAGTTCAACTGGAAACTATGTTTTCTAGACGATGATGTCAATGTTGCGGCAGAAATCGTGGAAAACATTATTTTAACGGGAATGAAAATATTCATTCTATCAAAGAAAATTTCGATTAAACCTTCTGATAAATGTTGCTTTAACCAGGCATGCAAAGAAGCTGTCAGATCCAAAGAGGAAGCTTTCAGTAAATGGAAATTGAATAAAAATCCAACTACTGATATGCTGCGCAAGTTAGGTAGATCAAATTGTGCCAAGGTACTACGACGCGCAGAATTCTTGCATGAACAGCGTCTTCGCGCCAAAGTTCTTTCTTCTCCCAGGGGAAGTAAGAGCTTTTGGTCATTTGTCAAGAGAAGAACAATAAAAGTTCTTCATCTATCCCAACCTTAATTAAAAATGACATAATTTATACTAACCCGGTTGATAAAGCTAACCTTTTTGCCGAAATATTTGCAGAAAACTCCTCCCTGCCGATTAGCTCTCAACCACTCCCCGTCATCGCAAATATATCTAGCTCCATGCCTGAGATATTTTTTCGTACGCGAGGAGTTAAAAAGGTCCTTAAGGAGCTCAACGTTGGAATGTCTCCGGGTCCGGATGGAATTCCGGCACTAGTTTTGAGCAAATGTTCTTCGACGCTTGCTCGTCCACTGCGCAACCTTTTCAGCCTGTCATACCGTACAGGTATTTTCCCTACTCGCTGGAAGGTTGCAAATGTCCAGCCGATCCCCAAAAACGGAGAGACTACTAATCCCGATAACTACCGGCCAATTGCGATATGTTCTACACTCTCAAAGGTGATGGAGACCATGGTAAATTACCATTTGATGAGTTACCTGGAAGTTAACAGTCTACTCAGTGATCGTCAGTATGGGTTTCGCAGAAACCGTTCAACTGGCGACCTGATGGTGTTCCTCACGGAACAGTGGAATTGGTCTGTGCATAGACTGAGTGAGAGCAAAATAATGGCCTTAGATATTTCTAAAGCATTTGATAGAGTTTGGCACCAGGCACTCATATCAAAGGTTAATGCTTTTGGTTTAGGTAGAAACTTCTCTCGATTTATTTCGAGTTTTCTCAGAGACCGTTCCATACAGGTTGCAATAGCCGGTATCTCTTCCGATGAGTATACAATTAATGCGGGAGTACCTCAAGGCTCTGTGCTTTCTCCCTCTCTTTTTCTTATTTTCATCAGCGACCTTCTGGATCGGACTACCAATCCCATCTATTCCTTCGCTGATGATAGTAATTTATGTCACTTATATTCGTTCGATCGTCGACCCAATCTTTCCGTAGTGCAAGGAAAGAGACGAACAATGAATGACATGCTTAATCATGACTTGCATCTGATTAGTGAGTGGGGCAGGGAAAATCGAGTCGAATTTAATGCATGCAAAACACAATGTTGCAGAATATCGTACAATCACACTGGTGACTCGAACCTGCCAATGATTTCAATGTGTGGTTTAGATGGTGAATCGGAAGCTCTTGATGTTCTGGGCATGAAGATACAATGTGACATTCGTTGGAATAAGCACATTTTCAACGTGTCGAAAGAAGCATTCAAGTGCCTGGGCTTTTTAAAGCGGTGTAAAAGATTTTTCACTCCACCCGATCTCCTCAATATCTACACCACGTATATTCGGCGGAAAATAGAATTCAACTCTCATATTTGGGCTGGGGCTCCAGCGTCCACCTTGGAGCTTCTAGACCGCGTGCAAAAGAGAGCGTCGAAGCTGATAGGCGACAGCAGTGTATCCAGCACTGTTGCCTCCTTGGAGCATCGACGAAATGTTAGCTGTGTCTCAGTATTTTATAGGTATTTCCATGGAAAGTGTTCCGGCGAGTTACATGGCCTCATTCCAGAAGTTAAGGTATTTAACCGTACGACGCGGTTTTCAAGTGGAACTCATCCCTTTTCTGTTTCCTGGCCGTTGGATCGAACTGCGCATTACAGAAACAATTCGTTCTTCAGTCGAACAGTCCGTACAACATCAGCAAGTTTAAGTCAAATATTAACAAGTACTTCTGTCTCTTTCCCCCTACCCATTTTCCTAAGTCCAATGCAATGCAATGCATTTATAGGGGACATCCCCTAAGTGTTGGTCTTCGCAAAAAAAAATAAAAATGCTGAATCTTTACAAAACAATCTCTAGTATAACGAAAAAAGCGCATAACCAAAATTATCTCTAATACCTAAGAGACAACAGGAAGCAATGAAATCGGTCTGTAAAGAATGGCGATCTTCCAATCGTGAGGAAATATGCCAGAAGAGATACATATTATTGAACAATTTGCACTGCTGGCAAATTGTTCAATAAGCAAATGCATAGTCTGAACTTAGGGAGCTCCAGAAAGAAGCAAACTCATTAGCTATATCCTTTGGATTCAAAATAACATTACCTTCTGCACAGATAGTGGAAAAGCTATTTGATCTGGAAATCCTTAAATTATTTACCCTGCTCCGGAGACAAAGGACGTCCATAAATGGATCAAGCGAGTTAAGGAGCCTGACCCATGTCTGCCGCTTAGCAATCTTACACTCCCTTTTCACCTTCGCACACATCTTCCTATAGTTTAAACCATTCTCCTGATTTCTATGTCTCTTAAAGCACTTTCATGCCTGTTGTCTAAGTTAGATCAGCTTAGCTATATAACTATTGAACCAAACTGGTCTATTCCTGTTCCTGGGTTTGCGACTGAGGGGAATAGACTCATTTCCAGCCTTTCGAAAAAGACGTTTCATCTGAGCTGCCTCTCGCTCTGAGCTGTCCGATTCGCAAAATTCGTCATTGAACTCCATAATCTTTGATTGGAAAAGAGGCCAATTGGCCCTACCATCCAGAAAACGAGGAGTAAACAATTTCACATACGAACTCACGTCATTCAAGACCAAAATTGGGAAATGATCCCCAACCTCAGGTAGAGGCAAACATCTCCAGGTTAAACCAGAACCAAATCTGGGCTACTCATGGATACATCCACTGCAGTGAATGCGTGGCGAGTATTCAGTAAAGTAGGAGAACCGTCATTACGGATAACCAAACCATGTACGTTCGCAAACTCCTCCCAGATTCGGCCATCATGAGAAGTATCACAAGAACCCCATAGCGAGTTCCGTGCATTCAAATCACCGAGTATAATCACCAAATCACCGTGCTCGAAAAACTGATGTGAGGAATCATATCAATGTTCAGAGACAAATCACATTCCTTATAAATGTTTACAATAGTCAAAGGAGTGGCACAGTCAATCGTTACGGACTGAAAAAGTAATTGACCAGTGGATACTGCGTGCTGAGCAACATTGATATTATTTTTGACGAATATGGCAATACCTGATTTAGCATACGAAAACTGCGTATTATGATGATAAACTTTACAACCTGGCAGGTGCAACAGGTGGTTACTCCCTTCCGTAATATGAGTTTCCTGTAGGGCGATAATATTCGGTTTATGTAACGATACAAGGAGCTCCAAGGCATATTTATGACACAAAAAGTCTTGAATGTTCCATTGAAGAAGCGTGATATTTAGGCCGAAGAACATGAGAAAAACTAAAAAAAGAAATAGAAGTAATTAACAAAATTATGTTGGTGAAATAGATGGTAATGTGTTTTTAAAGTTTCCGGGGTGATTAAGACGTTGAGCTGGGGAAATTTTTTAAATGCTTGACTGCATGGAGATTTATCGCCATCCAGATCTTCCGCGTTCATTCTTGGTGGTGTAACCAGTTCTTCGGCTTCAGAGAAGTCCGGGAGAGTTTTTTGATTGTTGATAGATTTGATTGTTGTGTTGTAGTTCGAAGTATTGTCTATAGAAAAATCCTCTCAGAAGACATGATTTCTTCATTACGTATGCTGCATTTGCTAAGATTCTTCTCTTGTTTAGTTTTGACTTTAGATAGTTTTGCACATAGAGTAATCTCAGACTAGAGAGAATATTTGGCTCATCTGACGTTTCCTTTCACAATCTTCGTGATACGGTCGGTGTGATAGAGAGATGTTTGACGAAAAGTGATATACACCAGGTGGAATTACAATAACTTCTTGCTTTAATTTTTCATGCCATTTTGGTGAAAAACTGAAATTTAAATGTGTTTTAAACTTTTTTATTGGCTGTTATTGTTAAAATACATTTGTGTTGTATTTAACACAATAATTTTAACACACAAAACGAAATGCCGTTGTTGTTATTTTATTCGTTGTTTTGAACCATTGCCTCTATCTGGTATTAGTAAAGCAATTCTTTTCAACATCAAACGTAAATATCACACCAGGCCAAATGTCATAAATTTGGTGGGAGAACTAGTAGATCTACTATAAGTATTAATCTATGGGCAAGAGAGTGTGTTGTAAGAAGAGGTGATGATGAAGTATGAGAGTGTGATAACCAGTGTGACCAGATCTAAAAAATTGTTGCAGCTAAAAACTGAATTTGAAGTATCACTAAAGCAAAATGAAACTGAAATTAAAAAATTAATGGATGCAATTGAATCTAGATACGAAGAAAGGCTTAAAAAAATTGATTTTGCCCAAAAAATATGTGAAAAAAATGTAACAGAGATCAAACAACTATGCGGCGTGGTAAATGATTATGGAAATAAAAACGAAGAGATGTGCAGTAAAATAAAAGAAACCAATGATCAGGTGTGTAACGAAATTAAGAAAACAATAAAAGAAACAAGTGAAAAACAAAACAAACTGTCATTTGCTGATGCAGTAAAAACGCATAGAGTATTGCCAGAACTAAAAAAACAAGTACCATTAATAATTAAACCGAAGGAAAAGCAAACAATGGAGAAAACAAAGGAAGACTTAAACAACAAGGTAGATCCAGTGAATCTTAAGATCACAAATGTCGAAAATCGAAAAAATGGAACAATTGTAATACAAACGGAAAATAATGAGGAAAGAGAAAAAATAAAAAACGCTATAGAAAACGAAATGCGTGAACATATGATGTTAGAGTGCCAGACGAAAACGATATGTCAATTATATTAACGGGCATGACTTTTAAATTTAACGAGAGTGATTTAATAGATAAACTAAAATTGCAAAATAATGAACTAAAGAAATCTGAATTTAAAATTGTAAAATCATACGAATTTAAAAGAAATAACAGAATAATATATAACAGTAAAATAAAAGTTAATAAAGAAACATACACAAAAGTTATGTCAGTGCAAAGATTGAATTTTGGATGGGAAAAATGCAGAGTATATGATGGAACTGATGTAGTCCAATGTTTTAAATGCCAGGGATATAGTCACAAATCGGATGAATGTAAAAATTAAGATGTATGTTACAAATGCCACGGCCCACATAAATCCAAAGAATGTAATAAAGAAACTATAGCTAAATGTTTAAACTGCATTAGAACAAATCAAAAATTAAATATGGGACTTGATGAAAATCATGTCCCAGGAAGTAGAGAGTGCCCAGTTTACCAAAATAAACTGAATAACAAAGAGAAACGGTTAGGCTTAACAGTTTAACAATTAAAGCATGTGCATGGTGTGTATACAAATATACAAGGACTTACAAACAATTTTAATCAAGTGGAGATTGTTGCATATACGAAAAATCCGGAATTTATAATACTTACTGAGACCCATTTAACAACAAAGATAGAGGAACGAGAGATACAAATACATAACTATGACAATTATGTAACATATTCAAATTCAACAAGAACGGTAGGAATAATAATCATATAATAAAAAATATATGAAATGGTGATAGAGTCCACATTTTGGATAAATGCGTATTCCGCAAAAATTAATAGAATACAAATAATAATAATGGGAGTATATAGATCACCAAGTAGCAGAGAAATGGAATTCTGTGATGCTTTTGAGCAAGCAATTAAAGAAGTTAGTGAAAATGACACTGATGTGATAATAGCTGGTGATTTCAACATAGATTGGGCTAAAGATGGAACATATAAATCCAAATTGGAGGCAATATTAAATGACAATGGCCTAAAACAAATAGTAAACGAATATACGAGAATAACAAAAAACTCGAAAACAATAATAGACTACATTATAACAAATAATAAAAATATTAAGGCGAAAACCAATACATCAAATAAAATATCAGACCACGAAGCTATAGATATAAAAATCGAGGAAACTAGTACAAATATGGAACAAAACGAAGAGATCGAAATATTTAAATACAATAAAGACATTTTTAATAGAGAAATCAGTAAAATGCCAATATACGATGAACGAATAGATTTAAACAATAGTGTGTCCAATTTTGACTTTCACCTTAAAGAAACTATTAAAAAATGTACAGGAAAAAAAATAATTAAGACAAATAACAGCGTAAAAATGTGGTTTAACGTAGAATTAAAACGACTAAAAAAAGAGAAAATTGTTAACTATAATATAGCTAAAGCAGAAAATACTACGACAGCATGGAACCGATATAAAATAATAAGAAATAAATATAAAAATAAAACGGAATCTGAAAAAGAAAAATACATCAATAATAAAATAAATAATGCCACAGACCAAAAATAAATGTGGAAACAAATCAAAGAATTAGTATTGAAGAAAAACAAAAATATGATTAAAACTGTGATATTTAACGGAAGAGAATATAAGGATCATCTTCAAATAGCCGATCAATTTAATAAGTATTTTGTCGATAGTATTAAGTCCATAAGAGATGCAATAGAAAACGTGCAATACATAAATAATATACCTGAGATAACTAATAGATTTATATTCCGTGCAATAACAATACAATAACTAAAAAATACATGTAAAAAAATTAAAAATAAGCCAGATTTTGACAAAGTTTCCATCAAAATCATTTTGGATAACTGGAATGTTTTGGGTAGTGCAATATTTAACATAATAAATACGGCATTAACAACAGGAGTCTTTCCTGAAAGCTGGAAGATTTCAATGGTAACACCAATAGAAAAAATAGCAAAAACGAATAAATGTCAAATACAATAAAACTTGCGAGAAAGTTATCGAGAAGATTGTTAAAGAACAACTTGAAACGTATATGGAACAAAACGAACTGCTTTCAAAATACCAGTCTGGATTTAGAAAAAAATTTTCTTGTGAAACAACGTTAAACTATGTGATAAATAGATGGAAATATAAAGAAAAAAGACGAAGATCATGGCATTATTTTTGGATTTTCAAAGAGCATTCGAGACAATAGACAGGGAAATAATGATTGATAAACTTTACATGTATGGAATCAGAGGAAAATAATTACTTTGGTTTAAATCCTATTTAACAAACAGAAAACAAA
Source organism: Phaonia tiefii (assembly GCA_963931995.1). Classification (NCBI taxonomy): domain Eukaryota; kingdom Metazoa; phylum Arthropoda; class Insecta; order Diptera; family Muscidae; genus Phaonia; species Phaonia tiefii. Next base: position 156,619,556 of record OZ008369.1, on the reverse strand, counting down.
TAACGAAAGTAAATGGTGTTAAATCGAAAGAGATCGATAATGAATTTGGAATACCGCAGGGTTCCGTTCTAGGAGCTCTACTGTTTATTATATGTATATATAAACGATATGCCGCATATTTTAGAAAAATGGGAGATAGTATTATTTGCAGATGACACACTGATATTCACGGAAGGAGATAATAAGGAAGAATGTACAGATAATTTAACACACGACGTAAACAAAATTAACCAATGGCTAAAAATGAACAAATTAAAATTGAATGAGAAAAAAACCAAATTAATGGAAATAAATATGGACAATGACTCAAATTTTAAAATCAACAATAAAGTTATAGAGAAAGTTGAACAAATAAAATATCTCGGGTTTATAATCGACAAAAATTTAAAATTTACACAACATGTGGAATATATATGTAAAAAAATAGGGGAAAAATCGGATTCTTTAAACGGGTGAGAAAAAATGTAACATTAATGACGGCAATAAATATTTATAACACAATGATAAAGCCACAGACTAGAGAGAATATTTGACTCATCTGACGTTTCCTTTCACAATCTTCGTGATACGGTCGGTGTGATAGAGAGATGTTTGACGAAAAGTGATATACACCAGGTGGAATTACAATAACTTCTTGCTTTAATTTTTCATGCCATTTTGGTGAAAAACTGAAATTTAAATGTGTTTTAAACTTTTTTATTGACTGTTATTGTTAAAATACATTTGTGTTGTATTTAACACAATAATTTTAACACACAAAACGAAATGCCGTTGTTGTTATTTTGTTCGTTGTTTTGAACCATTGCCTCTATCTGGTATTAGTAAAGCAATTCTTTTCAACATCAAACGTAAATATCACACCAGGCCAAATGTCATAAATTTGGTGGGAGAACTGGTAGATCTACTATAAGTATTAATCTATGGGATCACCTGGCAGACAAATGTCAATACAGTGAGAGTGTCTGTAATTTCTGCAAGAAAAAAGGGCATTTGAAAAAAATGTGTTTTAAAGCAAATAAACAACTAAATAACATTGAAGAAGAGACGGAATCTGAAACGGTGGTGGTGGATGAGTTATTTCATGTAGAAGAAGAAATGGCTATAAGGCAAAAAGTGTGTTGTGCTTTCAAAGTTAACAATAAGATGATAAAGTTTGAAATAGATACGGGTGCGCGGGTCACTATACTTGGATTAGAAGATGCAAAGAAGTATTTCTCTAAATTTAAAGTAAATGCTAGTAATATTAAATTATACAGCTACTGCAAGACCCTAATTGATTGTTTAGGTTTTATTTGGGTGGATGTAATGTCAAACGGAAAAACTTATCATTTGAAACTTTACATTGTACGTTCAGATAGACAACCGTTGTAGAGAGTGGTTGCGGTCAATAAGATTGAATTGGACATCAATGTTAAATAATCAGCTAAATGCTAACCACATTCAGGATGAAACTAAAACGTATGATGTCAATGTGGAGTCGTTGATACATAAATATCCTACCGTATTTTCGTCCACTCCAGGCAAGATAATTGGATTTCAGGCACGTTTGTATCTAAAACCTGATGTAAAGCCGAAATTTATAAAAGCAAGACGAGTTGCATTTCCGTTGTGGGAAAAGGTTGAAAAAGAGTTGGAAAATCAGGTTGCTGAGGGGTTGTTGCTGAAAGTAGATAAAAGCGAATGGGCAACGCCGATTATTGTGGTGCCAAAGGCTAATGGATCCATACGTATATGCGGTGATTACAGTGACTGTAAATCAAAATCTGCTGGTTGATGAACAACCGTTACCTACAATAGAGGAGCTATTTGGTAGAATGGCTGGTGGTATTAAATTCTCTAAGATAGACTTGTCGAGAGCTTATTTGCAACTAGAGGTGGATCCTGCTGATAGAAATATTTTAACGCTTAGCACGCACAAAGGTTTATTTACACCAACACGTTTAATGTTTGGCGTAGCTTGCGCGCCGGCAAAGTGGCAACGATTGATGGATCAAATATTGGGTGACATGGAAGGCGTATCGGTTTTCCTAGATGACATAAAGATCACAGCAGCGGATGATATTACACACAAGCAGCGCATTGAAGAAGTTTTGAGGCATTTAGAAAAACACAACATGCGGGTGAATCTGAAGAAGCCTGAATTTATGAAAGATCAGATAGAATACTGTGGCTATGTCATTGATAAGAATGGAATTCGGCCAATAAAGAATAAAGTTGATGCCATACATAATATGAAGAAGCCTACAAATAAGAAAGAGGTTAGATCATTTCTGGGACTCATAAATTATTACGGTAGATTTGTGAAAGGATTAAGTAGCATTGTATATCCGCTAAACAATCTTTTACGTAATGAGGTTCCGTTTAAATTTAATGAAGAGTGTGAAAAGGCATTTAATAACGTGAAAAAGCAAATGCAAACGGATACGTTACTCACCCATTATGACCCAAAAAAGATGGTGGTGTTAGCTGTGGATGCAAGCCCGATTGGCGTTGGAGCTGTGTTAAGTCACGTATTTGAGGATGGATTGGAAAAGCCATTACAATTTGCATTACAAACGTTAAATAGCGTCCAACAGCGCTACAGTCAGGTGGATAAGGAGGCATAGGCTATAATATTCGGTGTCCGTAAATTCTACCAATATTTATATGGGAAGAAATTTATTTTAGTCACGGATAACAAAGCTATTTCACAAATATTTTCTCCTAATAAGGGCATACCTGTTTTATCGGCAACAAGAATGCAACACTACGCTATATATCTTTCACATTTCGATTATGAAATTCGTCGATGCCATGTCGCGACTCACAGTTGAGGAGACATATAGAAATATCGAAGAGGTGGATGTAATCGAAATTAATGCTATCGAAAATTTGCCAGTGACAGTCGCAGAATTGAGTGAAGTTACCAAATTGGATAAAGAGGTAGAAAAATTACGTGAGTGCCTAAGATATGGAAGAGAATGTGATGGAAAAGATCGTTTTGGAGTATCACAAGATGAATTCACATTACAACGAGGATGTATTCTACGGGAAATTCGTGTATACATCCCAATGCTACTACGGGAAAGAGTACTTCTGGAACTGCATACAGCTCATTTCGGAATTTCGAAAATGAAAAGTTTAGCAAGAGCATATTGTTGGTGGAATGGCATGGACAGTGACATTGAGAATATGGTGGCAAATTGTGCTCAGTGTCAAATAATTAGGCCAAATCCCCAAAGAGAGAACCCTGCCCATTGCTGGCTGCCGGCAAAACGAGTTTTTGAGCGTGTTCATGCAGATTTTGCTGGACCATTCCTAGGTAAATACCTGTTCATAATGGTTGATGCATATAGCAAGTGGCCTGAGGTGCATATTATTCCAAATATTACTGCGGAAACGACAATTCGTAAATGTGAGGAGATTTTTGCAACATTTGGAATACCGAACTGTTTCGTAAGTGACCATGGTACACAATTTAACTCCAAGGAGTTCCAAGATTTTTTGATGAATAATGGGATTCAGCATAAACAAGGAGCTCCCTACCATCCGGCGACGAATGGCCAAGCGGAAAGGTTTATCCAGACAGTAAAGAATAAATTAAAATCGGCTAATTGTACTGCTGCGTCAATGAATAAAGAATTGTTAAGAATTTTGTTGGCTTATAGGCGTGAGATACATCCTGCTACAAATAAATCGCCCGCTATGTTGATGTTTGGTAGGCAGATACAATCTCGTTTAGAACTTATGTTGCCTTCGAATATTGTTGAACCACAGATAAGACAAAGGAGCCAAAAAAATTTGGCAGTGGGCCAAAAAGTCGCGGTTCGAGATTATTTGTCAGCGGTAAAATGGCGTTTCGGTAAAATTATTTCTGTTATCGCTAATTTACACTACAGCATTTTATTGGACGACGGTCGTGTTTGGAAGAGGCATGTGGAACAAATAAGGTGTATTGGGGATAAAATTGGAGCAGATCCGGTAGCTAAATCCTCGAATACTGAAATATTTCATCGAATACCAACTCCTGATAGCATCGTTGAACAAACCACGGTCCCTATAGGTAATAATGAAGTTATCGTGGAATCTTCGGAAAATGTTGAACGAGGTGAAGCGGAACCTTCTGAAAATTTGGAATGTACTGAAGCAGAATCTCAAGTTGAAAATTCGTTTAGGGACGGTAGAAAGCAGTCTGAAGAGATTTCACTTCGTCGATCAACACGAGAAAGAAGACCTCCAAGATATCTACAGCAATATTCTAAATAATTTCCAAATTAATGTAATTCTATTTCAATTTAAATTAACGTAATTCCATTTCAATTTTAAGATTCGAAATCAATTTAAATTCATTCCATTCGTTGACTATTAATTTCATACCACCTATTCATCTATAATAACTCACTCTTTTTAATGAACTGTTTTGATCTTAGCTAAATGAAGTAATCTAAATTTTGTAATAAATTTAAATTTTGTAATAAATTTAAGGGGGTGAAGAGATGTCATATACATACATTTATTACGAATGTCAAATGTAAGTAAAAGAAACAAGAAATAAAGCTTTCAAGTTAGTCTGTCAACAGAAGTCAAAGCGTGCAGTTTATTCACAACAGTTATGTTGTAAATTTTGTTAGAAGCAATATGGGTGAGATAATAGGTCTGTCTGCGTACACATATTTTGCATCATTTTGTGCAAAATGTTGCAAAATCTTGCAAAATGTTGTCTGCGTACTCCAAATCTCTTGCAGCGAGAGAGCGAAAAGGAGAATTTTTTGACAGTTGGAAGTTAGAGAACTTGCAAAATGTTGCTGGAGAAATTTCTTCTTGCAAGATTTTGCAACTAGTTTGAACAGCTGTTTTTGTTTACTGTTTGAATGAAATAATTTTTGTGAAATGAAAATAAAAATTTAAATTTAACAATGGCAGAGGTAAGTAGTTAGAATTGTGTTGATTTTTAACGTTTATAATAAACAAAACATTTTACTTCATGCTAGAAACGTGCAAATATACAGTGCGACCGTGCGACACAAATGATAAAATTCTTTTGCTTTATTTCAATTGTTTACACACCGATCAGCTGTTTTCTTGCAAGATTTCACTGGATGCTGTCTGCGTACTTTTTGATATATTTTCAACCGAGAGAGTAAAATTGTTCTTACTCTCCCAAAAAAAGTTACTGAGTATTTGCTACTGGAAAAGTACGCAGCCAGACCTAATGTAAAGAAAATTAAATTTAAAATGTAATATGCTGAAATGTAATATATCGAACAAATCAAAAGTATTATAAATACTCCTAAATAAATAAATAATATATAAATCGATTCCAAAATAATGCTAAATTTTTTCTTTTAATGCTAAAATATAAAAATTTCCTTTTAATTTCTATATCCTATACATAGAGTAATCTCAGACTAGAGAGAATATTTGGCTCATCTGACGTTTCCTTTCACACTCTTCGTGATGCGGTCGGTGTGATAGAGAGATGTTTGACGAAAAGTGATATACACCAGGTGGAATTACAATAACTTCTTGCTTTAATTTTTCATGGCGTTTTGGTGAAAAACTGTGAAATTTGAATGTGTTTTACACTTTTTTTATTGACTGTTATTGTTAGCATACATTTGTGTTGTATTTAACACAATAATTTTAACACACAAAACGAAATGCCGTTGTTGTTATTTTGTTCGTTGTTTTGAACCATTGTCTCTATCTGGTATTAGTAAAGCAATTTTTTTCAACATCAAACGTAAATATCGCACCAGGCCAAATGTCATAAATTTGGTGGGATAGACTATAAGTAGATCTACTGTAAGTATTAATCTATGATCCTATATAACGTGTTTATTTTTCATAATCTGTCTCTTGTGCTTTCATACATATACGTTTTAATTCATTTGAATAATAAAATCGATTAAATAAACAACAACAAATATTTTATTCAATACTAAACTATAAAGGAACACAAACATTTCAGAATTATTTACATCTTTTTTGATTTTAAAAATGTTTCAAAATTGTAATTGAATTTATAGGATCAAAATTGTCAGATTTTAAAACTATTTGGTAGCAGAGCTCTTTTCAAAGAACGTATATTCCAAAGATTAATACTTATAGTAGATCTACCAGTTCTCCCACCAAATTTATGACATTTGGCCTGGTGTGATATTTACGTTTGATGTTGAAAAGAAAAGAAGAAAATTAAAGCAAGAAGTTATTGTAATTCCACCTGGTGTATATCACTTTTCGTCAAACATCTCTCTATCACACCGACCGTATCACGAAGAGTGTGAAAGGAAACGTCAGATGAGCCAAATATTCTCTCTAGTCTGAGATTACTCTATGGTATATTCTGATAAAAAGAGTGTATTGTCAACATCATTACTTTCAAACATTTATTTACTTTTTGTACATCAGACAGCAAAGGTTTCAAAAATGTTAAATATAATAAATTCTTATCGCTGTATAATTTTTTTTACAATTTTTGCTTAATGGCATGGTCCTGTCATTGCGGCGATTTCAAAATGAGTGTTTACGATAGCCATTGTTAATCGACTAAAATTTTAGCAGTCGGTTTTACTTACGAGTATAAAATAAGAATAACATTAAAATATTTGAGATTTATTTGATTAAAAGATGTAGAGAAAATGATAAATGAATAATTCAACAATGATAAAACAAATGTTAAATGGAAAATTTGCGACTAAATCAAAATAAATAATGCTAAATTTGGCAGCAAAAATGGTCACACTGGTGATAACGGAATAGATGATGATGAAGTATGAGAGAGTGATAACGGAATAGATGCCATTCGTTGAATGACTTCGGATGATGTGGTTGACTTGATACTATTCAAATTTGCTGAAGTAACGGGTTTCTGTACTAAAGCATAGAACTGAAGCCATAACTTGAGCATAAGAAGCTTTGGGAATATGTGGTTCAATAAGGTTGGTAGTTCGGTCTTTATTAAAAATTTTCCAAGCTTCACGAGCCGTACATCTCCGTTTAGCTTTCATTTTGTTAACCGATTTATGTATAAGGAAGCTAGGGCCAGTTGGGTCATAGGAGGTATGAGACTCATTATTGCAGTTGGCGCAAAATTTACGAGAACAAACCTCATGTGGTGGCGGCATTCCAAACTCTTTACATTGTTCAATTCCTCTACAATAGTTTTTAGTGTGTCCCAATCTTTGACAATTTCGTCATTTCAAAGGATTTGCAATGTACTCGTGGACTGGTACAGTACGCCAACCAAGGTCCAGGCATTTAGGGGGGTGAATCAAGTCAAATGTAATGACTGCACCGCCTGTTGCAATACGATTGTCTCCTTGCTTCTTCATAAATTTGCGAACTCCGATAACCTGAAATTCACTTAGATCCGTAAGAATATCCTACTCGGTGACTGGTATAATTTTATCACAAAAGATCAAGCTTTGCGAAGAATTAAGAGTGTTGTGTGGCACAATTTTCACAGGCACAACATCAATATATTTGGCACTTAAGAATTTGTTTGCAGCCTTTAAATTCTTAGCCTTGATAAAAAGGTCTCTACTTTTCAATTCACTTACTTCCACATAATCGCGGCAAATATGCTTAATACCTCGTCCAATTTGGAAAACGTTGTAGGAAGCCAATGGGTTTGCTGGAGTTACAGCATCCGACCTTCACCTGGGGTAACAACCTTGTCGCGATGTGGGGGCTTAAGTGTGGCCGAGGCTGCCTAAGTGTGGCCTTGGCTACGCGAACTAAAGGTTACTCCGGGGGGAAGTTGAGTCTCGTTGTAGGTCTATCTGTTGATCAGGCCTACTTAAATAACGAATGTCAATGAAGCTTCCCCCGACATGGCGATTCTTGCGATTTTGGCGCCATTAGAATATCCAACGTTGAATGCAAAAACACTTTTAAGGTCAAGGTGGTTGGAAGCAGTGCCGAGGACCTAGAATGACCAGTTAGTGTTTAAACAAACTGGTTCCTAACAGCTCCCTCCGACGCCAGGGCACGGGTCGGTAGTAATGAAATATGTTGCCGGGTCCAACTCACGCCGTCACTGGGGTGGACTGTAGTATATTTACTGGCATACTCGTGGGACTAACATGAATACAAAAGAACTTATGAAAAAACAAAAAACAGGAAAACAGAACAACGATAACAACACTGCAAACGAAACTGATACACGCAACGATACTAATACGACATTTGAAACGGAACACAGGCTAATCCACGATAGCATTGTGAAACAACACCATGAGATCGTTTCGATGATGACTCAGGACTATCCGTGGACAAATGGGTCGTTTTCCACAGGGAGGAGGGGCAGGAGGGCACACTCCTTGTGATCGGAATAGACCCGGCATCCATGGCTGGTCTTGCCAAGACTAAAGGTATGGTGTTCTTTGTGACCAAAGCTGTCTACATCAAAGTTGGCAAAGTGCCAATCGGCATGACGGCCGGAGGATGCGAAGCATGACGAAGCGAGTGGAGGCTCGGCGGAGCAGACACCGCAAAACAAGAAGGAGGAAGTGGCCGAGGGCATCACAAACTCCCAAGAAGGCCGGTTACTGGAGGACCAATGTCGCTCCACCGGAGCGAGACGGCAACCCACGCTCTGTTGGATAAAATTAATAAAGGTAAAATACACATTGCTTTAATACAAGAACTTTGGACCACTAAAGACAAGGTTATTGGATTAAATCATATTAATTACCAACTATTCTATACGAAGACGGATTCCCGTCCGAGAACATGTATCTTATGCCATAAAAACCTTTGTTTTTTCTTCTCCCCAGAGTTGTCAACATCGGATGCAACAGTACTGAAACAGGGAGATGGGAATATATACCTGGCATCAGTATACTTGCCATATGATTCGCCGACACCACCACCTTCGTCGGAATTACAGCGACTGGTAGAGAGGGCCAAACAGACAGGTAACGAAGTATTAATAGGTAGTGACTCTAACTCTCACCACACGTCGTGGGGTAGTACTAACTGTAACCGTAGGGGGCATGCCCTAGTAGAATATTTGAATACTAACGACCTTTTCACACTGAATATTGGGAACAAAGCCACTTTTGTCAACAAGATTAGGGAGGAGGTGTTAGATATAACAATCTGTTCTGAACACCTTATAGATGAGATTCAAGAATGGAGGGTTTTAAATGAGCACTCATTCTCGGATCACAGATATATTAGATTCAGGATAACACGGCCACCGCCGAAACCGATATGCTTCCGAAATAGGACCAAGACAGACTGGACAAAGTTCGGAAGCCTACTTAAGAATCGACTAGTCCTCAACTCGAATACTCTAGCAGGGACGAACTAGACGACATAGTGACAAAGACAACGCAAGCACTAGTAAAGTCTTTCGAGGACAGCTGCCCACTTCGGGAAAGAAAATCGGCCCAAGAAAAACCCTGGGTTACAGGGGAAATACGAAATCTAGGGAAGAACGTCCGTAGACTTTACAACAGGGCCACGCGTAAGAAATCACCAGTATACTGGGAGGACTACAAGAGAAGTCTCAGTGAATACAACGCAATATTGAGAAAAGCGAGACGCAACTCCTGGAGACTATTCAGTGAACTGGTGGATAGCGTCAACGATATGTCGAAGATGAAAAAAATTCCTCTCTAAGACCCACGTACAGGCGGAAACGCTAGTAGATGACACGGGAAAGAGAATGGATACAATCGAACAAACACTTAGGCACCTGATGGATACACACTTTCCAAATGGGAACGCGGAACCCACAGGGGAATTGTCACAAGGTGAGAATGTAGTACATCAGTCGCCAATCATTACGGACCAAATGGTCCAAAAAGCTATAAAGAGTTTCTCCCCATATAAAGCGGCGGGACCGGATGGTATTTTCCCGGCTATCCTACAGCATGGGGTTGACCAAATAACAACCCATCTGGCAGGAATTTTTACCGCATGCTTAAAATACGCCTACACACCGAGAAACTGGCAGGAGGCCAGGGTAGTATTTAAAGGCTTATAGACCAATTAGCCTCACCTCGTTTCTACTCAAAACCTTGGAGAGAATAGTGGACGACATGGTAAAAAGTGGAATACCGAGCGATATGCTGAAGTTTAGACAACACGCCTATGTCGAAGGCAGATCAGTGGACACCGCACTTCATGAGGTAACCTACTATATAGAGCAATCTCTCAATGACAAACTATACACACTCGCTGTATGCATAGACATTGAGGGAGCGTTCAATAATGTCCGGACCGAAACACTTATCCAATCCTTAGACCAGTTTATGGTGGACCGGGCATTAAAAGACTGGATCAACCATATGCTAAGGAATAGATGGATAAGCTGTGGTTCCCATGATGTAAATATTAGAGACAGAGTACAACGTGGAACCCCACAGGGAGGGATTATATTACCACTCCTATGGGTCCTCACTATACACAGTCTCCTAAGGAAACTTACCGACGAGGGACTTAAACCAATCTGCTATGCAGATGACGTTATAATACTTCTTAAGGGAAAGAACCCAAACCAATTATGCAGAGAGGCCGAGAGGGCACTGAGTATAGCGTATGAATGGGCACAGCCAAGGGGCTTAAATGTAAACCCGGACAAAACGGAAATATGTCTATTCACAAGGAAGACGAAAATCTCAGATTATGAAGAGCCACGATTCTTGGGAAAGACGATTAAAATATCCGATAAGGTTAAATACTTAGGAGTAATCTTAGATCGGAAACTGAATTGGAAGCACCACATAGAGGAAAGGGCTAATAAGGCCTACAGATGCTGGTCGCTATGCAGAAGGGCTATAGGGTCCAAATGGGGCCTCAAACCGACTATGACACACTGGCTCTACAGAAGCGTAATCAGGCCTGTACTAACATATGCTTCTGTAGTATGGTGCACGGCAGTTGAGAGGAAATGTAACATCGCAATACTGCAGAGGGTTCAGAGAATGTGCTACATTGGTATCAGCGGTGCAATAAGGACAACCTCGACAAGAGCCATGGAGACTATTTTATGTATCCAGCCAATCGAGATTAGAATCAAATACGAGGCTGCCCTTGCGGCAAAACGCCTACAAGCTACAGGTGAATGGATCAACAGGGATCTCACGTCAAAACACCAACGGATAACTGGGGCCTTAGTCGGGTACACTCAAGATACGAGTGAATCTGACCGAATACCCAAGATAAGGGTTAAGGCGAACTGCGTGACCCTAACGCCAACTACAGACGCCTGGCAGAATGGGACCCTGACACCAATGCCAAATGGGACTTACTGCTACACGGATGGCTCAAAGTTAGGAGAAAAAACGGGTCTAGGATTCTTTATTGAAAATCCAGCAACCGAATCCCACCTACGCCTCCCGGATCATAATACGAACTTTCAGGCGGAAGTTCGGGCGATTACGGAGTGTATCAAATGGCTCAGCGATAATACAATCCCAGCCGAGGCAAATATATTCACGGATAGCCAAATGGCAATAAAGGCAATATCATCAGAAACTGTCAAATCTAGAACGGTCCTTGACTGTAAGAAGGTGATAAACGACTACTCCATGCACGGCAGACTCAACATCATATGGGTGCCGGGGCACAGCGGGGTATTCGGCAACGAGAGAGCGAACCTCCTGGCAAAGAAAGCCAGGGAACTCCAAACGGTGAGCCTAGATGGAGCGAAACCCTTTGGGGTGACGAAGGCTGAGTTAAATAAATGGGCGGAGTCGGCACATATAGCCCAGTGGAACCGGGAATCAGTAGGCAGGACGACAAAGATCCTATGGGGAGACCCAGATGGATTGAGGACAAAAGGTTTGCTGAAACTGGGAAAAGCCGAAATGGGCAAAATGATGGGAGTCTTAACGGGGGATTCGGGATTACGAGCCCACCTCTACCGTATTGGACTAGTGGCGAACAGTGAGTGCAGGGCATGCATGGAGGACGATGAGACGTTGGAGCACTTCTTACGCCACTGCCCGGCCTTCACACAAGCTAGATGCAGATATCTTTCGGATAGTACGATACCGGACATGACCAAACTTGTGGGTATGGACTAGAACAAACTAAGGAATTTCGTGAATAGCACCGAATTCCTGTAAGGGACATAGTGAAGTAGTAGGATAAACTTAGAGCGCACAACAGGTCGAACTTAGCGGCTTAAGTGTATGTCTTACTGACATGGGAAGGTTTAGAGTGCTCCTTCTGAACACTCAACACCACGCCCCTCTTTTCGAACTAACTAACTAACTAACTACAGCATCCGTTGGCAGAGCTGAAGCAATTAAAAATCTTGGTAGGTCATCATTATTCGGTGTGTTGGTAGTTAGTGGTACAAAAAATCGGGATCAAGACGGGTGCGCTTGTTTTTCGTTATTTTTTTTTGTTTGTCTCCATCCGGGTCAAGGTCAGCGTACCTGTTTTGGTTCGGAGGGTAAACCCCGTTCATCCTGTTTTCACAGCTCTCTCAGAAAACGTGAATTTAAGCCGCGAAGTCAAAAACTAAAAAATATTTATAGGTTATGAAATAAGTTAAAATACCGCGCTAACTGTTCGTCGATAACACTCAATCAAATTCAGCCGTGTGAGAACAAACGATGTTATCACGGCAACTGCCCGACGAGGAATGAAAATGTTTTTTATTTTACAAATATATTTATATTACAAATACATATATTTTGGGAAGGAAAGAAGAGCCTCTGTCATAAATTAAATGAAAGTTTTGAGACAGAATAAACGCCGCATTCAAACATTTAAAACAATAGAAAAGAATTTTTATTTCTCGGGAAGAGCCGCTCCCAAAATTTAAATGATAGTTTTCCGACAAGAATTTTTTAAATCACGCAATGTTTTTAAGGAAACGCTGTCAAAGGGAAAAATATGCTATAATTGAAATTCCCTTAGATTTCAGTACCCGCACTTGCTGTTTTATAGCTAATACCCGTTTTCCGATTCTCAGGGCCCCTCTTACTATGTAATTCGATTCGAAAATTAAAACTGTTCGAAAGTTCTTTCCGATCCGTATTTGAAATGGTACCAACTTTCGGATTGAACAAAAACATTTATGTCAAAATTATTTTTGGTTTGTTATAGTTCATAAATAATTTTTAGAAATTTCCCAGATAAAGTAAATTAGGAATCATTTTATTCACTAGTTTTACCCATTTCGCCCGTCCCTAATTTCAAAGTGGACTATGCTTTTTTACACCCTATTCAATTATGTATATTGAACATTTACAAAAGAATGCGACTTATTTAATGCACGAATTCCTTAGAGTCGCTGTTTTCCAAAGTATATCGATACTTTGGTCATGTCAATAAGTTGGAAACCCCCCGTAAAATTGAATAATCAAAAAAGGTGTACCTCAGTTAAATTTTTTAAAAGACATTTAGCCATAAAAATAAGTTGCTAAAAAAAACAATAATTTCAGCAATAATTTCTTGTTGTGCATAAAAATTCCTAATTAATAATATGAAATTCGTCTATTTTTTTACCAAAATCAAATAATTTATTTCTTTCCGCTATCTCAAAAGCAGCCGAATACGAATGCTAAAAATCGAGTTCATTTCATCTTTCCTAAAATCGGAAGTTAGTTAGTTAGTTAAATTCTTTATTAGTATTTCAAATACTTTCTGTATATAACAATTTACATCAACGACATAACATCATCATTATTATTATTCTTTGTTTTGCTCATTCTTGTGGCGGCGCCGTAACGCCGGCAATGGAATTAGCACATATGGTACCACCTCATATGTTGAACACAACAACAACCCATATGCACCATCTGCTATAATGCACCATCGCAAACGTCAACACAGGGTTGTTTATTGAGTGGTAAACAAACCCTAATTAATTGGATATTTAACAGCAAATTTCCACGCGACAAGGAAATTTCGAGATTTGTAGTAAACAAATCATTGTGTGCTTGTGTGTGACGAGAATTTTGGCTGCGCAATTTTTCGAACCGCCATTATTCTGTCACTTAGAAAACAACCCAGCGATCGAGCGTACGTGTTTGTGTGTATAGAACGGAGTTTTACCTACAGCAGCAGACACCAGCCATAGTAAGGTTTAATTTTGGAAGCGTTCACCAGAGAAAACGGAGTGAGTCGTCATCTCGCCACAGTTTTGGAAGCCAGCAACCCAAGTGTACGCCAGGAAGGCAACCCATTTGGATTTAATTCCAAAAAAGGAGGAAAGTGTCGGCGTGAGTATAACGTCACTTTTGGCCGGAGGATTCCTAAAAAGTGCCTTATTACCCTTCCAGCTCAGCAGCGGCAAGAACGGGATCCCTAACGGTCATCGTGAAACCGTTCAACGGCCGCCTAACAGTTTTTTTGAAAATTAAGGTCCCGTTTAGAGTTTTTGGTGGTAAGTATAACCTCACTTCTGGCCGGAGAAGTGCTAAAAGTTTCCATTTTTACCCCCAGCCAAAGAAGTTTCATCAACTTGTGACACCAGCGGTGTGGTAGCAAAGCCGCCCGGAGGTAGCATAAAGTTCGGGACCTCAAAAGATACACGGTCCGGCAGAAAGGAGTCCATCGCCATCCTTGCGGTTAGCGCAATCGCTTTCCCCTCCTAAACCGGTGGCTTAATCGTTGGCCGGCAGGTAAAGGGAAAGTGCGCAAAGCCGAGGGGTGGTCTAGACCACCTGCTGTCGACCCGTGAACCTTTTGAGTCCCGGGAAGACGCAGCAGCGTTAACTTGTGCCAGCGCCTATCGACGGGCGTGAAATTTGACTACGTTGCTGGACAGTTCTACCATCACCAGCCTTAATCATCATCAACTACAGTCGTCCAACACCACCAGCTTTAACCACCATCAACTGCAGTCTTCTGCATCTATAAGCATCAGCAGTTCCTGTAACCGGCTATACCACACAGCAGTTTTAACCATCACCAGCTCATATAGTCAGCAGTAAGCCACCAAAACCATCCCTTAGACCCCCACAAGCGGGAGGTTTTCGGTAAGTTCAGTCCAATTTTTATCTGACTTATCAAACCGTGGACAGACAGAAATTTTAAGGCCCAATTCATGGGGCTGAGTTAAGTGAAAAATTGCAAGGAAGGTTACCAGCTAAAAAGAAAAAGCCTATAATGGTATAAACTGAAGATAATTATAATATAAGCCCAAAAATAGAAAAATCAATTCTAAGAAAAGAAAAAAGCCTATAATGGTGTAAACTGAAGATAATTATAATATAAGCCCCCAAAATAGAAAAATAAATTCAAAAAAAAAAGAATTGTTTAAAGTGACATGTATGGTGGTGCTAATTTGGAAAGAATATAACGTAAAAAGCACCATACAATGTCGTGTTAACGCCTTAAAGCAAAGTCAACCGAATTTGTACAATTTATAAGTGAAATGAAAGTAATGTAAATTGTGCTTGAATCGCGAAACAGATTAAACGTATAAACTAGACCTAGTTGTAAAAATTAAGTAATCGTGAGTGCTCCCAAAGAAAAATTTGTGATTAGTGTATCAATGTTCCTGTGAAAACTTTATGCCACGCGATAAGTAGTCACGGCCACGAAAAGTTTTTATTGTTATATGAGGCCTTAGATACTCCTAGAGTTCATCTAGATGTATAGTGAAAATTTTAGATGGACCGAACAGTCACAAGCAAGTGTTTTCACACGAACAGTGGTACGAGCACGATCAGGCATTAAGATTAAGAAGTCTTCATAAGTGGAAGCATAAACATGATAGTGTAAAAGAAAATAATAATAAAAAGTAGAACAAGAACCTTTTAACAAAGCCCACTGAAGTATTTTGGCATTTGTTAAGAAGTTCTCGTGAAAATTAGTGTGCAACTAGATTAAATAAGAGGTAGGATAGGAAACCCAATACGGAATGCATAACTAACCGCCATGAGGGGCGGAATTTAATACTCGATTATTCTAAGACGACCTGGACTGTTAACCTTTTATATTATTATTTTACATACTAATTAGTAGTTTGGATCTCATGCGAACTGCCTCTGAGAGATACTAATCCGTGAAAATATTTCGCCGCGAGATTCTAAGGCATTCGGGGCCTAAGGCATTCGGGGCCTAACGAGTTTTATTCTCAGTCAAGTCGTGTTGAACATGAGATTCGGTTTTTTTTTTACGCGAAATAAACTCGTCGAACTTACTAAGATTACATTGGCATAGTTGTCAAAACGCATTTCCTGGGAGGAGTTACCTATCCACCCCAGTAAGATAAATTAACTCACGGTGCTGAGTTTAGTTTAATTGTAGTTAAGTCAAATTCTGAGTATGAAATACTCTTAACTTAGAAATTTATTAATGGAAATAATTGTAATTAAGTCAAATTCTGAGTATGAAATGCTCTTAACTTAGAAATTTATTAATGGAAGTAATAATTTTAATGTTAAAATTTGCAATTAAGGCTAAAATTATTTCACCAGTATCTGGTGTAGCACCTAGACGGTGCCATAGTTATTAAGTAAGCGCACTTCGCCCTTGTGGCATTATAAATTGTTTCCTTTTGAAGCATTTAATTTATTAAATTGTTAAATTTTAAAATTATTAGCCGATAGAGGCTTTATTATGAATTCTGCCCTATGAACGGGTTAAATAAAACCAACAATTATAACGTTTTTCGAAAATTATGTTTTTGAATATGGCTGGCTAGTCCGCCAATATGGTAAGGGAAATAATGTGAGGTAAGTCGGTTAAGCAACTTCGCTAATTTGGGACTCTGAAAATTAAACAGAGTCATGGTGAGGCAGCAGGGGCCTCATGAGGGAGGGCCAGACTGGCAATACTATCCGTCAGTCATCATCGGTGTGTTGAAATCACCTTGCGACAAAAACATTTTCTCTCTTGTTTCGAAATAGACTTCTCGGTATCAGGAATAATCGGGTGTTCCTTTTTTATTTGTTTTCTATCCATCCGTGTCTACTGTTCGGGCTCCTTTTATTCTTTTTTTTATGTCTCAATTCTTTCTATGAGAAATTCAGCCTCGGTATGTAAAACAGTGATCAAAGGCAAGTTGTTGTCAAGCATGGTCAGTGGAAAGATCCCCCCGTCCGGCGAGCTTCAAGCCCAGCATACGCATGGCATACCGAGCATCCCGCTCGATCAGCTTCCAAACTCGTGTTTCGACATTTTCGAAAATGGCAACTTGGCCAATATGACATAATGGCGCCCAACGTGGGGCCCGAAGATTCATTGCGTGAATCTAGAGGTGTCATACCCACGTTGCCGCCTAGTGTTGTAATATGATATAATGGCGCCCAACGTGGGGACCGAACAGTAGTATCGGTAGTCCGTTATTGTTTAGTATGAAGTCTTTTATTGTTTTTACGCTTCTCGTAAGTCCCGTTTTAGGAGTTTTTGATCCTTGACGCGTTGCGACGAGTATGCCAAGGGGCAATAAATTTCTTTTTGGATACTTTTTCTAATGTTTGTTCTTGTGAAGTCTTGTCACTGCGACGATGTCGGTGGCAATTGCTCCAAGCAAACAATCGGTTTAAGTTTGATTGATCTCTTATTATATTTTAACGTAGAGTCAATAGTTTAGTTTTTGTACAGTATAATTGTGTCAGTACATACGTAAGTCCCGGTGAAAGTTTTCAAACTTAACCGCGTAGCGACGATGACCTGGTGCATGGCTGGCAAGAAATTTTAATATTTCATTGAGCGTTTTGTTTCGTTAGTGTTGTTAACAAAACGTAAGTCCCGGCGAAGATACTTAGTTCTAACCGCGTTGCGACGTCGCGTTACAGCATGAGCGGCAGAATGTTCGTCATGTTTGTTTTTGTTATTGTTGATTTAGAATCGTTTGATAGTTTAGGTAGCTACTAGTTATCATTAACTAGGCTGAATGCGATTGAAGCATTCAGGGAAGCCTGAGGGAACGATTAAGGCGATACGGCTTTAGACCCATCGTCTTAATTGTCTTTTTGTCTTCCAGTTGTCCTCCACAGTACAGTACTGTGGAAGTTTTGTTTTCGTTTCGAAGAAGTTTTTGTAATTTCAACACACACCGAGTTGCCTAAACGAACTTACCCACTGATCCCATACTCACCACTGGCGCAATACATATTTTTGGTATCGTTTTTTTTTGATTTTTATTTCCTTTTTTTTTGATTTTGGGATTGTGATTTCATTATTCATTCTTGAGTTTGATACGTTTGTTTTTTTTGCGGTCAAAACTTTTCTTGGTTTTTGGAAGTTTTTGATTTTTCATATCGTATTAGTTTTTTTTTAGTTTTTAAACCATTTCGCGTTTTTCTTTTAATCATTTAATATTACTATATTTCTTTTTCTTGAATTCATTTATTTTTCTTATATATTTTATTGTTTTTCTATCTTGGCTATATTTTGTTTTCAGCTTTTACTTTTCAGCTTAATCATAACCTTTCTCATTAGTAGCTTTTGCAGTTTAGTAATTTTATTTCGACCCTCTTCATACATTTCCTTTTTAGTAAAACTTGTTTAGGGTGATTTTGAATATTCTTTTTGTTTTCGATTTTTGTTTTTTTGCATTGTGGACAACGAATTATTAGTCGTTGGCTACTATCAGTTTTACCTATACGGTGAAGAATATTTTTATTTGATACCCCCAAGGGGAAGAATTTTTGAATTTTATTTTCGCTTTTCGGCATACGAATATGCCTATTCAACGCTCACCGCTTGAAGGTAGTACCGACGTGACCGATCAGTCACAGCCGGCCACTTCCGGTGCAAACCTAACCCAGGCTACACTCAGGGTGAGGAATCTTGCTACAGAAGCGACAGCTACGGCTCCAGCGATGGAGAACGTACCCCAAGCAGCAGTGAGAGGCGACGGATCTATCGCTCAGACACAATCCATCGATTCTCCAAGCTACAGTGTGCTGACTGCTCTCAATTCTCGCACGGAGCGTGCAGGTGAGAGAGGAGAAGATTTTTTGAGACTCGGATTGGTTCCCAGATCGAGACCAGATGAGATCCGAGAGCACGAGGACGACATAGATCGTCAAAGAGAGGAAGACGCCCTAGTGCGTCGTATTTTACCAGTCATTTTGGAGGCCACACGGCAATCCATGGCGGGCAACGCAACCAGTTATCCAGCGACTCGCGCAAGGCCCAATGCGGCAACTGCGGCAGTAGGCTATCCACCTACTCCGTTGAACGAAACATCTTATATGGAGCCGGAGCTGACAATACGAGCACCGAATACTCTACATGAGTTGGCACTTCATCGGAATGCCAGGCGACAACAACGGCCTGAGGATGATCAGCCCGCGGCTTATCCAAGACCACGGCTAGCATCGACGCAAGAACTAGCTACTACTGAAGAAGATCAACAACCACCGTTTGACCGAATAGGGTTAGATGCCCAGTATTGGCCAGCACGAGATTCTACTCCACCGGTAGGGAGTCGTGAATCTAGAGCGGAAGGGAACTCGCAACAAGCCAGACCTTCGCGTGGATCTCGTTTTAATCCTGATAGGACCGAACGTCAGGAGTCGTTTAGCCACAGGGGAAGAAAAGTCGACCTGTCTAAATGGGGAATTAAATTCGATGGTACGGCTAAAACCATGAATGTACAAGATTTCTTGTACCGTGTTCGAGAATTGACTTATGATTACGCATACACTGAGACAGAAGTGATGCGAGGGCTCTATCAAGTTTTGGAAGGTGCAGCCCTAGAGTATTACTGGAATTATAGGAAGTTGTCACCAGCTCTCAATTGGGCACAACTTCAGACAGCTTTATTAGCTCAATTCCAGAGGTACGAGAATGAGTTTCAGGTTCAGGTACAAATCTTGAATCGACGACAGCAACCTCACGAAAGTTTTCAAGAGTATTACAACGTGATGATGAAACTGCGGAACCAACAAGAAGTTCCATACACGGAAGCACAACTGGCAGACATAATGAAGGAAAATCTGAAGCCGTCGTTAGCCCAGTTGCTGTTTCCAATTCGTGTGAACAATCTCAGTGACTTCAGCAGAGAGGCTAAGAGAGCTGAGAATTTATTGTCATTACATCGACAACAGCAGTCGTCGCGGCAAGCATACCAGCTGCGAGTACATGAAGTAACATTGGAGGAAGAGATGTCCGGTTTGGACACAACTGGCGAAGTGGACGCTTTAGGCGTCGCCAGTAAAATTATATGCTGGAATTGTAAGGCAGTCGGCCATACATTCCGTGATTGTCCTTCTACCCATAGAAGAATATTTTGTTACAAATGCGGCAGAGAGAATACTGTGACGCCAAAGTGTCCTAGGTGTCAGGGAAACCTCCCGAAGAACCCACCTCAGACCGGGGAGGTGAGGTCGACAGAAGTATAAGCCCAGTCAATACCAATAATTTACCCAGCACAGACACTACAACACCTTTACCTAATAGCGACACTAATATTACGATCTTGAAGAATGAAGACCGAGCGGAAGTGGCTCAACCAACACCGGCCTGGAGACAGCTTAAGCCTTTGCGCCAGCGCATTGAAGAGTACCGAGAGGCTCGAGCTAGGATCTTCGGTGTAGCCTCAGATCGCATCAAACGAGCGCGAGAGAGATACGAGAGGCGTCGTCTCATTCGTAGAGAGATCGCAGCAGCTACCTTATTCGAGGGTAGTGATAACCGATTTTACGCAAAAATTAAGATTGGCGGAGTTGAAGTCGAAGGTCTAGTGGACAGCGGGGCGTCCGTAACTTGCCTAGGCAAAGGATGTCAGGACAGCAGACGGAAGTGCCCATAGGATCCTTGGAAGAGTTCGAGCAAGGATCGATTTTAATAAGAAGTCTGAGGAAGTTACGTTTTATTTAGTGCCCACCCTAGAGCGTGCACTCTACTTGGGTGTTGACTTCATGAAGTCATTTAAGTTGTTGGCGAACCTTGAGAGTCTTACCACTCAGGGGGTAGATCTCTGTGAGGAAGTCCAAGCCCCTGAGGGGGTTAAGACTCATGCATTGTCGCCACAACAAAATGAAATCTTGGAAGCCGTGGTCAAGAGTTTTCCTTGCTATTCTAGGAAAGGTCTTGGGCTCACGCAATTGGAGACCCACTCCATCGACACAGGAGATGCTGTACCGGTTAAAGTTCGTTATTATCCTGTTTCTCCAGCCGTGCAAACGCTTTTATACGCAGAAGTGGACAGGATGCTTGACCTGGGAGTAATAGAGACGAGTGAAAGTCCGTGGAGTCATCCCGTGACTTTGGTCCGCAAAGGAGAGAAGAATAGACTTTGTTTGGATGCTCGGAAGCTTAACGCTCTCACGGTTAAAGACGCTTATCCTCTTCCACACATTGAAGGTTTGCTTAGTAGACTCGGAGATACCTATTATATATCCAGCGTGGATTTAAAGGATGCATTCTGGCAGATTCCACTAGATCCATCCAGTCGGGAGAAGACTGCTTTTACGATACCCGGAAGGCCACTCTACCATTTTAAGGTAATGCCTTTTGGGCTGTGTAATGCAGCTCAAAGGCTTTGCCGATTAATGGACAGAGTGATACCTTCGGCCATTCGTGATCGCGTCTTCGTCTACCAGGATGATCTTCTGGTGGTATCTCCAGATTTCCAGACCCACATGGATCTGTTACAGCAGGTAGCACGTTGCCTTGAAAATGCTGGACTCACGATAAACGTGGCGAAATCCAAGTTCTGTTTCAAGGAGTTGAAGTATTTAGGATACCTCGTTGGCGGCGGCCAAGTTAGGCCAGATCCTTCGAAGGTGGAAACCATTGTGAAGTACAAATATCCGAGAACTATTAAGCAAGTGCGAAGCTTTCTAGGTGCAACAGGATGGTATCGAAAATTTATTTCGGAGTATGCCACTATTGCAGCCCCTATCTCGGATACTCTAAAGAAGAGTAAAGCTTTCAGCTTTACAGAAGAGGCTAAGACAGCCTTTGATAATCTGAAAACTGCTTTAGTGACGAGTCCAGTACTTGTTCATCCGGATTTCACTAAACGCTTTTTTATTCAATGCGATGCGTCAGATTTGGGAGTAGGTGCCGTCCTTTTTCAAAGAGATGAGAATGGTGACGAACATCCAATTGCCTATTTCTCTCATAAGTTGACATCCGCTCAGCGGAATTACACGGTCACTGAGAGAGAGTGTCTGGCAGTGGTGTTAGCCATCAAGAAGTTTAGACCATTTGTAGAACTAATGGCTTTTACCGTAATCACGGATCATAGCAGCCTCAAGTGGCTGATGTCCCACCGGGATTTAAGTGGACGTTTGGCTCGGTGGAGCTTACATCTGCAGTCTTTCGATTTTATAATCGAACACCGTAAGGATAAACTTAACATCGTTCCGGACACATTATCCCGCTACGAGATGGAAGAGATTTCAGCAGAGGTTATGCGATTAATTGATCTGGAGGATGAATCTTTCCGGAGAACCACCACACGTAGCGCATGGCGGATTTCTTAAAACTCTCAAGAGGATTAAGGAATATTTTTACTGGCCAAATATGAATGCACAAGTCAAAGCCTACGTTGACGCTTGTCAAGTGTGTAGGGAGGCTAAAGCGGCCAACACCACCTTGAGACCACCAATGGGTAAGGAGGTTGTGGTTCAAAGACCATTTCAACGGATTTTTGTTGATTTTTTGGGGCCATATCCACGTTCGAAGAACGGTTCTCCTATATCTTCATTGTCCTAGATCATCTCACGAAATTCGTGATGTTGAAGGCTTTGAGCAAAGCCAGCAGTAAGAGCGTGATACGATTCCTAATCACGGAGGTCTGTCACAAATTCGGTGTACCAGAGACAATTGTCTCAGATAATGGTAAACAGTTTGTTAGTCGTGAGTATGCTGATTTCATTTCCAACTTTAGGATACAGCATTATCGAACCGCGGTTTATTCTCCACAGGCGAACGCGTCAGAGAGAGTAAATCAGTCAGTGCTTTCAGCGATTCGATCGTACATGAAGGAAGATCACCGAGAGTGGGACCGACACTTGTCGGAGATTGAATGCTCTCTACGTTCTTCCATACATAGCGCGATTGGTGTTACGCCATACTTCGCACTATTTGGTGTCAATATGGTAACCCATGGTAGCGTATACAAACTGGCAAGACGCTTGAAGTATTTGACCGACATCGGGGAAGAGCAAGTACCCAAGTCAGTGGCTCAAGAGCTAATTCGGTCGA
The DNA here is from genome assembly GCA_963931995.1 of Phaonia tiefii. NCBI lineage: Eukaryota > Metazoa > Arthropoda > Insecta > Diptera > Muscidae > Phaonia > Phaonia tiefii. The sequence goes on along the minus strand of OZ008369.1, from coordinate 156,596,486 downwards.
AAATCCAGGAGAGCTTGCATAAGGCTTATGAGAAGAATGAAAGGACTTATAATACAAGATGCCGTCCAGTCAGGTTCATACCCGGACAGGAAGTTTATAGGCGCAATTTTCAACAGAGTAGTTTTAAGGATAACTACAATGCCAAGTTGGCACAAAAGTTCCTGAAATGTCGAGTAGTGAAGCTTGTTGGAAACAGCCTTTATGAAGTGGAAGATCTTAAGGGTAAACATTTAGGAGTATTTCACGCGAAGGACTTAAAGCAGTAGCTTACCTACCTCGCGGAAATTGGAGGAGTTGTCATTTAATACCAGCGTGTACACAGTGGCTAAATCTTCCAGAAATCCAAAGCCAGTATCAGGGCTTGGGTTCGAGCTGTAGATGTTTAATTTGTAATTGGTTTATGGCTAAGCCAGTGTAGTTTGATGTAATCGTGGCGTTGAGTCTATATCACTGTGTTCCCACAGGCCGGAAGAAGGCAGGTAACTTTTTGGTTCTCCTATCCTTCTTCACGGGCAAATAGGAATGTAGCAGATAGAAACTCAAGGCTAATGAAAGTAGTGGCAATTTGAAGTACTACCTTTTAGTAGATAGTTGAGGAAAGAGTCTTCAATTACCCCCGGCTAGTAATTCGTTGTCCACAGTTAGGTAAAATTTTGACCTATATATCTAAATTGTCCTGTTGACCCAACCGCCTGTAGTACTAAGTAGTTTTTCTTTTGTTATCATTTCAGCTAATATAAAGCAAGACCATAGATAGCTAGCAAGTCCCCAACGTACGCACAAGACAAGTTGAGACAGATAAGCGACATCTGACAGTATGGCAGGGCAGGTGGAATGTGGTGCATGCTTGATGAGCATAACAGGAGCAAATACCCGTATCTGCGCATCTGACTGCGGTCACATATTTCACGGGAGCTGTGTAGAGACTTGGAGGGAACAGGATAGAGCCGATTGCCCATTCTGTAGACGAGAGGGGTACATGACGTTTCCGCTCTTCCCGAGTTATGGGGAAGACGAGCCCTTGGTTGGCCAAGGAGAGCTCGATGCGGTGAATGCCGAGTTGGTGACCTGTCGGGAGCAGCTCACGGCGGCTCAAGCTGAAGTGGCACGTGTGAAGGACCAGCTGCAGACGCAGTATCAATTCCACGTGATGACGCTGAGATCCGAAGAGTTGGCTGTCCGGGAAGAAGTCGCGCGGTTGCGCAGGAGAACCAACGCCTGCGACAAGGACCCCCGACAGAGTTCAACCTTATGAAGGCCCAGAGCGAGGCGCTCGAGGAGCGATTGGTCACACACGAGGTGAAGTCCCGGCGGAATATGGACAAACTTCGCGCCGAAATTACCACCATGAAGGCAGAAAACCGCAGCCTGACGGAGCGCAATCAGGAGCTGGAGTTCCAGCTGTATGACATGCAGAGGTCGAATTTAAACCTGACCAGAGAACAGGAAGCATACAAGACCCGCTTCGAGGACGCAGCCCAGAGGAAGGGATCGAGTACCGTTGACCGTCGTCTGGTCATCCGGCATTTCGGTGATTCGGTGGTGGCAGATCCAAAAGCGGAAGTGCTGAAGCTTTTGGAGAGGCTAGCTGTGGCACACTCCCCTGAAGAGGTGACAGTGGTGGAGTGCACACGGATGCTAGTCCACGCGGATCAGTGGCAGGTGCTGGTTGAGTTCGCGACACCTGGACTAAAATTTGAGGTCCTGACACGGTTTGGCAGATTGCAAGACAGCGGCAGAGCGACTATCCGCAAGCTGCAGGTTAAAGACTGCATCCGAATCAACAGGCTGTACAAGATAGTCGGAAGCCAGCTCTTCAGGAAGAAGGGTGTGAAGACGCTACGTCTGTCCCAGGACCAGATAATCGTTCACCTGGCCGGTGAAGCACAACCTCGGGAGATAGAGGACGAAGAGCAGTTGCAGGAGATCCTAGACGCGCTCCCGCAGACTTCAGGAGCGAGTGCGGATCGCCAAGAGCAATAAGGCGAGGCGAGCTCCCTATAAATGAAGCGCGAGAATCTGCAAAAATAGAAGAAGAAAGCTACAACATCTAGCGGCGACAAAGAAGATAGGAAGATAAGAAAAACTAAAGCCATAGGAGAAACACAAGGCAGTCATTCCCAGACTTCTGATGGGTCAGAATCATCCTTCGGGGTGCCAACTGATTGTCAGAAGGTAGGACCCAACATCAACTGTGCCCAATGGCCTATACACCTCGGAGTTTTAGTTTCCCTCCCATCCCTCGTCGTGGTAGACATCGGGATGGTGGGGTTTGTGGCGGCGCCGTAACGCCGGCAATGGAATTAGCACATATGGTACCACCTCATATGTTGAACACAACAACAACCCATATGCACCATCTGCTATAACGCACCATCGCAAACGTCAACACAGGGTTGTTTATTGAGTGGTAAACAAACCCTAATTAATTGGATATCTAACAGCAAATTTCCACGCGACAAGGAAATTTCGAGATTTGTAGTAAACAAATCATTGTGTGCTTGTGTGTGACGAGAATTTTGGCTGCGCAATTTTTCGAACCGCCATTATTCTGTCACTTAGAAAACAACCCAGCGATCGAGCGTACGTGTTTGTGTGTATAGAACGGAGTTTTACCTACAGCAGCAGACACCAGCCATAGTAAGGTTTAATTTTGGAAGCGTTCACCAGAGAAAATGGAGTGAGTCGTCATCTCGCCACAGTTTTGGAAGCCAGCAACCCAAGTGTACGCCAGGAAGGCAACCCATTTGGATTTAATTCCAAAAAAGGAGGAAAGTGTCGGCGTGAGTATAACGTCACTTTTGGCCGGAGGATTCCTAAAAAGTGCCTTATTACCCTTCCAGCTCAGCAGCGGCAAGAACGGGATCCCTAACGGTCATCGTGAAACCGTTCAACGGCCGCCTAACAGTTTTTTTGAAAATTAAGGTCCCGTTTAGAGTTTTTGGTGGTAAGTATAACCTCACTTCTGGCCGGAGAAGTGCTAAAAGTTTCCATTTTTACCCCCAGCCAAAGAAGTTTCATCAACTTGTGACACCAGCGGTGTGGTAGCAAAGCCGCCCGGAGGCAGCATAAAGTTCGGGACCTCAAAAGATACACGGTCCGGCAGAAAGGAGTCCATCGCCATCCTTGCGGTAAGCGCAATCGCTTTCCCCTCCTAAACCGGTGGCTTAATCGTTGGCCGGCAGGTAAAGGGAAAGTGCGCAAAGCCGAGGGGTGGTCTAGACCACCTGCTGTCGACCCGTGAACCTTTTGAGTCCCGGGAAGACGCAGCAGCGTTAACTTGTGCCAGCGCCTATCGACGGGCGTGAAATTTGACTACGTTGCTGGACAGTTCTACCATCACCAGCCTTAATCATCATCAACTACAGTCGTCCAACACCACCAGCTTTAACCACCATCAACTGCAGTCTTCTGCATCTATAAGCATCAGCAGTTCCTGTAACCGGCTATACCACACAGCAGTTTTAACCATCACCAGCTCATATAGTCAGCAGTAAGCCACCAAAACCATCCCTTAGACCCCCACAAGCGGGAGGTTTTCGGTAAGTTCAGTCCAATTTTTATCTGACTTATCAAACCGTGGACAGACAGAAATTTTAAGGCCCAATTCATGGGGCTGAGTTAAGTGAAAAATTGCAAGGAAGGTTACCAGCTAAAAAGAAAAAGCCTATAATGGTATAAACTGAAGATAATTATAATATAAGCCCAAAAATAGAAAAATCAATTCTAAGAAAAGAAAAAAGCCTATAATGGTGTAAACTGAAGATAATTATAATATAAGCCCCCAAAATAGAAAAATAAATTCAAAAAAAAAGAATTGTTTAAAGTGACATGTATGGTGGTGCTAATTTGGAAAGAATATAACGTAAAAAGCACCATACAATGTCGTGTTAACGCCTTAAAGCAAAGTCAACCGAATTTGTACAATTTATAAGTGAAATGAAAGTAATGTAAATTGTGCTTGAATCGCGAAACAGATTAACGTATAAACTAGACCTAGTTGTAAAAATTAAGTAATCGTGAGTGCTCCCAAAGAAAAATTTGTGATTAGTGTATCAATGTTCCTGTGAAAACTTTATGCCACGCGATAAGTAGTCACGGCCACGAAAAGTTTTTATTGTTATATGAGGCCTTAGATACTCCTAGAGTTCATCTAGATGTATAGTGAAAATTTTAGATGGACCGAACAGTCACAAGCAAAAGTTTTCACACGAACAGTGGTACGAGCACGATCAGGCATTAAGATTAAGAAGTCTTCATAAGTGGAAGCATAAACATGATAGTGTAAAAGAAAATAATAATAAAAAGTAGAACAAGAACCTTTTAACAAAGCCCACTGAAGTATTTTGGCATTTGTTAAGAAGTTCTCGTGAAAATTAGTGTGCAACTAGATTAAATAAGAGGTAGGATAGGAAACCCAATACGGAATGCATAACTAACCGCCATGAGGGGCGGAATTTAATACTCGATTATTCTAAGACGACCTGGACTGTTAACCTTTTATATTATTATTTTACATACTAATTAGTAGTTTGGATCTCATGCGAACTGCCTCTGAGAGATACTAATCCGTGAAAATATTTCGCCGCGAGATTCTAAGGCATTCGGGGCCTAAGGCATTCGGGGCCTAACGAGTTTTATTCTCAGTCAAGTCGTGTTGAACATGAGATTCGGTTTTTTTTTTACGCGAAATAAACTCGTCGAACTTACTAAGATTACATTGGCATAGTTGTCAAAACGCATTTCCTGGGAGGAGTTCCCTATCCACCCCAGTAAGATAAATTAACTCACGGTGCTGAGTTTAGTTTAATTGTAGTTAAGTCAAATTCTGAGTATGAAATACTCTTAACTTAGAAATTTATTAATGGAAATAATTGTAATTAAGTCAAATTCTGAGTATGAAATGCTCTTAACTTAGAAATTTATTAATGGAAGTAATAATTTTAATGTTAAAATTTGCAATTAAGGCTAAAATTATTTCACCAGTATCTGGTGTAGCACCTAGACGGTGCCATAGTTATTAAGTAAGCGCACTTCGCCCTTGTGGCATTATAAATTGTTTCCTTTTAAAGCATTTAATTTATTAAATTTTAAAATTATTAGCCGATAGAGGCTTTATTATGAATTCTGCCCTATGAACGGGTTAAATAAAACCAACAATTATAACGTTTTTCGAAAATTATGTTTTTGAATATGGCTGGCTAGTCCGCCAATATGGTAAGGGAAATAATGTGAGGTAAGTCGGTTAAGCAACTTCGCTAATTTGGGACTCTGAAAATTAAACAGAGTCATGGTGAGGCAGCAGGGGCCTCATGAGGGAGGGCCAGACTGGCAATACTATCCGTCAGTCATCATCGGTGTGTTGAAATCACCTTGCGACAAAAACATTTTCTCTCTTGTTTCGAAATAGACTTCTCGGTATCAGGAATAATCGGGTGTTCCTTTTTTATTTGTTTTCTATCTATCCGTGTCTACTGTTCGGGCTCCTTTTATTCTTTTTTTTATGTTTCAATTCTTTCTATGAGAAATTCAGCCTCGGTATGTAAAACAGTGATCAAAGGCAAGTTGTTGTCAAGCATGGTCAGTGGAAAGATCCCCCCCGTCCGGCGAGCTTCAAGCCCAGCATACGCATGGCATACCGAGCATCCCGCTCGATCAGCTTCCAAACTCGTGTTTCGACATTTTCGAAAATGGCAACTTGGCCAATATGACATAATGGCGCCCAACGTGGGGCCCGAAGATTCATTGCGTGAATCTAGAGGTGTTGCCGCCTAGTGTTGTAATATGACATTCTCTATATTATACAAACTGTAGGTAATTATCTCGGATAAATAATACACAGTTTCTCTTAAATGTATACAGGTTTGTGTCTGTTTTAACAATATTTGGCAAATTATTAAAAAGTTTAAGACCTTTAAAAAAGTAGAATCCGACTTTCAGATATCGAACATTTTTCTTCCGAATCGAGTTACATAGTTTAGGCCCAGGACCCACATATTATATTCTAAAACGGGTTTATGTTGTTGGCCCACAATGGTGCAAATAATTGCAGCTTTTCTTTTAAGCACCCACACTTGCCTGTTGCTAGATAATTTTTGTTGGTGTTATATTTTACTCTAATTTTGGTTTCCTTTTTCGAGACCCGGTTGGTCTTCGGCAACTCAGCCGCAATTTTTTAAAAGAAAGGTGTTTTGACCCGTATTGTAATTGAAAAATATTATTGTTAATATAAGGGGAAAAAAGTCATAATTGAGAATTCCATAAAAGTGTATGTGGACTTTACAAAACAAATGCAGTCTTACACAAAATACAAATAAATTAAATATATGCATGTACATACTACAATGTATTCTACTTAGTGCTATGATTCGATTTCGTTACGTATAAGCTCTTTGATAGCTTCGGGTGTTGTCACTCCCTTGCTGACCATAACTACTTTGTTGCGAGACCTTGATCCTTTGTCTAGCGATACATCACTCTTTCTAAGATTCAAGACCTTTGAAAGATATTTAACCAATTCAGCGTTTGCTTCTCCCTCCGTGGGAGGTGCTGCGATTTGTACACCCACCCCCTCACTTGAAATGTTAGTTATGCCATTCTGTTGTGCTCCTGGCTTGGCCAATATACGTATACAAATGTTCCCACTCTTGTCCGGCTGTATTGGATCATCACTTATGGGTGTTGGATTTTGGTTAGATGTGCTGGCACCGGCATTTGACTTTTTTCCTTTATTCTTGGACATGGTGTTGGCAATAGCGTGGAAATATCTGCGCATTTATGTATACCCTGTTTTCCGGTGGTTAAGGACCCTGGTGGTTCCTTATATTTAATATTAATTGGAATCGTAGAACTCCAAACAAAACAAGAAATAAACATATGTTCACAGTTGGAATTGAATGTAAATTCGCACAATATTGCCATACATACATTATAACAGTTGGAATTGCATGTAAATTCGCACAATGTTGCCACACATACATACATCTTATTTTCATACGATATGGCATTTCCGTTGATGCAATGAAATCTATCGTGAATAGTAACATTGCATATAGCCCGAACCAATATCAGGAGAAAATATTAATTGTGCTCCTGAATAGAATTATTTTTAATTAATTAATACATAACTGTGTTACATATATATATTTTAGCCGCAAGCAAAAGTCTCGCCAGCAGCCGGTCCATTGTCATCGTCATGTACAACGGCGAATGCATCGCTATTAAGGACATCAAACCCGGCCTGAAGAACATAAACGTCATTTTCATTGTTCTGGAAATCGGCACTGCCACTGTGACCAAGGAAAATCGTGAAGTCCGCAATTTTAAGGTTGGGGACCACACGGCCTGCATCAATGTCAGCATTTGGGACGAGCCTGGCAAGCTAATAGTTCCAGGCGACATTATTAAACTGACTAAAGGCTACGCGTCTATATGGCGTCACTGTTTAACACTGTATTCGGGTAAAAACGGCGAAGTCTACAAAGTTGGGGAGTTTTGTATGACATTTAACGAGGCGGTAAACATGAGCGAACCAAAACGACCGGAACAGCAACAGGTTGGTGCTGTACCCGGTCCCGTAGCACAAGGTGGCTTGGTTATGACGCCGACACAAATTCCCCCGGGAGCTGGTGGTGGTAGTGTGGCTCCAAATGTGGTTGGCCAACCACAACAAATGCCAGCCGGCGTTGGAGGCAACGGCAACACAGCGCCAGGTATACAAAGGCTTGCTCAGCCAATAGGCGTGGCGGGTGTTGCTGCTGTTCAAGTTGTACCCAAGCCGGTGGTGGGTCTGCAACAAGTGGGGATAATTGGAAATGGAGCCGCTCAAAAAACAAATTCAATAGGAGCCACAGTACCGGCAACAGGTGTTACTCCGACTCAACCGCAGTCAAAAACAAACCGAGGCGGCCGAACAAACGTAACTAGGGCCAGCAACATAAAAGCGGAGAGAAGATGAAGTTGTTGCACATAAATTAATGCTACAGCAAATTCATTAGTATTAAGTAGAAGGTAATATAAATGACAAAATATGTGCTACCCAAGACGAAATAGATTTTTTACAAATCTAAAACATTTATATTTTGTGTAAACTTTTTAAACTACGTACAACTAAGCAAAAAGTTATTCTATGCGACATCCATGTAGTATATACTGTGGCAATGGAGTTTCCCAAATACCCCGTATAAAACGTGGCTGCATGAGAGATACCAAAGATCTCAGTTGCAATTCAGAGGGGTACGAACGCAAGGAATTTGGTTGCTTATACACGGTATCATTTATGTATAACACATCGATTTCTTCTCCAATAATTCTACGTAGGAGTTTATTGCGTATGAAGACATCAAAAGCCGCGGATGTGAAATTATCCGTCAATATACTGGTCACATATTGGTCTGAAATAAATAAATTTAATATAATTAAGTATTAAGCAATTGTCCACAGTGGAATGAAAACAAAACCGAATGCATTTTAAATAAACAATTCCACAATTTTTGTATATACATATACATTTACTTAAGCGAATGTTTAGGAGCGCTAAACATGAATATGAATGGACAAGAAATAACAATACATTCCATTTTTAAAACAAGACGCAGGTTGTCTTAAACATTTTTCTATTAATTTCCGAAAATGATTTTGGTATTTTTTTTTTAACTAAATGTCTTTTTGTACTAAATGTAGTGAAGGAAAACAGTAACAGTACTCTCATATAAGTAAATTTAGGCCAAATGAACAGACATTAACAGCACTTATACCACAAGGAATCAGTAGTCAAATTAATAGTCTTCCAATTACCAACCTTGAATTATAAATATGAAATTCTCATCTTTGCCATCCAAAGGCACTAATGTCAATCGCATATCACAACCATTTGCAAGAGTGATGTTAGTAGTATCGTTGGATACCAAATTCACTCTGGAATAGGATCCACTAGGAGGCATCTAAGAAAAAACGAAATATCCTTGGCTATAGTGTGTTTGTCGACTCAAAATAATTTGTTATTACCTTGAACTTTTTTTCAATCACTTCATTTTCTATATATTTACTAGTGTATAAACATCCACTCCAATTTTTGGGCAACAGTTTGTCAAGCAAACCATCCGTATGACACAAAAGTAAAGGGGACTTCTGCAACAATTTTCAATCAAATTACACACATTTGTATGTACATCGGCCGATATGCGCGAAATAATCGTAAGTGATCAAATTTTACAAAATTAACTTTCTGTTGTAAAATTTTAGTAAATCATGACTCAACACTTGTCAAAGTTTTAATTTTATCTATCCTTTGTAAGAACACTTCGATTGTAGAGCTCGACCGATTAATTGGCTTCGGCTTTCGTCCAAAAATCTGTAATCGGCCTTCGGCAAAAAGAGGCTGAAGTACAGGGTGGTCCAAACACAAGTTTATTTTTAAAAATTTAATAAAATTAACTAAACGTAATTTCTGTTGGTATATATTCTTATTTGAAATAAATTATATCCTCATTATTTATGGACACGATATGCCACATGAATGGCTCCCGCGGTTGTCTTCGCCGTAGCTTCTCCTCTCAGCCCAATTTTCCAAGACTGTTGCGGTTTCTGGTTCTGTATCACTAATAGCTCGGACGATATTAACCTTAAGGGTTTGATTCGCTTCTAGATTATTCGCATAGCATCGGTCTTTAACGGCATCTCACAAGAAAAACTTTAAAGGGGTAGAATCGCAGCTCCGAGGCGGCCAATTCATATCGCCAAGCTACTGATAACACGATTACCGAACTTAGTGTCCAAAGGATCGATTGTTTGATTAGCTGTGTGACATGGTGCGCCATCCTGATACTACCAAAGATTACCCAAGTTCATATCTTCCATTTCAGCCCATAAAAAGTCAATAGTCATGGCTCTGTATCGCGCGTTATTGACTGAAATGGGGTTTTCAGAGACTTGGAGTTCTCCACTCCACACCAAACTGTCAATCTCGTTCCGAATCACACGACAACCGGACCGTGAGCGTTGACAACTAGCAAGACTGTCTCACAAACTTGCGTAAAGCTCGCGCTGTGTGCGCTTCATTTTGGACCAAAACTTATTTTCAACGAATGCACAGTTTGGGCAACACAGCACTCACTTTGGAAATAAGTTTGCAATCGGGATTGTCGTAGAATTTTATTGTTGTCAGGATCGGAATTGAAAACCAATATATTTGTTAATGTTGGAACCAGAATCACACATGCTCATTCGAATATAAAGCCAATACAGTAAAAGCTCTCTTAAGCGATTTTGCCCGCCTAAGGGAGATGTGGGTCCAATAGACCTTTTTAAGAAAAACCACTGTTATAAATTTTTAATATTTAAAAACGTACTAATATACACTTTCGATAAATGACATTTTAATACATGGCATTGTCAAGCCTTTAACATTAAAATAAAATATTCACGTATAAAAAATATATAATTCATAAACTTAAATGCTGGAAAAATTAATCGTTTTCAACTGATGTTTATTAAAATGTAGCAGCAACAACCCACATTTCTAAAGCGAACCACAGACTTGTCATTCATGAGCATGAACATCAGATATCGTTGATGTTTATTGTCCAACAGCGGTTAATCGCAGCAGCTGCGCAATTTTTTTTGTCTATGAACAAAAAAGGGAATAACAGCTCAACGCACACAGTTACATGGTTGTTTGATGGATGAAGACGTTGTTAGTTGATTTCTCGTTCATACTTTCTTTTATTTCGACAATAAAAATTGTTTGAAATCATGTTTTCACAATTTTGTTGTCCGCTCATGGGAGATGTTAGATACGAAAAAAAAGTGTCCGCGTCCGTCCAACTGAGCGTCCGCTTAAGGGAGCATAACGATCATAATATCTACCTGAAACAAGGCGACAATTTTGGCATAAAGGAATTTCTCTGCTTAAGAGAGATGTCCGGTTATAAGAGCTGTCCGCAAGGAGAGCTTTCACTGTATATCGGTTTCTATGACACTACCAATTTTATATCGGCTTCAATTCTGATCCCGACAACAATCAGGTTCTAAAACAGCCCCGAATATTTCCCAATGTTATTCAAGCGTAAAGAAACTCATTTTTGTAGGTATGATACTGGTTGATAGTCAATATTTCGAACAGTCAATATTTCAATCAGTGTAAAAATAACATATCTATGTTTAAAAAGATACCTGCATTTGTACCACCTGTTATTCTGCCACTATAATATTAAACTATTAAATTTTGATTACTAATATAAACAATTTTCTAATAATTAGATATTATTTAACCGGTTTTGTATAACATATGCCCATATTATCAGTCCTGCTACAGAATTGGTTCGGAATGGTTATAATTCCGAAGTTAACATTTCGTATATCCTTCTTTATATTCTGATCGAGTTTGTTAATTCCCAAAAGTATGGTGTTTGGGATTTGGTATGGCAGCCTTACACAGTACAACATTTGATTCGGGACTCAATTCTGATAGTTTGTGAAAGTAGCCCCAAAAAGAGAACTTCTGCATCATTCGTTTGGTCAAGTTACCTCAAATAATAATTTAATAATTAATTTGAAGTTAGTAAGTGTCGTATAGGGGAATTTGTCACGTTTTAGGCTCTTTTGTTTGTCATAACTCCAGAACCACTAGTCCGATTTAGCTGAAACAAATTTAGAAAAATTAAGAATTACAATTCTTAGAAGAAGTTCTTCTTTTTGGGGCTACTTTCACAAACAATTATCAGAATTGAGTCCCGAAATCATGTGTTGTACTGTGTTATGCACGATCGTTATCGTTATTGGATAAATTTGTTAAATCGAAAATATTTTCCATTTCCCAACACCAAAATTGGAAGACGACTGAAAAAACAACTGTCTATTTTCTACTTTCGTAATGTAAATTGAGAAATAAAAGGGCGCTCACGATATTGATGAAAATATTTCCCATTTTCAATATTTACCTCCCTGGAAGATGCACTTTCCATTATATAGTATGTAGTTATTCAAATCAATAATGATTAAAGTTTAAACTTAAAAGGGTTTATTTTCAGCCCTGGAAAAGTTTCCTAATGGGGGCTGTTTCCCACTGAGAAAACATTGCCTTTGTCATCAACAAAATGTATGGGAAAGAAATTTACCTTATTTAAAAGAAATTTACTTTATTTTCCCCCTTTCGTAATGTAAATTGTGAATTAAAAAGACACACTCGACGTTAACGGTGGAAATTGGAAAATATGTATTCCCCAGTCTTAAAAATTTACTCCGCTGAAGAAAATTGATGGAAAGAGAATTGTGTGCACATAAAAATTTGAAGAGTTGTACAAACGTAATATCAAACAGATTATAATGATAGATCAAAGAATGATACTACGACATATTTGATATCAGTTTAAGCTACGAAGGCGATTTGAAAACAACCTGGTTAAATAAAAATCAATACTGCTTCTCCCAACCACCATCTGTTAATACTCTACTGTAAAATGTTAAGCAGCCTGTATCAAGCAGACAAAAAAGTGTATTTTGCGTAAAAAATCCATCGCCAAAACCAAGAAAAAGCTTGATGAATACTATGGAGACTATGCACCATCAATTTGAATCATTACAAAGTGCTTTAAATAAACATTTATTGCATTAAAATTTAGAAAAAAAAAATTAAAAACTATATTATTTATTAACAAAGTTATTTTATACATTACATTTTTATTTGCAACTAAAAATATCAATTCTATTTACAAAACCAAAAGAGGGTTCATCCCGTAAAGAATTTTTCGTTTACTGAAGATGCAAAATACGGAATTACAGGTCTGTATATTTGTTAATGAATAGTTTATTCTGTTTTAATTCCTTTTGTATCCAATACACTAGATTAAAACATCTTCAATGATATCTAATCAAAACTGCAATCTTTTTTTTTGATAATTTTGAAAAAATTGGCTATTTAAAATTTAAACACTCGGCTTTGGCCGAAGTTTAAGACGGTTGCCGAAGTTCGGCTTTGGTCGAGTTCTATCCGATTATAGGCGTATAATCATGGAAAAAATATCTATTAGGTAAACGCGCCAGCTGATTTGTAATTTTTTTCATCTGTTCCGTGGGTAAGCTGTCAAATTTGATTTTGTTAATAAATAAATGGTTTCCCATTACATCCCATGTTAATAAGGTTCAACAAATCTCAATAGCTAGACCTTGTATCAAGTAAGACAATCTTATTAAATTTTTCACATTTTGTGTAGCAAGTGTTTCATTCTTCAACTAATTTTGACAGCTTAACCACGGAATTTCTAATGCATCTACCTAATAGATAATTCTACCATGCGTATAATCGTTCCCTGTAAAATATACCTTTTTATCACTTATGATCATTTCACGCACAGGACCTTGGGAAATATACGTATGTTTGTATATGAGACGTGAACGGCAGTTACCACAAATTCGTTGATCTTTTGTTGCGAATCTCCTCGATGGATTAAAGTAGGTTGCCCCAACGAATTCAGGAACATGATTTACTAAACACTAATAATGTGTGAGTAACTATATAAAGTGATACGAATTTGGTAAATGGCTTATTTGTTTACTATTACAAAAACCATTCACAATAAACAAAACCAGCATTGCCAGACGTTTGCTCATGAGATATATGGCAAAGGCTTGGTCCCAATTGCCAGAGCGACTAAAAATTTGCCAAATGTCCGAAAAATAGTGCCGTTTGTGAAACCAATATGCTAAAATTGGCATTTTACAGCCTGTTTCTCAATCTGGAACGTAATCGCGTGTTCTAGGCGAAAGAGAGTTTATTTGGGTTCCACAATCTTGTCGTTGCAAGTCGAATAAAAACATTAAATTATACCAAACTTTTCAGTACAAATTTTGGTTTCTCTATTTCGATTGTGCTGTCAGTTGTGAACAAACATAGAGTCAGGCGAACGAAAATTTTGACATAGAGAAACCCAATTGGAGTCGAATGCGAGTGACTGACTTTGGTTGCTTAGCTTTTCGTTCGAAATAGAGAAATAGGCTGTTAGTCTTTTTTTCTTGTAATTCTGTGTCCTAAACATAAACAGTTGTACCTTAAATTAAAAAAAAAACAAATAACTTAAAATACTTAAACTGTTACCCATAATTCAATTTATATAATGTTATTATTTAAACTTTTTTTTTCTAATTAATTTAAACAAAGTTATCTTAAAAATATAGTGAAGAAACAATTATAATTAGTTTTAAGTTTTTTTTATATATGTTTACAGAAATTATTGTAGAAATTTTGTAACCATATAAGGCCTCGTGGCTCGGTTATGTAAATGAAGAAATAAAATAAATAAATATTTGTAGAATTCTCTCCCTTAATGAACCCGGAGAAATCAGAGTCGTATTGCGCGTATTTGATGCAAATAAGCTGACTTATGTTTCAAATAATAAGACCCTGGACTAATGTCACTTTTGATATAGTTTGTATTTATTCCAGAATTTAATACAATTAGCAATAAAATAATATTGTTGTGTGCGTTCAAATCAAAACTCACTTATTACATATAAAGTTATTTTAAAGGTCAGAAGTGCCTGTAAAATCAAATTAAGTTACATTAAAGTTTTTTTCAATTCGCCTTTCGCCCATTCTGCTTCACATTCATACCTGTATCAAATTTGCAGCTAGGAGGTCGAACCTCCTTTTAGAGAAAACCCCTGGAGATAATGCATAAGACACAGTTTGCAGTATTTTGTGAAGCCGACTCTTCGCCGGAAATACGTTTGCGTATGTTTGTAGTAACGCAAAAATACATTTTTCAAATAAATTGACGGGACAAAATTTCAGTGTGAAAAATTGTGCCGTTTGTAAACAATACAATAAAATCACAGAAATTGTGAGCAATTTGTAGAAATTGTGCTAAACGGCACTTGGCATAATTTCAAAGACGATTTAGAATTAGTGTTAGGAGTTCACTCAAACACCCTTCTCTCTCGCGTCATATCTTGGTTATTTCATCCTTTTTGCATAGTTTATGTAATTTTACTTCAACATGGTTGGAATTTTGACACTGATTGGGACCTACAGTTTTACACCGATTCTGATCGGTATGTTGAGAAGCTTTTCCATGGCTAAATACTCGATAGTGTTGCCGTCACTATGCGAGGTGACCGCCGCCGAAAGAAATTTTAAGGTCGTCTGAGCAGGGATCGAACCCAGGGTCTCATGTACAAGAGGCGCGCACACTGCCATTGCACCACCGACGGCCACAATAGTTATATACAATAACACTATCAAAAAGCTGGTCGTGTATTGAAATATTCAATGAAGAGAGTAAGAGAGAGAGTAGAGAAGTACTAGGGTTTTGTGACGACTGCATGCAGCCGAATCTCAGAATAAAACGACTTTTATTCCGTAATTTTCATTTCATGATGTTCAAGTGATGATGTGATCAGATGTGTCAATGGGATATTGTAAATGCTTGACACAACGACACACATACAATAGCCGGCGACTGTGAAATGTAAATGTTGCCATATTGACCTTACATGAATAGTGTTGTTGTATCCAGATGGAGTGATAGTTAGGTTAAATGATCACGCGATTCTTTCAATTAGCTGACAGACACGTGAGGTAGAAGTTCGAGTATCGTCGAGTGGTATAAGTGGTGGGAAATTTGGAATAAAATCATAAGGTGAATTTGTTAGTAGCACATTAAAGTGCAAGCTGTTTCGTTAAGTGGTAATTAATTGAAATTATTGATCTTTAGAAGTTGTACAATCGCTCGGAACTGTGAATATTTAATTTCGCGGAGATATACCAATAGGGGTAAGTGAAAACTATCAATTGGGTAATTTCGCATGTGAATTACCTATTTTGAAAATTATGTGTCCTTATCCATGCCAAATCTCTGATCAAGGACTTATTACGTTTCCTTTGTCTTAAAGGATTTAGTGCTCACAAGTGGACGGCGCCATCTTGTGGCCACAACCATTGGTGATCAAACATTGTCGACCAGTTCGGGCAGCAACCGTGGGGACAACTTCGTCAACTCACCATTTGGGTAATAGTCGGCAAAATTAGTGGAGACCCTAACCCCTATCGGTAACTACGTGCAAAGAAAAACGTAGAATCTCGAGGTAAGACCGTCTCTAAGAGTTGCCATAGACGAGTTAGGCTGAAAAGTGCTATTTAATACTAGAACAGAAAAACTAGAAATTCAGAGGAAAATATTGAAAATTCGAAAAAGAAAAATTTGAAAAAAGAGAACTAACCTCAAAGTAGTGACATAACCCTACATGTGTTTTCGTTCGTGAATACTGTAATTGTCGATGTAGTATCACAAAAGGAGTGAAAGCAACGTGGTACAGTGGTGTACGAAAACTTTTATTACCAACGTGTTTGTCAAAATTTGTGTCTATTGAAAATAAATGAAAGAAAAAAAATCTGTAAAGCAAAAAAATTACAAGACAAACCAAACTGAAGAAAATTTAAATCTCTAATGTTTCGAAAGAAAAGTCCTAAAAATTCAAAAGGAACTAAATGTTAACAAGTTAAAATAAGCTATGATTTAAAACTATGAAAATTTAAAATTACATTTATATTATTAAGTTACTTAGAAATTATTTTATTTCGAAATTTCAAAATAATTAAATAATTATTAAAATCCTAAAATAACAACAAAAACCATATAAAAATAACGGCCGTTAGAAATATTTGTAAAGGATCTAATAATTTATAAAACAAGCAACTATAAAGTATATGGAAACACAAATTCGTTACATAATTTTAAAAAAAAGGAATAAAACCAAATCGACAGATAATAAAAAAAAAAAAAATATAATACAAATAAAACAAGTAATTTACAAATAATTAAATGATGTATAATTCGTCGTAATTTTACATTTATAAATAGCATAACCATACTTTTCAAACTTCGAATTATATAACGAATTTGTGATTAGTTATTTAGTTTTATAAACTTCCAAAAAAAAAAAAGAAGGATCAGGAAAAATTATAATTATGCTTATTTAATGATGTTTAAGTTAATGTAATCATTATGTTCTCCCAAATAAAGTTTGTTGTGTTTAGTCTGAAATTTGAAATTATGTGGTAAAAGTTATTAACTATGACTGAAAAGTGACGATCCTTTAGAGGTTAGGAAAAACGCGATAGGGATAGTTTCTTGAATAAAATTGTCGGCATTGAAACCATCATGGATGACTAAAAACAGTCATAACAGGGGTGGGGAGCCGATGAGGGCATCACCATCTTTGTCCTCCAGAGAAGAATCCAGATCATGACGGTAAAGCGAAAAGATAAATGTGTTATTGGATGTTTCATCATCTCTCTCTCCAACCTCCTTATCCCTCACTTCCTTTCCTAAACTTCATCAACATCTCATCTAATTTTTAAAGGCACGAACGTATTAAATGTGCAACCCTGTAAGCGGAAAAGAATCCACCCATTTCCGGCGAGCTAAGCCGCAGCCGCCAGCATCGTGCCGCTTCCGCAGTATCAAAAAAAAGGTTTGTCACAATTTGGCGCCCAACGTATGAGCATTTTTTTTTTGAAAAGCCTCACAAGGAAAATTAAAATTTCAAGCCTTCGTATGTCCCGGAAGATACCTATGTACCATGCCTGCGTAGCGACGAAGCGTAAAAATTTTAAGAAACATCAACAAACACCGTCCAAATCGTTTCGAGTTATATTTTGTTCAGAAGACAATAAATCAAAGTCCTATATAGTTCAGTTTATTCGCTATCTGATTTGCAATATAACTTGAATAGATTTTGGGAAGTTGATACATGTTACAGCTCGGCTACTGAGGAAAGATGTTCTCAATATATTAAATTCTCATTTACGTATGTCCCGGAGGGTACTTAAAAATGTACCATGCCTGCGTAGCGACGTAACAAAGTCTTTATGTATTGCGAAAACCAACCGATTCTGATCGAATCCTATATAATCCGAAGACATGAATGTATAAAGCTATAAAGCAATATGTCATTAGCTTTCGGATCATATACGATTAGAGATGAAATCGGAAGGTTATTTTTGTTACCCCTTGTGTTTTGTTCATCCCCATTCAATAACACCTAAAAACCTATATCATTTAACCTTTTGGAATGAGCAATCTAAAATCGCTTAAAGTCAATTGAGTTCATATTTTTATTAAAGAATAAAGATATTCTTAACTGATTCTTTACAACAAAGTAATATAGCACATTACTATTCTAAAAGTATAGTTAGAAAAGTATTAATGAGTAATATTATGACGTATATGGATACATACACATGTGTTTGGCGTATATATTTGCATAAATATATATAACATGTGTACTCATGTACTAAAACTGTTGTACTCGGGATTCATTTTCTCAAATTAAACCGACGTCTAAAGGTTTCGTTACAAAAATTCAGTCATTGTGTTGTAGATATCTGAAAGAAAAAGAAAATTCTTAAAATTTTATGAAAATAATAATAAAATTATTTACGTAATAGAAAAATAATTTGATAACACAAATTAGATTTCTTTCTCTTATTTGTTAATGTGGTATTAATTGTGTAGAATAAGTAATAAATTGTTACCTGTTTCGTATCTTAACTAACACATCTATATATACAAAAATACATTTAGACGTATATTGTTTTCCAAATCATTGAGTTTGTTTTCTCTGTTTAGGTGTTTATCATAAAATTTTAATTCTTAGCACTTGTGGTCAAATTCAGGTCCGTTGGAAAGTCAAGTATTGTGCGGAAATAATTCAATCTGCTATATCTAAGAAAAGCATATAACATTGAAAACCTTTCTCTTTAGTATTTAATTTTGTTGTCTTCTTTTCTCTTCGAAAAAGTTCTTAAACTTAACTTTAGTTGAAAAGCTTACCACTTTAGAAACAAAAAACTGCTGAAATAATAGTTCAGATTATTTCCATTCAATTCAAATCGAAAATTACACATACTATAACTACTATAATCAGTCATTTAGGTCGGCAGTAAGCTAGGATAGATAACAGCAAATTTCTGAACATCAAAATTCTCTAAATTCGAAGTTTACGACTTACTATCTTACACTGCCTAGAACTGAACATAGAACGTTGCGAATACGTAAGTTCAGGTAATAGACTTTTTTAAAATCTACAGTAGAGAATATTCGAAATTTAACGAATAATTTCTATTAGTGTAAGGATAGACTAATATGCCTGCGACAAGATCATCGGATCGAATCGCAGCTAAATCTAATCCCACTGTTAATTCTAGAGCGATTAAAACTATTGCATCGAATACGACTACAACTAACACGACGACATCAAGTTCGTCATCGGCTGGACTTAACCATACAGTGATCTCAACCGATCGAGTAATACCTCTAATGTCTATAAGATTTCCTGAAGGTGTAGGTCCACAAACAACTTCATCACCTGAGGAGAGGGAGAATTCACTTAATGACCATAATTCACCAATATCATGTGTCAATCTGAATGCTTGGTTCCGAACTCGCTTTTAATGTTATTGCAAACAACACATTAGTTCTTACTTCCCCAAAACAGATCTGGCTGCCTGTCTGGCCACACACACAATCGTAGTCCAAAGGGCGAGGGTTCGACTGACAGAGCATGAAACAGACAGAGCATGACAACGTAGAAAATGCCATGTCGTTATACCGTCGTGACCAATGCTATCCCGTGTTTCAGACGCTGACGGTCACTTGTTTGTTTTTTTATGCCAACTTACACGAATTTTCAGATCCGTATATTCCCAACTCTTTATGCTTCACGGGCTACGCATAAAGAGCTGGCTTTGTGACGACTGCATGCAGCCGAATCTCAGAATAAAACGACTTTTATTCCGTAATTTTCATTTCATGATGTTCAAGTGATGATGTGATCAGATGTGTCAATGGGATATTGTAAATGCTTGACACAACGACACACATACAATAGCCGGCGACTGTGAAATGTAAATGTTGCCATATTGACCTTACATGAATAGTGTTGTTGTATCCAGATGGAGTGATAGTTAGGTTAAATGATCACGCGATTCTTTCAATTAGCTGACAGACACGTGAGGTAGAAGTTCGAGTATCGTCGAGTGGTATAAGTGGTGGGAAATTTGGAATAAAATCATAAGGTGAATTTGTTAGTAGCACATTAAAGTGCAAGCTGTTTCGTTAAGTGGTAATTAATTGAAATTATTGATCTTTAGAAGTTGTACAATCGCTCGGAACTGTGAATATTTAATTTCGCGGAGATATACCAATAGGGGTAAGTGAAAACTATCAATTGGGTAATTTCGCATGTGAATTACCTATTTTAAAAATTATGTGTCCTTATCCATGCCAAATCTCTGATCAAGGACTTATTACGTTTCCTTTGTCTTAAAGGATTTAGTGCTCACAAGTGGACGGCGCCATCTTGTGGCCACAACCATTGGTGATCAAACATTGTCGACCAGTTCGGGCAGCAACCGTGGGGACAACTTCGTCAACTCACCATTTGGGTAATAGTCGGCAAAATTAGTGGAGACCCTAACCCCTATCGGTAACTACGTGCAAAGAAAAACGTAGAATCTCGAGGTAAGACCGTCTCTAAGAGTTGCCATAGACGAGTTAGGCTGAAAAGTGCTATTTAATACTAGAACAGAAAAACTAGAAATTCAGAGGAAAATATTGAAAATTCGAAAAAGAAAAATTTGAAAAAAGAGAACTAACCTCAAAGTAGTGACATAACCCTACATGTGTTTTCGTTCGTGAATACTGTAATTGTCGATGTAGTATCACAAAAGGAGTGAAAGCAACGTGGTACAGTGGTGTACGAAAACTTTTATTACCAACGTGTTTGTCAAAATTTGTGTCTATTGAAAATAAATGAAAGAAAAAAAATCTGTAAAGCAAAAAAATTACAAGACAAACGAAACTGAAGAAAATTTAAATCTCTAATGTTTCGAAAGAAAAGTCCTAAAAATTCAAAAGGAACTAAATGTTAACAAGTTAAAATAAGCTATGATTTAAAACTATGAAAATTTAAAATTACATTTATATTATTAAGTTACTTAGAAATTATTTTATTTCGAAATTTCAAAATAATTAAATAATTATTAAAATCCTAAAATAACAACAAAAACCATATAAAAATAACGGCCGTTAGAAATATTTGTAAAGGATCTAATAATTTATAAAACAAGCAACTATAAAGTATATGGAAACACAAATTCGTTACATAATTTTAAAAAAAAGGAATAAAACCAAATCGACAGATAATAAAAAAAAAAAAAATATAATACAAATAAAACAAGTAATTTACAAATAATTAAATGATGTATAATTCGTCGTAATTTTACATTTATAAATAGCATAACCATACTTTTCAAACTTCGAATTATATAACGAATTTGTGATTAGTTATTTAGTTTTATAAACTTCCAAAAAAAAAAAAGAAGGATCAGGAAAAATTATAATTATGCTTATTTAATGATGTTTAAGTTAATGTAATCATTATGTTCTCCCAAATAAAGTTTGTTGTGTTTAGTCTGAAATTTGAAATTATGTGGTAAAAGTTATTAACTATGACTGAAAAGTGACGATCCTTTAGAGGTTAGGAAAAACGCGATAGGGATAGTTTCTTGAATAAAATTGTCGGCATTGAAACCATCATGGATGACTAAAAACAGTCATAACAGGGGTGGGGAGCCGATGAGGGCATCACCATCTTTGTCCTCCAGAGAAGAATCCAGATCATGACGGTAAAGCGAAAAGATAAATGTGTTATTGGATGTTTCATCATCTCTCTCTCCAACCTCCTTATCCCTCACTTCCTTTCCTAAACTTCATCAACATCTCATCTAATTTTTAAAGGCACGAACGTATTAAATGTGCAACCCTGTAAGCGGAAAAGAATCCACCCATTTCCGGCGAGCTAAGCCGCAGCCGCCAGCATCGTGCCGCTTCCGCAGTATCAAAAAAAAGGTTTGTCACAATTTGGCGCCCAACGTATGAGCATTTTTTTTTTGAAAAGCCTCACAAGGAAAATTAAAATTTCAAGCCTTCGTATGTCCCGGAAGATACCTATGTACCATGCCTGCGTAGCGACGAAGCGTAAAAATTTTAAGAAACATCAACAAACACCGTCCAAATCGTTTCGAGTTATATTTTGTTCAGAAGACAATAAATCAAAGTCCTATATAGTTCAGTTTATTCGCTATCTGATTTGCAATATAACTTGAATAGATTTTGGGAAGTTGATACATGTTACAGCTCGGCTACTGAGGAAAGATGTTCTCAATATATTAAATTCTCATTTACGTATGTCCCGGAGGGTACTTAAAAATGTACCATGCCTGCGTAGCGACGTAACAAAGTCTTTATGTATTGCGAAAACCAACCGATTCTGATCGAATCCTATATAATCCGAAGACATGAATGTATAAAGCTATAAAGCAATATGTCATTAGCTTTCGGATCATATACGATTAGAGATGAAATCGGAAGGTTATTTTTGTTACCCCTTGTGTTTTGTTCATCCCCATTCAATAACACCTAAAAACCTATATCATTTAACCTTTTGGAATGAGCAATCTAAAATCGCTTAAAGTCAATTGAGTTCATATTTTTATTAAAGAATAAAGATATTCTTAACTGATTCTTTACAACAAAGTAATATAGCACATTACTATTCTAAAAGTATAGTTAGAAAAGTATTAATGAGTAATATTATGACGTATATGGATACATACACATGTGTTTGGCGTATATATTTGCATAAATATATATAACATGTGTACTCATGTACTAAAACTGTTGTACTCGGGATTCATTTTCTCAAATTAAACCGACGTCTAAAGGTTTCGTTACAAAAATTCAGTCATTGTGTTGTAGATATCTGAAAGAAAAAGAAAATTCTTAAAATTTTATGAAAATAATAATAAAATTATTTACGTAATAGAAAAATAATTTGATAACACAAATTAGATTTCTTTCTCTTATTTGTTAATGTGGTATTAATTGTGTAGAATAAGTAATAAATTGTTACCTGTTTCGTATCTTAACTAACACATCTATATATACAAAAATACATTTAGACGTATATTGTTTTCCAAATCATTGAGTTTGTTTTCTCTGTTTAGGTGTTTATCATAAAATTTTAAGTCAAGTATTGTGCGGAAATAATTCAATCTGCTATATCTAAGAAAAGCATATAACATTGAAAACCTTTCTCTTTAGTATTTAATTTTGTTGTCTTCTTTTCTCTTCGAAAAAGTTCTTAAACTTAACTTTAGTTGAAAAGCTTACCACTTTAGAAACAAAAAACTGCTGAAATAATAGTTCAGATTATTTCCATTCAATTCAAATCGAAAATTACACATACTATAACTACTATAATCAGTCATTTAGGTCGGCAGTAAGCTAGGATAGATAACAGCAAATTTCTGAACATCAAAATTCTCTAAATTCGAAGTTTACGACTTACTATCTTACACTGCCTAGAACTGAACATAGAACGTTGCGAATACGTAAGTTCAGGTAATAGACTTTTTTAAAATCTACAGTAGAGAATATTCGAAATTTAACGAATAATTTCTATTAGTGTAAGGATAGACTAATATGCCTGCGACAAGATCATCGGATCGAATCGCAGCTAAATCTAATCCCACTGTTAATTCTAGAGCGATTAAAACTATTGCATCGAATACGACTACAACTAACACGACGACATCAAGTTCGTCATCGGCTGGACTTAACCATACAGTGATCTCAACCGATCGAGTAATACCTCTAATGTCTATAAGATTTCCTGAAGGTGTAGGTCCACAAACAACTTCATCACCTGAGGAGAGGGAGAATTCACTTAATGACCATAATTCACCAATATCATGTGTCAATCTGAATGCTTGGTTCCGAACTCGCTTTTAATGTTATTGCAAACAACACATTAGTTCTTACTTCCCCAAAACAGATCTGGCTGCCTGTCTGGCCACACACACAATCGTAGTCCAAAGGGCGAGGGTTCGACTGACAGAGCATGAAACAGACAGAGCATGACAACGTAGAAAATGCCATGTCGTTATACCGTCGTGACCAATGCTATCCCGTGTTTCAGACGCTGACGGTCACTTGTTTGTTTTTTTATGCCAACTTACACGAATTTTCAGATCCGTATATTCCCAACTCTTTATGCTTCACGGGCTACGCATAAAGAGCTGGCTTTGTGACGACTGCATGCAGCCGAATCTCAGAATAAAACGACTTTTATTCCGTAATTTTCATTTCATGATGTTCAAGTGATGATGTGATCAGATGTGTCAATGGGATATTGTAAATGCTTGACACAACGACACACATACAATAGCCGGCGACTGTGAAATGTAAATGTTGCCATATTGACCTTACATGAATAGTGTTGTTGTATCCAGATGGAGTGATAGTTAGGTTAAATGATCACGCGATTCTTTCAATTAGCTGACAGACACGTGAGGTAGAAGTTCGAGTATCGTCGAGTGGTATAAGTGGTGGGAAATTTGGAATAAAATCATAAGGTGAATTTGTTAGTAGCACATTAAAGTGCAAGCTGTTTCGTTAAGTGGTAATTAATTGAAATTATTGATCTTTAGAAGTTGTACAATCGCTCGGAACTGTGAATATTTAATTTCGCGGAGATATACCAATAGGGGTAAGTGAAAACTATCAATTGGGTAATTTCGCATGTGAATTACCTATTTTGAAAATTATGTGTCCTTATCCATGCCAAATCTCTGATCAAGGACTTATTACGTTTCCTTTGTCTTAAAGGATTTAGTGCTCACAAGTGGACGGCGCCATCTTGTGGCCACAACCATTGGTGATCAAACATTGTCGACCAGTTCGGGCAGCAACCGTGGGGACAACTTCGTCAACTCACCATTTGGGTAATAGTCGGCAAAATTAGTGGAGACCCTAACCCCTATCGGTAACTACGTGCAAAGAAAAACGTAGAATCTCGAGGTAAGACCGTCTCTAAGAGTTGCCATAGACGAGTTAGGCTGAAAAGTGCTATTTAATACTAGAACAGAAAAACTAGAAATTCAGAGGAAAATATTGAAAATTCGAAAAAGAAAAATTTGAAAAAAGAGAACTAACCTCAAAGTAGTGACATAACCCTACATGTGTTTTCGTTCGTGAATACTGTAATTGTCGATGTAGTATCACAAAAGGAGTGAAAGCAACGTGGTACAGTGGTGTACGAAAACTTTTATTACCAACGTGTTTGTCAAAATTTGTGTCTATTGAAAATAAATGAAAGAAAAAAAATCTGTAAAGCAAAAAAATTACAAGACAAACGAAACTGAAGAAAATTTAAATCTCTAATGTTTCGAAAGAAAAGTCCTAAAAATTCAAAAGGAACTAAATGTTAACAAGTTAAAATAAGCTATGATTTAAAACTATGAAAATTTAAAATTACATTTATATTATTAAGTTACTTAGAAATTATTTTATTTCGAAATTTCAAAATAATTAAATAATTATTAAAATCCTAAAATAACAACAAAAACCATATAAAAATAACGGCCGTTAGAAATATTTGTAAAGGATCTAATAATTTATAAAACAAACAACTATAAAGTATATGGAAACACAAATTCGTTACATAATTTTAAAAAAAAGGAATAAAACCAAATCGACAGATAATAAAAAAAAAAAAAATATAATACAAATAAAACAAGTAATTTACAAATAATTAAATGATGTATAATTCGTCGTAATTTTACATTTATAAATAGCATAACCATACTTTTCAAACTTCGAATTATATAACGAATTTGTGATTAGTTATTTAGTTTTATAAACTTCCAAAAAAAAAAAAGAAGGATCAGGAAAAATTATAATTATGCTTATTTAATGATGTTTAAGTTAATGTAATCATTATGTTCTCCCAAATAAAGTTTGTTGTGTTTAGTCTGAAATTTGAAATTATGTGGTAAAAGTTATTAACTATGACTGAAAAGTGACGATCCTTTAGAGGTTAGGAAAAACGCGATAGGGATAGTTTCTTGAATAAAATTGTCGGCATTGAAACCATCATGGATGACTAAAAACAGTCATAACAGGGGTGGGGAGCCGATGAGGGCATCACCATCTTTGTCCTCCAGAGAAGAATCCAGATCATGACGGTAAAGCGAAAAGATAAATGTGTTATTGGATGTTTCATCATCTCTCTCTCCAACCTCCTTATCCCTCACTTCCTTTCCTAAACTTCATCAACATCTCATCTAATTTTTAAAGGCACGAACGTATTAAATGTGCAACCCTGTAAGCGGAAAAGAATCCACCCATTTCCGGCGAGCTAAGCCGCAGCCGCCAGCATCGTGCCGCTTCCGCAGTATCAAAAAAAAGGTTTGTCACAGTTTCACTCGTTTTGTTTGTTGGCATTTGAGAGAAGGGAAATTTTGATTGTCTACTTGTAGATCGTGTTTTGATAATGTTTCAAAACACAAGTGCTAAAATCCAAAAAATTATGCAAAAACGGCACTAATTATGTTAGCATGGTAACACTGCTTGTTCCCGAACATGGTATAATCAAAGAGTATGGAATTTTAAATAGAGAAAAAGATTTACTCATGGAACGGAGTGAAGCGCCTCGTTTCTCTGATCTTTCTGTTTATAGAATATTTCAATACACGAGCAGTTTTTTGATGATGTTATACGATAGTATATAACTAGAAATGCCAACCATGTTTAAATAAAATTACATAACGTATGTAAAAAGCAGAAAATAATCAAGTGCGAGAGAGAAATTCGTTTGAGTGAATCGCGTCGACCTTTTGGTTCTCTTCTACTAGGGCTGCCAAATTGCGCCGGTTTTTTCTTCTCTACTTGTACATACGTTTTGGTATAATCAAAAAGGACGAAAACGGTAGAGAAAAAAAAGAGTAAAGTATAATGAACCCGAATCATAGTAAAATAACCAAGTAGTAGCAGTAGACGTTGTTGTCGTTGTAGGCAGCAACAACAGGCATTTTGTTTTTGTTTTAATCGCTTCATTTGTCAATCTATACACGTAAGTATACCAACAACACAGAAAACAAAATGGTACAAAAACAAAGTACATATTAGTTTGACAGCTGAAACGATCAACCCATTGGTACAAAGAAATGGTAGAAGCACTAGCCCAGCTGATTTGAACTTTTTTCTGGACTGAGTGTGAGTAAGTTTTTCTCTTATGTCAAAGTTTGTTTACATTTGTTTGTCAGCAACCCCGTTCGCCAGCAACTGCTGCTTTTGAAATATTTCTCTGCAAAAATTACATAGAAATGTTTTAATTTTCACACTTAAACACTTTCAATACATCAAATAACACTCAATCATTTTCTAAATGACACTTTTTGCAAATTTGTTTACATTTTCATCATTTTTCTAACAGCTGACTTGACACAACACAGACACTGAGCAAAAACAAAATGCCTGTTGTATTTGGCTTGTTGTATTTGTTGTCGTACTGTATCTACCATTATATTTCTACAATGGATCAACCACAATGAAAAAATTTAAAACATCTGTTCTAACGAGTTTACCTTCCTTATTTTACCATGCCCCGAATCATCTGTGACAAATTTGCCATCCCTGATATAAATAATATCACAGTGAAATCATAATTGTGTTTCGTTCGCTTATTTTGTTACAATCGACCGAGTTTATTCCGAAATTTTATGGAAAAAACGCAATACATTGACTAAAAGAAACCAGGCCACCCGACCAACGGTATCAGAGTTGGGATTTAACTCTTACATCGGTCATTTTTCTGATAGTTTGGCATGCGATATTGCATCAGCAAATTTTTGCCCAATTTCAGCCCGAAATCCGGATAAGATATTTCTCGTGGTATTTCTTCCAACCAAGTATTCCGATAAACAGCCAAAACCCCCCAGTAGGTAAGTAATATAAGTGGTTTTGTGGCAGCAATATGTAATTGTCCGTAATTTCATTAAGGTTCTACGGGAACAGCCTGCTTCGGCAGTCTAGCAACATCTAACAGCCACCAAATCATACGAGTTGTCCGTAAAATCGTCAGCATAATAGAAAAGAGGTAAGTGTTTGTTTTGATTTTCTCTTTAAAATTCGTGGGTCATTAAATACGCCGTCAGATGACATCATAGAAGGCTGAAACTCCGACCCAGAGGGGCGAAAACGTCCGGGGTTTAAATCCCCGCATTTGTCTACGCCATAGGGTCTACATAGGCAAATCTAACGACCAATTTTCGTCGGGCCGAGAGCCATGATACCAATACACTTCGGTCAGATATAAAGTTAATTACGTGGACTCACAAAATATCAGGAAAGCCCTAAGGGTGGTATTCTATAAGTCGTGAATCAGCCACTGCGCGTTACATTTGTCGTGTCGGTAGTTTATAAAATGTTACAGGTGTTCGATGACTACCTGTGTTGAGCTACGTTAGTTAATGGGTAGCTTATAAAACGCAGCGCAACGTTTTTGATCACTTCACCTGTCAAATTGAACTCGCCGCAGTTCCTCGCGCTAGTTGAAAAAATTACAAATTTAAAGAAAAATTTCGATCGAGGATGGGCAGATGGAAGTATTTTGAATTTTACTGCTTATAAGTAGTTGCCAATTTGGGATGAAATGTAATCGACGGATAGGCTGAATTTTTTTTTAATAATTCAAAAATATATAGCTACTCACTGAAATTTTTATTTACAATAATAAAATTAGAAATGGAAAGTTCAAATAAATAATGCGTTGCAAAACTATTATAATTAATTATATTTAAAAATAATAGACATCTGTTAGACAACTAATTTAGGGTAGTATTCTAAAAGTCCCGAACGCCAAAGTCGAAAAATAGTCGTTTATAATACACATATAGATACTTTTATTCTCTCAATAAATTAAACGTCATAGGTACGGTGGAAATTAAACATTGGATGGTGGAAAACATGGGTTCAATAAAACCAGATAGAGGCAATAGTAAACAACGACCAACAAAGGAACAACAACCGAATTTCGTGTTTTTGTGGCAAAGTGGTTGTGTTAAATACAATACAAATGTATACCAACGATAAAAGTCAACGAAAAAGTGCAAAATACATTTAAATTTTTCAGTTCTACACTAAAACGACATGAAAAAGTTAAGTGAACATATTTTGTAACTCCACCTGGTGTAAGTTAATTTTAAATTTAATTTCTCCCATTTCCACAAACCTACGACGAAGAGTGTGAAATGAAATGTCAGATGAGAGAATAAAAGTATCTATGTATGTATTAGTCTGTGGTTTAATCAAGTAAATCATAATCAATAAAAAAATCGATTCTGATTTTATTTAAGATACGTTATTTTGCATTTTAGGTGACGATATATTAAATTAGTTGTCTTTTCAAAAACCCGTGTCATTTGGCGGAATGTATTGGTTCTTTTGTTTATAATTGTCAACATTAACTGATGTCTATATTTTTTTAAACGTAATTATAATAGTTTTGCAACGCATTAGGTCTGTCTGCGTACACATATTTTGCGTAATTTTGTGCAAAATGTTGCAACATCTTGCAAAATGTTGACTGCGTACTCCAAACCTCTTGCAGCGAGAGAGCGAAAAAGAGAATTTTTTGACAGTTGGAAGTTAGAGAACTTGCAAAATGTTGCTGGAGAAATTTCTTCTTGCAAGATTTTGCAACTAGTTTGAACAGCTGTTTTTGTTTACAAATTTAAATTTAACAATGGCAGAGGTAAGTAGTTAGAATTGTGTTGATTTTTAACGTTTATAATAAATTATAATAAACAAAACATTTTACTTCATGCTAGAAACGTGCAAATATACAGTGCGACCGTGCGACACATATGCTAAAATTCTTTTGCTTTGTTATTTCAATTGTTTGCACACCGATCAGCTGTTTTCTTGCAAGATTTCACTGGATGCTGACTGCGTACTTTTTGAGATATTTTCAACCGAGAGAGAGTAAAATTGTTCTTACTCTCCCAAAAAAAGTTACTGAGTATTTGCTACTGGAAAAGTACGCAGACAGACCTATTATTGAACACATTTGAACTTTACATTTCGCGGAACAGCAGCTGTAAAGTTCTATAAACTACCAAAACGACAAAAGTAACGCGAAGTGACTGATTCACGACTTATAGAATAGCACCCTTAATATAGATTGGAAAATTTATTCAACATTGCAACCAAAACCAAAATAATATCGGCGTTTTACACATTTTATGTGAATTTTGTTGGTATTTCCACTATTATAAATAATAGCAATCTTAATATTTGTTGATCTATTGAAATAGGGCCAAATTTTTTAATCTTTTTCATTCTGAGTTTTTCACTCGAGATACATATAAACTACCATATGTTGACTTTGGCTTTTGCGTTTACGTTCACTTTCGGGACTTGAAGAATACTACGCTAAGGCCCAATTTTTGACTGGTCATTTAAATCGGTAATGAGTTGATTTTGATTTATGTTTGATCTGACTTTAAATACGAAAAGAGCTTTTCAGTTCTTTATCAAATAATCTTACATCCTGTTTCTCGATCTCGAACGAAAGCTTTCGTTCGTGTTCTAGACGAAAGAAAGTTGATTTGGGTTTCACAATCTTGTCGTTTCAAGTCGAATGAAAACATTAACAGCGTGTTTATCTATCTTGAGCGAAACCTTTCGTTCTTATTCTTAGCGAAAGAGAATTGATTTGGGTTTCACAATCTTGTCGTTTCAAGTCGAACGAAAACATAATATTTTTCAAAACTTGGCGAACAAAAATTTCGACATAAAGAAACCCAATTGGAGTCGAATGTGAGTGACTGATTTTCGTTCGCTTAGCTTTTCGTTCGAGATAGAGAAACAGGCTGTCACTACCAAGTGGCAAAAATAACCGGTATTCCTAAATTTATCGGTTAATCGTTGCAAATTGGATAGTATTTGAGCAGAAATAAAGTTCTAACTGCACTACGAGTTAAATTACACGTTTTTATTGTTATTTTAACTAGGATGGTGATTATAATTCGTCACATTAACAATTAAATAAACTTTGTGTTTGTTCTTCTTGTTGTTTTCTGTCAAAATCATATGGTCACTTGATCATAGTTTAAATGCCCAACTTTGGCTGTTTAAACAGCAATTAACTATTAAACTAAAAAGTGAATTAAGAGTTTAAATTATGTTTGATCGTTCATCAAAGATCAGTTTCCACTCAAAACTTAGGCCTCAATCATGCCTGAAAAGAAGAGAGTAAGAAAAGCAATATGCACTACAACCGACATTTTAGCTGTTCAGTGTTTCCTCAAGTCATAAATAACCCAAAACTACAAGTTAACCCTTTGACGACATATACAGCTGTGTTCAAAAAAAAATAGGAGTGCTGCCACCTAATATTTTCTCATGTCAAATTTGTTGGTATATTAACTTGCAAAGCAAGTGATATTCTAACGGTAATTACAACGGTATGTAAGAAGTACAATAAAAAAGAGAAGCTTATTGTAACTATTATATTTATGATGCAATCAGTTGAATAGCCAGTTGAGAACGAAACTCCAAAAGCATTATTGAAGATGAATTGGAAATAAGTGAGCAAATTTTTTCGTACGCAATATACGAATTAAGTACACCCAAATCAAAATCACTTCAAATTCAAAGGTATAGAGAAAACTCCAAGCATAAAAAAGATTGTTCTCTTTAACCGCAAGACGGAAATTAATTGATTTACAACCAACAACGAAAAAAGTGGTTGTATCGTTTGTAATTCGCAGCAAAAAGAAAGAAAATGGTCAAAACGACCAATGGGACATATGTATCCCAAAGATTTTTCAATGATGGAGTTAACAAACAAATGTTGTTTTATATTTATTAGGTCTTAAAATTCATTTTACAAAAGTTTCTTATAAGATAACTTAAATCTATCGCCACGTATTTTCCTACATTTAATAATATTTACAGAACTATATAGATACATACTTCACACTAACTTAAGTAGTAGTAATCTACACACAAAACAATCAAAAACAAAAAAATAAAATTCAACGGCCTATTAGAGGCTTCCCCAAAATTAAAAAGGGGATAAATCAACATTCTCTAACTACTAAACTTAAAAACTAATACTAAAACTACTACATATTTACAAATATTTACAATCCCTACCTAAGGTAAGAGTTGCCACTACTGGTCCGTAATGTATACTGTGTCGTTCAGGTCGAAAGATCCTATCCTCCTATGATAGAATAGGAGTTTGTCATCTAGGAAGACGAATCCCCCCTATCCAAGTTCGCGAGGCCAACCGGCGGCCTATACCCTAATTCAAGAAGTCGCTCCAAGTGCTCGTCCTGGACCAAGCTACTCTCAACAGGTCCATTTTCTAGAAAGGCTGCCCTTTCCAGAAATTTAAGTGCGCCCCTAACGAGGTACACGTCTATTCTGTCAAAGTCGACCATGCTGTACATCGTAGCACAGGATGGCCTCCTAACCGAACCATCGTGGGCCATCCGCATCCGTAAGCCTAAGCAGTTCATAAGGATGCGTCTTTCCTATCTCCTAAGTCTCTCCATCTGGCAGGAAGAGATTCCAAACCAAACCGGGAACGCGTAGGCCATAATGGGTCTTATGGTCTGACGGTAGATCAAAAGTTTAACCTCAGTCGAAACGCCTCCAATATTATGTAATATAATCTCAATTGAAGAATTAGCTAGTATAATTCCGGTTAATCCTCCTATAGTAAATAAAGTAATAAACCCTAAAGTTCATAGGATAGCTGGAGAATAGCAACGTAGCGCATGGAGGTATGTACCGCAGATCACCTTCACATTTGCCAGAATGTGGTCAATGTGTCGGTGAAATTCAAAGTTCGTACAGAATAAGACACCTAGGTACTTAAATCCGTCCACGATCCTGATCACGTGGCCCCAAACCTGTAGGTTAGGTACGAACGTTCTAGCATTAGGGAACAAAAGGATACGTTTCCCTTGAAGATCGTTCCCTCGCATTTGTCAACATTCAGCTTAAGTTTCCACCTGTCGAAATTTTCCGACAAAATCTCCATGCACTCGTTGACCCTGGAGTTGGTGGTCTCCGCCTTTGGGCCCGACATGGCCACTCAGGTGGTTGTGGTATGTCACTCATGAAGATGTTATATAGCATAGGTGCGCTTCCCCTACTTTTGTACGGAATTTGCGTCCCTTCAAGAAGCTGGCCACCATACGACAGGTGTCCTTATCGAATCCAAACTGTTATCATTTTGGAAACAATTCCGGCCTGCCAGACCGAATCGAAAGCCTTGGCGAAGTCTCCGAAGACCATGAGCGCATGTTTTTTTTTTTTTTTTAAACTTAACAAAACTTTATTAAACAAAAATAATGTTCTATTACATTGTCTTAATTTAAATCCCCACGAAGCCATTGTGGCTTGTCTGCAGGGTGATAAAAGAAATTATGTAAAATTATGAACACTTAATAATGCTTATTTCAGCTCAGCTGTAGATATATATAGTATAATTCAAATTCAATAACTTATTAATAACATAAATTAATATGTGATACAAATATAAATTTCATTATTTGAAGTATCAGAATTTATTGTAAAAAGTGTTTTTTGATTAATTTTTTTCTACTTATCCGATTATTGATATTCAGTAGGTTTGTTGGCATATTGTTCATGGTTGTTGGTAGCGTTACGGCTAGTGACTTTTTCCCATAATCGTTGCGAAAACTGGGTATTTTGTAGCGTCTTTCAGCTCTTCTTCTCGTGTTCTGCTGATGGTCAATGTGTTGAAGCAAGTTTGGTTCGTCGTAGAATTCGTTTAATATTGAGGTTTTGTATAATCCATCAATGTTAAGTATTTCAAGGATCTTGAATAGATCTGTTTGGTTGTGTGATATTTGATTACGATTTTCGTGTGTATTGCTATTTTGAATATTTGTATTGGTTGATGCACCTGGAATTGACGTTTGGGTTTGTATATTTTGTATGTTATTTTGAATGTTTGTATAGGTTGTTGTAAAATGATTTAATGTTCGGGTATGTATATTTTGTATGTTATTTTGGAGTTTGTTTTTTGTATATTTTTGGTTTTTATGGAGTAATTTAAGGAGTCTATTTTGTGTAAGCTGAAGAGTCCTACAGTGACTTGCTGTTCCCCATGCAGTTATCCCGTGTCTTAAATAGGACTCCGCCAGCGAGAAATATGCTTGTTTAAGTACGTTGTACGGGGAGCATTTGCTAAGGTTATATAACGCGAACATGGATTGACGTAGCTTCTTTTGTAGTTTATCAATGTGTTTTTTCCACTTGAAATTTTCGTCTAGATGAACTCCTAAGTATTTGTATGTTGTTACTAGTTCAATTTTTGTTGAGCAGTTATCATTAATCGGTATATTGTTGTTGGTAAATGTATTGTGTAGGCAATCAGTGTTGTGGAAGATCAAGGTAACATCTGTGTGCTGTATGTGTCGTGGTCTTATGTGCATTATTTTAGTTTTATTTGCGTTTATTATAAGCCCATTGTCATGACACCATCTGGTAATCGTGTTCAGTTCCTTCTGCATTGTTGTTTCGGCCGTATGAATGCATTCGTGAGATACAACTATTGCAGTGTCGTCTGCATATGCAAATACTGCGCTTTCTTTCAATTGGTTTAACATTTCGTTTGCATATATTATGTAAAGCAACGGTCCAAGCTTTGATCCTTGCGGAACACCGTGGGTGATATCGGTGTTACTGCTTTGGCTATTTTCAATTTTAACTCGAAAATTTCTGCATTGTAGATAATTTTTCATCCATTCCAAGCACTCACCTCGTATTCCGGTCCTTTCAAGTGTTTCAATAAGTTTCTCATGTGATAATGTATCAAACGCCTTACTAAAGTCGATGAATAAAGCGAGGCATTGCTGGCGATTATTTAAGTTTTGGTTGATATGGTTGGAAAAATGTCCTAATAATTGATTAATATTTTTTCCTTTTTGAAATCCGTATTGGTTTTTGTTTATTATTTTTTTGGTTAAAAAGTCATTTAGTCTCGTCACCACTATTTCCTCTAAAACTTTTTCCAAAATTGGCAGGATTGAGATTGGCCTATAATTATTAAAATCCGTTTTGGTACCATTGTTATAAATCGGCCGTATTATAGAAGTTTTTAACAACTCGGGTATTTTTGCCTCAACTAAGCTACTATTGACCAATTTGGTAATTATTTTGGTTAGGCAACTCGCATTTTTTTTTAAATCTATAGCTCTAATACCATCTGCTCCAGGAGTTTTCCTGACATTTAAATTTTTTAGAATACTATAAATTTCGTCTTCATTTGTATAATTTAAATACATGCTGTTTAGTATGACTGTGTGAGGGTTTGTGTTTGTTTTTATGTTACATGTGTGCAGAATATTTTGAACATTTTCTTTAAAATTATGGGCAAAACTCTCGGTTAATTTCTGAATATTATTACATGAAAAATTCCTCATAAGAATTTTATCTATATTGCAGGTTTGTCTACCCGTTATATTGTTTATTATTTGCCAGGTTCCTCTAATATTGTTCCTGTTTAATTGAAGTTGCTGGTAATTAAATGCATTTTTTGCATTGATAATTTTTTTATTTAATTTGTTACTGTATGTTTTGTATATTTTTTCATTGATTGTATTAGTTTTATTCTTTTGCCAGTTTTTATGAAGTCTATCCCGTATATCACAACATTTTATCAGCTCATTATTTAGCCATGGATATGGGTTTCTCTTTTTAGATTTAACTACGTTTTGTTCTTTTGATTCTTCGTAGATTTCACAAAAAGTACTATGTATACTGTTGTAAAGTTGTTCTGCGTTATTAGAGTTGAGGTTGAATGTGAGGTTGGTTGAATGAGGTGAGGTTGAATGTCCTCGCCAAAAACCAAATTGGTTGTCCTTGAGGACGCTTTTGTCCTCGCCTTACCTCTGACCCTTGACAATATGAAATACTCTTAATGGAAACTCTATATGGATCCCCGGATGATCCTTTCGAGATTGTGCACCACCGCACACAGTCATCGCCCTGCCAGGATCTTCGAAGCCGCTGGAAGACGTCGAAGTGCCCTCGGCCCAGTTGGCACCCTGGGTGTTGAGGCCTCCATAGCACCTCTGAAAGCCATGCCCACAGATTCGACACACGACTCAATCTCTGATCATGTACCATTTTCGTTGACCGGGAGTTCGCTCCCAGTCAACCCTTCCGCGAGTACCCGGTTGAATCGCCCTCGATTCATCCGGTCATAATCGAAATACATCCGGCGCTCCCGCTGCTCGAAATCGCTCCGATCCAGTATCAGCTCCACGGCCCTATAGTCCGAACCGCAGTCGAATGTCCTCAATCCGTTACCCCCCATTGTTACGATATGTCACCCCCGTGGAGACCATGAAAAGGTCGCTAAACGTCGCCGAAGTTGTGCTTATCCTAGTAGGACCGCTAGTTAGCACCACCGAAATGTCAGGGCATCCGGTCAAAAAGAATAGCCCTGCCCCTAGTGTGAGTTCTGTCGGTAAATCTAGGGCGAACCGCAGGTTTTGCAGGTGCCTTCGGGCGGCAGCTACAGGGCGTGCTCCTGCCGCAGCAGCGTAAGACACTCCCTTAATTACTCCCCCACTGTTGCGTGGGAAGGAGCGCACGACTTTTGTGCCTTGCACTTTCGCCCGCTTGGCGAGAATGGCTTGGCGCATCGGGCAGTCCTTGGAACTAGCCACATGGCCATCAACTTCGCAGTTGGCGCATTGCAGCGTGTAGCCTACTCCACGCGTTTCTAAACCCGTGATCGGGTCAGTAGATGGCGCCATTTGTACCTCCACTTCCTTGGAAGGAATTGTACAATTGGCCGGGCCATGGTAAATAAGTGCTTTGGTAGTAGTGGTACCAAAGCGCTGGCAGTTGTGACATTGTGTCACGCGCTTCTTTCTATCCTTCCTTCCGTATTAAGGATTCCCTTCACCTTATAGAATCCTTCGATATCGGATTCTCGAGTAAGGTGAAGGAGCCATTTATCACGACCCAGCTTGGTTACGCGCTGGACGTTCAACTTCAGTGGCAGTGCCTCAAGGTAAGTCCTGAGGTCATTCTCGTCATACGAGTCCGAAAGCCCGCATACCACCAATTGGTTTTTTTCGATTTACCGGTACAAATTATATTTTAGAAAATCATTGTTTTGGAACAATGTTTAGAACAACTAGAACAACCTTGAACAGCCGGAAAAAATTTTTTTTTTACAAAAGAGGGGTGCAACTTTAAAATTGGTTTTTTTCGATTTACCGGTACAAATTATATTTTAGAAAATCATTGTTTTGGAACAATGTTTAGAACAACTAGAACAACCGCAAAAAATTTTTTTTTTACAAAAGTGGGGTTCAACTTTAAAATTGTTTTTTTCGATTTACCGGTACAAATTATATTTTAGAAAATCATTGTTTTGGAACAATGTTTAGAACAACTAGAACAACCGCAAAAATTTTTTTTTTCCAAAAATGGGGTGCAACTTTAAAATTGGTTTTTTTCGATTTACCGGTACAAATTATATTTTAGAAAATCATTGTTTTGGAACAATGTTTAGAACAACTAGAACAACCGCAACAAATTATATTTTAGAAAATCATCGTTTTGGAACAATGTTTAGAACAACTAGAACAACCGCAAAAAAAATTTTTTTCCAAAAATGGGGTGCAACTTTAAAATTGGTTTTTTTCGATTTACCGGTACAAATTATATTTTAGAAAATCATCGTTTT
This sequence comes from Phaonia tiefii, assembly GCA_963931995.1. NCBI lineage: Eukaryota > Metazoa > Arthropoda > Insecta > Diptera > Muscidae > Phaonia > Phaonia tiefii. The sequence continues at coordinate 156,558,833 of OZ008369.1, read as the reverse complement.
GGAACAATGTTTAGAACAACTAGAACAACCCAGAACAACCGCAAAAATTTCGTTTTTCCAAAAATGGGGTGCAAAGTTTAATATTGGTTTTTTTCGATTTACCGGTACAAATTATATTTTAGAAAATCATCGTTTTGGAACATTGTAGAACAATCCTAGAAAAATTCAGAACAATCTTCAAAAATATTTATTTCCAAGCAGTTTAGGAACAAAGCCCTCTCTCGACGGACAAAAGTCCAGCTATATCACACTCTCATTTTACCTGTCTCGACATATGGCTCCGAAACTTGGGTCATATCGCAAGCGGTTAAAAAACACCTGGGAGTTTTCGAGATAAAAATTATCCGTAAAAGATATGGTCCTGTTATGGAAAACGGTGAGTACCGACGTCCCTGGAACGCAGAGTCATATAATCTCTATTCTGACGTGGACATAGCTAGATGAATCAAGGTGGGCCAATTGCGTTGGCTAGGCCATGTTATTAGAAAGGATGAAGATGAGCCAGCGCGAAAGGTTTTTGATAACGTACTCGATGGAAGCAGGAAAAGAGGTCGACCAAGACTCCGCTGGAAAGACCAGGTAGAAGAATCCCTCCGTATCCTTGGTGTTACCAACTGGCGAGAAAAGGCGAAGGATAGAGCCAGTTGGAAGAGTATGTTGAAATTTGTTTAATTTGTTTGTATAACTGATATGTACATGAGAACGTGGGTTCGATCCCTGCTTAGACCACCTTAAATTTTTTTCGACGACGGTCACCTCGCTTAGTGATGGCGACACTATCGAGTACTTAGCCATGAAAATGCTTCTCAAAATACCGTCTGGAACCGGTATAAAACTGTAGTGAGTGTAAAACTAGAAAAGCTCTCCCCAATCCCTTCATGGGATGTTATGGGACACCATTTTTTTTTTGTTTTAAGACGTCTGACCTCATGATGTTGTAATATGGTCAATAAAAGTAAGTAAAGAAATAATTATTACCCGATACGGGTTAGCACTTCGCCCGAAGGCCAAATTATTAATGTATAATTAATTTTTAATGAAGTTGTAACAAAATATACAACACCTTTGTATTATAGGAAGTAATGGTAAACTTCTTTCGAGGAAAAATAAAAGCAATTATAACCTTTAAAATCGTGTCGAATGCTAAATATTGCCTGTTAGACTTAGGGCGAGTTTCACACTCTTCATTTAAAAACTCAATTTAAAAGCTAACAGAAAATTTTCATTTTAAATGACAAACATCGGGCATTTAAAGTTCATTTAAATGAAGAATTTTCAACTGTGAAACTGGCCATTAGTGTTTTTAAATGTTCGGTCTATTGTGCATTCGATCAATGTGTAAGTCCCATCGCGATTCTCAGGATCTAGCCGCGTTGCGACATATTTTTGAATGTATAACTAGTAGAAATCATCGGTTACATTAGCGATCGTTCTGCTCGTCAGCATCTTAAAGTAGAGCGCAAGTCGCGGCGTGATTCTCAGGATCTAACCGCATTGCGGCGATTTGCTTAAAATGTATTTAGTTTTATGATATCTGTATATTTAGGTAACTATGAGTTATCTGAGACTCGGCTGAATACGAAGGCAGTATTCAGCGGAATCTGGAAGAGTGAGTCCACGTATCAGACCCAATACGTTTGCCCTCTTTTTTGTCTTTCAGTTGCATTTTATGTTTTGTTTTGAAGAAGTAGTTTTCATCTTACTTTACATATCGTTACCTGGATAAGCTTACCTGCTTATCTCCCAATTTACCATTTATTCGTGTGGTAACTTGATTTTTATTGTAAATTTTGCTTTTGTATTTTTGATTTTGAGTTTCTTTTTTTTTGATTTTCTTTTCGATACGATATATTTGGATGAAAGATTCCAGGTCTGGTGGGTGTTTTGATCTTGGGTGTTTGATCCCGTACGAACATTTTTAAGTTTTTGCGTTAATATCTTACCTTTATTGATATTACCCTTTTTGTTTTGACTGGTGTATCTGATTTTAGTATAGGAGTAGGGTTTTTTGCCAATTCATTTATTTATTTACTCAGCTAAAAACAGCTGGAATTTTACATATCTTTTTAACATTTTTTTTTTACAATTTTACATATCTTCAGTTAAAAAGTAAATACAAAATTAAAGTATAATAATTAAATTGAAAGAATAGGAACAGTGGTAAAACAGGAGATAATATTGAACAGGGACCTTAATAGTATTGGGCAATATTAACAGAATTATTACACATAAAGACTAATTAGGAAGATAGAAATAAAATGAATGGAATACTATTGATAAAGCAGGAACAAATGAGCTGCAACAGATAAAGCTGGAACAGATGACACAGGAACATATAAAGCAGGAACAGATGGAGCAGGAACAGATGTAGCAGAACTGAGGAAGCAGGAACAGATGACACGGAAACAGATGAAGGACAGATGAAGCAGGAACAGATGTAGGAGGAATAGATAAAGCAGGACCAAATGAAGCAGGAACTGATGATGCAGGAGAAGCAGGAACCTGTGAAGCAAGAACAGATGGAGAAGGAATAGATAAAGCAGGCACAAATGAAGCAGGAGCTGTTGAAACAGGTGAAGCAGGAACAGATAAAGCAAGAACAGGTGTCACAGGAACAGATCAGCAGGAAGAGACTGAAGCAGGAGCAGACGAAGCTGGACATATGAAGCACGAAATGATGCAGTAGGTGTAGCAGGAACAGATAAAGCAAGAACAGATGATACAGCAACAGATAAAGCAGGAACAGATAGACCAGGAACTGATGAAGCAGGAATAGATGAAGCGAGAATAGATGACACAGAAACAGATTAAGCAGGAACAGATGAAGCAGGAACTGATGAAGCAGGAGCTGTTGAAGCAGAAACAAATAAAGCAAGAACAGGTATCACAGGAACAGATGAAGCGTGTACAGATACAGCAGGATGAGAATGAAGCAGGACATACGAAAAAAGGAAATTTAGTTTAGCGAAAATGAACCAAAATTGATTCACATGATTCCTCGAGTGAGATCAAAAGGAACATTCAAATTCAGTGAAGAGATCAAATATTAATTAATTTCTCCATTGATTAGTTTAACCATAAAACATACAGACAACATTGCCCTCCGACGCTCTAATGTAGGTAAATCAATGATCTGCAATCTATGAATATAGGGAGGTAGGTTCGAATATGAAGGTTCGAATGCAGGCTCGAAGGTTGCGTAAAACAAAAAGTAAGAACTGTTTCTGAACAGATTCAATTCTAATTAATATCCGATGGCAGGTCATTTAAAAACAAGTTAAAAAGAAGAAGCCCTACAATTTGAATAAGAAGACAATCAATGCAACTATTTTGATGAGAAACCAATCATATTCTGCTTCAAGAGAAGAAGATTATGATTAACCCCATCAAAAGCTTTACTAAAATCTGTATATCTAACATCCGTCTGAAGTTTCGAAGAAAATGCTGAAAAAACATGTGAAACAAATTCTAACAAATTAGTATCAGTGAATCTACATTTTGTAAACCCATTTTGTTAAGGGGAAATAATAATCTGTAGTAAATGCACAATTTTAGTCGCAACAAATTTTTCAAAAATAATTTTCGAAATATAATATAATTTTCGAAATTGGACCTAGAACCATTTTTATGCAACTAAGTAATGAAGCTTTGCTTCCAAAGAGAAGGAAACACACCAGAGCAAAGTGAGAGACTAAACATTCTCGTCAAGGGAATATACAATGCCTCAGCACAATGCTTAAGCACAATCGACGGTACTCCATCAGGGCCAGGGGAATAATTGGACTTAAGGGATAGAAGTTCCACAGGAATACAGTAAGAATAGTTATTTGATGCGGAAACACCTTTAACGTAAGTAGATTAAAAACGGTCAGTAATTTCACCATCCACCGATTTCAACACACCTCTATATGTAAGTGAGTTAGGATATCATCTTAAATTTCTCTTCGAATTAACCCATTAGTGCATAAAGAAATCTAGCGCACTATTTCTATAATTTTTGTTATATATGAAGTAATAGTGACTAAATTAAGTGATTTTTACCATGTTTATTCAAAATTTTTTTTTAAGATAGGTTTTAGAGAGTGTCCCTTTTAAGGGACACTATGCATTAGGAACACTAGACGTATGATACATTTTACAACAATCTTTGGGATGAAGTCCTTTATCACATTTAGTACAAACAAAGTTCGACTTTTTTCCACAATAATATGTAACCTGCTTACACGCCTGGCTGACGGGACTCCATATCTCTCTAAATATGTTTGTGCTAAGTACCGACGTAAAATCAGTAAACTGGCACAAGCTTTATTATTTGCATCGACCTTTTTCATAAGGAGCCATGCATTTACAACCGATACATCCAGTAAATAGGAGAATATTGGCCACCACCACTAACGTTGACGTATACGCGTCCGATATACGGTCAACAGCTGATCCAATTTGTCAACTCCGCCCATCCCCTGATTATAATGCTGAAATACCTTCGGTTGAGGTATTTGCACAGCTCCCTGTCCTCTTACATAACATCTGCATGTACCATTTTCAATCCCATCATAATTTGTGGCAATTGTTACCACGTTATTATCTTTCCATCTTACAAGCAAAATATTCCCGTTGTTGGAGAAGCGATAGTCGTGGGATAGCTGTTCTCTTTTCATCTCCGAAATTGGTCGAAGTGGGCACTTCTCTGTTCGTCCATCCCTTATAGTTCCGGATGTGCAGATACCCAGGCTCGACAAATGACGAAGTAATTTTACCGAAGTAAAGTAATTATCAATGAAAATCTATATACAAAAATTACCAAATTAGTGCGTTTAGAATCAGAAGTTGAATATATTATACATGTAATCGGTGAATCGCTTTACCTTGAATCCCTCGTTATGTGGTATATTTGCTCTCGTAAGAAATCAATATCTTTGTCGCCTCCAACACCAAATCCTTGGGTAACGGCCTCAGGGTTTTTTCCAGTGTAAATGTCAAATTGAATCATAAAGCCTTCACTTGAGTTGAGTGCCCAGTTTTTAAATCCAAATCTAATAGGCTTACCGCGAATGTACTGTTTCGCATAGTGTTTTCCATAGTAAGGAATCATACTTTCATCAATTGAAAGATTTTCATCTAGAGGGGGGATCGCATAAATATCGGTTTGTTGCAAAACCCCATCAAAAGCTTCCAATTCCTCTAATATTTCGGCTACAGTGAGCCTATAATAGAATAGAATATAAACTGTCCTATCCGCATAGCGTCCCTTATAAGGGACGCTTCATAAAACATTCACTATCGCACACCTTACACTTTCTAAACATCACGTATCTATTCAAACACATTCTTTTACTTAAGTTTAAACTGAATCTACCGAAAAAAATTAGAACAGCACGTTTTTTTTAGTTTTATTTAACTTTCACTTACCCGCCTCGTGTTTTGAGATTTTTTTGAACTTTACTTTCCATACTTTCGCCAAGAATGATAAGAAAAAGCACAAGAATTGAAACGCCATCAAGATATAACTGTTTTCTGCGCATGTCAGCTACGCTCTAAAACACCTGTCATAGGCATATTTACCTAAATGCGGGCTTGACGTGGAGAAACGTTACCGTCCCTTTAAAGGGACTCTATGCACTAATGGGTTAATAAACTCGTAAAAATGTTTCGGATCAGAGTTTAGTTTAGCCTTTATCCTTACTATATAATTAGCATAGCTTCGACGACCACATTTATGCATGGCAATAGAGTAATGCATGAAGTCTACACTATTTCAAGTTCTCTTATATAATCTATTTCTGCGGTTTCTCAGGCCACGTAACTCTTTTGTCGACCACGGAAAAGAGGAAGAGTCAGATTTTTCCAAAAATATAGGAACAGTCGAACGAAAGTTGGAATTCAGCACATCATAAAAATTATCACAGTCGGAAAAAGTCACTTTCAAATAATGACCATCTAACGCTCAAGAGAGTCTTGCAAAACACAAAAATTTGCACGCTGAAAGTTATAAGATTTTAAAATTGTTCCTGACGATCCGCTACGAAAGTAATCATCACCCAGGTCAACATCTATCCGCAATGTTGGATGATATCCGTCCTCTGGGATGACAAAAGGTTCTGTTCTCATTACAGCCAAATCAGAAACATTAGAGTATACTAGGTCAAGAAGTCTATTTGAAATATTAAAAGAATTATTTAATTGCATAAGTCCCAAATAAGTATTATTCTGAACAAAGTTCGCAGGAACCATAAAGGCACTTTCCAAACGAAAACGCCATGATACATCTGGAATATTAAAGTCGCCACACAAAAGAATATTGTCACGTGTAGACATCATTTCCATTACATTGCCTTTAATACGAGCATGCTCAGAATACACATCACTATTAGAATTCGCGGGAATATAACGGCAAGTTATAAAAATTTGAATACCCGCAATAGGCAAGTGAATACACAAGATTTCCAGACTTGGATCATGCGATACTGAAATCAGTAACGATGGAAAAAAAATAAATGGTTTCCCATTACTTCCCACGAAGAGACAGGGGAGAGCTTCTCACAATCATTGAGCTGTGCGCTTTCCAGTTTTCACTCACTGATTGGGACCTACAGTTTTACACCGATTCCGAGCGGTATTTTTAGAAACTTTTTCATGGCTAAATACTCGATAGTGTCGCCGTCAATATGCGAGGTTACCGCCGCCGAAAGAAATTTTAAGGTGGTCTGAGCAGGGATCGAACCCAGGATCTCATGTACAAGAGGCGCGCACACTACCATTGCGGGTCTATGAAATAACTCCCACGAAATAAGTCCCACTTTTAAAAACGAAATAAGTCCCACCAAAAATTGCTTAAAAAAATGAAATAACTCCCACGAAATAAGTCCCACTTTTGAAAACGAAATAAGTCCCACCAAAATGAAATGATTTAAAAATTTACTTGAAATGAAATAACTCCCACTCAAAATGAAATAACTCCCCCTTGAATAATATATTTCTAAAATGAATTAAGTCCCACTTTCATAAACGAAATAAGTCCCACTTTTTCACTGTTTAATGCGATTTCAAATAAGAACTATTTGACTCTTCGAAAAAAACACACGTCGAATAATATGAATAATCAAAGCAGAGGAATAATAAAGAAAAATCGTATGCAAGCTCGCAGAAGGCTTCTTAATGGAAAAGGAGAACCATGAGAGATAAGGACTAAAAATTATGGTTGTCCCTTTTACGAAATGTCCAATATATAATTTTTTGCATAAGAAAAAAATGAGAAATAAAGCCATAATATAAATTTAGGGCTATGAAATAACTCCCACTTTACAAAACGAATTTATTCCCACTCAAAACGAAATAAGTCCCACTTAAAATAAAAACGCGTAACGATATAAGTCCTACTTTTAAAAACGAAGTAACTCCCACTTTCAAAATAGCAATTTTTGGTGGGACTTATTTCGTTTTTAAAAGTGGGACTTATTTCGTGGGAGTTATTTCATAGACCCTACCATTGCACCACCGAATTGAAGAATGTAGTGCTACTAAAACACAACCTCCTCTACGTACCAAACGTTTTTTTTTTTAATATTTTATTTTATTATTTGTACAAATCAGCTTACATTCATTTTCATTTAGGCCCCAGCAAAACCATTTAAGTCAAAGGTGGTTGGTTTTAACCATGATTCAGTACAAACAATTACAGAATAATCACAAAAAAGCCCTTTAGGTATAAATTAGACAATTTGAAATTAGTTCCCCTTACCTTTTGATAAAGGAAAATAAAACGATTCACTAGTTTTTTGAAGATTGTAGATTAACAGGAACGGAGTGACGAGGTCAGACACGATGATGAGTAAATTCTCAAGAGAACACCCATTGGCCAAAATGATTGCTTAACTAAGATATCAAACATCTTTTCCGGAACTATAATATTAAACGACGATATGTCTCTATTCTGAAAGCTATTAAACTTAAGCACCCTACAATCATTGTCCAATTCTATCAGCAGAGAGACGAGACACAAAAACAGTTCTTCGAGGGGGCACAACAATCTGTTATGTCAATGTAAAGTCAAGTAGCAGCACCATCTGTACCTTATACGCATAACGCGTATAAAGATACAAGAGGTAATGGTACCTTTTTTTGTTCTTTTCGTGTTTAAGAAGAACCTGATTTGGTAACCCTATGCTAAAATGACCGCACATATTCTCCTGTGGCTGAATTATAAACTCTTGGCTTACTTACTTTCTTTTTTAAGCCTCAACGGCATATACAGAAATTATATCAGCCAATTTGGAAAACGAGTGAGCGAGTGAACGGTTGGTTCTCCCTTGACATCCAGTCAAATTGGTATTTTGTTCCTTTCTTTGGGTGCTAGGGAGTGTAAGGCGATAACCAGGGTTTTATATATGGTTTCCGTGGTTTTATATAAAATAAAACGTATGTAATGTAAATGTAACGTACGAAAGACCACGTGCCGCCTGGCCTCATCACGTTTGATAATTGAGCGATACCGCAGTCTAACGGGATACCACGTTCTTACCGGCCGACACCTCAACCCGAACTCGGCGATCACGCAACTTTTTGGTACAGCAAACACCAGCTTTAGCGGGAGCGACCATGCAATTTCATATGACCAGGACCAGCAACACCACCGGCATTGACACGGTGTAACATTTGGATCCCCAATTGTCTACGATTCCGTGTTTTAGAATCCAACAAAAGCGGGATGGCAACGCTACAATTACTTCCAAGGTACAATTACCAACGACTCTACACACCTAGTCAACATCGGCTAAGGTCAACATCGGCCAAGAACATCAGCGGCCAAGAACATCAGCGGCCAACAACACTGGCAAAGGCAACATCACAGGTAACACCACCAACGCAAACCCCGACAAGCGATTGGACGTCCCATATCTTTCCAGAGCGGGTAAGTCCTATTGTACAGGCAGTGGTAGCCGTCTGAACAAAGAGAATTTCCACGAATGCGGTAGGATCCGGCCATAAAAATAATTATTCCTCTTTGAACTGGCGTTGAAGAGCGGCCCTGGCTTTATCGAAACACCTTTTTTTATGAATTTGGGTCACCCAGGAGCTACGCCTTCGTGGTGAAACTTTTATCATCCTAGCAGATCAGGGAAAATTAAAATAATAGCCAAAAGAAATTGTGAAACATATTGTGGAAAGTTAAATTGTAATATCGCATATGTAAGCGAATTTAAGTTTTATACTCATATATTAATTTTGTTTGTCATTAAGTAGCATAATCAACATATACTTACATATATAAGTATCGACTTTCTGGACAGTCGACCCAGATTTGATTTTATGTGAACCCGTTTTCACACTGTTTAATGTTTTGGGGTTCAAATAATAACCTGTGAGGGTCAACCCTTAAAACTCGAGCTGGAATTTTAGGTAGGTGCCTCCTTTCTTCCGATTAGCAATATACGCAATGGTATCTAGTGTGACAGCGGGCCCTTTTTGATATATACATTTTTTTTATATTCTTAATATATCTAAGTAAAGAGATATCTTTAGTATCGGCGAGGGCCGTACTTTATAAAAACTTTTATCTTCCGTTGTTGAATAGAATAACAATATCCCTATTAGAATAGTTCGTTAGATGTAAGCTTTAATCCCCAGTAATAATAAATGATAATGAATTTTGAATTATAATGGAAACTTTGTCTATATTGTGCTGTCATGAAGGACTGAAGGAGTAGCGGTAGAGGTAAAGGGAGGTAATGGTCATAACGTTTTAGGGAGCCGTCATGTAGACGATACATGAGTGGCCTATTGGGGATTTCCCTGACGGCTAATCCAATTGGGAGGGCGAAATAGGAATCCACTCCATCTGGATTCGAACTACCCGACGATCCCGTCAACTATCATTATGTCTCATAAGACTCAACAGCTAAGTGTGGTACTAAGTATTCTTGTGTTGTTTTTGTAATTCGTTGTGTGGTGTGGGCGTTATGGCGAAAGGACCAACGCACTGGCTGAGATTTTGATTTCATTGGCCAAAAGTCAAATTTTTTTGTCACCGATTTTTAAAATTTTTACGCCTTTTTGTAGCTACTATATCCAGATTAAGGTAGCCAAAAAATTAGGGTAAACTATTGCTAATTATGGGCGTGGCATGCTGTCAAACTCAACTGTTTTTTTAATTTCAGAAAAAGGTGTCTTTTTTTTGTTTTTATCAAAAATAAATGGTTACTACTCGCAAGCTATCATCGATAATGGCCTGCGGTCTTTTTTATAATGTTGGTAGGATTATAGTCTTTAGTTGTTGTAAGTGGTCACAGCTCTAGAGTTTAATATTAGGGGCGTTATGAAATATTTATGAAACTACTATATTTTTCTCAAATTTAAACTTTAGTGGAATAGAACTTCTGGGGAACAAGAAACGTATACCACCCGGAGAAGTGTCCTCTTTAGACCTATATATACTTTTGCACCCGCCACGACCCGCCGGTAGAACACTTTTTTCATTTTAATGAAATTACTCTAAAAAATTCAAATTACGATAATTTAAACAGCCCTATAAGTACTCGTATAAAATGGTGTATTAAATTTGTGCTTTAGGTATTTTATAGCTTATAATAGTCATTATTTGTTCTATTACCAGTAATATATTTGTAAGTAAGAATGTCAATACACAGAGCATGTAATTTTCTTATCTTTTTATTTTACCTAGAAATATAGTTTGATGGTTTATGAGAAGGCTTATAAGAAAGCGACATTTGAATACAAACTCAATTGCTCTAATATATTTCAGCAATAACAGACGCAAATAAAAATATTCAGAAAAATATGGACAGCTTCAGTTATAAAGAACTGGCCGAAGAGTATTTTAGAAACAAAAACCAAGAAGATGTTCTTAGTTACGTTAAAATAAAATTAAACTTAAATTCGTGTAGCACCGAAATACAAGAACAATTATCTAATTTCGTCAAAGCACTAAAAAAACGCTACAAAGAAGGCCAACTTACTGTCGCTGCAGAAACAGCAAAGAAAGATAAGGCTGGAAGACCACACAAATCATTGGACAACTGCAGCGATAGATCTAAGAGGCGGAAACTTAAAGATGTTAACGATGAAATTGGTTGTACAAATATAAAAGAATCTTTCCTACATCAATTACGATCACAGAACCAATTAACAAAAGTGGATATCATTGAAAAAGTTCTTAAAGCTAGTCCAGTGAGAACAAAACGGATTCTTAAAAGTATACCAACTCCGAGCGATGCAAAACAGTTCACAAATGAGGAGGCATTAGCATTATTTCGGGATTTGAAATTAACAAAACAGCAATATATTCAGCTCAGATTGCGTGCGATTGAAAAAGGCTCAAATATGTATCCAGCATATCATCACATAACCGCTGCTAAAATGGACTGTTTGCCATCAAAGGACACTATTACAATCACACCAATTTCGGCAGAGGTACAACTACAATCTCTACTTGATCACACAGCCGAAAACTTGCTACAATCAATAACAGGAAAATTACAGTTAGAAAATTACAGTTAGGAAATTACAGTTAGATGGACAGCAAATTGAAGTAAGCTACCAATTAGTGCTGACAATGATAGATGGAAAAGTAGGTCAGGCTGTGACTAACACGAAGGCTGCATCCAGCTGCATTATATGCCAAGCAACATCAACCCAATTAAACCAAGTCCCGACAAAATCATTAGATAATACCGATGCATATGAATTTGGATTATCACCACTACATGCAAGAATGCGACTTATGGAACACATACTAAAAATCAGTTATGATTTGGATTTCGGGTCTTCAGGATCAATAAGAAACAACGAAACCAACAAAGAGTTAAGAAGTTCAAAAAAGAAACATGTTCAAGATGAATATCGCAAATTTGGATTGATTATAGATCAGCCAAAACAAGGGTCAGGCAATACAAATGATGGCAATAATTTAAATCTTATTTTCAGATTTAAAATAATCCTAGAAGTACTTGCGTGCAATAGGTGCGCACCTCTTGTACTTGAGATCCTGGGTTCGAACCCTGCTCTGACCACCTTAAACTTCTTTCGACGACAGTCACCTCGCATAGTGACGGCGACACTATCGAGTATTTAGCCATGAAAAAGCTTCTCAAAATACCGTTCGGAACCGGTGTAAAACTGTAGGTCCCAATCAGTGAGTATACAACTAGAAAGCGCACAGCTCACTGGTTGTGAGAAGCTCTCCCCGATTCCTTCATGGAATGTAATGGGAAATCATTTATTTATTTTTTACTTGCGTGCAATGAAGAAATTGACTAGACAATTTGGAGATTATGCTAAAGAAACTGCAAAAATATATACAACCAACTACCCATGGAGAAATATGTCTGCAACAGTTCCCAAAATCCTTTATCATGGAGAAGATGTCATTAAATATCATTTGGTGCCACTTGGAGATCTATCAGAGGAGGCTCAGGAAAAAAGGAACAAGGATTACAGATTTTATAGACAGCACAATACTAGAAAAATTTCACGAAATTCCACAAATGAAGATCTATTTAATATATTATTGGCAACGTCAGATCCGTTCATCTCCAGTATTCGAAATCAATGGAAAGTGGAACATCTGGATTTAGATGAAGAAGCCAAAAAACTACTAAAGAACAGAAATAGCACAGAACAAAATATGGAATATTTTCAGTCAATATTTGAGTCAAATGAATAATAATTATAGTATTAGTATTAGTAAAAAATAATAATAAACAGAACCTACCATTGTTACAAATGCTATTAAAATCTATTGCAGTTTTTATTTTTAAATTTTTTTTTAAAATTATCAAATTTGACAGCCAAAAATAATAAATTTTTCTGTAGTAATAGCAAGATTTTTAGATAATAGTATTAACGTTTTTTTTTTAAGTGTAAATATTCTTTGAGTGTAAACAAATTTGCAAATTTGACAGCAAAAAATTTTGAATTTTTCTGTAATAATAGCAAAATCTCCAGTTGATTTTACTATTTTTTTTTTGAGTGTAACATTAAAAAAATTCCATTATTACAAAAAATATTTATAATTATTATTTTTTTTTCTTTTGTTTTCTTTATTTGCAATCTATTTACATACAAACATTAAGCAAATTTTATATCCATTTCATATAAATGACAGAGCTGTTAAGTTCTATTGAACTTAACAGTAATACAATATGTTGCATTTATAGTACAATATTTACATTAATATTAATTATAAAAATGGGAGGTCAAGAACGTGAGGTCTTTTTAGTCTCCTTACTTCCTCGCTATCATTGAGCAAATTTATAGCCAAGATATTTGTATGATTACTAAGTCTATTTAGGTAGTTAGTACTAAATCTGACAATTTCGCTTTTAACTTTAGGGACACCAAGATCGTTGTGTATGTTATTGTTGTTGACAAACCATGGAGCATTGTTGATTAATCTAAGGGTCTTTGACTGATATCTCTGAAGAATCTCAATATTAGAAGTACTGGCTGTTCCCCATAACTGTATACCATATGTCCACACTGGTTTTAGAACAGTTTTGAATATTAGAATTTTATTCTCCAAGCTAAGCTGATATTTGTGACCCAGAAGCCAAAACATTTTCCTCGTTTTTATATTTAGTTGGTTTCTTTTGTGTTCTATGTGTTTTCTCCAATTCAGACGTCTGTCGATGTGAAGTCCAAGATATTTTACACTGTTGGATGTTGGAATGTTAACTCCATTTAAGATCACCGGCGGGCAGTCTTCCTTTCTTAAGGTATAAGTGACATGTACTGATTTTTCGACATTAATTTCTATATTCCATTTCTTAAACCATGATTCCGTAAGCTCAAGTTGTCGTGGGATTATATTAGAGGCCTCAGCAGGAGATGTATTAGTGGCAAATATTGCCGTGTCATCCGCATAAGTCGCTACTACAACATCATTATTCGTGGGCATGTCAGATGTAAATATTGTATATAAAAGTGGTCCTAACACACTTCCTTGCGGGACACCAGATTTTATATTTCCTATTTCGGAGTCTTCGTCATTTATAGAAACGTAAAATGTCCTTTCGTTTAAGTAAGACTTAATTAGAAGATAAAACGGAGTTGGTAATAAGTTCTTCAATTTAAAAAGTAATCCATCATGCCATACTCTGTCAAAGGCTTGTTTGACATTGAGAAAGACATTCACCACTCTATGGCATTGTTCTGGCAATTTCGAAATCCGAATTGATGATCAGGTACTATATTTAAAGTTTCCAATAGAGGGGATAACCTTTTCTGTAAAAGTCTTTCAAATATCTTAGAAAACACTGGCAACAGACTTATAGGCCTATATGAACTTACGATGTTTTCAGGTTTATTCGGTTTTAAAACCATTATTATTTTTGCACATTTCCATAAGGTAGGGAAATGAGAGAGTCTTAACGCTGAGTTAAATATTATTGTTAAAAATATAAGGGATTTTTTGGATAAAGACTTAATCACTTTTCCATTAATTAAATCCAAACCAGGTGATTTTTTAGTATTTAGTTTTTTTACTTCATTCTCAATTTCTTTGACTCGAAAAGGTTTAATCGGCAAGCTCATTTGGCATGGCACATCCAGAAAAGCTTTAATTTCTTTTACATTTTGCATGGGGGAAAAGGAAAATGGGGTAAATATGTCTTCAAGATGAGCTTTAAATACAGACGCTTTATCCTTGTCAGTTCTGCACCACACACCGTTGGAATTCTTAATTGTTACATGTCTTTGTTGAGGCCGTTTTAGATATTTCGTAGCTTTAAAGAGGTTATAATCGTTGTGTTTGTAGGACTTAAGTTACTTAAGAAATTCCCTGTGAGTGTATTCTGGAATTCTTTCAATATTTTCTTTAAATCGTTAGTTGCTCTGTTGAAATTTGTTTTATCAACTGGTCTCCTTGTCGTCTGATATATTTTTCGTAGACGTCTTTTATTTCTAATTAGTATTCTTATTTCAACCGATGTTTGAAAACTTGAAAAATTTGTATATTCCTCTTGCGGAGTGACCGAAATGCTGCTTCGTGGAAAACTTTCGTTAAGTTTTCCACAGTGAAATCTAAATCATATTCATTTTTGATTTGTAAATTTAAATCTAAATTTTCTTCAATATAGCTGCGAAATATATCATGATCTGTCTTGGTATTAAACAACTTAGGATTTGGAGTTTTTTTGCAGTGGGTAGTTCTAAAATTTAGAATGATAGGTGTGTGATCAGAACTAAGATCATCACTTGAAACAATATCTAAGAAGGACTGACATATACCTTTATAGAATCAGGTAGTTTGGCTGGGTCACTTGGCCAATAAGTTGGTTTTCCTGTAGCCGAAACATTATATTGATTATTAGTAATGCATTTATATAGCTCTGCATATATATAGAATGTTTAGCATTAAAGTCGCCACCAACGATGAACTTGTTGCCAATACTGTTAAAAAAGTTGTAAAATTTGTCACACTTGACACAAAATCTAGGTGGAAAGTACACTGAGTATATAGCGATGGGGTTGTTGTCACAAAGTATTTTAATTCCAGCTGCTTGTAGATAAACTTCTGCTACGGATTCAGCAACTTCATATTTTATGGTGGATCTAACCACGACAACAGCTCCGCCATGGGCTTTATCATCGGGGTGATTAGTTGATATTACATCATAGCCTTTAACTCTTAAGAACGATTTACTTGTTAAATGTGACTGATATTAAAAGTATGTCAATATAATTGTCTCTTAGAAAAGTCTCTATTTCATTTAAATGATTAAGAATGCCATTTTCATTCCATTCAGCTATTATAAGATTTACTTGCATAATTTGCTCATCAGCATAGACATCATACTTATTAAGGTGTTTGTTAATTCAATCTGTTTTGCGAGCGTTGCTTCAATCTTTTCCAAAATAGTATTGTCTCTTGGCAGATCTCCTCTAACAGCTTGAGAATATGTCCATCCCTCCTGAGCTCGTGGTATGTTATTTTGTCCTTTTGGTGGTTGAATGTTAAAATTATGGAATTCATGGTGATTGTTGGTTTTGGAATATCTCTTATAAAGGAGATTTTTGTAAATTAGACATGCTTTGTAGTTGGCAGTGTGATTGCTTAGACAGTGAACACATTTAGGAGGGGTATCAGGAGCTTTTTTACATTCTTCCGTAGGATGATTTAAGCCACACTTAACGCACCTGAATTCTCTTTTGCAGTAAGATTTGGTATGTCCAAAATCTTGGCATCTGAAACACTGAACAAAGTCATCAAATTCTCTTGGCGCGTCTACTTGGGTTATGGCATTATCAAATGCCCGAATGTTAAAGATATTATTGTTGTTAGTATTGGGATCTAGATCAATATAAAACATTGGAAGTAGCGCCTTAGTAACTCGACTGACAATATTTCTGACACTTCTAACTTGGTGCCCTAGGCTTAAAAGCATAGCTTTAATATCTGACACATTAGTCGTGTGGTGAAGACCTTTAATCACTGCCCTAAATGCCCTTTCAGTTTTCAATTGAAAGGTATGATATTTAATTTTACGTTCATCAAAATGCTTAATAAGTTTTCGATAAGAATCTACTGTTTTAATTGTCAATCGAATCTGTCCGTCTCTTAATGACTTATAATTAAATTCAGTATTTTTAATTATATTACTTATATTATTCACCATCTTTCCAATATTTGCAACATCGGGTATGAATATAGGTGGAGGTTTTGGTGCTGATAGAGTGCCTGCATTGTTTTCTACGTCATTATCATCAGTTACAAGGGCTTCAAATCTATTGTTTGTTGATGGTGCATCGTTAATGTGTGGACGTTTTTGTCGAAATACTCATTTCTTTTTCTCTTCACTGGTACCTGCTGCCAATCATTGTTATTGTCATCATAATCATCGTCTCAGCGTTGCTTGAATCACTTAGTTTGGAATCTCCAATAACCATAGCCATCGTCGCGAACCAATTGTGCGTACAATTGACTGCACAATGTACTTATGTGTTGTTGTTAATGGACCGAAACAATAATCTGTTTATGACCGCGTTAATCCGTTGTTTGTCACAAAATATGTGTGTTTTTAACGTAGAATACGTTATACGGTAAGGTAGGGGTGTTGATCTGGAGCACAAAATTTTGAGAAAATGTTTGTCAACTTTCACCCACTTTTACTTAAATATTAAAACATATTTTAGCAATTTTTATATGTTACTCAGTTTTGGTAATATGTTTTGTTTCGAATAACATTAAAAAAATTATATGTCTATATATAAAAGTTTTATGTAGTTAAGGAAATAAATATTTAAGAGCATGATATTTTAGACTTTTTTTGTACATGCCGCTGTTGTTGTTGGTTTGTAAATGCCGCTGTTGTTTTTGTTGTTGTTGTGAAATCAAATGATTTTGGCTTTGCTGTGCCTTGTTTATTTATCGAGCAGCGTGTAAATGTGTGTGTGTGTACATTTCGTTTTGTTGGATCGGTCGGTTATTAGTTCGTTTGGAGGGGAACATAAAATGAAGGGAGGGGAGCGTGGACACTTGTGTGTGCTTGAAAGTTTACAGATCTTTGCTGTCGTTTGTTTACTTCTGCGAGCAGCGTGTAAATGTGTGTGTATGTACATTAATACAAAGGATTGGCGATGTATACGCTCACTATATCAATGGCGTTTTTCCTAAACACATTTCTGTGAATACATTGGGAAGTAGTTGCAAAGCAGCTAATCTATTGTGCTCCCATATCATAAAATGTATTGCTGTAGCTGTACTTCAAATGAAGATGTCGCTATGATGTAATACGTTGAACTAGATATAGTTTCATCCTTAAACATATGGCATACAGTCTTCGAGCACACAAACTAAAAAATAAATTAATAAATCTTGTTGAAAACTATTCCAATCGTTTAGATCAGTGGTTTCCAAACTTATTTGGGTTATCGCCACATTGTAGCGACATCTTTATTAGATGTACAGCAATAGGAATTACTTTTGTGATATGGCAGCACAATAGATTAGCTGCTATCCAACTACTTCCCAATGTATTCCCAGAAAGCAACTTGCTCATATAAAGACATTGCTTGCTTTAGTGAATCTAAGAAAGTGCATATTTACAAAATGCCGTCGCATCTCTCTCCAACCAACACAATAATTAACGCCATCAAAATTGCATGTGTGCGTCTGTTATTTATCATTTATCCTTACTCTTTTAATTTAAAAACATATTTATCCTATTTTGCCTACCATAAGCTTATGTATATTATCAAAAGTAACTATCAAATAAATAAATTCATTTGCTTATGTTATTTATCATTTATTGTTATATATGTTTTCTGTCTTATCGGATCGCGTATTCTACGTTAAAGTTAATGGCCGTGTCTCTGACACAGCCTGCAGGGACAGTCCGTGGCCGAAGGCCTCGGACAACTGCCTGCTGTATTTTTTTTTTGTTTAAGAATTTGTGGGTGTTTTGTTTTTGTTTCAAGATGTGGTTTAACGCGCTATACGTCTTTCGCCGTACGCAGTCGAAAGGAGACTATAATTATTATTAAAATCCAAATATTAAATTTTTTAATAAATAAAAAAATAATAAACCCATATTTCACTCTAAAAGTTAAAAAAATCAAAAGTTCAACTTTGACCTAGAATTCCTTAAAAAGTCCTCAATCAATTTTAATGTAATAAAAACTGAGTCAAGCTGAACTAAATATCTATCCATTAAAAAAAAATTACTTAAATATTTTGATCGGTTCAAAAGTTACAGAATTTTGGCCAATGAAAAACGATTTTCAGCCACTGTGCAACGTAGACTGAGCTACAGCCGAAAGAAAAACTCGTAGTACCACCACAGGCTTCGGTCTCTTGGAATCCGTGCAATCATCATCGGAGCAACTCGACGAAGTGCATTACAAATCAAATCATCATCCCTAGGCACTCTATGTGGAGCTACAGTAACAATACCAGTTAAGTCTCCAGACGGCTAAGCAGGTCTAGTCACAAAATCACAATCCGGCAAATAATCAGTCTGCGCTATAGTTCGAACTTGAAGACGGAATACCATTCGAACTAGACTGAAAATCGACGCAGAAACAGTAACTGGTGCAATAATGTCAGCAGTACCAGCATCTGATGATTTCCGACAGGAGTCAGTAGTTAGATTAGCAGCATTTAAAGCAGCAACCCTAGCAGGAGGAATATATGACGGCAAGGATGATAAATACATGTTACCAATGTTATAAAAGTTTTGTGTGGGTGGAATATAATATATACGACAGTCCACAATGCGTTCCCAAGAAGCCGTTTTCCTTTTTCTTTAAACAATTTATAAAAATCAATATCATAATCCCTACAATTCCAACAAGCCCAACGAAAATCAGTTTCCTTAGATGTGATCTTATTGAAGTACCTGCCACTAAAACCGGCACATTTCACATGTGCAGGGCCATCACAAATCCAACATTATAGGATAGCAAACACCATCATTAATGTTAGTAACAGAGCAATTTTTCGCAAGACACTGTGTTATATGACAAAAATTTTACTAACACAAACGAAAAAATCAGATAAATCAACTTCAATAGCACCTAAAGTTATGCAATACAAAGCAACAACAAATGAAAAAATTAGATAAATCAAATTGACAGCAACTAAAGTTAGTTATTTAGTTAAATTCTTTATTAGTATTTCAAATACTTTCTGTATATAACAATTTACATAAACGACACAACATCATCGTTATTATTATTCTTTGTTTTGCTGTAAGACACTAAAAAGCCAGAATTACAGTGCAACAACAGTTGCCTGAAAAATAACCAAACCCAAAACAACAAAGCAATAAGAACCACAGCCGAATAAAGAGAATCAAAAAAAAATTGTATGTCCAAATGCTATAGCACAACATAGGAGAATATACAAATTTAACTATAATTCACAGAATCACTTGAACTTCAATAGTCAGTCACAGAAATTAATTAACAGAACAATGTAATTCACAAATTAAATCACTAAAATTACTCTAAATAACCAAAAACTATAATAACTAAAACCCGATGAGCCAAGCACAAATAAAAATATCAAACTTAGCAGAGAGTTCCCAGATTATTATAATCTTTGAAATCTTTCTGTATTTGAATTATTTTATTGACATCGGCAATTCGTCGATGAGTACGCGTAAGTCAACGTTAATCAGCTTTCAAGCGTTTTGTTTGTCATTTATTTTACCTCGTGTTCCCAGAGGGAAACTTGCTTGATTCGCGATCTTATCTTGATCTCTCGAGGGGGATATAATTGGTTATCGTTTGTTTGCTTTTCCTTTCTGATTTGTTTTTGAGTTTTAAGGGGAAGATACTCTTGCATCATTCTCCACTCGATGGAGCTACGGATGTGACCAATTTAGCACAGGCAGATGCTTCCGTAGTAGACTCGATGCCGGACACGAATGTAGCCGTAACGGGTAGAACATAGACAACGATTCCAGCGTCGGGGTCAGTGTCAACCGCTTCAGCACCACCTATTGTGTCGAGCGGGACGTTTCATCCTGGGGCTTTGAACTTGTCCAGGAGAGGAGATGGATCAGTAGCTCACGCATTCCATCGACTCACCCAGTTTTAGCATTTTGACCGATAATACACGTCAAAGTGACGAAGATGCGTTAGTTGGCGAATCTTGCCGGTCATATTGGAGGCGACGCGGCAGACTTTGCCGATCGACAGCAGTAATTATCCACCAGCATGAGCAATGTCACGGTTGACAGCAGCTCCCGTGGGTTATCAACCCGCACAGCTGGGGGTCAGCCAGAGATAGCGGAGTTTGTAGTACGCCCACCGGACAATGCCTGGCGGAGTACCAGCACAGGACAATAGAGGACAAGGGGAGGAATTGACCCACTCAGGCTATGCACGGCCTCAAGTCAGATCTTCACAGGATTTATGAGCAACTGGTGGATACCGTCATCAAGAGTTTGACCAACGAGGCCGAGTGATCGCTTCTGTATATATATATCCGAGGTGCAGCAAGAAGCACAACAAAGCTCAAATTGGAATGGACGTCAAGAGTCGACAGGCTAAGGTAATCGAAGAGCCGATATGACTAAGTGGGGTATCAAATTTGATGGTACCGCATACACCATCAACGTGCAGGAGTACTTCAAAACGCGATTTTTGCTGCTCGGAAGGAAATTAGCTGCGAGGGCTTCCGTTTTTGTTGGAAGGTCCAGCCCTCGAATATTTTTGGAATTTCCGCAAGCTGTCGCCGATGATGAGTTGTCGGGAGGTTCAAGCGGCTATGTTAGCGCACTTCCAGCGGCATTACAACGAGTAGTACGAGTAGCAAGTACAGATTTTAAATAGAAGACAGCAGTCCCATGAAACCTTCGAAGAGTATTTCAATGTCGGCTAAGGCTAAGAAATCAGCAGAGTACCCCATACGGTTGTCGAGATTATGAAGGGAACCCTGAAAACGTCACTGGCACAGCTGCTGTCCCGAATTAAGGTTGATAGTTTACATGACTAGTTAAGAAGTCCGCAGTGCAGAAAACTTGTTGGCAATGCAGCGGCAAACTATGCCGCCCCGGCAAAATTATCCGGCTAGAGTGCATGAGGTGGCTCTCGAAGACGATAGTGCCGTTCTGGAGGTAGCAGGTGAAGTAGAGGTCTTATGAGTTTCCAGCAAATTAGTTGTATGGAATTGTCGAGCAGTTGGACATTTATTCCGTGACTGCCCGTCGACCCATAGGCGCGTTTTCTGCTATTAATCCCTTTTTGAGGATTGCCTATTTTGACAACCCGGAATATGTCCAATATGCGATTGGGACAATTCCTTACTCAAGGGTTCGACTTGAGTTTGGTTCACTGGGCCAATTTTACCAATTGGCGCTTTTTTCACTTTACTTTATACTGGCTCAATACAAAGCCTCTTAAAACCACTTGCTGATATAAGTTTATTCTTTTTTTTATCACTGACTCGAATTGTCTCTTGAAATCAAAACAATAACTATCTCCGATAGCCCGCACTGCCGCACAAATGAAACTATAAACTCGTCTTCTTGGTTCGATTGAATGTTTACATCTGTTTATTGAAGTCTAACTCAGAATTTACCAAGTAAAGGATTAACGGCAAACTTCCAAAATATAAACAAAGCCGAGCCAAGCATATACACGTATGTAAGTATGTATGTATGTACGTATGTAAGCAGTTCAAAAACAATATTTGTAACAGCGAATATTTACGTATATCTGCAAGTACATACATATGTACTAGGGCGGGTCGATTTGTAGGGAGTGAAAAAATTCACCAATTTCTCTATGATTTCCGTATTCTATGGGTTATTCCATGAAAATTTGCCGAAGGAACCATACCTCTATCGTTAAAATCGAGTCCCCTACTTTTTGTTGGTAAAAAGTTCAAAAGTTACGGGCATTTTTGTCCAAATTTTGGACCATTTTTCCATTTTTTTCATGATTTTGTCCAAGAATATTACTTTCATGGCCATTTTTTTGGCTCAATCCATTATTTAATTCAATTTACAATTCAAAACGAAGAGTTTAAGCCCAAATTTATCGAATTCGGTTGATAAATTCATGCGATATTGCTAAAACAAAATATCACATAAAACCAACTTTTTGATTTTTTTTCCCTTTTTATTTTTTTTCTACAAAAATTCAAATTAAGAGATAATAAAGTATCTATCAACCTATTATCAAAAAAAAATATTCAATTTGAGTGTAGTAAAAGACAAAATGTGAAAAAAAACATTATTTTTTCTGAAAGTCTTGTTTGCTTTCAAGCCTGGGTGTTTTCGTACGGCTCTCTAATGTCGTCGCCATAGCGCCTTCTACATTCTTTCCTGCAACTCGTTTAGCAGTGGCAGCCAGCAATTGGACATGTCTTTCCGTTCCTTGAATGTGTAAAGGAATTTGTGGATCATCGAACGGTGGCACTTCGTAATTTAAATATCCCTCCAAATGTTCATACGAATAACTTTGCGTAAACGGTGGTTCGAATAAAATGGTATCGTCATTTAAATCAATCATATTTGTATATTCCGTACAATTAAAGTTTATAAGAGATTTTTTATAAACTCTAAGTTCCGTTGGGTCGCCAATATCTCTTCGGTAATGTAAAATCTTCTTTATAGCAATGTTTCGTTTTTCCATTCTATCATCAAACAACAATATGGATTATCTTGAATTACTGTATTTACAACTCCAAGTAAATTCGGTGGTAAAAATCGTGTCCAAGTAATAAATTTAAAAAGTAATGTACTACCGTATGCGGCAGAGCTATAATACTTAACATTGAAATACAGGGTGGCCCAAAAAAGACTGAAGGATTAAAAATAGTTATATCTTTTTTGTTTTTAATAATTTTTGTTTGTCTTTTGCAGGTTATTTACTGGTTTTTGGAGATAAATCATGGCTACATATGATGTGCAGAAACGCGTCAAAATCATTGAATTTTTTTATTCTTCTGGAAGGTCAATTATTACAACCCAACGAAATTATCGTCGTCATTTTAATGTCCGAACAGCACCCAGTGACAACATGATTAGGAACTTAGTCTCCCGTTTTGAGGAACATGGAAGAGTGTCAGATCAGGTATAAAATTCAAATGGTACAGCAACTGCTTCCCCAAGATCATCAGGCACGCCTGCAATATGCTATTCGTTTTAGTCAAATAGCCAGAGAAAATGATAACTTTTTAAACAATCTTATAATGAGCGATGAAGCTCATTTCCACTTAAATGGCTATGTAAACAAACAAAATTCTACATTTTGGGGCACTCACAATCCTAGGGCATTACATCAGCGTGAATTACACCCCGCCAGATGTACTGTTTGGTGCGGTGTTATGGCTGATAAAATTATCGGTCCATATTTTTTCGAAGATGTGGAGGGTCAACCAGAAACGGTTAACGGGGCTCTGTATAGGACTATGATAGAAAATTTTTTGCGTCCACATGTTGAGAATAATCAAAACATATGGTTCCAGCAAGATGGAGCAACTGCGCATACAGCAAGAGCGACAATGGAACTTCTTCATAACATTTTTGGTGAACGAATAATTTCCAGAAGTTGTGATTTTGCTTGGCCTCCACGTTCACCAGATTTGACTGCTCCAGACTTTTTTTGTGGGGCTATTTGAAAGGAGTTGTGTATATCAATAAAACCCAAACAATTCAAGAGCTAAAGCAGAACATTCAAGCAGAAATAAGGAACTTGGAACCAGAAACTCTACGGGCAGTAATGGAAAATGCGGTTAAAAGAGCCAATTTTTGTTTGCAAGAAAATGGACACCATTTGAGAGATGTTATATTTCACACTTAGATGTAAAAAATTTCCATGAATTAAATATTTAAAAACGTAAAAAAAAAATTAATAAAAAATAAAAACAAAAAAAATACAGTTATTTTTAATCCTTCAGTCTTTTTTGGGCCACCCTGTACATTGGCGTGTATACTTTTATTATATAGTTAGCCAGAATTTTTAAATTTTCAGTTGGATTATTAGTTGTCACATACAACCGTAATAATCTATTGGCTTTGGTCAGCCAACGAGAATGTGCAATTGGCCCTGGTTGTATGTGAGACAAATCCGCAGGAACCACACCATTAGAAATTGCATTGGCCATTAACATCAAGTACCTCGAATCGGTAGATAATTCTTCTTAATTTAAATCACCAGGAGGCATATTTTCCAAAGCGATTTCCTCAAAATCGGTTACCACCTGAAAAGAAAACATAAAAGCTAAAAAATAGAATGAAAAATGGTAAAGAATCAGCTATAAAAATTACATACCGGAAGATTTTCACAATCAGCAATTTTTGAGCTCAACTTTCCGGTAGTTGATCGTGGTCCAGTGGTGGTTGATTAGTCTAAAGTGTCAAACAAATGTCTAAACGGAAGCTCGTTAAAGTGCAGAAGACACACAAAACAGTGCAGTGGTCTCTTTAACTGTTTTTCGAATAGTCGCAAAATTCCACCGTGTACGCCAGTATTTGTTGGTTCACCATCAGCGCATATGGCAATTAATGAATCGAGAGACAATTGTTTTTCTTGGAAGAATTCGATCAATTTGTTGACTTTGCTTGCCGCAGTTTCACTTTCTAGTTTTGTGTAGCCTATCAATTGAGATTTTGGTTCCCTCAAAACAACTAGATGAGGTTCTTTAACCATCCTTGGATGCAACTTCTCATCAATTTTTTCTACAGTTAGAGCATCATTTTTCCTGCCGTCGAATGAAAATGATATCAAATTCGTCCCATCATACCGCTTACGAAGTGCGTCTTGTCTCCATTTTTCTCTTTCTCTACGAAGTTTACTTTTATCCATGATGACAAGTTTGCCATGAGCATCTTTTACGCCCAGGTCTTCCATCAGAGCTGTTGCCAATGCTGATCCCATTCTATCATGCACACCAAATCTGTCACACATCATTGCATAGTTTTTAGTATTGTATCTGGGAGTATATGTTTGTGGTGGTAGAACTAATTCTGAACCTCCTCTCACATCAACTTCCATTTCGTCATAATGTGGTTCGTATGTAGGATCGTTGCTCACTGGGATTGTTGGTATAGTCGTTGGTATCGTCTCTTCACTTCCACTATCGTGTTCCGGTATCGTTGGTATTCTGTCATTATATTGATCGCGCATGAAATCTTTTAAGTTTTCTGGGATAGATCCACATGAGCAGTCGTTTTCTTTCAAGTTGCATTTACATTTTCCAATGTTCAATAATTGGTTTGTTGATTCTACGAATTTTTTGAATTCTGTTGCGCGTTTTACTCGTTGTTTATCTGCATTACTATATGCGTCAAGCAAATTATTCAATTTTCTAATGATGCTACCTTTGAGTATAAGTTCAATATTAAGTTGATTCCAAATTTCTAACAATCTGTCTGCTACTTGGGGAGTAAATGTTTTATACGAAAACATTTTGCTTTGGGCTTTTGAACGTTCGGCCAAGAAAAAATAGTACTTCAATATATCTCGTTTAGTTGACAGATTAATATCAGGTAATTCACAGGCCACGCCAAAAGAAAACACATCATGAGAGACCAAATGTTGCAAACTACTGCGTTGGGTATCTGTTGGATTTTGCGATGAACCAGGCTCTGAATCCATTTTTTAAACCGTCACTAAAAGAATTAAATATGTTTTTCATAGAATAATAATATAACTATTAACTATAATAGTTAGCAATGTTTTTACACTTACCTTTAAATCTTTTCTAAATTTCAAAATAGTTTGATTATTTGTTAGTTATTTCAAGTAACACTTCACTGAAATGACGCTCAAACAAAACTAGCATACACTGGAATATTATAAACAAACAAAAATAAAGAAGTCTATAAAGAAACTAAAAACAAAAAGAAATAAACAAACAAAAAATATGCCAATAATGTAAAGCGCAACTCAGTCCAGTCGTAACGTAAGGTTCGTAAGCTTCGTAAGTCAAAAAAATTGAGCCAAAAAAATGGCCATGAAAGTAATATTCTTGGACAAAATCATGAAAAAAATGGAAAAATGCTCCAAAATGTGGACAAAATGCCCGTAACTTTTGAACCGTTGGACCAATGTTGGATTTTTTTTTTGTAAATTGATCAAAATGAGCTCACCTTTCCAACGCGCCTACTGGCGATTACACCCGATCGATAGTTTTTGAGTTATGGATGTGAACGTGTAGGTAATATTTCATACGAACGTCAATTTGGGAAAAAATCTACCAACAAAAAGTAGGGGACTCGATTTTAACGATAGAGGTATGGTTCCTTTGGCAAATTTTCATGGAATAACCCATAGAATACGGAAATCATAGGGAAATTGTCGAAAAATAAATCGACCCGCCCTAATATGTACATATGTTTATATGAGGCATAAGAACAAATAGAATTGAACAGAAATAGAATTTTTGAGTTATGGATGTGAACGTGTAGGTAATATTTCATACGAACGTCAATTTGGGAAAAAATCTACCAACAAAAAGTAGGGGACTCGATTTTAACGATAGAGGTATGGTTCCTTTGGCAAATTTTCATGGAATAACCCATAGAATACGGAAATCATAGGGAAATTGTCGAAAAATAAATCGACCCGCCCTAATATGTACATATGTTTATATGAGGCATAAAAACAAATAGAATTGAACAGAAATAGAATCATTAGGGCAACTCATCAAAATTATTGACATTAAATGTAATAAACAAAATGTGAAATTACAATGGACTAAATACGTATACAATTTTTGAAATGTATATAAAAGCGTATTTAAACAGCTGGTTCCGAATATCACTGCATTAGGGTGCCTTAACATGCCGGGCCCCATTGAAATCCCTGGTTTCAATTAACGGGTAGATCTCCCAATTTAGCAACGGGGCGACGAAGGGTGGTTGTAGGCGTTCTTACATCGGCAACTCTAGCGTAACCATCTGCAGCAAGTACAATATTAACGACTCGACCAATTACCCACTTCATTGGAGGAACATTATCTTCATGGACTATTACATATCGTTGACTTGACGATTTTGTTGGGGCTTTTGCCATCGGAAACGATTCTGAAGTTGAGCCAAATATTCGCTGTGCTATCTGCCAGAACTGAGCTTTTACAGCTGTAATCCGCCTCCAAGGTTGAAGGCTGGAAATATCGGAGTTACAGTTAGCGCTTTCGGGAATGTTTTTCAAGGGGCAACCAATTAAAAGGTGACCTGGAGTCAGGGCTTCTAAGTCATTAGGGTCAGTTGATGTAGGAGAAATCGAACGAGAGTTCATAACCGCCTCAATTTCAACCAGTGCAGTTGACAAGTCGAGCATTTGAAAGTGAGCGGAACAAATGACCCTTTGCTGTTTTAACCGCCGCCTCCCACAATCCTCCAAAGTGTGGTGCACGTGGGGGGGATATGAAAACAAATTCGATTAGATTTGCGGCAGAGTATGAAATTATTTTTTCCTTTGTTGACTCTTTGTTGAAGTTATAGTAGACATCTTTTAATTTTGACTCTGTGCCAACAAAATTTGTCGCATTATCGCAATAGATTTTTGAAGGGAGTCCTCTTCTCCCAACAAAACGTTTGAGAGCGGCTATAAAAGCGTCACTGGATAAATCCGATACTGCCTCCAGGTGAACTGCCTTTGTTGTGAAACTTACGAACACTGAAATGTACGATTTATATGGCCGTTTTCCTCTAATTATTAGATAAGTTGGAATGGGGCCAGCGAAATCTACCCCAACAATTTGAAATGGACGAGAGCCACAAACACGATCTTTGGGTAGATCTCCCATTACTTGAGTCAACAATTTTGACTTATACCGGGTACAATGGATATATTGATGTACTATTTGCATGGCTAATGATCGGCAATTTACAATCCAAAATTGATGTTGAACAAGTGACACTAATGCCCGTGGACCAGCATGGTAATTAGTCTGATGAATGTGTGTGGCCATTACTTGAACAAATGGGTCAGATTTAGGAAGAAGCACCGGAAATTTCATTTGTTTTGGTAGATCGGAGTTCCGCAATCGTCCACCGACTCGAATTAGTGGTACTCCACAAACATCTTCGATATATAGAGCCAGAGAAGCTAGTTGACCCGAAACAGTACCACCTTTTTTCAGTTGTTGAAACTCATCGTGATAACAGTGTTGCTAGATGGCCCAAACGATCCTGTAGAGGGCATGGTTTAACTCGTCTGGCGATACAGTGGGACTCTTGAGACATTTTCTTGAATGAAGACGAAAAACATATGAGATGATTCTAAGGCATTTTAAATAATTACTAAATTTATGCACGGCTTTCAGCATATATGGAACATCGTGAGCCTGGGTAACTAGAGCAGTTTTCCGCCTTTCCAAGAGTATCTCGTCTTCGCTGAGATTCGTGCCATGAAAAATAGGCCAGTCAGAACACGGATATAATCAAGTAACTCGGATACAGTACAACTACTAGAAACTAAATCAGCCGGATTTTCATCAGTCAGAACATATCGCCAGGAAACATCACCAGCGAGATCTTGAATATGAATCTCTACATATGAAATAGAGACAGCATCCATACGCCTTTGTAGAGGCATCACCAAATCCATGCACTTCTATTTGAGTTGAATTTGGCATTCGAATAAATCGATTAATTTTTAGCTGAGGCAAATTTGAGCGTTTAGTATTTCTGGAGTATTAGGGCGAAATACAAAACGAAATGTATCATCAGCAGGATGCCATGAGATTCCCAATGTGCTTGTAGAGCCATTATCAATACACACTTCTTTTATGCCGCGATCAGATAATTTAAGTTCAGGGCAATTACTGTGCCATTTTGAGAGGGAAAAATTTGAATGATTCAAAATATCTGTTACCTCATTTTTGATAAGCTGCAAGGCATGTAGATTATCCGCACCAGTAATCATGTCGTCTACATAAAAATCGGTGGTAATGATTGCCGATTTCATGCATTTGTGGGTAGCGCTCAGCTGCATAGTGTAGACTTCTTATTGCGAGATATGGGACAGTACCGTATGTTACGGTGTTGAGAGCATACGTCCCAATAGGCTTCGAATTGTCATCACGCCACAAGATTAGCTGCAGATTTCTATCATCGGGATGAATTAAAACCTGACGATACATTTTAACAACATCTGCAGTTAAGCCATATTGGTGACATCTGAAGCGAAGCAGAGTTATTAAGAAATTGTTTTGTATAGTTGGGCCCACCATTTCGTTTAGAGACAATTGTGATGACGTTCGACATGATGCGTCAAAAACAACTCGAAGCTTTGTTGAGGCACTGTCTGGTCGTAAGACACAATGATGAGGAATGTAGTAATGAGGAGAGGATACAGCTGAGTCAATTCGGGTCATATGGCCTAGATCTTCATACTCCTTTAAAAATTGTGTATAACCTTCTTTTAATCTGGGATTGTGATCTAATTTGCGCTCTATGGACAAAAATCGACGCTCTGCTATATCTCTAGAATTCTCAATGTATCTCGGACTATTTTTGAGTGGCAGTTTAACCATGATTCGGCCATCATCTTTAACAGTGACATTTTTCATAAAGAATTGTTCGCATTGTTGATGCTCATGGCTCATAGTTTGGCGCTTACTTTCGACTGATTCTAATTTCCATAGCATTTCAATATTTTTGTTAATTTCACTCGACTCATTTTCAGTAACGGTATATGTAGATTTTGGTAAAAGAGACACATTTTTACTTATGTACTTCCCAGATACGATCCACCCAAGAAGAGTTTTTTGTAGAGTATCATTATCTTGTAGTGCATATGTAGATTTTGGTAAAAGAGACACATTTTTACTTAGGTACTTCCCAGATACGATCCACCCAAGAAGAGTTTTTTGTAGTGTAGGCATATTTTCACCAAGTCGAATTTGTCGAGAGAGAGAAAAAAGACTGCACCAAGAAGCATATCAATACCTCGTCGACGATGAAATTCTGGATCTGCTAACTCTAGGTTAGGGGGCAGATTAAAGTCATTAATTGACATATTTTCATCAGGATGATAGCCAGTAATGTTACGAGAGATGAGCAATTCTAGGGACAATTCGAAATTATTTAATCGAGATCTTACGGTGGTTTGAGTCTTATACGGAACCTTAACACCAGAAGACCCAATTCCAACGACATCCACAGAATTTTTCGACTTCTTCAAATTTAACGAATTGGAAAGTTCTTCGCTTATGAAATTAACTTGGGAACATGAATCCAAAAGCGCTGTTCCCAAATGGAAACATCCTTCAGAATCCCGGACAAGCACCAAAGCAGTTGCCAAAATCACATTTCTTACTCTGGGCTTTAAATTTTGTTGAAATGTGCCATGAACGGCAGCAGAAGTAGTAGAAGGGTCATCTTCATCTGTTTGCTTATGTAGAAGCGAGTGGTGACGTTGTTTGCAAAAACGACAAGAATACCGAGAGGGACACTGTGCGCAAACATGACCCTTTGATAAACAGTTGAGACAGGGATTTTGTTTTTTAGCCTGGTCAACGCGTTGATCCACAGGTAAGACAATAAAACGCTGGCACGTAGTAATATAATGGCCTGATTTTGAGCAATGATTGCATGTTGAATCTTGGGCCATATTTTTTGCAACGAATGTATGCTGC
Organism: Phaonia tiefii; assembly: GCA_963931995.1. Classification (NCBI taxonomy): domain Eukaryota; kingdom Metazoa; phylum Arthropoda; class Insecta; order Diptera; family Muscidae; genus Phaonia; species Phaonia tiefii. The sequence goes on along the minus strand of OZ008369.1, from coordinate 156,527,776 downwards.
TTCGTATTTGAATTATTATGGGAATAATTCGTCGAAATGGTAGCCGGTTGTTCTTCAGCGGTTCTTCTGCATTGAGCATCCAATTGTTGGCAACGTCTGTCCAACATTGAACAGCAGTCAGACCACGACGGCAGCTTTGTGTAATCGATGAACCTTACCTTACTCATCGCTAAATGTATAATGAATGCATCACAAATCTGTTCGTCAGAACCAAGCGATTTCAGGGAATTGTAGAGAGCTGATATTGTGTCCACAATGTTCCTCAATTGTTTCGGTACAGGTTTGATTGACTTCGTGATATCAAACATTGAGGTAACATTCTCCAAAAAGATCAATGTATCGTTGTCATATCTCTCCTTTAGTCTATCAAGTGCCTTTGGATAGTATTCGTCTGTGACCTGAAACGCCTTGATTGTAGCTAGGGCTTCTCCACTGAGACAGGATAATAAGTGGTTAAACTTCTCGGAGGTTGGCAAATGTTGATCCTTGTGAACCAAATTGTTGAACGAATTTATAAAATTGTTGTACTCCAGATATTTTCCGTCAAATTTAGGCAGGTTGAGGTGCGGCAGCCTGCTGAAAGGAGTTTGGGGCACAAAAACGGACTGATCGTTGACCCTTGAGCGCCTCCCCTGTCCAATTAGAGTCAATATGCGAGTTTTTACTGTTATGTAAAGCTCATTAATATCAGCTCTACCTGTATCCTGAGGCAACACTCTTTCAATTTGATTCTGGCAATACGAAGCCTGTTTGTAGTATGACTCGATAATTTCCAATCGGCATTCTAGGCTAGCATTGGATTCAACAATGTTTTTGATACGGGTAATACTTCCCTTGGACGAAGCACGGAGTTGTTTTAAATCTTCAAGAGTCATGCTTTTCTGTGATGAACCAGCTTCTTCGGTCATTTTGAATTTTGCTTGATTCTCAAACGATGATTAATTTGCAAGAATTATATTGAAATATTGCGGCAGTATAAAATGGCATACAGTTACACAAGCAAATGTGACAAATCCACTGTGTTGTTCTCACACTACCTGCTTATGGAAAGAAAGCAATGAATACTAAGGGGCACGAATTGTAGGGAAAGATTTCACTTGCGCATGGCGAATACTATGAAGCGCGAGCAAAAAGATGTGGGGCATCTGACCGTGAATGAGGTATAAGAATCGCAGGTTCGTACGAAGAGGGAGTGCAGCGACAACAATTGTCGGTAGAATTCGGGTGCGAATAGATTACAACAAGAAGTCTTGGGAAATTAATATATACCTAATACCTTCGTTGAAGCGAGCCTTCTATCTAGGTGTCGATTTTATGAGGACTTTCCGGTAGCTGACGAGCATTGAGAGTCTCTCCACTCAAGGGCTAGAGCTGGCAGAGGAGGTTCAGGCCCCGGAGGCGGTTAAGACCCATGCTTTGTCGTCACAACAGGAAGTCCTCGAGGCTGTTCTCCTATTACACTAGGAAGGACCTTGGTAGGACACAGCTCGACACGCATTCGATTGATACGAGAGACGTAGTCCCCGTGAAGGGCCGCTATTATACGGTTTCAACTGCGATTCAAACACCTATATGCGGAGGTGGATCGCATGCTGGACTTCGGAGTCACTCACCCCAGCGAGAGTCCTTGGAGGGGTATAATAAGAAGTATTACATCTCCAGTGTAGATTTGAAGGACGCGTTCTGGCAAATTCCGCTAGACCCAGCCAGTAGAGAGAACGAAATGGGAGAAGTCTCAGCGCATGTGATGAAGCTGATCGATCTGGATGATAAAGCCTTTAAGAGTACTGGTTATGAAGAGTCAATAAAGACGGTGAAGGAAAATGCAAGCCGTTTACCTGATCTGCGAGTCGTCGACGGTTTGGTATACAAAAGGACTATGCCATATGATGGGGTGCCACTTCACGAAGACTTTGCTTGGGAAATGTAGGTGCCCGTGTCAACAAGTCACATGATCCACCGCATTCAGTCCATGTAGGATTCTACAAAACACTGAAGAGAATCAAGGAGTATTTCTTCTGGTCAAGCATGGGTGTACAGGTGAAGAGTTATGTGGATGCATGTCAGGTGAGCCGTGAGGCCAATAGAATTTTACGACCTCCAATGGGGAAAGAAGTGGTGATGCATCGACCGTTCCAACGCATTTTTTGTGGACCGCGATCAATGAATGGAAATTGCTCTATTTTCATAATATTGGACTATCTTACGTAATTCGTAATTCTAAAGGCAATTCCAAAGGCCAGTAGTAAGAGTGTAGTGCAGTTCCTGATAACTGAGATCTGCCACAAGTTTGGTGTGCCAGATACCATTGTCCCAGACAATGGGAAGAAGTTTATCTGTGGATAGTTTAACGACATCGTAACAAATTTCGGCATCAAGCATTATCGGACCACTGCATACTCGCCGCAGGCCAATGCCTCGGAGAGGTTTAATCAGTCGGTGCTGTCGGCCATTCGATCTTATATGAAAGAAGACCACCGGGAATGGGATAGACATTTATCCAGGATTGAATGCTCGTTCCGCTCAGCCGTGCATAGTGCTATCGGAGTGACGCCCTAGTTTGGGTTATTCGGAGTGAACATGATTACTCCGGGAGTATGTACGAGCTGGCAAGATGGTTGAAGTGCCTAACCAATATTGGTAATGACCAGGTGCCTAAAACAGTGGTCCACTGCTGGCAAATAAGATATATTCCAGGGCAAGAGATTTATCGTCGGAACTGTCAATAGAGTAGCTTCAAGGATAACTTTAATGCCAAGTTGGCTCCAAAGTTCTTGAAGTGCCGAATTCTAAAGCCAATAGGGAATAGCCTATGAAATTGAGGATCTGAAAGGGAAAATGCTAGGAATTTTTCATGCGAAAGATTTAAAGCAATATATTGATTGCTTTCGACGTAAGTAACAGGCGTGTAACCTCAGGACGTGGGTTCGAGTCTTCGTTTCCAAGGCGTCGCATATATCGCGAGTCAAGTTATTCATTTATCAAGAAACTTTTTGAGTTTTCCTATAGTAACACGAAAGCTGACTAACGTTGATTTCAGTGCGTGACGATTGCCTATGGTGTTTCATCAGCCAGTAGGGTGAGAGTTTTAGCAAGTCATCGCTTGGTGAGTTGAAAGGTGTGTTGAGGTCTCCCACTTTTATACCCGCGCATTTTATGTCAAAATAGACCGAAGTACTTAAGGGATTTTTCTTTTTGTATCTTTGCAGCTAGTTTAAGGAGCAAGACCCCAGTAGCCAAGTCAGTAGTTGAGTAAGTAAGGCGTTAGCTATGGCCAGCGGAGTGCAGTGCAGCGTATGTCTATCAATGCTGATGGCGCAGGACGAGCGGATCTGCGTGTCGAATTGCGGGCACGTATTTCATCAGGAGTGTAACGTCACGTGGCGAAGTCAGAATCGCACAGAATGTCCTGTCTGTCGTCAGGCAGGCTATTCAACGCACCCCGTTTTCCTCGGCTTCTGCGAGGGCGAGCCAGTTGCAGACGTCGGCGAGCTTCTCGCATTGCGAGCCGAAGTGCGTGAGAGACGTGAACGCCGCGCCACCGATCAGGCCGAAATACAACGACAGCAGGCAAGATACGACGTACTCCAAACTCAGTACGAGTTCCACGTAATGACTCTGCGACGAGAACAACAAGCGACGAATCAGCAGAACGTTGAGCTGAGACAGGAGATCAGCCAGCTTCAAGGGCAACCGCACGTCGAGATATCCACCTTGCGAGCCGAAATTCAGGCCATGAACGCTCTCTACGAGAGGAAGAATAACGCGTGGGCACAGGACATGGCGCAGGTGCGGGCAGAGTTGAAGGTTTGCTGCCAGGAGAGCAAGGAGCTGCGTCGAAGAGTATACGGTCAAGTCGACGTTCAGGCACAGCAAGCACGCCGTCGCAACATAGTATACGCTCGAGAGCAGCAGGCCGCCAATAACACTAACGAGGAGAGTGTTAACCGGCGCATGATATCGCGCTATGCCAACAACAAGATCACTATACGGCATCTGTCGTCTGCCGCCATCGAAGACCCTCGAAGAGCAGTAGAAGAGATCTATGAGCAGCTCTTGCTGGTCTTCAACCCAGAAGAGGTAAGCATTCTCAGCACATCGGAGATGGTCTTGTATCCAGGACAACACCAGATTTCCTTGTTCTTCACAACACCTAGAGGAAAGTTCGATGTCCTGAGCCGTTTTACCCGCCTGAAGGAAAGCGGAAGGGCCGCTGTACAACAATTAGAGGCAGTGGACAGTGCAGTGGCGTCGCGCCTGTATAAGCAGGTAGCACGTCGAACTTTTGGGCGCAAAGGCCTTCGGAACATGCGACTGGTTAATGACCAAGTCATAGTACAGCTTTCCCGCGAACCTGGACCGCGAGAGTTAGAGAACGAGCAACAGCTAGAGGCCCTACTAGACCACCTGCCTCAGTCATGGCGAGCATAGGTGTAGCCCTCAAACGCAGCCAATTAAAGAAAGAGAAGAAAGGAAATCAGCAAGGCACCGACAACACCTGGTATATAGATGACCCAAACTTCAAGCCACCGAAAACAAATGGTCCTTAAACCAGACTTAAACACGTAAGGGAAAGGGTGAGGTTGATCACGACTTTACCTCTGGATCAGTCAAGACTACCTTCAATGGTGGTGCTGGCAGCCTGTGCAGTAAGGCTCCTGGGTGACCAAATTATAGCATTGAGCTAGGGGGAGGTCCAACAAGACTTTATTGCAGGACGAGCTAGGACTACTTTTGGAAGTGGTGTTGGCAACATGTGAGGGAAGTCCCCCGGACGACCAATCCCTAGCACGAAACTCTTTAAGCAAATGAAGAGCTCCCATTCGTCGACTGGAGAGTCATCAGGATGGTAGGTTTTGTGACGGCGGCGTAATGCCGGCAAAACAACGATCGCAACAACCACCACGGCGGTCGCACCCGATATAATGACCCCGAGTCATCTGTGACAAATTTGCCATCCCTGACATAAATAATGTCATAGTGAAATCATAATAGAAGTTGGTTCGCATATTTTGTTACAAGAAAGCGGTATTATTCCAGAATTTTATGGAAAAACCCAATAATTGACAAAAAGAAACCCGCCACCCGACCAATGGTATCAGACTTGAGTTTTAACTCTTACATCAGCCATTTTTCTGAAAGTTTAGTCATTTGTATTTTAAAAGTTTGTTCTATCGCCATCGACTTGTGTGTGTGTATACCGACCACCTTGTGAGCATCTTATATTGCATCAGTAAATCCGGATAAATTATTACTTGCGAAATTTCTTCCACCTAAGTATTCGGACAAACAGACAAAACCCGGCCAACGCTATCAGAGTTGAGTTTTAACTCTTACATCAGCCATTTTTCTGATAGTTGGTCATTCGTCATTCAAAAGTGGAAGAAAAGGGCATCATCAGGCAGTTTTTCATTCTTCATAGCCACTGACTTCACCTCAAACAGCAGCTTCACCAAACATTTGACATCACAAATCCATCAGATAAGTGTCGAGTGTATCCAGTAATCTACAGAAGCATAATAGAAAAGGGGTAAGTGTTCGTCTTCCTTTTCTCTTTAAAATCCATGGGTCACTAAATACGCCGTCAGAAGCCATCATAGAAGGTTAAAACTGACTCACAAAATATCGGAAAATGTCCGGGGTTTAAAGGCCAGTACTTGTCTACGCCATAAGCCCTACATAGACAAATCTAACGAACAATTTTTATCGGGCCAAGAGCCATGAGACCAATACACCTCGGTCAGATATAAAGTTAATTACGTGGACTCGCAAAATATCAGGAAAGCGCGAAATCTTGCCCGAAAAAAAGTGTAAGAAAAGTAATTCGCACTACAACCGGCATTTAGGCTGTTAAGTTTTTCCTCAAGTCATAAATAAACCAAAAATACAGGTTAACTGCGAAATAATTTAAAAATTTACCATGCATAAGAATATGAACCAAATATACATAATGGAATAAATTCGGCATACGCCCATATTGAACCCGTATCACCAATAGTTAAGTACCAGAATATAAATTATCGTATCATTGAAATATGAAATATAAAAACGAATATTGACATAAGTGAAATTGTGTAAGAAAGAAAACTGAATGCCCAAGAGATTTTAAAGTGTTTTAGATTTAGGACTGTATAAGCATGGACCGCTAACCGGTTCGGATTATATTTATTTATGATATATGGATATGGATTATATTTATTTATGATCGGATTACAATTTATTGGTGTCTTGAACATTTGAAAGCTGCCGAAACTATCGAATTCAGAAAGTGAAGATAAAGAAGAAAAGGAATTAGAATCACTCGAGTGTTGTTCCGCGATTTGAAAGTTTTAACGTGACCAAAGGCGATTGGAAAAGAAAAAGTGTTACGACAAAAGTTAAAATCGTCAGCGCGTTAAGTAGCGTTTTTCCTTGAAATTGTGTGAAAATTGATTTTTTGTCCAATTAAATCGATTGTCCATCAAAACTTTTCAATTCCCGTACATATTGTAGTAGATCGGTACACTTGTAGTGAGACAACGAGGGTGGCTCGGAAAATTTTCGATTTTTTTTTATGTCTAAAAGGAAACAGTTTAACATTGTGGCTACGGGAGTAAACATTGTATCGATGATTTCAGTATGAGTTTAAGGAACTTTTGGGGACCTAGAAGAAAAAGGTAGCCCACTGTTAGCGCAGTTTATAAAACTGAATTAAAAGGAACTGAATCTGAAACACTTTAGAAGAATCAAAGAGTCCATGAACTACTAACCCCTATTGTAAATAGTTCTCTATGTGTTAACATGAATGTTTAAGCAAAAAATGGTATATCAATTAATTGAAGTATTTTTAAGATCCATTGGTCTGTCAATGGATAGTTTTCTCTTAAGTAAATAAATAACTATTACCCGATACGGGTTAGCACTTCGCCCGAAGTCCAAGTTATTAATTTATAAATGAATTTTTAATGAAGTTGTACCAAAATATTCAACACCTTTGTATTATAGGAAGTAATGACCTCCCTTCGTAGGGATAATAAAAGCAATTATAACGTTTAAAATCGTGTCGAATGTTAAATATGGCCGGTTATAGGGCCTAGAAGGTAAAGGGGATAAAGTGTGGTAAGCGATCCAGGTTCACTTTGGGGACTCTGGAGAAGAATCGGAGTCATGGCGAAGCTGCAGGGGCTTCGAGAGGGTGGGTTCAGCTGACATTGTCATCCGTCAGCCAATTTAAAAGGTATAGTAAGATGGCCCCTGTGAAAACTTACTCTTCTATCAAGACAAAACAAATTTTTATTTTTTTTATTTTTGCTTCTAGGTCATCAGTAAATTTTGTCGTTTTTTTGTTACTACACAAACTATCTTCGGCCGGAGCCGAAGATTATTTAATTATTTTTTATGTCGAAATAACTTGTGTGGAATTTCAGCCTCGGTATGTATTCAAGTGTTCAGTGGCAGATTGTAGTTGTGCGTGGTGAGCAAAAAAATCCCCCCATCCGGCGAGATCCAAGCCCGGTATCCGCAAGGCATACTGAGCAATCCGCTCGACCAGCAGGTAAACTTATCAATTACATTGTTGAAACTTGCAGCAAGCCAAACTGACATAGTGGCGCCCAACGTGGCATACCCACGTTGACGTCTAATGTGTTGGTGATTCTGACAAACTGTAGGACCCAATCAGTGAGTATAAAACTAGAGAGCGCACATCCCACTGGTTGTAAGAAGCTCTCCCCAATTCCTTTATGAGATGTAATGGGAAATCATTTATTTTTTTAATATTTATACATACTTCTTCACAGACAACATATTTACACAAACTGAAAGAAACATCGAGGATGTCAACAGTGTCATCCGCGCAATGTTTACTGATAACCTGCTTGAGAAATAGACTTGGGATGGGAGGTGGGAAAAGCATGCGCTAGGGAACCTTAGGCCGGAGCCACACTGGCGCTTTCTTGTCGCGCGTTTTCTAATGCTCTAACGCAAAAAAAAACTCAACGTTGAGTTGTATACGTTGATTGTGTATACTTCTACGAAAGCTTTTGAAAACGCGCTACAAGAAAACACCAGTGTGGCCCCGGCCTGATGTGGTTCAACAAGACTGCGAGATATGTACATATTTTAATTTGTTAATTTATATTAATTTATATACATACATTATATATGTACACACCAAAATTCCAAGTGGCAACATTTTGAGATTCGTTCTACGTGATATGCTAAAAAATAAGTCAAAATCAAAATTGTAAACACGAAACATTTCCACAAGTACAAAAGTTAAACGCGTTGTTATTTTGTTAACCAAAGTCATAAAAACAAGTTTATTTTCTATTTGTATACCCAAAATCATGATTGAATAGGAAAATACATATGGGCGATTGTTCGGAAATTGTTATTTTTCAGATAGCAATTTTTCCAAACATCGATATGTCTGCAGTACCATTTTTTTTACGTTTCTGAATGTTATCATGGTCCAAAAGTATGATCTGAAGATCACTATACTACAACACCAAAGCAATCGAAGTTATGGAGCATTGATGGTATTCCGCAGCCACGGTAGTGACTGCCTGAACGAAACTTAATTGTAATGACCGCTAATATATATAAATTGAATAAAACGCACTATTTTAATGCTTTAACTAATTTATTTAGTTATCTTCGCCAATAGACTAATACCTTTCACGACCAACACGCGACTGACGATTGCCACAAGATATGCCAAGTACTTCACTCTCGTTTTGCCAGGTCTTCGCAAAAGCCTACTGTGTTGCCAGGTCTTCGCAAAAGCCTACTGTGTTGGCAGGTCTTTGCAACAGCCTAATCCACATTAATCATTCAGTGTCAAGAAACCATTATTTATCAATTTTAGTCAGTATTGGAAACTATATGACACGGTTGTGACAGCCACGGTTGTGACTTTCAGTGTTTAACCTAACCGTGCTCCAGACCGGTTTGGAATTCGACAAGTTCCAAAGACAATGAAGTTCAGGCAATGAAATATTACTTTCATAACCGGGAATCACGCCTAAATATCGTACGGCATATGTGAATCATAAGAGAACGGTTGTGACGTATTATTTTGTGACTTAGCTTTTCAATTTTTCGAATTGAATTCCCCTTCGTATACATGTGCGTGTGTTGACTTCTGCCGGTGTAAATACTGCCACTACCCCCTCCACTCCAAAATGCCAGCAAGTGGGTCATATTGAAACCCCGGAGATGGCACCACCACAGTCGAATTCAAATTGTACAAAATTCTGACAAAACTATTGGACAGACTTCGTGGACCGTTCAATAACCATGGCGTGCATATTCCTCCAATTTTTTTTGCGTAGAATTGTAAATCTAAATGTCCCTTAGAACATATATGCAGGTAACTTCTTTCAAGCCACGTCCTTGACGGATATTACTGCTGAAGTCCTGAATTCGATACAGAGGACAGGCCATGGTTGTGACATTTTGAACAGTTTTTTCTCCCTAAAACCGACTTACACGGTTCAGAATGGAATGTGTTTCATGGAAATAATAGAGTTCCATCGTAGCTTCGGTAACATGTCGCAATTTAATCACCATTCGACCATTTTAGGGAGGGAAAATTCAAAGGACGAGAAAATGACAATTTCCGAACAATCACCCATATACATCCATAGATATGTACATTAGAGCGACTCAAACAAAGGTATTTTGTTACCACTCTGAAAATAAAATTTGATACGTTTTATGATGATTCCCAAAATATTTTGGTTCTAGCCTTGACCATCCGTGAGCTGGACCATTTTTAAAAAATTAATTTTTTTCAGTTTTTCGAATTTTTTTTTGTACTTTCCTGCAAGACGACATAAATAAAATTTGGTATCATCGAACAAGTTTTTGAAGCAGCATCCAATGGTATATAAAACTTGACCACTTGCGACCTACTAATTGAGATATTTTACTAAATACATATTTTCGTTTCGGGTTTTCATACAAATTCTACGTATGTGGAAATAACGTTCAGAATCACAAAGATCTTTAAAATGCTGATGGGAATACAATTGTATACAAGGTGCTTCAGTAATGCGACCAATTTCAGTCCAATTTATCATATCTTTTAAGGACTCACACTCGAACAATATTTTTGGAATATTGAATTGTCGAATGATTTTTAATGCTTCCGAGCGAACTTATTTTTCCTTGTCTGTTGCCATTAAGAGTAAAATGTTTTCTGGATGTGCAAAAAACCCGTTTATTTGAATGGAACGATTGACAAATTGTTGAAGTTCGATTGGAAGCATACGTGTCCATTCACGGCTTCCGTGAATGGCATGAGGCTGACTTTTTACGAGGACCCAAAACGGAGCTTAAACTTTCAGAACGAAAAATGCCAATTTTGTTAGGTCTTCTGAGGGGGTGGTTTGAGTTAAAGGCCTGCAGCGTTCCATTCATTTTACTTGTACAAACAGATAAAACAAGTAAGAACCTGATATTATCGGTACAAATACAACAAAGAGTAGAACACAACATGTGCTCATGCGTTTTGGATTGAGTAGAGAGCGTATCATCTATCTCTGGCTCTCATTGTAGTGGAAGCTTTTTTCTCTTTATCTGTTCCACTCAGTGAAGTAACTGTTGTACCTCTTTTTTAAATGGATATATCCATTTAATATGGATATTCCGGATCGTACGCTTTGCGTTGATTCTCTTACTTTTTCCACTCTTTTTACAAAAAGTGATGGTGTAAGTTTTATCTGTGGCATATTTTAAGAAAAAAGTAAGCAAAAATGTCTGAGGTAAGTAAACACACGCTCTCCTCATATTCCAAGCACAGATAACAAGAATACCGATATATCTGTTTGTTGTGTATGTAATCATACAAGTATTTTTGATACTTTCACTCTCTCATACCTATTCCATCGATATCTAAAAGAGAAATATTCCATATGCACTCAATCCAAAGAAAGCGAAACAGATACAAGCAGATATAAGAAAAATGAACAACAAGTGTGTTGTTTGGATGGTTCTTTGCAGGCCTTTGGTTTGAGTAACATAGAGTGATTCTGAAGAAATTATTGAAATACCAGGTAAAGTCACAATTTAAAAACTGTTTATAGAGATAAAATTAGTAAGTAAGCCAATCATGTCTATCTGTTATCGAAAGTAATAGACCAGGTCATATTGCAAATAAAATATATTTTTTATTGTAATTGTATTTTTGACATTTTGATAAATTGAAAAATGAAATATATATGAAAAAATGAAAATATATGAAAAAAGATGAAATATATCGCGATTTTCGCGTTTTATGTGAATAATTACAAAAAAAAAAATATAAATTAACATTATTTTAAAACAGATTCAATTTGAACAGCAGAACCGTTCGGAATTTTGATTTACTCTCTGAGGCAAAGTTGTAGCTCTTGTCATAAAGAACATATAAAATCATAAACATATAAAATCAAAAAAAAACTTCATCTTCAAAGTCAAAATCGCAAAAAACTTTAAAAAATTCCATTTTTTTTACCTTTTTTCCCCTGTTCAGGTCCATAGGTAGCAAACCGTTCAAAATTCAAGGAAACAATCAACTACAAGAATGATCATAAGATCTCAATAAACAACTTTCTAGAACATACGAACTTCCTAGGAATGATTCTTAACACCGTTTACGTAGCCCTTAGATAGCCGCAAAAGTGAAAAATTTCCCGAAAATTTTTTAATTTCATTTGTTTTTTCTTTACTTCAACATTGAGATACTATAAAGCCTTCTCCCGTAAGTGAAAGGCATGTTGCAGGTTTCATTGTTATACTATTACTGATTTTATTAATCTTAGTCCTTAGGTGGTATGGGTTGACATTTAGAGTTAGGGTTGTAACAAAGAGTAGTAGCACGGATATTTAGTAATAATGATTCAGTGTTGTAGGGATTAGTAGTCTCAGCAGGGATGGCACTACAATACTATGCTATCTATTACAAAAATTATAAAAAAATATTCGTATTATGTTTATAATGTTGATGGCCCTGGACTTGCAAATTGCACCCTCTTAAGTTGTGGATCCAAATCGTCGTCCGAATCTGGCCCTGATTCAGAACTTATGGTGTCCACAGGCACGTTACTTCAGACTGCTTTTTCTTTTTCAGATACTTCATTAACATCATACAGGGTGATCTTGTGACTCCACCAACATACCTGAAATGAATTAGAAAAGAAATCAAAAAAAGGAATGCAAAACAATGCATTAATAAAATTGATATTACCTCTGCAAGCAATGCGCCTTTGTACCGTTTTTCCATGGGCATTGTGGTTTGGTGAAACCGTTCTCCTTGCTCATCGGATTCGGTAGGGAGTTGTTTGAAAAAATCGTCAAAATGAAAATGAAGAAAATGCAGCTTTAATGTCATCGATGTGCCGATTTGCTCAAAATATTCTTTCACCCATTCTCTTGCTTCCGGTTCCGCGTCTCGATCTCCTCCCAAGACTCTGGTGCATACACGCTGAATCCATGCCATTGAATGATTATACTCATGAAGCGATGATTCAAAGTTGCTCTTGAATAGCTTTCTAATGTCAGGGCCATCAAGTACGCCTGTTAAATGAAGACAAAAAATAAAGACAAAAGAAAACATTAACAAAGTGAAAATAGTACAATGAGGTAAACAAAGATTCGTTTTATATTTACTACAATACCTTTTTTAATTTTGTCATCGCTACGCTTTGGGAAAACGCTTTTCAAATAGTCGAATGCGTTTGGGCAATTTACAACGGCCACTTCGATGAATTTGTTATTGTCTATTAAAGGTGCATTCCTCAGTTTATGTTGTTTCATTTGTTCCTCCACACTTCCTCTTGGTCTCCACGAATTACATTGGTATTGATTCATAGGTGAGCGCGAATCCCAATTACAAAGAAAACAAAGGAATTTTGGAAAGCCGCCCTTATCGATGATCCCTTGCAAAATGTTGACGACCTTCAAATCACAGCAAATCTTCCATTTATTTTCGTAGTATTTGATTTTTTCCATTATATCTTTCAATGTTTCATAGCTTTCTTTCATGTTAATACCCACTGCTAGCGGAATGGAAGGTTTACGGTTCGACACATGCAACAACACTGCTTTCAAGCTTGAAACAGAACCATCAATAACTAGCGATGTAGTTCATTCCCATTTTTACCACCAAAGCTTTTACATCGTTGCAGTAAGCGAACGAATTGTCATCATTTAGAGTGTAGAGGTTCTGAAATTCAGCTTGCCCTTTGCGGTACGCCGTAGAGTTCACATTACCATGTGTGAGTTTTCTTTGCTTTAAAAACGCTGTCAAAAATATGGCAAGTCGCTGCGATAGTCCCAATATGGCCACAATGAAATCCATTTCCATTTGTGTTATTAGTTGTGGTCCATCTCTTCCCTGTTGGGGCTCATAATCGGTATCAAATGGATCTTCATAAGTAACACCACTTGCTCTAGTCATTCCTGTACATTCTTTACTACGATCTGGAGTTGGCGGCCTTGGTGATACAAAATTTTCAGGTGCAATCACTGGTGTGTGGCTGTTACAGTTGCTTTATAACTTTTGTTCCTCTCAGCATATCGATTTAGACCACATGTGTAATTTACGCATGCATAGCAACTGGTTTCATCATGATCACCAGTTTACCGGCTTACAATACTTCATACTATGTTTGCCTCCACTCAACCATGCCATGAGATTGTTATAACATTGGCGACACACTGTATTAGGTGTGTAATTTTCACCGGTCAAGTCTTCTTCGTCGAAAAACAACTTATATGCTTTCTTGAATGCACTAGTTAAAAGATTATTTTCCTTTTGCAATGTTGTATAACTATTTTTTCTGATTTGATGACCGCAAACGTAGCAAAATAAATCAATATTTTCACACTGCATATTGAAATTGTCAGTTGCCAATGTTGTGTGGGAATTATGCTGTAGCACTTTCACTTTTTTTACTTTCACTTTATAACTTTCACCGCTGAGCTCACGTTAACGTCGCGCTGTGTAATGCCTCGATGTGAGCGTCGAGTCGCTTTTATATTGTGTGCTGCGTCCCTTGTGAATTCAATGCAGATGTTTGCTTCCAGGTAGTTTTTTGATAGAAGTTTTTTGATTTTATATGTTCACAATTTCATCTTTATGACAAGAGCTGCAATGTGTTTCCAGGTATTTTTTTTATATTTTGGGTTGTTTTTATGTGAATTTAATGCAGATGTTTGCTTCCAGGTAGTTTTTTGATAGATGTTTTTTTGATTTTATATGTTCACAATTTCATCTTTATGACAAGAGCTACAATGTGTTTCCATGTTTTTTTTTATATTTTGGGTTGTTTTTATGTGAATTCAATGCAGATATTTGCTTCCAGGTAGTTGTTTGATAGTTTGGGCACGGGAACTCACCCACCAGCTTGAGAATTTTTATTAGAATGCACTTACTATCAGTGAAGGTACAGTGCACTCACACACTCGGCCTCCTCACTGACAATTATTTACGTTTAAAGGTTTGGAAATCAACATTTTTTTTAAGAAATCGCTTATGTTCTTACACTTCAATTGTTTTTAAGCGAAATTTTGGCTCCCAGAAAGTACTTTTGTTAGAAAAGCCTTACTATGTCCGGTCCTAGAAGGGTTAATGCGGAGTATTATACCTTAAAAAAAGCTTGAAGTGTTGTCTTTTACTGTCTAGGAAGAAAAAAGTTTACTAGGGAAGAAACCAGATTTTTATTAAAACAGTGAGGTTAAAAAATCTTTTTTTTTTTAATTTGCCCCAATGAGTTAATACAAATTAACATATTTATATACAGATTTATAGCATTTTCGAAGGCCTTCTCAATGATACCCATCTCAACCAGAGCGGATAAGAAAAGGGTGAGATATAAGCGATTATACTCAAGCTATAAAGGCCTATATCTCAAGAAGTTGGATCAGCCTCCTTAAAAAAACTTTCGGGTTTTAATCAGCGCTGTAAGCCGTACCAGGCCAAAGAAAATTGGCGCATTTTTCATAAAGTAAATTTGTTCGTAAAAGCGGGAAATAAAAAAAACGCTTTATGGGCGATTTTTCGCTAATTTTTTAAAGTTTTTCGCGATTTTGACCTTGAAGATGAAGTTTTTTTGATTTTATATGTTTACAATTTTCTTCTTTATGACAACTTTGCATCAGAGAGTAAATCAAAATTCCGAACGGTTTGCAAGATATGAGCTTGAGAAAATGATCACTTTTTGCAAAAATTACACCGAGGCTCCACTTCTTGTGGGGCCCATAAAAAAAACCTGGAGGACTTTGGGCAAAACTGGGAGACAGGGGTCTTTTTTTTCTTGGTCTTTTATCACGTAGTGGTGTCCATATATGGTTATATTGTTTCGTGTTGCACTCTGTGTTCCACCAAATACCTGGTGCTACCAAGCAGACATTTGAAAATGTGTAATGCATGCTGGATACTACTACAGACGCAGGTTTCAAGCGCTAAAAAATTCACATATTGTAGGGAAAGAATCTGCGAAACTATTCAAGTGTTCATATAAATTGTATTATATTCTATAAGAGGTTTTTGTTTTGTTTAAAAAAGCTGCATGTATATTGGTTTCTTTTTTTTGTGGAACTTTTTTGAGTTTTTGTAAATAAATTCTACATTGTATGTAGATTAGGTTATACTACTCCTATGAACAATGATGTTTTGTTATTTTTTAACAAGGATGTTTCTGATAGCCATTCACTTGGGAGTGGCCAGAAATGATTCCTTCATTGGACAGTCCAAGCAGCTCAATACTTACACGCAGTAAGTCCTGGGCAATGGCTTTTTCGTAATCGTCCGTTAGCTAGCTAGAGTGAGAAACCGAAACAAATGAGCAGCCTGATTGGTTATGGGATCACTGATATCTCTCAGGTTTAGTAATTAACTGATGTCACTGAAGCTCATCAAACTATCGGGCATATTCTTTTGTCCTTAGAAGGCGGATGAGCCAAAAGAAGAAAATCCAGGTTCGACATATTGCATTCTGGTCAGCGTCTGATCCACAATGGGCGGCTGCAATCAAATATCCTGGCAGTAGGTAACATGCAAAAACCCTGTGGACCGGGGTTTCCTCTCAACACCTTGCATAATGGCAGTGAATATACAAAATGAAAACGAAAACATAAACAACCCCTATTTGTTGACGACCCCCGCAAACGATATAAGGCCCACGATTTACGGATATGCACTTGGAATGGAAGAACTCTATATAGATCCGGTTCAAGTATCAAATTGGCAGATGTCCTCGAAAGTTAAAAGGCTGACATTACCGCTACACAATAAATACTATGTGCAGGACATGGCTGCACAAGGAAAATAAACTGCGACATATACTACAGTTGCCATGAGAAAAAACATGAATTTGGTTGCGGATTTGTAGTTGGCAAAAGACTGCGTCATCTAGTCTCTAGGTTCAATTCTGGGAGTGAACGTATAGCCACAATCCTCATAAAAGCGAAATATTTTTATATTTCTATAATTTGTGTGCATGCTCCGACAGAAGACAAAGATGATGATGCCAAAAACAAATTCTATGAGCGCATAGGAGAAACGTATGACCGCAGCCCTGGTCAGCCTGACCGCAGCCCTGACCATGACATTACGATTGTACTAGGATATTTTAATGTCAAATTAGGCAGGGAGAATGTGTTTCATCCAACTATTGGCAATTTCAGTCTACATGTTGACAATTCCGACAACGGTATGAGACTGATTGACTATGCCGCAGCAAAGAAACATGGTCATTATTGGTACAAGATTCCAGCATAAAGACATCCACAAGGTTACTTGGGTATACCCTGAGCAAAGAACGAAGAACCAAATTGATCACGTGGTAATTCATGGAAGGCACTCATCGAGTGTAATAGACGTACGAGTGATCAGAGGAGCTAACATCGATTCTGATCACTACCTGGTACAGCAAAGGTTCGCACAACATTAAGTAGAGCGAAATCAGACGCAGAGGAAGCTGGACATCGGAAAGCTGCAATTACCAGAGGTAGCCACAGCCTACTTAAGGAAGCTCTCGCAACTTTTGACACAGAAACAAAGCCCGGAAATTCTACCAAAAGGTCAGAAACGGAATTAATAGACATGGTTCAGGGTCCCCCTTCTGTAAAGACAAGGACGGAAATCTCATCGCAGATGTGCAGAGTATGTTGGGAATATGGAGAGATCATTTCTCTGCGCTATTGGTACCTGAGATATCCAATGACGAGACAATCGATCTAAATTTGGACGACGACGTCGATTGCCCCCTCCTAACCACGACGAGGTCAGAACAGCTATTGCCCGGCTTAAGAACAATAAAGCCGCAGGAGCAGATGGATTACCGGCGGAGCTGTTTAAGGCTGGCGGCGATGAGATGATAAGGTGTATGCATCTGCTCATTAGCAAAATTTGGTTAGATGAATGCATGCCCGTCGATTGGAGTCTCAGTGTACTATGTCCCATATTTAAAAAACGTGACCCGAGTCTCTGTGCATTTATCACATTTATTGTCAAAACTTGGATGCAATTTTTGAGTATTCTAATTTTGGTGTAGTTTTTAATTTCAAATTTTCATTCCGAAGTCACCTAGATTTCATCATCTCTAAAGCATACTCGATGTTTTATTTTATTCGCAAAAATGTTTCTAAATTTTCTGATCCTTACACAAAAAAGGCTTTGTTTTCTGCTTTTGTCATTAACTTTTGACCAAGTAGCAATTCTATCCAAATCTTCCTATAACAAGGCGACATCATTTAAGGTACGGATTGATTTAAAAAATTTTAAATCATCCGCATACATAAGATGTTGCGAATTTTTTAAACACATGCCAATATCATGTACAAAAATATTAAACAGTAATGGGCCTAGAATACTTCCTTGCGGAACACCAGAGGTAGGAAAATAAGAACTTCAATAATAACCATCAACAGATACGGTACCTACCCGATTACACAAATACGAACTCAACCAATTTAAAACCTTAGAAGTAAAACCAAACTTGTAAAGCTTAAATAAAAGAATATCATGGCGAATTCTATCAAAAGCTTTCGAAAAATCCGTGTATATCGTGTCAACTTGAACACCACTTTCAAATTCATTTATACAAAAACTAGAAAAAACTGATAAATTAGTGGTTGTAGAACGTCCAGAAACGAAATCATGCTGACTTGGGTTAATATGTCTCTTAATAAAAAAAGATTTTTTCATGCATAATATGTTCAAAAACTTTAGCAATATTAGGCAATTTTGAAATAGGCCTATAGTTAGCAACCAAGGTTTTATCTCCAGATTTAAGAACTGCAAAAACTGTCGAAGATTTCCACTTCTGAATAAAATATCCAGAAGAAAGTGATTTTTGAAACAACATTTTTAGAGGAACCAAAAAGGTTGGTGAGCATTTTTTCAGAAGAAACGAAGAAATTCCATGTGAATCACATTTGACAGAATTTTTAAGCTTAAAGATGGCAGATAAAATATCCTCATCACAAATATCAAGCGACCCAATGTCAACGCATGGCAAAATACTGTTGAAATTATCAAAATTATTTAAACTATTATCTTTCGTAAAGTTCGATTCAAAGAAAGTCTTAAACAAATCGACTGCTTTCTGTGTCGAGTTTGAAACATTAATATACAATACACCCTTAGGAATAGAAGAATTATTATTTTTTGACTTTATATAAGAAACAAACCGTTTTGGATTATTCTTTAAAGATTCATTATACGATCATATGTACTGGTTATGCAAAAATTTATTTAAATAATTAAATTCACCCATATATTGAATATACCACATTTCATCTACAGGAGAATTTGAAATAACAAATTTATTATAAAATCTATTCCTTAAATTTTTAAATTTTTTCAAACTTCTGGTGTACCAAGGAAGTTTATAAACCTTTAGTTTGATCCGAGAAATATTCTGCTCAACTATAAAATTTACTTTTTTAAAAACTCTTCGTAACAAATAGCAACAATAATACTATCTAAAACATAAAACCAATAAATGTCTGAAAACAATACATTTAAAGAATTTAAGTTACAGGAATTTTGGTCAAAATCAATAGCTAACGCTGGAATGTGAGATTTTGAAAAATTATAAAATTGTAAGGTAATACAAATTGCAGAATGATGAACAGTTTCAGGAGAACCAGGAAAATTGCACTTAACTGTAGAAAAGCACAAATCATTACTAACAAAGACTAAGTCTAATAATCGCCTTAAGTTATTAAAAACTTTATTAATTTGTTGCAGATAATTAAATTGCAATAAATTAAATTTCAAATGATTTATTAGCATTACATGGAAGAAATTTATTAGTATTTTGAACCTCAGACCAACAAATATTATTAAGATTAAAATCAGCTAAGATACACACTTTATCATTATAATTAAAATTATCGGATATATGCAAGGTATTTTTTGAGTGAGCCTGATACAAACTATCTGAACTATTTGGGGGAATGTAAGAGGCACAAATAAACAAATTACCTTGCATGGATTGAATTTTTACACAAAGTAGATCCAGTAATAAGTTGCCATCACTTAATGCAATTTGGTTTGAAACAAAGAAACTATTTACAGCAATTAATACTCCGCCACCTCTCGAGCAGCCACTTAAAACATAATCTCTATCTTTACGAAAAACATTAAATTTTCTGGTATCAAAAAATTCTTCATTAAAAAAATTCGAATTGAGCCATGTTTCAACAAAAACATATACATCATAATCACACTGAGGTGTAAATGGGAAAAATTACATAGACTTTGTTCTCATACCAGACACATTATGATAATAAATTTTCAAAGATGAATTATTAATAGAATTTAAGGATGTAATTAAGTTACTAGAGGCTGAGGGTTCCTCTATGGAAAAAACTTAAATGGACGAACTTTAATATTAGCAGTCCAAAGTTCAGAATTAAACAATTTATCATAAATTTCTGGAGCAACTCCTAATTTAAAATTAACAAATTTCAAACTTTCATCAGTCTTATCTTTTATAATTAATGGATAGCAAGCAATAGTATCTTTATCAATTCACAAATGATTAACCACATACGATATTAAACTATCTGCAGTAGTCACTGTCGGTTTAAATCACGCTAAATGTACCCATTTCATCTTAGTGACAACATCCAGCTCTGTATTGGCATTCAAACCAACAACCACACGACGTTTGTTTACTTTGCTTCGTGTTACATTAGTCCACTCATTATTAGCAGCAGAGCCATCAACTAATGCAACTTCACTAACAGCATCAGCAAATAAATCATCATTAGGCATAGACAAAACATCCTTATTGGCATTTGTAATACCATCAATAACAGCATCAGCAGCGTCAACAACAACAGCATCACTCGCAGAAGCACCAACAGATCCATCAGTTGAACCAACAGTAGCAGCATTATCAACCACAACGCGCGAAGAATCATCACTCGAAGGCACATTGTTTGAACTAATTACAGCAGAGAGACAATCATTTTTAGAGCGAGAAGAGTACTCAAAGTCGGTTTGTAACAAAGAAGAAATCTGATGAGTCTGGTTCAAGTTGTTTTTGTTTCCATTGTTTGAAGAAATGAATTGAGAGAGCATCAACTTCATCTCATCAATTTGATGAGTTAGAAAATTAACGTTTTTAACCAAATCACTTGCATTTTGTAAACATTTATCACAATTGTAAACAATATTGGCACATCTAGAAAGGGCAGCGACCGCCTTATCATTGTCTATGTTAGCACAAAACTTATGCAGTTTCCTTTGGCAAATCTTGCAAACAATTACACTGACTTTATTAATGCTTATGTAGCAAGCAGAGCAAATTATATTAGACATTGTATCAAACGTTCAGCACAAGAGATAGATCACGAGTGTCGTACAAGTCACCGATACAGATTGACCGACTCCAGAAATTGTGGCATTCGTAGAATGGGCCGGTAAAGAGAGTTGGTTACTCAGTCGAGATGATATAAATGACCCCTCAGCGGCGGGCCCGATTAAGGCACGAGTAGGATACGCAATACCTTGTTGCATAATATTGACCAAAGCGGTTCCTAACAATACCGTGTGATTTTGAGACATCGGAAATACCTGCCTGTTCGAAGATATATATAATGATCCGTATGACGTAGAAGTCAGTTCAGAGTCGCAACCGAACCGAGTGACCGAGTTCGCAACCGAAGATGAAGGTGCAATTGCCGCCGCCGAGTCATTACCCAGAGTTCACATAAAAACAACAATTGGATTCCAGCCTCATATATGGGCATTACAGATAAATACGAATATATCCCGCGTTGCAATGTCTTTCGACAACCGGATGATTAAAACAATTAAATAAGGTGTCAGGGGACAAAACTACAAGATCTACTAAATATTGGTTACAGGCTCCACCTAGAAAACTTCTCATTAAACAAGAAATTGTCCAACATATGTGAGACATCTAGTTAATTTCTTTCTCTATGACCCAACGTCTAGACACAAACCAAAGCAAACATAACGGGTTTTTCAATAAGTGCGCTACAAAAGTTTTTTTAAATAAAACAAAACCGGTTTCAGATACTAATGAAATTCTTTATTCCTGTGAAAGTACGTTCGATTCCATTATGTATGGAACTCGATTTCTTTTGCATGGCCACCACGGGCACACTTGCAGAAGTCCAGACGCTGAACCCAATTGTCGACGGTTTTCAAGCATAAATCGGTACGAAGTTCATCAATCGTCGCTGGCTTGTTGGCATAGACCATAGACTTGACGTAGCCCCACAGGAAATAATCTAACGGCGTCAAATCGCACGACCGAGGCGGCCAATCGACTGGGCCATTTCGTGAGATAACACGTTCACCAAACTTGGTTTCCAATAAATTGATTGTGGCATTCGCTGTGTGGCTTGTGACGCCGTCCTGTTGGAACCACATGTCCTCCAACTCCATATTATCCAATTGGGGCCAAAAATATTCGGTTATCATTGAACGGTAGCGATTCGCATTCACAGTAATGTGCCGGTCTTGATCATCACGGAAGAAGTACGGCCCAATGACGCCGCCGGCCCATAAACCGCACCAAACCGTAATTTTTTCGGGATGCAATGATGACTCATGGATTACGTGTGAATTGCTGTCTGACCAATAACGCATATTTTGCTTATTGACGAAGCCATTCAGCCAGAAATGAGCCTCATCGCTGATTGTTGAGGCCTCTTAAAGTTGAGGCCACTGACTCCAAATTTCGGTAGTAAATTTTAATAATTTCGACTCGTTGGCTCGTGTATTTTTCCATGATGAAATGGCAAACCTTACTGAAGAGAAATGTCAAAAGAGCGGGAAAAATATGGCGTCGTTTGCTGTCCCTATCGATTTACTTTTGTAGCGTCTCTGTTGAAAAACCCTTTACATATACAGGGTGGCTGATGAATATTGGTACATTAAGAAACCCAAATAACTTTTTTTTAGTGTATGTCTTTAATTTTTCATTTATTCGTGTTAAAGCTCATTCAATTTTATTAACAGCCTTATCCACGATGTCGAACGTTAACGTTCGCTTGCTTTCTAAGCGACAAACAGCTGATTTGGTATTCACTAATAAGCGAACGAAAACATACACAATTCAGTACAAAGTGGGACTCCACTTACACCCTCCCCTACAAAATCTAAGCGAGCGAAGCCAGTCACTGACTTGTATCTTTCGAATGTATCTTTCGACTTATCGTTCGCATGGTTTTACGTGTGTTTGTGTGGTTGTTGTTCAAAGCAAAAACATAAATTAGACGTCCGCCATTTAATTGCGGAACGAGAGAGAAGAGTACGAGCAACCAGTATCTGCAGGTGCTGCAAAGTTGGTGATTTTATTCTGAAATGGAAATATATTTGAATAAAAACGTTATTGTAATAACATTATTTTCTGTCCATTGTGTTGCTTCCACTAAATTCTATTCAAATTTCTTTCGTTTCAAGCTTTTATTTGATTTCCAGCTATGCGACAACCAAAAGACAAGTGACTCGTTTTGACATATTTGTTCGCATATATGACAGCGAAAATAGTTAGTGGATTTCGATTTTGTGAACACACAACCTCACAATAACATTTAAAGCCAGGGATAAACGAAAGTGAGTGACTGCCTTTCGTTCGCTTAGGTTTTCTTTCGAGATCGTGGATAAGGCTGTAAATATAGCTTAATTAGTTTTAAAAATAATGGAATTTAAATGCCCACCTGTTCATTGCTGCATGTGCGGCATCTTACCAAAAAGTTGTTAATTACTGCTTGGAGAGTTGAGACAGGAATAGCCGCAATTGTTTCTCGAATGGATTGCTTTAGTTCATTCAAATTTGAGGGTTTTCCTTTCCTTCCTGTTTGCAATAACCCCACAAGAAAAAGTCAGGTGCAGTAAGGTTAGGCGACCTGGAGGGCAAACGGAATGTGGAGTTTCTGGATATCAGCTTATTGGGAAATTTTCGTCGCAATTCTGTCATAACATGCTGGGCTATGTGAGGAGTTGCACCATCTTGCTGAAATCACACGGAGTTGAAAGACATTCTCATTCGGCGTAATTCTGGTCTCCAGTAACCGTAACGGTGTGACCGTTTTCTTCCAATAAGTAGGGACCGACCATGCAGCGTGATGAAACTGCACACCACACTGTGACACGAAGTGGATGCAATTCCGTCTCATGGACTATCTGTGGGTTGGAAGCACTCCATATTCGACCATTTCGTTTGTTTATGTTGCCGTTTAAATCAAAATGGGCCTCGTCAGACACGAAAAGACAGTTCAATATGTTTCCGTCCTCTTCCACCATTTGAAGCATCTTCTGGCAAAATTCCAAGCGAATCGGGAAGTCTGCTGCGTTCAGTTTGTTGGCCATTTGAATTTTATATGGGAATAAGTCCAAATCTTTGTGCATAATTGACTCTATGACTGTCTGCTTATACCCATTTGAGCAGATAAGCTTCTTGTCGAAACTCTTGGATTGTTTTGTATGGCAGCAGCTAAAACAGCGAGTCACTGTTTGGTGCGGATTTTGAACCAGAGTCATAATTGGGCCATTTTTCTTCGAAAATGAGCAAGGAGTGGCCGTTACAGTCAATGGCGATCGTTATCGGGCCATGTTGAACGAATTTTTGCTCGTTTGGCCACCTCGGAGCTGCGATTTGACACCGTTGGACTATTATTTGTGGGGTGCCCTCAAAGATAAGTGTTACGCCGACAAGCCAGAGACAATTGACGCTTTAAAGGACAATATTCGTGAAGCTATTGGTGAAATTCAGCTGCACACAATCGATAATGTGCTTAAAAATTGGACCGATCGTGTAGGCTACTGCATGGCCAGCCGAGGCAGCCATTTGAAAATGAAATTATTTTCCATTATTAACCGGAAGGATTGTACTTTCAAATAAAAAAAGAAATTTGAGAAAATATTCAGAATTTTTTTTAAAGCATTTTCAAAAAAAAAAAGTTATTTGGCGGACCCGTAAGTTAGAGAGTGTAAGGGCAAAATCGAAGTTGATGTGTAGTTATCGATGTTGATATAAAACTGAGGACGCTTTATCAAAAAAGTATAAATTACGTAGCGCAGTGCGGCCGATTGGAAGAACCACGGGAATAATACCACAACTTTTTAAAGTAGTGTTCTAATCATTTTAAAATGTACTAGACACTTGTAGAGAATGGGTAACGCTTTTAGAATATTGCATTCAGAGGCACCCTATGTGAACACAGTTGGTGCTGCGGGATGTCAAAGTTGACCACTTTGGTGCTGTTGAAGCTTGTACACTTATAGGCTGATTACAAAGATATTTTACTTTCGAGAATCTACTATGTACGATAAACAAAAAATATGCTAAGTGTTGTGGAATATCTTTTACCATTATTAACAGCGAAAAACTGTCTTCAGATGCGTCATAGCTGCACTTTGAGAGCCAAGTGCCCGAATGAAATTTCTAATTAAACTCAGTGTAATATGAAGTGGAGGGAGGATTATTTTAGATGATGGAACAAGTGGCATAAAAACCCACATATAATACAAAATTGTTTCGCTTTGGGCACTCCATAATCACCTTTACTCGCTTTTAATCACTTTTTTGTTTTACGAAAAATCGAAATGCAGAAATAATTTGAGCCTCTGAATTTTTCAACTTGTCTAGACTTACTACAGAAATATTGCTGTAAAACATGTTATCCTTTGAAGTGTTGTAGTCCTTTTAAGGGGCAACAGGATGACGAAATGAAAAACTGAAAATGCCATTTTAGTCCGATTAGCTTATAGTTTCACTCTTATATCATCTGGTTCAAGTGTAACTCCTTTTAGAATACAAAATTATACTCTGTTCCATATAATAAAGTACTTTTTTTGCTGGAAGATTTTTATGTAAACTTTTATTGAAAATTTACCAATAAAGCTGGAATGTTGAAATTTTGGGGAGTATTACACTATATACAGGCTATTAACATATATATTTTCCGAATAAATTGTTAGAGATTTGCAAAGGATTTTAAAGGATTTAATTTTTCAAGGACATTTCTTAAGTTTTTTTTTACCATGGGACGGTATAACCAAAATAATAATAAAAATAGCCATAATTCTCTTCTTTAAGTTGACACATATATATCGGTATCGTAGGGTGCGAATAAGTATTTAACTTTTTTTTTTTTGAAAAATTTTATCCCTTGAAAATTTGTAGTCCTTTTATGGGACAACAGGATGAGAAAATGAAAAAATGAAAACCCCAATTAACTCCATTTTACCTATAGTTTCAGACGTACATCATCCGGTTCAAGTGTAACGACATTTTTTTTAAAATTGTTCTGTTCCCGTACGTACTACAACTTACTAGTTTTACCATTTTTACTCGGAAAAGCGTTCCCGTACTCAAGAAAATTGTAAGAAAATTTAAGAGAGAAGTGTTAAACATGGCGTTCTCTTTTATAACTTTTTACTAGTTTTACTCGAAGACTTTTACCGAGTAAAAGTAGTAAATTTTCATTCTCTGTTGAATTGTCAACATAAATTGGAAAAATAATTTAATATCGGCAAATGAATTGTTTTTATTGTAAACAAAAACGGAAATATATAACATAATATCGCTGTGGTCGATTTTAGCAGTACGTGGGATTTCCTATTGGACGTTTCGGACGAGGACCATGTTGTGGACACATTTCTGACACACATTTTTCAACATTTACTATTTTCACGTTCCCGTACTTTTTTGAAACTACGTTTCTCAGAGAGAATTTTTTGTTATTTCTGGCTAAACTCTCTTGTACTAGTTTTACTATTAAAAAAGTATGGGAACAAACTTAATTTTCCATATTTAAGTCCGGTATTCAGTTTTTATGAAATGTTCGTTGCCATAAGACGTACGTGTATAAAAAATAGAGAAAATTGGATGAACCTAAAATTTCTCTCACTTATCATTTCAATTACAGCGTTGTTACGCCGAAGATATTTCGTACGAAAACAATTGTATGATAACTGTTTGAAACCGAAATTTGGACATTTCGATTATTTTAACAACCAAAAGTAACACCACATGGGTTAAAAATAAAATGCAGTACGTAGAGGAATTATAAATGAAATATGCAGGATAAATCAAACATATGTAGATAGTAACTCTCCGCAACAAATTTTCCGTTTAGAAATAAATGATAAAATTTCTTTCGAAAATTTCGCAAGAACTGAATACGGGGCTTTAGGAATATTTCAATAAAAACCCTCAAAATAATCGATTGCATTGAAAAGGAGTTTGAGGTTCATAAAGGGAACTCTTAAATTGACGTTCGTATATGAAGCAACTGTTTCTAATACTTTGTTCGGATATGCGGATGTATGTAGTTCTGGCAAGTGATGTCAGTGAAGGAGTGGAAATATTTGGGATGCTTTGTATCTTGGTTGGTACCGAAGCCGGGCACATACATATAAAGCTCTTATGCTAAGACGATTTCTTCAAGACATACGAATTTTACAAGTCGAGCCCGTTAAAATATTTGCGGACACTCATACCGACACGTTCCCGGCAGAATGTATTAAGCGAAAAAATGGAAATTGTTCAGGAAACGAAATAAACTTTCTGTCAAGTAGCTGATTTGTATTATTTTTTCGGTTATTACCATTTCATTTGCTTAATAACTCATGACGTGGTTATACAAGGGACATTCTCTGTATATCGAAATGTGGAGCTTGGCATAAATTTTGATATATATAGATGTAAAACATTAGGTATGTTTCTTTACGTGCCCAAACTTGCCCAAACGCGTTTATTTACTCAAGAATTGTTTAAATGAGAGCGAGTTTTGGTTTCTCTTAACGTCAAAATGCGATTCTCTTCTTACCAAAGTTACCCAGAGATTTTCTTGGGGACGTTACTAAAAATTTTTTTGAACCAGCGTTTTTTTCATATTTGAATAGAAAAACAAATATTCATTGTTACTGAATAAATTAGTCTCCTCTTTGTAATTCAACCTGCATTTCTGAAAAAAATTTCTGCAAATTTCTGAAATTATGACTTATTACGTTTTTTCCTTCTCCTGTAAATTTTTTAAAATGTTAGTTATAAGCATATACGTCCTTTCTAAATTAAGGTAACGATATGTTCCTACTACTGCCAGATTGAATGTTATATTCAACGAACTAAATGATTATAATTTGTAATCATCCAATTCAAATTATCAGATATTAACTAATAATTTAAAACATATATTATTTTAGATCAGTTCAAGTGACGTAAATCAACTACCAGACACTCTTTCGGGTATAATAGAACAAACGTTTTGACAAAAAAGAATAAAAACACAATTTTAATGTCATATATTTTGTATTTTATAAAAGATATTGCGTTATAATAAATACAAATGTTTATTATGTTTAATATACGTTTTTCTAATTCAACGTTATTGCGTCTTCTTAAATCCAGCAAAGGCTTTTATTTGATTTGACACCCCGGGCAATATGAAACAAAAATTGTTAAAAGCATTGGATAAAAAGTAAATAACCTAGACAAATAGAAACATTTCTTGAAATGTATATTTTGCGAATGTCTGATGAAATTTTCTTATCCGGTGATATAATTTTGTATCCACTGATATAATTTTGTATCCACTTTGGTACAATCCATTATAGCAAACACATGCATATGGGTATTTCCACAGAAAGGTCAACCTTTTGTCACATCACGTCACTATCGATAATTACTACTTATATTTTAGGACCAGTTATATTGATTGTCGTCTTTTCTTTTACTAAATATGTAGTTACTTACATTCTGTATTTAGGAAAAGAATAGAAAACAATCGAACCACATGGTCATAAAATGTAACGAATTAACTGGGTGACGTGATGTGACATAGGGTGGCACTTTCTCTGGAAATGCCCATATGCAAATGTTTAAATGAACATAAACCAAAGATAATCGTTAATAACCCACAACCATTGATAATATTGTTTTTTCTCGCAAGGAGCAAATTAATGAACATAACTACCAAAGACGTATAAGATTCTCCTACACATTTACGGTCTTATTCATAAAAGTTGTGAGAGGTTTGAGAGACAGTTTATGAACCATAAAACGTTTCTCAAACCTCTGACAACTTTTTATGAATAAGGCGATTAGTGTCCAATATTTCTCTATCAAAAACGTAACTGAAACTCTAAAGTTCTGTACACTTTCACAGCAAGACTGCAGTGGTCTCGTCCTCTTCCAGATTAAAGACACTGGGAGATCTCTGTTATTAGTAGATTATAACTTTCAAACACAGTAACTGACTAAATGAGAAAGAATGCAGTAGCAAATATAAATAAACCACCCAAAATCACCCAAATTAGAAATGATCCAAAATTGCAACACGAAATATAGTCAGCAGACATTAAAATATGCCCAAAATTAAAACTAATTCAAAAAGCTTACAATAAATTTTGACCGAAATAATATAAATATTATGCAATGTATCGGGAAATTGTTATATTATTCAAATTTATTTTATATATACATATATGTATTTATTCATATTGTGGACTGCGTTTGCCTCCCGCCACCGTTCATAATGGCAACGAATATACGAAAACGAAAGAGAAACAACCCCCCACTAATTACGGATATGCACTTGGAATGTAAGAACTCTATATAGAGTCGGTGCAAGTATCCAATTGGCAGATGTCCTCGAAAGTTATAAGACTGCGATGGACAGGACATGGCTGCACAAGGAGGAAAAACATGAATTTGGTTGCGGATTTGTAGTTGGCAAAAGACTGCGACATCTAGTCTCTAGGTTCAATCCTGTGACTGAAGGAATAGCCACAATCGGTATAAAAGCGAAATATTTTCGACTCTATAAAAACTGGTGTTGAAAAACCTCTTTGCAACAAACCATGTCGCATAGCAAATGATGAAAAGAACGCTGCACGTATGGCAATGCTTCAGGCAATTGCAACGCGAGCTGCGACTGAGCGGTATAGGGAAAAAAGAAAGGAGGTAAACCGTGTCGTTTGGCGCAGTAGAGAAAGCGCGAGAGTGAGAAAATTGCGACATACAGAAGGAAGAACTAAGCCTGAAAATTCTACCAAAAAGTCAAAAACGGAACTAATGGGCATGGTTCCGGGTCCCCCTTCTGCAAAGACAAGGGCGGAAATCGAATCGCAGGTGTGCAGAGCATGTTTGGAATATGGAAAGATCATTACTCCGCGCTATTGGTACCAGAGATATACAATAACGATGAGACAATCGACCACATTTTGGACGACGACGTCGATTGCACCTCCCCAACAAAGCCGATGGTTTACCGGCGATGTGCTGATAAGGTGCATGCATCAGTTCATTATCAACATTTGGTTAGATGAATACTTGCCCGGGGATTGGAATCTGTGTACTATGCCCCATATTTAAAAACGGTGATCCGAGTCACTGTGCCAACTACCGTGGATTACGACTTTTATCCATAGCATATAAGGTTCTATCAAGTATAATATGCGAAAGGCTAAAACCAATTATCGCTGGTCTGATTAGACCATACCAGTGTGGCTTTAGGCCTGGAAAGTCCACAACTGGCCAGATTTTCACGCTACGCCAAATCCTGGAGAAGACCTACGAAAAACAAATCGACACCTATCATCTATTTATCGTTTATAAGACCCGATACGGAAGAAACTCTACGAAGAAATGTCTGAGATTGGCAATCCTGCAAAACTCATACACCTTTTCGCAGTGAAAGTTGGTAAGGATGTTAACCTTTTGGAACTAAACGAAACTAAAGAACGAAATTAATGAACTGAAATCTCAAATCTGACAATCGTGTGAAGAACGACTGCATTTTTCGTGGGTTGTTTGTTACTGAGGGATCTTTTGTTACTGAGGGATCTTTTGCTTCCTAGGAAACAACAAGGCGTCGGGTTCGATGGAAACTGTGGTTGTTAAGTTTTGTAATAAGTCTACCAAAGATTACTAAGATGCCTATTTGAGATAAGAGACTATGCAACTTTTTAACTACGCTAAGATAATCAAAAATGTTGGGTATTGTCATATTTTCGTTCGTAATGGAAAAGTCGACGATATTTTAATGACGGCAGCGACAATGAGACGCAAATCATAAAGCTTCTACTCATCATGGTGATATCTAGCGATTATGTTGATATTCAGCTTAATTTTTCTTCGCCGAATGCTAATTAATTGTATTTTCTCTTTATTTTATTTTTATTATACTCGTATTAAACATTGTTTATTTTTTTTATTACATTTTTATTATAGTTGTAAACGAATATTTTAAAAATATCTCAAACTTTAATGACAATATTCGAAACGTTCCTTACTCATTTTTAAATATAATATTTGTCAACATTAGAAGCATCTCGCCCATTTCAAAATTGAATAAGTTCAAGACGTTAGTTGCTATTCTTCCAAGGCTGCCAGATGTTATTGCAATACAGGAAACATGGTTTCAGGAAAGTATAACACAATAGTATTCTATTCCCGGATTTTCGAGTATTTATTGCTGTAGGGGGGACGGATACGGAGGTACGCCTGTGTATATTACGGATAAACTTAAATTTTCTGTTAAATGTTGTGGTAGTAGAAACTTTGTAGACCAGTTTCAGTTGACAACTTGCGTATTGGCGCTAAGAATTTGAGGCTTATATCATTATATCGCTCACAAAAATGTTCAGAATCAAGCCTATTTGATACAGTTGAGGAGATAATTAACCCTATTATGGGTAAACCAATAATACTCCCAGGGGATATGAATATTGAGCAATTTTGAAATGCTAAATTTGAGGAGTTTAGAGAAATACACACAGGGAAAAGATTAGTTGGAAATCAATTCAGGCATTGGAAATTCCATGATAAAGTCTATATTTTGATTACAATTCATAATTGTCAAACATCAAAATTATTTGTCGATGTTATGATAGATTAAAAATAGGTCTTGCTAAATACAAGTTGCTGCTACCGAACTTTAGTTGTGTTAACCAATTTGAGTATTTCAAAAACCTCATTCATCTGAAATGGAAGGTACAACTAATAAAGAGTACAATATTAGAATTCGTGTTCAAATGTTAGTCACTGTAATCATAATTTAGTTTCTGTCACAAATACACTTGTTACAAAGTTATGTATTCGATTTTTCACAAGAGGCTTTGTTGTTAAAGAGAAACTACATATATTTGAATGTTAGACAAGGACTTTACAGAAAACTATTATTTTAAACAGAAAGTGATAAACAAAGTTATGAAAAAACAATAAAGTTTATAGATATCATCACGCGAAGAATACATATCATAAATTGAGGTGAAGTAAGACTTTTAAACACAATCGTTGAATCTGGTGCCACTATTTACGCCTTCACAAACACATGCAAACAATTGTGGACACTTGGCTGGAGGAACTATTATTGTGGATGACACAAATTAACTTAAACATACATATGATTCCCAGGGTAACCCATCCTCATATTTGATCGAAAATATGAAAAATTTAGAAAGACTGTCAATACATATTTGTGTTTCGATTAGACGCTCCGTTTTCGAGATATAGAAATGTTTTCATATTCTCGATAAAAAAATGACCACGAAATACGAAACCTGGTTATAAATAATAATAACTTTGTTTATATTTAAATATAAAATACACAATTGTAATAAAACAATATTTTTTTACTTTTTTTTTTTAAAAACCATAAGGGATTAAAGCCTCACCAAATGGTTGTGACAGCCATCAAATTCAAGTAATTAGTTGAGCATACCAAACTATATAACTTGGTACATCCGAATTAGTTTTTATATTTTTCGTTCATCCAACTAATAGAATATTCATCACTACAGGATAATTTCATTGCTAGAACTAAAACTCGATTGACAGATCACATATATTTCTTGTTGCTGTCGCTTCAACTAAATATTTCAGTTCTTGCAACCAAAACTGAATTACAAATCAATTGATATGCACAACATTTGGTGATACAGAACACAATTATTGGTAATCACAACTGAATAATGTGATAGTCCAAGGAACCACCAAATTGTAGTTGGCTGTAAATATAGTTATAACAACGAATCTCTTCTCTGTGTGTACTTTAAATTATGATTTTAATAGCTGTCTTCAACTAGTTACGCCGCGTAACTTACGCGTCCGAAAAGTAAATCATGCAGAGATCAAGTTTTTATTAACATATACGATTAAATATACATTGACTCTATTGAGTGTGACTTAACGAATCATAACATTATTTGCTGTGAAGTTAAGAGCAATTTCATTCCAACAAATTATATTGAGCAAAAAATAACATATTCAGCCTTATTACGAGTGTCGTTGTCGTATTTCGACTACGACAGTTTTGTAAAAGATTAACGATAACACGCCAACTTTGTCTTTAATCTTTTACAAAACTGTCGTAGTCGAAATACGAGAACGACATTCGTAATAAGGCTGATTGTGACATCGGTAGAGTAGGCAATATTTGTATCCGAATTTCTTGTCTAGTTATGACGAAGGCCGTGATGGATATGAGCTGTAAAAAGCGCCTGCAGTTTGAAATGACACCTTGGGTTAATATAAATTTGCAAAACTTGATTTTATTTAAGGCAAATACTGAAGAATGTCAGCAAGATTAATAAAAATGTCAATAAATTATCAAGGAGAATTTTTTATTTTGATAACTTGACAAAAGCTGGAAAGGATCCAAAAAAAGTCTTGGAATTTTCTTAATTCAATTTTGGGGCGTGATGTAAAACGTGAAATAAATATTATTGCTGAGTCTGGAGAGAAAATTAATTCTGACCAAGAAAAAGCATATCGAGAGCTTATATTCAATACCAGCTATACGCAAAAACACACTTTTTCAGGAGAAGGAACAAACAGATTATTTTCCGAACTCTCGAAGATTGAATCTTTAAATAATTTTTGTATGCAGTACCCACTAATAATATTTAGCAAAAATACTAGAAGAAAATTTACTTCAATCTTCGAGAGTTCGGAAAATAAACTGTTTTTCCTTCTCCTGAAAAATTGTGTTTTTGCGTATAGCTGGTATTGAATATAAGCTCTCGATATAATCTTATTGAATGCTTAACAAAATCTATAAAGAATTTGAGACAACAAATAATTGTAAATACAGATGATAATTTCAATCTTTTAGGAACACTGAGTCGATCACAAAACAGATTTTCTCTTGAAACAGTTTCTGAGAATGATGTTATTGGCGTAATTAAAAGTCTCAAGCCAATATCATTTCAGAATGTAGGGATTTAATGTCGCCAGTTTTGGCAAAAATTTTCAATAGGATGTTAGAAATACCAATTTATCCTGATAGCCTTATAATCAGAAAAGTAGTCCCAATTCCTAACGCCGCGAATGCTCACCAATTTAAGCCTCTCAATCATAGACAAAATTTTTAAAAAAAAATATACATGAACGGTGAAAAATCTGTAGGTTTTTGTTGTTTAGATGCAAATATAACATGTGTTTGGAGCTTGTCGCAAATATAATATACTTGTGCCAAATCGCATTGTGTTTGCTATTCAATATTACATGTTTGAGACACAATGATTAATATGTTACAACATATGTGTTTGCAAACCAAATATATTTGTGTTTGTGATATAAATACAGCCGTGTTTGTTGCACTGTTTATGCTCTCTCGAGAGCAAGAGCATAAAGAGGGGCAATGAGTGTGTATATCTTGTAAGTGGGGATCTGTATTTTTGCATTATTCTCTCAGTGAGTGATTCATAAATATTCCTGAATATATGCGTGTAAATTGCAGATGAAGTCAGTGTTTCCTATTTTGGCTGATGTATTGTGTTTTAATTTCATGTATTCAGTCGTCAATGTTTCATCGGACAGAGTATATCAAAAGCGCTTCATCAGTGAAAAAAGAATAAACTAACGCTCGGAAGGTTGAAAAATAACGGCCTGTCTAACATATTTTCCCAAACATATTCTGCAGGAACCATGTATATGTTTGGAACACACTTCAAACACTTATATGTTTGCAAGTCCCAAACTCAGGTGTATTTAAATGCAAACATTAGCATGTTTACTGACAAATATGTATGCTTTTACGTGGAAACATATGCGTGCTTCATCCCAAACATCCATATACTTACGTAGAAGCATTCGCGTGTTTCCCCCAAACCTACACATACTTACGAGGAAACATATGTGTATTTCCTCCCAAACATAATAATATTTAGAAACGAATTATTCTTTGATTTCAATATGTAAGTATTATTTATTATAATTAATTTTATCAATATAAATCCATTTTTATAAATAATTAATACAAACAATTAATAGATTTACAACGGCCCTTTTTACATTTACTTGTATTGAATGCATTATTTGTTTTTTTTTTCATGAAAAGAGAACCTGCTGCGCTTTTGCTTCTCCTTTCTTTGTTGTCTCTCACGTTTTTATTTTGAGAAGGTTTCAGCTATGCGTTGGTTATCACTATGCGTTGGTACACAAACAAGATATTTATATACAAATCAAGTTCACGCAAGCCAAGCGTGGATTAATTAAATAAATAAATAAATGGTTTCCCGTTACATCCCATGAAGGTATTAGGGAGAGCTTCTCACACACCAGTGAGCTGTGCGCGTTCTAGTTTTACACTCACTTATTGGAACCTACAGTTTTACACCGGTTCCGAACGGTATTTTGAGAAGTATTTTGGAGTATTTGAGTATTTTGGATTAATTAGTTGTGTTTTTTATTACACTTATTTCACAAATGGTCCGCCGTTTCGATTTCCTCAGTAAAAGCTCGAACAGAGAAAGGGCTTCACGCTGTTGCCCTTTCCAAGTTTCTTTCCTCAAAATCGTTTCGCACTGTGGTAGCATACATACATACATATATACGAAACGCATACACTAAAACCAAAGTAACATCGCAAACCATTTAACCGTCCCAGCCTTCGTTTATTCTTTTTTCATAGATCTAGCGTTTTTAATATCTTCTGTCCGATGAACTATTGACGACTGAATATATGAAACTAAAACGCAATACATCAGGCAAAATAAGAATCACTTCATCTGCAATTTACACGCCCATATTCAGGAATATTTATGACTCACTGACTGAGAGAATAATGCAAAAATGCAGATACACCAAAGAGTAATACTTAAGAGCCTCTATTACTCTCTTCACTGCCTCTTCATAACGACGAGGCAGTAGGCCATTTCATCGAGTTCGATTTGCTGCTGTATTTTACAAAATTTTACACTTTGATTGGACATAAAACGGACAGAAATCAAAGTGAATGCGTATTTTCGTTCAATACAAAAACATAATTTAGCTGTCATTAGTATCAATACACACTATTTAAACTTAGTTCCCGTCTTCTTTGGTCTCTCATTCTACATCATTTTCCTAGTACCTTTTCGATCAGCTGTGCCATAGAAACCCCCTGGATACACACTTACAAGATAGACGCTCTCGTTGTCCCTCATTTATTCTCTTGCTCTCGAGAGAGCATAGACAGTGCAACAAACACAGCTGAAACATAAATATATGTGGGTTGCGAACACATATAAGGTCTTTCTGGGTACTTTTCCAGTAAGAAATATCCAGTAACTTTTTTGGGAGAGTAAAAAAAATTTTACCCTCTCAGTGGAACATATCACAAAAAGTACACAGACGACATCCAATAAAAACTTGCAAGAAATTAAAATCAGCTGGTTCGTAAACAGCTGATTGCAATGTAAACAACTTAAAAGACAACAAAAGTACTGAATTGAAAATGAGTAGCGATAGACAACTCGATGTGCAGTGCTCGCAAGGAACATTTAAGAGGGTTCAAGATGGTAAGTATAATGATGTTACAAATTAAATATTTGAAAATATATTTTTCCGTTGCAGATGAACAATACAGGCAAGCTGTAGCACTTCAAATGGCAGGGACAGAAAGCTAAAGGAAGCTTAAAGGACTGCACTTCTTCACTGTCTGCGAATTTCTTTGTTTTTACACAATCTGTAGAGATTATGAAATGATGGAATTGCGTTATTCCAACAATTGACTTGTACAGTGGTTTAAAATAGCTGTCCCATTCATACGAGACGACTTTTTCAGCCGATACGGCTTTATTATAACCCCCAGGTGATGATGCCTCGACACACTGCAGTAAATCTGCATACGTGTCGATGTTACTGACGGCATACTTACTTTTGAAAATACCGAAGTAACGATCAGGCGCGAACTTAGTGTGCCCGGTAAGTAGAAAATTGAATAAAATAGTTTTGTTAAGACCCCGAGCCAAACACCATTGCAGATATGATAGTACAGTGTTATTCTTATTCGGCCCAACACAATTGTCACAGAAAAGAACGAGTGTTTCAATGTCTTTATAGTAGGTTTGCAGGTGATAATGCAGGATGCTCACAACACAGTTAGGTCCTTTACCAACATCATCTTTTTCGTCTATATATAATTGTACTGTAAAAAAAATATAAGTAAGATCCTGTAAAGGCGAGCAATTTGAGTTCCTATGATTCAGTTTGAAATTCTAACCTGAACTTTTTGTTTTTCGTCTGTAATTCCGAAGACTCCGAACTTCTTGGTTGCTTTGAAGTATGCTGCACCAGGTTGTTGTGGACTGACAGGGTAGTGAACGGTTTGGGCAAAATCAAATGACAGAACGACTGCTGTAGGGTCAGTATTTCTACACCAACTTTGATAATATTCTCGTTGATTTCGGGCTCGGTGGAGGTGATCAAGAAATTGATTAAGCTTCTTTTCGCGTTCAATGTCAGTAACACCTTTGCCTTGCGCAATCGATATTGTGTTTCCTATTAAAAGAAAAAATACTGAATTTAATCTCAACGTTTGATACAACTATAAAATGAGAAAATAATGAGCTACTTACCACGGCAGACATCGCAGAGATCATCCGCTGGTTTCATAACTGTAACATGGGGTATGTATTTGGACCATATCCGTCGAAAACTGCAATTACTCATCTTCAATTCGTCATCACTGAGTGAAGAAATGTATTTTCGATAAATTGAGGACTTCGTCTCGCTGGATGGCAGTTTCATTATCCGAAAATCCTTAAATTTTGGGAGTCGTCCGGGCAGTGGAAGAGCCATTAAATCGGCTATAGACTCGATGAATTTAACAGCTTTTTCGATGTCAGCCGGCTTAAATGACTTTGGATGTGAATTCGGTTTATATGCCAGTCCGTGTTGGCGCACTGTTACACCCTGTGCGTGAAAATGACGTACTAAGTTTTCGTAACGCTTCGTCGTACAGGCATGTACAAAAAGGAAAAACGAACGACAAACAGGTACTCTGTAGAAGGTAAATTGAATTCTATGCCTCATAACTTCTGTATCCTGTCTCTGTCCATATTTCTTCCGCCCACCAGCTTTGCGTATACACTTTCTAGATTTTCGTTACTCATAATTCCAGCTTCGATGTGACTTAGTATCACTAAATCAAGTTCATTTTTCGACATCTCTAAACAATTGTTCCGCGTACTCTCGATCATTTCCCGTGGTATCAGTGTATGGCATTCATTATTACAACAATCTTTTGACAGAAATTTTGTTACCAGCTCCTCCTCCTCTACATCAACAACATACAGGTCCATCTTAACAAAAGTTTGTTCGGTATCATCTTCTGCCTGAGATACACATACTTCGTCTTCATCATCATCGCTCTCTTCATAGTTTTCATCATCCTTTTCATGGAAATATTGTCCGTATACGGCACTGAACTCCTCATCAACACTCATGTTTCATTTCATGCGAAATGCGAAGACGATAATCAACAGAAACAGTAAACGTCACTTCTTCAGTGTTACTTTTTTAAATGTTCCACACTAGCAACTTACACGATGAACTACGAGTATAATAATATTCCGACCAACAACAACATTTACTGGACCAACAACAACACTTACTGGACCAACAACAACACTGACTGGACGTCCGGCGCGGAGAACAATTAACGAGATAATGAGAAACTGACGAAACGAGTTGCTTACTTTTAACAGCTTTTCCACAGAAAACTAGCTTTCGCACGTAAGCTCCCTTTTCGTAGACCAGGTCACATATTTTTCGTGTTCTTATATTTTTCATTAATTTCGTTTTTTCATAAGTTTTGAGCTGCCGAGCTCCGACAATTTTGCCGCTACTAGGATCTATTTTATATGAATAATATTGTGTTTATTATGCACAAACTTTTATAAACATTACAATTTAACAACAAAAAATTAGGATTTCCTCTAGAACCACAGCTTTTGGCTCCTTATCGTTCACCTGAACTTTTTGTTTTGTTTTAAAAACTATACAGCAACCAACAATTCGTGGTAGCCAATATAACATCTCTCAAGCCACTGAAGTTGCTAGCTGTCAGTTGCCAGTTCCCATATGTAATAGCTTTTCGGCAACTGGCAACGCAACTGAGGTTCGGTTGCTATCGATAATCGACCCATACATTTTGATCAGCCGATACCAACGTATGAATCTCGCTGTAGATTGATTCGCCTGCCGCTGTTATACAAACGCAGAATTCTTCAATATGCTATGTTTATTTACAAAATAATTTGTGGAACAATTGATTGCCCTTATTTGTTGATTATAATCTCCTTTAATGTACCTTCGAGGAGAATGCCGCAATTTGAATTCTTCCATATCACCTGCCGTAGAACTATTATTGCATAACAACCTATTTTACGATGTCTAAGATTATTTAATTATTCAATTGCTCATTGCATAATATTGATTTTTCTTTCAATTTAAGGGTAGTACTAACTGTAACCGTAGGGGTCATGCCCTAGTAGAATATTTGAATACTAACGACCTTTTCACACTAAATATTGGGAACAAAGCCACTTTTGTCAACAAGATTAGGGAGGAGGTGTTAGATATCACAATCTGTTCTGAACACCTTATAGATGATATGCAAGAATGGAGGGTTTCAAATGATCACTCATTCTCGGATCACAGATACATTAAATTCAGGATAACACGGCCACCACCGAGACCGATAAGTTTCCGAAATAGGACCAAGACAGACTGGACAAAGTTCGGAAGCCTACATAGGAATCGTCTAGATCACCCTCAACTCGAATACTCTAGCAGGGACGAACTAGACGACATAGTGACAAAGACAACGCAAGCACTAGTAAAGTCTTTCGAGGACAGCTGCCCACTTCGGGAAAGAAAATCGGCGCAAGAAAAACCCTGGGTTACAGGGGAAATACGAAATCTAGGGAAGAACGTCCGTAGACTTTACAAC
The DNA here is from genome assembly GCA_963931995.1 of Phaonia tiefii. NCBI lineage: Eukaryota > Metazoa > Arthropoda > Insecta > Diptera > Muscidae > Phaonia > Phaonia tiefii. Next base: position 156,488,092 of record OZ008369.1, on the reverse strand, counting down.
AGGGCCACGCGTAAGAAATCACCAGTATACTGGGAGGACTACAAGAAGAGTCTTAGTGAATACAACGCAATATTGAGAAAAGCGAGACGCAACTCCTGGAGACTATTCACTGAACAGGTGGATAGCGTCAACATGTCGAAGATGAAAAAACTCCTCTCTAAGGCCCACGTACAGGCGGAAACGCTAGTAGATGACACGGGAAAGAGAATGGATACAATGGAACAAACGCTAAGGCACCTGATGGATACACACTTTCCAAATGGGAACGCGGAACCCACAGGGGAATGGTCACAAGGTGAGAATGTAGTACATCAGACGCCAATCATTACGGACCAAATGGTCGAAAAAGCTATAAAGAGCTTCTCCCCATATAAAGCGGCGGGACCAAAATACAATTTTTACCGCATGCTTAAAATACGCCTACACACCGAGAAACTGGCAGGAGGCCAGGGTAGTATTCATACCCAAACCTGGAAAAGCAAGCTATGCAACGGCAAAGGCTTATAGACCAATTAGCCTCACCTCGTTTCTATTCAAACCCCTGGAGAGAATAGTGGACGACATGGTAAAAAGTGGAATACCGAGCGATATGCTGAAGTTTAGACACGCCTATGTCAAAGGCAGATCAGTGGATACCGCACTTCATGAGGTAACCTACTACATAGAGCAATCTCTCAATGACAAACTATATACACTCGCTGTATGCATAGATATTGAGGGAGCGTTCAATAATGTTCGGACCGAAACACTAATCCAATCCTTAGACCAGTTTATGGTGGACCGGACATTAAAAGACTGGATCAAAAATATGCTAAGGAATAGATGGATAAACTGTGGTTCCCATGATGTAAATATTAGAGACAGAGTACAACGTGGAACTCCACAGGGAGGGATTATATCACCACTCTTATGGGTCCTCACAATACACAGTCTCCTAAGGAAACTTACCGAAGAAGGACTTAAACCTATCTGCTACGCAGATGACGTTATAATACTTCTTAAGGGGAAGAATCCTAACCAATTATGCAGAGAGGCCGAGAGTGCACTGAGTATAGCGTATGACTGGGCACAGCCAAGGGGCCTAAAAGTAAATCCGGACAAAACGGAAATATGTCTATTCACAAGAAAGACGAAAAATCTCAGAATATGAAGATCCACGATTCGTGGGAAAGACGATTAAAATATCCGATAAGGTTAAATACTTAGGAGTAATCTTAGATCGGAAACTGAATTGGAAGCACCACATAGAGGAAAGGGCTAATAAGGCCTACAGATGCTGGTCGCTATGCAGAAGGGCAATAGGATCCAAATGGGGCCTCAAACCGACTATAACATACTGGCGTAATCAGGCCCGTACTAACATATGCTTCTGTAGTATGGTGGACGGCAGTTGAGAGGAAATGTAACATGTAACAGTGAATGTGCTGCATTGGTATCAGCGGTGCAATAAGGCAACCTCGACAAGAGCCATGGAGACTATTTTATGTATCCAGCCAATCGAGACTAGAATCAAATACGAGACTGCCCTTGCAGCAACAGGGATCTTACGTCAAAACACCAACGCATAACTGGGGCCTTAGTCGTGTACACGCAATATACGAGTGAATCTGACCGAATACCCGAGATAAGGGTTAAGGCGAACTGCGTGAGCTTAACGCCAACTAGAGACGCCTGGCAGAATGGGACCCAGGCACCAATGCCAAATGGGACTTGCTGCTACACGGATGGCTCAAAACTAGGAGAAAAACGAGTGTAGGATTCTTCATTGAAAATCCAGCAACCGGATCCCATCTACGCCTCCCGGATCATAATACAAACTTTCAGGCGGAAGTTCAGGCGATTACGGAGTGTATCAAATGGCTCGGCGATAATACAATCCCAGCCGAGGCAAATATCTTCACAGATAGCCAAAAGCCAATCAAGGCAATATCATCGGAAACTGTCAAATCTAGAACGGTCCATGACTGTAAGGTGATAAACGATTACTCTATGCACGGCAGACTCAACATCATCTGGGTGCCGGGGCACAGCGGAGTATTCGGCAACGAGAGAGCGAACCTCCTGGCAACGAAAGCCAGGGAACTCCAAACGGTGAGCATAAATGGAGCGAAACCCTTTGGGGTGACGAAGGCCGAGTTAAGTAAATGGGCGGAGTCGGCGCATATAGCCCAGTGGAACCGGGAATCAGTGGGCAGGATGACAAAGATCCTATGGGGAGACCCAGATGGATTGAGGACAAAAGGTTTGCTGAAACGGGGAAAATCCGAAATGAGCAAAATGATGAGTCTTAACGGGGCATTCGGGATTACGGGCTCACCTGTACCGTATTGGACTAGTGGCGAACAGTGAGTGCAGGGTATGCATGGAGGACGATGGAGCACTTCTTATGCCACTGCACGGCCTTCACACAAGCTAGATCCAGCTATCTTTCGGATAGTACGATACCGGACATGACCAAACTTGTGGGTATGGACTGAAATAAACTAAGGAATTTCGTGAATAGCACCGAATTCCTATAAGGGATATAGTGAAGTAGTAGGGTAAACTTAGAGCGCACAACAGGTCGAATTAGCGGCTTAAGTGTATGTCTTACTGACATGGGAAGGTTTAGAGTGCTCCTTCTGAACACTCAACACCGCACACCTCTTTTCAAACTAACTAGTGAATTTAAAGTTTGCTCGAATTAATTTACTACTAAGAAGTAGTCTGTAAGGAATGTGTATTTCCATTACACGAAATTAAATAAATAAAATGTTTTGTTGTCAAACATAAGTTGTGTGTTTTGACATTTGTTTTTGGGTAAAGGGGTCCTTAGTCCTGTGGATAAGTTGCTCGACTTCAAGTTGATATCAACTTCGATTTTGCCCTTACCTCTCGAACTAGTTGAGGAAACTTCATTTTCTTATCAGATGTCGAAATGGCAGGTGGTGAGCGCACTGAGAAAATATCATACATTTTAAGAAAAAACACTATTTTTATTTTCTTTAAATATTTATAAATAACACTTCAAGTCATTTATTTCGTTTATATTTTGCTATCCCTGCTCCGACCACCATACATTTCTTCGACGGCGGTCACCTCGCTTAGTGACTGCGACACTATCGAGTACTTGAAAATCCATTTTTTACTTATGGGTAAATTTGAGTATTTTTCTTTAACTCTCATTTACACAGAAAGTAAAGAAACAGAGCTAGTACTTCATACGAGATTGTGTAGAAAAATGGGTTATTGAAATCAATCAAGCAACATCAGTTGACGAGTATCTGTGCATTAAATCGTGGAAGAATTTTCTTCGTTCACAAAACTTTGTACTAGGCTCGGATGGTATAATTGAGAAGCGGTGCTGAAAGTGTTTTCAATCATGTATTCTGTGACCATCTTGTTCGGTTATACGCAATATAATTTTTGTGACAATTTTATTAGTCGATATTTTTCATAATAAAAATAAACTTTTTCTCTTAAAACTTATCTATATTTATTGAATTCCACTTATTACAAGAAAATCGTACATTGACGATTGTTACAAATTGGTGTCGAAATAAAAGGCTT